>OZ021722.1:92332271-94732271 GCA_963978545.1 Linyphia triangularis
CAGTACTACTTATCATAACTAATTTTAATGAATTAGTATAGATAATTTAATTAGTGCAAAGGAATGATTATTAATACTTATAAAATTAGCTTCATGATAAGATTTCTAAATGTTATGCAATTCAAATTCAATTAAAATCTTAAAGTAAAACTAATTCTTTCGATTTATTTATAAGTTAGTATTGCAATGAAATTGATATTGTCCATTTTAAATATGTTTTACTACCCAGCTTAATAGACATCTCTCTATATTTAAAAAAAGTGTATAATAAATTTTGATAGTAAATGTAATAACTTTTAATAGTAATGTAATAATTTACTAATTTTAAATTTGGAATTTAAATGCATATAGTCAAAATGAACAAGTTGAAACATAAATGATTTCTAAGACATTTATCATTCATTCATGAGGATACTTTTTGCTCAAAAAGTTCTGAAAAAAGAATATGTGGAAGTTCTGTACAAAAATCTTGCAGGTGAAAATTAACAAAACTTTTTATTTATTGTCTGTCCTTTAAGCTCATTAGTCTAAAGGTCTATTATATATTTTTTATATGCAATACTTGAAAATAAATTGAAGGAAAACAAATTGACTATGTATTTCATCAATTTTTATTTTATTATTCAATAATTTATTTTAGTGTTTTTACAACCAACATTGTTTTCATTTCTGTAATATGATAGAAAAATTTATCACAGATTTTTTCTAAAATAGTGTTTTAAAATTAAAGTCATTGTTAGCTTGATATTTAAGAAAAAAAAATTATTTACAAAAATTAAAACGTCCAAAAAAGGATTGAAATTTCTAGGATAATATGTGCTTCTCAACACTTTAGGGGCATAAGTTGATTGGATTTAAATTTATTTTGTGAAAGGGGAACACGAACATTTGGATATAAGATTTTAAAAAATAAAATAGATCCATGTTGCACAGAAATTTTATTGTGTTTGTAACTATTGCATTGTTTTGGTGTGGTTCTAAAAAAGCCTCAAAATGCAGTACTGTGCTTTAAAAAGGTGGGATATTTTTAATCTCGCCGTACCTCAAAGAGCTAATATATGCATTTGAATTAAATTCACGTACTTGATCCAATTTCCCTAACATCTTATATTATTCTAAAAAGAAACTAGATAGCCAATATCATTTGTAGGTTATGAATGAAAGGAACTAGTACAGGAGATATAGGTTTTTAGGTGGAACTAATTCCACAGAAGCGGTTATTGAATTTTTTAGCTCGTGGAGGATATCTTTTTGACATACTAAAAGTATAGAAAAATATGAGATTGCAAAATTCGTTTTTTGACCGCCATCTTGGATTTTTTTTTTTTTTTTTTTTTTTTTTTTTTTAATTATAAAAAGTCATGTGTATTAAATTACAGAAAATTTTATGCTGAAAAAGATTATCATTTTGGTTTTAAACAATAAAATTAATTAATAAAATAGTGACCAAAAGAAATAAAAGCGTATACAGTGTTAAAAATCCTTTTTATTAATAAATAATGAAATAGTTTTATAATACGAATGCATCATGTCATTATAATACGAATGAAATATCTTTCATCTTACATAACAGAAAAGATATATCTATTACTATTCTTCTGAAATACTTCCTTTCAGTTCACTATTTGTGCAATCTCTACCACAACAGATAAGAACTATTTATGTACATTCCACGCCTTAACGTTGACACGTACATCTACCACTATCACACGACTCATTTTTATCCATTTTGCAGGTGCAGCGGACCTTGTTCAACTATAACTATGGTGCAGGGCTCATTTCACATGTTATGGAAAGTAGTTGGTCTCCTACTTCTTTCCAACCCACTCTTCAGGATTGCCAATATTGGTGGTCATAGTTTTCCACATAAACATTGTAAATGTACACGGAGAAGATGATGAGCAACCGCATCTTCTGTAGGTGGCAATCTTGCAATATTAAATTCACTTTTGGCAGTTGTGATTTTTTTCAAGAAGAGATTTTATCGTAGTAGGTTCAGAATCTCAGTCTTTGGATTTCCACCTTACAATGATACCAACATTTGTGAGTTCTTTTCTGTTAGCATTTTATGATCCAAACAGAGTGGCACAAATATTAAATTCTTTACATTTACAAAAATGTCTACATGCTGTCTATTTACTTTTACTAAATAAAGAGCTTGTGGTATCGCATGCGGTTAAAGCATGTGAAAAGAGAATAATTTTGCATCACTTATCGCCAAACACATGTTGCACCGATTTAATGTTACATTTTTTATCGCTGGAAGTAGAAGACAGCAAAATAATATTTTGTGTATTATGGTAAATCAAAAGTACAAAGTTATCGGTATCCTCAGCAACAACTGTTACATGTATTTTTTTCTACTGAGTTCAGTGCTATTTTCACTATAACTGTGTCAGTATCATCTGTAGCATGAATCACAATGTAGCCATTCTCTTCCAAGTGTTTTCCAAGCATGGTTATAAAGGACTATATATTTTTTTATTAGAAAGAAAGTGTCCGTTTGCCAATATGAAGTAGAGAGCTCTCAGTTAATTTCACTGAACCATGGCCAAAAACTGGGAAATTTTCAGATGTATTACAACTATATAACAGTCATATTGCTATAAGCAATATCATGTTGTGACAATAGTAGTTGGTGGCTATACCATCTCCAGTACAAAGGATGTTGAGCATTAGATACGCACAAAACAATCATCAGTAACAGTGAAATTTACTGAGAGCTCTCCACTTCTATTTGGCAAAGGACCCCTTTTATTCTAATAAAAAAAACCAGTCCTTTATAATAATGCTTGGAAAATACTTGGAACAGAATGGCCACATTGTGATTCATGCTACAGATGATGCTGATACAGTTATAGTGAAAACAGCACTAACCTTATCAGAAAAAATGCATGTAACAGTAGTTGCTGAGGACACCGATATCTTTGTACTTTTTATTTACCATAATACACAAAATATTTGTTTGCCTCCTACTTCCGGCGATAAAAAAACGTAATATTAAAGGTGCAATATGTGCTTGGGATAAGGGATGCAAAATTATTTTCTTTTCACATGCTTTAACTAGATGCGATACCACAAGCTCTTTATTTGATAAAAGTAAATCGGCACCACATAGAAATTTTTAGAGACGTAAGGAATTTAACATTTGTACCTACTCTGTTTGGATCATAAAATGCTAACAGAAAAGAACTTACAGATATTTTTACCAAAGTAATGATATCACTGTACGGTGGAAAGTGAATTTAATATTGTAAGACTACCACCTACAGAAGATGCAGCTGTTCATCATCTTCTCTGCGTACATTTACAATGTTATTGTTGGGAAAACTATTAACACTAATATCGCCAAGTGTGGGGTTGAAAAAAAAGTCGGAGACCAACTACAGCCCATAACGTGTGAAATGAGCCCTGCATCAGAGTCATTGTTGAACAAAATCCGCTGCACCTGCAAAACAGATACAAATGAGCCATGTGGTAGTGGTAGATGTACGTGTCGACATTATGGCGTGGAATGTACCGAGATACGTTGTAACTGTTCTAATAGAGATTGCACAAATAGTGCACTGAAAGAAAGTATTTCAGAATAATACTAATAGATATATCTTTTTTCATATGTAAATGAAAGATATTGACGAAAGACATGATGCATTCGTATTATAAAACTATCTTAATATTTATTAATAAAAAGGATTTTTAACACTGCATAAGCTTTTAGTTTTTTGGTCACTATTTTGCTAATTATTTTTACTTTTTAAAATGATAATCAAAAACCTCTTACCAAAATGATAATCTTTTTCAGCATAAAATTTTCTGTAATTTGGTACCACATGACTTTTTATAATTTTTTCAATAAAAATCCAAGATGACGGCCAAAATAGGCATTTTGCACTGTCAGATTTTTCTAGACTTTTAGTATGTCAAAAAGATATCATCCACGAGCAAAAAAATTCAATCGCCTCTTCTGTGGGAATTAGTTCCACCTATAGCCTATTTTTTGCCTATATCTCCTGTACTAAATGTAACACAGCAGTTCAATGCTTATTATAACTTTCTTTCAAAGGTAATGAAAGTATTGCATTTAGTTTTTTAAAAAAAATTTGTGTTTTTTCCTCCCCCCTTCCTTTCTACATGCTTTTAAATGTGACGAGTTTAAAAAAGTGGTCTAGAAAAATTGTATGTATGTATGTCTGTGGCCATCACATCTCCCGGACGGATTGGCCTACGATGTTCAACTTTGTTTACGGTTAATAGTGAACATGGGATACTTGTCATTGAGGTTTTCGTCAAAACTGTTCGTGTGCAAAAAGTGTCCCCGAAGAAATGCTGTAAATGGGTAAAAAATTGAAAAACGAATGTCTGTAACACTTAGTTCATTTTCCTTAAGTATTGCGAGCATCAATGGCTGTTCATCCTCTATTAAACTTACAAGAAAGGATTATGCAATACTAGCTATATACCCGTGCTTCGCTACGAAATTTTAACATGTGCAATATTTTAGCTAGCTGTGAGGCCTCGCGATGCGGAAATCTTTCATTCGTGTATAGGATCCAGGTTTTGGCGCTTCGCTCGCAGGAAGGTTCATCGCTACGCAAAATCGAGATCGCTTCGTTCTCTGAAAAGTTCATGGACACATAAACACAGGCTTATTTCACTCGTTAAAAGGTTCATAGCTATGTAAGCATAGGCTCGCTTCTCTCGCTGAAAGGTTCATTGCTGCGTAAGCATAAGCTCGCTTCACTCACTAAAATCTAATTGCTACATAAAGACTTACCATTGGAAGCCTTTCGCTTGTCAAGATAAAAAAATTCCCCGTTAATACAATAATACAACACCCCTTTAAGATTATTTTAACACGTGTTTGTGAAAAGCAAAATTAGAGGCTAAAACTACTTATGACAGGGCTGCCACAGGCGACTAAAAAGGCTACTAAAGCGACTATTTTAGTGGCCAGGCGACTATGGCAACTATTTCAATGAAAAAAGGGCCCAAAACGACTATTTTAAACAAAACCTTCAACTATTTTTGGGCTCAGGCGACTATTTTTTTAGAAATTGGATACCGCCCGATGGTAGGACGAAAAAAAATCGGCACTAAGGTACTAACTCAAAATGGTGATTTCTTTTAAGGGTTGCGGGAGAGCGAACACTACCGAAAAGGTTGTTCATATATGCGGGTAGAGTGGTCACTTTGTTAGGCCGATAATAGTAACCTCACACAAGATTGTTGTTTTTGACGGCAACTGCTGTCATTTTCACCCACCTGTTGGGTTCCAATGTTTTTATCTTTCGCCGGCAAAGATGAAGGCAAAGCATACACAATTATATTCCCAAATATCAAATTATTTCGCTTTATTTACTCTAAAAAAATGAATTTGTGGAATTTCCCTTGAACTTCGGAAGAAAGTGCCATCAGTATGAACAGTATTTATGTTATTAGACGTTATATCGGAGATTTGTGCCGGTGTGATGAACGATTTCGCCGTATAGGTCAATCAATGTAGAATGATAAGAATTTCAATTTTCAATGTTGTAGCTAAATTTGTAAATAAAATAATTTAAATTTTTAAGCAGTTTATTTAATTACTTTGAATGTAGCTTAAACAGGGTGGCGACAGAACCAGGAATTCAGGGAAATGTCAAAGAATTTCGTAAAATTACTCTTTAATCAGGGAATTTTGAAATTTTCGAGTTTCCCTTCTCGCGTACCCCGTATGGGTGCGGACATCTATCCCGACTCGCGTCACGCGATATATATGTAGTTTTTATAGTTGGTCAATTTGGGTGTACGAAGTTTCCGAACTTTTTCTACTCTCAGCAGCTAAGCCAAACCGACCGATCCATCCTCCACAACCTCATGTTCCGTGTTTTTTTTTTTTTTTTTTTACTTTCTGAAATCATTGTTATGCTTAGAACAATTATTTCTGTTAGATTTTTGGTTATCCTATAACTTCGCGTCCGCCGGCGTCTTATATTGTTAAAAAAATCTCCAAACTTCAATCTGTCTGCATCCTTTACAGACATGATTATTTTTCTACTTGCCTTGCGTTTTTTGTCAACATTATATATTAGAACCCTAATTATTTACGTATTATTTCTGTTAGATTTTTAGTAATCCTATTATTTAGAAGCACGACCACCAGTAGATTTACTGTTTAAAAATATCCTCCAATTAAAATCTGACTGCATCCTTTACAGATATGATTATTTTTCCTCTTGTCTTGCGTCTTTTGTCAATAGAATATATTGGAACCCTAAATTCCTTAATATTTCAAATTGATTCCATCATATTTTTTAGTTTTTATTAACCCTTTACAGCACTGTGTTATTATAGATGTACAACAAATCTATAGGCATTCATAAGCAAAATGGGTTAGATAGTGTACTTCATTTTTTGTGTGTGTGTGTACTTTAATTTTGACATTATATCTAACGTAATTAACTGAAAGTGATATGTGTTTTTGGTTTATATGTTTAATATAAATCAAACAAAGAATTGAAGTATCCTCCTCCCCCTCTAAATAATAATAATAAAAAAAATAAAAAAAAATCTGAATGCTCTACTGCATACATTCAGTCAAAGGGTTATGGAATTAAAAAAAAAAAATCCTTGCATTTTTCCCTCTTGCCAAATGCTGTGTTTGTCATGTTTTATGAAAACGATTTTTTGCCTAATTTAATATGTACTTTTGTGGTTTAAGATAGTATTTTTGTTGTATAAAATTTTATTTCTATTTATCTATGAGTAATTTTTAATAGAAGCTGTTAATTTCAAGACTTTTTTTCATGCATTATGTGTTATTTATCTTTTCTCAACTTCAAAATACAAAACACATAATTTTTCATGAAATATATGTACCTAGTGAAATTTGTGACTGAATAGCAAAATGCTGATTATTTAAGTTTCATACTTATGCATGCCCAAGTTTAGTAAATATTTATACAGCCTATGACATATATTAAAGAAAATAACATTTTATTTTTTTTTTAATTAAAAAGAAAAATATTGTACTAGTTTTGCTTTTCCTTGAAGTTAGCAAGCATGGGTGTAGTTTGTAAATTGGTTTATGTGAATTTTGTATTTTTTTATTAATGTTTTCCATTCTTTTTCATGTTCTAAAGACGTTTATTTTGATTTTTAGCCTAAATTTATATTTTGTAGCAATTATACTTTGATCAGTAAATGTAATTCAAAATAGTGAAATGTATATATTTTTAAACTGGCCATTATTTTCTTTGTTTTTTTGAAACGATAACATCGACAGAGATGCACATCAGAGAATTTTCTGGAAATGGGGGAAATGTCAGGGAATTTTGTTTTGCAAATTCTGTAACCATTCTGTTGAAAATTTAAAAACTACCTTTAATGAAATTTGATTGTCATCGTCAATATTTAGTATAATTGTTGAAACATGATACTTGTTTTTCTAAAAAGAGTTATTTGACTTTGGAAGTTTTTAAAAAAAAAAAAAAAAAAAAAAAGATTTTTACCGTCGCTTTTGCGTAAAGTTTAGCTTTTTTTTTTTTTTTTTTGCTTAGTTGCCGTCTGGGAGTAAGGTTGAGACATCCATCGCACTATATAAATATGATAGCGCCTCCCCTAAGACACATGCCTTTTACCGTATGGGATGTAATGTTTTAGACACTATTTTGAATCGAAAGAAGAGTGTTTCTGGGTTTTCGTGTTTTATGTAAATCTACTGTTTTATTCCGATCTTATTAAAAGTTATGAAAAGTGAGGCTACTATTTTCGACGTCTGAGACTACTATTTTCAATGTGTGAGACTACTATTTTGGCTACTATTTTTAACATCTGAGGCTACTAAAGCAACTATTTTCAAAGCTTACAGTCAGTGGCAGCCTTGTTATGATGAAACTTTCAGAGATATATACCTATTCGTAGTCGCTTTTTGTGAAAAAATTAATCGAAAAACAAATTCAAATTTTAACATTCTTTTTGTCAGTCCAATTAGAAGGTCAAAACTACTTGTGTTGCAAATTTCAGAAATGTAGCCAGTTACAAATCGTTTTGTAAAATATTTGTTAACTAATTAAAAAAAAATTAAATTCTCTTTTTCAAAAATCCAATTGGAAGGCCACAACTATTTATGTTGAAAATTTCAAAGCTGTAGCCCTATTTCAAATCGTTATATATAATAATATATATATTAATTAATTAAAAAAAATTAATTAATAACGAACTAAACAAAAATTTAAAATTCTGTTTTTCTAAAGTCCAATTAGAAGGTCAAAACTACTTATGTTGAGAATTTTAGAGCTGTAATAGCTCTAATAGAGTAGCTCTAATAGAAATCGTTTTGTAGAATATTAATTAATTAATTAAAAAATAAAATAAAATTTAATATTTTGTTTTTTAAAAGTTCAAAACTACTTACGTTGAAAATTTCAGAGCTGTAGCCCTATTAGATATCGTTTTGTAACATATTTGTTAATTAATTAAAAAAATTAATTAAAAAAGTAATTAAAATTTACACATTCTGTTTGTGATGTATATAATTAGAAGGCCAAAACTACTTATGCTGAAAATTTCAGAGCTCTACTCCAATTTTAAGTATGTTTCTATAGATCCACAGAGCCACAGACACACAACTTGTTTTATTATTATAGATTTTTAGAAAAGCATGTCGCGAGCTTCTCTAATATTTTGGAAAAGTGTTTTTTTTTTTTTTTTTTTTTTTTTTTTATATTATTATTATTATTATTATTATTATTCTTAAAAAAAAAATTACTGCTCGTAAAATATTTGAAAAATGATGCAAATGATACAATATATATATACAGAATTATACATTGTAACTAAAACCTTTTGTCACGATAATTATGTTGCATATATTTTAGATCTCCATTTTGTTCGATTGAGACAGATTGCATATCTAAATCTAAAGTATAATCTAAATATAAAATAGAGCTTCAATTCTTTTAATATAAATGTAAGTGACACTGTTTCTTTCAGGTTGTGTATAACAGATTTGGATTCTTATGTGCTTGGTCAAATTCTTCGGATAGAGATGATGGTTGTTGCTTTTTCATTGGGTAAGATTATTTGGAATTTTTAAATCTTATCCTTGGTCCCTTGGAAGTATTTGGAAAATACTATTTGTTAGATTTCTCAAGAAGTTACAGCAATATATTTATGGTATTTATTTTCTGTTCCTCCGTTTATTATTATGCTCAGAAACGACTCGTGTGAGTGAGTTACTTTATTTTTTCCTTCTAATAATGCTATACCAGAAGAAGTTTAAGAAAAGTTGCTTTGTTTTGATTGTCACAGTTTATAAGTAGCATATATACATATTAACTTTTACAGGTATGTATTATTATAGAATTATTACCGGTGAATTTTCTATTTCTTTCGCATTTCTATTTTCTTTATAACACAAAAAACCTACGTTGAAGCTTTGTATGTGTGAATGGAATACATAAATTTTTATTTTTTACCTTAATTTTTTTAAGATTTTGTTGTGTTCATTTGGAGGAGAAATTGATAGAAAATGAAAGAGAAATGTGTACAAATTTTCTTTTGAATTCCACCCAAATTTCTTTGTCTATATCAAGTTTTGTAAAGTGCACTCTCTTCTCAATTTTTTTTTTTTTTTTTTTTTTTTTTTTTTTTTTTTTTTTTTTACATTTGCTGTGGATAACACATTGCTGTGTGCGAAATGAATAATCAGTAATGTTACGAATTTTTGTATATTTGTAAATATTTCGCAGTGTTAATTTTGTAAATAGTAAAATTAATGTACATTTCGCATAAGACAGTGCAATAGTTCGTCGTTAAGTTGGCTTCCCGGCAATATGAGTCTCGATGCTTGATAACGAGTTTTACAGAGGTAACTCTGGGAAGCGAGTTTTAAAGAGCAGGGCATTTAACATTATGGTAATGGCAATCTCTCCAAATTGGCGAGATAGAGCCAAGTTGGCAATTGTTTTGGCGACTAATTTTTGTCGCCAAACTTGGCGACCATTCGGCGACATTTTGGGTCCTCATGTACATGTATAGGACTTTTCGACTATGATCTGGAAAGTTCTCCAAATATCTATCTCTGGAAGGTTCACGTATGTTCGCCTTCCCTATATATAAGCCCGGCCATGAGATGAGTTAGTTAGTTGATTTTGAGTCACTGTGTTAGTTGTTAGCTGAGTCCATTAGTTGACTGGAATTACTGATACTGAGCGTTCAGAGAGTTCCGAAAGCGAACTGTATTGCATTGTCTTGTGCAGCAATTTGAGCAGTTGCGTTGTCAAGCTTTTAACTGCTGTTTTGTGCTCTATTGATGTGAAAAGAGCTGTATTGTGTCTACTAGAACGAGAAGTTCTGGAGCTCTAAGAGAACTGTGAAGAGTTATTTTGGAATAAATTCCTGCAAGTTTTGATCTGCTTTGGCTTCAAATCTTTCGAACCCGTCCACGCAACAATAGCACTTTGCAGTCATTAAGTGTAATATGGAGAAGATTGTGATTTAAATGCAAATGTAACCAAAAAACATTTGATTTGGATGTATTAACCAATTTCAGACTAAAACAAGAGTTTTAAACGATTTTATGGCTTGCTATATTATTTTTCATATTTCATTAGGCTTGTGCTTTCTTTTGGTTTATTATTTACCTATGGTTTATTATTTATTCTATAGTTTTCATTGTTAAACTATAGTATACCCATTTTACTCCACACTATACCCATTTTCACCTGCGTGGGGTGAAGTGGGCATAGTAAACATATACCTATAAAATGTTTTCTGGCAAACATATTTATGTAACTTAATAATTAAAAAACATGTATTCTTATTCCCAAGATATGCAATGTAAGGAAAAACCAAAATAAAAATTGAATTGTTGAACATTTACATGAAAATTTTGGCTGAACATAAAAAAAAAACTGATTTTTATACCCATTTTATCCCACCCTACCCTAGTCATTGCTTTTGTTGTACACCCTATTCACTCTCGCTGGGATGTATAGTAATAGCTTTTATGGTGCACCGTATTCACTCTATGGGATGTATAGTTATTTTGTTGTGCACCCTTTTCACTCCCTATGGGATGTATAGTAGGGGGGGGGGGGAGAGGCCGGATGCTTGTTCATTTTACTCTTGTGGAGAAAAGCCAATGACGACAAATATCAACAGATACATTTTTAAATTTCTGTAATTTTTTTCCTATCTAAATTTTTTAACCTTCAAATATGTCGGGAAAATTTCCTTGAAAAACAAGGGAAATGTCGGTTTTGTCACTATTTATACATTGAGTTATTGGTTATGCTACATAAAAAATGTTTTCTACCTGCTTTTATTATATTTATGTTTTGAATTTTAAAATTTATATTTATGTTTTGAATTTTAAAATTTATATTTATGTTTTGAATTTTAAAATTTATATTTATGTTTAATTTTAAAATTGTGCTTTTTTTAGTGCTTCCAAGTTTGATCACTCTTGCGTTCCTAATTCCTCAATCCAGATTAATGGAATATCAATTGCCTTTAGAGCTATGAAACCTATACATAAGTGTGAAAAGGTATTTATAATTTGTTATTATATCTATAATAATGAAAAACTGATTAGATTAATTAACGTGATGTCTTCTAGAATCTAATTTGTTATTTCCTCTGGCATTGAAAATTTATTTACCTCAATTGGAGCTTCTATTTTTGATAAAGTAATATTTTTCTTGTAATATTGCATGTGAGTCATTCAACTAACTAATTTCCTCGGAAAACTATATTCAGAAAAGTCGTGACACTTGTCTTTCCCAATGAAGTTCTTATAAATATTTTACAACTTAAAAGCATAAATAGGTCAATGGATTTTAGTTAAAATATGTTCAGAGCTGCCACTGGCGACTAAAAACGCTACTAAAGTGATTATTTTAGTGGTCAGGTGACTATTTCCATGGAAAAGGGGCTCAAAACGACTATTTTAAATAAAACCTTCAACTAAGGCTAAGGCGACTATTTTTTAAGAAATTAGACACTGTCTGATAGTAGGACGGGAAAAAAATCGGCACTAAGGTACTAACACAGTTTTGTCAAATCAGTGATTTTTTTTAAGGGGATGCTGGGGGGGAGAGAGAGAGCGAAGAATGCTACTGAAATAGTTATGCGAGTAGAATGGTCACTTTTGCTAGTCCGACGATAGTAATAAAGCGCACGCGAAATTTTTATTTTTGACGGCAAACGTTTATTTTCGCCTACTTGTTGGGTTTGAATGTTTTATCTTTCGCCGTGCAAGGCTCAAAAATATTCACTATTATATTCTCAATTATAAAATTACTTTGATTTACTCTACTTGACAAGAATGAATTTGTGGAATTGGCCATGAACGCCGGAATAAAATGCCATCACTATGGACAGTTTTCTTAATCTGTTCTTTTTGTTTAAATCAAAATTTATATCTGCGTAAAAATACCGACTATCATGTACATTTTGCAATTGAGGATTTTCAATTAGCCTATGGGCATCTACATTTGCTCAGCTTAAATGACTTATGGCTTGATTATGTTATCGTAAATCATCTTCGAGTATCAACTTCATAATCAACTTCAGTATTCATAAAAAATCCTTGTTATTTTCCCAAATCAATCACCAGGTACTGAAAATCCAAACATGGGAGGGGTATTGTGTATGACATTTTGCATCCACACATCTGTTGACCAAGCCTTATAGCTTGAGTTCAACATACACAACGCTACGAATACCTTGGACACAGGTGGCTGATGACCGTGAAGGAAAGAGGGTCCGTTCCCACAGAAAAGGTGATTTTAGATAAAAAGACGTATTGTATACCCACGATGGGCCAGACACATAAATTCGAGCCAACTCTTAGAACTTGAGAAAAGCATGACAGTTCTTAAACTCCTGGCGCCCCATAAAATAAGTTGGAATCTTAAAAACTGACAAGGGGTTACAATAGGTACCATTTCGGAAGTAACGCTGGCCCAGGTGTCAGGATGTGGGGGAGAGTTTTGAGAGATTTAATAGCCAGGGGGGCTTGCAACCAATGGTAAGAAATAGGTGCGTTTAAAATTTAAATTTAGGCGGAGTTCGGAACTCTATTGGTCCGGCAAACGGATAGGGAATTAGCTTGGCTTCCTGAGAGATTGGTTACATTTGGGGCCGCCCCCAGGTCTTGTAAAAACGGTAAATATTGGGACTTAGACGAAAAATGGGGATTAGAGAGAGAGATTTAGAGAAGATTCGAGAGGAGAGCTGAATTAAGTTGGATTATTCGAGTGAGCAGAGTGATGGCGAGCAATGACCAGGCGAACGGAAAGTTTTCCAGCCGATACATCAAAAAACAGTAAGTGATGTTTCATGATTTTCCGATCACCCTCTGTACTCTCAGATAATTGTTAAGTTGTTAGAATTGAGAATTATGACTATCGACATTATTTAATCCAGTATAATTGTTAATCTTAGTTAATTAATTGGTATGGAGTTTTATGGACTACTGTATGTTGTAGAATATTGTGAGGAATTTAATAAATTAATATGTTAGTTAACGATCAGTGTTATACTTCTTGTGTTGTTGTTAATTAATCAGGTTCTGGGTTCCACTATTACGAAGGCCAAAATAAGTTAATCTGACTTATTGAAATTGAGTTAATTAAACTATTTCATTTTTGTTACTATGTTACGGAAGCTTAAATGACTTATGGCTTGATTATGTTATCGTAAATCATCTTTCTTCTCTTGTTAAAAATGTTGCCTAATTTTGCTAAAGTAGTTGCAATAGTATTCATAAAAAATCCTTGTTATTTTCCCAAATCAATCACCAGGTACTGAAAATCCAAACATGGGAGGGGTATTGTGTATGACATTTTGCATCCACACATCACTAAATGCAAGCAAAGCTCCGAAGTGGTAGTCACTTATTGTGTGTGAAACAAGAAACATACATAGAATGAAATCTTTACTAAAATCACGCATGGTACAGTTCTGTGAATGTGCCGATTGCAGCATTTTCGGCCAAAATTTCATGAGATCGATGCAAATCCGCATTAAAACTTCAAGAAGATGCATGTATGTCATGTACTTGCTTACAAGTATGATCGCAACGGACTCTTTTCTGCGTTCAGAATCGCCAAAACCTCCAGTGGAATGACCACTTTTGTCACTGCCTCCTCTAATGAATGTCTCCATCATCAATATTAATGTTAGAGTGTGATTGTTGATTTCATTGAGTGTTACGCTGCTATTGTCAATATTTGGGCTTGTATGATGAGCGATCGTCGAGATGACGATCGCTCATCGGTGTGACGGTTATTTTTGCCACGTATTACACTGATGTAATAGATCATTGTGAGATTTGCACCGGTATGGTGAACGCTATCGCTTACATTTACATTCTTGTGATAATTTTCACAGAGTATTACCATGATGTAGTACTCTATTTTTGATATTTGAGTTGGTTTGGAAGGCACTCTCGCCGATATATATACATCGGAGTGATAGTCACTTCGCCAAAGGTTACGATGATTTAACGGTTTAACAGTTGCTTTTTCTGATATTTGCCCCCCCCCCCCCCGTTTTGGTGCTGATGTTATAACTACCATCTCTGATATTTGCGTTGTTGTATTGGAGGTGCTTTCGCCTAAGCTTCCTTTGATGCTATAGACGTTATGTCCGAGATTCGTGCGGGTGTGATGAGAAATTTCGCCGTGTAGGTCAATCGATGCAGATTAATTAGAATTTCAATGTTGTAACTAAATTTGTAAATAATTTAAATTTTGAAGCAATTTATCTAGTTACTTTGAATGTAGCTTTAAAATTTACAAACTGGCCTTGATTAAATTCGCCTGTCATTGTCAATATATAGTATAATTGTTCAAAGATGAAACATTTTTTGTCAAAAGTTGTTTGACTTTGGAAATTTAAAAAAAAAAAAAAAAAAAACTTTTTTTTTTTGCCATTACATATGCGTGAAGTTTAGCTTTTTTAGCTTAGGTGGTGACTGGGAGTGAGGTTGAGTTGCCAACTTCCATCGCAGTGTGTAAATATGATAGCCACCCCGCCCCTCTGCCTTTCTCTCTGTATTCTACCTTTCTTTTGTCACAGACTATATATAAAGTGTCCAGGTATTAGACCCTTTTGAATATTTTACCGTATAAAGTATCCTTAAAATACATATTTTTTCCTGTATGGGATGTAATGTATTAGACACTATTTTGAATCGATAGAAGAGTGTCTCCGGGTTTTCGTGTTTTATGTAAATCAGCTGTTTTATTCCAATCCTGATGATAACTTAAAATCTTTCAAACAAGAGGAAGGTCATTGCCGACTTCAAAAAAGCAATCGTTATTAAGTTTTGAAAAATAAGACTACTATTTTCAAAGTCTGATACTACTATTTTTAATAGCTGAGACTACTATTTTTAACATCTGAGGTTACTAAAGCAACTTTTTTCAAAGCTTATAGTCAGTGGCAGCCCTGCTCTCTCTAATTTTAATTAATTTAAAATCATTCCTTTTTTTTTTTTTTTTTTTTCCATAATTTGGCTAATAGATAAAGGTGATCAGCCTATAATTGAGGTTCAGATATAATAAGTCATGAGGTTCAGATATAATTCCCGATTCTCCAAACAGGTTTGCTATCATTTAAAAGTTAATTTGACCAACATGTTGCGGTTAACTGAGAATGATCGTAATGTTAAGTATAGGCAGAACGAATCGGCTCATAATTATATGGCTTATAGCATCTTTTAAATGAAAATAAATTAATTTTTGAAAAGACAGAATTAAAGTGGAATATTTTTTCTACAAATTGAATGTGTTATTTTTTTAACTGTATGACAATTTAGAGAGCGTTAACTTTCAAAAACATTTTAATTTTGGGAAATCATCCAAAGGAAATCGTATCTCCTCCAATATTCGTGAAAACAGCCATAAATTAGATTAGACGCAAACATTGTTAAAATTCTTTTGACGGGTGCCAACCTCAAGCAGTGTAAATTTTTATTATGGGGGTGAAACTTAAATTTTAAAAATAAAATGAAGTAGTGATCATTCTTAGGCGAGTCACAACCGAGAGCTGTAATCAGAGGTTGACCTTTTTTAATATCACCGTGTTAGTAGCTGAAATTTTCATCATACTTATGATTTTTTTTATTGCAAGAAAGTTTTTGTGTTTTTTGAGGTTGGCCGTTTTTCTACTTTTCAAAAGATCCTTTTTTTTTTTTTTTTTTTTTTTTTTTTTTTTTTTTTTTTTTTTTTTTTTTTGGAGTGAGGAAATATTTCTACGATTGGGGAATCCACCGTGCAAATTTGTATGAAAGGTAACTTTCGGTTTATTTATAATATAATTTCAACACCTTCTAACTTAATTATGGGTGTGTCACACAATGTAGACTTATAACAAAGCTCATTCAATTTACGAATTTGTTATTTTTTAGAGGCAAACATATTTACAGCCACTACAAACTAAAACGATATTAATTAATCACCTTTTCCGTTTTTGCTATTTAATGACACTTAACGTTTAATAACAACGAAATTCTCCGCATATTTTTTTTTTTTTTTTTAATTAAAAAGTCACTCTAGAACTGCGTTTTCTCCACTTCAATTTTTGGCAAATGTACGATATTTCCCTTACCAAATTTGAAATTCTAAACTGTTCTTCTCATTTGGCTTTCTCCTTCATTCTAAGCTCATTCGGTTTTGATTATGGTAGAAAAGCATTGAGGCGTCAGCTTACTAGCAGTAGTAACAAGTCTTCGAGCAATTCGCTGAGTTGCAGCATCACTTTCTACTATTTCGGACATGGAAATGGTTTACGTTAAGGTATCTTTTCCGAATTTATTTTAAGGTATCTTTCCGCTCTGTGTTTTCCCCCGATTTTATAGATGAATAATTTCGATTCAATTGGGGACTTAATGAGTTTTCCTTTTTGGAATTTAGATCGTTCTGAACGAGATATATAATGGGTAATTTATGAGTATTCCTATTTACAGTTACCGTCACCAAATCTGAAAATATTGCATTCTTAAATTGTTTGTCATTTTTATTTGGTATAATATAGTATTTCGAGTTCATGGGTATGAAAACAAGAAGCTTTTATTTTCCTTATGTGATCACCTTTGTCAATACAGCATCTTTAATAGCTACAAATTATGAGTTCCTTAAAAAGTTTTTTTTTTTTTTTTTTTAAGCTGTATGAATGCTGTATAAAATTGTAACATGTTTATAATGTTTCACTTTTTGCCCGACTAACCAGTGTGGAGATCTTAATTACTTTAATGATTTATTATTTACCAGAATTATTAAACCAGATTACTGGATAATGGACCAGATTATTTACCAGAATTATTAAACCAGATTACTGGATACTGGACCAAATTACCAGAATTATTATTGAATTATTAAACCAGAATATATTAGCTGCAAAAATGAAACATTCACTGAGTGGAGATTGTCCTTTATTGGTCCCTCCACATTCCCTTATTTTTTATACTTAGTAGAAGACTTATAATATTTTCCTTTTTAGATAACCATTGCATATTGCTCAATGATTGAAAGTACAGATTCATATTTTAGGCATGAAAAATTAAAAAGTTCTTTTGGAAGACACTGCTATTGCAGCGATTGCTCTCAACCATTTGGCGTAAGTATAGTTTAATTGGTAAATATAGTTCAACTAACAAATTTTCCCTGTGCTAATACTTTTAATGAACTAAAAACATTGATTTGAAAGCAGTTGATTCTTCGAAAAATTGTATCGGGTGAAGTGAGTCTAGTGCTTCTATGTGTTGCCATAATTGGTTTTGCACTCAATTTGTACAAATGTCATTGGATGAAAGGAATTTTGCATGCGCTGTTTAATGGGCGTAATTATTTTTTTCTAAAAAATTACGTTTTATCTATAATAATAAAACATGCTGCCTGTGGACTTATATAAAGCTCTTTAAAATAGGCGTACAGCTCAGAAATTTTCAACATAAATAGTTTTGACCTTCTAATTGTTCCTTTAACAAACAGAATGTTAACATTTTAATTAGTTCTTTTTTAATTCCCCCCACCCCCCATTTTTTTTTTTTTTTTTTTTTTTTTTACCAAGTTTAAATAGAAGTACAGCTTTGAAATTTTCATTATAAGTAGTTTAAAGCTTCTAATTGGTCTTTTGATAAACAGAATTTTAAAATTTAGTTTTTTTTTTTTTTTTTTTTAATTATTTTTTTTTTTTGTTTTTTTTTCCATTAATATTTTACAAAACGATTTCTAATAGGTCTACAACTCTTAAGTTATCAACATAAGTAGTTTTGGCGTTCTAATTATACTTTTGAGTAATAGAATTTTAAAATTTTGATTAGGTTTTTTAATTTATTTTTCTAATAATTAACAAATGTTTTGCAAAACGATTTCTACTAAGGCTACATCAGTTCCAAAATGTTCAGCATAAATAGTTTTGCCTTCTAATTGAACTTTTGCCAAACAGAATGTTTAAATTTTAATTTGTTTTTTAATTAATATTACCACAAAAAACGACTTCTAGTAAACCTAGAGCTCTGAAAATTTCAACATAAGTAGTTTTGGTCTTCTTATACACCTACACACCAATGACAGTTCTCCGCAACGCCGGGTCACGTACTTTGTATGTTAATATTTTTAAACTTAATGTTTCGTAGCTTCACATACCCAAAAGATAGTAGGTTTTCTTTAACGCTTAAACACGCTTAGTTGAATTATATGAATGTTATATATGTTTTCTGTTCGATTAAAAAAAAGTTTATTGCTAAATAAAAAAATTTTAAGAAAAACTTCTACGGAGAAAAAAAAAACTTCTACTATACGATAAAGAAGTTCATTTGTATTATAAATTTGAAATAGTTGTTTTAAAACTTGGTATAAGGCTAAACTAATGATTGCATTATTCTTTTCTCACATTTTTGGTTTATTTTTTATAGTTTCTATCAAAGTTATTAAAATCAGCTAATTAATTTTTGGCATATTTTGGTTAGAATTAAGTAGTTTAATTAGACGCCACAAAGTTTTAAATAATTCAAGGTAGAGTAAGTCGCCCCTTTTACATCATCGTCTTTAGTCAGACTGATATGTGAATCAATTCGCCAGTCAGCGAACTATTTTGGTCTAATTTTGTGGATTATGTAGATTTTGGTGATTTTTCATTTGACAATTATTTATTTAATCCTTGAAAAAAATTAATGCTTTATATATTATTGAATAATAAATTTCATAACTGCACCCTTTGAAAATTTGGAAAAGTGCAGCCACTATTTAATATTTACAGAAGCGTACTAAAGAGAAACATAAATAAATATACGCATCAAAAGAATATAGAAACATAAAAATTAATAGCATAGAAGATATTTAGAATAAGTGACATATTGAAAAAATTAACTTCTTCACTGTTATTCAGCGTCGAAGTTAAAGGTTTTTGGCAAATAAACATGACATTCGATTGATAAGGTGGTACAGTACCCCCCAAAAAATAAGAACGATGGCTATATCTTGTGCTCTAATTGTTGAAATAACAAACAAAAGGTGCCGTTGTAAATCGTGGAAGGTTTTTAATAATTGCATGTAGGTTTTTTTATTATGAGGGGTCATCTACATATTAAAACAGAACCAAACTTTAAAATGTACAATAGCAACCTCATAATATTATCCCATATTTGGATTCAGCTTCCAAAAAAATGTCGAACTTTAAAAATTCGTAATTTTCCAATGAATGGTTTGTAATTTAAATGATAAAAAGAAAATTATAAATTACTGTTAAATAAAAAAATTGGTTTTTTGGCCATAAATACTTAAATAATTAATATATTTCAGTAATATTTTTTTCAAAAGATAGTTTGTAAATGACCAAAGATAAATAGCAAGCAACTTTTGCATCAATTTCTTTTTTATTAATTAATAAAACAATGTAAAAAATTTTTTGAATAGAAACATACATTTTTTTTGCTTTCATTAGATTGACCATGGTCTGAACCCCCCCCCCCCCCCCCCCCCACCACCACAAATTTTTTCTTTTCATTTTGACTTTATATTTATTAAGGGGACACGGGATGTTGAAAAAGTCGAAAAAACATAAAATGTGCATTTTTACATTTTAGCGCGGTTTTGTACCCTCAAACTTCTTCTTTCATATAGAAAAAAAACTATGCAAAACTGGGGAGTAGTTTCAAAGTTATGCTACTTTATGTACACCTTTGATTTGTGCCAACTGCTGTCAAAAATGTAAACAAAGCTTTTGAACACAATTTTCGGCACCTGCAATTAATTAAATAATTTATTTAAGAAAACAATCATAGTTTAATCAACAAGCGTTTTTAACTGTGCCTGTAACTGTGTACAAAAATGTTTATTTACATTTTAACAAAACGATTTTATCACTCTACTTTCTTGCTGCACGTTTATCAAAGTTTCAGCTTTTGTGCAATTTACTTATTCACTAAATATTTTAATAATCTTCTTTTAATTATAATTTTATTTCTGTAATTGAGATTTTCATAATGCATAGCATTAGTTCTCGTTGGAGGAAACCTATTAGCAATAAAGCTAAGAGAAAAGCTGCGGCAATTGCAAATGCCAACAAACGCTGGAAAAAAGAAACCGAAACAACCAATTTGGTTTCGTCTGCTGAAACAGATGCTCCAGAAGTTTCAAAGACCGCGTCTGCTACATCATATTCCATAATAAAGGATGATGTTTGGGCCAAGTTACTACAAAATATTCCTTGTTGTGAATGCCAAGTCAAATCTTTAGACATTTCTAAAAAGAACAGGTTTGGACTGTCTGATCATATTGAACTGATCTGTGGAAGCTGTGGACATAACAATGGTCAAACGTTTACCAGTAGTCGAGGCGTTAACTCGAAGGAATTTGATATTAACCGCCAGATCGTACAAGCCTTTATATCGATTGGTAAAGGGCATTCTGCTCTAGATACATTTTCGATGGTAATGGGTCTGCCGACAATGGGACATAAAACTTTTGCTTTTCACCTGGATGCCTTAGCAGATACCTATAAGGATGTCAAACATGAAGTTTTAGAAATATCGAGAAACATTGTTCGCCAAAGATACATTTCAGACGACTCAACTTTAGAGTTAAACGGGAGTTTACCCATTGATGTGTGTGTTTCGTACGACGGGACTTGGCAGAAGAGAGGCCATACATCACTGTATGGTATCGGCGTAGTCATAGAAGTTCTAACAGGACTAGTTATTGATTACGAGATCCTAAGCAAGTACTGCCATGAGTGTACTGTTACTGCTAAGGATCTAGGTTCCAATTCTCCTGAATTTGCATTTTGGTATGAAGACCATGCACCATTATGCCAAAAAAACTTCACAGGTACCAGCAACAGCATGGAAATGGACGCAGCACTAAGATTGTGGCAGCGCTCTATGAAAGATGTCAACATGCGATACGTAAAAGTGATGTCGGATGGAGATGGAAAAGCGTACCATCATCTTGTAGAATCTGAAGTTTATGGACCTGCCACTGCCATTCAAAAAGAAGAATGCCTCAACCATGTGGCGAAGAGGCTAGGAAAAGCTTTACGCAACAAAGTGAAAGAATGGAAAGTGAAAAAAGTCACCCTTGGCGGAAAAAAGAAAGGTAGCCTGAAGGAGATCACTATAAACAAGCTGACAAGCTACTACCGGAAGGCAATAAAAGACAATGCGCCTGACATACCCAAGATGAAGGCTGCCATATTTGCTTCCCTGCACCACTGCATGTCGACAGATGCAAAGCCCCAGCATGTACATTGTCCTAAAGGAGAAGATTCGTGGTGCTTCTACCAAAGAGCTGTAGCAAAAAAAGAAAACCCCAAATCGCATACAAATATGAAAACGTCGCTTTCCGAGAATGTCGTGGAAAAGATTATGCCAATCTACTTGCGACTTGCCTCGGTTGAGCTTTTGAATCGATGTGTTGCTGCTAAAACGCAGAATGCTAATGAATGTTTGCACAGTGTGATTTGGAGCAAGTGTTCCAAAGAAGTATTCGTATCAAAACGACGACTGGAACTAGCAGTCATTTCAGCCATCAGCGAGTTTAACCTTGGTTGCGCTAAGTCTTTAGAGATAGTTGGCAAAGCGAAAAAGAAAGAAGTGGGTGATGAATCATTTGTGATTGCTGAAAAGAAAGATGCCAGAAGACAGAAGCAGAAGGCCAAGCGAAGCACTGACGAATTCAAGGCACAAAGATTGCGCAAGAAATATTCTAAACTGACAACTATAAAGAAGCAAGAAAAATCTGAAGGAATTACTTATGAAGCTGGAAAATTTTAAATGTAATTTGAGTACTCTTCCTTAGTCGGGTGCCAAAAGCCACCAAGTCTGAAAGTTAGCTAAGTTACTGTGAAGCTGAAATGTTTGCGTGAAAATAATATTTTAACATCATGGTTCTTGTAAGGTTGCTATAAATGATCGGGAGGTTATTAGTAAAAATGAGTTTTTGCCGCAATTTGGCAGTTTTTATCTGGTACCCGTCTAATGGAAGAATACCGTAAGTTGTTCCTTGTATTTTTTCATGCACAGTGTTCTGTTTTTGTTTCATAATTTTTTTTAATGCAACATGTATGTTCAGTCGTTTGTTTAATATAGCCATAATTTTTATGTATTTAACCCTGAAATATAACCAATGCTTTTATAAATAGAATATTATTCATAAGTCATGATTTAGTAAAAAAAGGGGCCATATATGCAACCATGAATTAAAATATAAGCAACTTTTAAATAAAACTGCAGTTATCTCAAAACTGAAATTTGTGGTGTTTTAAGAACTTTTGCATGCCATTTGCGTTTCAAATTTTATTCAAATGTCATGAAACTTTCTGAGTTGTATCATGAAAGTATACAGATTACTAATTTTACTATTTTGTTAGAAATGATTACATTTTAGGTAGAGAATTTTTCAATCGAAGATATTCTGAGGTGAAATTTTGCGATGAAAATTTGTGTCGTTTGAACAACTATTTTTTTCTTTATAAAAAAAGTTCATAAACTTAGTCAATGTATAGAAATTTCTATTTATATGAGTTCAAGCTATTCTCAAAAAAAATTTCAAAGGTTTTAAGCAAACATTGATGCGCAATTGGCATATGTCGTTAAGCACATTTTCTTAATTAAAATTGTCTCTAATTAAAAAAATAATTAATCAAATCCAGTGAAAAATTTTATTTAATTTTATTTTGATGTTATAAACATGTATAGAAAATTTCAAACACCTTGATTTAAAACTAAAAAAAATAATTTTCCTCCTCCCATGTCCCCTTAATATGTGTTTTATGTAGAAAAATACAATTATACAAGTTCAAATTTTAATTATTGTAAGTGTTGTTAAATCAGCTGCAATTCATTATATATCTGCTACTAATCTTCGAATTTTGCTTCTACATTTTCGCTTATTCTGTTCCAAAAGTTACATTTTGCTGCTCCAATTTTTTTGCGAATTTGCTTCAAATATTAATTTCTGCTGCTTTAAACTGGGCTTTCGAACTTCCCACCACTGTTATTCCTTCTTCAAATATATCCTTATTATTAAAAATTGATTAGTTATTCAAAGAATGGAAAATTGTTTCTTCCTTTTCCTTCTGATTTCTGAAGATCTTTGTTACTGAAACAGGGATTTTTTACTTATCATAAAATAAAACTTCATAGAAATCATTTTACAGAATTCGTCTTGGTAATTTTTTTTTTTTTTTTTCTTTTTTTTTTTTTTTTTCTTGTGATGCGATTTTTAGAGTTTCATGAAAAATTATTTACTTTGGTCTTGGTAAGTCATGGATTCGCAACATTTTATTTTGGCAGAAACTCTGTAAGTTGTATTTCATGTAAACCTTTAAAGTTTAACGTTTTCATCCATATCATATTTCCAATCACATTCCATGTCAAAAATGTCATCTGATTTTAATTTTTTCTTCGTATTTCTTTTTCCCGTTGTCTAAATATCTATACTATATTTGTCAAATTTTACTATATAGCACGCATTCTCCCAGGGAAGTCCCTAGGATGTAATTCGGAGTCCCGCGGATGACTGAGGACTTCCGAGGGACGTCCCGGGGAGAATGTGTGCTATATGGGACTCATTGAAACAGGGTTTAGATAGTTCTTAACACTTGCACTTGAATTATGACTACCATTTGTGTTAACTATTAGAATCAAATTGTAATTCTATTCCTTATCTTAATTTCACCAAACAATTGGTTTATGCTTTGATAAAATGTAACTTAACGAACTTTTTTTTTCCAAATAAAGCAATCAGATTTAACCAAGATAATAGACATGTCGAAAGCCTCATCCGTCTTGGAAGATACTAAGAAGAATTTGAAATTGATACATTCTTTAACATCGTCATTGAGTAAGTTTCTGTGTTTCATGAACTTCTTTCACAACAATATCAAGAGCTTTTTACTTAAACTATCTTTTATCTGCTGAACTGGTGTTGGCTAATATAGTCAAAAGTATCCGTTCACCTAAAGTTTTTTTCTTGCTAAGCAATGTAATTTATTTGCATATCTTCAGTTTTTCACAAGAAATGAATGCGCCTATTCATTCGGTCAGAAAACTTTTTGAAAAAACCGTATGCTTTTAATTGAATAATAATCTCCATGGACGACATCGACGCAACTCAGGTCACTAAGTTCAGCTGAAGCATGGGGCTATGTATTAAGGTGGTATTTCGGTAACTTGGGCTGGATTCTTTTTTCTTATTTCGAAAGTAAAATATAGTGAGAGTACATTGTAAACATTTTAGACTGAAACTCGAAGTATTAATGAAGTTTTAATGAATATTTGAGAGCGTCTCGTTGTTGTCTCGAATGTAAAGCCTATTTACGAAGAACTGTCGTCGAATTATCTTTTAAAAAGATGCTTCGGCAGATACAACGAGCAGAATGACAACGAGTCGTTCAACCACTGCTTGTGGAAATTAATACCATAGCGTACTTTTGTAGATCAAAAGAAATTTAAAATTGTTGCACCTTCTATGAAGGGTTTTTACCTATTTTAAACATCCTAGAGACTATGAGAGTCACAATCGGTCCGCACGCTCTCGTGTACGCTAAATTGTACAACTCCCGGATCTCAAAGGTGGTAAAGGTTTCTAAAGTAGCCAGAATGAGTCGCAGGGCAGGAAAAATTGCTGAAAATGATGTCTACGAAGAATTTACTAAGTCCGCCATTTTGTTATTTTCTCGTACATTGTAATAAGTCTAGTTCGAAAGAGAACTACAATTCTATAGATTAATTATGAATTAGATTCCCCCCCCCCCCCCTTTCCTTTCAGATGTCTTTCAGAACTGAAATCACTGGGGCCCAGCCACGTACATCTACCATTTAAGCATCTACTTTGACCAATAATAATTATAATAATAAAACGTTGTAAAATGAAGTGAATTTTTTTTAATCCATCAGATGTCAAAAATAACATACAAAAAAAAATGCTATGAATTGTATTTTACCATTAAAAAAAATTCCGATAATCCCATAAAAAAACTTGCAAGTTACTAGACTACTGCTTTAATTTAGAAAAACGTTTAACATTTTAAATTATCTTGTTTATATCAACTTGGATTTGAAAGTAAGTTTATATCATAACGCACATAACATAATGCCATAATATTTTGTTTGTTGCAATAATTAGTATAGGCATTGACATCTCTAGTAATACCACAATCTACGTCCTACCCTACTAGTCTGGAATGATGCTCGGGGTATTAAAAAAAAATCGTTAGGACCCTTAACCTGTCATTACATATTGTTACAAATTTACTTCTCAGAGGAATGAGAATATTGTATTACAAAGTAAATTTATTTTTTTCTTCACAAAAAGTTATATAATTCTTAAGACAGCAACAGTAAAATACTTTCAACCCCAAACCAGAGCTTCTAGTCGTCTCGACTCAGCAATAGCGAAAACACAAGCTTCCTGCCGTTCGACGAAAAAAACAGAACTTTCACACTCGAGCCTTTTATAGGTTGGCGATATTCTCTAAAAATCTAGAAATATGCAGATAAACCTAACAGCTGCCTCTACTTTCAATTTAGTATTTCCGATACTGCTTTTACATTAATGAAAAGCCATAATTACAGGGCTGCCACTGGCGACTAAAAAGGCTACTAAAGCGACTATTTTAGTGACCAGGCGACTATGGCAACTATTTTAGTGAAAAAAGTGCCCAAAACGACTATTTTAAGCAAAACCTTCAACTATTTTTGGGCTGAGGCTACTATTTTTTAAAAAAGATAGATACTGTCTGATAGTAGGACAGAAAAAAATTGTCACTAAGGTACTAACGCAGTTTTGTAAAAATATCGATATTTTTATGGGGGGGGGGGGGGGAACTGTTTTGTATCTCATGTTCAACAATGAGTTGCAGATCTTTTTTTAGTCATCTGCAGGATAATTGAGTGACGTAGGCATGACGCCCACTTCAGGTGTTTCGGCATTGGCTGCTTTGGAGGGCGACCCCGCACTTAATCATCCCGCACCTCGATATGCTATTTAAGAATCCTTTTCGAATGTTTGGTTTGCACTTCGCACTTAGTTTCTTTTAAGAATGAAATAAAAAAATAAATATTTCAAATCCACAACGACTCTCTGTGACTCTGCTAAGTTTTTCTTTTTACGAAAGTCTTTAAGATATTAACATGAACTCTACCGAAATAGGTGTTAATTTTAGTTCATGTTCACGGATCTAGTGGTAACCTCGTTAGTCCAACGATAGTATCTCCCTGGTAAATCACACACGCTCAATTATTATTTTCACCTAACTGTTAGGTTCCAATGTTTTATCTTTCGCAGTGCAGGGCACAACAACATACATTATTATATTATCAGATTATTTTGCTTTTATTTACTTTACTTGACAAGAATGAATTTGTGAAATTTGCCTTGAATACCGGAAGAAAACGCCATTGGTAAGGACAGCTTCCTTAACCTGTTCTTTTTTAATTGAAATCTTGTATTGGCTTAAAAATATCAATTGAAATTTATATTTAGCAATTGAGGGTTACCACGTAACCAATGGAGCATTACTTTGGCACAACTTAAATGGCCTGATAATGTCATCGTAAATCATCTTTCTTCTCTAGTGAAAAAAGTCGCCTAATTTTGTCAAGGTCATTGCATTAATATTTAAGTACACAAAACCCTTATTAATTTCCTAAATCAATCAAAGGAGCTAAGTGTATGACATTTTGGGACTACTAAAATAATCCTTTGATCAATCATTCTACCTTTGATCAATCAAAGGAGCTAAGTGTACACATCATTAAATGTAAGCAATGCTTCGAAGTGGAAGTTACTTATCGTGTATGAAAGGGAAGCAAGACTTGTGAAAAGCAAGCTTTTGTTTCTAAACACACAGATAAGTACATGAAATCCACACTAAAAATCACACATAATATAGTTTGCTTATGTGCTGATTTCAGCTTTTTTTGGCAAAATGTCCTGAGATCAATGCAAATCTACATTAAAATTTCAAGGTGATGCATGTGTGTACTTGCTTACAATTCTGTTCGCCACAGACCCTTGCCTGCATTCAGAATTCCAAAATCTTCAGTGGAATGACTATTTTTATCGCTGCTTCCTCTACTGTTTGTCTCTATCATCAATATTTATGTTAGTGTGTGATTGTTAATTTCATTGAGTATTACGCCGATGTAATGGCCTCTATTGCCGGTTTTTGGGTTTGTATGCTGGACGATCATCGAGATTTATGTTTTTGTGACGGATAATTTTGCCGCATATTACGCTAATGTAATAGACCATTGCGAGATTTACTCCATTATGACGGACACTATCGCTAATATTTACATTCTTGTGATGATAATTTTCACCAAGACTGAGATTTGAGTCGGTATGAAAGGCACCATCACCGATATTTACATTGTAGTGATAGTCATTTTCACCAAAGATTAAGCTGATTTGACGATTTAACAGCTGTATTTTCGATATTTGCGCCCCTGTTTTGGTGCTGATGTTATAACTGATTTGCATTCTTGTAATGGGTGTTTTTGCCAAGGCTTCCGTTGGTGTAATAAGACATTATATCCATGATTTGTGCCGGTGTGAACATCGATTTCGCTGTGTAGTTCAATCGATGCAGAAGGACTAAAATTTCAACATTGTAGCTAAATTTATAACTACTAATAACATACATTTTGAAGTAATGTATATAATTGCTTTGAATGTAGCTTAAAAAACTCAAAACCTGGGTTTAATTAAATTCGCACGTCCTTTTCGATATAGTATAATAGTTTAAATATTAAACATTTTGAAAGAAGAAATCGTTATTAAGTAATGAAAAGCGAGGTTACTATTTTCAACGTCTAAGACTACTATTTTGGTTACTATTTTCAACGTCTAAGTCTACTATTTTGGCTACTATTTTTAACATCTGAGGCTACTAAAGCAACTATTTTCAAGGCTTATAGTCAGTGGCAGCCCTGTAATTAAAAAGTGATTGCAGAATTAAAATATAATTAGAATTTACCAGATATTTACATTATGTACTATTATTTACAAATTCTCGTTCGTAACTCTATGAAAGCCTAGGAATTTGTATCAGCTGCACCACCACAGTTACCTACCTATACAGGAGGTTGTTCTTAAGGGGGTTCGGTAGGCCCTATACCACTAATGGTAAAAGGCCAATTTTCTCTGAGCAGAGTTTCCGCGCATATGGAAAGTCAGGAAATGTTATGGAAAGTCATGAATTTGAAGATTGGGTAAATTTTCTCATCGAAAGTCCTGATTTCGAGCAAAAAAATTGCCAAAAGCCATGGAAATACAGTGAATTTCATGTATTTCTAAACATTTTATGTAAAACCACATAACTGAGACCTCATAAACGCCATGATCGCTATTCAGGTCACTGAAAATTCATCTATGTTTCTATTTACGTTTTTATGGAAACCACGGTTAAAGTTAAAAACCGCGGCCAATTAAAACATTTCTGAACTCCATATTTGTGACATCACACGAGTAAGGTCTCAGGTGAATAAAATTCATAATATGAGAACTGAAATGAACAGTTTTGATAAGCCTGTGTTTACATTTTTGTGATTTCTTCCCCGTCTTCTTTCTTCTGTTTTGCTTTGTTGATATCAAAGCATTTGATTTTTGATGATATAATTTATTATTATTGACTCATTCTTTCTTCAAATATTTCTTTATTAATAAAGATTGATAAGCTTTTTTAACGCAAAAGTTCAAAGTGTGGAGAAAATATCAAAAAATGGATAAATATTATTCCCTTTTTCATCTGATTTGGAAATTACTGAAACAAGGATTTTTTTATCTAATTTAAAATAAAACTTATTAAAAATCATTTTATGTAACATTAATTTACTTATTATGTTCATGTTAGTAAAATTCATCTAAATTATTATTATTGTGATTTGATTTCTTGAGTCATGGAAAATTATTTGCTTCAGTCTTTTTGTGACATTTTATTTTGGCAGAAACCCCTTCTTTTTTAATCTGAGTGTAAAATTAAATGAGTATGTTTGCTTGGGTGGACCAAAAATCTCTGAAAATCGTATTTTTTTTTAAGACAAAATAATTTTAAATAATAATAATTTATTAACATTTTTCTAAAAATGTTAACCTTGGATTAATATTTGATGTAAGGGAAATATAGAGTAAAAAATTTATAAAGAAGCTAATAGCCTGTCCCCCCCCCCCCCCTCTCCCCCAAGAAGGTACATAGAAGTTTAAAAAGTGACATTTTGAGATAAATGCATTTTTATGCGAATTTTGGAAAATTTAATATTAGCTCTTTGCCATGATTCGTATAGATAGGAGTACTAATTACGCATATATAAAATAAGCAATAAATTTAGTGTCAAGCATTTACAGAACACCCCTCAATTAACACAAGTTCTTTAATTCAGAAACCAGTTTATTCAGCAGTTAAGTATATGGTAGCAAACACATTTCCTCAAAACGCTCACCACATGTGTGAGGTTGAAATCCAAAATAACAAATATTTAAAACAACCAAAAGCAATAATTAAAAGTTAAACATATATCCTAACTAGACTTTCCTAGCTGGCTGAGTACTGAGTGAATAAAAGAGCCACTTACTGCTCATTGCTCTGGATCGGGCGGTCAACGCTTGCTAGCATCTTAATCTCCGATCCCCGGTATAAGAACTTTTCTTTTCTCAGAGGTCAAGCAACCCACTCCTCTCTTCCAAACCTCAGGGCTATATGCTCTCCCTTCTTCACCTTGCAGCCTCCAAAACCCCTCTTCAATTCCAACCCCCACGCGCAACATAAGTAAAGAAGTCAGCCCGCTCATTCGTGCAATTCCCATTGACGTAGTCTAAAGTGTCAACAGAGGCGGGCTATGATTGTTACACCAGGAGGTTTCCTTAATTATATAATACTAAATGTCATAATGAAAAACACCTTATGACACTCTTTCTGTTTGATCGTGACCTTCTTCATGTGCATTGCTTACCATACCCGGCCTAAGGCGTGTGAGACCGTACACGTACGATTTTGAGAGGGGCGGCGAAATGATAAAAAATAATAAAAAGGTAAACATTTATAAAATTATGTAATTTTGAATGCAAATTTGCATAAGCTTCCCAAGGACTACTCTTTCAAAAGACAGACTTATCAACCTTGAATTTTATTCATTAAAAATGATTTTTCATCGTCATTACATTATAATGCACTAATAAAAACATTTTCGGCTACTAAATCTAGGAACGTCCACCGCTAATGTGTAATAAAGATTATTTTAATCAATTTTCTGTAATATTTTTTCGTGAATATTTCATTAAATAAAACTTAGGAAAAAATTAACTAGAAAAAAAATTGTGTTATTTTCCATCTGACTGAACTATAAACTGAATAAAATAATTTAGTAGTTTGCTCTTTATACAAATACTGTACAGCACGCCTATTGAAGTTTGAAAAAGTCAGTTAAAAGAATTAGTAATAGCAGAAATTATTTTAAAAATAATAAAAAGATACTAAATACTTTACTTTAATATACATATTACTTTTAGTTTTTGGTTTTAATCCTCTTAAAATGCCAACTCCATGTGTTAAGTTCCAGCAAATTTCCGTTAGAAACTACCCATACCATTTTTGGAGGATTTTTTAAACTCATTTTCATTGCAAGGGGCGCCAAAACTAATTATTGCACACATCATTTTGCTCTTAGGCCGTTCCTGTTTGTCACAATATGGCTGATTCTTGGCTACATGACCTGTTGCCTATTGATTACATATGCGGGAACGTACTTGGAACTGTTGTGTTCGTTCTTGGCTGAGTTCAAGTGACAAACAATTTCAATGACCTTCTAGTCTCGAAAACGAGTACTGATGCAGTACAAATAAGATAAAGTATTTCCATAAATAGAAGACAGCAAATCGGTATTCGTTTTGTTTGATTTGTATTATAAATATAAATAAATATTGGTATCGTTAAGAATATTTCGCTTTATTATTTTGTAAATAGATTTCTTTTTGAAACAATATATACGAAAAATCGCATCTGGAAAAAGTATTTTCGTTTTAAATTCAAAATTTTTTTTATTCCCATTTTTTCTGAGGGGGTGGAAAACGACCTTGAAATCGAATAGTTTTTTAAATGACAACAACTACCTACTTCCCGCAATAAATATGATGCAAATTTAGCCTTGAAAATTAAGTCTGCAATTCACCCAAAATTGAAACTCATGTTTTCAGAACTATTATAAGCAGTCAATTGACTTGTGTGTGATAATAGGTACATTTATTTATATATACACCCTAAGTAATAACTTTTTTGCATTTATATATGAAAATTATTTACAAAATCACTAATTTCTCCGATATGGCCGGAACCTTCGTTCTTAATTAAATATTCTCAAGGTACACTGTAACATACAAAAGGTGCGCAGACTAATACAGGGTTCCCACGGTCATTGAAAGTCATTTAAAGTGCTTAATATTTTTTAACTTGTTTTCAAGGCCTTGAAAGTGCTTGAAAATGCTTAGAGGTGCTTAAAAGTCCTTGAAAATGCTTAGAGGTCCTTAAAAGTTCTTAATTTTTGCAGATGTTGTCCAACTGCAAAATTTATAAAAATTTCAAGTCGGACTAGCTATTTCTGCGTGACCGCCACTTATCTGCACCGTATCGGAATTTTCCGACGTATTTGTATTATGCATCCACCAATTTGTAATTCTTTTGGTAGAATATACTTTATTAAAAATTTATATATCGACATAATGCCTGAAAACAAATTTTCAAAGGTCCTTAAAAACATTAATTAGGTCCTTAAAAGTCATTGAAAAGTCATTGATTTTCCTTCTGTGATTTGAGTGGGAACCCTGTAATAGAGCTAATAAAAATGATGATAAAAAAAATTTACTAAAAATACAAAAACAATTATTTTTTGGACTAATAAAATAACAACTTTTAACACTGTCCCCTTGTTCAAAGTTTTTATTTTATTAGTTTTCGTTTGCACTTCTGGAAAAAATTGTCTAAGAAATGTCTATCCCTATTAGGTGCCCCAACCTGTGAAGGATTAAAAAATAATGTGACCAGACGTCCTGATTTTGACGGGGCAGTCCCGATTTTCACCTCACTGAGCCACTCACTGAACGTTCGGCCAAATTGTCCCAATTCCGCGTTACAGAGTCCCACCAAAGTCCTTCTAAACAAAACAAAAATGTCTTTCAGAACTTGGAAAACTAACAGAATAGGTAATTGATGAAGTTTCTGGAGATAGAAATATCCGGTCACACTAGTTAAAAACTGTCCCGGGTTTGATCAAAAGGATATACACTTGTAAGTTCTACTGCTTTGATATTGTAATTTAGATGCGAAACTCAACTGCGTTCCTGGATCTATAACTCATAATATTTTGTAACTCTGAAAATATCAGGGAATTGTCAAGAAACTCTCCAAAATTATCGGTTACTCAGGTTTTGAATTACCAATACAGAAATCGGCTCTGACTTAACTTCAAAAAACATGTAAATTACATCCTTAAAGTCAGAAAAATGACGGTCATTTTTATATTTGTTCAATGTTGTTACGAACTTGCTGTGTATTAGATTTTATCCGTTTGTTCATAATCATATTTGTGCGCTGATATTTTGTTAAATGGTCCAATTGCAGTTCCTGTAGAAATTATGTTCCCTCAAATTCTGGAGCAACTGTTGCAACAGCAAGAAGGTGTATTAGGCAATACAAACCTCTATCGAATGCGAACACTGGCGTTGCGCTTTCTTTTTATGGACGCACCAAGAAGGGAAATGCTGGATGGACTGAAGCAACTGGCAAAAGCCATGATGTAAGTTATGATACAAAAAAATAGAACGCATGGGAAGTTTTATACATTTCAGTAATATTTTGATTTGACTAGATCCAGATTTGTAGATCCAAAGATTTGTAGTATTGTGTTATAAAGATATAAAACGTTTTAAGATTCATTTTACGATATAAAGTATTATGTCGTAAAATTAATCTTAAAACACATTGTTGTTTTAGTCTTGAAAATCGTTAATAAATACCTCTATTAGTTTCAAGACAAACAATGGAGTTTATGTAAGACTTTGTGACAGTCAATTGCTAAGTTCTTTGCTAAATGTGCTTTGGAATTGATTAATGAAATGCAGTAATTATAATTTGTTTTTTAATTTTGTGTTGTGATTGGTCACAAGTGTATCGTCATACGATAAATCTCCACTCAAAGTAACACTCCCAGTAACACAACAACTTTGGCTTATATCGGTTGCCATTGACCAACCTTGATATTTAACATTGTAAATTGGCCGTTGGATAGCTATATTGGCTAATATTACCCAATGCTGAATAAATATAATCTCTGAATTTTTTTTACCTTTAAACTTCCCACTAATAGCTTTTTAGTATTTTGCCTTATTGAATAGTAACATCGTATATTCAGCTTTCACTTAATAGCACAATCACTGCCAAAAATTAAGCTCGAGTTGGTAAAATGTGAAAATAATTGATTTACACAAAATACGACTGATAAGTAGCATACAGTGGGTAAAAAAAGTCTCCTTTCGAAAGCCAAAGTTACAAATAAATTAGCATAATTTCTAAACTTTTGCTTCATATCTTCAGTGACTATTGAAATATATGTTTATTTTGATTCTTTAAAATAAGTTTATAATCAATGTCTGTTTTTACAATACGCATCAAGTATTTAAATTGAAATATTTAGGAGATGTTGCTAAGTGCCATGCAAAAAAATTTCCGTACGCCGTATGAAAATTAATTATGACGTCTACCACAACAGACTTGCAGTAAATTTTCAAAACGGAAGTGTATGCAAGTGTCATGAAGACAAGATAGCAACAATTGTTCAATTTTAGCTTGTAGCTGATTGTCTTAAAATGGAGTTCCTAAACCTATTCGAGAGTTGGGGATTCAATTATGAAATGTTGGATTATTTATGAAAAAAATTGTAGAAATCTTCAATATATTGAAGTCTATTGTACAATATTTTATTGAAAGACACCGATGAGCTCCAAACTTTCGAGGATAGAGATCGATCCGGAAAATCTTCGAAGCTAAAACGCTTGCATAAAATAAATATCCTATTGTAAGGTTCAAAATAATTCGCGAATAAGTCCATCTCAAGTCGAACATGGCTTAAGATTTGATAAAAACCTTGGCAAATTAAAATCTGGCGATTGAATCAGTACGCCGGTCAATCCATACGCGCAATCCCCTCACTCTCCAGGTTATCGTCGACGCTGCCAGCTCTATAAAGACTCGCACTGTCATTCACTAAAACTAGAGGAGGAACAAATATGCTGTATCATACAACGTAACAGTAGGCTCTAGGACTTCATCCCGATACCGGACATCACGTCTATAGATGTGTAGGTCAGAATGATATCCCGACAAAATCCCCCCCCCCCCTTCAAGATGCCACCACCTCTGCGTGAATGATAGGCTCGAAATGTTCTGGGGACGATTGCGCGTGCCTTGTTCTCTTCTTAACTTCACATGTTTATCATCTGCCTCCAGGGTAAATTTCGACTCATTCGTGAACATAACGTTGGCCCAATCAGACACAGTCCAATTCACAAAGAGGAATACAAACTCGTGGTACCAGGGCGTACATTCCATTCATATGCAGCCCTCGGTACACAGTAATGACAAATATCGTCTTACAATGAACTACAATCATAGATGTCTCACGTGTAGAGATCGCTATTTGATTCCACTTGGTTACAACAACAATCTTCTGCTACGGCCGGCCACTGGTCTTCGGGCAGTTTTTTTGGCTTGTTTAAATTGTTTCCATAATTGTGAAATAAAAGAATGATGAACACAGAAAAGAACAACGTCTGTGATTTGATTATCCTGCTCACTGGAGTCCCAGTCATTAACTGCTTTTTTCGTCTAGAAGCTATAGAAACCAGAGTTCGAGTTTTTTTATTTTTTTTTAAACGGTTTTTTGTCAAATCTTTTTAAAGTACTTGGATACATATTTATAAATAAAATTTTACATTAACTAGAATAATTAATGTTCAAATAACAATTAATATTCCTTTTGAAAATAATTTAAATTAAGTTAATAAACAATTGTTGCTATTTATGTGGACATTTAAATCATAATTTTAATACTTTATTTAAATATAATATTTTTTAAAAATCTAATGTATACAGTATAATATAATGGTAATTATTTTCTACATAATACATGGAATATTACTTTTAGAATCATCTGTAATTGTGATAAATTGTTCAAAAGGATATTTTTAGGATTTAGAAATAAGTTTTTAAAACACAAAACTTTATTTCAGAAACAAATTTAAAATGCTGACTATAATTTTAGTTTAATTAATAATTTTTAATAATTATAAAACATTAATATATCTATTAAATTAATATTAAAACTTATTGTTCGATTTCACCTATCCGTATAATTTTTCATTTACAAAAACATCACTCTATTCACTCATCACTTATTTTCTTAAAAAATAAAAATAAATTCTTATTTCTTTATTCCATTTAAAACATATTTTGGATGTAACATTTTGAACAGGAAAAAAAAAAAACAAGTTTTGCTATTACGCAACAATTGTACAACTTAAAAAAAATTAACAAATTCTCTCAACATTCGCTGTATTAGTTTTCGCAGTAAGAAATGCATAAACTTCCTTCAATACATCAGCATTAAACTTTTTTATATCATTTTCTTGTATTCGCCATCATTCTATAACTGTGACATTTTCAATATATTCCTTTTGATATTGAAAACTTTTGGTTAAAAATAGAAGTTATTTACAACATCAACCAAATTGATAAATCTGATTGAAAATAAAAATACAATTTTAAATTATTCTTTAAAAAAAAAGTTTTTTTTTTTTTTTTTTTTTTTTTTTTTTTGAGAATAAATCATTTGGTTTAAACCATTGGTTTAAACCGTGCCAGCCCTGATAGAAACACTTCTGTTTTGAAAGCTAATCGTACGAAAGTTCTAAACACTTTTTATAAGCATTTACATGCAACTCCTCTAACCTATCACAATGCTGGCCTCTTAAACAACTGCCTTTTTTACATACTTCTCCTCGTGAAACCATGATTGACTGTTAAAGAGCATATAGTCGTTTTTACAAGGTGCAGCGAATTGATATCTGCCAAATTCAGATTGGTTTCCGAAACTGAACATTTCCCTCTCTGCGCTTAACTTTTGGCAATGAATGTTCGAGTCTTATCAAAGGGTTTAATATTTGGTAAATTATTTTAACTACTAAATGTGTCCTTCCTTTATTTTGCAATCCTATTTTATACTTGAAAATATGCACTTGTAATTATTCAAATCCTTATTATTTTTTTAGCAAAAGAAAATAATAAAGATTGTGTATTTGTATAAGATCTTGATTATATTGTCTTCTTTACAGAGAAGTGTGGGGAGAAAATTATGTTGAACTCATAGTTGTCTATAAGAAGTTAATTAAAGTCAATATGAACATATGCAATCGCCAAGAAGCTTTTATGTATGCAAAAAAGGTATACATATGAATTTATGTGGTACATTAAAAGTTTTCTTATTTCAATAGTTTTTTATGAAGCTAAAAACAAGTGTTTCTTGATGAATTGCAAGTACTTTTCAAATTGGTTTCAATGTTGATTTTTCTGTTTAAAAAAATATGATTTTCTTAACAGCAATTTATTAGTACTTTATCAAACCAAATTTGAAGTAACAAAGTTGGTGTATGAGAGAATCTAAATTATCTCATATATCCCAGTTGGATAGAAACAACTAAAAAGTTACCAATTTTGCATTTTTTTCTAGACTCTTTCTTGTTTCTAAATACCAAACATTTACAATAATGACGATATTTATTACAAAAACTTTTAATATAAAGATTTATGTAAGTAAATGACGCCAAGTTTGCAAATAGGAGTTTAGCGACAAATTTGAAAAAAAAAAATATCACCGAAAATATAAGCTCCATTTCGATGTCTTTATCTGATAGATTTTAACTTATGGATACTGCAAGATGACTTCAGATGGTCAATTCCAATTGAATTTCGATATAACTCTTCTCCGTGTGACCCTTCATTTGACATATCTCACGTGTCTGTAGTATTAGTAGTTTTGCGTGGGAGTGTTTATCTCAGACTTTTATATAAGCTTCTCTCTACATTATTGTACTGTATAGGAACTAAAACTGTGTTAATCTAAATCTAACAGTATGGTATAAGGTGTGTCAACTTGCTATAAGCAATTTCCATCTAATAGAATCAGGTTTAGCCTCAAATATTTTTATTGAAAACTTATTTGTTGCTAGTATGCCTTTGACTTAGAAAATGACGTATAATATTAAGATATCTGGTCCGATGCAATTACCATTGATTTTACTGCAGAAGTGTATTACATATTATTATAATATTTACAAGATCATGATATTAGGTAATTATGCATAACATTCATGTTGACTCTCTTCAAAAATGGTGATTCCTCCAGTATGTCCATAGCAACACATTGGCCTATATAAATATCACTTTAATGCGGTTGAAAACGAAAGTGAAAAACCCACACAAATCTCGTCTCAAACGGTTAGCCAAAGAAAGTAGCAAGTCCAATCTCCTCTTCAACTGTACTCTCAAGATGTATCTTCTGATTTTGAACATTTGCCTGCTTTCATATCGAGATTTTAAAAAATAGCTACCCCTTGCTACAAAGATTTCGTTTTAATTAATAGATAAATTAAGTATTATTTGTTAAGTATTATATCTGGAATTTTTAGAATTCGAGATGTTTAATTTTTTTAATTTAATATTCATTTAAGAAAAAGAGTTCATTTAGTATTTTTTTAATGTTTATTTCCCAAGACTTCGTGATATGCAGCTTACTCAAGTTCTATGTTACGACGCAGTCTGGCTCTCATGTAACCCATTACGTCAGAAAACAACCAACTAACCGTGATTTTTTAGCTTCACTGCACGAATGTAGTGACAGCTTATAATAAGGATCTGGCTGCTTCTTCCGTCTAAGGTTAACCTTTAAACACACAAAGCGACAAATACTACAGACACATGTGGTGCATCATCTTATGTCAGATGAGTTCTCGCACCGAAATGCAATCTCAAATCAACGCTGTAGGTACCGGAATTTTTAACCTGCAGTCAATTTGTAGCTCTTTAAGACTAAACTACAAGTACTACAAAAACTTGTCATACATCAGTTTGATGTCTTAATAAGATTGGAAGGATAGTATGAAATGCAACAGGAAGTGCTTTTAAAATTCGCCAGAAGAGTATTGAACATGGATATATTCGATAACAAGTTTTTTCGCTATATGTGTTACAAATTTTGAGTTCCTCCAAAATGGGTGGTTTTAAGTTATATGTCAGGTTATTAAGTTATACCTTAACAGGAGAGACATTTTAATCATTAAAATTAAATCATTAAATTAAATCAAAAATCGTGCATCATTAAAATTAAAAAAAAAAAAAAAAAAAAAAATATTTCGAGCTTGAACTATAGTAGCCAAAAATATTTTTTATAACAACGTGCAAAACATTAAACTTTATTAATCTTTTTTAATCAGAAATCATGGAGAAAGTAGAACTTCACAGCGAGAAGTGGGGGAAGGTAGCTCTCTCGCATTAGTGTGAAAAAGTACTTTCCCGTTCACCTCGTGCCCAAATTATAAATAGTTTTGATATAGAAAATACATTTTTAGAAAAGATTCGCTGACTGGAGCTGCAACTTTAGTTTATACATGTTTTAAGGAATATTTTTAAGTAAAACTCGCCAATTAAAGTCGCATTCTAATTAAAATGAAGTAAACTTTTTAAATAAATATTGTGTAAAAGCACGTATAGCATTGATTTTTTTTTTAAAATAATTTTTAATTTCTGGGGTGTTTTTGTTTGGTTCTTAGCATGCTGGTTGGCATTCAAAATTAGGTAACCCAATGTAGTTAAATTTTGTGTTATAAGTGGCGTTCTACTTGATGAGTAATGAATTCCCTCTGGAACTAGGCAAGCAGGGCCGGATTTAAGAGTATGCTGCTTATAAGCTAAAGACCATTTGCCGCCCCCTCTGTTGTTCATATTTGCTTAATACATTTGTTTTATACAACAAAAGGATAGAGTTCATTGGTGTTTTCATCTTTTTTAAACATAAAGCTCATTTAGTTTGGATATAACTACAATTTTAATAGTTTACATCATAAATTATATAATTAAATCAGTTATCTACTTTTTTTTTTTTTTTTCATTTAAGATTCGTTAAAAAATGAAATGGGTTTCGAACGTAATAAATTAATCTGTTTTTGGAGATCGTTCTAGCCATCATTTTTTTTTTTTTTTCTGCATTGTGAGAACTTACTTGTATTTCAGTAGGTTCATATAATAACATGACTGTTTTGGAACAACTCGTTCCAGAGAAAACATTGTCGTCCCCAACAGAACCATCTCAAACAACACGAGCTCTTTCAGGTTCCCCTTTAATCGCTTTTCTTCTACTGGCAAACTGTTAGTTTTAAAAAACAAATCTAGTTTTTTTTTTTAAACACGTTCTTGTAGTTTCAGTTTTGTTATTTTTTTGTATTCAGCGCCACTGAGTCTCTTCCTACCGTTACTCATAGTAGCTAGTAGTAAATAGCCTACTTGTTAAACACTGTACTTTATGTATTGGAATACTCTAAACTGCAGTGGCAACCCGTGGTGGGAAATGTTAGTGCCCCTCTCATCCCCTTCCCCCCCTTCTCCACCCCAACCACAAGCAATCATGTAAAATCACACTTAATTATTTTTTTTTTTTTTTTTTTTTTTTTTTAATTTAAAAAAAAAAAGAAAAGGGAGGGGGGGTGATTTTTTGCACTTAAAAGCATGAAGAGTCTAATCAGAGATCTATCTTTTTGTTTAATCCACTATATCCAGCTCAATCAAACACAGCCAACAAAACAATGTAAAATACACAGAAAAGTTCATACCTTGCTTTTATGCAGGGTTGGAACAAATGGTGCCGGCGCCCCTCAATGTTTCAAAATGACTGTCGATTTCTAAAAACCGTTTAATTCCTCTTTCACTCAAGCTGATTTTGAAGCAGACCTAATCAGCTCCTCGAATTCTGAAGGGCAGCCGAAGATAGAATAAATTCGTGATCGGCAGCATCGTTATATATTACGTGGAGGATATGCTTCTATTGCTTTCAATTGGTCGCCATGGCATCGTGGCTGCCCGAAACACGTTTTAGGATCACACTACTGCTGTGTTAGGCGGAAGATCAATTTGATTGGAAGCGGAGGGGGGGTTTTCTCCTGAATTATTCTGACAAGAAGATTGCCTTTTGTCGGATTTTTTTTTTTTTTTTATACTTATCGTAGAAATTGGATCTTCATTTTAGAACATTGGAAAATGTCTAATTTTAATTTTGAACTAATAAGTTTAGATGCAGCCCGGGTGTTCTGGCTGTAGTGCACGAGCAGTACTAAACTGAAGGCAAAATCATAACAAACAACACTAATACGCGTCGCTCAACACAATCATCAACGATCCCGTTGTGCACACCGATAGACATGAATGACAGCGTCAGACCAGACTGACACTACACTACTGACAGCAGAGCCACTGAGCCGTCCACCAACAGTGTTATCTGATCGGCAACAGTGTTGTCAAATCGAATCGCTACTCTTGCGCCAGTGTTTGCAAACCAAATTAGATTGCACTACAAGGAAGTTATAATAAAAGATTACCTGCTGCGAATTTGTATTATGTTATAGTTTTAGAAAGTAGGCTATGTAGAAGAACTAAAACATATTTTTAAGTAACATGTATTCTTAAATCCGTACAGAAAAATATTATTAACGTCTGAAATACTTCATTTTAACTTTTAAATAAATTGTCTTACTCCCCCCCCCCCTCCCTTGAAAATTTGCCTCTCTAAGCTGCAGCCTACTTAGCCTATTTAGAAATACGGCACTGTAGACAAGTATGTCATGGCATTAAACATCCGTTATTATATTTTCTATATCGTCTGAACTTCTTATTTCTTCTTTTACATTTTCAGGTTTGCCAGTTGAGAACTGTCTGCTACGGAACTGTATATGACGATGAAGACTTGTATGCTAATTTTCTATGCGATTTACTTATTTGAATACTGTTGCATAAAATCGTTAGATTGTCAAACCGGACTTACATTAATTAAAGATTAAATGGCTTGAACACAGATGGAACTTTTTCTTTACCTAGCTAAATATTGCACAAATATGAAAATGGAAAAAGTTAATACTTACTATATGATTAAACTTTTGATAATGTTTTACTTACTATCTTCCTAAAACTTGCATTCGAATTTAAATTACTATTTGCTTATTAAAATTAATTTACTTTAAAATAACAGTTTTTCCTTGAAGTGTGTTTCGTCAGCAGTAAGTTAATTATGTTATAATTCTTCATTTTTTTTGTAATTTTATACTAATTATTTGTAATAAAATAACTAATAACTAGTGTTTGAATGTTGTTGTTTTTTTGCACTCATTTTGGAATAAAAATTACATTCCTTTATTATGAAAAACATTAAAGAGCATCTCAATTTGTAATGACATGTCAATTTGAAGAGGGATTTTTACAAACTTTCGATTTTTTCCTTAAGGTACTTTGTATTTGTTGAAATAATATTTACTTTTTTACTATACCACCAATTTTTCCACACTAAAATAATTGTTAAAATACATATGAATATGATTAAAATTATTATAATTAATTAATTAAGGGAAATTTAATTACCTAATTAAAGTCTAATGGCATCAGTTATAGTTTTTATTGCAAATAATACCTAGTGATTTGTGACAGGGTGTTACTAGAATTGAATTTTTTTTCGTGGAATTTCGTTTTGAAAGAATTTAAAATTACCCACTTTTTATAAAAAAAAACATCAAAATTAATTTGAAAATCAATTACTCCACGGATATGTTTGACCCTCTTAGGTTCTATATCCTGTATCATGCACTTAAATGACAATAAAAATTTAGTTTGTGATAACTGGTGAAAAAGTTTTACCCTAACAAGAAATAGATCAAGCTAAACTCGCTAGCAAAACTGACAATAACACACTATAAAAGTTAGCGATTATGATCTCGTTGCAATTTACAGAAATTAACCTAGTTAAACGTATCATTTTAAAACCACCGATATCAAAATTATTTAAAATTTAAAACACAAAGATTATTAACACCAAATTTTGCGATTTCCAATCCCAGGAACGCGGCAATGTTCTACCCCCAAGTCCGATGTCAAAGCGGCAGACATGCAAGTGTGTATTATATGTTGACCGAGCTTAGGCCCGATTTCAACCTCTCATAGCTCAGCTTCTGTCATAGCTAGAACCCTGATTGTTTGCCATCGTGTTGCACCAGGTGAGTAGACGAAAAATAACAATTGTTAACATTGAACAATGGAACATGACAAAAAAAAATCATTTGAAAATCGTTACAGAAAGAGGTTAGGTTATAGAGCACACGTGTGTATGATTCAACAACCAGAGCAGTAATGGTCATGACTGATGCCAGACAGCAAAAAAAAAAAAAAAAAGCCCCATTCCTCGTTAAACAGGCGGGAGACTGCTCTAGGTACACATGTTCTGGCATTTCTAGCTGACTCGTGACATTTCAACAAAAACCAAGAATTGACTTACGCCCTTTTAACAGAAACTACAATATTAGCTAGTTTATTGTGTCGTTGTGGATACATTTAGAAATACACTTTTTACACAAATCATTGTGTCTATCTTCAAACAATATAAAACCATATCAAACTCATTTTGATAAAAAAAAATTTACTTACGCCTTTTTAACAAAAAGCGATTCAATTATGATTAATTTACCGAAAGAAAATTATGGAAAGGTGCATAAACACAATTTATTATTAAAAAGCACCCTTACAATACAATGATTATAGGATATCCGATAACAAAAATCTAACATAAATAATTGTTCCAGCATAATAGTAATCCCAGATAGTAAAAAAGAAAGCGGAACATCAACTGGCGGTTGTGTGCGGGATATCAATGGTTTGGCTCAGCTGCTGAAAGTAGAAAACAAGTTTGAATCGTGCTCCCAAATAGCCAGATATTGAGGAGCTTTTACAACGGACGAAAAAACACGTGAAAAACCTGCATTCAGCGCTTTGAAGTCGCAGACCCGGACGGGGAATGTGTGAAGGGAAAATCAAAAATTTCAAAATTCCCTGATGAAAGAGTAATTTTACGAAATTCCCTGACATTTCCCGGATTTTTCCAGAAGAAAGAAATTGCCTGACATCTCCCTGATTTCCAGGTTCTCTAGCCACCCTGTTGGCCAGTCCATGCGGAATCTCGAGCATCGTTCCAAACTACACGATTTTTTTTTTTAATAAACATGTCAAAACCATCTCAAAACATATTTTACCTCTCCGTCCTTCCTTTCTTATGACACGATACTTCAATTTTAAAACTCTGCAATAAAATATTTCATAACATCCAGCATGTTTTACATAGCACTGAGCGAAATCCATAGCAACGGTCAACATCAGAATTGGCAGTGTCGAGCCGATTTTGGCCAGCGGCTTTGTTCTACTGGTGTAATTTCAAAGGGTGAAAAGAAGTTAAATATATCAAATAAAGAATATTCGAATGTCTGAAATGTGAAGAATATTCAATGTGACCATAACTCTAACATATGGTACATCAGCGAACGCGTTTTTTAATTTCAGAAAGCACTTTTTCAAGTCACGGCTAGGTCACAATTTCAATCGCAAATATCTTCGCCAATTTTACCGATACCTTCAGAAATCTTTTTCAGGTGTTTTTATCATGTTATTGGGATCATTTTTCTAAGTGGGCTTTTTGGCCGATCTCCTTTAGTTTTTTAATTATTTTTTAAACTTCCTTATGTCGCCGCTAGGTTGGTTTATTTAAATTTAGTAGCACAAGGCCTACAGAAAAGGCCAAGCTGCTCCAAATCTATGCTAGGAGGACTGTAAGGTATCTAAAAAATTACATGGTAACTTTACTATAGTATAGGAACACGTTACTTTCCTGGGTATAAAAATGTTATTTCAATTTTAAAAGACTTGTAAGACCTTTACCGATCACCCTGTATAAAAATATTTCTAAAACTAGTTAAGTATAGAAAACTGTAGGCATTATTCAATGTAAATAAGAAGCATTATTTCAATGCATAATGTGTACCTTAGAAAACTAAGGGTGGAAGGAAAGCCGCCGATTCCTTCCGCTTTCCATTGTACTTAATACTGGTCACTGCATTTAAATTTGTCTTGGATTAGTGTCATTTACCGTTATCTTCTCCATATTTTCATTAATTAAAAAAAATAGCCAGTTTGGCAACAACTATTTCTTTGGCAAAAAACCCCGCCAAAATTGTGAGATCGGATGTATACTTTTAAACAAATTTTAAATATAATTCTTTCTTATAAGTGAATCGGAGAAAAAACAGTCGTTGGAAGGGGATTCTTTAAGAAAGAGAACTTTGTTATATTCAGTTTTTTTCAACTTTTACGCCTTTATCACATTTCTGCAGGAATTTTGGCGGGGGTGTCTAGAACACCTTAAAAGGTACTACGACAAAGATTTTGATAAAATTCGTTAGAGCCGTTTATTAGCAATTGCTGAGAAACATAAATTTTCCAATGACAGTTACCTTTCGAGCATGTGCATTTTTGACGAAAACCTTATTGACAGGTCCCATGGATACCGCTAACCCTTTGCAAAAATAGTATCCTATGTCAATCCGTTTCAAAGTTATGCTGACGACAGACAGACACACAGGTATTTTTACTCGACCACTTAGTCAAACACCGGGCTGTCACAGGCGACTAAAAAGGCGACTAAAGCGACTATTTTAGCGGCCAGGCGCCTATTTCAATGAAAAAAGGGTCCAAAACGACTATTTTTAACAAAACCTTCAAATATTTGTGGACTGAGGCGACTATTTTTTAAGGAATTGGATACTGTCCGATGGTAGCACGAAAAAAAATCGGCACTAAGGTACCAAACTTTTTCTCAAAAAGTGATTTTTTTTAAGGGTGGAGTGAGCAAATACTACCGAAATAGTTGTTCATATTCGCGGGTACAATGATCATTTTGCTAGTTCTACCATAGTAACCGCTCACGCGAGATTATTGTTTATGACGGCAACGCGGTCATTTTCGCTTGCCTGTTAGGTTCCAATATTTTTACTTTCGCCGTGCAAGGCGCAAGAGCATTATACACTGTTATATTCTGAAATATCAAAGTATTTCGCTTAACAAATTATTCTACTTAACAAAAAGGAATTTGTGGTGAACGCCGGAAGAAAATGCTATCAGTATGGACATAATTGATGTTATATAGACGTTATGTCCGAGATTAGTGCCGATGTGGTGAACGATTTTGCATTGTCGTAGGACTAAAGATGGAAATGTCCTGCCAAGTAGGTGTCACATTCGAAGACTCCTTTAAATCGATTATCGGCTTGATGTCAGGATCTCCCAATTGGTCTTTTCTGACTTCTCCGTCATTCCACAGGTCAGGATCCGATGATGTTGAAGATGCAACTTGGCGGATTACCGGATTGATCAGCCCGTAACTCGCTTCAACACTGGAACCGCAGATCTCTGGGCAGGGTCTCCTAGACAGGGCATCTGCGTTTCCATGTGACGATCCTTTCCGATGACGGACATCGTTCAACCTCCGATAATCGACGCAAAATCTAGTTGAACCATCCTTCTTTCGAACCAAGACGATGGGAGAGGCCCAAGGACTGGCTGACGGTTCAATCACGTCACTATCTTGCATTTCCTTTAAGAGTCTTCCTACCTCTTCCTGTTTAGCAAACAGTAGTCGTCTTGGGTGTTGCTTGATAGGTGGGTGGTCTCCTGTATCAATTCTATGCTGCGTCAAACTTGTTCGTCCGACATCAGAAGATGTGCGGGAAAAGACCTCTTGGAATTCTTGGATGACCAACTTTTTACGTTGTTTAACTGTGCATTCTGCAGTAGCTCTGATGTTAAGTTCTCTGAAGACACAATGACTGGAGGATTGGTCATTCGATTTATGCAAGTTACTGGAGTACAGGTGGCTAACACTTCACCTTTCTTTATGACTTTCGCTTTATCACTCACATTGGCAACCCACACAGGTATGGCAGTCCTTGAAAAGTCGACGAGAGTTGAAGCTACCAGTACTCTTTTGGGGCTGTTGTGATTTTCAGGGTACTCCATTATGCCATATCGGAAACTTTTATCTTCAGCTACGTATCCAGGAAGTAATAGTTCTGTTCTTGCGGGTAATGTGATATCATTTTGAGCTATTATTTGATGAACGGATTTAACTTCACTATTTTTGATTCCAAATAACGCTATGTCTTCAGAAACTGAATACAGCTCATTGTTTTTAAAGTCAAAGGAAAAATTATATTTCCTTAAAAAGTCCAGTCCGAGTATACAAGTATTCATAATGTCCACCACATATGCCGTGTGATGATAAGAAGCACTCCCGAACGTGATGTTGATGTTCATTTTTCCATGGATGTTGATTTTATCGCCGGATACAGTTTGGAGGGTAATGCAGGGCAGTGTCCAGATTAGTCTTCCATCCAGTTGTTGAGCCTAATCTTTTTGGATGATGGTCACATTGGCTCCAGTATCGATGATCATATTACAGAGAACTCTATTTACGTGTCCCATGATGAAGAGTCCATTACTGCCGCCACTCATTACAGAAATTTGCAGAGCTCTAAAATGGGGCTTCTCAACAACCGTGTTCCTTTTGCATTTTAAAAATAAAGTAATTTTGTTCTCTTAGTAAAGGAAAATGGTAGATTCTGATTAATAAAGTAAAACGATAAGCTTTAAGGAGAAATGAGGACTAAGTGTTCTTTCAAATCTCATCAACTGGCAACCTCCGCCTGACGAGATGGCTTCCATCCTCCTTTCTGGGAGTGGTCTTAGCTCCAGTGTCTTGGCGGGTTCGGCAGTTTCTCCGTATGTGGCCCTCGTCTTCACAGTTCCAGCACTTCAGGCTCTGCTTCTTTTCCGGGATATTTCGTCTCAAGTTATTGATCTGTCTTATCAATTCATCCATACAAGCAGCAATTGGGTGTTCTGGCTCCTGGATAGTAGCAGCCCTGATAGGATGGCGTTCTCTACGGGTTGCTTGCTGGGCTGCCTCATACTTCATGACATACACTAAAGCACTTTTTAAATCCTTGACATCTGCCATTCGTAGGGCCTTCTGTATCTCTACATCCCTGATGCCATCGACGAAGTATTGTAGAGACAGGATTTCTCACGTTTCAGCAGTGCAGTCTGAAAAGGCAAGATGGGAGAGCCTCTCAATATCCGTGGTGAGCTCCTGGAGAGTTTCGGTAGCCATCTGTTGGCGAGATTTCAACTGAAGCCTGCTGTAGTCTTTCACACATTCTTCGCCAAACCGCAGTTCTAATGCACTTGAGAGTGCGTTGAAGTCCAAGCGTTGCTCTTCGGAAAGTGTTTGTAGTATATCTGCAGCTTTAGCTCGCAGAGATGCAGCTAACTGACAGGCTTTTGTCACAGAGTCCCATCCGTTGGCGTTGGCGACAATTGTGAATTGGGTCTTATACATTTGCCAGGAAGATTTTCCATCGTAAGTCGAAAGCTTAATTGAGGATCGGGAGGTAACTGGAACACATTTCAAATCTTCCGAAACAGTTCTGCTCGACAGTCTCTTCTCTAACATTTGGTCTATCTTTTCTTCTCTCTCATCCAAATTTTCTTCTAGATTCTTCTTTTCCAGAATCTCTATCTGCTTCCCCAAGTCATTAAACTTGAACTCGAATGTCCATTCCAAACTGTTACACTTCTTTTCGACATTCTCGAATTTATCTTCTAAACTATTAAATTTCTTTCGACATTCTCGAATTTTCCAATAAATTTGTCTTCGATTTGTTTTACGCTTTCCTTTATAGTTGCTAAAAGATGATTCTTCAATTCCTCCTGTCCGGCAGAGATATTCTTCTGCATTTGCTCTTGACCAGAGAACATGTCTTTCTTCATCTCTTCTTGGCTTTTCTTCATCTCTTCTTGGCCTTTTCCCACCTCGTCTTGCCCTTTGGACATTTTCTTCTGCATTTCTTGCATGAAAGCGAAAAGCTGTTGAAATTTTTCATCTTGTTCCGCTATTGCTCTGGTAATCGGCATTCAAACCCCACCTCTGACACCAGTTGTTGCGTGGATGGGTTCGAAAGATTTGAAGCCAAAGCAGATCAAAACTTGCAAATATTTATTCCAATATCACTCTTCACAGATTCCTTTACAAATCCAGAACTTCTCGTTCTAGTAGACACAATACAGCTCGTTTCACAACAATAGAGCACAAAACAGCAGTTAAAAACTTGACAACACAACTGCTAAAATCACTGCAAAAGACAATGCAATACAGTTCGCTTTCGGAACTCTTTGAACGCTCGCTGAGACTCAGTATCTCAACTCAGTAATTCCAGTCAACTCACTCCGTAATTGCAGTCGACTAACTGACTAACCTCCGTTAACTCCACTCACGGCCGGTCTTTTATAGGAGTCAATACTTCTAGAGACTTCTAGAGGTAGATATTTGGAGTACTTTCCAGATCGTAGTCGAAAAGTCCTATACATGTACATGGGGACCGAAAATGTCGCCAAATGGTCACCAAGTTTGGCGACTTCTCGCCAAATTTGGCGACAAAAATTAGTCATCAAACCTTCGCCAACTTGGCTCTATCTCGCCAATTTGGAGAGATTTCCATTACCATAATGTTTGTCGCCCTGCTCCTTGTAAAACTCGCTTCCCAGCGTTATCTCTGTAAAACTCGTTATCAAGCATCAAGAGACTCATTGCAGGTAATCCAAGTTAAGATGAACTATTGCACTGCCTTATGCGAAATGCACATACATTTTCCTATTTACAAAATCAACACTACGAAATATTTACAAATATACAAAAATTCGTAACAAAATATATTAAAGAAAATAACATGCATTATTTGTGTTATTTTTTAAATTAAAAGAAAAGTATCGTACTAGTTTCTTTTCTTTGAAGTTAGCAAGTATGGGTGTAGTTTGTAAATTGGTATGTAATTTTTTTTTTTTTTTTTTTTTTTTTTTTTTTCATGCTCTAAAGAAGATACTTGTTTTGATTTTAAGCAGAAATTTATATTTTGGTGCAATTATACTTTGATAAGTAAATGTAATTGTAAATAGTCAATTTTATATATTTTTAAACTGGTCTCATTTTCTTCGTTTTTTTTAAAGATAACATCGACAAAGATGCACATCAGTGAAGTTTCTGGAAATTAGGGAAATGTTGGGGAATTTTGTTTCTCAAATTCTGTGGCTATCCTGTTAAAAATTAAAAAACTAGTCTTAATTAAATTCGCCTATCATTGCCAATATATTGTATAATTGTTTAAACATGAAACTTGTTTTTCTGCCAAAAAGTTGCTTTACTTTGGAAATTAAAAAAATATCTATATGTATAAAGCAAAGTCCTCACTGACTCACTCATCACTAATTCTCCCCCTTCCCACATGTCCACAACTCCGAAAATTGGTACAAATATTAGCATTGGTTGTACATAGAAAAAGTAAGCTATTCCGATCTCGATTAACCCACTTTAAGGGGGCGAAAAGAGTTTAAACGTTCCAAACGAGGGATATTCGAATGTCCCACTTTCCATTTGTTCACAACTCTGAAAATAGGGACAAATGACAACAAAGACAAGTATAGAAAGAGTAAACTATTCCGATATCGATTAACCTACTTTAAAGGGTCGAAAAGGGGTTAAACTTTCCAAACGAGGGATAATCGAATGTCCCACTTCCCATGCTGTCAGAACTCTGAAAATTGAGGCAAATGTCAACAAAGACAAATATTGAAAAAGTAAGCTATTCCGATCTCGATTAACCCACTTTAAGGGGTCGGAAAGGGGTTACACATTTCAAACGAAGGATATTCGAATGACCCACTTCCCATTTGGTCACAACTCTGAAAATTGGTGCAAATGATTATAAAGACAAATATAGAAAAGTAAGCTATTCTGATCTCGATTTACCCACTTTAAAGAATGGAAAAAAGGTAAAACGTTCCAAACAAAGGATAAACGAATTTCCCACTTCCCATATGGTCACAATGCTGAAAATTGATACAAATGTCGCCAAAGGCAAACTTTGAAAAATTAAGCTACTACAATCTCAATTAACCCACTTTAAGGGGTCGAAAAGGGGTCAAACATTCCAAACGAGGAATATTCAATTGTCCCACCACCCATTTGGTCACAATTCTGAAAACTGGTACAAACGTCAACAAACATAGAAAAATTAAGCTATTCCAATCATTTGACCCACTTTAAGTGGTGGAAAAGGGGTTAAACGTTCCAAACGAGGGATATTCGAATGTCCCATTTCCCACATGGTCCAAAACTCTGAAAATTTGTGCAAATGACAACAAAGCCAAACATAGAAAAAGGAAGCTATTCCGATCTCGATTAACCCTCTTTAAGAGGTGGAAAAGGGGTTAAACGATCCAAACGAGGACTATTCGAATGTCCCACTTCCCATTTGGTCATAATTCCAAAAACTGGTACAAATGTCAACAAGCGTAGAAAAATTAAGCTCTTCCAATCTCGATTAACCCACTTTAAGTGGTGGAAAAGGGGTTAAACGTTCCAAACGAGGAATATTCGAATGCCTCATTTCCTACATGGTCACAACATTGAAAATTGGTGCAAATGCCCACAAAGCCAAACATAAAAAAAGTAAACTATTCCGATCAAGATTAACCCTCATTAAGAGGTGGAAAAGGGGTTAAATATTCCAAACGAGGGATATCCGAATGACTCACTTCCAATGTTATCACAATTTTGATATTTGGTGCAAATGTTAAGAAGGGAAAGTATAGAAAAAATTAGTTATTAGTTAAAATTATTAAAAAGATTCAAAGGGTTCTAAACGAGGGATATTCAAATGTCAAATTTCCAATATATTCTCAATTATTAATTTTGGAAAAAAAGTCAACAAAGGAAAGTTCTTATTTTGATAATTCAAATTGTCGGGATCGAAATAGAAGCAAGCGTCTGAATTGTTGTATAAATGAATGTCTTGATTGCTAAAATGCACATGGTAAAATTTCGTAGCGCAGTACGGGTATTCAGATAGAATATATTTATATATATATATGTGGGTTGGAGATCCCTCCAATAGATGGCATTCCCTGCTATGGATGTCGCCCCTGGCGGAGAAGTTGTGAAGTAGGAGTACGGGATGACGGAAGGAGAGAGGGGAAGGACATTCTTCTGGAGAGAGAGAACGATAGCGGAAGGTGCTGTGGGGTTTTGTCCCCTGACGATGTATAATAACCTAAATAGATGTTGTTAATTAAAGTTTAAAGCACAATTAACTACTACTGCCTAATTATTCAGCCCCACTAGCCTTCCCACATGGGGGCTCGGCCTAAGGAAAAAATAGAAAGATCTTCGGCCTACAAAAGCCAACGGTAAACCTGCCGCGTGAAAAAATTGTTAGATCGGTCGCCTAGCCGCGGAGTATCAAAAAAGTAAAACTGGACACTTGCGAGTCGTCTCACCTGCACAGCAGCCCATAGAAAAGATTCCCCTATTACAATCCGGCAGAATCGAAACTACGGAGAGCCAAAACAGAACTGATACCTCGAACTATGCCAGCACTGGAGCATTGGGGATGAAATGATGAAAACCAACCTGAATACTACAGACGAACTGTAAAATCAACTAAAAGAAATTGAAATGTGCACAGGGTGCATGAAAACACAAGGCATTAAAACTGAAACGACGAGTGGAAGCAACGAGTGGCTATATCTACGGGGGTTCTCTAGTGTCTGCACGGGTGTCTACACTGGATCCTGTGAGTAGAAATTTTTGATTTTTGAAACTAACCATGCCGCTAAATACAGCTGCAACTTCAAATAAACCAGTTATGACCTTTTTGGCGAAGGCACGAAAATGTGATTTAATAGTCCTTGTTAGAGAACTCAACTTAACTGTTCCTGAACATGCGATAATTGCACAGATGAATAAATTAATTACAGAATCTAGTGATTATTCTGTGGAAATCACTAAAGATTTAACTACTATAGTTAGTGAACGTGAGGAGGAAGAACGACAAGCTCAACTCGATATTGAAAGGGAAGAAAGACAAGCCCAACGCGATTTAGAACTAAAAAAATTAGAAGCCGAAACCGCAAACCGACAAAATCAGCCGATAGAAAATTCCGGAACAAAATATGATGTTTAAAAATTATGAAACCTTTTGATATGAAAAGCGACGTAGCTATATTCTTAACATTATTCGAAAGACAAATTTCTAGAGCAGAAATAACAAAAGAGAACTGGGTTACGCATTTGTTAACACTACTTCCATTAGAGATAGTTAATTTAATTGCACGGGAACCAGAAATCAAGGCTAACGATTACGATCATATAAAAAAAGTACTTCTAAAGCGCTTTTATTTATCACCAGAACAGTTTCGTCAAAATTTTGCTAGTCATAAAAAAGACATTCAAACTTCATGGAGAGACTTCGCTTTTGAGCTGACGAGCTTTTTGGAAGGATGGCTACAGGGATTAAAAGTAGAAACTTTTCAAGATTTAAAAGAACTAATGATCGTAGATCAACTGAAACGAAAAATGCCAAAAGAAACTCGCGAACATTTTCTAGATGACCTGCCTAAAATATCTCGAGTAGAAGAGTTAATAGAAAAACTCGACGATTTCGATTCGGTTAGAAGAAATATTTCAAACATAAATTTAAGAGGAAATAGGGGGTACGAAACAAAGCATAATGATAGCGAACATGTAACAGGTCATTATAATAAACGTGCCCAAACCTGGTCAAAAAAGCAGCTTACTAACCCATGTGTATATAATAAAAATAATAGTGCATCTGGTGGTTATAGTAGAAATAATGATTCTTCTTATGTAAATAATGGTAGAAGTAATACTGTAAATGATTATGATACTACCAATAGAAATAAAAGTAGTTTAGTTGATAAGAATAACAGTATAGTCTGCTGGCACTGTAACAAGTTTGGTCATAAAAGTTTTGGGTGCCCAGACAAAAAGGTAGTTAACAGTGTAAATAAAGCTTTACCAGTATGTAATAAAACTTGGAAAAAGTTAATTATTAGAGGTAATGAAGTTTTATCTTTGGTGGATACAGGGAGTGATTTATGTCTATGTAATCTAGAATTTTATTCAAGTATTGGTAATCCGGAATTATTACATGAAAGTGTTATTATTAATGGGGTTAACACACAAGGTATTATACCAAAGGGATATTTTTACTGTGATATTGAAATTGATGATTTTTCTATATCAAATAAAGTGTATGTGATGGATAATCTGAGTACCACATTCATTCTGGGAATGGATTTGCTTTCCAAAGTAAATTATGTTTTAAGCGATCAAGAACTCGTAATTCGTAGTATTAAAGATCATAAAACAATCTCTTTAGCTCAAATGAAACAGATCAAAATGCCCAAAGAACAGGAAATAAAAAGATACTTTATTTCCAGCGTTTTTATAAAAGAGGCAATTCCGTCTTACGATAAATTCAAGGTCAAAAGGTATCACTCTTCAGAAATTAATGAGCTGCATGATTCGCAAATATCTTTGGGAGGTAAACAGGGCCACGTGTTTGAGGAACAACATGGCGGTGTGCTCACATCACAACAACAAAACCACGTGCGTTTGTTGACAAACAGAAAAAGCTGCGGATTCCTAACAGTTCATAGATTAGATTCAGATAATGAAAAGGCTTCTATTCCGGAAAGAAACATTTCAACGAATAATGATTTTAAGGAAAATGATATTTTTAAAACTGTTGGAGTTTTAAATGATAACTTTTTGGATCTAGTACACATTAGTGATTTGAGTGTTAGAAAGGAGGTTTCGGACTTGATAAAAAATTACGTTCCGAATAAAACGAAGAGTACTAATTTAAAGATGAAAATAATTTTGAAAGATGATATTCCTATTCGTCAACGTCCTAGAAGATTAGCTTTGCCCGAGAAACTGGAGGTTGATAAAATCGTTGCCGAATGGCTTGAAAAAGGGATTATACGGAACAGCTGTTCAGATTACTGTTCTCCAGTGGTCTTAGTGAAAAAGAAATCTGGAGAATCACGTTTAGCAATCGACTATAGGTTGATTAATCGTCGTTTAATTAAAGATAGTTTTCCCCTACCCATTATCGAAGAAGTTCTTGATCAATTAGGGAATAATAAGGTGTTCTCAAAAATTGATTTGAAGAGCGGGTTTATGCACGTCGACGTTGAGGAAGACAGCATAAAATATACTTCTTTCGTGACTCATTCTTCTCAGTTTGAATTCTGTAAAATGCCCTTCGGGATGTCAACAAGTCCGGCAATATTTCAAAGATACATTAACTATGTTTTCAGAGATCTTCTTAAAGATGGAACTGTGCTTATTTATCTTGACGATATAATTCTGCCATCGCTTAATGAACGTGAGAATGTCAACAGTTTGAAGAGAGTGTTAGAAACAGCATCCCAATACGGTCTTGAATTAAATTTAAAGAAGTGCCAATTTTTAAAAAAGAAGATAGAATTTTTGGGACATGTCATTGAGAATGGTACAATTAAACCTTCGTTCGACAAAGTTAAAGCGGTCCAGAACTTTCCCACACCTAAAAATGTAAAAGGTGTTCAAAGTTTTTTGGGATTGACGGGATATTTTCGTAAATACATCAAATCATATTCCCTTATAGCGAAACCATTGAGTGATTTACTTAGAAACAACACTACATTTTATTTTGGGAATGAGCAGCAAAATACCTTTAAAGCACTGAAAGACATCCTTTCAAAGAGTCCTGTGCTTCACATTTATCAACCGGGTGCAAGATTAGAGTTACACACAGACGCAAGTTCTTATGGGTATGGTGCAATTCTTTTCCAGGAAGCGGAAGATAAGAAATTGTATCCCATATACTACATGAGTAAAAAAACATCGATGCACGAAGAAAAATATTCAAGCTATGAATTAGAAGTTTTAGCAGTAATTGAAGCTTTGAAGAAATTTAGAAACTATTTATTAGGCACTAAGTTTAAAATAGTTACTGACTGCTCCGCATTTAAAATGACCATGAGCAAGCGTGATTTAACACCAAAAATAGCCCGTTATGCACTTATACTTGAAGAGTATGACTACGAAATTGTACACAGACCGGGTACTCGTATGAAACAAGTTGATTCTTTAAGTCGACATCCTGTTTCGATAGCTACGTGTGAAGATATAACACGAAATATCGCCGCTGCACAAGCAACTGATGAGTACATCCAAACAATCAAAGAGGCCTTAGAAGAAGGAAGAGTAAACAACTTCGTCGAGAAGAATAACATTTTGTATAAGGTTGTCAATGATAGAGAGCTACTGGTAGTACCACAAGAAATGCAAGCAGAAATTGCGAGGAAGATTCATAGTAATGGACATTTCGCTGCACAAAAAACAGAAGAAATTTTGAAGCAAGAATATTTTATACCAAAGGCACGTAACATCATTGAAACAGTCATAGCAAACTGCGTTGAATGCATACTTTGCAATGCGAAGAAAGGAAAAGCAGAAGGATTTTTAAATCCCATTTCGAAAGACAGCATTCCTCTACATACTTACCATGTTGATTTTGTTGGACCCCTACCTTCTACAAACAAGCAGTACAAACATATATTTTCTGTCATCGATTCTTTTACGAAGTTTGTATGGTTTTACCCAGTGAAATCTACATCTGCCAACGACGCCATACAGAAATTAAAACAACAGCAAGCCATTTTTGGAAATCCGTCACGAATAATAGCGGATAAAGGTTCAGCTTTCACGTCGGAGCAGTTCGAAGAGTATTGTCAAGAGGAGAACATAGAGCTTATTACCATAACAACTGGAATTCCGATAGGTAACGGACAGATCGAAAGAATACATGGAACTTTGGCACCAATCCTTGCCAAGCTGTCGATTGAGGAGCCTGAAAAGTGGTTTAAGCACGTCGATAAAGTCCAGCGAACGATGAATTCAACAACAAGTCGAAGTACCAAGAGAACTCCTTTCGAATTACTAACTGGAGTCAAGATGCGAAATAAAGAAGATTTGAAGATTTTGGAAATGCTGGAAGAGGAGAGAATTACAGAGATGATGAACACTCGTGAAATAGAACGCGAAGAAGCTAAGAAGAATATTCTTAAACTACAGGAAGAAAATCGAAGAAACTTCAACAAGAAGAGAAAGGTCGCCCACAACTACAAGATCGGAGACCTAGTAGCAATACAAAGAACACAGATGGGGCCAGGAATGAAACTGCGTCCTAAGTTTCATGGACCTTATGAAGTCATCAAGATCAGACCGAAAAACCGATACGATAGAAAAAAGTGGGTCATCATGAGGGACCTAATCAGACGTCGACTGCGGCCGATCTCATGAAAAAATGGGGACAATAGAAAGTCATAAACTAAAAAACTTTTTGGTTGTGAACTTTTCCTAAGTGTTTTTGAACTCTTTCAAGAGAACTTTAATTTCGAACTTTTTCGAATTTTGAAACTTTTTCAGTGTTTTTTAACTTTTCGAGTGAACTTTGAATATTCGAACTTTTCTAGTGAACTTTTTAAGGTTTTCTTGATAACTTTTCAAGATGTTTGAACATTTTCTAGTGATTTTTTTTAAACTACAAACTTTTTGGGGAGAATCCTGCAAGTTTAGAACTTTTCATCACATCCTACACCAAATTTTTGTAAAATTTTAGAACATTTTTCTCTCCGTTTTCTTTTGATTCTTTTCAGAATTTGATATCAGGCGAGGACGCCTGCATTGTCAGGACGGCCGTGTGGGTTGGAGATCCCTCCAATAGATGGCATTCCCTGCTACGGATGTCGCCCCTGGCGGAGAAGTTGTGAAGTAGGAGTACGGGATGACGGAAGGAGAGAGGGGAAGGACATTCTTCTGGAGAGAGAGAACGATAGCGGAAGGTGCTGTGGGGTTTTGTCCCCTGACGATGTATAATAACCTAAATAGATGTTGTTAATTAAAGTTTAAAGCACAATTAACTACTACTGCCTAATTATTCAGCCCCACTAGCCTTCCCACATATATATGTATCTTGTTCTGCCAATCGATTTATAACGTCGCTTTTGCGTGAAGTTTAGCTTTTTTTGCTTAGGTGCTGTTTGGGAATAAGGTTGAGTTGTCAACTTCCATCGCATTATGTAAATACAATAGCGCCTCCCCCAAGACACATGCCTTTTGCTGTTTGGGATGTTATGTATTAGACACTATTTTGAATTGAAAGAAGAGTGTCTCTGGGTTTTTGTGTTTATGTAAATCAGCGTTCGCCACTAACTTTTAGAGACGGGCCGCATGACTAATGTTGGAACTTTCAGGGGGCCGCAGATTTATACCGAATACGCCAATAAATATATTGCTTTACTACATATGTTCAATGTCAGAGATGTGATAATTACTAAAGATTCATCTATATAAAACAATTTTGAAAACTGAAACAATAATTTAACTTATTTATATTAATAAAATAACAATTGATATTTGATTCTTGTTTCAAATAATTAAAAAAAATATATTTTCTTTACATCGTAAATCAAAGTCAAAAAAGAAGTTAATCTTTAGTGACAATATTACTTGACATAAACTCAAAATTAGTAATTATATTTAATCCATACCTCCTAAATCCTCTATTTTAGGCAATGTTAATTGTGAGACAATGACGGCCAGTCGGCTTTTCACTATCTACTTTGCGTTTAAAACTAGTCTTCGACGCCGTTGTTGCATTGGAGTCATAGAGATAGCGATTCTTCTTTTCACGTCAAAACAAGAGGTCAGTATGCATTAGAACACCCAACTCCTGCCCATCACATTCAGAAAAGCAGAAATCGAATTGTGCCATTTACGAATCGAGGGGGTAGGGTATCACAAGTACAAAACTAAGCAATATGTTTTATGGTAATAATTCAAACTATTGCTTTTTTTTTCTGGCAGTCTCAGAAAAAAAAGATTTTTCAGACTCACCGCCGCGGGCCAATGAATGAAAAACGCGGTTTTTGGTTGTAAACACATACTATTATAGACAAATTAAAATTATTTCCGCAAAATTTGATTTTTGCTCTTCTGTACTGCAGGCGGGCCGGAGAAAAAGCTGTCGCGGGCCGGATCCGGCCAGCGGCCGCATAGTGGCTGATGCTGATGTAAATCAACAGTTTTATTCCGATCTGGATGATAACTTAAATCCTTTGAAACAAGAGGAAGGTTTTTGCCGACTTGAAAAAAACAATCGTTATGAAAAGTGAGGCTACTATTTTCAACGCCTGAGACTACTATTTTCAATGTTTGAGACTACTATTTTTAACATCTGAGGCTACTAAAGCAACTATTTTCAAAGCTTACAATCAGTGGCAGCGCTGCAAACACGACACGTTCAAAATGTGTAGAAATGCAAAAAATCAACAACACAATAAATGTAACCAAATGCATTTCTTTCATTACCTATGTTAACAAATGGGTAATTGAGAGTAAAAAATTACATGTTTATAAAAAATAAATTGTATGTGACATTCTCAAGTCAACACAGTACTTGCAAATTTAGAACATCTATTAACGTTTTTCATAATAAAGGAATTTTATTTTTATTACAAAATGAGTGTATCAAAAACATTCTATCAGTGGTTATTATATATACACTTATATTTAAGAAAATATTTAAGATTTTATTAAAAAGTTACACTAGCCTTGCTGTATTTTGTAGGGACAAAATTGTTTTGATTGTATCGCACAGCACCATTTTTTTCTAACACTGTCATCGGAAGGGAATTTGAACACATAAACCTTAGGATTAGTTCTGGAGTTCGGTTCTAGAACGGAACAAGAACTCGACATTTTGAAAAAATTTCGCCAAATATTAAACATATGAATCGTCCATAATAACCATCGAACGACTAGTGAATGCAGAATTTGAAGATCAGTGTATCTACTTTCATACAATGCTTACCTCGCGATCCCATAATTTGTATCCACCACTGATGACGTAACAGATAAAACATGGCGTAGTTGGATGGCCTTCTTCAATATCGATGGTCACGATTCATGTGCCTTTTTCTCAGAAACTGCCCAAACTATCTTTCTAAATGTTTTACCACATATTCCTTTTAGGTATCTGTATAAACTGAAGTTAGATTTTATTGTTATTTTAAAAATATTTTTTTGTTTTGGCTTATTTCGGCAAAAAAAAACAAAAAAACTTGTGATTCTTAACAAATTTGAGTGACTTTCACAAAAATTTATTTAAAAAAGAAGTAAACGAATTAAAATCAAAAGCTAACTGCAGTCGAATAACAAGTGCTGGCTAAATGCACTGAAAAAAAATTATGCTTTATGCCAATTACTTTTTTAGAAAAGGCACATGAAATATGCCAAATTAACATTAACGGTACAGATGGTACCAACTCCCATTAAAGCATTACTTCAGCAGATATAGTAGCATTAAAAATAAAGCATTAGGCACTCTAAAAGAACGATAGCGTATTACTGTTTATTACTTGAACACAATCTGCAATTAAAAATTAACAAACTAATTATACGTATAGAAGAATATAAAGTTGCCAGAGTTTCCTTCATGCCTTAAAGTCAACATTTTCTCCCTTGTTTAAGGAAGCAGATGGCTGGATATAGGGAACAAGCAGAAAAGTTGTTTCCTTTGTCGAAGAAACACAGCAGCTGCGAAAAGAGACTTTTACATCAAGTATGGAAGACATTCTTCGCAGTAGGGAAATAATTGCATTTTAATAAATCAAGCATGTTTCGTTGGAAATAATTACTTGGTGAAATTAGTCGAAGGTAAAAGCCTTTTAAGTAATTTGAAAAATACACATCTCAAAGACTCGTCGGTTATTACTCGACGAAATGTTATTATTTTAATCGCGCTTTGAATTTAATCATAATCAATGAAAGAAAAGAATCGGAAACAAGTACACGTATTTTAGAAAAATTTGATGACATTTTATATCAAGAGAATTTTTATACTTCATTTAAAAATATTAGTGCACTTTTTAACAATTTAAATTACTTGAACTGCTTTGAAAATTTTACTTAATATAAAAGTAACTAAAATAGAGTCACATTAAGTTAAGTAATTTACATGTAAATTGAAAATAGCTATATATTAAAAAAATAAAATAAAAAATGCTTAAGAAATAAATTACGTTTAATGTATTCAAGTACATTATTATATTGAAGTTATAAACCCAATGAATGCATAAGCCAGATTAATACCGTAACATCGAAACACTAAATTATCTATATTATAAAACATTCAATCCGCATAGATAGCATATTGAGTGAGAGAATAAATTAATTATTTTAAAACTTATAATGTTCTGAATTTGTTTACCAGTACAAAAGGTTTGAATTTAAGTGAATATTTATCAAGACTTTTGAGCTTAATCCTAGTATACGTTACACGATGAATTTGGTGACATTGGCGATGATTTATATGCTGTTTTTCATGATAAGTTTAAGTATTTAACATTTTCAGGTTACGATTTTCGATGTTTTTGTCTGCGCTAATTATTGCCGACAATCGTAAAAACGTTATTTCGGCTTTGGCAACAGTTGGCGACAAGCGTCAAAGCGTCATTTCAACGTTGGCAATATTTTTCAAAATTGCGCCAAGCGTGTAACGTACTCAAGGATTTTTTAGACTTTTAAAACACTTATTCATATTCTAAGACAATACTCTTATTTATTTACATTTCTTGTGGAATAAAGGGGCTTTATTTAGAAATTGAATATTAAACATTTAATTGCACTTATTTAGAAATTTTAAATATCATAAAATCATATAAAGTTCTAACTCACTGGCAAAAGTTAAGCAAGGAGAAAAAAAATTTAAATTCCAGAAGCAAATTTAATTTTAGGAGACTTACTTATACCGCTCTTACAATTATACAAACTGCATTTTATTTCGAATAAATCATTCATAGAAACATACCTTACATGAGCACTGAAAGAAACGAGAATTGATTTTGAATTCTGTTTATCCCTCCGCAATTAGAGAATTCGAGAGCGCCGCTTCAATGGCAGAGAAGCGTAAATTAAAATGCATCAGCCTATAATTAAGTTTTTTCCTGATTTTTCCGAATCGCGAAATAAATGACTTTCTAACAACAGGAAATCAAACGAAAAACGCATCACAAAGAGATCAAAGAAGCTTTTTTTATGGAGAAGTGGGTAATTAGTGTGTGTGTACTAGCATCCGAATGAGCAGTATTTCAAGGACAACGATTCCTGTCCTTAATTCTAGAACGAGCCATCTCCAAAGGACCAGTAATGAAGTAATTTATCCATTTAATTTATTCTTATTATTGCGAAAGAAAATAGAAATCTGATATAAAATTGAAAAGCAATGCTAATCTTGTTTTGTTTATGCAAGTTATATTAGCAAGGAGATCATTCTATGCAATCATATTATTATTTCATCCAAAATCAATTTCAAGTTTTTAGATTGCTCAATTGTTTGGTATTTTCTCAGTGGTCATTATCCAATTGGGATCGGGAAAAGCTCTTGTGTCTTAAGTAAAACGAAATTGCTTTTCTGGGTAGAATCGTGAGGGACTTGAAAAAAGCATTATTAATATATAATCCAGAAAATTGTCATTTTCTTACTTTAATTAAAACTTATTCAATATCTGGCTCTAAGCTTTGCGCTTTCTCTAAGATTACCATTGGTCGGAATTTTTACACATATTTTTATTCGAGTAGTGCTGTTTACAAAGCCATTTGACCAAGTGGACAGTTGCCTGATTAATCTTGGTTTTCCGAAAGGAGTGTTAACTTATTTCAGATATATTACAATTAATTGGGAAATTGTGGGAAATTCTTAATCATTAAGTATGTTTGGAAATTTTTGTCCAAGTCTCGTAACAGATTTCATGTTTATATGTAAATAAAAATATTATTTGAAAGGCTTTTTAGGTTCACATTGAGAAACTCTTAATGCAAAGGGAGGTACAGATGTAGGATAGGACTTTAGGACTTTTCTTTGATGCAATTTTATTTGGCAGGGTTTTTTTTTTTTTTTTTTTTTTTTTTTTTTCTTTTTTTTTTTTTTCTTTCTTTCTACAGATAAATGCGATTTCTGGAAATGGACTTTATTTTAAGTTATAATTTTATTTATTTTATTATTACTTATATTTTAACTGAATTTTATTATTTATTTTAACTTAATTGTACTATTAATTATATTTTAACTTAATTGTACTAGTAATTATATTTTAATTTAATGTTACTATTATTTTTATTTTAGTTTTCGTTAAAAAAATTTTTAGTTATCGTGTTTTAATTTTAGCGATTTTTTTATCACCTAAACTACACCTATTCCCAAATTGAAACTAGTCATTGTAATTAGAAAAATAAATAGCAAGTTAAAAATATAAACCATTTATATTAAATTCTACCCAAGACCTAAAAAAACTATTAAATATAAAGTATTTTATCAAACTTTATACAACATAACCAATCCGTTCCAATATAGAATACACATACATTTACAAAATTAGAATATTTTCATGTATTTCTTAGAAAATAAATAACTTTTAATGTTTTGAGAAATCAAGATAATGAAAAGACAACAAATACAGTAGTTGCTTCACAAAATGAAATAAACATAAAAACTCATTTATCATGATGTCACCGTATAGATAAGCTCTTTTTAACCGATTCAGATTTCTCATTGAAACACGGATATTAAAAGACAATACATCTTGACCGTCCGTGATCATGATAAATTGTTTGTAGGAAAACCTAGTGCTGTATTGTGTTATAATACACAACACAACCTTAAACAAATGGGAAAAAAAATAGTTTCTGAACAACTTTTCTTTGAAAGGAATAAAACTGTGGTGTGGTACATCACACAACTTTCAATGTCACAATTATACTAATGTAATAAATTGATTTTATTTACCGTTTATATATTTTCATCATTCCTATGGAAAAAATGACCAGTTTGGTGATATTTTTGGCGATAATTCTTATATGTCCTTTTAAAAAGAAAAAACCCGCCAAAATTGCGATCTTGCGAACTTAAAATCAGCGTTCAAAGCTCTCTCTGACATCTTATGATTCAAAATATAGAACAATCTGAATGCGCAATAGAAGTGCGCTCACTGTGCGTATAAGTCATAGTTACATCGAGCTTTAGTTGACGTTCGTTGTTCTCTTGTATCCGACTGAAGTAGATAAAAACTTTTGCTGTAAACTTTTCACGGATGTACGAGCTGTTTAAATGCTTTTTGTTTTTTATATAACATATTGGAAAAACATGGCATCGACTTCGTTCAAAAGAAAGAAAAAAATTGAAGAAGAAAATCATTAATATACGATAGAATGGACTGAATTATATGCTTCACTCTAAACTAAAATGGACTACCGACTTCTCACATCTTTCATGATTTTATACAATTTTTATATCATAAAACTAGTATAAGGAAGTTTGTAGGGAAAAGTTCATATTGCTACTGCTTATATTTATTTACCCTTGACTTAGATTATTGATATTAGTCCAAATTGAAACTGAGATTGCGTAATTGAAGGATATTTTAAAGATAACTCTTTTGTATTTTATAGCTAATAGAAAACGCATCGAAATCGAAAACTCTTACTTCAAACCATGCCAGTAATCACACAATCTTCATTGAGTCTATGTTTTTCCTGAAGATATTACAAAGCACGCTAGGCATCGAAATGGAACGTATTTTACTTTTTATCCATGAGTTTATTTTCGATCACTGGATAGAACCTACTAAAAACGATTTTAATGCACATCAGCCTAATCTTCGGTGTAACAAAATGCATAGTATAATTTAATATTCGTTTGGAATAATCTACATTTACTGGTTAAAAAATTATAAATTTTCGATCTCTCCATCAACGCCTCCAGCATTTCGTGAAGTTTAAATTCTTATACTTAAAAATGTGTTTATTGATTGTGAACATTAATTTTTACTTCAGTTGCACTTTGATTAATATGAAGAATCTTATATATTGTTTCTAATAGTACCTTCTTTTACATATTTCATAAAATAGTGACAACTAAGAGCTGAAAAAAAAAAGAATAATAATTCCATTTAATTTTTTTTTTTTTTTTTAATTTTTATAATTGTTTAGTTCAAAAGTTGCATACAAGTTATATTTTCTTTTTTTTTTTTTAGCAAACAGCTACTTGCAAAAAAAATTACTAAAATATATTATGTAAAATGCATTAAATAAATATGTAGTGCTATTTGAAAGATATTTATCATTATTTTGTTGAACTAATTTCCACGTTCATCCAGGAGCTATAGTTCATGAACGCATAACCCCTTTTTGCAAAAGCACCCCCCTTCCCCTCCAAGTAGGCATACTTCCGTTTTTTACTTTTATATTTAATTTACAAACCTCTAGTCATCAGTAGAAAAAAGAATAGATTTTAAAAGTCAGGAGGTCGTAATCCTGTACAATCTAAGAGAAGAAGTCTTTGTCAAGTGAAGTCATAATAAGTCTTGATCAGGACATCATAGTCAGGAAGTCATTGTCACGAATTTATAGTCAAGAAATCATAGCATGAAAAGTCACGAACGTAGTCTGTATGTTATGTCAAGAAGTGACAGACATCAAGTCTTGGGAAATAATAATCAGCCAGTCTTAATCAGGAAATAACTGTCGAGAAGTCTTAATCAGAAAGAAGCAATTAGTAAGCCATAGTTGGGAAGCCATAGGTAGGCAAGTCACAAATCACTTGTATTATTAGTCCTTTTAGCAAGTAAATCAAAAAAGAATGCGGTTGGTAACAAAGAGCTTGAAGCGTTTCCACTTCCCGTTGGTCTTCTTCATTCTTTTCGATCATCATGTCTTCAACCAACTTTATTCCTAGAATCTTCGGGGAGTTGTGTTGATGGTTATTGGTGGTGCTGCACCAGTTGATGAATAAGAACACTTATTCTGGACTTCCCGCTAGCATGCCAAAGTATGTCAAAGGGGGAAACTCCTCAATGACAGCTGAATTCTGCTCCGAAAGCACCTCAAATTCGGTTTCATCTTGGATTGTTTCAAGCATTGAATAGTATTGGAGCTTGATGATTACTCCTTGAGTCGGAAACTTCATTTTACATAATTTAAATTTACATGTTTTACACTAGCAATAGCAATTATTTCAAAGCAAATCGATAAACGTTAAATTATCAAAAAAAAAATTGTCTCAACTAAATCAATTTTCTTTATTAAAATTAACTTTCGTATCTTTTATTGCTATAGCTTTGTTTACAAAATTCGTTATTGAAAAGATTTTGAAAGAGTTGTATAGAAATATTATGTATATTATTAGAAGCTTAATTTTACAACAATTAAATGTACTACTTTTCAAAATATGCTAAGGTAACAACAAAGACTTTATTTCCTTGTTGGCAAACTTTATACATTCAATAATTTTTGGAGGTTATTAGAAAAATTAACTGTTTTAGATCAAGAATGTTATATAAAGTTTAACCAATGACCAAAATAATTTACAAAGTTCACTTCAATTCAGTTCTGGTTGAGCGATATTTGCTAGGGCGTGGTGGGCTAATTGATCTCTATGATCCTGATTTACTGAGTTCCTTTTGGTGAGATTAACCTCAGCTTTAGACAGTAGTATTATACGGTTACAAATACGGTCAAAGTGCGGCACATTTGACTGCATAGATAAACAAACTATGGAAGTGGAACATCGCATTACACTATTTACGTTTTTTTTATGTTATTTACAGTTTTTACATCTTCATCATTCATTTAGAAAAAAAATGCCCATTTGGCGATAATTCTTCTATGGGTCATGAACGCCAAATAGGGATTTTAACGTATACTTTTAGATAAATCTTACCTGTTAGTTTCTTGAAAGTGAAACAGAGGAGAGAAGAAAAACGGTTGTTTATGAGCAATACTCAAAGGAAGAGAACTCTATGTTGCAGACATTTATTTTTCAACTTTTTACTCTTTTATAACATTTTTACAGGAATTTCGGAGGTGGGGATGCTGAGAACATCTTAAGAAGCATAATCACAGCAATTTCATCAAAACCATTAGAGTCGTTTTTTAGCAATTACTGAAAAACGTGTTTTTTTCAATGACAGCTACCTTGTGCGCATGCACAATTTTGATTTAAGGATATATCCCATGGCTATCACTAACCCGTTCACCAAATTCGAACATCTTAGGTCAATTTATTAGGGAGTTATGCTGACTACGTACATACAGACAAGCATTTTTTCTACCACTTTTTTGAAGTCAGGATATTCCAAAACGTGGTGATATGCAAACAAAAAAGCGACATTTTTCTTACTGAAAACAATACTTTCATTACTCAATGTTAACACATGGGTAATTGAAAGTAAAAAAAAAATAAAAAAACAAGATGCTTTTTCGTCAGTATGTTGGAAAAGAATGATTTTAAAGAAAATATTAGAATTGAATAAGTTTTTTTTTTTTTTAAACTGCATTAAAAAATCAAATTAATGCTGCAAAACGAGCTTTACTTTGTTATTCACATTAATAAATGCACTTAATTTCATGACACTTCTTAAAAAGAATATGGCCTATTCATTTTTGTTCTCACTAAATTAAATGGAGAAAATTATTGTTCTTCCAAATCTTCCTCAAATAGGTTAAAATTCCTCTTCAAGACCACACCAACATAGGTAGCACAGAAGTATTGGCCAATTTCGGAAACAGGTTTTCTGGAAGATTGATCAATCCTGGTTGAAGGGTAAGGTCGAGCATAGTTCCAAAATACACTATTTTTTCAAAATATACTTGTCAAAAACATCGCCCAGTATTTAGCCCTCCATCCTTTTTCTTACAAATAAAATATTTCAATTTTAGTGTATCGACATTTTTTGAATATAGGTAATATAGGCAGTTGTGTAATTCAGGTGGTCGCCCAACCGGCATATTATTTTTCGGGTCCTTTTCCTTTATTTACACAACTTTTTCGTCTAAGTAAAAATAAGAATTACGAAATACTATCAAGTAGAATATAAAATATTGGATTGGGTAATTCAACTTATAGAAAAAATGAACTTTATTCAGTTGACACTAAATAACTACTCAGATGTAATAAATAAGCAGATTTATCTAAACCTATATAAACTAGACAGAAATCACGGCGCCAGAATAGCTCGTTAATAAATAAAATAAGCCTCTCAAAGGCAAAAAATGTGAAATATAGAAAACTGTTGGATGACGCATTGTATTTCTATTTTATTCTCAAAAAGTATTTTGGAAAATGAGTAATAATTTGCAATTATAGCTGTCAGAAAGGATGAGTACCATCATTTAATATAAGTTGAAGAGCACAATGTGATTTACCATTATCTCTGAAGGAAACTTATAGCCTGCTTAACATGGGCGCCGTCAGGAAGGTGCAAGAGGGTGCACTTGTAACCCCTGTATTTTAAAAATTAAAATTAATTAGCAGAAAAGTGGCATTATTAAAGGGTTGGTTGGTTGTTTTCAGATTATCTGGCGCCGTCAGCAACACGAGGACTATAATGCGCCGAAACATTCGTCGTCATTAGACAAGCCAACATACGTTTACAAACACCCATGCCTAACACGGGACTCGAACCCGCAACCTCGCGGTCTAGAAGCTAGCACGCTAACCACTATACCGTTTGGTCGGCACATTATTCAAGGGAAATAGAAGTATGATACAGGTTTAAAATTATTTAATGAACTGGAAATTCAAAACGTAACTATTAATTAGAATGCCTTTAAGATTGCCAGTTGAAAAATTAATGTTAAAACAAAAATATTAACCGCCCTGCACCTCCTTGGATGTTTTCTGCACACCCCTAAAAATATTTCTGCCGGATCCCATGCTGTATAATATTATACTACGTCATTTATGTTTCTTCCTTCTTGTATATTGTATAATAAAATCACTTATTCGAGGTAAAATCGAAAGAAATGTTGTGAGTTATAGATGTATTTTGTTGATCTTTGCGAAAAAAGTCGTTGTTGGTAACCCCCTGAGCTAACCCCCCCCCCTCCCTACCCCTCGACCTCCTGCATTGCTAGTCCGTTAGTTACGTCCCTGAATATAGGTTATGAAGTTAGTGTGTCTTTGATTGAGTCTGTTAAGTTAACAGAAAAACTCCAGAAGGATGTGGTTCGAGGATCAATTTTGCTATGCATATCTTCAGCTTTCATATGCCACATAAAAACAAGGACTCCTTTAAAACCATCCAAGCGCAGATTATACCTCCGTTCAAAAAAGTTAAGTTATTCAGCAATTTTAAAAACAAAACCTAACGATTTTGATCAAAATTTTCTTCACCGAAATTAAACTTTGACAAACTTATAACATTTTCACGTCACCGATATTGAAATTCATGATAATATGTTATGATGTATGCGGGTTTCTATGAAATCTTCACCGTGTATTTTAATCCTCCTAAAAGTGGACAAACATTAAACGTATTGCATTTTTAACGTACAAAATTTGGTCCATTTTCAAAATTTCGACATTTTAGTTAAAATATAATTGAACTAATATGTTTGGGAATTCTGCAAAAACCATATTTATAAATCCGTTATGTTAACTTCGATTTTGTTTATCGATGGGAGCTGAATCTGTGGAGGCCTAATTAACACCCTTGCTGTCATCCAATCGAGCTGAAACTTGGCAGATAGGTTCAATATCTATGACAATGCATTCTATCAAATTTTGGGGCTTTTATTGTCACTAAAAGGTCGCTTTTATGGAATACTAATAAACCAACTTACCGTCATCCAATCGCGTTAAAAAAGTATTGAACCGACCATTGTTGAAACTCTTTCCTGTTGCCAAATTTTTTTTTAATAAATAAATAATGCATTAATGAATATTTGAAAGTATTAAAGTTACTGTTTCGTGATTTATTGATTGTATATGTAGTGTCGTAGGTCAAAGATGTTGGTGTGAAGAGTTTTCATTTTAAACCTTTCTTGTATTACTTTCGAAACTTTAACCTCCATGTGTGAGCGAAAATAAAATGTTGGGAATTTATCCAGCTTCATGTTTTAGAGTGACACAAATTTAAAATTAGGTCATTATAAGGTTATCTTGGAGAAGACAAAAATACTTTTGTGAATTAATTCAGTTATAGTTATGGAGTAATAGGTCGAAATCGGAAATTGGTTGACAAATTTGAGACAGAGTATCTAATTGAAATATATATATATATATATATATATATATATATATATATATATATATATATATATATATATATATATATATATATATATATATATATATATATATATATATATATATATATATATATATATATATATATATATATATATATATATATACACATATATATGTATCTTCAATTTTTTCAGTTTTCTTCAATTTTTTTTATGAACAATAGTTAATCGATTTTTATCATTGAAACGTTATTTGTATTAACGGGGAAAAGGTTCAATGCTGTGCAAACCATACTTAACGGAGGCTTTACTACCAACTCATTTTATGTCAACATCTATACACATCAACGTCTAATTTTAAGTATCCAAACTTTTAACCAAAGCAGGACCTATCTTTCGTGAAATTCTTGATATATAATTTTAACTTATAACAAGAAATCCTTTGTAGCATATTTCCTTTGTTAAACAACCCCGCATTTTATTTCGAATAATGAAAGGGGCGGAAAGCCCTGGAGAAACGATATTGTTCTCTTGAACTTTCCACCACATTGTTCACCCAAACTTCATCTCCGCCATCGTGGTGCCTTTGGACCTCTAAAAAAGTGTATTAATACCATATGTGATAGTTGAATAAATGCCAATCTGAACAAGACTATGAATATATACAATATTACTAGTGTAAGAATACAATTTTTCTTAAAAAGCAATCAGCACAGCATTGCTCACATTAATTATAGCCAGATAATTATGTTTATGATAGTCAAATAATTATTTTACAACAGTCAAATAAATATATTTATGGAAATCAAATAATTAGATTTATAGTAGCCAAATAATCATGTTTTCTTTAGTCAAATAATTATGTTTCAGTCTGTTCCAGTGTGTGTTTCAACCAACCGCTTACTTGGGATTGGTTGAAACATGCGTCAAGGTTTCTTAGAAATTTATTTAAAATACCTTACAGCTCTAAATATCGTATTCAGCGTAATATACTAAAAGTGTAACCTACAAATACCAATGAAATTAAGTTTCTAGTGCTATTTGATTGCGAAAAAAAATGTAAATTTGAAAAGTGTTTCAATCAGCCCCGAACTCCCCTACATACTGAGACAACAACTATAGTTGTTGCCTTCGCTTCTTTCTGCTGAGACAATATGATAATAACACCCTACTCATAATAAACCTTTTCGAAATGAATTGGAATTGATATCTCAACGTTGTGAAAAACCTTCAAATAAAATGCCTAGCCAGAAAAAAATTATGAAATTCTAAATGATTGCTACTAAACAGATTTACTTCATTTTCTTTGGAATCTTCGCTCGCACTATCTTCTTATTTGGGTAAACCAGAACTTGAATGATAACCAGAACCCTATCAGAACTTGGCTAATATGAAGTTTTTTTTTTTTTTTTTTTTTTTTTTTTTTTTCGTAGAACCCAAAGAAATGAAATGTGACTGCTTGGTGATTAGATTTCTTAGATTTTACTGCTGGCAATTTTCTTTGACAGATTTTTTTTTTTAACTCTTAGCAGGATTTATTTTATAAATCCTTTACATTAACTTCCATTTTGTGTGTTTTTGACAAGCAAATCCTCGGAGAACTAATTAACCCACTTTCCGTTATCCAATCGATCTGAAACTTGGCAGATATTTTCTTTAAAATGCTTCGAAAATGCTTGATAAGCAATTTTCATAACAACAAATAGAATGACAGGTTAAAAACTAATCAAGTTTTCTTTCAGGTACCCTGACTAATATAATTAGTACTGTTATTCATTCAAATATAAGATAGTTTTTTTTTCTTCAGATACTCTTCCAAATTCTAATACGAAAAAAACTAATGGTTTTCCCATTCAACTGAAATTATGGATTAGTTACTTCGGAGTGGTTTTTAATGGTCAAATCAATTAGTGAAGTGTTCTTAAAAACACGTCTTAAATTATTTTAGTCTAAGTATTTCCTCTGGGTTAATACAATAACCTCGTTAATATAAGAACTAATATTCTTATACGTTTTATTTAACTAAAAATTTTATAACTATTGTAAAAGACTACTGCAAAAGTAGTTTTAAACGATATAGTTGTGTTGAACTCTATGTTAAATTTCTTTTAGATGCATCATTGTGTAGATTATGTTCTAATCAGTTCTTAACTTTATAACAGGACTTTAGCGATTGCTTTAAAAACTTCAGTTTTACATGAGAAATTTAAAAATTCTTTATAACATGAAAAATTGCATAAATAGTAGTGTAATTAAAGATAAATTAATAAAAATTATAACTTTGGATGGCCCTTTTCACAAAACGATTTCATTTTCCATTCTTGAAAGTAATTTTCCCACAAATCACTCAAGATAATATTCTGAGTTAATTTTTATTCATTAAAATCCTACATTTATTTTACTGGAAGAACTATTTCAGGACTGCTTTGATATTTACATTGAAGTTTTTAGCAAAGTGTTTGGATGGCTATAAAAAATATTAATGCTGTGATTTTTTGGGGAAATACTTGAACCACGTGTTGAAACCTGTAGAAAAATAGCATGTTGTGTGTGTTCAAATCTGCAATATATAAAAGTTTCACGGATGTAGGATACATAGTTTATAAGAAATGTGTACCATAGCATGGTTGAATTTAAAAACATAATCTCCTATGGCGATTCCAGATACCCTCTAGATTTAGATTTTAATGCTTAGAATTTTTTATAGGGGTCTCATTTTAAGGCAAGAATGGCATACATCTAATATTTTTATAGCAAAAATCCTATTGTTTCAGATACCACGTAAAATAAAAAATGATTAGCTATACCGTAGACATAGCCATGATGTTTTCTAAACGGATATCAACTTGAAAAATATGATCACAAATAAAACAGTTAATAAAAAAAAGAGAGATAAGCATAAATCTTTATAATCTGTTATCACATGATTATCACTTACAATTCCAAATTCAAATCCAAACCGAAACTCTGAACCGAACAATTGATTGCTTTTTCGATTCAGTGATGAAGACACAAATCATATCTGATTTCATTTGTATTGCACTTCTTATTTTAAATACTGTGAGAGCTTTTTGAGTGTAACGACTTAGAAAAGTTTCGGTCGAGAAGATATGTCTTTCCTTACAGCTGCAGAGGATTTAGAGATGTGATATTTACGTTCTTTTTACTGAACAGGTGTTCTCTGCTCCTGTTCTTTTAAAATGAACTACTCATTAACCCGTTCTTTTGAAGAACCAGTTCTTTTTTTCCATTTACCGAAATCATTGCGAAGAAGTGCCGGTCGGTCTTTGGGGTAGATCACAAGGGTCAAGGACGAATCTTCCCGCACTCCGCTGCTCTGATGACGTTGCGTTTTAAAGAATGAGAGGGAAAGTTACTAAGTTTTTGTTTGATTTTCCAATGACTGCGTCAGAATAATATATACAAATTAGAAGACTTTTTGATATTTTCGAAAATATGATTGTGACAGTCACACTCCTTAAATTATAAGCTCTACATATAATTTTAGGCTGAATATTTGCATTTATAATGTAGTAATTTTAAGTGAATGGAGTTTTTAATATATAAAGTTTCCAAAACACTGGGACTCAAAGAATGTTCAAAACCTCAATGGACAAAAACAAATATTATTGCATTTTATTTAGTCTATAATTTATTAAAAGGGATAAATAAATAAATTAAAACTTTAAATTAGAAATTAATGGAGGTATACAAAATCACAAACGATGGTGAATATTGTATAATTTTTTTCCCGACACCCTAGAAATGATTTTTTTTTATTTTCATTTACCCCAAGGGCGTAGCCAAAAGAAAAAAAATTCGGGAGGGGATATGAAATCATATCAATCAATCATACAATCCTCTTTATCAATGCCGCATGTATTTAGTAATCAAGATAATAGCTATTTTGTCTGTATCCTTAAACATTCAAAAACATCTATAATAGTAAAATAGGCTGTGTGTCTGTCTGTCTATTTGTCTGTGGATCTATAATAGAAACCTACTTAAAATTGGAGTAGAGCTCTGAAATTTTCAGCATAAGTAGTTTTTTCCTTCTAATTGTATACATCACAAAACAGAAAGTTAAAATTTTAATTAGTTATTTTTTAATTAATTGTTTTAATTAATATATATGTTACAAAACGATATCTAATAGGGCTACAGCTCTGAAATTTTCAACTTAAGTAGCTTTGGCGTTTTAATTGGATTTCTAAAAAACAGAATTTTAAATTTTTATTTTGTTCTTTTTTGATTAATTCTTTCTAGTTAATAAATAAACATTTTACAAAACGATTACTAATGGGGCTACAGCTCTGAAATTTTCAACATAATTAGTTTTGGCTTTCTAATTGAACTTTTGAAAAACAGAATTTTAAATTTTTATTTAGTTTCTTTTTAATTAATTTTCTTAATTAATTAATTAATATTTTACAAAACGATTTCTAATAGGACTACAGCTCTAAATTTTTCAACATAAGTAGTTTTGACCTTCCAATTGGACTTTAGAAAAACAGAATTTTAAATTTTTATTCAGTTTCTTTTTAATTCATTAATTAATTAATATATATTTTACAAAACGCTTTCAAATAGGGCTACATTTCTGAAATTTTCAACACAAGTAGTTGTGGCTTTCTAATTGGACTGACAAAAGGAAGGTTAAAATTTTAATTTGTTTTTTAATTAATTTTTTCCTAAAAAGCGACTTCGAATAGGCCTAGAGTTCTGAAAGTTTCAACATAAGTAGTTTTGGTCTCTAATTTTGCTTTCCACAAACACATGTTAAAATAATCTTAAAGGGGTGTTGTATTATTGTACTAAATGGGAATTTTTTTTTCTCGACAAGGGAGAGGCTTCCAATATTAAGGCTTTACGTTGCAATTAGATTTTAGTGAGTAAAGTGAGCTTATGCTTACGCAGCAATGAAACTTTCAGCCAGCGAAGCGAGCCTATGCTTGCATAGCAATGAACCTTTCAACGAGTAAAGTAAGCCTGTGTTTATGTGTCAATGAACTTTTCAGCAAACGAAGCGAGCTCGATTTGGCGTAGTGATGAATCTTCCTACTAGCGAAGCGCCAAAAACTGGTTCCTATACACGAATGACAGTTTTCCGCAACGCGAGAGGCCTCACAGGTAGCTGAAATATTGCACATGATAAAATTTCGTAGTGAAGCACGGGTATTCAGCTAGTTTTAAATAAATTTAATATTTTAAACAAAATATAAATTGATTTTTGTGTTTTAATGGCAAACCTAAAAATTTCGGGACCTGGAAAAACGCTTGAATTACCCATATGTATACATAGGGTAATGAAAGTATAGCATTCGGTCAAAAAAAAAAAAAAAAATCGATTTTGTATTTGCATTTCACCACGTTTTGAAACATTCGGCTTTCAAAAAAGTGATCTAGAAAAAATATACGTCTGTGGTCAGCATAACTCCCGAAAAAGTTGACCTACGATGTTCAAATTTAGTATGCGGGTATGTGGTGGCCATGGGTACCATTTAGGTTTTCGTCAAAATTGCGCATGCGCACAAGGTAACTGCCATTGAAAAAATCATGTTTTTCAATTATTGCTAAAAAACGGCTCTAACGATTTTCATCAAAATCACTGTGGAAATGCTTCTTAAGGTGTTCTAGATATACCCACCTTCGAAATTCTTATAAAAATGCTTTAATGGCGTAAAAAGTTGAAAAATGAATGCCTTCTACAAAAGTTCTCTTTCCTTGAGCATACCTCATCAACGATTGTTTTTTCTTCTCCCCTCAAATTCACTTATAATAAAGGATAATATATAAAAACGGTAAATGACACAAGTCCACGTCAGTATGTAATTGAAAGTTGTGCGATGTTCCACACCCCTAGTTTTCATTTCAATGGTAAACTATGCTAAAAAAAACACGCATTTAATCGGCGCCATTTGAACAACGTTTTAGTTTGTTTTGTTTTTTTAATTTCTAGAAAGTTATAATTTTATATAAGTAACTCAAAAATTTAAATTATTTTTGAACATACTCGTTTCTGAAAACAAAATTCTTATAATATTATAACTATCTTGCTATATAACACTTATTATACTGGAGAAAATTTAAAAAAAAAAAAAAAAACACCTTCACAACTAGTGAGAGATAATATGTTACAATCACTGTCGTGTCTACTCGTTTCTGGATAGTAGAAATTACATTGGCCCGATGGGGCGATAGAGGATGAGTAACTCGTGAAAGATTCTCACGGTGATAATGTAGTGTAGAAAAAATTAACTTGAAACAAAAATGTTAGAGATAGCCCAGGTCCTTTTACCAAAATAATATTTCACAATAGATTTACAATATAATGGGACACACTAGTTTTATTACACATTATATAAAAAATACAACCTTCATTACAGTGGATTTCGAAACACAACGAACAACTCAGCCTGCTATAAGGATTCGAACCTAGCACCTTAAGAGTATGACAAGCAACCTTTGGAATTGCGTTAAACAAAATACGACATTTCGTTTCTTTCTTAATTAATACAAATTAGAAGACCAAGAAGAGCTTATGATCCAGGAGGGTTGGTCTAGACAAAATAAAGTACTGAATTTATAAAATACACATTATAAAAAACCGAATATGCAGAATGCATAATAGAAAATACCGAAATTGCAGAATTCGACATTTTTAATTATGTATTCCTATTATGCATTGTGTATATTTTGTAAGTAAAGAAAGTCAAGCTGTTTGCATATCCTCACATGCCGAGAATTCTGTGAAAGAACATGTTCTTGACAAATTTATTATAAACTCCGCAAATTTATTTTTTTAATTCTTTCAAAACTAGCTTTTATTTGTTACATACAAATCTAGTGAAAAAAAATTATAATAATTTCAATTTAAAACCAGAGTAAAAAAAAATTAAAAAAAAAATTTTGTTTTTTTGCCGGATGGGATTTACCGGACCAATGTAACATAGACCTAACACCTTAAAAATTAAAAAAAAAAATTAAAAATTCCAAAGATAAATATTTCACAACATTTTGTTGTCATAAATTATATTTCCTTTTTCCAAATTTACCAAAAATTAAGTTTACTTAATTTAAAAACACACTTGTAACACATCACAATATAAGAAAAACGCAGTTTCATTCCAATGCATTGATAGTTTGAATGTAGAAAGAGAAATAAAATAATTTCCTTATTATTATTTTTTTATACTCAAAATAATAATAATAAAAAAACATATAAGCATTAATATCTGCTGAAATTAATTGAAAAGATCTCACCCCCCTCCCCGCGAGCATTTCAACACTGTCCTAATAATGAAATCAACAGCATATCCGAGAAACACGGAACCAGTTCTGTAGAAGCTCCCGTTCCGACACAGAGCGGGAATGAGCAGAGAATAAGTGAACGGGAATAGTTCAAATGAACTAGCTCTTTACGGAGCAGTTCAAACTGAGCCGTTCGGAAAGAGCAACTCAGCTCAACTGTTCTGAACAGAGCTGGTTGAAAAGAACTGGCTCTTTGAAACAAACCTGCTCATCGATAGTACTCCATATCGATGTCGTTCATCGTCCATCTACTCTGCGCCTGCGCAACGCAGCCCTGCTGTTAGGAGAGAGATCACGGATAAGGAATGTGTGTGTGGAGGGAGAGGGGGAAACGAAACCTTCTTCCTCAAGTGCGACGTCAGAGGTGTGACGCATAGGATCGGAGCTGGAAGGATATCATCGAAGAATGTTAAGGAACAGGGTTTTGGTGAGATCAAAGAACAGGATGTTCTTGCTCTTTTTAAGGAACAGGCTCAAAATAGCAGACTGTTCTTTTATTTCCCATCCCTAAGAGGATTATCAAGTTGGCGATGTTATATATCAAGCTGAACCATTCATTAGGGTAATTCGACCCTATTTATGGGATAAAGTTTGCGCGAATTGTCTTAAAAGGTAAGTTTAATATTAGAGGTTAGAACTAATTAGTTGTTAGGAGAAAAGGGATAATAAGTAATATCTTTGACCTCTCTCTCGTTATAATCAAACAAGGCTTTCATTTAAAAAAATATTCATTTGGAAAACTTGTGTAATTTCATTTCCTGTAAGAATTTAAAGATAACTAAAACTTAATATTTCGTTAGTCTCTACATTTAGAAAGTTTTGTTCAAAATTGATAGTATCTTTTTAAGAAACTATCAATCGTATTTGTCTACTAACATTCCCGGGTAAATGGAATATTATAGATTTTGAAGAGCTTTTCTAAAATGATTTAAGTAACCATTTTAGAGACTGACTTCTCATTTCTCTTGGCCAAATTCCATATTAAATTGGAAGTGGAACAGTACGACATGAATATGACACTAATGAATATAGCAAACCAACTTTCTAGAAGGGCGCCAGGCCCCTCTTGCATCCATTTTGGCATGAGCAACACTGCGGCAGTACACTTTTCTACTTAAACGACTACAAATCAACGGAATTTATTGAAAAGCTTTGTTTTCGTGCAAATAATTTGCAGGTACGTGGCAAAATACAAAAGATACGATACACAATTGATGACTAAAAAGACACTAAGACTGAATATTACTCGTATATTACTACTTTGCCATCATTTCAAAAGCAAGAAACTGCCATATTAAAGATTTGTTTTCATTCATTCCTTTTTTTTTTTCTTTTTTTTTTAGAATTTCGCTATAAACGGAGTTTAAGAACATTAATTTTTAGTGGTCAATGCCAAGCTTCTATATGTTCATTAGGCCCAAAGACAAGCTTTGGTTTTGTTCAGTTTCGAAAACCCGGTATCTCATGAGACTTGGGAGAAGAGGTTTTGTAAGCTGGTGTTTGTAAACTTTAAAATAGTTCCGAATATTGTAGAGTGTATATTTTATTGTTAAAAAAAATTCAAATTCAGGAATTATGCTTCATCAAACCAGGAACTCTACTCCAAAAAAATAAATTCCCCCTTCTCTTCTTCGTCATCATAAATTTTACTAAATATATATTCCCTAGTGGCCTATCCTAGCGTAGGTCTTGAACAATACCTTTATTTCTAATCTTATCTCTGTAAATGAGAGTTAATTCGTCTTTTAGCTTATACACTGAAGCAATAATTCACAGATTCTGTCTAAGACATTGAATGGTAGTGATTTCTGCACGAAAAACCGTTGGGTTTCAAACTATAAAATATCCAAGCAAAAGACAGAATAAATCAATTGTCCATTGTTTGAATTATGTTATATACGTAATAGAACACTGAAAAGCGAAAAGAATCTTAAAAAATTTAAGCAACATTTCTATGTCTTGGGCTCTCTTCTGGTATTTCTTTAAGCGTTTTTATATTTCAGGGAATAGAGACTAAAAAAGGGGTCTTGCCTTGCAAAAGATTATGTAGTTCTAATTTTTTTTTCTTCCATTTTATAAAGGTCATTCTCGTGGTTCATAATACAAGTTTTCGACCTCCTCGTTTATAGGTTGTTGTTGAGTATTACATCTATAATAATAAAACAAGCTGTGTGTGTGTGTCTGTCTGTCTGTGGTTCTATAGAAACCTACTTAAAATTGGAGTAGAGCTCTAAAATTTTCAGCATACGTAGTTTTGACCTTCTAATTTTATGCATCACAAACAGAATTTTAAAAATTTATTTTTAAATTAATTTTTTTAGTTAATAAATATGTTACAAAACGATATCTAATAGGGCTACAGCTCTGAAATTTTCAACATAAGTAGTTTTGGCGTTTTAATCGGACTTTTAAAAAACAGAATTTTAAATTTTTACTTTGTTCTTTTTTTAATTAATTTTTTTATTTAATTAATAAACATTTTACAAAACGACTACTAATAGGGCTACAACTCTGAAATTTTCAACATAAGTAGTTTTGGCCTTCTAATTGTATACATCACAAACAGAATGTTTAAATTTTAATTAGTTCTTTTTTAATTAATTTTTTTAATTAATCAATAAATATGTTACAAAACGATATCTAATAGGGCTACAGCTCTGAAATTTTCAACATAAGTAGTTTTGGCCTTTTAATTAGGCTTTTAAAAAACAGAATTTTAAATTTTATTTTGTTATTTTTTAATTAATTTTTTTAGTTAATTAAATAACATTTTACAAAACGACTACTAATTGGGTTACAGCTCTGAAATTTTCAACAGAAGTAGTTTTAGCCTTTTAATTGGACTTTTGAAAAACAGAATTTTAAATTTTTATTTAGTTTCGTTTTAATTAATTTTTAGAATTAATTAATTAAGTAATTAATTAATTAATATTTTACAAAACGATTTCTAATAGGGCTTCAGCTCTAAAATTTTCAACATAAGTAGTTTTGTCCTTCTAATTGGACTTTAGAAAAACATAATTCTTAATTTTTGTTTAGTTTGTTATTAATTCATTTTTTTAATTAATATATATTTTACAAAATGATTTCAAATACGGCTACAGCTTTGAAATTTTCAACATATATAGTTGTGGCCTTCTAATTGGATTTTTAAAAAACGGAATTTAAATTTTGTTTTATTATTAATTAGTTACCAAATATTTTACAAAGCGATTTGTGATTGGGCTACATTTCTGAAATTTTCAACACAAGTAGTTTTGGCCTTCTAATTGGACTGATAAAAAGAATGTTAAAATTTGAATTTGTTTTTCAATTAATTTTTTTACAAAAAGCGACTTCGAATAGGCCTAGATCTCTGAAAGTTTCAACATAAGTAGTTTTAGCCTCTAATTTTGCTTTCCACGAACACGTGTTAAAATAATCTTAAAGGGGTGTTGTATTATTGTATTAACGGGGAATTTTGTTTTTCTGGACAAGGGAGAGGCTTCCAATATTAAGTACCTAAGTATTAGATTTTAGTGAGTGAAGCGAGCTTAATGCTTACGCAGCAATGAACCTTTCAGAGAGCGAAGCGAGCCTATGCTTGCATAGCAATGAACCTTTTAACCAGTGAAATAAGCCTGTGTTTACGTGTCCATGAACTTTTCAGCGAACGAAGCGAGCTCGATTATGCGTAGCGATGAGCCTTCCTGCGAGCGAAGCGCCAAAAACTGGGTCTTATACACGAATGACAGATTTCCGCAACGCGAGGCCTCACAGCTAGCTAAAATATTGCACATGTTAAAATTACGGGTATTTAGCTAGTTTGCTTATAAGAAACACTTAATATAAACCAATTTAATACTCTACAACTTTTAAATATGACATTTGTGTCTACGATACATTGGTAAGATATACAAAAAATTGGAACTTCGTAACCGAAAGCGATCCAATTCCATTCCTCGTTCTAGCACTTTTGACATATTTCCTATTAATATATATTTGAAGCATTCAAAGTAGTTAAGTAATTCAAACTAATATATTATGTGGCTCTGGTTATAATTCAAATAAGAAGGAGGCTTTCGAAGTAATAATGGATACTCAAAATCTTTTAAAGAATGAACACCTGACGATCAATGCAAAATGCTAAACTATTCGTACCTCGCATCACTTGTTTTGAGATGGATCTGAAATTTCATTTAGTAGCTAGTAACCGGTAGACGCACTTTTAGTTTAGTATCCACTATATCTCCGAATTATTATTATTATTATTATTTACTTGTTTCTCAGCCAGGGAAGGGAGGATGGGGTTTCACCAAAATGTATGTAGTAGTACATCCAGAGTTTTTTTTTTTTTTTTTTTTTTTTTTTTTTTTGAAGGAGGATAAGGATGTTTTAATTCTGTATTTGATTTGTATTAAATATATAAATTAAAAACACATATCTAAGTTAATTACGTTTAGTAAAATGTCATTGATAGCATATTCAAAAAAATCAAGTACAGGATCGATACTGTTTCACTTATGGTTGTCTATAGATTTGTTACACATCTGTAACATAGCGCTGCAAAAACGAAAAAATCTGACGGAATCAATCTGAAATATTAAAGAATTTAGGAATATATTCTGTTGACAATAAACGCAAGACAAGAAGAAAAATAATAATGCCTTTAAAGGTGTAAAGCATACAGTTACAGTCAGATTGAAGTTTGCAGATTTTTTTTTAACAGTAAGGCTACCGGTGGCCGCGCTTGAAAGATATAGGATAACTACACATGTAATAAAAATAATATGCAGACAAAATAAGGGTTTAATTTGTGTTGACAAAAACACCAGGCAAGAAGAAAAATAGTCATGTATGTAAGGGATTCAGTCAGATTGAAGTTTGAAGATTTTTTTTTTTTTGTTTAACAATAAGGCGGCGTCCGCATCCGTACGGGGAATGCAAGAAGGAAAACACAAAAATTTCAAAATTCCCTGACATTTACCTGATTTTTCTAGAAGAGTGAAATTCCGTGACATTGCTCTGATTTTCCTGAATTCCCGGTTCTGACGCCATCCTGTCAACTCATGAATCCATATCGTAGATGAATGGAGTTTAACGGCGTATACGCCCGCGATTACAAAAGTTCAAGAAAGGGAAGGGAGATTTTCCTTGATTTTGAAATTTCGGTGTATTCAGTAACAAATTAAAAAAAAATCGTAGGGGAAGGGAGAAATGAAAGGAGGCCGGTTGATTAGTTTATTTAGTCGCCTCATCACGCCGTTTAATCGACCTGTGGCGAGTAGATATTTTCAGGTCTTATTTTGAGAATTCATGATGAATCTAATTATATTTAAAAGTTGTTGCTTGTTTAAATATACAATAAAGTTATTAATAAATTATACATGTCTAAATTTAAATGGAGTAATTGTTAATAATTTGTTACGTACAGTTAATTTTTCAAGCTGCAATTCAGATTGCTGAGAGACGGATGAATTTTTATCTTTTAGTGATCGTCATTTGAAAATGTGTGGAGCATGTGGAATTATGAAATATTGTGGAAAACTCTGTCAGGTATAGTTTTTATTAAGCTTTGGTGAAATAGTTGCATTTTTATATTTTTAATCTGAATTGCTTATTCTCCTGAGACCCACAACTGTTTGAAACATGATTTAAAGCTAATTTTTATGTATATTATTCTTTTGAGTCTATGTAACGTACTTTTAAAGTTTAGAACTGATCCATGCACTTTAAGTACACTTGGACAAAAAATGACTATCTCCTTAAGGGGGGGAAAAGGCAAATTCTTTTTTTATCCATTTTGAAGTTTTTAGCGCATCAAAATGTTTGTAATGTTATCTACAAAATGGCTTAACTTGGTGGCCAATACGCTCATTCAAAGCATTTTTTAAATATTTTTAAAACAAATAACATCACTGAATAAAAAACGTCTGCTTTGTACTTTAATGCTGTTTTTTCACACACAAGTAACTTTTTCTCAGGATCTACTCAATATCTTGCTTTGAATCTTTTTTTTCTGGTACGTACTGTATTTTTACACAGACATATGCTTAGATTCTTTTTTTTTAAAAATTCTTAACCATTTTTTTTTTTTTTTTTTTTTTTTTTTTTTTAAATTACAAAACATCATAAATCCTAAACGAAATTTTATTTTTACAAAAGCATATGTCATTCTATGTAAAAGTGTTTTAATATTGGCTGTACAAAATTTTAAATCAATTCTATGAATAGTTTCTGAGAAAAAGGTACATAAAAAAAGGCCTTTTTAACGTGGACTAGATAAAGCCTTCCAACCCCGTCCCTTAAGTTTGCAAAAATTCTGAAATTTAATTGTTCAGATGTGAAATTTAATCATGAAAGGCTGCAAAACAATTTCGTGAGGACTTGATACATAAAAATATTTTACAGTTAGTGCACAAAATTTGTTCGCGCTGAACATCCAGACATCCAACAACGTGAGGAAAAAGTCTCAAGTGTCCATTGTTGGCATGTGCTTCTCACCAACTTTTCGCGACGCCTCTAATGGCAGAGGAACTGTTTTTTTGCCGTTTCTTTACAGGCTCTACTTCGTCACAATCGGTGGAACTATCATCAGCTGTAGGACTGAATTCGGCTATTTCATGCTAAAATAAATTATGCGCCCAATATCCGATGTAAATGTGCGCGGGGTCTATGGAGTTTATATAGAAATATGTATATAAAAGAATAATGTATTATATCGTCGGCTTAGAGATATGCTAATTTCATTTTTAGTTACAATTAACTTTTTGTTATTTTCGAAAACTGCGAGAAAAGACCCGATCAAATGAGAAAAGCTGAAACTTTTATCACTAAAGTAAATCTGTGCTAAAAAAAAGCTAAGTGCATGGTGTATTGGTGTGAAATGTTTTTCTGCTCTCCTGAAAACTTGGGACAAATTTGATTTTAGCCCCTTTCTGCTCTAAGCCGACGATATTCGAATTAATATTTATGAAAATTTTGCAGTATCTCTATGTGTGTTTTTTTTTATAAGAGGTTTTTAATTCATTACAAATATGCAGAAAAAAGCGTGGAAGGATCACAAGTTGGAGTGTCCATATCTAAGAAACTATACAGATAAGAGACATCAGGAAATTGTGCAAATGATAGGAAATATTATTCTCAAGATAAATGTAAGTACAAAGAACTGCATGATTATGTAAGAATTAATTATAACTTTTCGATTTAAAATACTATTTTTGAAATAAAGAAATGCAACTTTCCTTTAAATTACTACTTGTTAAATAATAATAGCCCACTTGAAGGCTGTGTGGTTAGTACTCTGGCATTTTGGCATAGGTGTGAATAATCATAGTTCAGAATACACATTAAACTGTAGATCATGGCCTTATTAGCCGTTACTGAGAACAAAAATACATAGTTTAGCTTATAAAACAAAACAGCTGAAGTAATGATACGAATTTCCATAATAACTGTCCAATGATATTAAAATTTTGTAATGCCAGAAAAAATTAATTATATTCGGTTTTCTTCCAATGAACTCTATACTAATTTTGTATATTATTAAACAATTTTCACCCAAACAATGTTATAATTAAGTTTTTTTTATGATTTTTAAAATTAAATTATTATAACCCCCCCTTCCCCTCTCTGCTCGTTCAAACATAAACCTCCCATTCCAGGGTTCATATATAGGACAAGTGAATGTGACTTGCAAAAGGAAAGAAAACAATTGAAGTTAAAAAATTTTCGTTTCTTGAGGAAATACACTTTGATTCAATATTATTGACAATCCACTTGTCCTGGCGACATTTTAAATTCATCATTGTCGTTTTTTTTACTCCCCGTTGGAAATTCATTTAATCTTCTAATTATGGATCGCCACATCAATCTCTATTTCAAATAAATAATATAAAATCGACCTGATAGTAAAAATATACTTATAATTCAAATTCTTTACAAGTATTTGGGTTATTCTCCACAGAACGTATTATTTCCGCAGCAGGAGAGAAAAAAAAAATTTAAATCACTAAATGTTAAGACTTTTTTTTTTTTTTAAGCCTTAGAACTGATAAAATAAAAGCTTAATACTCAAGCATAACATTGCTTAACCATACCTTATATCTAAAAATAAATAAATACAGGGTTTCCGCGCATATGGTAAGTCAGGAAATGTCATGGAAAGTCATGAATTTGGACTTAAGGTAAATTTTGTCATGGAAAGTCATGATTTTAAGCAAAAAAGTTGCCATAAGTCATAGAAATACAGTGAATATCATGGATTTCTAAACAGTTTAAGTAAAATCACTTAACTGTGACGACATAAATTCAATGATCGCTATTTAGCTCATGGAAAGTTCATCTATGTGTTTATTTACGTTTTGACGGACACAACGGTCACAGTTCCAAAACCATGGCCAATGAAAACATTTCTGAACTCCACATTTGTGACATCACACGAGTGAGGTCTCAAAGATGAAAAAAAAAATCTGAATATGAGAACTGAAATGAACAGTTTTGATAAGCTTGTGTTTACATTTTTTTTCCCCATCTTCTAATTTGCATTGTTGATATCAAAACATTTGATTTTTGATGATATAATTTATTGATATTGACTTATTCCCTTTTCAAATATTTCTTTATTATTCAAGATTGGTTAGCTTTTTTTTAACACTGAAATATAAGAGAATAGAACATTATTTTCCCTTTTCCTTCTGATTTGGAAGTTACTGAAACAAAGATTTTTTACTTAATTTAAAATAAAAAATTTTGTGATTTGATTTCTTGAGTCATGGAAAATTATTTGTTTCAGTCTTGAAAAGATATGAATTAGTGACATTTTATTTTGGCAGAAACCCTGCATTTGTTTCGTTCACATGATATGGAGATTAGATTGTTATTGCTACGAATTTTCTTCTCGGAGGCATGTTTCAATTTCAATATTTTTTTTTTTTTCATTTATATAATAACTAGCTGAATACCCGTGCTGCGCTACGAAATTTTACCATTAGCATTTTAGCGATCAAAAGACATTCATGTATTCAGACGTTTGCTCCCATTTCGATCAAGACAAATTGATTTATCAAAATAGGAACTTTCCTTTGTTGACATTTTAAACGAAATTTATAATTGTGAATAGTAAATTGGAATAGTTTATTGTGTTTATGTTTGCTCTTAGTTCTAAATTTCAAAGTAGTAGCTGTATTGGAATTGAGACATTAAGTTAATCCTCGTATAGTTTCAATATTGCGTAGACTTTACATCCCTTAAAAATTCGTTAATCGATATTGGAATGACTTATTTTTTTTAACATTTACCCTTTTAACATTTGCACCAAATATCAGAAATATGACTACATTGGAAGATGAACATTCGGATATCCCTCGTTTGGAACATTTAACCCCTTTTCGACCCCTTAAAGTTGGTTAATCGAAAACGTAATAGCTTACTTTTTTTGTTTAATCTTTTTTGATATTTGTACCAATTTTCCGAGTTGTGACCAAATGAGAAGTGGGACATTCGAATATCCCTAGTTTGGAACGTTTAACGCCTTTTGCAAACATTAAGTGGGTTAATCGAGATCGGAATGGCTTACTTTTTCTACGTTTATCTTTATCGACATTCCTACCAATTTTCAGAGTTGTGACTATATAGGAAGTGGGATATTCGAGTTTGGAATGTTTAACCCCTTTTCCACACCTTAAAGTGGGTTAATCAAGCTCGGAATAGCTTAACTTTTCTATGTTTGTCTTTGTTGATATTTTTATCAATTTTTAGAGTTGTGACCATATGGGAAGTGGTGCATTCGAATATTCCTCGTTTGGAACATTTAACCCCTTTTCCACCCCTTGATCCACCCGAGATCGGAATAGCTCACTTTTTTTGCGTTTGTCTTTATTGATATTCACACCAGTTTTCAGAGTTGAGAAAATATGAGCAGTAGGACATTCAAATATATCGCTTGTTTGGAACGTTTAACCCCTTTTAGACCTCTTAGAGTGGGTTAATAGAGATCGGAATAGCTTACTTTTTTTACTTTTGTTTTTGTTGATACTTGCACCAGTTTTCAGAGTTGTGACGAAATGGGAAGTAGAAAATTCGAATATCCCTCGTTTGGAATGTTTAACCCCTTTTCGACCTCTTAAAGGGGGTTAATCGAGATCGAAATAGCTTAATTTTTCTATGTTTGCCTATGTCGACATTTGCACCAATTTTCAGAGTTGTGGACATGTGGGAAGTGGTACATTCGAATATCCCTCGTTTGGAACGTTTAACCCCTTTTCGACCCCTTAAAGTGGGTTAACCGAGATCGGATTAGCATGCTTTTTCTATGTTTAACATTGTTGGTATTTAAGCAAATTTTCAAAATTGTGGCCTTATCGGAAGTGGGACATTCGTTTGGAACGTTTAACCCCTTTTCCACCCCTTAAAGTGGGTTAATCGAGATCGGAATAGCTTACTTTTTCTTCGTTTGTCTTTATTGATATTCGCACCAATTTTTAGAGTTGTGACGATATGAGAAGTAGGACATTCGAATATTCCTCATTTGGAACGTTTAACCCCTTTTCGAGCCCTTAAAGTGGGTTAATCGAGATCGGAATAGCTTACTTTTTCTATTTTTACCATTGTTGATATTTGTGCCGATTTTCAGAGTTGTGACTATGTGGGAAGTGGGAGAATTAGTGATGAGTGAGTGAGTCGGTGAGTAAGTGAGGGCTTTGCCTTATATATATAGAGATAGTGACAACAGTTGCGGATGGCATTAAATATTTCTTGTATATTATATTCGTCTTACAACTTTTTAGAACTTTAAATATGAGTAGAAACTAAATCGAAATTAATACATCAATGGAAAGGCAACAAAAATTAAATAACTATCATCGCACATGCGAACCATTTATACATTTTATTTTGCAGGGAAGAGACTGGAGTACTGTCACAGAACGTATACTGGACACTGAAGTTAGTTTTGATGAACTTGTGTCACGTAAGTTTCTTCTTATTGTAACCTCAGGCGTTTTTACTTTTTCTATAATGCAGTCCCTTTCTAACCTGTTGATTTCCTGTTCAAGACGATTTTTTAAAGCGAATGGTATGGAGATTAGTTCACAAAATGTTGGTGTGATATCTGGTTTATCTTCAATTTTTGATAACAGGCGTAGCTAGCCTTGTTGGCGTTTGATGACAAACTTGTGTAGATCGACTGCAGTTGATGGATTTTGTAAATTGTAATCAGGGCCGTCGCTAAGAATTTCGATTGGGGGGGCGTTAGACATAATTTTGCCGACTAAAATCAAGACAAGTACGGTGTAAATGTAGAAAATATCCATTAAGGTGTTAATCTATTATTAATTAAATTTTATTAATGCAAAATTAATGCAAATTTTTTTAAATTAATATATAATTATTTGTTAATTAATGCGTAATTAATTGTTAATGAGTTTATAACTAATTGTTAATTTTTTTAATTTAATTGTGAATTATTTTATTTTATGTGTAATTAATTTTAATTAGTGTTTTTAATATTTTATGGCATTTCATTAATACGTAATTAATGTCATATTTTAAGTAAATTCCCATCATATTTTAGTTAAAGTTCCATCAAATTCATTTAATTTTTCATTTTTGTTTAATAAACAACCCCCTCTTTCCCGAACAAAGGGAATAATTTTTCGGGGGGAGGGGAGGCATTTATCACTCGCAGATAGAATGCATTCTTACAATCTTGAACCAATTCAGTAACATGAGTAATTCAAAGGCTCCATCTCAATACAATTTTTTTTAATTTTCAAATTGCAGTTTCCAAAAAATTAATTAAACGTGTAAAATGGATGGAAATCGCACTACAACACGGAATAAAATAAATGAAAAATATTGATCAAATAGGCGACTCTAATTTAGCGTTGTAAAAAAAGTTAATCAAACGAATTCTGGAAAAATTCTTCTTTGTAAAATCCTGGCAGATTATTGCTATCACACAAAATTATCTACGCGAAACACTGCGATTTTTATACTAGAGACAATGTCAGGGACATATAAGAAACATGCACTTACATTCCCTCCTGCCTTTCGAAAAATAAAGTATTGTGGAAGAAGTAATTCACAAGAAAAAAATATATAGGTAGTAAATTATCAATTCGAGCAAAAAATTCTGTACAGCTATTAGCTAACATCAAATTAGGAAGTCCAATTCCAATTTTCAAAAAATCTAAGATTAAACAAAGACTTTTGTCGCCTTATGTCGCCCTGTTAGCGATCTGCACATCCCTGCAAATAGTCCTGTCGGCGCTCATGGGCATTATAATTGCATTTCAAACTACAATAATTATTAAAAACGTTTTGTTAACGTATTATAATAATTGTTAGATAGTATTATAACAAACCTTTCAATACTTTTCCAATGATTATTTTGTTGCAATAAATACGACATTGCCTTCCAATTTACACGGCATGCATTATATCGGTAACACATTTGAGGTAGTCTCGTGTACAAATGACGAATACAACACCTAGGCAGTAGTGATCTCTTTTTCCTAGTGGCTAGAGCGCCTGTCATCTGATCTAGGAGTCCCGGGTTCGACTCCTCGTTAGCGCACACCGCTACATTGGTGACCCTAATATTCGAACACATCAGTAGCACCATCTACTGCACGACCTCCACACTACCACCTCAGCATCTCTGGTGACTCACTGCAACACATAAAGCAACCTCTGGCGACTCACTGCCACACTCAACTCACATGCAAGCAACTCAATCGTTCACCCCTTTGCAACTCACGGAGAAAGGGATATGTCGTGTTCAAATGAAAGATACAACACCTAGGGGCTAGTGGTCACTTTTGCCTAGTGGTTAGCGTGCCTGTCTTCTGATCTGGGAGTTCTGGGTTCGACTCTCCATTACCGTACACCGCTACACTTTTTTAATAAATGAAGTACTATATAACATCATTTATAGTGTTCTACTTGTCATTAATTGCAATAATTTGGTAAAATGTAATAGAAATATTTTTTAACAGAATTGCACTCTACTTCCATTTCACTCAACTTCACGTTCGTAATAACTTGCCAAAAAATATGCAAGTTTTATTCGAAATTGAAACTTCTCGCCAGACCTGTGATGTACGTAAGATATGTATTTGATAAAAGAGGTCTCATTTTTCGGATGTTAAAATTTAGATGTTTTGAAATTTTCTGTAAGACTTTTAATTCATATGACGTGCAATACACACTTCATGTAGATATCGTTTAATGGGCATATCATGGTTTTTGAAGCGTTACCTGACGCCTGACGTACTAAAAATACGTCCCCTACTGTAACACAACAGAGTTATCTATTAATTGGAAGAATAAGTAATTATTGTCAGTTTCTTCCTGAGAATATAGTGTGTACTTATCAGATGACTGAATTTAAAAACTTACAACAGTCGACTTGACGATTTATACAAATAAATGTACTGATTTGAAATTGAACGAAAATTATTCATTCTGTAGAGAATTTGTGGAAATTGATACTCGTGCAACAGTACGGGGTACGGGAGATATGTTTATATTTAATTTCATTTAGAAGCTGTCAGTGACGATATCTTAAACGTTCCTGCCAAAATAAGGATATACTTACTTCAATTTAAAATTGCCGACGCCAACTTGGGCTGAATTGTGATCAGGATTTTTTAATACTATTGACGATTTTAATTATTTATATTTTTTTCTATTCAATATATTTTAAAACATCCATCACTTGGCACTTTTAAAGGAATTGATGAAATTTTGGAAGTTTGCCGACTGCCGTCTTTCTTTTTTAAAAACTTTGGCGGGGTGAGATAATGAAGATATCTATGATTTGTGTTCGCAAGATACCTATTATATTTGTGCACGCAGTCCATCAATGTAGGCGGGGGGAAAGGCACCGACTCCCTTATAATAGACTTCTAGTGTAAAAATGACGATAAGTGAAACTTAACGTGCATTTAATTGGGTATTTTTAATATTTTTTGTTCGACATTTTTTTTTTTCAATTCGATTTTATTGTGGATCAACTTTAAAAAAAGGACTACAAAAATTTCGAAAATTTGCCGACTGTTCAACTTTCTGAAACTTTGGGGGGGCGAGACGCCCCCCTCGCCCCCCGTTCGCGTCGTCCCTGATTGTAATGGTGTCAGGCTGAGTTCTAGTTCGTCGATGTTATACTATACAAAGCTTTCGTTATTACCCTGGCCCTTAAGCCAAAGGGTATTGTTTTCAATCGGTCAAAAGTGTGGTCTGGTGTCCGTCACCACTTAATGTTTGAGCATGCGCAGGAAATACATTATGTGGACATGCACCTGCTCCGCCTGCTTTTATAAAAAGAAAAGTATGCTGATGTTGTTCAGTTGAATTGATGTATCGCTTTTTTATAAAACTAAAATAAAAAACAATTTTGTAATAGCAGGGTTTCCACAATTATTGAAAGTCATTAAAAGTGCTTAATATTTTTGAACTTGTTTTCAAGGCCTTGAAAGTGCTTGAAAATGCTCTGAGGTACTTGAAAGTCTTTGAAAATGCTTAGAGGTCCTTACTAGTCCTTAATTTTTGCAGATGTTGTGTGATCAACTGCAAAATTTATAAAAATACAATTCTGACTTGCTATCCCCGTTGGACCGCCACTTATCTGCATCGTATCAGAATTTTCCAACTTATTTGTATTACCCATCCACCAACTTGTAATTTTTTTGACAGAATATACTTTATTAAAAATTTATATATAGACACGATGACTGAAAACAAATTTTCAAAGGTCCTTAAAAACATTAATTAGGTCCTTAAAAGTCATTGATTTTCATTCTGTGATTTGAGTGGGAACCCTGTTTGGACTTTGAAAAAGAATAAGGTCTTTGAATTTTTAAGTGACCACCGATATTCCTCGTTCTGTACTTTTTTGTCTAAAAAGTATGGTCCTTGAATTTTTGAAAAAGGTCCTTGAATTTTTGAAAAAGGTCCTTGAATTTTCTTAAAAAGGTCCATGGAAGTCCTTGAATTTTCTTAAAAAGGTCCATGGAAGTCCTTGAATTTTTTCCCCAATAAGAGTGGGAAGAGGTTTTGAGGTTTTTAACCAATTAAAGTAATTAGGGGGAAGGGGTTAAAAGCTCCTAAAGGGGTTTGATTCTAGCCAAATAAGAAGGGACCTGAGCTTTCCTATAGTTTGGTTCTACATATTTTTTTTTTATTGGAATCCTTGATATGGAGATGCAAAATACTCGACGACTTATCTCCTCTTGCAGATAGAAATGGTGAATCATCATTGTCCTTGGCGTATTCTCTCTCAAGAATTAAATAAACATGTTTAACTTAACTTAGTAGGAATGAGTATTCCTTGTGGGTGTATATATAGTATATATAAGAACAGAGTGGCCACAAAACCTGGAAATCAGGGAAATGTCAGGGAGCTTTCTGATTCTGGAAAGAAGCGGGGAAATGTCGGGGAGTTTTTTTTTTTTTAATTTCACGAAAATCAGGAAAAAAAATTTGTTCTGAAAACACGTTTCCCCGTTCATCCATATTTTGGCACCATTTTCCCGGAAAATTTGGGTGGCTATCGTTAGAAGTGTAATGTTACAAAATAATTTAAGCTTTTCATTACCACCAAAACTATTTTTAAAAAATTGGCATATTATCCCCTTAGCCATACATGTTCTATTTGATCAGGGGGTCTACACCTCTGAAAAAGTTAAGGAAATTCGAAAAAAAAATTTACCGTAAAATCAGGAAGTTTTTTAGAAATCTATCAGGGAACTCTTTTTCCTGAATTTTGTGGCCACCCTGAAGAATTAATCGGTATGAATTGTTAACTAATTAAAGTGGTTCAAATTATATGCATGTGCCACGATACGTAACACGGACAGCTTAAACATTAATAAATACATTTCACTCTTAGAACAAGAATTACAAACTAGTTAAATTATTAAAAATATTTCTAAATATAATTCAATTTCTTAAAAGTTATTTTTTGAGAGTTTGTGCAATTTTTAAACTTTTTTTTAGTTTAAAAACTTTCAAACTATCAAAATTTAGTTTTTAAACTGACAAACAAAATGAACATCCAAGCAGCTGCTTATCAACATTCCACCTCCCCCATTTCGGTATTGTGCTTTCCAATTTTCGTATGAAAGTTTCACACATTTGAAAACTATTCCCACCTATCAATTTTTAAAAAAAAAAAATTTCCGCGTCTCACCATTTGACCGCGGCCTACAATTTGAAAAACGCTTATCTACTCTTTTGGATGAAATGCTCGATATTTACTTGAAGTATATGTTTAAAAGGCAAAGATAGAAATATGTAGTATATTGAATGGAATTAACTTTTAGGGCAGCTGTGCCAACTAATTATAAACATTTTACCTTTTAGATGCGAATGGAACACCTGAACCAAACTTGATCGCACAGTTAATGGAAATTAAGGATCCTTTAGTGTCATACATAGGAAAAGAGAACATTCCAGATGACACAACTCTTCTTCAATTGTTGGGGAAGGTAAGTTTTGACCCTCACTTAAAATTGCAGTACTGGGAGGTTTTAATTAAAACTGTCCTTGTTTGAATTGTCCATGTACTTCTCAACATATCTTCACCAAATTTGGTGTACATACTATTACGACCAATTGAAAATCAGGATCCAGATGGGCATGATTATTGCTCATCCAATAACTTTAGAGGCTGTAAGAAAAACTTCGCATTCATCCTATAATTCCTTAAATTTGTAGTTCTACTAAAATTTTTTAAAGCTTATTAGTCCTTGAAAATGCTTGTGGATGTTGTGTGCCCAACTGCAAAATTTATAAAAATACAACTCGGACTTGCTATCCCCGCGTGACCTCCACTTATCCGCACCGTATCGGAATTCTCCGATATATTTGCATTACGCATGCTCCAACTTGGTAATTTTTTGATAGAATGTAGTACTTTATGAAAATTTATACATCGACGTGATGCCTGAAAGCAAATTTTCAAAGGTCCTTAAAAAACATTATTTAGGTCATTAAAAGTAATTGATTTTCATTCTGTGATTTGAGTGGGAACCCTATTTAGCCCTTCTCTAGAATTTTGATATGCATTTGCCTGTAAACTCCTGAGTCTTGATTAGAGCAAAAATATATGGTAGATGCTTTTAATCTGAAGAAATTTCATTAAATCTAAAGTCGATTCACCAGCTTAAAATATTTTAATACATAAATTGAAGGGACACTGTTTCTTTCAGATTGTGCATAACAGATTTGGTTTTACACTTGACGACTCAATTTTGGAGACGGAAGATGGTTGTTGCCTCTTCATTGGGTAAGAAGATTGAAATTTTTAAAACGTATTCTTGTCCCTTTGAAAATTGAAAGAAAATACTATTTTTTAAACTTCTTAAGATGTTTTAGCAACATATTTATTGTATAGTATAAATGGTTTTCATATATTTACGTTATCTTCCTTCTTTTGAACGATCCATAACCGGAAAAACTTAAAGAAACATTGCTTTGTTTTGGATTTCCACGGTTTATATTTAGAACATGTACAGATGCGTAAACTTGTATCGCATTTTGTATTTTCTTTATGACAAAAATAATATACGTTGCAGCCAGGGCTCCAGAAAAATATTTTCTTCCTGCTTACACAAATGCCATATCCACTTTAAATTATACTGCTGAAGAAAATTAAATGTTACGTACTATTGAGAATTAAAAGTTGTTTAATTCAAAATCTTCTTGGCATTGATTTTGGAAGCACTACTCTGCAGGATAAACATCAATTTCCAATGGCACATTTCCAGTTGCAATATTAGGTCATTGGTTAAAGGTTAAGCTTGTGAAACGATAGCAAACACTGATGCTTGTCCAGCATGCCTCCTTTCATAACTATTTTCATTTTTGTGATTTCGATTTAAATGCTGTGAATAGTTTTGTTCCAACATTTCTTGCAAATACAACATTTCATCTTCATTGTCTTGCTTGGATAGCTCCTTATCATTTAAAAAAAAAAAATGTGATTTCTTTTAAATTACAATGGAATATCCAAGAATTCTTTTAAATTAAAAAAAAGAATGAAGGAAATAAACTCTCAGTGTAATTAAATGTTTCAATAGCTTCAGATTCCAAAATCAGGAAATAAAGCCCCCTTCCCCCCTTATGTTAACACTTCTCTCTTCCCTGTCCAACCCACAACCTAACTGGAATTTCTCCTTCCTATATAGAAGTAACAGGTGGAGAATAGCATCCCCCCCCCCAACCTCTCCCCTCCCGGCGTTACAGGAGTCAACAACTCCCCCTTTCCCGCCCTGCCTAACTGGAATTTCTCCATTGAAAAACAAAAAAAAAACGGCATTTGACTTTAATTTCCTGCGGGATCCGACGATTTCCTGCGTACATCGTACGCACGTACGTCCATTTTATCGGACTCTGGTTGCAGCTTTGTATGTGTGAATTGAACATAAAAATATCTATTTTTTTCGTAATTTTTCAATTATTTTGTACACACTCCAGTAGGTCACAGCTCTGCAATTTGCGAAAAGGTGTTTTTTGTTCTGAAAAAACTGTTAAAACGGTTATTGTTTCATTTTAATCTAATGCATTTTTTATTGCTTTCATATGTGATCACATATGTTTCATATATATTTCATATGTTTCATATGTGATTACTCCTGCGCGTCCCTAGCAGCATAGAAATTTCTATATATTTTTTATTTTTATTTTTTTAATTATAACCTTCAAATATGTCGAGAAATTTCATTGAAAAAGCGAGAAAAGTGTCGGTTTTGATCACTATTAATCTGTACGTGGAATTATAAGATATGGTACTCAACTTAAAAATATGTTTTCAATCCACTTATATTTTCTACTTTTTGAAACGGTTATTGTTTTATTTTAATACTAGCTGAATACCCGTGCTGCGCTACGAAATTTTACCATGTGCTTTTTAGTAATCAAAAGACATTTAGGTATTCTACCATTCAGACGTTTGTTTCCATTTCGATTCCGACAATTTGAATTATCAAAATAGGAATTTTCCTTTGTAGACATGTTTTCCAAAATTTATATTTGAGAATATATTATAAATGAGACATTTGAATATCTCTCATTTTAGAACTCTTAATCCCTTTTGCTTCTTTTGAATAATTTTAACTAATTAATTTTTTCTATATTTGCCTTAACATTTGCACCAAATATCAGAATTGTAACACCATTGGAAGTGGGTCATTTGGATATCCTTCGTTTGGAACGTTTAACCCCTTTTCCACCCCTTAAAGTGGGTTAATCAAGATCAGAATAGCTTACTTTTTCCTATGTTTACAATTGTTAATAATTGTACCCATTTTCAGAGTTGTGACCAAATGGGAAGTGGGATATTCGAATGTCCCTCATTTGGAACGTTTTACCCCTTTTCGGCTCCTTAAAGTGGATTAATCGAGATGAGAATAGCTTACTTTTTCTATGTTTACCTTTGTTAATATTTTAACCAATTTGCAGAGTTGTGGACATGCGGGAAGTTGGAGAATTAGTGATGAGTGAGTGAGTGAGGGCTTTGCCTTATATATATATTGTATTTTTAGTGCCTCCAAATTCGATCATTCCTGTGTTCCCAACTCCGTAATCAGGATTAATGGATTATCGATTGCTTTTAGAGCTATTAAGCATATAGATAAATCTGAAAAGGTATTTATAATTTATCCCTATATCTATAATAATAAAAACTGGTTAGACTAATAACATAATTTCTTCTAGAATTTAATCTGATTTGTTATTTCCTTTGCGACTGAAAATTAAATTAATGACAAATAGGACTTTCATTATGGATAATTATATTTTTGTTTATTTTCATGCAAGTATTACATGCGAGTCGTTCAAATAAAAATGAAACAAATCCCCTGACATACCCGAACGCTGGAAAATTAACGCAACAAAAGTACTATTTTTATTCGCAAAAGGTTTTTAACAAATGTGTAATGGTTTCTGATACAATCGATCATCTTTTTCATCATTCGCCACTTTCTTATTGAGGCGGACCGTATGACTTAATTTGAATTTTTTCGCGGGCTGGATACACCAAAATATGTATCTTTAATTATTATAAATTTAACAATATATACCATTTCTGTAAACTGGAAAAAAAATGTATGAAAAAACATTATATTCTAAAAATTCTATTAAATTCTATAACCAAAGTCTAAAAAAGAAGTTAATATATTGTTTCAACGTGACAATGCGACTTCACCTAACTTTTAATAAAAGTATTTAAACTGAACTTCTAGATTACTCAGTTTTTGTCTACATCAACAGTTTATTTCATGATAGATTCGATGTCTTTCGGAGTATTTGTTACAGCCAATTTTGATAAATTGTCCAAATGAGATTCAGTTAAGTTGTTCCTGTATTTATTCTTGATGAAACCCACCTTGGTAAAAAATTCTTCATATAGTTTCTTGGGGCACGTAGTGGAGAGCTCTGCTCTGCGTAGTTAAAACATATTATTTTGGTACAATTATGTAAAAAAAAGTTCATATCGTAAAATTTGATTTCCCCCCCCCCCCCTTTTCTTTTCTTCTTTTGTCTTCTGTAGTGCCGGTGGGCCGCAGAAAAATCTGTCGCGGGCCAAATCCGACCCGCAAGGCCACGTCGCGGCTAGCACTGATCTAGATGTTAAACTGCATCAAACTTTAAAAGAGTTAAGTGGAAAGAGCTTAACTTTATTTCATATATTCGAATTCAGAACCAAATATAATGTTAGAATATCAAGTTTTATAAATTTTCTTAAGAGTTGTTAGGGAATTGTGGAAGGAGGAAAATCAGCGATTTGATGTCAAAATGAAACGTTGTTTTTTTTAGGAATTAATTATTAAATAATTAATATATTTGTTAATCATTGTTGCAAATTATAATTCATTTAAAACGAATAATAAATATACATATTTTAGAATAAACCAATTTAAAGTATTAATTATTAACATTTAAAATAAAATCTAAATGCTGATTTGTCTTTGGTCTCTATCGACTCGGAATGGAATTTCTTTTTATTCTGAGTTTGTACAAGCTTTCTGTATATATAGCGTAAAAAAGTAAGCTAAATCGAATGCAGTCGTAAAAAATCAAGCTTTGTATAAAAATTGGGTTCGCTCTGTCCTAGAAAATCCTTAAATATTACTTATTTTTATGGGACTTTATATAAGGGCCTTTAAAATCCTTATTTTTTTTATCTTGGGGCTTTAATTGCAAATTTGTTTTTCTTCAAATTTTAGGGATAGCTAAAAAAATGTGGATCAACCGGTTTGGAACCCTCTTATATTACAAAATATATTAAAATATATAAGCAAAATATATTACTGCACAAACATATTTGATCATTTATTCTGCGACTTTAAAAACCGAAATTATAGCCATCTTTCAGGTTTTAATTTATCCACTGTACGTTCTGTATTAAAGTGTTGCGAGTTGAGCTACTATAAAATTGTAACATGTTTGTAAAACTTTTCTTTTAGATCGACTAATTATTGAGTAGAATGTAAATTACTTTAATAAAGTATTATGAAATGTTCAAGGATATATTAGTAACAACAATTAAACATTCACTGAATGTAAATTATCTTTAATTAGTTCCTTCAGCTACCTTATTTGTTTTATTCTAAATCAAATACAACTGAAGTTTTCTTTTAATAGATAACTATTTCATACTGCTCGATGGTAGAAAATATTGAATCGTATGTTACCTACAAAAAACTGAAAGAATCTTTTAGGATGAACTGCTATTGCAGCGATTGTTCTCAAACATTTGGAGTAAGTATAGTTTAACTGTTATTGGGAGAATGTTCATTTTCATGTCGATGTCTTTCGGAGAATTTGTTGCCCCCAAATTTAATGAATTGTCCAAATGAGATTCAGTTAAGTTATTCCTGTATTTATTGTTGAACCACATTGCTGAAAGATTCTCATAAAGTTTCTTCGGGCACATAGTGGGGAACTCTACTCTAAATAGATAACACATGTTACTTCGGATGAATTAAAATTATGCAAAAAAAATATCGTTGCTAATATTCTTGGGGAATTAAATACACTGGCCGAGATATTTTTTTTATAGAAACGTACAAAACTAGGAGTGGGTGGGGAACATAGCACAACTTTCAATTACACTTAATATTGGTCTCTGCATATTTAAATTTGAAATGGATTGGCGTAATTTACCGTTTTTATTGCCAAGATTGCAGTAATGTAGATTTCTTTTTATGATAAATATTACATTATCATTTGTTGTAAAGTGAAACAAAGGAAAAATAAGTTGTTGATGGGAGATTCTCAAGGGAAAAGAACTCTGTGTTAAAGGTGCATGTGCAATTGGGACGAAAACATAAACGCCTGGTCCTATGGCCACCAGTAACCTACACAAAAAATTTAAACATCGTAGGTCAATCCATTCGGGTATTATTTTGCCACAGACAGACACACATACATTTTTAGACAACTTTTTTTAATTCAGCATGTTCCAAAACGTAAAGAAATGCAAAAAAAAAATATCTCGATTTTTTTTTAACAAATCCAATACTTTTATTACTCTTTGTTAACATATGTGAATTCTGTAACTGAGAGTAAAAATTTAATTATTTGTAATCAAAAATCAAGGCGAAATTAACACTTTATCTCGAGGAGTGTAGTAATAGTTATTATAGTTGTCAAGAAAAATCAACTGAAAAATCTCAACTGTATTCTAATAAATCCCACCCTAAGCTTTTTAAACGTTGTTGTCCAAAGTGTGGCTGGTTTTCTAACGTTTAAATTTATTTCATCAAGACTTGCAGAAACGTCAGTTGTTAAGAATATATTTGTCCTAGCTCCTTTTTTAAGGGGTGATTAATAAGTTGAATTTTGGTATGCTTCATTTGAAGAACAGCTATCACTTTGGAACAAGTTACTTTCATCTCTTCTTACTTACGTCTTACATATCTCTTCATGAAGGAATTGGTAGTTTTTCAAAACTGGTAATAATTTATGTTCACGCTTCATGTATTCGATATCAGCAGTCGAGTTTAAATCAGTGACGCTGGACTCGAGTAATTTTGATTTCAAATAAATAATAGTATTTCTATGTGTATTGTTAACTGTTTTTAATCCAATAAGTTATGAAATATAAATTTCACATTATTGTTATTATTCATATGTTTTCCAGTTTGATTTGAAGTTCACTTAAGTTTTGGACAATTTCTCGAGTTTTCAAAACTTTAAGGCTTGGTAACAACCTCTGAAAATATTTTTTTTAAAAATCTGAAATTTGTATGCAAGTCCTTCTTTCAAAAGTGGATTTTAAAGAACTTCTCTTATCAGGGTATACACCTTAATTGCGATCAGTTCCTAAAACCAACTACGACTACTTGCTGAAAGTAAAACTTCTTTACGATACGTTACTTTGTTTCTATCTTTGAAACTTGAATTTATGGTCTGATGAAATGTAACTAAACGAGTTTCTTGTTTCCAAAGCAATCGGCTTTAACCAAGATAATAGACATGTCAAAAGCCTCACCTGTGTTGGAAAAAACTAAGGAGAATCTGAAATTGATATATCTTTTACTGATGGAAACGGGTAAGTTTCTGTATTTATTGGATGTCTTACAAAATATTAAGGTAGTAATCTGGTAACTTGCACGTTATTTTACGTCTTTATCTGGAATTTTTTGTTATGGGAAAACAAAATTCAATGGTTTTGATTTTTGTAGTATGTTATTATTGACATCTAATGAATAACTTTTTTTTTTACTTTGACCACGTTTTATTATTATTATTATTGGTCAAAGTAGACGCCTAAAATAAAAGGTACGTGGCTGACCCCTGTGATTTTCGGCTCTTAAAGAAATCTGAAATTAAAAGAAAAATTGAATTGATTATTAATCTTTAGAATTGTCGTTCTCGTCGGGAATTTGATCTTTTTTTTATATTATTATTATTATTGCTAATTTACATTTTATAGCCCAATTTGGGTGCCTGAAAAAAATCACTTTTATTTTTCAAAGTCGGCCATTTTGTTATTTTCTGATAAGATTTAATAATCCTAGCTCCAACGAGAAAGGCAATTCTATAGGTTAATAATCAATTCGATTTTTTTTTCTTTAAGAGCCGAAATCAACGAGGCCAGCCACGTACCTTTTATTTTAGGCGTCTACTTTCACCAATAATAATAAAACGTTGTAAAATTAAGTAAAAAAAAAAAATATCCATTAGATGTCAGAAGTAACTTACTAAAAAAACAAAACCATTGAATTTTATTTTCCCATGAAAAAAATTCCCGATAAAGACGTGCAAGTTACCAGATTTACTGCTTGATATATTATTTATCCGACTATGTTGCATATCCTAACACTTCGTTTCTGGGGGAAAGGGGGGGGGGGGGGGGCTGATACAGCCCTACGTATCTTTTAAGCATACTGATTTTTGAAAATTTGATGAAAGTGAAACAACATAACTGTTATTTTAACTAACACACATTTTAATGAATCTAAATTTTTTGTTAATAAATGAAGAACAAATTAAGAAAAGATTTACGTTATTTTTTAAAGAAATATCCAACTTAGTAATTTCTTTTGTGTAATATCAAATCTTAATGGAAACAGGATAAAGGAGTAAAATTGCGAATGCTTGAGATAAAATAGGCGAGTTTTTGTGTTCGTTAGTCGTTGTTATAACTGCCTTGAAAAAATGACCGACTTGGAAAGAAGTTTGTTATATGAGGATAATATTAACTATTTATAAATAACTCCATTGAATGCTTAAAGTAACTTTTCTCGATTTTAGAATGGAGGAGGAGATGGCTGCAATCCTATCAGCCCAAACCCCACTGCATACTCCTTTAATATGATTGCGTCGGTGTTGCCTTAATTATGATAACAAATACTTAAATTATATAGTAAAAAGTACCCGTTCTCCTGTGAAATTTTTATCTAGTTGAACAATGCAAACATATTGTTACGAATTTTTGTATATTTGTAAATATTTCGTAGTGTAATTTTGTAAATAGGAAAATTTATGTACATTTTGCATAAGGCAGTGCAATAGTTCGTCTTTAATTTGGTTTTCCTGCAGTGAGCCTCTTGGTGCTTGATAACGAGTTTTACAGAGGTAACGCTAGGAAGCGAGGTTTACATGGAGCAGGGCATTTAACATTATGGTAATCAGTGCCGGAACTAGGGGGGGGGGGCAGGCGGGGCAGCTGCCCCGGGCGCTAACCAGAGGGGGCGCCGAAAAGCCAACAAAGCACTATTTGTTGTATAAATTTTAATATTTGGACGAAAGGATAATTTTTCATAAATAAATTTTCATTTTTTCTTAAAATTCTGGATGATCTCTAAGATATCCAACAGAAGAAAAAATCCACTAGAAAAAAAAAAAATACATTTCTGTACAAAGAAAGTAATAATCTATCCTTTTCCAAAAGAATGACAACGAATTCTCCCTACCCCCTGATGAAGAATAGGTTTGTGCTACATGGCAGGCTGCCAGAAATGCTAATTTAAAATCGCATTGGTAATATAGTCGCAATGTAGTTAGATAAAATTTAGCATTACAACAATTTAATGCTGTTGAAATTTTCGTAAATTGAAATATGTCGATGAAATTATCTGGGGCGCAGAATCGCAGAAAAGCAAAAGAAACTGCAAGAATATCCCAACCTTTTATCATCTTGGCTAGTTCACGAGACTGAAACCAATGAAGGTAAGAATTTTTTTAAATTTGTAACCTAATAAACTTCGGAAGATGTGTATTAAGGACAAGGGTTACGTTTGGGATATATCTCTTGCCAAATATATTTATTGTTCTCTAGGAGTCCGCAGGAATTTTTACAGGGGGCTGCAAGATGTTGAATTGTTTAGAAATCGTTTACTTTTGTTTTTGAGGTTGATTATCATTAACTTTAAAGGTTCATTGCGATTCCTAATGAAAATTAATTAGCAAAAAGTTAATTAAAAATTGAAATAATTAACGATTGAAACGTTTTCTTTAAGAGAATAATTTAGTATTTCTTCAGCTAAAAACAGATTTTTTTACATTTTTACACATTTTGAATCGTGCTGAGTTTAAAAAAACTGGGGGTGTTGAACTTTGAACAACTTTCAATTCCCACTGTTTCCTTCATTTAATTTAGCAATTATTTTGGCTGTAAAAATGACAGCGCAAGCACGATTTTGACAAAAACCGTAACGCCAGGTGTAATGGCCAAAGTAGGTCAATCCGTTTGAAAGTAATGCTGACCACAGACAACACACGGACCCACTAACTTTTTTTCTAGAACACTTTTTTGATTCAGAATGTTCTGAAACGTGAAGAAATGCAAAAAAATTATGCGATAAAAAGTTGACACAAGAATTCCTATTGAGCACAAGAATTCCTATTTATCGCAAAACATATCGATTTTTTAAAAATAAAAACGAAAACAGTAAATTACATCCTATCCAAATCTCAATTTAAATGCACTGACTAAATATGTGACTATATATTTTTAACAATATATTTTACTATATATTTTTAAATCCCTTATATTAACTTCACTTTTGTTTGAGTGTGCGTTTGAGCCTGGCGTACAAATCTGCGGATGCTGGTCTATTCCTAAATAATGAAAAAATAATAAAACATCAAGGCATGAATTCTAAAAATAGATCTCAAGGCCTTATTTTTCATAAAAAATAACGAAAAAGAAAGTATTTTCCAGGAAGTGATAAATAAAATAAAAAGAATCCAGTCTCCATGCTACGAGAAAAAGGCGCAACTTTTGAAATGTCAAAGAACTTATGGCTATAAGAAGGCAAGCTTCGCCAAAGCGTAAGTAAAGATATCACGCGGATTTTCCCAGTTGAGACCACAAAACCCGCCAAATTGTAAGGATTTCTAGGCGTGTGCCATTGCATTTGCACAGAGTTATAGTGTCATTTTGACGACATTATTTTTCACCAAACAGATGTCATGTTCGTCAAATTTTGTCCATTGCATTGGTGAGAATTTTAAATTCTCCAAGAAAATGGAGAACTCACACATAGCACCAGTAAGTAATATATCATTCATTCTATTATTAAAATGAGTTTCAATAAGTTTAAATTAATTGTTCTAAAATTAACATTTATGTGTTTACCAACTATTCAATGATTTTTGTAGACAAGTCATTAAATTAATTTGCTTTTGTGTTCAATGAGTTCTGGTAATATTCGGAAGCTTTTTAAATTTTTGTATTAGTATTTTACAGAAGAAAATATTTTTTGAAATGTAAAACAGCTTAATTGTTTATGATCTAAGACGTTTTGAAACCAGGTTAACCAGATTTTGTGTTAAAAAGTGTTACATATCATTCAACTATGTTCTTTTATTTCATTGTAACTGACATTATTTGTATTGATTCATTAGTTGTTTTTTTTGTCTTTATGCAAATCTTTATGCAAGCAGAATGAACCCTGGTCATTAATAAGGGCTTGTCAAATATATTTATTTAAAATTTCAATTAATTAATTCTTTTATTGTTTGTTTCAAAACAGAATTTTACAAAGGAAAAACCTTTGTTAATTTTCAATGTATATATAGTTAGCTTCAAATCTAAAAAATTATTGTGTGGGGGCGCCAAAATGAATTCTTGCCCCGGGTAAAAACTGACCTAGTTCCGTCCCTGATGGTAATGGCAATATCACCAAATTGACGAGGTATAGCCAAGTTGGCGATGGTTTTAGTGACTAATTTTGTCGCCAAATTTAGCAAGAAGTCGCCAAACTTGGCTACCATTTGGCGACATTCTGCAACTTTTGATCTGCTTTGGCTTCAAATCTTTCGAACCCGTCCACGCAACAATATCTAAATCAGCTTAGAGTGATTTGCAGGAAAATTTACTCGTAACGTGCATAAATATAGTGCCATAATATTTTATTCCACAATTTTCGCTTAAATGCAATAGCCGCTATCACCGAGATTTAGGTTGGTATGATTATTTTTGCTGATGTGATAGACGCTACGTCCGTGCTTTGTACCGGTGTGATGATCTAATTACTAAAATGTTAATAATAGTATATTTGCTTGACAAATAATTTCAAATTGTAGTGAAACTTGTGTATATATTAGTTTAAATTAAAAAGTTACAGCAAATGTTCTTCTTGAAGTACTTCTTTCAAACTGAGATAACTGGGCATGTTTTTCAATACAGTAATTGTAAAAATATATTACTTTTTTTGCCAAAAATTTATTTGACTTGTTACATTTTTGTTTAAATTCGAATTTTCTAGCAGTTTTAAAACAAGCTTTAGAAAAAAATGCGTCCGTGTAACGAGACTATGTCAACTTTAATAGTAAAAACATCACTAAAATTTTGGGAACTATCCCAAAATTTCTTGCCTAAACTTTTTTGAAAACTCACTGCTCCTTCTCTAAGCTAGTGATCGGAAATTTATTAGTTCAAAACATACTTGTCGTAATAATGTGTTTCAAATTTAGCTTTACAAATGGATGCGAGTTTTAGCGAAAATTAAACGCCTGTTTCTAGAATTATTAAAATCACTCAATTCACTTGAAAATTAGTATATTTTATAAATTTCTAAATACGCCCTTTAGTAGTTACTTTTTTAAATATGTAAAAAAAAAAAAAAAAAAGATGAAAATAATGTACAAAATCATAAGTTTCTCAGATAATTTCCATATGACCGGAACTCTCGTTCTTAATGAAATACACATAATGCACCGTCTAGATGTAGCTAAGAAAAATAATAATAAAAATATTTGAAGTTACAAAAGCAATTCTTTTGAAATTTTCAAAGTATTTTTATCACTGTTCCCTTGTTCAAAATTGATAGTTATTAATTTTCGCTTACACGTCTGAAAACCTCAATTGCTTAAAATTATCTAGGTATATTAGGTGTCAAGGATTAAAAACTCGTTCTGAGTTTCATCGACATGGCATTCACTGCTTTGACTATGTTATTTGGAAGCTGAATACTGTTGATTTTCTGGATTGCTTAGTTCTGAAAATATGGGGAATCGAAAAGAAAAGTCTTTCAAGTTATGAAAAATGCAGGTTCTTATCGCCAGTTCTAAAATCGGCAATGACATTACCGCATAAAACATGTAAATTACATCCTTAAAGTCAGAGAAATAAACGAGAAACTTTATTTTGCTGAATGTTGTTACACATATGCTATATTACTTTATGCCCGCTTGTTAATAACCACATTTCTGCTCTGAAATTTTGTCAAATGCTCCAATTGCAGTTCCTGTAGAAATCGCGCTTGCTCGAATTATGGATCAACTGTTACAAGAGCAGGAAGGTGTATTGGGCAACACCAACCTCTATCGAATGCGAACTCTGGCTTTACGCTTTCTCTTTCTGGACGGACCAAGAATGGAGATGCGGAATGGACTGAAGGAACTGGCAAAAGCCATGGTGTAAGTTACAATACAATCAAATAGGAAATATTTGATGATCGCATGTTACCTAGTTGATAGCACCCGTCATCAATCATAGGTGCAAAAATATGATAGTTTGATGATTCTTTGTGAATGCAAACGAAAATGCATTCTAAAATTGAACGGGCTTTAATGACCAAGACCATTTTGAAGCAAATGCCGAACCTCCAAACAAAAGCATATTAATTTATCATTTGTTTCTTAGGTCTATTCTACACACGTGATTGGGTGGAAATGGAAAGTAGGCCAGCATAGTTGGCGCGTTTCTTCTGACTTTGGTATTTCCCAAGTTAGATAAAGGCTTATTAAAGTAAACGTTATAACTTTTCTGGTCGTGTAAAAGGGAGGTCTTTCTAAAGATAAATGTTCTACATTTGCGTCTGAAATGGTAATGTGTCTTAGGCACGATTGTAAATATATATTGTGCCGTAGTGCAATTCATCGAGTTTTATCATACGAAAAATAAAAACCTATGGATCTAAGTGCAAGTGGAAAAACTTACTGTCTTTTCCAGGTTGTGCACATTTCTTATACCATACCATTTCTTACTTTTTTTATGTATGTTTGGGTTATTCTACTTGAGGTTCTTTTTTTACAGCTTTTTCAAAGTTGAATAATTAGAATCACCCAATATAATTAATGTAATAAAAAAGCTAAGTCATAAGATTTTACTATAAATTCTTTCTGTTCATTGAAAGTTTTATGTGAAGTTGCAACTTATTTAAGCTATTTTGAGCTCGGATCGTGTTTTCATAATGTTTTACCACTATGAAGTAAACTTCAATTTCGTGCCATTAAATAACTTTTTTTTTGTCCCCATTACTTGGTAGAATGCATTGTGGCTGACAATGAATCTTATCAGCCAAGTCAAAATCACTTCGATTGAACAAGGCGGTTGATTTGGCGTCCGAAGATTTGATCGTCAACCCTTTACAATGTTGACTCCTTATACGAGCAGGGCCGGCCTAAGTTCAAATTGCTGTGTGTGCAAGAATGAATTTCGGTGCTACCTAAATTAAAATGGGTATAGAAAACCCTCCAAAAATGGTATGGGTGCTCTATAACTGAAATTCGCTGGAACTTATTACCTGAGGTTGGCGTTTTATAGGGATTAAAAGCTAAAACTATTAGGTAATAATAAATAGTAAATTTTAAAATAAAGTATTTAGTAACTTTTAATTATTTTTATTTTTTTAATATGACTTCTACTCTTACTAATTCTTTTAACTTACTTCTTCAAACTTCCGTAAGCGTGCTGTACTGCACTTGTGTAATGAGCAAACTCCTAAATGCTTTTACTCAGTTTATAGTTTTGTCAGGTAGAAAATAACTGTAACATGTTTTAACTACAACAAAAGCTCTATTTGATTTATTATTCATGAACAAATATTGATCTAGAAAAAATACTTTAAAAAATTGAATAAAATAATCTGTATTTACGCACTTAGGAATGGACCTTCCTAACTTTAGCAGCCAAAATGATTTTATTAGTGCATCATAATTTAATAACGATGAAATATCATTTTTAATGGACAAAATTGCAAGGTTGTTGCGTCTTTCTCGCGAAAAAGTAGACCTTAAGCTAGGTTAATTAGCATTCAAAATTACCTGAATATTGAAATTTTTAACTTATTTTTTCTCGTTTCGAGGCCTCTCTCAAAATCACATGTGTGCGATCGCGTAGGCCGTGGCCCGGCCCTGTATACGACTGCCGTTTTATTTTAACATATGTCTCGACGTAAAATCATAATTGTCTTTTTACAGAACATATTTTAATACCTACATTAACCTCTACAGAGAATTGCTGTTTCTTAAATGTAGATGGTCTTCCAAAAATTAACATTTTCCTCTCCGTGCTTAATTTTGGCAGAGAGCTTACGATTCTTATCAAAGGGATTTATAATTGGGAAATTATTTTAACCTCTAAATGCATCCTCCTTATGTTTAAGAATCCTGTTTTATATTTGGGAATATTTACTAATAATTATTCACATCTTTATTTGCTTTACCTAATCTCTGCGTGTTTTCATAAGATCTTGATTATATTTTCTTCGTTACAGGGAAGTGTGGGGAGAAAATTACCCTGAACTCATATGTGTCTATAAGAAGTTGATTAAAGTCAATATGAATCTACACAATCGTCAAGAAGCTTTAATGTACGCGAAAAAGGTATACTCATGAATTTATGTGGTATATTAACAGTTAGTGTTTCAATAGGGTGCTGGGTGTTTTGTTTTTTAAATCTTTACAAGCATTTCTTGATACCTTGCAAGTACTTTTCAAATTTGATACATTATAAATCTCTCTGTTTCAAGACAAATAATTTTTTAACAACTTATTAGTACTTTTTTCAATTCAAATTTGAAATAAGAACATTATTATTCAAGAGACTCTTTAAATTTCTCATCCTAGGATATATTGATTGGATTGGAAATAGCTAAGAATTCTCCAATTTAGCATTTTTGACAAATCACAAAAGAAATTAAAAAGTTTTTGTTGAAAATACAGTTGTTAATTTTTGCTTTGGCTATGAAGGATAGTTAGACGTATCTTTTGTATAAGCTTCTAGCGACATAATAGAGTTGAAGCTATAACTAAAAAAAATTTCATTTGAAACTAATTAAATTTATTTAAAATAACATAATTTTCTATTTGCATTTGAAAATTAAATTTATTTAAACAACTAACTATTTTGTATCCATTATTGTAAATTATTTTCACCGATCTTTGTTGTGGCAACCATTCAGTTACCCTGTAATAGGGAACAAAAATCTCGGATTGCTGACCTTCTAGATCCTACACAATACACATACCTGGATTTTACTATTGTTGGCTCGTAATTATCTCTAAATCGCTTACATCTACCATGCTTCATTAATTTGGATTCAGTATATTCAGAATGAAAGGTGGTACTATAGGCAATAGGTAGACACACATACCTGGATTTTACTATTGTTGGCTCGTAATTATCTCTAAATCGCTTACATCTACCATGCTTCATTAATTTGGATTCAGTATATTCAGAATGAAAGGTGGTACTATAGGCAATAGGTAGACACACATACCTGGATTTTACTATTGTTGGCTCGTAATTATCTCTAAATCGCTTACATCTACCAAGCTTCATTAATTTGTATTCAGTATATTCAGAATGAAAGATGGTACTATAGGCAATAGGTAGACACACAAAAAATCCTAAAGTTGAATTTTTGAACGATTACTATACTTTTTTCAACTAGTGGATAGTAAAAATAGTACTGCTTCATAGTAAAAAATTTACTCCTAAAAAAAAGGTTTTAATTCCCTTTTATCGATTTGGAGCTCAAGTCGACTTTTTATATTGTTTGATGATCACTGCGAAGAAAACCATCAATCCCAAGCCATAATATAATTTGTTTGCTTCCAGAACGGTAAAATGCATTGTCTCGATTTAATGATGGCAAGTTGATAAATTAGTCTTCCGTAATCACAATGGAAGCCTGGGTAAAACCGGCTTTTAGTGATATTCCCCAAAATTTATTAGAATGGTTTTTCATAGAAAACGAGTCTTATCTTCCAAATTTCAGATAGATTTCATGTCTGTAAGTGAGTTAATTAGCCCTCCAAAGATTTCCTCGCCACGAGTAAACACAAAATCGAAGTTAATATAAAGGATTACAAATATTGCTGCTTCATGGTGAATTTTTTTTTAAAAATATCATTCAACCTGTCATATTAAAACGTTGTGGTGTTATAAATTTATACTTCCCCTAGTTTTTATTAATTAAATACTAGACTCAGCTACTTTAGATATAGGACATGTTTTTAGAAAAATTGTTGTCTTGTATTAAAGTTGCATTTTTCCATGCTTCTCAAATATTGTAACTAATTCGATCATCCAACTTTTAGAATTCTATATATCGAACACCTTAATCTAATTTCAGATAACATTACTTTCGGTAGTGAAACAAAAACCAACGATAAATCTAATATTTATGTCTGAGGCATACTCCCAAAACGTCTTTTTCATGAAAACCCATAATAAAGCATTTTGACGGATATTTTTAATATGCCCTTAGTATCTTTCAATAGCCAAATTAAAGGTATTTTAATTGTTTTTTCTCCTAATATTTGCTGAAAACCACACAATTAATAATAAAATGCTCCATTCCATTGCTCCTTTTCACAAATTTAATATTTTATGGTCGGTGTATATTCAGGGCTCCCACGGTCATTTAAAGTTCTTAATATTTTTTAACTGGTTTCAAGGACTTGAAAATGCTTAAAAGTCCTTAATTTTTGCGGATGTTGTGTGCAACTGCAAAATTTATAAAAATACAACTTGCTATCACCTATTGACCGTCACTTATACGCACCGTATCAGAATTCTCTTACATATTTGTATTACGCATGCGCCAACTTGTAACTTTTTTGGTAGAATATGCTTTATTAAAATTTTAAATACAGACATGATGCCTGAAAACAAATTTTCGAAGGTCCTTAAAAACATTATTTGGGTGCTGAAAAGTCATTGATTTTCATTCTGCGATTTGAGTGGGAACCCTAGTATAGTATATATATAATTTAATTTATATTTAAATTATCATATTTTATTAAGAATAAACATTTAAATTTCAAAAATATAAAAACTTTTCATTAAATGTATTAAAAAATAATGTATTTTGTTACTAGCATTTTGTACCACACCATTCAATATTCTATTACCATTCATATGTCATTCCATTCATCATTTCCTACCAATAAATGATATTACGGATATAAATGACATGCTATAACAGCAGGAAGAGTTATGAATGGTATAACAATACTGCTTGAAAAAATTTTATATTTCAAGTTAGGATTGCTGAAAGAAATATTTTTACTGCAGTTATTACCATCCTTAATATTATGTAATTTAATTAAATTTTGTTTATTCTTAGTATATTATATATTTTCTTCTTATGTGAATTTATGTTCTAAATTTATGTTTAAAAAAAAAAAGAATTTGTAATGTTTTATTGATTGAATTTCATCCTTGTTCTATCAATATTTTGAAGAATTGGCTTTATTTTGAGTTTAAGATTTATGTTAAGTATTATTTTTTTTTTCCTTTCTACAAAAATTGTAACTGTATAAATATATATTTTATTGAAAATAATTCAGCACAAAATTAACTGTTTGCGTATTTATCCTTAGTTTGTGACCAGTCCAATAATTATTGACCTAAAAAAATTAAGACAGTGTAGCATTTATTATTTGTGCATGATTTAGGGTGATAATAGTATTTTATGCCTAATTTACATGTTTTACCTTAAATCTTTTTAAAAAATCTGCATACATGGATACATACATAAACACTGATTCTGATTGTTATCGTTTGTATAATGCTGCATCAGATCTAAATACTAACCATTTAAAATAACAATAACAAAAACTTTTACTGTAAACATTTTTAATAAGTTAATGTCGCCAAGATTGCAAGTCGGAGTTGGGCGACAAAAACTGTCACCGAAAATCCGAGGTCCATTTCGATATCTTTATCTGATTCGAAGATGTGAACCTGCTTTTTTTTATAGATTTGGCATAAGGAAATTGAAAGCTGACTTCAGAAGGTAAATTCCGATTTAGTTTAGATATGGGAACTTTTCTCGGTGTGATCTTTCCTGTGACATATCTCACATGTCTGCAGAATTTGTAGTTTTGTGTGGGAATGGTTATCTCAGGCAGACATTACCATAGCTTTTGTATTATAATCTACGCACTGTCTTATCGTAATGTTGGAACTAAAACTGTCAGTATTGACCAATGTCGGAAATAGGGATTCTGAAAGGTTGGCCAATTCTGACGAAACTCGAGCATCGTACCAAAATACACGGATGTTTTAAAAAATAAACAAGTCAAAAACACCTCAAATTTTTTCCCCCTCCATCTTTCTTTATTAATAAGATATTTTACTTTTTTTAAACTGTTAATCAACATTTAAAACTTACAGTTTGTTTTATATAACAATGAGTGAGATTGGCCTGTATATGTAACAACGGCTAGTTTACAACATTCCAACACGGGATCGGCCAATATTGAGTTGTATTGACCAACGTTATTGTACTTATGGAGGTAACAGTATGGTATAACTTACTGTTACCCCCATTAGTGCAATAACTATTGGCCATTGCGTTAATTACAAGATCATGGTATTAGGCAATAATGCTAGGTAATTATGCTAAATGTTCATGTTTAATGTCTACAACGATAGTGATACCTTCAGTTTATCCATAGCAGCACAATGGTTTTTACGACTGGCCCATAAAAATCTCACTTATGCGGTTGAAAGCAGAAGTGAAGAGCCCGCACAAATCTCAACGCAAGCGGTTGTCAAAGAAAGTAACAAATCCAATCTTCTCATCAACTCTACTTTCAAGACTTATCTTTCGATATCCAGCCAACTTGAACACCTGCGCGCTTTCCTATCAATATTTTCTAAATGTTATTGTAAAATTGTGGGATTTTATTATTCCAAAATAGCTACCTCCTCTCCCAAATAAAACACTTTGGAAGATAGTTAAAAGATAATTCGATTAAATTAACAGCTGAATTAAGTATTACTTGTTAAATATTATTTATAGATAGAATTTTTTTTAAATTTTAGCTATTCATTTTTTTAAATTTATATATTCATTTAAGAATGAAAGTTCATTTAGTATTTTCAAATGTTTATTTCTCATGACAATGATATTTAGTTTACTCAAGTGCTATGTTACGGCGCAGTCTGTCCCTAATGTACCCATTTCTTCAGAAAACAACCAACTAACCACGATTTTTAGCTTCACTGCACTAAAGTAGTGCTAGATTATACAAAGGGTCTGGCTGTTTTTTCCTTCTGAGTTTAACCTTTAAGCACAAAATCACAAGTACTACATACACGTGTGATATGTCATATGAGTTGTCGTATCAAAATTACGGTCATATTCCAATTAAAATTGGATGTACTGAAATTTGGGAACGGACGTCAATTTGCAAATTTTTAAGACTGAACTATAAATGCAACAAAAGCTTATCATAAATCAGTTTGCATCGTAAACCCTTTGCACTCGAGGTCCTTTTCGCGCATAGGCACCAGCAACTCGAGACGTTTCGCAGTGATTTTGGTTCGGTCCGTGGTTGCAGATCCGCTTCAAAGAAACTAAACATAAACAGGCCTTGCATCGAATTTCCGCATCAAACCTAATGGGGAGCGAGAGTCACCTCTTGAGTGCAAAGGGTAAATAAGATTAGTAGGAGAGTAAAAAGGAGGATAGTATCCGATGATAAGTTTTCTCACTAAATGTGTTAAAAATATATTTGGTTTATATAACAACTCCTAAATGGTATTGTTTAAGTTATAAGTCATCAACCTTAACAGGGGATAAATTTTAGTCTTTAAATGTCGCCAAATTTTAATCGCTTTGTATCATGGACTTGATGTACTGAAATAGAAACGTGTGTAGAAGAGTCTTATAGTGGTAATGTATGTTATAATCCAATTTATTTTAATATTGCAACTCACAATTTTTTAGGCTCGAGAGCAGTGAAAGATCTTGCTTTTTTCAAATACTGCGAGCTTGGAAGTATTACATTATAGTAGCCAAAAATGTCTTCTTTAATTTTGCCTTTGATGAATCTAGCATGTTTTTAAGTAAAACTCGTCAATTAAAGTAGCATGGCGTGTCATTTAATGAGTAAGAAATTCTCTCTTGAGACTTGACAAATATGTCACGGAATTATCTTAGTTTCTAGTATATGTGCGAGTGTGATTTTTTTTTTTTTTTTTTTTTTTTTTTAAATTTATTTTTATTTTTGCAGGTTTGTCGATTGAGGACTGTCTGCTTCGGTATTGTTTATGTTGACGAAGACTCTTATGCTAATATGCTATGCCATACACTTCATCTGAATCTTGCTGTATAACATTGTTAGACGGTCAAACAAGACTTCTATTGGCTAAAAATTTAAATGGCTTTAATAACAGATGGAATTTTCTATAACCAGTTTTATACTGAACAAATTTGAAAATGGGAAAACTTATTAATAAACGACTTTCTGTTTTACGCAAGGGACATTTTTTACTCTTTTTTTTTTCTATTCTTAAACAGATTATAATTTTAAAATTATGATGAATTTAGTAGTAATATTTTCGTTTTATATAATATTAGTTTGTTGCTAAGTTAGATGGAAAGACAATTATTTTGACTAGGGTCAACAATGTATTTTATAACAACGACGCATGGTACACGTCCGTGTACCTTACATTGGTGACTTATAAATGTGACTATGACCAAGTTACATTATTTTTACATGTAACTTTTACACAAATTAATTTAATAATAAAAGACATAACTACTAAATTCATAATGTTACGATTTTTATCCATTTACGAAAAGAAAGACGTGCGAAAATGTCCCGTGCGTCATCCAGAAAATTCCCCTTGTTACATTTTGATTAAACCTTTCATGATATTTTACTTACTGTCTTCATAAAACATTCAATTTAAATTACAATGTGCTTATTTAAAATTAACTAACTTTAAATGACAGTTTTTACTTAGAGTGTTTTTCATCAACTGCTTTAATTCTGTATGCTATAATTCTTGTTAGTATTTTTTTGTAATCTGTATATTAATGATTTATAATAAAATAACATTCCTTTGTTATAAATACATTAAAAAGCTTCTCAATTTGCGGTGACTGTGTTGCAGCATACAACATTTAATTGTTACTAACATGTAATTTTTTTTCTTCTGGTACTCCGTATATGTTGGAATAGTTTATAATTTTTTATAACTATATCCCCAGTTTTCCGCACTTTACAATTGTTAAAATATTAGTATAACCGATGTCGTTATGATTAAAATTATGATGATATTTAATTAATTAAAGAAAATTTAATTGCCTCCCCCTAATTAATGTCTAATGGTATCAGTAATAGTTTTAATTGTATTGTATAATGATACTCAGTGATTTTTGATTCAGAGAGATACTAGAATTGAAAATATAACTTCGATTTTTTTTTTATAGAATTTTGTTTTGAAAGCATTTAAAATTACCCAATTTGTATATAAACATCAAAATTAATTTAAAAATCAATTATTTCAGGCATGTATTTAATCCTATTAGGTTTTCTGTCCTGTATTATGATTAAAATAGCAATAAAAAATTTAATTGGTTAATTCAAAATAAAATTATAACTGTTGAAAAAAGTCTTACACTGACAAGAACTAGATCAAACTAAACTCATTAGATAAACTGACATTAAACTTTGAAAGTTTGCGGTAATGATCTTTTGGCAATGAATACCTTCACAGTAAAAAACGTTGTTAAAAGTATCTCGAATATTATTAAACAAATATTTTAAAACTACCGATATCAAAATTATTTTAAAATTAAAAGACGCAAATACATATTAACACCACATTTTCCAATCTATAGCTTTGTCAACAGTTGATATCAAGAACAACCTATCAACAAGTATAACCATACAATATAACAGTAATATAGAAAAGAGAAAGTAACAATTTTAGCATGTTGAGAAATCCTATGGAATCTTATATCTCTCGGCAATAGAGTAAATATCTAACTCGAATGAATTTTCCAAAAAGTAACTCCTCTAGCAAATCTTAAATGTCCAATTGCAAGTTTATTTTAAAATAGGAGGTAAAAAAATTGCTGGAACGAATAGGTAATATTCTACTAAGAAGCATCTTGTTTTTTTTTTGTTTTTTTTTTAATTTATTAATTTTTAAAGAATAAAAAATTAAAAAGTCAATTTCACAACTTAAATGTTATGTATTGATTAAGTTTAAAAAATTTAGCTTGAGTGTGTATTTCTAGATATTATCTTTAAAATGATTTTCTTCTAACAGACCGACCGTAAAGCTAGTTGCTTTTTTATTTCTCTAAAAAAATATTGTTCAGAAATGATTTTTTCTATTTGTTCAAAATAAAGAACAAAGATTTTCTACAAACAATATATCATGATCACGGTTGAGATGTACTGTCTTTAATATCCGTGTTTCGTTGAGAAGCTATACTATACTGTGACATGATGAATGAGGTTTTTTTCCCCCCTTATGTGTCTTTGGTATTGTGAAACAATTGCTGCATGTTAATTTTTTATTTCTTGTCTTGAATGCTCGGAACACAAATTCAAAGTTTTTCATTTTTCTACAAAAGAACGTAATGTGACTTTTTTGTGCGTTTCGTATTTTAACTAATTGTGTAATTTAGGAATGGTTAAGTTGTATAAAATATACTTTATATTGCACTAACTGAAGTAACCAGTGTTTCCCAGGCTCAAACAGCTGCGGCCCGATACAATCCAGTTTAAATTGTTTCAAGTCAATTGCAAGTTATAAGGAAGCTTCCCTAATCCCATTCTCGATTTCACTTAACCTTAACAACAAAAAATTGGAATAAAATTGTATTAACAATATTCTGGATTACTCAAGATACTATATATTATAAATTTTTGTGAAGCATGCATATCGGAATATTTAATTATTGAAATACATTACACTGAATAAAAGTTAGTTTAGATTATGTATCAAAAGTATTGAAATACCTGTATAGACTGAAAAAGACACAATTTCGCAAAAATGTACATTTGTATTTTTACTTTAGAATAATTTCGATGTCGGTAGTTTTGACTAAAAAAAAAACATACTATGTTCTTTGGGATATTTAGTATACTTTTTCGGGGTGGCTACAGAACCTGGAAATGTCAGGGAATTTCACTCTTCTGGAAATGTCGGGAAATTTTGTAAAATTACCCTTTAATCAGGGAATTTTGAAATTAGTGAGTTTCCCTTTATCAGGGGTGGGAATTCTGCGCCAATTGCGCCAGCGCGCTCCAAAAGTGGTATCCTGCTCCAACCTGCTACAAAACCCCATTTAAGCGCATTTCTGCGCCAATTTTGCTTTAAATCTGCCTTTAAACGTGCACGCTAATGCGCCAAACAAGATTGCGCACGACAAATCTGTGTGGAGACGAAATTACGGCAACCTCGAGGGCCGTTTCCGTACGAATTTGCAAAACATTCGATTTTTCCCGCTAACAGAATGCAATGTGTGGATTATCCCTCTGAAATCGACATTCACGCATGCGCATTCATGTTCAAACGCGCCTTGCATCGGGACAAATTCAAATCGCCGAGTGCTGATAGCTGATATCACGTGCGTTATTGCTAGATAATATTTAGGGGGCAGCCTCAAAATTTCCGATTACTAGTTAGCACGGATGGCCATTTCATACGTACCTTGATTAAGTGTGTTTCGACGGATTTTTACCACACCCTCTTTTGCTCTAAATATAAAGAAAAAAGGAATTGGTAAAAAGTTAAAGGTGTATAACTATCAAATGTTTTTACTAAGCATTTAAAAAGAATATTTCCGCTCCGACACGCGTAATGACGATACCTTCTATTAAATTTAGGGATGTGTTTTGTAATTTACTTGTTGGCTGTTGGTAATTAACTTTTAAACGGCCGTTTTACTACAGAAATGTAATCAAAATCGCGGAATGTTTCCGATTTAAAAAAAAAAAAAACTTTTTTAAAAGTTTATAGAACTGCATGTAAGATAAAATCGCCGTTTTGACACTGAATTTGACCCGATTTGACAAAAAAAAAAAAAAAAATATCAAAAAATTTTAGAACATTCACAAGAAATTTAGAAACATCTTATTTTAATTTTACTGTATTGCTATTTTTGCTATAAGAATTGCTATTTTTATACAAATGAGTCTTATATAATAATAAAATAAAGAGTCATTGGATTTATAGAAAGCTACTTAAAATAGGTGTAAAACTTTACTTACAATTTTTTACCTAAGTAGTTTTGGCAGTAATTTAATTAGTAATTTTAATAAGTTTTTTTTTTTTTTTTTTTTTTTTTATATAAATCGACTTCAAATAGAGGTACAGTTCTGAAATTTTCAACGTAAGTAGTTTTGGCCTTTTTTTTATTAGACTTTTTAAAAACAGAATGTTAAAATTTAATTAGTTTTTTTTAATAAAAAAAAAATTACAAATCTACTTCCAATAAGGCTACAGCTCAGAAATTTTCACCATAAGTAGTTTTGATCTTCAAATTGTACATTTGTGATAAACAAAACGTCAATTTTAATTATTTTTTAATTTATTTTTTAGTTAACTTTTTTTTATATAAACAGACTTCAAATAGAGGTACGGCTCTGAAATTTTCAACATAGGTAGTTATGACCTTCAAATTGTACATTTGATAAACAGAATGTCAAAACTTTATGATTATTTTTTTTTAATTAATTTTTAAATTAAATTTTTTTTTACAAAGTGACTTCAAATAGAGGTACAGCTGAAATTTTCAACCTAAATATGTTTGGACTTCTAATTAGACTTTTGAAACACAGAATTTTAAAATTTTAATTTGTTTTTTAATATTTTTACAAAGCGACTTCTAATAGATCTAGAGCTCTGAAATTTTCAATATAAGTAGTTTTGGCCTTCTAATTTTGCTAATTTACAAATTATATTTATGGTGTAATTGCATGTATATCTTATAATTTTATATTTAATAATACATGTTTTTTTGTAGAAAAATGAAATTATACAAGTTTAACTTCTAATTCTTGTAATTGTTGTTGAATCAGCTACAATTTATTATATTTCTGCTATTAATCTTCAAATTTTGCTGCTACATTTTCTCTGATTCTGCTCCAAAAGTTAAATTTTGCTGCTTTAATTTTTTGCGAATCTGCTCCAAACGTTAAATTTTGCTGCTCCAAAATTGCTCCAAACTGGGCTTTAGCACTTCCCACCCCTGCTTTATGCATGTCCCGGGCGGATATCTACCTCGGCTCGCGTCACGTGAAGTGGATACTGTGATGTCACCGCGTTGAAGTCTTTAGGTGGTGTTGGTTGAATACAGTTTTTTTTTTAGTTTTTTTTATGTACTTTTTTTTTTAAGTCCGTCTAAAAAGCTCTCAATATCTCGCTACTTGGCCGATTTGGGAGAATGACGATTCGAACTTTTACTCTCGGCAACTAATCCAAACCATCGATATCCCGCTGTCAATCGCCTGTTGATGTTCTGCTTTTTCTTTCTTTTTTTTATATTATCTGGGGCCATTATTATGCCTAGAACAATTATTTATGTTAGATTTCTGATGATTCTATAACTTAGCAGCGCAGCTATTATGCTATGAACAGGAAACAGCATGGGACATATATTAAAGAAAATAACATGTTTTATTTGTGTTATTATTGAAATTAAAAAGAAAAGTATTGTACTGGTTTTGCTTTACCTTGAAGTTAGAAAGTATGTCTGAAGTTGGTGAATTTTGCATTTTTTAATTAATGTTTTCCATTCTTTTTCATCTAAAGATGTTTTTTATTTAATTTTTACCGTAAATTTATTATGGCGCTGTTATACTTCGGCTATTTAGAATTAAATTTACTTATTATTATTTTTTTTAATTTTTTTTTTTTTTCAATTCTCCATTATTTGGTTTTTTGAGCACACATAGCGCACATCAGGGAATGTTTGAAGAAATCTTCTGGAAATCAGGGAAATGTCAGGGAATTTTATTTCTCAAATTCTGTAGCCACCCTGTTTTTAAACCACGGTAATTTCTCCAAAGGATTGTTAAAAGATCACTTCTGCAAACTTTTAACTTGATTCGTGAGGAGCTAGTTTTTGCCAGCTTAAGACTTTTTTTCAACATATATAGAAACACTCTAAAAATAATAGCCATATAATGTGAATTATGTATATATAGTTGCTAAATAGTTATCTATAGTATCACTAAAAACACACCAATGTTGTCCCACAAGAACTTAAAATTTTAGTTAACGTTTTAGACGTCTAATAATAATGTTTAAATACATGTAATAACAATCTATTACTATTTTTATATCGCATTCAAGTTAATTTTCCCTTTCAAAAACATTATTATTAATCTCTTCATCGATTATTCAATTACTTTCTCGCGTTTCATTTCTTTATATCAGCGCTTTTCCAATAGCGAGTTCCATACCATACATAATATTCGTTATTGCTCGTCATTGCGTCATACTATTTTAGTTCCCACACTCATTCCTACTGAGCTTGACATAATCCCGATGTTCCATACAATGCGTGTTTTCCATATCTTCCATGAGACGACAACACTTAAAATTCATTCGATTGTCATCTCTTATTCGATCATGATGTACCTCTTTCTCTCTCTTCCAAGTTACTTAATAAGTATCCGACTGCAACTTAAAAGATTTTTTTTCTTTCTCGCCACGGACTACTAACTTTTCAAAATAGTGTGAACTTCACATACATTTCTGTATGTGGTTAGCTGGTAAATTTTCATCAAACCAGCATTAGCTTACCTTCAATAATACATGATGTTCGTTGTTAATTCACTTCTGACGGACTATTATTAGTCGATAGCTTTTAAACTCAATTACACTTCTAAAAAAAAAACGACACTAGTTTTTCATCTGTAATCCCTCTTTATTAATTCTTATATAACTGGATTAGAAGGTTTTTTGAACGACTTTTTAAATCATTATCACCAACCAGAACAACAAAATAGAACACTGAAAAACTTATTTAAATGCCACTTGCCAAGAATAAACTTTTGTAATTACGACAGCGAAAATTTAACCAAACGATAATTAAAAGAATGAGAATCATGACGCGGCGTAAACATTCGTAATGAAAGTTCTCCAATTTACTTGTTTTACCTACAGCCTGTATTTTTATTATCTTAACTTCATAAAATTTGGTATATACTCTGTATATTACGCTAACAGCTCCCGTCTACCGTTGTCTATTGCCATGAAAACAAAACTTGCACCATTTTCCACAGGGGATTCCGTAAGAAAGACATCTGCATTTGCTGATTTGTAACGTTCTTGGACACCAAATTACCTTTACGCATCACCCATATTCTAAATCAGCGTTTGCCACTAATTTTTAGAAGTGGGCTGTATGACTTATGTTGGAGCTTTTTGCGGGCCGGATACTGCAATATATGTATCTTTAATTATTATAAATTTAACAGTATTGCAATATATAGCATTCAAAATCCGAAAAAATATTGAAATTTTTCTTATCTTAATAAAATTACAATTAATATTTGATATTTTTTTTTTTTTCTTCTTTTCCAAATAATTTTTAAAAATAAAAATTTTTAATTAATAAATCAAAGTTTAAAAAAGGGAATCTTTCGTTTCAACGGGACATTACGAATTGATCTAACTTTTAATAAAAGTATTTAAACTGCACTTCCGCCGTAGAAAACTCTATCGCGGGCCGCGTAGTGGCTAACGCTGTTCTAAATAGACGAGCCTTGTTTATTATCGCGACCACCACTTTCCAGACTATCTGGCGGTAGCTATTCTCGTGATTAAACAGTCAGTATATACTAGTGAGAGATGGGGGAATAACAACAGTTAGCTGAAACTTCACCATTAGATGGAAATGTTTAATTTTACGGACTAAAATGGAGGTTAATTTTACAGACTGTATTCAGACTGTTACTAGAAAGTTGTAAGTGAAGTTTCAAATAAAAAAAAAAATGTAATAAAAGTTTTAAATATCTGTCCTGCAAGAAGGGTCAGTTGTGAAAATGTGAAAGATTTTATAATGTATTTCCATTTCTTTCTAATTTAAAATGTATTTATTTTTAGAGATATTTTTCGACTGGTACCCTTATAACATTTTAGGAAAATATGTTAACTACTACAGGTCCTATACGGATTTATGTATAGGATACAATTATGATTAATTTACCGAAAGAAAGCTATGATGTGAGGGATATCGATGACTTGGCTAAGCTGCAGAGAGTAGAAAAAAAGTTTAATCGTCGTGCTCCCAAATTGGCCAACTAGCCAGGCTTTTACAACGGACGAAGAAACACATGGAAAACCTGCGTTCCGCTCGTTGACGTCACGGACCCGCACAGGGAATGTGAGAAGGGAAAATCAAAAATTTCAAAATTCCCTGATTAAAGAGTAATTTTACGAAATTCCCTGACATTTCCTAGATTTTTTAGAAGAAAGAAATTGCCTGACATCTCCCTAATTTCCAGGTTCTGTAGCCATTCTGTTGGCCAGTCCATGCCGAATCTCGAGTATCGTTCCAAACTACACTTTTATTTTCTTCTTTTTGTTTTAATAAACATGTCAAAACCATCTCAAAACATATTTTACCTCTCCGTCATTCCTTTCTTATTAGACTGAGAAGCGAATGCAATTTTTGGACCCCATCGATCATCATTCTGCATTTTTTATAGGATTTGGTGAAAAGTGAGTAGAAAACGAATCCACTGGTCTGCCGTGGCAAAAATGGTCGAAACTGGTCAAAAATCGACTTTTAATAAGTTGAACTAAATCCAATTACCAAATGCGCCATAACTTGCCAAATAATGAGGATTTTTTTTTTTTTTTTTATTTTTTTTTTTTTATTTCTTAACCCTCACTCTTTAATTTTCAATTAAGAAGGTTGCAGATGATTTGGATATCTGGCGACGCTTTACTTGCAGCTATCAAAAGGGATCCAAGTTGACAATAAACATTACGTAACTGATGTCGCCAATTTGGTTTATTTTTAAAAGATACAAGTTTTCCGAGCCAGAAATCAGAAATCGTTTGCACTTTTTCTCATTGAAAATCAAAATGCATTGGGTTGCCAGACGAAAAAGTGTGTTCTCTTTTTGGCAAGTTATGACAATTTGGCAATCGGATTTTAGTTCTACTCATTCCAAGTCGATTTTTGATCAGTTTCGGTCATTTTTGCCACGGCAGACCAGTGGATTCGTAATCTACTCACTTTTCTTCAATTTCTATAAAAAATTCAGAATGGTGCTCGATGGGGTCCAAAAATTGCAGTTGCCTCTCGGACTGTAGTGGTTTGGTGCTACTGGTGTAATTTTAAAAGGTGAAAAGAAGTTAAATATTCCAAATAACGAATATTCAAATATCTGAAATGTGAAGAATATTCAATATAGCCATAACTCAAATATTTGGTACAAGTGGTACACCGGAGAACGCGTTTTTTAATTTCAGAAAGAGCACTTTTTCAAGTTGCGACTAGTTCATAATTTCAATCGCAAATATCTCCGCCTATTTTACGGATAACTTCAGAAATCTTTTTCATGTGTTTATATTATGTTACAGGGATCATTTTTCTAAGTGGGCTTTTTGGCTGATCTTCTTTAGTTTTTTAATTATTTTTTATACTTCCTTAAGTGGTAGCTAAGTTGGTTTGTTGGTTGATTGAATTTAATGACGCAAGGGCTACCGAAAGGGCCAAATCGCCGCAAGGAAGACTGTAAGATACCTAAAAAAAATTACATGGTAACTTTACCATAGTATAAGAACACGTTGCTTCCCTGACTATAAAAATGTTATTTCAAATTTAAAAGGCTTGTCCGATCACCCTGTATAAAAAAAATTCTAAAACTAGTTAAGTAGAGAAAAGTGTAGGCATTATTCAATGTAAATAAGAGGCATTATTTCAAAGTATCATGTGCACCTTAGGAAACTAAGAGTGGAAGAAAAACCGCCAAGATTTCAATTGCACTTAATACTGCTCACTGCATTTAAATTTATCTTGGATTAGTATAATTTACTGTTTTCGTTTCCATATTTTTATTAATTAAAAAAAAAACTTATTTCTTTGCAAAAAAAAAACCGCTAAAATTGTGAAATTGGATGTATGCTTTTCGACAAATATTACATATCCTTTCTTGTAAGTGAATCAGTCATTGGTAGGCGATTCTATAAAAAACAAAACTCTGTTATATTCCCCCCCCCCCCACCCCCCTTTTTTTTTTCCTTTTTTCCCCTCCTGACTTTTACGCCTTTATCGCATTTCTGCAGGAATTTTGATGGGGATATCTAGAACATCTTACAAGGTACTACTACAAAGATTTTGATAAAATTCGTTAGAGCCGTGTATTAACAATTGCTGAGAAACAAACATTTTCCAATGACAGTTACCTTTCGCGCATGTGCATTTTTGACGAAAACCTTAATGATAGGTCCCATGGATACCGCTAACCCGTTGCAAAAATTTAATATCCTATGTCAATCCGTTTAAAAGTTATGCTGACCACAGACAGACACACATATATTTTTACTCGACCACTTTGTCAAACACGACACATTCAAAATGTGTAGAAATGCAAAAAATTTAACCAAATGCATTTCTTTCATTACCTATGTTAATAAATGGGTAATTGAGTGTAAAAAATTACATGTTTATAAAAAAAAATGTATGTGACATTCTCAAGTCAACACAGTACTTGCAAATTTAGAGCATCTGTTAATGTTTTTAATAATAAAGGAATTTTATTTTTATTACAAAATGAGTGCCCCAAAAACATTCTATCAGTGGTTATTAGTAATTATATTACAAATAATAAGTTTGTAAAATAAAACTTGTAACAAAAAAACTTACAAAATAAAAATTAGAAAAAGAATTGAAGCATAATTAAATTTCCTTATTTTATTATTATCCAATATAAAACTGGTTATAGAAAAATGTTTCATATGTTCAAGCCTTTTAATCCTTAGAGAACAAAAGTCTGTTTTGACAATCTAACGTTCAGCAGATCAGCATAAAAGGCTTCGTCGCTATACACATGTCCAAAGCAGACAGTTCTCACCTGAGAAACCTGCAAAAATAAAAGTAAGAAATCACTAAGTTCAACATAGAAAATATAATAACAGACGTTCAATTCCGTGCAGGGCCTGACCATGACAAGCTGTGGCCCAAGGCCCGAACACTTTCAGAGGCCCTTTTTTGAAACGCGAGATTTATTGGTAATGGGCTTGACACGTAATTCATTTGACTAACATTAAATATAGAAAAAGTTGATAAATTAATGTTAATATATCGTTTTCTAAAAGTTTTTTTTATCACAAATAAAGAAACAAATTTCAAACAATCAAATTTATAAATTAAAACAAGGAAAACTTTGTAATGAATACATTACAAAATTACTACACATTGTTAACGTGAAATGCAATACTATAGCAATTATAGCATTGCATTTCACGATCACAATGTGTAGTAATATCCGTGACAACACTATCTGCAACATTATTCACAACTTCAAAGCCAATATTTGCTGATATCGCAATAAATTCGTCAAGACTGCCTTTAATTTTTTTTTTTTTTTTTACAAAATCTTGTTTCTTACGTTTTTAAATAAAGCTTTGGTTTATTTTAATAATTACACTTTGGGATACTAAAGACTGTTCAAGATCAATACAAAATTATCTTCATGTAAAAATTATTTTCTGCAGATTATAAAAGATATTCACCTAGCTTTTGTCACTCTCTTAGACATATATTTAAGCATTTTCTGATCGTACTAATCTTATCAGGACTACAATCTAATGTATAACACATTTCTACAGTATTTATTGGTAAGTCTTAAAGAGTTGCAAATTGACTTCCGTTCTCAAATTCTTGTACTTACAGTCGTAACTTGCGTAACTTAGCAAATTTTAAAAAATAACTTACAATAACCAAACAATTATCCTATGATGAATCTTTCAAGTTCCTATTTTTTAATTTAAATTTTAATTGAAAAAAACAACAACCTATATATTATTAATAAATTATATGTTTGAAAGAAAAAAAATTGATATGTCTAATTAAAAAAATGTATTGAAAAGTACTTATAAAGCTCACATAAGAAAATATGGAAATACTAAAATCTGTAACATGGACTTCGTAAATTCATATTTATACCTTTTTCGCATACATAAGAGCTTCATCGTGATTGGCCAGGTCCGTATTGATAAAGTACAATTTTCTATAGACACACAGGAGTTCGGGATCGTTTTCTCCCCACACTTCTCTGTAGCGAAGAAAATGCAATCACGATTTTATGAAAATACACACAAGTTGAGAAAAAGAATTTTTTGGAAAAAGAATATTTTATTACAATTTAAAATTGCAATGAATTATATCAGTCATACTAAGATTTGTGTAACAAACACCAGATGATCGCTAGTTGCATCATAAAGAAAAAAAAATCATGCCCTTAGAAGGCTAAAAGAAATATGTAGATTTTTTTCAAAAGTAAAATTAAATAACGAAGCAAAAAAGTATTGAATCGAGAAGTTGCTTTCTGCAGACATGCTTCAGTTTCTTCTTAAAACAAAAAAGAAGGGGTGTGTGGAGTAAAATGTACTAAAATATATATTTTAACCTAAAAAACATTTTTTTCTTTTTAAAATTAATTTGTCATTCCTTTTCATACGGATACTGAATCTAAATATGGCATAACATTAAGGGTCATTGAATTCTTTAAAGTTTGGTTTAGTTTTAATATGAAGATGACCTCTTATGACAAAATAAAACTATATACAATTACAAAACCTTCCACGAATTGCATCGGTACATTTATTATTATTTTTTTTTTTTCTTTGTTTCACGAGATATATCCAGCGTTCGAAGTTTTTATGTACTGTGTCATAACTTACATCATAGCATCAGCCAGTTGCATCAGTTCATCCCGCATCTCCTTTCTTGGTCCGTCCATAAAGAGACAGCGCCATGCCAGTGTACGCATTCGATAAATGTTGGTATTTCCCAATACACCTTCCTGCTCTTGCAACAGTTGCTTCAATATTTGAAGGAACATCCCATTTGCAGGAGCTGCAATTGAATAGTTAACAAAATATCAGTGCAGGTTGTTGTGAACAAAACGTGCAAGCACCAATACACAACATGTCGGTAACAACTTTTTAAAAAAAAAGTTATCCGTTATTTCAACGACATTACCCCTAGATAACAAAACATTCGTCTAATAGACTACCCACAGGTGCCAGTTTCGAATTTGAGATGTTCCCGCTATGGTCACATCAACTTATTCACAGTAGCTTTATAAGTAGTAAAATGAGTTGTCCGACGATGATTCCAATTGATACTTTTCGACATTTGCTGTGATCGTCGTTTAACAGTCGAATGTTTAGTGATAGTGTGCCGAAGATTGAATTAATACCCCAATCAGCCAATGTGAGTATTTTTGCGATTTTCCTCCATTTCATTACTATCTATAATAAAACAAGCTGTGTGTCTGTCTTTCTCTCTGTCTGTCTATCTGTCTGTGGATCTATAAAAACCTACTTAAAACTGGAGTAGAGCTCTGAAATTTTCAATGTAGGAAGTTTTGGCTTTCTAATTTTATGTATGTCAAACAGAATGTTAAAATTTTTATTAGTTCCTTTTTAATTAATTTTTTTAATTAATTTATTTTTTACAAAGTGACTTCAAATAGAGATACAGCTCTGAAATTTTAAACATAAGTAGTTTCAGCCTTCTAATTGGACTTTTGAAAACAGAATGTTAAAATTTTAATTAGTTATTTTTTAATTAATTTTCTTAATTGATCAACACATTTTTTTACAAAACGACTTTTAATAGGGATACAGATCTGAAATTTTCAACATAAATAGTTTTGGTCTTCTAATTGGTCTTTTGAAAAACAGAATTTTAAATTTTTATTTAGTTCTTTTTTAATTAATTTTTTTAATTAAGTTTTTTAATTAATTAATAAATATTTTACAAAACGATTTCTAATTGGGCTACAGCTCTGAAATTTTCAACATAAGTAGTTTTGGTCTTCTAATTGGTCTTTCGAAAAACAGAATTTTAAATTTGTATTTAGTTCTTTTTTTGATTAATTTTTTTAATTAATTAATAAATATTTTACGAAACGATTTCTAATAGGGCTTCAGCTCTGAAATTTTCAACATAAGTAGCTTTAAATAATTAACAAATAAATAATTAATAATAATTAATACTTCTAATTCGACTTTTGAAAAACATAATTTTAAATTTTTATTTAGTTCTTTTTTTGATTAATTTTTTAATTAATAAATATTTTACAAAACGATTTTTAATAGGGATTGCTCTGAAATTTTCAACATAAGAAGTTTTGGCCGTCTAATAGGACTTTTGAAAAACAGAATTTTGAAATTTTATTTGTTTTTTAATTAATTAATTAACAAATATTTTACGAAACGATTTCTAATTGGGATACTCATTTTTGAAATTTTCGACACAAATAGTTTTGGCCTTCTAATTGGACTTATGACAAAAAGAACGTTAAAATTTTAATATGTTTTTTTAATGAATTTTTAATTAATATTTCCACATAAAGCGACTTTTAATAGGCCTAGAGCGCTGAAAGTTTGACCATAAGTAGTTTTGGCCTTCTAATTTTGCTTTTTACTAACATCACGTGTTAAAATATTCTTAAAGGGGTGTTGTATTATAGTTATTAACGGGGAAATATTGTATTGTTTCTCGACAAGGGAGGGGCTTCTTATATCAAGGCTTTGGCAGCAATGAACCTTTCATCGAGCAAAGCGAGCTCATGTTTGCATAGCAATGAACCTTTCAACGAGTTAAGTAAGACTGTGCTTATGTGTCAATGACATTTTCAGCGTGCGAAGCGAGCTCGATTTTGCGTTGCGATGAACCTTCCTGCGAGCGAAGCGTCAAAAATTGGGTTCTATACGCCAATGACGGATTTCCGCAATGCGGGGCCTCACAACAGGCTAAAATAATGCACACGGTAAAATTTCGTGGCAAACACGGGTATTTAGCTAGTCCTAAATATTTTACATGAAAGACAGATTCGTGAAAAGATAAAGAGGAAATTTTTCAATTTTTGAATGAATTGGACGATGACACATTTGAATAACAGGATGAAATACTGTCAAGCTGCGAACAAAAAGATAACTGTGAAGAAGAAATTCACACAGTAACTGATGAAAGTGACCAAGAATTTGCGTAATTTTCGGATGAGGAACTAAATATTGCTCGCCAAAACCGTAATCGAAGATTTATTATCGACTATGATGACGACGCATTGCAGCTAACAGCGCGTCCACAACGACGTTCACAACACAATCCATCGCTTGCAATTCATCTCCGTAAAAATTTCGTTTGTGCCACAAACGGTCCACTAATCCACGCAGTTCTCGCAGTCGTACAGCTGCTTGTGGTAGTACTAATTTTATACCTGCCCCTGGCAAAGAAATATAGATATATCAAACCCGCCAGATTTACTCTAATTGTTTATTTCTGAGGAAAAGATCAACAATATGGTTTACTACACAAATGTAGAAACTGATATAATTAGAATTAAGTACAAAAATTGCAATCAAATTGGTTAACATCTTCGTAAAGCTGCGTGGTTAAAAGAACGTACGATATCTGTAAGACATTTCATCAAAATAAATATTGAAGGTATTTTGAATATCGCAGCCCTACAGAAGCTAAAAAATCTATCATCTTCTTTAGGCATGTGTTTTAAAAAAATCCCCCCAAAAAATCCCCCCACCCCCAAAAATATTAATTAGGACTCATTTGGTTTTGCTTTTGCATTAATAAAAGCATTACATAGTGCACAATTTGGAACATGTTGTGAGAACCAGGTTGATTTATAATTGTTGATATATTTCCAGAAGTAACTTTCAGTCGGTATTAAATTCCACATTGTTAGAACGATGAATAACACCTTATAGTTCATGTCAAATTGATGTTGCCCTGTAAATATAAAAAACTTTGAGTTGGATTTACGACTGTCACGTGAATTTACATTTAACTAAATATAAAGTTTATGTTTACCAATAGGAGATGGCTTCACAGTGAACTCCTTGACACGAACTTTTAGGTTGCTTAATAGTGGTTTGTTAGATGTTATAATACCAGCCGGAAACTTCTGCATCAATGGTTGCATGTTTTTCTTTTCAAGTTGCACTTGGATCCGTCCATCCAGATGGTCCCGTAGTTCATCCAAGTTTTTGAATCCTTTATTTGAGGCATCGTCGAACAGTACAAATCGTTGGTTAATTGCTTCACCTAAAAAGAAACCTATCCTACCAAAATCTACATTGCAATTTATGGACACCCCACTAAATAACTTTAAAAATGAAAATCCAATTGAAGTTTTACCACAATTATAGGGACCAATTAATGCCGTATATCTTTTCTTTGGGTCACCAAAATTGAAACTTTTTAAAATATATTCAAAACAATCCTTATAATTATTTTTCACATCAATATTACAACATATACAAGTTATAAAAAAAAAAGCATCAAAGAAATACAATTTATTTTCATCTTCCTTATTTATGTCTGTTAAATTATTTGAAATTTCAACAACTCTTGATTCTAGATAAGAAACATTTGACATAAGTTTTAAATTCATAAATTGTTGAGCTTTTACAACTTCAATTGCATTTTTGCAAAATCGTTTTTGGTCACTAATATGAACAAATTTTTGTGCATTTTCAAAATGAATTTCATGATCTTCTTTGTGATCATCAGTTAAAATTTCCAAGTTACAAGTTATAATTCTGAAATGCGAATACGAAGACATTAACTCATATACATTAGTTATGTCTTTTTTTTTGGCATATTCAGATAGCAAAAATGAAGAGAAAGATTTCGAATCGGGTACATCCTTTTTTTTAGAATGTTCTCCAACCTCTGCAATTGCAATACCGCAATTTTCAAAAAGAGCCGATTGCAATTTACTGTAACGAATTACAAAATTTACTTTAAAAGTGTCAAAAGACCTTCTTAAACATTTTCTTATATCAAAAAAACGACATTCTGTTGAGAATGTTATAGACACTAGTGTTAAATTCTCAATTTGATAAATTGAATGATGCTCGTGACTTGAAACATTTACATAAATTGATAAATTATTTCTTAATTTATCAGTTAAACATTTTGAAGGAAAAATAACAATGACGCTCTTACCTGCTCGTCTGCATGTTTCGGAACGAAAAAAACACTTAACAAAATCAGGATAATCAAAATTTTTTGTCGGTGAAACATTAAAAAATTCCTCCGAGTATCCAGTTGAACCTCCGTAATCCATAGACTCCTCCTCTGTTGGTAAATCGTCGTCCGAACTATCAATTTCATTTGAAGCTCCAGGTGACAATAATTTATATGTTGTCCAAGCACCATTTAAACGCTTTAGATGATCTTCAAAAAGAGCCTTTTTCGGATTATTTAAATTTTTGTCTGGATGCCAAGCAACGGAACGCTTTTTGACTAAGCTATGCAGCGTTTTAAAATCTAATTCTGAAATATTGCAAGCTAACAGCAAACATAATTCCGCGATACAAGATTTTAAATCTTCGTCAAAAATATCTCCAGAATTAGCACCAGAATTATCCTGACTTGAAGATGCCATTTCCAAATTATGCAGACGAGTAGGCAAGAGCGACCTAAAGAAGATGATAGATTTTAATTAAATGGCGCATCAAACGCAAAACAAGTATATATAATAAGAATTATCCCTCCCGCAAAGAAACATCCCGCAAAGAAACATCCGCCAACTTAAAGCGCGCCAAAACAGCGCGCGAGAAAAACCCACTATCTTTTCATTTTATAATGTCACTTTGTCACTTTAGGTGCTTGTTACTTTCTCCACACACACAAATAGAGAAGAGAGGGGGAGAATAAAAAAAAGCGCGCGGGGAAAAAAAAAAAAGCGCGCGGGGAAGAAAACAACGGTCCCATTCATCCTCTCTTTCTCCGCTGGGGGTAGGGGGGGGGGGAAGTGAAATCGCGAACTGAAACCGCCGTAGGGTTGCCATAATTGGAGTTTCCGTTGGTCGGGTTGCTTGGGGCGGTAAGTTTCTTGCTTTATCATGTTGGCGCGTTTATCGTCATGTCTTGGCGCGTTTGTTTCTGTTAGCGTATTGTTTTTAATTGAGTTTTTTTAATACCGTACGTGTAGTGACTTTAATTGAGTGTTTTTTTAATAATTGTTCTATTTATTAATAGAGGTTTTTAAGGAATTTGATTGATATTATATGTCTTTAATATATATATTTATTATATATTATATATGGGTATTGGTGCTTCAGTATTAGCTTTGGCCCCAGAAGTAGTAACTGACATATTATTAGAGTTAAATTTAATTGATTTTGGGGGTTGGATTGAAGGAGAAACTGCCGTTTATACATTTTCCAACTTAGCAGGATATTTTGCCGGTGGAACAGTAATTGCGGGAGCAGAATTATATGGATTAATTGACTCTTTAAATTTTAGTAATACAAGTACTAATACAGAAAGCACCGTTTCTGTAAGAAAGCTTTTAGAGACTATTAAAACTACAAACTTTATACTAAAAACTATACCTCTTTTAAAAAACCCAAATAAAAGGACTGATTTGCTTAAATATGTCAAAAAGCTCTTGCAAGAAACGTCCGCATCTAAAACGCTTAGGGTGGGGTGTGCTAGAATCGATAGATCAGGAAGAAAAAATATTAAAAAGAAATATATGGTTCGGGGGAGAAGACAAAAACGTACTAATAAAAAAACTGAGATTACCCAACGCCGATATAATTGCAGAAGGAGAGGAGAGAAAATGTATCAAAACGAATAAGGATTTTTTTTGGGTTTGGGAGCTTTTTGCTGCAGACATTTATCGCCGCCCAACATCTACTAAAGCTAAATCTCCTTATTTATTTTCCTATGCATTCCATCATGATGGTATAGCTGTAGCTACATTTTCTGGTAATGGTAAAGAACCAGAAATTAAACGGCACCATGAAAGTTTTGCGAATGCAAGTAATCACTGGAAAGTAAAATTTCATCCTTTTATACAAAATCAATGGGTATACTCAACTTATTGTGAAAGTGAAAATTCACCGCTACCACCTGTTGGTTGGGCCTCAAATCAGTACAGACTAACTACTGACGATGATGGGATAGGTATATTATTACCAAAAGGATACCTTTATGTAGGAGTGCATTCGTTTTCTACGGGCTCAGGTGCAAATTACGAGGATTTTGGATTCCGCCTTTTTTTCAGGCTGAGAAAAATGCATGCCGATCAGTCAGAGTTACTACAAAAAATTATTGATGCACAAATGGGTAGAATACCGGCAACAGAGGAAACTCATTACGGTGATCCTGGTACGTCAATTATGGTCGATCCTGATGAAAGTACTGATTTTTGGGATAACACAATACTTAGAACAGAGCCTAAAAAAATTAAACTGGATAAAGCAGGTTCGTCTGAGGATGCCGGGTCTGAGGATAAAGATGAGGTTTTTGCAGAAATTCCTAAAGAAGTAGTAGAAATAGATCTCATCCGACCTCCAAGATTAGATATCGACCACGATTAACATAAAATATTATATCATATTCCTGGAGCCTCTATTTATTTCGTTTCAGAAATGGAGTCTTTCAAAGAAAAATTTGCTGCTTCATTTGATTTCATCGAAGAAATAGCCTACCTCATTTATAAGAAATTTCACAAATTGAAGTGTTCCGCAGCAAAACGTGGAGATGCTGTTGATGGTGCTACATTAATGGATGAACCTTTGGAAAATGAGGATGCTGGCGAACCTAGTGAGGAGGAACGTGAGATGTTCATGGACGCCTCAAGAGAGTTTGTATTGCAATTGTATCTGAGTGAAACTGAATTATCACAATATGAGGTTCGACGTAGAGCGTGTTGGCAGTCAGAAGATCCCGTTAAATGTAAAAAAGAATTGGATGCAGAATTCAGAAAAATAGTATCTGACCGTATAAATGCCAGATTAGAACCAAATTTTAATTTAGAAATGTACAAAGCAATTATTGCAGCTTTGTTGTACATTATTAAAAAATTTTCAAGTTTTGGGGGATTAACAGATGTGCAATGTAAAAATGACTATGAACACAATGTAACTTGGATTCGTTTACCTGAAAATATTGATTGTAATTTAAAACAAGTAATTGAAGTTTCCAAACTTAAGCCTGCAGCATTGTCTGATAAAAAGACTCGTTTACCTAAGGACGAGCCCAATGTTGATATTCCCCTTCAAACCAATCCCGTTGAAACCAGTGTTGATATTCCTCTGGGATCAAATGAAGTGGAAAACATTGTTATTCCTTCCATGAATTTTTAAATGTGAGTATGTTATATACATAATAAATATATTATTAATTTTATTGTTTATATTTTAATTTTAGATTACAAAGAATCCAGTGAATATTAAGACATGTTTAGAGTGTATCATATAATATTGCTTTTTTTCAATGTAATATTGTAAGTTACATTCTGAATTTTTCTTACATACTACCTACAAATACTTACCTTAAGACGTATAAAAATTATGGAAACATTTCATCCTAAAAGCTGAACCATTATGAAAAGCCGTTACCGGTCAATCCACAGCAGTTAGCCATTGGGATTATTTCCCGTTTTTATTCGTCATTTACAAAATAACAATTTACTAAATACAAATACATTGAATTTATCATACATCATTAAAATCTTAATTCATATAAATAAACATTTAAATGAAAAAGAATTAAATCTTAATTCATATAAATAAACATTTAAATGAAAAAGAAACAATTCAATAAAAATACATTGAAATTATTTTTAAAAAAATCTATCATCTTCTTTAGGCATGTGTTTTAAAAAAATCCCACCCCACTAAATAACTTTAAAAATGAAAATCCAATTGAAGTTTTACCACAATTATAGGGACCAATTAATGCCGTATATCTTTTCTTTGGGTCACCAAAATTGAAACTTTTTAAAATATATTCAAAACAATCCTTATAATTATTTTTCACATCAATATTACAACATATACAAGTTATAAAAAAAAAAGCATCAAAGAAATACAATTTATTTTCATCTTCCTTATTTATGTCTGTTAAATTATTTGAAATTTCAACAACTCTTGATTCTAGATAAGAAACATTTGACATAAGTTTTAAATTCATAAATTGTTGAGCTTTTACAACTTCAATTGCATTTTTGCAAAATCGTTTTTGGTCACTAATATGAACAAATTTTTGTGCATTTTCAAAATGAATTTCATGATCTTCTTTGTGATCATCAGTTAAAATTTCCAAGTTACAAGTTATAATTCTGAAATGCGAATACGAAGACATTAACTCATATACATTAGTTATGTCTTTTTTTTTGGCATATTCAGATAGCAAAAATGAAGAGAAAGATTTCGAATCGGGTACATCCTTTTTTTTAGAATGTTCTCCAACCTCTGCAATTGCAATACCGCAATTTTCAAAAAGAGCCGATTGCAATTTACTGTAACGAATTACAAAATTTACTTTAAAAGTGTCAAAAGACCTTCTTAAACATTTTCTTATATCAAAAAAACGACATTCTGTTGAGAATGTTATAGACACTAGTGTTAAATTCTCAATTTGATAAATTGAATGATGCTCGTGACTTGAAACATTTACATAAATTGATAAATTATTTCTTAATTTATCAGTTAAACATTTTGAAGGAAAAATAACAATGACGCTCTTACCTGCTCGTCTGCATGTTTCGGAACGAAAAAAACACTTAACAAAATCAGGATAATCAAAATTTTTTGTCGGTGAAACATTAAAAAATTCCTCCGAGTATCCAGTTGAACCTCCGTAATCCATAGACTCCTCCTCTGTTGGTAAATCGTCGTCCGAACTATCAATTTCATTTGAAGCTCCAGGTGACAATAATTTATATGTTGTCCAAGCACCATTTAAACGCTTTAGATGATCTTCAAAAAGAGCCTTTTTCGGATTATTTAAATTTTTGTCTGGATGCCAAGCAACGGAACGCTTTTTGACTAAGCTATGCAGCGTTTTAAAATCTAATTCTGAAATATTGCAAGCTAACAGCAAACATAATTCCGCGATACAAGATTTTAAATCTTCGTCAAAAATATCTCCAGAATTAGCACCAGAATTATCCTGACTTGAAGATGCCATTTCCAAATTATGCAGACGAGTAGGCAAGAGCGACCTAAAGAAGATGATAGATTTTAATTAAATGGCGCATCAAACGCAAAACAAGTATATATAATAAGAATTATCCCTCCCGCAAAGAAACATCCCGCAAAGAAACATCCGCCAACTTAAAGCGCGCCAAAACAGCGCGCGAGAAAAACCCACTATCTTTTCATTTTATAATGTCACTTTGTCACTTTAGGTGCTTGTTACTTTCTCCACACACACAAATAGAGAAGAGAGGGGGAGAATAAAAAAAAGCGCGCGGGGAAAAAAAAAAAAGCGCGCGGGGAAGAAAACAACGGTCCATTGATGAAATTCATTTTGAAAATGCACAAAAATTTGTTCATATTAGTGACCAAAAACGATTTTGCAAAAATGCAATTGAAGTTGTAAAAGCTCAACAATTTATGAATTTAAAACTTATGTCAAATGTTTCTTATCTAGAATCAAGAGTTGTTGAAATTTCAAATAATTTAACAGACATAAATAAGGAAGATGAAAATAAATTGTATTTCTTTGATGCTTTTTTTTTTATAACTTGTATATGTTGTAATATTGATGTGAAAAATAATTATAAGGATTGTTTTGAATATATTTTAAAAAGTTTCAATTTTGGTGACCCAAAGAAAAGATATACGGCATTAATTGGTCCCTATAATTGTGGTAAAACTTCAATTGGATTTTCATTTTTAAAGTTATTTAGTGGGGTGTCCATAAATTGCAATGTAGATTTTGGTAGGATAGGTTTCTTTTTAGGTGAAGCAATTAACCAACGATTTGTACTGTTCGACGATGCCTCAAATAAAGGATTCAAAAACTTGGATGAACTACGGGACCATCTGGATGGACGGATCCAAGTGCAACTTGAAAAGAAAAACATGCAACCATTGATGCAGAAGTTTCCGGCTGGTATTATAACATCTAACAAACCACTATTAAGCAACCTAAAAGTTCGTGTCAAGGAGTTCACTGTGAAGCCATCTCCTATTGGTAAACATAAACTTTATATTTAGTTAAATGTAAATTCACGTGACAGTCGTAAATCCAACTCAAAGTTTTTTATATTTACAGGGCAACATCAATTTGACATGAACTATAAGGTGTTATTCATCGTTCTAACAATGTGGAATTTAATACCGACTGAAAGTTACTTCTGGAAATATATCAACAATTATAAATCAACCTGGTTCTCACAACATGTTCCAAATTGTGCACTATGTAATGCTTTTATTAATGCAAAAGCAAAACCAAATGAGTCCTAATTAATATTTTTGGGGGTGGGGGGATTTTTTGGGGGGATTTTTTTAAAACACATGCCTAAAGAAGATGATAGATTTTTTTAAAAATAATTTCAATGTATTTAATTGAATTAATTCTTTTTCATTTAAATGTTTATTTATATGAATTAATTGAATTGCTTGAATTGTCTCTTTTTCATTTAAATGTTTATTTATATGAATTAAGATAAAATAATTTCAATGTATTTTTATTGAATTGTTTCTTTTTCATTTAAATGTTTATTTATATGAATTAAGATTTAATTCTTTTTCATTTAAATGTTTATTTATATGAATTAAGATTTTAATGATGTATGATAAATTCAATGTATTTGTATTTAGTAAATTGTTATTTTGTAAATGACGAATAAAAACGGGAAATAATCCCAATGGCTAACTGCTGTGGATTGACCGGTAACGGCTTTTCATAATGGTTCAGCTTTTAGGATGAAATGTTTCCATAATTTTTATACGTCTTAAGGTAAGTATTTGTAGGTAGTATGTAAGAAAAATTCAGAATGTAACTTACAATATTACATTGAAAAAAAGCAATATTATATGATACACTCTAAACATGTCTTAATATTCACTGGATTCTTTGTAATCTAAAATTAAAATATAAACAATAAAATTAATAATATATTTATTATGTATATAACATACTCACATTTAAAAATTCATGGAAGGAATAACAATGTTTTCCACTTCATTTGATCCCAGAGGAATATCAACACTGGTTTCAACGGGATTGGTTTGAAGGGGAATATCAACATTGGGCTCGTCCTTAGGTAAACGAGTCTTTTTATCAGACAATGCTGCAGGCTTAAGTTTGGAAACTTCAATTACTTGTTTTAAATTACAATCAATATTTTCAGGTAAACGAATCCAAGTTACATTGTGTTCATAGTCATTTTTACATTGCACATCTGTTAATCCCCCAAAACTTGAAAATTTTTTAATAATGTACAACAAAGCTGCAATAATTGCTTTGTACATTTCTAAATTAAAATTTGGTTCTAATCTGGCATTTATACGGTCAGATACTATTTTTCTGAATTCTGCATCCAATTCTTTTTTACATTTAACGGGATCTTCTGACTGCCAACACGCTCTACGTCGAACCTCATATTGTGATAATTCAGTTTCACTCAGATACAATTGCAATACAAACTCTCTTGAGGCGTCCATGAACATCTCACGTTCCTCCTCACTAGGTTCGCCAGCATCCTCATTTTCCAAAGGTTCATCCATTAATGTAGCACCATCAACAGCATCTCCACGTTTTGCTGCGGAACACTTCAATTTGTGAAATTTCTTATAAATGAGGTAGGCTATTTCTTCGATGAAATCAAATGAAGCAGCAAATTTTTCTTTGAAAGACTCCATTTCTGAAACGAAATAAATAGAGGCTCCAGGAATATGATATAATATTTTATGTTAATCGTGGTCGATATCTAATCTTGGAGGTCGGATGAGATCTATTTCTACTACTTCTTTAGGAATTTCTGCAAAAACCTCATCTTTATCCTCAGACCCGGCATCCTCAGACGAACCTGCTTTATCCAGTTTAATTTTTTTAGGCTCTGTTCTAAGTATTGTGTTATCCCAAAAATCAGTACTTTCATCAGGATCGACCATAATTGACGTACCAGGATCACCGTAATGAGTTTCCTCTGTTGCCGGTATTCTACCCATTTGTGCATCAATAATTTTTTGTAGTAACTCTGACTGATCGGCATGCATTTTTCTCAGCCTGAAAAAAAGGCGGAATCCAAAATCCTCGTAATTTGCACCTGAGCCCGTAGAAAACGAATGCACTCCTACATAAAGGTATCCTTTTGGTAATAATATACCTATCCCATCATCGTCAGTAGTTAGTCTGTACTGATTTGAGGCCCAACCAACAGGTGGTAGCGGTGAATTTTCACTTTCACAATAAGTTGAGTATACCCATTGATTTTGTATAAAAGGATGAAATTTTACTTTCCAGTGATTACTTGCATTCGCAAAACTTTCATGGTGCCGTTTAATTTCTGGTTCTTTACCATTACCAGAAAATGTAGCTACAGCTATACCATCATGATGGAATGCATAGGAAAATAAATAAGGAGATTTAGCTTTAGTAGATGTTGGGCGGCGATAAATGTCTGCAGCAAAAAGCTCCCAAACCCAAAAAAAATCCTTATTCGTTTTGATACATTTTCTCTCCTCTCCTTCTGCAATTATATCGGCGTTGGGTAATCTCAGTTTTTTTATTAGTACGTTTTTGTCTTCTCCCCCGAACCATATATTTCTTTTTAATATTTTTTCTTCCTGATCTATCGATTCTAGCACACCCCACCCTAAGCGTTTTAGATGCGGACGTTTCTTGCAAGAGCTTTTTGACATATTTAAGCAAATCAGTCCTTTTATTTGGGTTTTTTAAAAGAGGTATAGTTTTTAGTATAAAGTTTGTAGTTTTAATAGTCTCTAAAAGCTTTCTTACAGAAACGGTGCTTTCTGTATTAGTACTTGTATTACTAAAATTTAAAGAGTCAATTAATCCATATAATTCTGCTCCCGCAATTACTGTTCCACCGGCAAAATATCCTGCTAAGTTGGAAAATGTATAAACGGCAGTTTCTCCTTCAATCCAACCCCCAAAATCAATTAAATTTAACTCTAATAATATGTCAGTTACTACTTCTGGGGCCAAAGCTAATACTGAAGCACCAATACCCATATATAATATATAATAAATATATATATTAAAGACATATAATATCAATCAAATTCCTTAAAAACCTCTATTAATAAATAGAACAATTATTAAAAAAACACTCAATTAAAGTCACTACACGTACGGTATTAAAAAAACTCAATTAAAAACAATACGCTAACAGAAACAAACGCGCCAAGACATGACGATAAACGCGCCAACATGATAAAGCAAGAAACTTACCGCCCCAAGCAACCCGACCAACGGAAACTCCAATTATGGCAACCCTACGGCGGTTTCAGTTCGCGATTTCACTTCCCCCCCCCCCTACCCCCAGCGGAGAAAGAGAGGATGAATGGGACCGTTGTTTTCTTCCCCGCGCGCTTTTTTTTTTTTCCCCGCGCGCTTTTTTTTATTCTCCCCCTCTCTTCTCTATTTGTGTGTGTGGAGAAAGTAACAAGCACCTAAAGTGACAAAGTGACATTATAAAATGAAAAGATAGTGGGTTTTTCTCGCGCGCTGTTTTGGCGCGCTTTAAGTTGGCGGATGTTTCTTTGCGGGATGTTTCTTTGCGGGAGGGATAATTCTTATTATATATACTTGTTTTGCGTTTGATGCGCCATTTAATTAAAATCTATCATCTTCTTTAGGTCGCTCTTGCCTACTCGTCTGCATAATTTGGAAATGGCATCTTCAAGTCAGGATAATTCTGGTGCTAATTCTGGAGATATTTTTGACGAAGATTTAAAATCTTGTATCGCGGAATTATGTTTGCTGTTAGCTTGCAATATTTCAGAATTAGATTTTAAAACGCTGCATAGCTTAGTCAAAAAGCGTTCCGTTGCTTGGCATCCAGACAAAAATTTAAATAATCCGAAAAAGGCTCTTTTTGAAGATCATCTAAAGCGTTTAAATGGTGCTTGGACAACATATAAATTATTGTCACCTGGAGCTTCAAATGAAATTGATAGTTCGGACGACGATTTACCAACAGAGGAGGAGTCTATGGATTACGGAGGTTCAACTGGATACTCGGAGGAATTTTTTAATGTTTCACCGACAAAAAATTTTGATTATCCTGATTTTGTTAAGTGTTTTTTTCGTTCCGAAACATGCAGACGAGCAGGTAAGAGCGTCATTGTTATTTTTCCTTCAAAATGTTTAACTGATAAATTAAGAAATAATTTATCAATTTATGTAAATGTTTCAAGTCACGAGCATCATTCAATTTATCAAATTGAGAATTTAACACTAGTGTCTATAACATTCTCAACAGAATGTCGTTTTTTTGATATAAGAAAATGTTTAAGAAGGTCTTTTGACACTTTTAAAGTAAATTTTGTAATTCGTTACAGTAAATTGCAATCGGCTCTTTTTGAAAATTGCGGTATTGCAATTGCAGAGGTTGGAGAACATTCTAAAAAAAAGGATGTACCCGATTCGAAATCTTTCTCTTCATTTTTGCTATCTGAATATGCCAAAAAAAAAGACATAACTAATGTATATGAGTTAATGTCTTCGTATTCGCATTTCAGAATTATAACTTGTAACTTGGAACTTGGATGAACTACGGGACCATCTGGATGGACGGATCCAAGTGCAACTTGAAAAGAAAAACATGCAACCATTGATGCAGAAGTTTCCGGCTGGTATTATAACATCTAACAAACCACTATTAAGCAACCTAAAAGTTCGTGTCAAGGAGTTCACTGTGAAGCCATCTCCTATTGGTAAACATAAACTTTATATTTAGTTAAATGTAAATTCACGTGACAGTCGTAAATCCAACTCAAAGTTTTTTATATTTACAGGGCAACATCAATTTGACATGAACTATAAGGTGTTATTCATCGTTCTAACAATGTGGAATTTAATACCGACTGAAAGTTACTTCTGGAAATATATCAACAATTATAAATCAACCTGGTTCTCACAACATGTTCCAAATTGTGCACTATGTAATGCTTTTATTAATGCAAAAGCAAAACCAAATGAGTCCTAATTAATATTTTTGGGGGTGGGGGGATTTTTTGGGGGGATTTTTTTAAAACACATGCCTAAAGAAGATGATAGATTTTTTTAAAAATAATTTCAATGTATTTAATTGAATTAATTCTTTTTCATTTAAATGTTTATTTATATGAATTAATTGAATTGCTTGAATTGTCTCTTTTTCATTTAAATGTTTATTTATATGAATTAAGATAAAATAATTTCAATGTATTTTTATTGAATTGTTTCTTTTTCATTTAAATGTTTATTTATATGAATTAAGATTTAATTCTTTTTCATTTAAATGTTTATTTATATGAATTAAGATTTTAATGATGTATGATAAATTCAATGTATTTGTATTTAGTAAATTGTTATTTTGTAAATGACGAATAAAAACGGGAAATAATCCCAATGGCTAACTGCTGTGGATTGACCGGTAACGGCTTTTCATAATGGTTCAGCTTTTAGGATGAAATGTTTCCATAATTTTTATACGTCTTAAGGTAAGTATTTGTAGGTAGTATGTAAGAAAAATTCAGAATGTAACTTACAATATTACATTGAAAAAAAGCAATATTATATGATACACTCTAAACATGTCTTAATATTCACTGGATTCTTTGTAATCTAAAATTAAAATATAAACAATAAAATTAATAATATATTTATTATGTATATAACATACTCACATTTAAAAATTCATGGAAGGAATAACAATGTTTTCCACTTCATTTGATCCCAGAGGAATATCAACACTGGTTTCAACGGGATTGGTTTGAAGGGGAATATCAACATTGGGCTCGTCCTTAGGTAAACGAGTCTTTTTATCAGACAATGCTGCAGGCTTAAGTTTGGAAACTTCAATTACTTGTTTTAAATTACAATCAATATTTTCAGGTAAACGAATCCAAGTTACATTGTGTTCATAGTCATTTTTACATTGCACATCTGTTAATCCCCCAAAACTTTTTCATTTAAATAAACATTTAAATGAAAAAGAAACAATTCAATAAAAATACATTGAAATTATTTTATCTTAATTCATATAAATAAACATTTAAATGAAAAAGAGACAATTCAAGCAATTCAATTAATTCATATAAATAAACATTTAAATGAAAAAGAATTAATTCAATTAAATACATTGAAATTATTTTTAAAAAAATCTATCATCTTCTTTAGGCATGTGTTTTAAAAAAATCCCCCCAAAAAATCCCCCCACCCCCAAAAATATTAATTAGGACTCATTTGGTTTTGCTTTTGCATTAATAAAAGCATTACATAGTGCACAATTTGGAACATGTTGTGAGAACCAGGTTGATTTATAATTGTTGATATATTTCCAGAAGTAACTTTCAGTCGGTATTAAATTCCACATTGTTAGAACGATGAATAACACCTTATAGTTCATGTCAAATTGATGTTGCCCTGTAAATATAAAAAACTTTGAGTTGGATTTACGACTGTCACGTGAATTTACATTTAACTAAATATAAAGTTTATGTTTACCAATAGGAGATGGCTTCACAGTGAACTCCTTGACACGAACTTTTAGGTTGCTTAATAGTGGTTTGTTAGATGTTATAATACCAGCCGGAAACTTCTGCATCAATGGTTGCATGTTTTTCTTTTCAAGTTGCACTTGGATCCGTCCATCCAGATGGTCCCGTAGTTCATCCAAGTTTTTGAATCCTTTATTTGAGGCATCGTCGAACAGTACAAATCGTTGGTTAATTGCTTCACCTAAAAAGAAACCTATCCTACCAAAATCTACATTGCAATTTATGGACACCCCACTAAATAACTTTAAAAATGAAAATCCAATTGAAGTTTTACCACAATTATAGGGACCAATTAATGCCGTATATCTTTTCTTTGGGTCACCAAAATTGAAACTTTTTAAAATATATTCAAAACAATCCTTATAATTATTTTTCACATCAATATTACAACATATACAAGTTATAAAAAAAAAAGCATCAAAGAAATACAATTTATTTTCATCTTCCTTATTTATGTCTGTTAAATTATTTGAAATTTCAACAACTCTTGATTCTAGATAAGAAACATTTGACATAAGTTTTAAATTCATAAATTGTTGAGCTTTTACAACTTCAATTGCATTTTTGCAAAATCGTTTTTGGTCACTAATATGAACAAATTTTTGTGCATTTTCAAAATGAATTTCATGATCTTCTTTGTGATCATCAGTTAAAATTTCCAAGTTACAAGTTATAATTCTGAAATGCGAATACGAAGACATTAACTCATATACATTAGTTATGTCTTTTTTTTTGGCATATTCAGATAGCAAAAATGAAGAGAAAGATTTCGAATCGGGTACATCCTTTTTTTTAGAATGTTCTCCAACCTCTGCAATTGCAATACCGCAATTTTCAAAAAGAGCCGATTGCAATTTACTGTAACGAATTACAAAATTTACTTTAAAAGTGTCAAAAGACCTTCTTAAACATTTTCTTATATCAAAAAAACGACATTCTGTTGAGAATGTTATAGACACTAGTGTTAAATTCTCAATTTGATAAATTGAATGATGCTCGTGACTTGAAACATTTACATAAATTGATAAATTATTTCTTAATTTATCAGTTAAACATTTTGAAGGAAAAATAACAATGACGCTCTTACCTGCTCGTCTGCATGTTTCGGAACGAAAAAAACACTTAACAAAATCAGGATAATCAAAATTTTTTGTCGGTGAAACATTAAAAAATTCCTCCGAGTATCCAGTTGAACCTCCGTAATCCATAGACTCCTCCTCTGTTGGTAAATCGTCGTCCGAACTATCAATTTCATTTGAAGCTCCAGGTGACAATAATTTATATGTTGTCCAAGCACCATTTAAACGCTTTAGATGATCTTCAAAAAGAGCCTTTTTCGGATTATTTAAATTTTTGTCTGGATGCCAAGCAACGGAACGCTTTTTGACTAAGCTATGCAGCGTTTTAAAATCTAATTCTGAAATATTGCAAGCTAACAGCAAACATAATTCCGCGATACAAGATTTTAAATCTTCGTCAAAAATATCTCCAGAATTAGCACCAGAATTATCCTGACTTGAAGATGCCATTTCCAAATTATGCAGACGAGTAGGCAAGAGCGACCTAAAGAAGATGATAGATTTTAATTAAATGGCGCATCAAACGCAAAACAAGTATATATAATAAGAATTATCCCTCCCGCAAAGAAACATCCCGCAAAGAAACATCCGCCAACTTAAAGCGCGCCAAAACAGCGCGCGAGAAAAACCCACTATCTTTTCATTTTATAATGTCACTTTGTCACTTTAGGTGCTTGTTACTTTCTCCACACACACAAATAGAGAAACAAACAATTGATGCATTTCCCGCCCCAAGCAACCCGACCAACGGAAACTCCAATTATGGCAACCCTACGGCGGTTTCAGTTCGCGATTTCACTTCCCCCCCCCCCTACCCCCAGCGGAGAAAGAGAGGATGAATGGGACCGTTGTTTTCTTCCCCGCGCGCTTTTTTTTTTTTCCCCGCGCGCTTTTTTTTATTCTCCCCCTCTCTTCTCTATTTGTGTGTGTGGAGAAAGTAACAAGCACCTAAAGTGACAAAGTGACATTATAAAATGAAAAGATAGTGGGTTTTTCTCGCGCGCTGTTTTGGCGCGCTTTAAGTTGGCGGATGTTTCTTTGCGGGATGTTTCTTTGCGGGAGGGATAATTCTTATTATATATACTTGTTTTGCGTTTGATGCGCCATTTAATTAAAATCTATCATCTTCTTTAGGTCGCTCTTGCCTACTCGTCTGCATAATTTGGAAATGGCATCTTCAAGTCAGGATAATTCTGGTGCTAATTCTGGAGATATTTTTGACGAAGATTTAAAATCTTGTATCGCGGAATTATGTTTGCTGTTAGCTTGCAATATTTCAGAATTAGATTTTAAAACGCTGCATAGCTTAGTCAAAAAGCGTTCCGTTGCTTGGCATCCAGACAAAAATTTAAATAATCCGAAAAAGGCTCTTTTTGAAGATCATCTAAAGCGTTTAAATGGTGCTTGGACAACATATAAATTATTGTCACCTGGAGCTTCAAATGAAATTGATAGTTCGGACGACGATTTACCAACAGAGGAGGAGTCTATGGATTACGGAGGTTCAACTGGATACTCGGAGGAATTTTTTAATGTTTCACCGACAAAAAATTTTGATTATCCTGATTTTGTTAAGTGTTTTTTTCGTTCCGAAACATGCAGACGAGCAGGTAAGAGCGTCATTGTTATTTTTCCTTCAAAATGTTTAACTGATAAATTAAGAAATAATTTATCAATTTATGTAAATGTTTCAAGTCACGAGCATCATTCAATTTATCAAATTGAGAATTTAACACTAGTGTCTATAACATTCTCAACAGAATGTCGTTTTTTTGATATAAGAAAATGTTTAAGAAGGTCTTTTGACACTTTTAAAGTAAATTTTGTAATTCGTTACAGTAAATTGCAATCGGCTCTTTTTGAAAATTGCGGTATTGCAATTGCAGAGGTTGGAGAACATTCTAAAAAAAAGGATGTACCCGATTCGAAATCTTTCTCTTCATTTTTGCTATCTGAATATGCCAAAAAAAAAGACATAACTAATGTATATGAGTTAATGTCTTCGTATTCGCATTTCAGAATTATAACTTGTAACTTGGAAATTTTAACTGATGATCACAAAGAAGATCATGAAATTCATTTTGAAAATGCACAAAAATTTGTTCATATTAGTGACCAAAAACGATTTTGCAAAAATGCAATTGAAGTTGTAAAAGCTCAACAATTTATGAATTTAAAACTTATGTCAAATGTTTCTTATCTAGAATCAAGAGTTGTTGAAATTTCAAATAATTTAACAGACATAAATAAGGAAGATGAAAATAAATTGTATTTCTTTGATGCTTTTTTTTTTATAACTTGTATATGTTGTAATATTGATGTGAAAAATAATTATAAGGATTGTTTTGAATATATTTTAAAAAGTTTCAATTTTGGTGACCCAAAGAAAAGATATACGGCATTAATTGGTCCCTATAATTGTGGTAAAACTTCAATTGGATTTTCATTTTTAAAGTTATTTAGTGGGGTGTCCATAAATTGCAATGTAGATTTTGGTAGGATAGGTTTCTTTTTAGGTGAAGCAATTAACCAACGATTTGTACTGTTCGACGATGCCTCAAATAAAGGATTCAAAAACTTGGATGAACTACGGGACCATCTGGATGGACGGATCCAAGTGCAACTTGAAAAGAAAAACATGCAACCATTGATGCAGAAGTTTCCGGCTGGTATTATAACATCTAACAAACCACTATTAAGCAACCTAAAAGTTCGTGTCAAGGAGTTCACTGTGAAGCCATCTCCTATTGGTAAACATAAACTTTATATTTAGTTAAATGTAAATTCACGTGACAGTCGTAAATCCAACTCAAAGTTTTTTATATTTACAGGGCAACATCAATTTGACATGAACTATAAGGTGTTATTCATCGTTCTAACAATGTGGAATTTAATACCGACTGAAAGTTACTTCTGGAAATATATCAACAATTATAAATCAACCTGGTTCTCACAACATGTTCCAAATTGTGCACTATGTAATGCTTTTATTAATGCAAAAGCAAAACCAAATGAGTCCTAATTAATATTTTTGGGGGTGGGGGGATTTTTTGGGGGGATTTTTTTAAAACACATGCCTAAAGAAGATGATAGATTTTTTTAAAAATAATTTCAATGTATTTAATTGAATTAATTCTTTTTCATTTAAATGTTTATTTATATGAATTAATTGAATTGCTTGAATTGTCTCTTTTTCATTTAAATGTTTATTTATATGAATTAAGATAAAATAATTTCAATGTATTTTTATTGAATTGTTTCTTTTTCATTTAAATGTTTATTTATATGAATTAAGATTTAATTCTTTTTCATTTAAATGTTTATTTATATGAATTAAGATTTTAATGATGTATGATAAATTCAATGTATTTGTATTTAGTAAATTGTTATTTTGTAAATGACGAATAAAAACGGGAAATAATCCCAATGGCTAACTGCTGTGGATTGACCGGTAACGGCTTTTCATAATGGTTCAGCTTTTAGGATGAAATGTTTCCATAATTTTTATACGTCTTAAGGTAAGTATTTGTAGGTAGTATGTAAGAAAAATTCAGAATGTAACTTACAATATTACATTGAAAAAAAGCAATATTATATGATACACTCTAAACATGTCTTAATATTCACTGGATTCTTTGTAATCTAAAATTAAAATATAAACAATAAAATTAATAATATATTTATTATGTATATAACATACTCACATTTAAAAATTCATGGAAGGAATAACAATGTTTTCCACTTCATTTGATCCCAGAGGAATATCAACACTGGTTTCAACGGGATTGGTTTGAAGGGGAATATCAACATTGGGCTCGTCCTTAGGTAAACGAGTCTTTTTATCAGACAATGCTGCAGGCTTAAGTTTGGAAACTTCAATTACTTGTTTTAAATTACAATCAATATTTTCAGGTAAACGAATCCAAGTTACATTGTGTTCATAGTCATTTTTACATTGCACATCTGTTAATCCCCCAAAACTTGAAAATTTTTTAATAATGTACAACAAAGCTGCAATAATTGCTTTGTACATTTCTAAATTAAAATTTGGTTCTAATCTGGCATTTATACGGTCAGATACTATTTTTCTGAATTCTGCATCCAATTCTTTTTTACATTTAACGGGATCTTCTGACTGCCAACACGCTCTACGTCGAACCTCATATTGTGATAATTCAGTTTCACTCAGATACAATTGCAATACAAACTCTCTTGAGGCGTCCATGAACATCTCACGTTCCTCCTCACTAGGTTCGCCAGCATCCTCATTTTCCAAAGGTTCATCCATTAATGTAGCACCATCAACAGCATCTCCACGTTTTGCTGCGGAACACTTCAATTTGTGAAATTTCTTATAAATGAGGTAGGCTATTTCTTCGATGAAATCAAATGAAGCAGCAAATTTTTCTTTGAAAGACTCCATTTCTGAAACGAAATAAATAGAGGCTCCAGGAATATGATATAATATTTTATGTTAATCGTGGTCGATATCTAATCTTGGAGGTCGGATGAGATCTATTTCTACTACTTCTTTAGGAATTTCTGCAAAAACCTCATCTTTATCCTCAGACCCGGCATCCTCAGACGAACCTGCTTTATCCAGTTTAATTTTTTTAGGCTCTGTTCTAAGTATTGTGTTATCCCAAAAATCAGTACTTTCATCAGGATCGACCATAATTGACGTACCAGGATCACCGTAATGAGTTTCCTCTGTTGCCGGTATTCTACCCATTTGTGCATCAATAATTTTTTGTAGTAACTCTGACTGATCGGCATGCATTTTTCTCAGCCTGAAAAAAAGGCGGAATCCAAAATCCTCGTAATTTGCACCTGAGCCCGTAGAAAACGAATGCACTCCTACATAAAGGTATCCTTTTGGTAATAATATACCTATCCCATCATCGTCAGTAGTTAGTCTGTACTGATTTGAGGCCCAACCAACAGGTGGTAGCGGTGAATTTTCACTTTCACAATAAGTTGAGTATACCCATTGATTTTGTATAAAAGGATGAAATTTTACTTTCCAGTGATTACTTGCATTCGCAAAACTTTCATGGTGCCGTTTAATTTCTGGTTCTTTACCATTACCAGAAAATGTAGCTACAGCTATACCATCATGATGGAATGCATAGGAAAATAAATAAGGAGATTTAGCTTTAGTAGATGTTGGGCGGCGATAAATGTCTGCAGCAAAAAGCTCCCAAACCCAAAAAAAATCCTTATTCGTTTTGATACATTTTCTCTCCTCTCCTTCTGCAATTATATCGGCGTTGGGTAATCTCAGTTTTTTTATTAGTACGTTTTTGTCTTCTCCCCCGAACCATATATTTCTTTTTAATATTTTTTCTTCCTGATCTATCGATTCTAGCACACCCCACCCTAAGCGTTTTAGATGCGGACGTTTCTTGCAAGAGCTTTTTGACATATTTAAGCAAATCAGTCCTTTTATTTGGGTTTTTTAAAAGAGGTATAGTTTTTAGTATAAAGTTTGTAGTTTTAATAGTCTCTAAAAGCTTTCTTACAGAAACGGTGCTTTCTGTATTAGTACTTGTATTACTAAAATTTAAAGAGTCAATTAATCCATATAATTCTGCTCCCGCAATTACTGTTCCACCGGCAAAATATCCTGCTAAGTTGGAAAATGTATAAACGGCAGTTTCTCCTTCAATCCAACCCCCAAAATCAATTAAATTTAACTCTAATAATATGTCAGTTACTACTTCTGGGGCCAAAGCTAATACTGAAGCACCAATACCCATATATAATATATAATAAATATATATATTAAAGACATATAATATCAATCAAATTCCTTAAAAACCTCTATTAATAAATAGAACAATTATTAAAAAAACACTCAATTAAAGTCACTACACGTACGGTATTAAAAAAACTCAATTAAAAACAATACGCTAACAGAAACAAACGCGCCAAGACATGACGATAAACGCGCCAACATGATAAAGTAAATGGCGCATCAAACGCAAAACAAGTATATATAATAAGAATTATCCCTCCCGCAAAGAAACATCCCGCAAAGAAACATCCGCCAACTTAAAGCGCGCCAAAACAGCGCGCGAGAAAAACCCACTATCTTTTCATTTTATAATGTCACTTTGTCACTTTAGGTGCTTGTTACTTTCTCCACACACACAAATAGAGAAGAGAGGGGGAGAATAAAAAAAAGCGCGCGGGGAAAAAAAAAAAAGCGCGCGGGGAAGAAAACAACGGTCCCATTCATCCTCTCTTTCTCCGCTGGGGGTAGGGGGGGGGGGGAAGTGAAATCGCGAACTGAAACCGCCGTAGGGTTGCCATAATTGGAGTTTCCGTTGGTCGGGTTGCTTGGGGCGGTAAGTTTCTTGCTTTATCATGTTGGCGCGTTTATCGTCATGTCTTGGCGCGTTTGTTTCTGTTAGCGTATTGTTTTTAATTGAGTTTTTTTAATACCGTACGTGTAGTGACTTTAATTGAGTGTTTTTTTAATAATTGTTCTATTTATTAATAGAGGTTTTTAAGGAATTTGATTGATATTATATGTCTTTAATATATATATTTATTATATATTATATATGGGTATTGGTGCTTCAGTATTAGCTTTGGCCCCAGAAGTAGTAACTGACATATTATTAGAGTTAAATTTAATTGATTTTGGGGGTTGGATTGAAGGAGAAACTGCCGTTTATACATTTTCCAACTTAGCAGGATATTTTGCCGGTGGAACAGTAATTGCGGGAGCAGAATTATATGGATTAATTGACTCTTTAAATTTTAGTAATACAAGTACTAATACAGAAAGCACCGTTTCTGTAAGAAAGCTTTTAGAGACTATTAAAACTACAAACTTTATACTAAAAACTATACCTCTTTTAAAAAACCCAAATAAAAGGACTGATTTGCTTAAATATGTCAAAAAGCTCTTGCAAGAAACGTCCGCATCTAAAACGCTTAGGGTGGGGTGTGCTAGAATCGATAGATCAGGAAGAAAAAATATTAAAAAGAAATATATGGTTCGGGGGAGAAGACAAAAACGTACTAATAAAAAAACTGAGATTACCCAACGCCGATATAATTGCAGAAGGAGAGGAGAGAAAATGTATCAAAACGAATAAGGATTTTTTTTGGGTTTGGGAGCTTTTTGCTGCAGACATTTATCGCCGCCCAACATCTACTAAAGCTAAATCTCCTTATTTATTTTCCTATGCATTCCATCATGATGGTATAGCTGTAGCTACATTTTCTGGTAATGGTAAAGAACCAGAAATTAAACGGCACCATGAAAGTTTTGCGAATGCAAGTAATCACTGGAAAGTAAAATTTCATCCTTTTATACAAAATCAATGGGTATACTCAACTTATTGTGAAAGTGAAAATTCACCGCTACCACCTGTTGGTTGGGCCTCAAATCAGTACAGACTAACTACTGACGATGATGGGATAGGTATATTATTACCAAAAGGATACCTTTATGTAGGAGTGCATTCGTTTTCTACGGGCTCAGGTGCAAATTACGAGGATTTTGGATTCCGCCTTTTTTTCAGGCTGAGAAAAATGCATGCCGATCAGTCAGAGTTACTACAAAAAATTATTGATGCACAAATGGGTAGAATACCGGCAACAGAGGAAACTCATTACGGTGATCCTGGTACGTCAATTATGGTCGATCCTGATGAAAGTACTGATTTTTGGGATAACACAATACTTAGAACAGAGCCTAAAAAAATTAAACTGGATAAAGCAGGTTCGTCTGAGGATGCCGGGTCTGAGGATAAAGATGAGGTTTTTGCAGAAATTCCTAAAGAAGTAGTAGAAATAGATCTCATCCGACCTCCAAGATTAGATATCGACCACGATTAACATAAAATATTATATCATATTCCTGGAGCCTCTATTTATTTCGTTTCAGAAATGGAGTCTTTCAAAGAAAAATTTGCTGCTTCATTTGATTTCATCGAAGAAATAGCCTACCTCATTTATAAGAAATTTCACAAATTGAAGTGTTCCGCAGCAAAACGTGGAGATGCTGTTGATGGTGCTACATTAACCTTCTGAGGGTCACGGGCGTATATATCCGTCAATTGATCCCCAGTTTTTCCAGCAATACACAACCTTTTTAAATTTATAAATAAAATGTAAAATAAAATATTTTTTAAATCTTTTTATTAGGATGATAGTTTAAAACCTACTTAAAACAAAATAAATAAAAAATAATTTTAAAAAAATTATATATTTGGATCAGAAATAAAATTTAAAAATTATTGCAGGGAAAACAACTGTATAATTTCGCGCCTTCCCTTGACGCTCAGAGGGTTAATGGATGAACCTTTGGAAAATGAGGATGCTGGCGAACCTAGTGAGGAGGAACGTGAGATGTTCATGGACGCCTCAAGAGAGTTTGTATTGCAATTGTATCTGAGTGAAACTGAATTATCACAATATGAGGTTCGACGTAGAGCGTGTTGGCAGTCAGAAGATCCCGTTAAATGTAAAAAAGAATTGGATGCAGAATTCAGAAAAATAGTATCTGACCGTATAAATGCCAGATTAGAACCAAATTTTAATTTAGAAATGTACAAAGCAATTATTGCAGCTTTGTTGTACATTATTAAAAAATTTTCAAGTTTTGGGGGATTAACAGATGTGCAATGTAAAAATGACTATGAACACAATGTAACTTGGATTCGTTTACCTGAAAATATTGATTGTAATTTAAAACAAGTAATTGAAGTTTCCAAACTTAAGCCTGCAGCATTGTCTGATAAAAAGACTCGTTTACCTAAGGACGAGCCCAATGTTGATATTCCCCTTCAAACCAATCCCGTTGAAACCAGTGTTGATATTCCTCTGGGATCAAATGAAGTGGAAAACATTGTTATTCCTTCCATGAATTTTTAAATGTGAGTATGTTATATACATAATAAATATATTATTAATTTTATTGTTTATATTTTAATTTTAGATTACAAAGAATCCAGTGAATATTAAGACATGTTTAGAGTGTATCATATAATATTGCTTTTTTTCAATGTAATATTGTAAGTTACATTCTGAATTTTTCTTACATACTACCTACAAATACTTACCTTAAGACGTATAAAAATTATGGAAACATTTCATCCTAAAAGCTGAACCATTATGAAAAGCCGTTACCGGTCAATCCACAGCAGTTAGCCATTGGGATTATTTCCCGTTTTTATTCGTCATTTACAAAATAACAATTTACTAAATACAAATACATTGAATTTATCATACATCATTAAAATCTTAATTCATATAAATAAACATTTAAATGAAAAAGAATTAAATCTTAATTCATATAAATAAACATTTAAATGAAAAAGAAACAATTCAATAAAAATACATTGAAATTATTTTATCTTAATTCATATAAATAAACATTTAAATGAAAAAGAGATAATTCAAGCAATTCAATTAATTCATATAAATAAACATTTAAATGAAAAAGAATTAATTCAATTAAATACATTGAAATTATTTTTAAAAAAATCTATCATCTTCTTTAGGCATGTGTTTTAAAAAAATCCCCCCAAAAAATCCCCCCACCCCCAAAAATATTAATTAGGACTCATTTGGTTTTGCTTTTGCATTAATAAAAGCATTACATAGTGCACAATTTGGAACATGTTGTGAGAACCAGGTTGATTTATAATTGTTGATATATTTCCAGAAGTAACTTTCAGTCGGTATTAAATTCCACATTGTTAGAACGATGAATAACACCTTATAGTTCATGTCAAATTGATGTTGCCCTGTAAATATAAAAAACTTTGAGTTGGATTTACGACTGTCACGTGAATTTACATTTAACTAAATATAAAGTTTATGTTTACCAATAGGAGATGGCTTCACAGTGAACTCCTTGACACGAACTTTTAGGTTGCTTAATAGTGGTTTGTTAGATGTTATAATACCAGCCGGAAACTTCTGCATCAATGGTTGCATGTTTTTCTTTTCAAGTTGCACTTGGATCCGTCCATCCAGATGGTCCCGTAGTTCATCCAAGTTTTTGAATCCTTTATTTGAGGCATCGTCGAACAGTACAAATCGTTGGTTAATTGCTTCACCTAAAAAGAAACCTATCCTACCAAAATCTACATTGCAATTTATGGACACCCCACTAAATAACTTTAAAAATGAAAATCCAATTGAAGTTTTACCACAATTATAGGGACCAATTAATGCCGTATATCTTTTCTTTGGGTCACCAAAATTGAAACTTTTTAAAATATATTCAAAACAATCCTTATAATTATTTTTCACATCAATATTACAACATATACAAGTTATAAAAAAAAAAGCATCAAAGAAATACAATTTATTTTCATCTTCCTTATTTATGTCTGTTAAATTATTTGAAATTTCAACAACTCTTGATTCTAGATAAGAAACATTTGACATAAGTTTTAAATTCATAAATTGTTGAGCTTTTACAACTTCAATTGCATTTTTGCAAAATCGTTTTTGGTCACTAATATGAACAAATTTTTGTGCATTTTCAAAATGAATTTCATGATCTTCTTTGTGATCATCAGTTAAAATTTCCAAGTTACAAGTTATAATTCTGAAATGCGAATACGAAGACATTAACTCATATACATTAGTTATGTCTTTTTTTTTGGCATATTCAGATAGCAAAAATGAAGAGAAAGATTTCGAATCGGGTACATCCTTTTTTTTAGAATGTTCTCCAACCTCTGCAATTGCAATACCGCAATTTTCAAAAAGAGCCGATTGCAATTTACTGTAACGAATTACAAAATTTACTTTAAAAGTGTCAAAAGACCTTCTTAAACATTTTCTTATATCAAAAAAACGACATTCTGTTGAGAATGTTATAGACACTAGTGTTAAATTCTCAATTTGATAAATTGAATGATGCTCGTGACTTGAAACATTTACATAAATTGATAAATTATTTCTTAATTTATCAGTTAAACATTTTGAAGGAAAAATAACAATGACGCTCTTACCTGCTCGTCTGCATGTTTCGGAACGAAAAAAACACTTAACAAAATCAGGATAATCAAAATTTTTTGTCGGTGAAACATTAAAAAATTCCTCCGAGTATCCAGTTGAACCTCCGTAATCCATAGACTCCTCCTCTGTTGGTAAATCGTCGTCCGAACTATCAATTTCATTTGAAGCTCCAGGTGACAATAATTTATATGTTGTCCAAGCACCATTTAAACGCTTTAGATGATCTTCAAAAAGAGCCTTTTTCGGATTATTTAAATTTTTGTCTGGATGCCAAGCAACGGAACGCTTTTTGACTAAGCTATGCAGCGTTTTAAAATCTAATTCTGAAATATTGCAAGCTAACAGCAAACATAATTCTTTTTTACATTTAACGGGATCTTCTGACTGCCAACACGCTCTACGTCGAACCTCATATTGTGATAATTCAGTTTCACTCAGATACAATTGCAATACAAACTCTCTTGAGGCGTCCATGAACATCTCACGTTCCTCCTCACTAGGTTCGCCAGCATCCTCATTTTCCAAAGGTTCATCCATTAATGTAGCACCATCAACAGCATCTCCACGTTTTGCTGCGGAACACTTCAATTTGTGAAATTTCTTATAAATGAGGTAGGCTATTTCTTCGATGAAATCAAATGAAGCAGCAAATTTTTCTTTGAAAGACTCCATTTCTGAAACGAAATAAATAGAGGCTCCAGGAATATGATATAATATTTTATGTTAATCGTGGTCGATATCTAATCTTGGAGGTCGGATGAGATCTATTTCTACTACTTCTTTAGGAATTTCTGCAAAAACCTCATCTTTATCCTCAGACCCGGCATCCTCAGACGAACCTGCTTTATCCAGTTTAATTTTTTTAGGCTCTGTTCTAAGTATTGTGTTATCCCAAAAATCAGTACTTTCATCAGGATCGACCATAATTGACGTACCAGGATCACCGTAATGAGTTTCCTCTGTTGCCGGTATTCTACCCATTTGTGCATCAATAATTTTTTGTAGTAACTCTGACTGATCGGCATGCATTTTTCTCAGCCTGAAAAAAAGGCGGAATCCAAAATCCTCGTAATTTGCACCTGAGCCCGTAGAAAACGAATGCACTCCTACATAAAGGTATCCTTTTGGTAATAATATACCTATCCCATCATCGTCAGTAGTTAGTCTGTACTGATTTGAGGCCCAACCAACAGGTGGTAGCGGTGAATTTTCACTTTCACAATAAGTTGAGTATACCCATTGATTTTGTATAAAAGGATGAAATTTTACTTTCCAGTGATTACTTGCATTCGCAAAACTTTCATGGTGCCGTTTAATTTCTGGTTCTTTACCATTACCAGAAAATGTAGCTACAGCTATACCATCATGATGGAATGCATAGGAAAATAAATAAGGAGATTTAGCTTTAGTAGATGTTGGGCGGCGATAAATGTCTGCAGCAAAAAGCTCCCAAACCCAAAAAAAATCCTTATTCGTTTTGATACATTTTCTCTCCTCTCCTTCTGCAATTATATCGGCGTTGGGTAATCTCAGTTTTTTTATTAGTACGTTTTTGTCTTCTCCCCCGAACCATATATTTCTTTTTAATATTTTTTCTTCCTGATCTATCGATTCTAGCACACCCCACCCTAAGCGTTTTAGATGCGGACGTTTCTTGCAAGAGCTTTTTGACATATTTAAGCAAATCAGTCCTTTTATTTGGGTTTTTTAAAAGAGGTATAGTTTTTAGTATAAAGTTTGTAGTTTTAATAGTCTCTAAAAGCTTTCTTACAGAAACGGTGCTTTCTGTATTAGTACTTGTATTACTAAAATTTAAAGAGTCAATTAATCCATATAATTCTGCTCCCGCAATTACTGTTCCACCGGCAAAATATCCTGCTAAGTTGGAAAATGTATAAACGGCAGTTTCTCCTTCAATCCAACCCCCAAAATCAATTAAATTTAACTCTAATAATATGTCAGTTACTACTTCTGGGGCCAAAGCTAATACTGAAGCACCAATACCCATATATAATATATAATAAATATATATATTAAAGACATATAATATCAATCAAATTCCTTAAAAACCTCTATTAATAAATAGAACAATTATTAAAAAAACACTCAATTAAAGTCACTACACGTACGGTATTAAAAAAACTCAATTAAAAACAATACGCTAACAGAAACAAACGCGCCAAGACATGACGATAAACGCGCCAACATGATAAAGCAAGAAACTTACCGCCCCAAGCAACCCGACCAACGGAAACTCCAATTATGGCAACCCTACGGCGGTTTCAGTTCGCGATTTCACTTCCCCCCCCCCCTACCCCCAGCGGAGAAAGAGAGGATGAATGGGACCGTTGTTTTCTTCCCCGCGCGCTTTTTTTTTTTTCCCCGCGCGCTTTTTTTTATTCTCCCCCTCTCTTCTCTATTTGTGTGTGTGGAGAAAGTAACAAGCACCTAAAGTGACAAAGTGACATTATAAAATGAAAAGATAGTGGGTTTTTCTCGCGCGCTGTTTTGGCGCGCTTTAAGTTGGCGGATGTTTCTTTGCGGGATGTTTCTTTGCGGGAGGGATAATTCTTATTATATATACTTGTTTTGCGTTTGATGCGCCATTTAATTAAAATCTATCATCTTCTTTAGGTCGCTCTTGCCTACTCGTCTGCATAATTTGGAAATGGCATCTTCAAGTCAGGATAATTCTGGTGCTAATTCTGGAGATATTTTTGACGAAGATTTAAAATCTTGTATCGCGGAATTATGTTTGCTGTTAGCTTGCAATATTTCAGAATTAGATTTTAAAACGCTGCATAGCTTAGTCAAAAAGCGTTCCGTTGCTTGGCATCCAGACAAAAATTTAAATAATCCGAAAAAGGCTCTTTTTGAAGATCATCTAAAGCGTTTAAATGGTGCTTGGACAACATATAAATTATTGTCACCTGGAGCTTCAAATGAAATTGATAGTTCGGACGACGATTTACCAACAGAGGAGGAGTCTATGGATTACGGAGGTTCAACTGGATACTCGGAGGAATTTTTTAATGTTTCACCGACAAAAAATTTTGATTATCCTGATTTTGTTAAGTGTTTTTTTCGTTCCGAAACATGCAGACGAGCAGGTAAGAGCGTCATTGTTATTTTTCCTTCAAAATGTTTAACTGATAAATTAAGAAATAATTTATCAATTTATGTAAATGTTTCAAGTCACGAGCATCATTCAATTTATCAAATTGAGAATTTAACACTAGTGTCTATAACATTCTCAACAGAATGTCGTTTTTTTGATATAAGAAAATGTTTAAGAAGGTCTTTTGACACTTTTAAAGTAAATTTTGTAATTCGTTACAGTAAATTGCAATCGGCTCTTTTTGAAAATTGCGGTATTGCAATTGCAGAGGTTGGAGAACATTCTAAAAAAAAGGATGTACCCGATTCGAAATCTTTCTCTTCATTTTTGCTATCTGAATATGCCAAAAAAAAAGACATAACTAATGTATATGAGTTAATGTCTTCGTATTCGCATTTCAGAATTATAACTTGTAACTTGGAAATTTTAACTGATGATCACAAAGAAGATCATGAAATTCATTTTGAAAATGCACAAAAATTTGTTCATATTAGTGACCAAAAACGATTTTGCAAAAATGCAATTGAAGTTGTAAAAGCTCAACAATTTATGAATTTAAAACTTATGTCAAATGTTTCTTATCTAGAATCAAGAGTTGTTGAAATTTCAAATAATTTAACAGACATAAATAAGGAAGATGAAAATAAATTGTATTTCTTTGATGCTTTTTTTTTTATAACTTGTATATGTTGTAATATTGATGTGAAAAATAATTATAAGGATTGTTTTGAATATATTTTAAAAAGTTTCAATTTTGGTGACCCAAAGAAAAGATATACGGCATTAATTGGTCCCTATAATTGTGGTAAAACTTCAATTGGATTTTCATTTTTAAAGTTATTTAGTGGGGTGTCCATAAATTGCAATGTAGATTTTGGTAGGATAGGTTTCTTTTTAGGTGAAGCAATTAACCAACGATTTGTACTGTTCGACGATGCCTCAAATAAAGGATTCAAAAACTTGGATGAACTACGGGACCATCTGGATGGACGGATCCAAGTGCAACTTGAAAAGAAAAACATGCAACCATTGATGCAGAAGTTTCCGGCTGGTATTATAACATCTAACAAACCACTATTAAGCAACCTAAAAGTTCGTGTCAAGGAGTTCACTGTGAAGCCATCTCCTATTGGTAAACATAAACTTTATATTTAGTTAAATGTAAATTCACGTGACAGTCGTAAATCCAACTCAAAGTTTTTTATATTTACAGGGCAACATCAATTTGACATGAACTATAAGGTGTTATTCATCGTTCTAACAATGTGGAATTTAATACCGACTGAAAGTTACTTCTGGAAATATATCAACAATTATAAATCAACCTGGTTCTCACAACATGTTCCAAATTGTGCACTATGTAATGCTTTTATTAATGCAAAAGCAAAACCAAATGAGTCCTAATTAATATTTTTGGGGGTGGGGGGATTTTTTGGGGGGATTTTTTTAAAACACATGCCTAAAGAAGATGATAGATTTTTTTAAAAATAATTTCAATGTATTTAATTGAATTAATTCTTTTTCATTTAAATGTTTATTTATATGAATTAATTGAATTGCTTGAATTGTCTCTTTTTCATTTAAATGTTTATTTATATGAATTAAGATAAAATAATTTCAATGTATTTTTATTGAATTGTTTCTTTTTCATTTAAATGTTTATTTATATGAATTAAGATTTAATTCTTTTTCATTTAAATGTTTATTTATATGAATTAAGATTTTAATGATGTATGATAAATTCAATGTATTTGTATTTAGTAAATTGTTATTTTGTAAATGACGAATAAAAACGGGAAATAATCCCAATGGCTAACTGCTGTGGATTGACCGGTAACGGCTTTTCATAATGGTTCAGCTTTTAGGATGAAATGTTTCCATAATTTTTATACGTCTTAAGGTAAGTATTTGTAGGTAGTATGTAAGAAAAATTCAGAATGTAACTTACAATATTACATTGAAAAAAAGCAATATTATATGATACACTCTAAACATGTCTTAATATTCACTGGATTCTTTGTAATCTAAAATTAAAATATAAACAATAAAATTAATAATATATTTATTATGTATATAACATACTCACATTTAAAAATTCATGGAAGGAATAACAATGTTTTCCACTTCATTTGATCCCAGAGGAATATCAACACTGGTTTCAACGGGATTGGTTTGAAGGGGAATATCAACATTGGGCTCGTCCTTAGGTAAACGAGTCTTTTTATCAGACAATGCTGCAGGCTTAAGTTTGGAAACTTCAATTACTTGTTTTAAATTACAATCAATATTTTCAGGTAAACGAATCCAATGTTGATATTCCCCTTCAAACCAATCCCGTTGAAACCAGTGTTGATATTCCTCTGGGATCAAATGAAGTGGAAAACATTGTTATTCCTTCCATGAATTTTTAAATGTGAGTATGTTATATACATAATAAATATATTATTAATTTTATTGTTTATATTTTAATTTTAGATTACAAAGAATCCAGTGAATATTAAGACATGTTTAGAGTGTATCATATAATATTGCTTTTTTTCAATGTAATATTGTAAGTTACATTCTGAATTTTTCTTACATACTACCTACAAATACTTACCTTAAGACGTATAAAAATTATGGAAACATTTCATCCTAAAAGCTGAACCATTATGAAAAGCCGTTACCGGTCAATCCACAGCAGTTAGCCATTGGGATTATTTCCCGTTTTTATTCGTCATTTACAAAATAACAATTTACTAAATACAAATACATTGAATTTATCATACATCATTAAAATCTTAATTCATATAAATAAACATTTAAATGAAAAAGAATTAAATCTTAATTCATATAAATAAACATTTAAATGAAAAAGAAACAATTCAATAAAAATACATTGAAATTATTTTATCTTAATTCATATAAATAAACATTTAAATGAAAAAGAGACAATTCAAGCAATTCAATTAATTCATATAAATAAACATTTAAATGAAAAAGAATTAATTCAATTAAATACATTGAAATTATTTTTAAAAAAATCTATCATCTTCTTTAGGCATGTGTTTTAAAAAAATCCCCCCAAAAAATCCCCCCACCCCCAAAAATATTAATTAGGACTCATTTGGTTTTGCTTTTGCATTAATAAAAGCATTACATAGTGCACAATTTGGAACATGTTGTGAGAACCAGGTTGATTTATAATTGTTGATATATTTCCAGAAGTAACTTTCAGTCGGTATTAAATTCCACATTGTTAGAACGATGAATAACACCTTATAGTTCATGTCAAATTGATGTTGCCCTGTAAATATAAAAAACTTTGAGTTGGATTTACGACTGTCACGTGAATTTACATTTAACTAAATATAAAGTTTATGTTTACCAATAGGAGATGGCTTCACAGTGAACTCCTTGACACGAACTTTTAGGTTGCTTAATAGTGGTTTGTTAGATGTTATAATACCAGCCGGAAACTTCTGCATCAATGGTTGCATGTTTTTCTTTTCAAGTTGCACTTGGATCCGTCCATCCAGATGGTCCCGTAGTTCATCCAAGTTTTTGAATCCTTTATTTGAGGCATCGTCGAACAGTACAAATCGTTGGTTAATTGCTTCACCTAAAAAGAAACCTATCCTACCAAAATCTACATTGCAATTTATGGACACCCCACTAAATAACTTTAAAAATGAAAATCCAATTGAAGTTTTACCACAATTATAGGGACCAATTAATGCCGTATATCTTTTCTTTGGGTCACCAAAATTGAAACTTTTTAAAATATATTCAAAACAATCCTTATAATTATTTTTCACATCAATATTACAACATATACAAGTTATAAAAAAAAAAGCATCAAAGAAATACAATTTATTTTCATCTTCCTTATTTATGTCTGTTAAATTATTTGAAATTTCAACAACTCTTGATTCTAGATAAGAAACATTTGACATAAGTTTTAAATTCATAAATTGTTGAGCTTTTACAACTTCAATTGCATTTTTGCAAAATCGTTTTTGGTCACTAATATGAACAAATTTTTGTGCATTTTCAAAATGAATTTCATGATCTTCTTTGTGATCATCAGTTAAAATTTCCAAGTTACAAGTTATAATTCTGAAATGCGAATACGAAGACATTAACTCATATACATTAGTTATGTCTTTTTTTTTGGCATATTCAGATAGCAAAAATGAAGAGAAAGATTTCGAATCGGGTACATCCTTTTTTTTAGAATGTTCTCCAACCTCTGCAATTGCAATACCGCAATTTTCAAAAAGAGCCGATTGCAATTTACTGTAACGAATTACAAAATTTACTTTAAAAGTGTCAAAAGACCTTCTTAAACATTTTCTTATATCAAAAAAACGACATTCTGTTGAGAATGTTATAGACACTAGTGTTAAATTCTCAATTTGATAAATTGAATGATGCTCGTGACTTGAAACATTTACATAAATTGATAAATTATTTCTTAATTTATCAGTTAAACATTTTGAAGGAAAAATAACAATGACGCTCTTACCTGCTCGTCTGCATGTTTCGGAACGAAAAAAACACTTAACAAAATCAGGATAATCAAAATTTTTTGTCGGTGAAACATTAAAAAATTCCTCCGAGTATCCAGTTGAACCTCCGTAATCCATAGACTCCTCCTCTGTTGGTAAATCGTCGTCCGAACTATCAATTTCATTTGAAACTCCAGGTGACAATAATTTATATGTTGTCCAAGCACCATTTAAACGCTTTAGATGATCTTCAAAAAGAGCCTTTTTCGGATTATTTAAATTTTTGTCTGGATGCCAAGCAACGGAACGCTTTTTGACTAAGCTATGCAGCGTTTTAAAATCTAATTCTGAAATATTGCAAGCTAACAGCAAACATAATTCCGCGATACAAGATTTTAAATCTTCGTCAAAAATATCTCCAGAATTAGCACCAGAATTATCCTGACTTGAAGATGCCATTTCCAAATTATGCAGACGAGTAGGCAAGAGCGACCTAAAGAAGATGATAGATTTTAATTAAATGGCGCATCAAACGCAAAACAAGTATATATAATAAGAATTATCCCTCCCGCAAAGAAACATCCCGCAAAGAAACATCCGCCAACTTAAAGCGCGCCAAAACAGCGCGCGAGAAAAACCCACTATCTTTTCATTTTATAATGTCACTTTGTCACTTTAGGTGCTTGTTACTTTCTCCACACACACAAATAGAGAAGAGAGGGGGAGAATAAAAAAAAGCGCGCGGGGAAAAAAAAAAAGCGCGCGGGGAAGAAAACAACGGTCCCATTCATCCTCTCTTTCTCCGCTGGGGGTAGGGGGGGGGGGAAGTGAAATCGCGAACTGAAACCGCCGTAGGGTTGCCATAATTGGAGTTTCCGTTGGTCGGGTTGCTTGGGGCGGTAAGTTTCTTGCTTTATCATGTTGGCGCGTTTATCGTCATGTCTTGGCGCGTTTGTTTCTGTTAGCGTATTGTTTTTAATTGAGTTTTTTTAATACCGTACGTGTAGTGACTTTAATTGAGTGTTTTTTTAATAATTGTTCTATTTATTAATAGAGGTTTTTAAGGAATTTGATTGATATTATATGTCTTTAATATATATATTTATTATATATTATATATGGGTATTGGTGCTTCAGTATTAGCTTTGGCCCCAGAAGTAGTAACTGACATATTATTAGAGTTAAATTTAATTGATTTTGGGGGTTGGATTGAAGGAGAAACTGCCGTTTATACATTTTCCAACTTAGCAGGATATTTTGCCGGTGGAACAGTAATTGCGGGAGCAGAATTATATGGATTAATTGACTCTTTAAATTTTAGTAATACAAGTACTAATACAGAAAGCACCGTTTCTGTAAGAAAGCTTTTAGAGACTATTAAAACTACAAACTTTATACTAAAAACTATACCTCTTTTAAAAAACCCAAATAAAAGGACTGATTTGCTTAAATATGTCAAAAAGCTCTTGCAAGAAACGTCCGCATCTAAAACGCTTAGGGTGGGGTGTGCTAGAATCGATAGATCAGGAAGAAAAAATATTAAAAAGAAATATATGGTTCGGGGGAGAAGACAAAAACGTACTAATAAAAAAACTGAGATTACCCAACGCCGATATAATTGCAGAAGGAGAGGAGAGAAAATGTATCAAAACGAATAAGGATTTTTTTTGGGTTTGGGAGCTTTTTGCTGCAGACATTTATCGCCGCCCAACATCTACTAAAGCTAAATCTCCTTATTTATTTTCCTATGCATTCCATCATGATGGTATAGCTGTAGCTACATTTTCTGGTAATGGTAAAGAACCAGAAATTAAACGGCACCATGAAAGTTTTGCGAATGCAAGTAATCACTGGAAAGTAAAATTTCATCCTTTTATACAAAATCAATGGGTATACTCAACTTATTGTGAAAGTGAAAATTCACCGCTACCACCTGTTGGTTGGGCCTCAAATCAGTACAGACTAACTACTGACGATGATGGGATAGGTATATTATTACCAAAAGGATACCTTTATGTAGGAGTGCATTCGTTTTCTACGGGCTCAGGTGCAAATTACGAGGATTTTGGATTCCGCCTTTTTTTCAGGCTGAGAAAAATGCATGCCGATCAGTCAGAGTTACTACAAAAAATTATTGATGCACAAATGGGTAGAATACCGGCAACAGAGGAAACTCATTACGGTGATCCTGGTACGTCAATTATGGTCGATCCTGATGAAAGTACTGATTTTTGGGATAACACAATACTTAGAACAGAGCCTAAAAAAATTAAACTGGATAAAGCAGGTTCGTCTGAGGATGCCGGGTCTGAGGATAAAGATGAGGTTTTTGCAGAAATTCCTAAAGAAGTAGTAGAAATAGATCTCATCCGACCTCCAAGATTAGATATCGACCACGATTAACATAAAATATTATATCATATTCCTGGAGCCTCTATTTATTTCGTTTCAGAAATGGAGTCTTTCAAAGAAAAATTTGCTGCTTCATTTGATTTCATCGAAGAAATAGCCTACCTCATTTATAAGAAATTTCACAAATTGAAGTGTTCCGCAGCAAAACGTGGAGATGCTGTTGATGGTGCTACATTAATGGATGAACCTTTGGAAAATGAGGATGCTGGCGAACCTAGTGAGGAGGAACGTGAGATGTTCATGGACGCCTCAAGAGAGTTTGTATTGCAATTGTATCTGAGTGAAACTGAATTATCACAATATGAGGTTCGACGTAGAGCGTGTTGGCAGTCAGAAGATCCCGTTAAATGTAAAAAAGAATTGGATGCAGAATTCAGAAAAATAGTATCTGACCGTATAAATGCCAGATTAGAACCAAATTTTAATTTAGAAATGTACAAAGCAATTATTGCAGCTTTGTTGTACATTATTAAAAAATTTTCAAGTTTTGGGGGATTAACAGATGTGCAATGTAAAAATGACTATGAACACAATGTAACTTGGATTCGTTTACCTGAAAATATTGATTGTAATTTAAAACAAGTAATTGAAGTTTCCAAACTTAAGCCTGCAGCATTGTCTGATAAAAAGACTCGTTTACCTAAGGACGAGCCCAATGTTGATATTCCCCTTCAAACCAATCCCGTTGAAACCAGTGTTGATATTCCTCTGGGATCAAATGAAGTGGAAAACATTGTTATTCCTTCCATGAATTTTTAAATGTGAGTATGTTATATACATAATAAATATATTATTAATTTTATTGTTTATATTTTAATTTTAGATTACAAAGAATCCAGTGAATATTAAGACATGTTTAGAGTGTATCATATAATATTGCTTTTTTTCAATGTAATATTGTAAGTTACATTCTGAATTTTTCTTACATACTACCTACAAATACTTACCTTAAGACGTATAAAAATTATGGAAACATTTCATCCTAAAAGCTGAACCATTATGAAAAGCCGTTACCGGTCAATCCACAGCAGTTAGCCATTGGGATTATTTCCCGTTTTTATTCGTCATTTACAAAATAACAATTTACTAAATACAAATACATTGAATTTATCATACATCATTAAAATCTTAATTCATATAAATAAACATTTAAATGAAAAAGAATTAAATCTTAATTCATATAAATAAACATTTAAATGAAAAAGAAACAATTCAATAAAAATACATTGAAATTATTTTATCTTAATTCATATAAATAAACATTTAAATGAAAAAGAGACAATTCAAGCAATTCAATTAATTCATATAAATAAACATTTAAATGAAAAAGAATTAATTCAATTAAATACATTGAAATTATTTTTAAAAAAATCTATCATCTTCTTTAGGCATGTGTTTTAAAAAAATCCCCCCAAAAAATCCCCCCACCCCCAAAAATATTAATTAGGACTCATTTGGTTTTGCTTTTGCATTAATAAAAGCATTACATAGTGCACAATTTGGAACATGTTGTGAGAACCAGGTTGATTTATAATTGTTGATATATTTCCAGAAGTAACTTTCAGTCGGTATTAAATTCCACATTGTTAGAACGATGAATAACACCTTATAGTTCATGTCAAATTGATGTTGCCCTGTAAATATAAAAAACTTTGAGTTGGATTTACGACTGTCACGTGAATTTACATTTAACTAAATATAAAGTTTATGTTTACCAATAGGAGATGGCTTCACAGTGAACTCCTTGACACGAACTTTTAGGTTGCTTAATAGTGGTTTGTTAGATGTTATAATACCAGCCGGAAACTTCTGCATCAATGGTTGCATGTTTTTCTTTTCAAGCCGTTACCGGTCAATCCACAGCAGTTAGCCATTGGGATTATTTCCCGTTTTTATTCGTCATTTACAAAATAACAATTTACTAAATACAAATACATTGAATTTATCATACATCATTAAAATCTTAATTCATATAAATAAACATTTAAATGAAAAAGAATTAAATCTTAATTCATATAAATAAACATTTAAATGAAAAAGAAACAATTCAATAAAAATACATTGAAATTATTTTATCTTAATTCATATAAATAAACATTTAAATGAAAAAGAGACAATTCAAGCAATTCAATTAATTCATATAAATAAACATTTAAATGAAAAAGAATTAATTCAATTAAATACATTGAAATTATTTTTAAAAAAATCTATCATCTTCTTTAGGCATGTGTTTTAAAAAAATCCCCCCAAAAAATCCCCCCACCCCCAAAAATATTAATTAGGACTCATTTGGTTTTGCTTTTGCATTAATAAAAGCATTACATAGTGCACAATTTGGAACATGTTGTGAGAACCAGGTTGATTTATAATTGTTGATATATTTCCAGAAGTAACTTTCAGTCGGTATTAAATTCCACATTGTTAGAACGATGAATAACACCTTATAGTTCATGTCAAATTGATGTTGCCCTGTAAATATAAAAAACTTTGAGTTGGATTTACGACTGTCACGTGAATTTACATTTAACTAAATATAAAGTTTATGTTTACCAATAGGAGATGGCTTCACAGTGAACTCCTTGACACGAACTTTTAGGTTGCTTAATAGTGGTTTGTTAGATGTTATAATACCAGCCGGAAACTTCTGCATCAATGGTTGCATGTTTTTCTTTTCAAGTTGCACTTGGATCCGTCCATCCAGATGGTCCCGTAGTTCATCCAAGTTTTTGAATCCTTTATTTGAGGCATCGTCGAACAGTACAAATCGTTGGTTAATTGCTTCACCTAAAAAGAAACCTATCCTACCAAAATCTACATTGCAATTTATGGACACCCCACTAAATAACTTTAAAAATGAAAATCCAATTGAAGTTTTACCACAATTATAGGGACCAATTAATGCCGTATATCTTTTCTTTGGGTCACCAAAATTGAAACTTTTTAAAATATATTCAAAACAATCCTTATAATTATTTTTCACATCAATATTACAACATATACAAGTTATAAAAAAAAAAGCATCAAAGAAATACAATTTATTTTCATCTTCCTTATTTATGTCTGTTAAATTATTTGAAATTTCAACAACTCTTGATTCTAGATAAGAAACATTTGACATAAGTTTTAAATTCATAAATTGTTGAGCTTTTACAACTTCAATTGCATTTTTGCAAAATCGTTTTTGGTCACTAATATGAACAAATTTTTGTGCATTTTCAAAATGAATTTCATGATCTTCTTTGTGATCATCAGTTAAAATTTCCAAGTTACAAGTTATAATTCTGAAATGCGAATACGAAGACATTAACTCATATACATTAGTTATGTCTTTTTTTTTGGCATATTCAGATAGCAAAAATGAAGAGAAAGATTTCGAATCGGGTACATCCTTTTTTTTAGAATGTTCTCCAACCTCTGCAATTGCAATACCGCAATTTTCAAAAAGAGCCGATTGCAATTTACTGTAACGAATTACAAAATTTACTTTAAAAGTGTCAAAAGACCTTCTTAAACATTTTCTTATATCAAAAAAACGACATTCTGTTGAGAATGTTATAGACACTAGTGTTAAATTCTCAATTTGATAAATTGAATGATGCTCGTGACTTGAAACATTTACATAAATTGATAAATTATTTCTTAATTTATCAGTTAAACATTTTGAAGGAAAAATAACAATGACGCTCTTACCTGCTCGTCTGCATGTTTCGGAACGAAAAAAACACTTAACAAAATCAGGATAATCAAAATTTTTTGTCGGTGAAACATTAAAAAATTCCTCCGAGTATCCAGTTGAACCTCCGTAATCCATAGACTCCTCCTCTGTTGGTAAATCGTCGTCCGAACTATCAATTTCATTTGAAGCTCCAGGTGACAATAATTTATATGTTGTCCAAGCACCATTTAAACGCTTTAGATGATCTTCAAAAAGAGCCTTTTTCGGATTATTTAAATTTTTGTCTGGATGCCAAGCAACGGAACGCTTTTTGACTAAGCTATGCAGCGTTTTAAAATCTAATTCTGAAATATTGCAAGCTAACAGCAAACATAATTCCGCGATACAAGATTTTAAATCTTCGTCAAAAATATCTCCAGAATTAGCACCAGAATTATCCTGACTTGAAGATGCCATTTCCAAATTATGCAGACGAGTAGGCAAGAGCGACCTAAAGAAGATGATAGATTTTAATTAAATGGCGCATCAAACGCAAAACAAGTATATATAATAAGAATTATCCCTCCCGCAAAGAAACATCCCGCAAAGAAACATCCGCCAACTTAAAGCGCGCCAAAACAGCGCGCGAGAAAAACCCACTATCTTTTCATTTTATAATGTCACTTTGTCACTTTAGGTGCTTGTTACTTTCTCCACACACACAAATAGAGAAGAGAGGGGGAGAATAAAAAAAAGCGCGCGGGGAAAAAAAAAAAAGCGCGCGGGGAAGAAAACAACGGTCCCATTCATCCTCTCTTTCTCCGCTGGGGGTAGGGGGGGGGGGGAAGTGAAATCGCGAACTGAAACCGCCGTAGGGTTGCCATAATTGGAGTTTCCGTTGGTCGGGTTGCTTGGGGCGGTAAGTTTCTTGCTTTATCATGTTGGCGCGTTTATCGTCATGTCTTGGCGCGTTTGTTTCTGTTAGCGTATTGTTTTTAATTGAGTTTTTTTAATACCGTACGTGTAGTGACTTTAATTGAGTGTTTTTTTAATAATTGTTCTATTTATTAATAGAGGTTTTTAAGGAATTTGATTGATATTATATGTCTTTAATATATATATTTATTATATATTATATATGGGTATTGGTGCTTCAGTATTAGCTTTGGCCCCAGAAGTAGTAACTGACATATTATTAGAGTTAAATTTAATTGATTTTGGGGGTTGGATTGAAGGAGAAACTGCCGTTTATACATTTTCCAACTTAGCAGGATATTTTGCCGGTGGAACAGTAATTGCGGGAGCAGAATTATATGGATTAATTGACTCTTTAAATTTTAGTAATACAAGTACTAATACAGAAAGCACCGTTTCTGTAAGAAAGCTTTTAGAGACTATTAAAACTACAAACTTTATACTAAAAACTATACCTCTTTTAAAAAACCCAAATAAAAGGACTGATTTGCTTAAATATGTCAAAAAGCTCTTGCAAGAAACGTCCGCATCTAAAACGCTTAGGGTGGGGTGTGCTAGAATCGATAGATCAGGAAGAAAAAATATTAAAAAGAAATATATGGTTCGGGGGAGAAGACAAAAACGTACTAATAAAAAAACTGAGATTACCCAACGCCGATATAATTGCAGAAGGAGAGGAGAGAAAATGTATCAAAACGAATAAGGATTTTTTTTGGGTTTGGGAGCTTTTTGCTGCAGACATTTATCGCCGCCCAACATCTACTAAAGCTAAATCTCCTTATTTATTTTCCTATGCATTCCATCATGATGGTATAGCTGTAGCTACATTTTCTGGTAATGGTAAAGAACCAGAAATTAAACGGCACCATGAAAGTTTTGCGAATGCAAGTAATCACTGGAAAGTAAAATTTCATCCTTTTATACAAAATCAATGGGTATACTCAACTTATTGTGAAAGTGAAAATTCACCGCTACCACCTGTTGGTTGGGCCTCAAATCAGTACAGACTAACTACTGACGATGATGGGATAGGTATATTATTACCAAAAGGATACCTTTATGTAGGAGTGCATTCGTTTTCTACGGGCTCAGGTGCAAATTACGAGGATTTTGGATTCCGCCTTTTTTTCAGGCTGAGAAAAATGCATGCCGATCAGTCAGAGTTACTACAAAAAATTATTGATGCACAAATGGGTAGAATACCGGCAACAGAGGAAACTCATTACGGTGATCCTGGTACGTCAATTATGGTCGATCCTGATGAAAGTACTGATTTTTGGGATAACACAATACTTAGAACAGAGCCTAAAAAAATTAAACTGGATAAAGCAGGTTCGTCTGAGGATGCCGGGTCTGAGGATAAAGATGAGGTTTTTGCAGAAATTCCTAAAGAAGTAGTAGAAATAGATCTCATCCGACCTCCAAGATTAGATATCGACCACGATTAACATAAAATATTATATCATATTCCTGGAGCCTCTATTTATTTCGTTTCAGAAATGGAGTCTTTCGTTTCCATAATTTTTATACGTCTTAAGGTAAGTATTTGTAGGTAGTATGTAAGAAAAATTCAGAATGTAACTTACAATATTACATTGAAAAAAAGCAATATTATATGATACACTCTAAACATGTCTTAATATTCACTGGATTCTTTGTAATCTAAAATTAAAATATAAACAATAAAATTAATAATATATTTATTATGTATATAACATACTCACATTTAAAAATTCATGGAAGGAATAACAATGTTTTCCACTTCATTTGATCCCAGAGGAATATCAACACTGGTTTCAACGGGATTGGTTTGAAGGGGAATATCAACATTGGGCTCGTCCTTAGGTAAACGAGTCTTTTTATCAGACAATGCTGCAGGCTTAAGTTTGGAAACTTCAATTACTTGTTTTAAATTACAATCAATATTTTCAGGTAAACGAATCCAAGTTACATTGTGTTCATAGTCATTTTTACATTGCACATCTGTTAATCCCCCAAAACTTGAAAATTTTTTAATAATGTACAACAAAGCTGCAATAATTGCTTTGTACATTTCTAAATTAAAATTTGGTTCTAATCTGGCATTTATACGGTCAGATACTATTTTTCTGAATTCTGCATCCAATTCTTTTTTACATTTAACGGGATCTTCTGACTGCCAACACGCTCTACGTCGAACCTCATATTGTGATAATTCAGTTTCACTCAGATACAATTGCAATACAAACTCTCTTGAGGCGTCCATGAACATCTCACGTTCCTCCTCACTAGGTTCGCCAGCATCCTCATTTTCCAAAGGTTCATCCATTAATGTAGCACCATCAACAGCATCTCCACGTTTTGCTGCGGAACACTTCAATTTGTGAAATTTCTTATAAATGAGGTAGGCTATTTCTTCGATGAAATCAAATGAAGCAGCAAATTTTTCTTTGAAAGACTCCATTTCTGAAACGAAATAAATAGAGGCTCCAGGAATATGATATAATATTTTATGTTAATCGTGGTCGATATCTAATCTTGGAGGTCGGATGAGATCTATTTCTACTACTTCTTTAGGAATTTCTGCAAAAACCTCATCTTTATCCTCAGACCCGGCATCCTCAGACGAACCTGCTTTATCCAGTTTAATTTTTTTAGGCTCTGTTCTAAGTATTGTGTTATCCCAAAAATCAGTACTTTCATCAGGATCGACCATAATTGACGTACCAGGATCACCGTAATGAGTTTCCTCTGTTGCCGGTATTCTACCCATTTGTGCATCAATAATTTTTTGTAGTAACTCTGACTGATCGGCATGCATTTTTCTCAGCCTGAAAAAAAGGCGGAATCCAAAATCCTCGTAATTTGCACCTGAGCCCGTAGAAAACGAATGCACTCCTACATAAAGGTATCCTTTTGGTAATAATATACCTATCCCATCATCGTCAGTAGTTAGTCTGTACTGATTTGAGGCCCAACCAACAGGTGGTAGCGGTGAATTTTCACTTTCACAATAAGTTGAGTATACCCATTGATTTTGTATAAAAGGATGAAATTTTACTTTCCAGTGATTACTTGCATTCGCAAAACTTTCATGGTGCCGTTTAATTTCTGGTTCTTTACCATTACCAGAAAATGTAGCTACAGCTATACCATCATGATGGAATGCATAGGAAAATAAATAAGGAGATTTAGCTTTAGTAGATGTTGGGCGGCGATAAATGTCTGCAGCAAAAAGCTCCCAAACCCAAAAAAAATCCTTATTCGTTTTGATACATTTTCTCTCCTCTCCTTCTGCAATTATATCGGCGTTGGGTAATCTCAGTTTTTTTATTAGTACGTTTTTGTCTTCTCCCCCGAACCATATATTTCTTTTTAATATTTTTTCTTCCTGATCTATCGATTCTAGCACACCCCACCCTAAGCGTTTTAGATGCGGACGTTTCTTGCAAGAGCTTTTTGACATATTTAAGCAAATCAGTCCTTTTATTTGGGTTTTTTAAAAGAGGTATAGTTTTTAGTATAAAGTTTGTAGTTTTAATAGTCTCTAAAAGCTTTCTTACAGAAACGGTGCTTTCTGTATTAGTACTTGTATTACTAAAATTTAAAGAGTCAATTAATCCATATAATTCTGCTCCCGCAATTACTGTTCCACCGGCAAAATATCCTGCTAAGTTGGAAAATGTATAAACGGCAGTTTCTCCTTCAATCCAACCCCCAAAATCAATTAAATTTAACTCTAATAATATGTCAGTTACTACTTCTGGGGCCAAAGCTAATACTGAAGCACCAATACCCATATATAATATATAATAAATATATATATTAAAGACATATAATATCAATCAAATTCCTTAAAAACCTCTATTAATAAATAGAACAATTATTAAAAAAACACTCAATTAAAGTCACTACACGTACGGTATTAAAAAAACTCAATTAAAAACAATACGCTAACAGAAACAAACGCGCCAAGACATGACGATAAACGCGCCAACATGAGGCCCAACCAACAGGTGGTAGCGGTGAATTTTCACTTTCACAATAAGTTGAGTATACCCATTGATTTTGTATAAAAGGATGAAATTTTACTTTCCAGTGATTACTTGCATTCGCAAAACTTTCATGGTGCCGTTTAATTTCTGGTTCTTTACCATTACCAGAAAATGTAGCTACAGCTATACCATCATGATGGAATGCATAGGAAAATAAATAAGGAGATTTAGCTTTAGTAGATGTTGGGCGGCGATAAATGTCTGCAGCAAAAAGCTCCCAAACCCAAAAAAAATCCTTATTCGTTTTGATACATTTTCTCTCCTCTCCTTCTGCAATTATATCGGCGTTGGGTAATCTCAGTTTTTTTATTAGTACGTTTTTGTCTTCTCCCCCGAACCATATATTTCTTTTTAATATTTTTTCTTCCTGATCTATCGATTCTAGCACACCCCACCCTAAGCGTTTTAGATGCGGACGTTTCTTGCAAGAGCTTTTTGACATATTTAAGCAAATCAGTCCTTTTATTTGGGTTTTTTAAAAGAGGTATAGTTTTTAGTATAAAGTTTGTAGTTTTAATAGTCTCTAAAAGCTTTCTTACAGAAACGGTGCTTTCTGTATTAGTACTTGTATTACTAAAATTTAAAGAGTCAATTAATCCATATAATTCTGCTCCCGCAATTACTGTTCCACCGGCAAAATATCCTGCTAAGTTGGAAAATGTATAAACGGCAGTTTCTCCTTCAATCCAACCCCCAAAATCAATTAAATTTAACTCTAATAATATGTCAGTTACTACTTCTGGGGCCAAAGCTAATACTGAAGCACCAATACCCATATATAATATATAATAAATATATATATTAAAGACATATAATATCAATCAAATTCCTTAAAAACCTCTATTAATAAATAGAACAATTATTAAAAAAACACTCAATTAAAGTCACTACACGTACGGTATTAAAAAAACTCAATTAAAAACAATACGCTAACAGAAACAAACGCGCCAAGACATGACGATAAACGCGCCAACATGATAAAGCAAGAAACTTACCGCCCCAAGCAACCCGACCAACGGAAACTCCAATTATGGCAACCCTACGGCGGTTTCAGTTCGCGATTTCACTTCCCCCCCCCCCTACCCCCAGCGGAGAAAGAGAGGATGAATGGGACCGTTGTTTTCTTCCCCGCGCGCTTTTTTTTTTTCCCCGCGCGCTTTTTTTTATTCTCCCCCTCTCTTCTCTATTTGTGTGTGTGGAGAAAGTAACAAGCACCTAAAGTGACAAAGTGACATTATAAAATGAAAAGATAGTGGGTTTTTCTCGCGCGCTGTTTTGGCGCGCTTTAAGTTGGCGGATGTTTCTTTGCGGGATGTTTCTTTGCGGGAGGGATAATTCTTATTATATATACTTGTTTTGCGTTTGATGCGCCATTTAATTAAAATCTATCATCTTCTTTAGGTCGCTCTTGCCTACTCGTCTGCATAATTTGGAAATGGCATCTTCAAGTCAGGATAATTCTGGTGCTAATTCTGGAGATATTTTTGACGAAGATTTAAAATCTTGTATCGCGGAATTATGTTTGCTGTTAGCTTGCAATATTTCAGAATTAGATTTTAAAACGCTGCATAGCTTAGTCAAAAAGCGTTCCGTTGCTTGGCATCCAGACAAAAATTTAAATAATCCGAAAAAGGCTCTTTTTGAAGATCATCTAAAGCGTTTAAATGGTGCTTGGACAACATATAAATTATTGTCACCTGGAGCTTCAAATGAAATTGATAGTTCGGACGACGATTTACCAACAGAGGAGGAGTCTATGGATTACGGAGGTTCAACTGGATACTCGGAGGAATTTTTTAATGTTTCACCGACAAAAAATTTTGATTATCCTGATTTTGTTAAGTGTTTTTTTCGTTCCGAAACATGCAGACGAGCAGGTAAGAGCGTCATTGTTATTTTTCCTTCAAAATGTTTAACTGATAAATTAAGAAATAATTTATCAATTTATGTAAATGTTTCAAGTCACGAGCATCATTCAATTTATCAAATTGAGAATTTAACACTAGTGTCTATAACATTCTCAACAGAATGTCGTTTTTTTGATATAAGAAAATGTTTAAGAAGGTCTTTTGACACTTTTAAAGTAAATTTTGTAATTCGTTACAGTAAATTGCAATCGGCTCTTTTTGAAAATTGCGGTATTGCAATTGCAGAGGTTGGAGAACATTCTAAAAAAAAGGATGTACCCGATTCGAAATCTTTCTCTTCATTTTTGCTATCTGAATATGCCAAAAAAAAAGACATAACTAATGTATATGAGTTAATGTCTTCGTATTCGCATTTCAGAATTATAACTTGTAACTTGGAAATTTTAACTGATGATCACAAAGAAGATCATGAAATTCATTTTGAAAATGCACAAAAATTTGTTCATATTAGTGACCAAAAACGATTTTGCAAAAATGCAATTGAAGTTGTAAAAGCTCAACAATTTATGAATTTAAAACTTATGTCAAATGTTTCTTATCTAGAATCAAGAGTTGTTGAAATTTCAAATAATTTAACAGACATAAATAAGGAAGATGAAAATAAATTGTATTTCTTTGATGCTTTTTTTTTTATAACTTGTATATGTTGTAATATTGATGTGAAAAATAATTATAAGGATTGTTTTGAATATATTTTAAAAAGTTTCAATTTTGGTGACCCAAAGAAAAGATATACGGCATTAATTGGTCCCTATAATTGTGGTAAAACTTCAATTGGATTTTCATTTTTAAAGTTATTTAGTGGGGTGTCCATAAATTGCAATGTAGATTTTGGTAGGATAGGTTTCTTTTTAGGTGAAGCAATTAACCAACGATTTGTACTGTTCGACGATGCCTCAAATAAAGGATTCAAAAACTTGGATGAACTACGGGACCATCTGGATGGACGGATCCAAGTGCAACTTGAAAAGAAAAACATGCAACCATTGATGCAGAAGTTTCCGGCTGGTATTATAACATCTAACAAACCACTATTAAGCAACCTAAAAGTTCGTGTCAAGGAGTTCACTGTGAAGCCATCTCCTATTGGTAAACATAAACTTTATATTTAGTTAAATGTAAATTCACGTGACAGTCGTAAATCCAACTCAAAGTTTTTTATATTTACAGGGCAACATCAATTTGACATGAACTATAAGGTGTTATTCATCGTTCTAACAATGTGGAATTTAATACCGACTGAAAGTTACTTCTGGAAATATATCAACAATTATAAATCAACCTGGTTCTCACAACATGTTCCAAATTGTGCACTATGTAATGCTTTTATTAATGCAAAAGCAAAACCAAATGAGTCCTAATTAATATTTTTGGGGGTGGGGGGATTTTTTGGGGGGATTTTTTTAAAACACATGCCTAAAGAAGATGATAGATTTTTTTAAAAATAATTTCAATGTATTTAATTGAATTAATTCTTTTTCATTTAAATGTTTATTTATATGAATTAATTGAATTGCTTGAATTGTCTCTTTTTCATTTAAATGTTTATTTATATGAATTAAGATAAAATAATTTCAATGTATTTTTATTGAATTGTTTCTTTTTCATTTAAATGTTTATTTATATGAATTAAGATTTAATTCTTTTTCATTTAAATGTTTATTTATATGAATTAAGATTTTAATGATGTATGATAAATTCAATGTATTTGTATTTAGTAAATTGTTATTTTGTAAATGACGAATAAAAACGGGAAATAATCCCAATGGCTAACTGCTGTGGATTGACCGGTAACGGCTTTTCATAATGGTTCAGCTTTTAGGATGAAATGTTTCCATAATTTTTATACGTCTTAAGGTAAGTATTTGTAGGTAGTATGTAAGAAAAATTCAGAATGTAACTTACAATATTACATTGAAAAAAAGCAATATTATATGATACACTCTAAACATGTCTTAATATTCACTGGATTCTTTGTAATCTAAAATTAAAATATAAACAATAAAATTAATAATATATTTATTATGTATATAACATACTCACATTTAAAAATTCATGGAAGGAATAACAATGTTTTCCACTTCATTTGATCCCAGAGGAATATCAACACTGGTTTCAACGGGATTGGTTTGAAGGGGAATATCAACATTGGGCTCGTCCTTAGGTAAACGAGTCTTTTTATCAGACAATGCTGCAGGCTTAAGTTTGGAAACTTCAATTACTTGTTTTAAATTACAATCAATATTTTCAGGTAAACGAATCCAAGTTACATTGTGTTCATAGTCATTTTTACATTGCACATCTGTTAATCCCCCAAAACTTGAAAATTTTTTAATAATGTACAACAAAGCTGCAATAATTGCTTTGTACATTTCTAAATTAAAATTTGGTTCTAATCTGGCATTTATACGGTCAGATACTATTTTTCTGAATTCTGCATCCAATTCTTTTTTACATTTAACGGGATCTTCTGACTGCCAACACGCTCTACGTCGAACCTCATATTGTGATAATTCAGTTTCACTCAGATACAATTGCAATACAAACTCTCTTGAGGCGTCCATGAACATCTCACGTTCCTCCTCACTAGGTTCGCCAGCATCCTCATTTTCCAAAGGTTCATCCATTAATGTAGCACCATCAACAGCATCTCCACGTTTTGCTGCGGAACACTTCAATTTGTGAAATTTCTTATAAATGAGGTAGGCTATTTCTTCGATGAAATCAAATGAAGCAGCAAATTTTTCTTTGAAAGACTCCATTTCTGAAACGAAATAAATAGAGGCTCCAGGAATATGATATAATATTTTATGTTAATCGTGGTCGATATCTAATCTTGGAGGTCGGATGAGATCTATTTCTACTACTTCTTTAGGAATTTCTGCAAAAACCTCATCTTTATCCTCAGACCCGGCATCCTCAGACGAACCTGCTTTATCCAGTTTAATTTTTTTAGGCTCTGTTCTAAGTATTGTGTTATCCCAAAAATCAGTACTTTCATCAGGATCGACCATAATTGACGTACCAGGATCACCGTAATGAGTTTCCTCTGTTGCCGGTATTCTACCCATTTGTGCATCAATAATTTTTTGTAGTAACTCTGACTGATCGGCATGCATTTTTCTCAGCCTGAAAAAAAGGCGGAATCCAAAATCCTCGTAATTTGCACCTGAGCCCGTAGAAAACGAATGCACTCCTACATAAAGGTATCCTTTTGGTAATAATATACCTATCCCATCATCGTCAGTAGTTAGTCTGTACTGATTTGAGGCCCAACCAACAGGTGGTAGCGGTGAATTTTCACTTTCACAATAAGTTGAGTATACCCATTGATTTTGTATAAAAGGATGAAATTTTACTTTCCAGTGATTACTTGCATTCGCAAAACTTTCATGGTGCCGTTTAATTTCTGGTTCTTTACCATTACCAGAAAATGTAGCTACAGCTATACCATCATGATGGAATGCATAGGAAAATAAATAAGGAGATTTAGCTTTAGTAGATGTTGGGCGGCGATAAATGTCTGCAGCAAAAAGCTCCCAAACCCAAAAAAAATCCTTATTCGTTTTGATACATTTTCTCTCCTCTCCTTCTGCAATTATATCGGCGTTGGGTAATCTCAGTTTTTTTATTAGTACGTTTTTGTCTTCTCCCCCGAACCATATATTTCTTTTTAATATTTTTTCTTCCTGATCTATCGATTCTAGCACACCCCACCCTAAGCGTTTTAGATGCGGACGTTTCTTGCAAGAGCTTTTTGACATATTTAAGCAAATCAGTCCTTTTATTTGGGTTTTTTAAAAGAGGTATAGTTTTTAGTATAAAGTTTGTAGTTTTAATAGTCTCTAAAAGCTTTCTTACAGAAACGGTGCTTTCTGTATTAGTACTTGTATTACTAAAATTTAAAGAGTCAATTAATCCATATAATTCTGCTCCCGCAATTACTGTTCCACCGGCAAAATATCCTGCTAAGTTGGAAAATGTATAAACGGCAGTTTCTCCTTCAATCCAACCCCCAAAATCAATTAAATTTAACTCTAATAATATGTCAGTTACTACTTCTGGGGCCAAAGCTAATACTGAAGCACCAATACCCATATATAATATATAATAAATATATATATTAAAGACATATAATATCAATCAAATTCCTTAAAAACCTCTATTAATAAATAGAACAATTATTAAAAAAACACTCAATTAAAGTCACTACACGTACGGTATTAAAAAAACTCAATTAAAAACAATACGCTAACAGAAACAAACGCGCCAAGACATGACGATAAACGCGCCAACATGATAAAGCAAGAAACTTACCGCCCCAAGCAACCCGACCAACGGAAACTCCAATTATGGCAACCCTACGGCGGTTTCAGTTCGCGATTTCACTTCCCCCCCCCCCTACCCCCAGCGGAGAAAGAGAGGATGAATGGGACCGTTGTTTTCTTCCCCGCGCGCTTTTTTTTTTTTCCCCGCGCGCTTTTTTTTATTCTCCCCCTCTCTTCTCTATTTGTGTGTGTGGAGAAAGTAACAAGCACCTAAAGTGACAAAGTGACATTATAAAATGAAAAGATAGTGGGTTTTTCTCGCGCGCTGTTTTGGCGCGCTTTAAGTTGGCGGATGTTTCTTTGCGGGATGTTTCTTTGCGGGAGGGATAATTCTTATTATATATACTTGTTTTGCGTTTGATGCGCCATTTAATTAAAATCTATCATCTTCTTTAGGTCGCTCTTGCCTACTCGTCTGCATAATTTGGAAATGGCATCTTCAAGTCAGGATAATTCTGGTGCTAATTCTGGAGATATTTTTGACGAAGATTTAAAATCTTGTATCGCGGAATTATGTTTGCTGTTAGCTTGCAATATTTCAGAATTAGATTTTAAAACGCTGCATAGCTTAGTCAAAAAGCGTTCCGTTGCTTGGCATCCAGACAAAAATTTAAATAATCCGAAAAAGGCTCTTTTTGAAGATCATCTAAAGCGTTTAAATGGTGCTTGGACAACATATAAATTATTGTCACCTGGAGCTTCAAATGAAATTGATAGTTCGGACGACGATTTACCAACAGAGGAGGAGTCTATGGATTACGGAGGTTCAACTGGATACTCGGAGGAATTTTTTAATGTTTCACCGACAAAAAATTTTGATTATCCTGATTTTGTTAAGTGTTTTTTTCGTTCCGAAACATGCAGACGAGCAGGTAAGAGCGTCATTGTTATTTTTCCTTCAAAATGTTTAACTGATAAATTAAGAAATAATTTATCAATTTATGTAAATGTTTCAAGTCACGAGCATCATTCAATTTATCAAATTGAGAATTTAACACTAGTGTCTATAACATTCTCAACAGAATGTCGTTTTTTTGATATAAGAAAATGTTTAAGAAGGTCTTTTGACACTTTTAAAGTAAATTTTGTAATTCGTTACAGTAAATTGCAATCGGCTCTTTTTGAAAATTGCGGTATTGCAATTGCAGAGGTTGGAGAACATTCTAAAAAAAAGGATGTACCCGATTCGAAATCTTTCTCTTCATTTTTGCTATCTGAATATGCCAAAAAAAAAGACATAACTAATGTATATGAGTTAATGTCTTCGTATTCGCATTTCAGAATTATAACTTGTAACTTGGAAATTTTAACTGATGATCACAAAGAAGATCATGAAATTCATTTTGAAAATGCACAAAAATTTGTTCATATTAGTGACCAAAAACGATTTTGCAAAAATGCAATTGAAGTTGTAAAAGCTCAACAATTTATGAATTTAAAACTTATGTCAAATGTTTCTTATCTAGAATCAAGAGTTGTTGAAATTTCAAATAATTTAACAGACATAAATAAGGAAGATGAAAATAAATTGTATTTCTTTGATGCTTTTTTTTTTATAACTTGTATATGTTGTAATATTGATGTGAAAAATAATTATAAGGATTGTTTTGAATATATTTTAAAAAGTTTCAATTTTGGTGACCCAAAGAAAAGATATACGGCATTAATTGGTCCCTATAATTGTGGTAAAACTTCAATTGGATTTTCATTTTTAAAGTTATTTAGTGGGGTGTCCATAAATTGCAATGTAGATTTTGGTAGGATAGGTTTCTTTTTAGGTGAAGCAATTAACCAACGATTTGTACTGTTCGACGATGCCTCAAATAAAGGATTCAAAAACTTGGATGAACTACGGGACCATCTGGATGGACGGATCCAAGTGCAACTTGAAAAGAAAAACATGCAACCATTGATGCAGAAGTTTCCGGCTGGTATTATAACATCTAACAAACCACTATTAAGCAACCTAAAAGTTCGTGTCAAGGAGTTCACTGTGAAGCCATCTCCTATTGGTAAACATAAACTTTATATTTAGTTAAATGTAAATTCACGTGACAGTCGTAAATCCAACTCAAAGTTTTTTATATTTACAGGGCAACATCAATTTGACATGAACTATAAGGTGTTATTCATCGTTCTAACAATGTGGAATTTAATACCGACTGAAAGTTACTTCTGGAAATATATCAACAATTATAAATCAACCTGGTTCTCACAACATGTTCCAAATTGTGCACTATGTAATGCTTTTATTAATGCAAAAGCAAAACCAAATGAGTCCTAATTAATATTTTTGGGGGTGGGGGGATTTTTTGGGGGGATTTTTTTAAAACACATGCCTAAAGAAGATGATAGATTTTTTTAAAAATAATTTCAATGTATTTAATTGAATTAATTCTTTTTCATTTAAATGTTTATTTATATGAATTAATTGAATTGCTTGAATTGTCTCTTTTTCATTTAAATGTTTATTTATATGAATTAAGATAAAATAATTTCAATGTATTTTTATTGAATTGTTTCTTTTTCATTTAAATGTTTATTTATATGAATTAAGATTTAATTCTTTTTCATTTAAATGTTTATTTATATGAATTAAGATTTTAATGATGTATGATAAATTCAATGTATTTGTATTTAGTAAATTGTTATTTTGTAAATGACGAATAAAAACGGGAAATAATCCCAATGGCTAACTGCTGTGGATTGACCGGTAACGGCTTTTCATAATGGTTCAGCTTTTAGGATGAAATGTTTCCATAATTTTTATACGTCTTAAGGTAAGTATTTGTAGGTAGTATGTAAGAAAAATTCAGAATGTAACTTACAATATTACATTGAAAAAAAGCAATATTATATGATACACTCTAAACATGTCTTAATATTCACTGGATTCTTTGTAATCTAAAATTAAAATATAAACAATAAAATTAATAATATATTTATTATGTATATAACATACTCACATTTAAAAATTCATGGAAGGAATAACAATGTTTTCCACTTCATTTGATCCCAGAGGAATATCAACACTGGTTTCAACGGGATTGGTTTGAAGGGGAATATCAACATTGGGCTCGTCCTTAGGTAAACGAGTCTTTTTATCAGACAATGCTGCAGGCTTAAGTTTGGAAACTTCAATTACTTGTTTTAAATTACAATCAATATTTTCAGGTAAACGAATCCAAGTTACATTGTGTTCATAGTCATTTTTACATTGCACATCTGTTAATCCCCCAAAACTTGAAAATTTTTTAATAATGTACAACAAAGCTGCAATAATTGCTTTGTACATTTCTAAATTAAAATTTGGTTCTAATCTGGCATTTATACGGTCAGATACTATTTTTCTGAATTCTGCATCCAATTCTTTTTTACATTTAACGGGATCTTCTGACTGCCAACACGCTCTACGTCGAACCTCATATTGTGATAATTCAGTTTCACTCAGATACAATTGCAATACAAACTCTCTTGAGGCGTCCATGAACATCTCACGTTCCTCCTCACTAGGTTCGCCAGCATCCTCATTTTCCAAAGGTTCATCCATTAATGTAGCACCATCAACAGCATCTCCACGTTTTGCTGCGGAACACTTCAATTTGTGAAATTTCTTATAAATGAGGTAGGCTATTTCTTCGATGAAATCAAATGAAGCAGCAAATTTTTCTTTGAAAGACTCCATTTCTGAAACGAAATAAATAGAGGCTCCAGGAATATGATATAATATTTTATGTTAATCGTGGTCGATATCTAATCTTGGAGGTCGGATGAGATCTATTTCTACTACTTCTTTAGGAATTTCTGCAAAAACCTCATCTTTATCCTCAGACCCGGCATCCTCAGACGAACCTGCTTTATCCAGTTTAATTTTTTTAGGCTCTGTTCTAAGTATTGTGTTATCCCAAAAATCAGTACTTTCATCAGGATCGACCATAATTGACGTACCAGGATCACCGTAATGAGTTTCCTCTGTTGCCGGTATTCTACCCATTTGTGCATCAATAATTTTTTGTAGTAACTCTGACTGATCGGCATGCATTTTTCTCAGCCTGAAAAAAAGGCGGAATCCAAAATCCTCGTAATTTGCACCTGAGCCCGTAGAAAACGAATGCACTCCTACATAAAGGTATCCTTTTGGTAATAATATACCTATCCCATCATCGTCAGTAGTTAGTCTGTACTGATTTGAGGCCCAACCAACAGGTGGTAGCGGTGAATTTTCACTTTCACAATAAGTTGAGTATACCCATTGATTTTGTATAAAAGGATGAAATTTTACTTTCCAGTGATTACTTGCATTCGCAAAACTTTCATGGTGCCGTTTAATTTCTGGTTCTTTACCATTACCAGAAAATGTAGCTACAGCTATACCATCATGATGGAATGCATAGGAAAATAAATAAGGAGATTTAGCTTTAGTAGATGTTGGGCGGCGATAAATGTCTGCAGCAAAAAGCTCCCAAACCCAAAAAAAATCCTTATTCGTTTTGATACATTTTCTCTCCTCTCCTTCTGCAATTATATCGGCGTTGGGTAATCTCAGTTTTTTTATTAGTACGTTTTTGTCTTCTCCCCCGAACCATATATTTCTTTTTAATATTTTTTCTTCCTGATCTATCGATTCTAGCACACCCCACCCTAAGCGTTTTAGATGCGGACGTTTCTTGCAAGAGCTTTTTGACATATTTAAGCAAATCAGTCCTTTTATTTGGGTTTTTTAAAAGAGGTATAGTTTTTAGTATAAAGTTTGTAGTTTTAATAGTCTCTAAAAGCTTTCTTACAGAAACGGTGCTTTCTGTATTAGTACTTGTATTACTAAAATTTAAAGAGTCAATTAATCCATATAATTCTGCTCCCGCAATTACTGTTCCACCGGCAAAATATCCTGCTAAGTTGGAAAATGTATAAACGGCAGTTTCTCCTTCAATCCAACCCCCAAAATCAATTAAATTTAACTCTAATAATATGTCAGTTACTACTTCTGGGGCCAAAGCTAATACTGAAGCACCAATACCCATATATAATATATAATAAATATATATATTAAAGACATATAATATCAATCAAATTCCTTAAAAACCTCTATTAATAAATAGAACAATTATTAAAAAAACACTCAATTAAAGTCACTACACGTACGGTATTAAAAAAACTCAATTAAAAACAATACGCTAACAGAAACAAACGCGCCAAGACATGACGATAAACGCGCCAACATGATAAAGCAAGAAACTTACCGCCCCAAGCAACCCGACCAACGGAAACTCCAATTATGGCAACCCTACGGCGGTTTCAGTTCGCGATTTCACTTCCCCCCCCCCCCTACCCCCAGCGGAGAAAGAGAGGATGAATGGGACCGTTGTTTTCTTCCCCGCGCGCTTTTTTTTTTTTCCCCGCGCGCTTTTTTTTATTCTCCCCCTCTCTTCTCTATTTGTGTGTGTGGAGAAAGTAACAAGCACCTAAAGTGACAAAGTGACATTATAAAATGAAAAGATAGTGGGTTTTTCTCGCGCGCTGTTTTGGCGCGCTTTAAGTTGGCGGATGTTTCTTTGCGGGATGTTTCTTTGCGGGAGGGATAATTCTTATTATATATACTTGTTTTGCGTTTGATGCGCCATTTAATTAAAATCTATCATCTTCTTTAGGTCGCTCTTGCCTACTCGTCTGCATAATTTGGAAATGGCATCTTCAAGTCAGGATAATTCTGGTGCTAATTCTGGAGATATTTTTGACGAAGATTTAAAATCTTGTATCGCGGAATTATGTTTGCTGTTAGCTTGCAATATTTCAGCATTAGATTTTAAAACGCTGCATAGCTTAGTCAAAAAGCGTTCCGTTGCTTGGCATCCAGACAAAAATTTAAATAATCCGAAAAAGGCTCTTTTTGAAGATCATCTAAAGCGTTTAAATGGTGCTTGGACAACATATAAATTATTGTCACCTGGAGCTTCAAATGAAATTGATAGTTCGGACGACGATTTACCAACAGAGGAGGAGTCTATGGATTACGGAGGTTCAACTGGATACTCGGAGGAATTTTTTAATGTTTCACCGACAAAAAATTTTGATTATCCTGATTTTGTTAAGTGTTTTTTTCGTTCCGAAACATGCAGACGAGCAGGTAAGAGCGTCATTGTTATTTTTCCTTCAAAATGTTTAACTGATAAATTAAGAAATAATTTATCAATTTATGTAAATGTTTCAAGTCACGAGCATCATTCAATTTATCAAATTGAGAATTTAACACTAGTGTCTATAACATTCTCAACAGAATGTCGTTTTTTTGATATAAGAAAATGTTTAAGAAGGTCTTTTGACACTTTTAAAGTAAATTTTGTAATTCGTTACAGTAAATTGCAATCGGCTCTTTTTGAAAATTGCGGTATTGCAATTGCAGAGGTTGGAGAACATTCTAAAAAAAAGGATGTACCCGATTCGAAATCTTTCTCTTCATTTTTGCTATCTGAATATGCCAAAAAAAAAGACATAACTAATGTATATGAGTTAATGTCTTCGTATTCGCATTTCAGAATTATAACTTGTAACTTGGAAATTTTAACTGATGATCACAAAGAAGATCATGAAATTCATTTTGAAAATGCACAAAAATTTGTTCATATTAGTGACCAAAAACGATTTTGCAAAAATGCAATTGAAGTTGTAAAAGCTCAACAATTTATGAATTTAAAACTTATGTCAAATGTTTCTTATCTAGAATCAAGAGTTGTTGAAATTTCAAATAATTTAACAGACATAAATAAGGAAGATGAAAATAAATTGTATTTCTTTGATGCTTTTTTTTTTATAACTTGTATATGTTGTAATATTGATGTGAAAAATAATTATAAGGATTGTTTTGAATATATTTTAAAAAGTTTCAATTTTGGTGACCCAAAGAAAAGATATACGGCATTAATTGGTCCCTATAATTGTGGTAAAACTTCAATTGGATTTTCATTTTTAAAGTTATTTAGTGGGGTGTCCATAAATTGCAATGTAGATTTTGGTAGGATAGGTTTCTTTTTAGGTGAAGCAATTAACCAACGATTTGTACTGTTCGACGATGCCTCAAATAAAGGATTCAAAAACTTGGATGAACTACGGGACCATCTGGATGGACGGATCCAAGTGCAACTTGAAAAGAAAAACATGCAACCATTGATGCAGAAGTTTCCGGCTGGTATTATAACATCTAACAAACCACTATTAAGCAACCTAAAAGTTCGTGTCAAGGAGTTCACTGTGAAGCCATCTCCTATTGGTAAACATAAACTTTATATTTAGTTAAATGTAAATTCACGTGACAGTCGTAAATCCAACTCAAAGTTTTTTATATTTACAGGGCAACATCAATTTGACATGAACTATAAGGTGTTATTCATCGTTCTAACAATGTGGAATTTAATACCGACTGAAAGTTACTTCTGGAAATATATCAACAATTATAAATCAACCTGGTTCTCACAACATGTTCCAAATTGTGCACTATGTAATGCTTTTATTAATGCAAAAGCAAAACCAAATGAGTCCTAATTAATATTTTTGGGGGTGGGGGGATTTTTTGGGGGGATTTTTTTAAAACACATGCCTAAAGAAGATGATAGATTTTTTTAAAAATAATTTCAATGTATTTAATTGAATTAATTCTTTTTCATTTAAATGTTTATTTATATGAATTAATTGAATTGCTTGAATTGTCTCTTTTTCATTTAAATGTTTATTTATATGAATTAAGATAAAATAATTTCAATGTATTTTTATTGAATTGTTTCTTTTTCATTTAAATGTTTATTTATATGAATTAAGATTTAATTCTTTTTCATTTAAATGTTTATTTATATGAATTAAGATTTTAATGATGTATGATAAATTCAATGTATTTGTATTTAGTAAATTGTTATTTTGTAAATGACGAATAAAAACGGGAAATAATCCCAATGGCTAACTGCTGTGGATTGACCGGTAACGGCTTTTCATAATGGTTCAGCTTTTAGGATGAAATGTTTCCATAATTTTTATACGTCTTAAGGTAAGTATTTGTAGGTAGTATGTAAGAAAAATTCAGAATGTAACTTACAATATTACATTGAAAAAAAGCAATATTATATGATACACTCTAAACATGTCTTAATATTCACTGGATTCTTTGTAATCTAAAATTAAAATATAAACAATAAAATTAATAATATATTTATTATGTATATAACATACTCACATTTAAAAATTCATGGAAGGAATAACAATGTTTTCCACTTCATTTGATCCCAGAGGAATATCAACACTGGTTTCAACGGGATTGGTTTGAAGGGGAATATCAACATTGGGCTCGTCCTTAGGTAAACGAGTCTTTTTATCAGACAATGCTGCAGGCTTAAGTTTGGAAACTTCAATTACTTGTTTTAAATTACAATCAATATTTTCAGGTAAACGAATCCAAGTTACATTGTGTTCATAGTCATTTTTACATTGCACATCTGTTAATCCCCCAAAACTTGAAAATTTTTTAATAATGTACAACAAAGCTGCAATAATTGCTTTGTACATTTCTAAATTAAAATTTGGTTCTAATCTGGCATTTATACGGTCAGATACTATTTTTCTGAATTCTGCATCCAATTCTTTTTTACATTTAACGGGATCTTCTGACTGCCAACACGCTCTACGTCGAACCTCATATTGTGATAATTCAGTTTCACTCAGATACAATTGCAATACAAACTCTCTTGAGGCGTCCATGAACATCTCACGTTCCTCCTCACTAGGTTCGCCAGCATCCTCATTTTCCAAAGGTTCATCCATTAATGTAGCACCATCAACAGCATCTCCACGTTTTGCTGCGGAACACTTCAATTTGTGAAATTTCTTATAAATGAGGTAGGCTATTTCTTCGATGAAATCAAATGAAGCAGCAAATTTTTCTTTGAAAGACTCCATTTCTGAAACGAAATAAATAGAGGCTCCAGGAATATGATATAATATTTTATGTTAATCGTGGTCGATATCTAATCTTGGAGGTCGGATGAGATCTATTTCTACTACTTCTTTAGGAATTTCTGCAAAAACCTCATCTTTATCCTCAGACCCGGCATCCTCAGACGAACCTGCTTTATCCAGTTTAATTTTTTTAGGCTCTGTTCTAAGTATTGTGTTATCCCAAAAATCAGTACTTTCATCAGGATCGACCATAATTGACGTACCAGGATCACCGTAATGAGTTTCCTCTGTTGCCGGTATTCTACCCATTTGTGCATCAATAATTTTTTGTAGTAACTCTGACTGATCGGCATGCATTTTTCTCAGCCTGAAAAAAAGGCGGAATCCAAAATCCTCGTAATTTGCACCTGAGCCCGTAGAAAACGAATGCACTCCTACATAAAGGTATCCTTTTGGTAATAATATACCTATCCCATCATCGTCAGTAGTTAGTCTGTACTGATTTGAGGCCCAACCAACAGGTGGTAGCGGTGAATTTTCACTTTCACAATAAGTTGAGTATACCCATTGATTTTGTATAAAAGGATGAAATTTTACTTTCCAGTGATTACTTGCATTCGCAAAACTTTCATGGTGCCGTTTAATTTCTGGTTCTTTACCATTACCAGAAAATGTAGCTACAGCTATACCATCATGATGGAATGCATAGGAAAATAAATAAGGAGATTTAGCTTTAGTAGATGTTGGGCGGCGATAAATGTCTGCAGCAAAAAGCTCCCAAACCCAAAAAAAATCCTTATTCGTTTTGATACATTTTCTCTCCTCTCCTTCTGCAATTATATCGGCGTTGGGTAATCTCAGTTTTTTTATTAGTACGTTTTTGTCTTCTCCCCCGAACCATATATTTCTTTTTAATATTTTTTCTTCCTGATCTATCGATTCTAGCACACCCCACCCTAAGCGTTTTAGATGCGGACGTTTCTTGCAAGAGCTTTTTGACATATTTAAGCAAATCAGTCCTTTTATTTGGGTTTTTTAAAAGAGGTATAGTTTTTAGTATAAAGTTTGTAGTTTTAATAGTCTCTAAAAGCTTTCTTACAGAAACGGTGCTTTCTGTATTAGTACTTGTATTACTAAAATTTAAAGAGTCAATTAATCCATATAATTCTGCTCCCGCAATTACTGTTCCACCGGCAAAATATCCTGCTAAGTTGGAAAATGTATAAACGGCAGTTTCTCCTTCAATCCAACCCCCAAAATCAATTAAATTTAACTCTAATAATATGTCAGTTACTACTTCTGGGGCCAAAGCTAATACTGAAGCACCAATACCCATATATAATATATAATAAATATATATATTAAAGACATATAATATCAATCAAATTCCTTAAAAACCTCTATTAATAAATAGAACAATTATTAAAAAAACACTCAATTAAAGTCACTACACGTACGGTATTAAAAAAACTCAATTAAAAACAATACGCTAACAGAAACAAACGCGCCAAGACATGACGATAAACGCGCCAACATGATAAAGCAAGAAACTTACCGCCCCAAGCAACCCGACCAACGGAAACTCCAATTATGGCAACCCTACGGCGGTTTCAGTTCGCGATTTCACTTCCCCCCCCCCCTACCCCCAGCGGAGAAAGAGAGGATGAATGGGACCGTTGTTTTCTTCCCCGCGCGCTTTTTTTTTTTTCCCCGCGCGCTTTTTTTTATTCTCCCCCTCTCTTCTCTATTTGTGTGTGTGGAGAAAGTAACAAGCACCTAAAGTGACAAAGTGACATTATAAAATGAAAAGATAGTGGGTTTTTCTCGCGCGCTGTTTTGGCGCGCTTTAAGTTGGCGGATGTTTCTTTGCGGGATGTTTCTTTGCGGGAGGGATAATTCTTATTATATATACTTGTTTTGCGTTTGATGCGCCATTTAATTAAAATCTATCATCTTCTTTAGGTCGCTCTTGCCTACTCGTCTGCATAATTTGGAAATGGCATCTTCAAGTCAGGATAATTCTGGTGCTAATTCTGGAGATATTTTTGACGAAGATTTAAAATCTTGTATCGCGGAATTATGTTTGCTGTTAGCTTGCAATATTTCAGAATTAGATTTTAAAACGCTGCATAGCTTAGTCAAAAAGCGTTCCGTTGCTTGGCATCCAGACAAAAATTTAAATAATCCGAAAAAGGCTCTTTTTGAAGATCATCTAAAGCGTTTAAATGGTGCTTGGACAACATATAAATTATTGTCACCTGGAGCTTCAAATGAAATTGATAGTTCGGACGACGATTTACCAACAGAGGAGGAGTCTATGGATTACGGAGGTTCAACTGGATACTCGGAGGAATTTTTTAATGTTTCACCGACAAAAAATTTTGATTATCCTGATTTTGTTAAGTGTTTTTTTCGTTCCGAAACATGCAGACGAGCAGGTAAGAGCGTCATTGTTATTTTTCCTTCAAAATGTTTAACTGATAAATTAAGAAATAATTTATCAATTTATGTAAATGTTTCAAGTCACGAGCATCATTCAATTTATCAAATTGAGAATTTAACACTAGTGTCTATAACATTCTCAACAGAATGTCGTTTTTTTGATATAAGAAAATGTTTAAGAAGGTCTTTTGACACTTTTAAAGTAAATTTTGTAATTCGTTACAGTAAATTGCAATCGGCTCTTTTTGAAAATTGCGGTATTGCAATTGCAGAGGTTGGAGAACATTCTAAAAAAAAGGATGTACCCGATTCGAAATCTTTCTCTTCATTTTTGCTATCTGAATATGCCAAAAAAAAAGACATAACTAATGTATATGAGTTAATGTCTTCGTATTCGCATTTCAGAATTATAACTTGTAACTTGGAAATTTTAACTGATGATCACAAAGAAGATCATGAAATTCATTTTGAAAATGCACAAAAATTTGTTCATATTAGTGACCAAAAACGATTTTGCAAAAATGCAATTGAAGTTGTAAAAGCTCAACAATTTATGAATTTAAAACTTATGTCAAATGTTTCTTATCTAGAATCAAGAGTTGTTGAAATTTCAAATAATTTAACAGACATAAATAAGGAAGATGAAAATAAATTGTATTTCTTTGATGCTTTTTTTTTTATAACTTGTATATGTTGTAATATTGATGTGAAAAATAATTATAAGGATTGTTTTGAATATATTTTAAAAAGTTTCAATTTTGGTGACCCAAAGAAAAGATATACGGCATTAATTGGTCCCTATAATTGTGGTAAAACTTCAATTGGATTTTCATTTTTAAAGTTATTTAGTGGGGTGTCCATAAATTGCAATGTAGATTTTGGTAGGATAGGTTTCTTTTTAGGTGAAGCAATTAACCAACGATTTGTACTGTTCGACGATGCCTCAAATAAAGGATTCAAAAACTTGGATGAACTACGGGACCATCTGGATGGACGGATCCAAGTGCAACTTGAAAAGAAAAACATGCAACCATTGATGCAGAAGTTTCCGGCTGGTATTATAACATCTAACAAACCACTATTAAGCAACCTAAAAGTTCGTGTCAAGGAGTTCACTGTGAAGCCATCTCCTATTGGTAAACATAAACTTTATATTTAGTTAAATGTAAATTCACGTGACAGTCGTAAATCCAACTCAAAGTTTTTTATATTTACAGGGCAACATCAATTTGACATGAACTATAAGGTGTTATTCATCGTTCTAACAATGTGGAATTTAATACCGACTGAAAGTTACTTCTGGAAATATATCAACAATTATAAATCAACCTGGTTCTCACAACATGTTCCAAATTGTGCACTATGTAATGCTTTTATTAATGCAAAAGCAAAACCAAATGAGTCCTAATTAATATTTTTGGGGGTGGGGGGATTTTTTGGGGGGATTTTTTTAAAACACATGCCTAAAGAAGATGATAGATTTTTTTAAAAATAATTTCAATGTATTTAATTGAATTAATTCTTTTTCATTTAAATGTTTATTTATATGAATTAATTGAATTGCTTGAATTGTCTCTTTTTCATTTAAATGTTTATTTATATGAATTAAGATAAAATAATTTCAATGTATTTTTATTGAATTGTTTCTTTTTCATTTAAATGTTTATTTATATGAATTAAGATTTAATTCTTTTTCATTTAAATGTTTATTTATATGAATTAAGATTTTAATGATGTATGATAAATTCAATGTATTTGTATTTAGTAAATTGTTATTTTGTAAATGACGAATAAAAACGGGAAATAATCCCAATGGCTAACTGCTGTGGATTGACCGGTAACGGCTTTTCATAATGGTTCAGCTTTTAGGATGAAATGTTTCCATAATTTTTATACGTCTTAAGGTAAGTATTTGTAGGTAGTATGTAAGAAAAATTCAGAATGTAACTTACAATATTACATTGAAAAAAAGCAATATTATATGATACACTCTAAACATGTCTTAATATTCACTGGATTCTTTGTAATCTAAAATTAAAATATAAACAATAAAATTAATAATATATTTATTATGTATATAACATACTCACATTTAAAAATTCATGGAAGGAATAACAATGTTTTCCACTTCATTTGATCCCAGAGGAATATCAACACTGGTTTCAACGGGATTGGTTTGAAGGGGAATATCAACATTGGGCTCGTCCTTAGGTAAACGAGTCTTTTTATCAGACAATGCTGCAGGCTTAAGTTTGGAAACTTCAATTACTTGTTTTAAATTACAATCAATATTTTCAGGTAAACGAATCCAAGTTACATTGTGTTCATAGTCATTTTTACATTGCACATCTGTTAATCCCCCAAAACTTGAAAATTTTTTAATAATGTACAACAAAGCTGCAATAATTGCTTTGTACATTTCTAAATTAAAATTTGGTTCTAATCTGGCATTTATACGGTCAGATACTATTTTTCTGAATTCTGCATCCAATTCTTTTTTACATTTAACGGGATCTTCTGACTGCCAACACGCTCTACGTCGAACCTCATATTGTGATAATTCAGTTTCACTCAGATACAATTGCAATACAAACTCTCTTGAGGCGTCCATGAACATCTCACGTTCCTCCTCACTAGGTTCGCCAGCATCCTCATTTTCCAAAGGTTCATCCATTAATGTAGCACCATCAACAGCATCTCCACGTTTTGCTGCGGAACACTTCAATTTGTGAAATTTCTTATAAATGAGGTAGGCTATTTCTTCGATGAAATCAAATGAAGCAGCAAATTTTTCTTTGAAAGACTCCATTTCTGAAACGAAATAAATAGAGGCTCCAGGAATATGATATAATATTTTATGTTAATCGTGGTCGATATCTAATCTTGGAGGTCGGATGAGATCTATTTCTACTACTTCTTTAGGAATTTCTGCAAAAACCTCATCTTTATCCTCAGACCCGGCATCCTCAGACGAACCTGCTTTATCCAGTTTAATTTTTTTAGGCTCTGTTCTAAGTATTGTGTTATCCCAAAAATCAGTACTTTCATCAGGATCGACCATAATTGACGTACCATAAATTGATAAATTATTTCTTAATTTATCAGTTAAACATTTTGAAGGAAAAATAACAATGACGCTCTTACCTGCTCGTCTGCATGTTTCGGAACGAAAAAAACACTTAACAAAATCAGGATAATCAAAATTTTTTGTCGGTGAAACATTAAAAAATTCCTCCGAGTATCCAGTTGAACCTCCGTAATCCATAGACTCCTCCTCTGTTGGTAAATCGTCGTCCGAACTATCAATTTCATTTGAAGCTCCAGGTGACAATAATTTATATGTTGTCCAAGCACCATTTAAACGCTTTAGATGATCTTCAAAAAGAGCCTTTTTCGGATTATTTAAATTTTTGTCTGGATGCCAAGCAACGGAACGCTTTTTGACTAAGCTATGCAGCGTTTTAAAATCTAATTCTGAAATATTGCAAGCTAACAGCAAACATAATTCCGCGATACAAGATTTTAAATCTTCGTCAAAAATATCTCCAGAATTAGCACCAGAATTATCCTGACTTGAAGATGCCATTTCCAAATTATGCAGACGAGTAGGCAAGAGCGACCTAAAGAAGATGATAGATTTTAATTAAATGGCGCATCAAACGCAAAACAAGTATATATAATAAGAATTATCCCTCCCGCAAAGAAACATCCCGCAAAGAAACATCCGCCAACTTAAAGCGCGCCAAAACAGCGCGCGAGAAAAACCCACTATCTTTTCATTTTATAATGTCACTTTGTCACTTTAGGTGCTTGTTACTTTCTCCACACACACAAATAGAGAAGAGAGGGGGAGAATAAAAAAAAGCGCGCGGGGAAAAAAAAAAAAGCGCGCGGGGAAGAAAACAACGGTCCCATTCATCCTCTCTTTCTCCGCTGGGGGTAGGGGGGGGGGGAAGTGAAATCGCGAACTGAAACCGCCGTAGGGTTGCCATAATTGGAGTTTCCGTTGGTCGGGTTGCTTGGGGCGGTAAGTTTCTTGCTTTATCATGTTGGCGCGTTTATCGTCATGTCTTGGCGCGTTTGTTTCTGTTAGCGTATTGTTTTTAATTGAGTTTTTTTAATACCGTACGTGTAGTGACTTTAATTGAGTGTTTTTTTAATAATTGTTCTATTTATTAATAGAGGTTTTTAAGGAATTTGATTGATATTATATGTCTTTAATATATATATTTATTATATATTATATATGGGTATTGGTGCTTCAGTATTAGCTTTGGCCCCAGAAGTAGTAACTGACATATTATTAGAGTTAAATTTAATTGATTTTGGGGGTTGGATTGAAGGAGAAACTGCCGTTTATACATTTTCCAACTTAGCAGGATATTTTGCCGGTGGAACAGTAATTGCGGGAGCAGAATTATATGGATTAATTGACTCTTTAAATTTTAGTAATACAAGTACTAATACAGAAAGCACCGTTTCTGTAAGAAAGCTTTTAGAGACTATTAAAACTACAAACTTTATACTAAAAACTATACCTCTTTTAAAAAACCCAAATAAAAGGACTGATTTGCTTAAATATGTCAAAAAGCTCTTGCAAGAAACGTCCGCATCTAAAACGCTTAGGGTGGGGTGTGCTAGAATCGATAGATCAGGAAGAAAAAATATTAAAAAGAAATATATGGTTCGGGGGAGAAGACAAAAACGTACTAATAAAAAAACTGAGATTACCCAACGCCGATATAATTGCAGAAGGAGAGGAGAGAAAATGTATCAAAACGAATAAGGATTTTTTTTGGGTTTGGGAGCTTTTTGCTGCAGACATTTATCGCCGCCCAACATCTACTAAAGCTAAATCTCCTTATTTATTTTCCTATGCATTCCATCATGATGGTATAGCTGTAGCTACATTTTCTGGTAATGGTAAAGAACCAGAAATTAAACGGCACCATGAAAGTTTTGCGAATGCAAGTAATCACTGGAAAGTAAAATTTCATCCTTTTATACAAAATCAATGGGTATACTCAACTTATTGTGAAAGTGAAAATTCACCGCTACCACCTGTTGGTTGGGCCTCAAATCAGTACAGACTAACTACTGACGATGATGGGATAGGTATATTATTACCAAAAGGATACCTTTATGTAGGAGTGCATTCGTTTTCTACGGGCTCAGGTGCAAATTACGAGGATTTTGGATTCCGCCTTTTTTTCAGGCTGAGAAAAATGCATGCCGATCAGTCAGAGTTACTACAAAAAATTATTGATGCACAAATGGGTAGAATACCGGCAACAGAGGAAACTCATTACGGTGATCCTGGTACGTCAATTATGGTCGATCCTGATGAAAGTACTGATTTTTGGGATAACACAATACTTAGAACAGAGCCTAAAAAAATTAAACTGGATAAAGCAGGTTCGTCTGAGGATGCCGGGTCTGAGGATAAAGATGAGGTTTTTGCAGAAATTCCTAAAGAAGTAGTAGAAATAGATCTCATCCGACCTCCAAGATTAGATATCGACCACGATTAACATAAAATATTATATCATATTCCTGGAGCCTCTATTTATTTCGTTTCAGAAATGGAGTCTTTCAAAGAAAAATTTGCTGCTTCATTTGATTTCATCGAAGAAATAGCCTACCTCATTTATAAGAAATTTCACAAATTGAAGTGTTCCGCAGCAAAACGTGGAGATGCTGTTGATGGTGCTACATTAATGGATGAACCTTTGGAAAATGAGGATGCTGGCGAACCTAGTGAGGAGGAACGTGAGATGTTCATGGACGCCTCAAGAGAGTTTGTATTGCAATTGTATCTGAGTGAAACTGAATTATCACAATATGAGGTTCGACGTAGAGCGTGTTGGCAGTCAGAAGATCCCGTTAAATGTAAAAAAGAATTGGATGCAGAATTCAGAAAAATAGTATCTGACCGTATAAATGCCAGATTAGAACCAAATTTTAATTTAGAAATGTACAAAGCAATTATTGCAGCTTTGTTGTACATTATTAAAAAATTTTCAAGTTTTGGGGGATTAACAGATGTGCAATGTAAAAATGACTATGAACACAATGTAACTTGGATTCGTTTACCTGAAAATATTGATTGTAATTTAAAACAAGTAATTGAAGTTTCCAAACTTAAGCCTGCAGCATTGTCTGATAAAAAGACTCGTTTACCTAAGGACGAGCCCAATGTTGATATTCCCCTTCAAACCAATCCCGTTGAAACCAGTGTTGATATTCCTCTGGGATCAAATGAAGTGGAAAACATTGTTATTCCTTCCATGAATTTTTAAATGTGAGTATGTTATATACATAATAAATATATTATTAATTTTATTGTTTATATTTTAATTTTAGATTACAAAGAATCCAGTGAATATTAAGACATGTTTAGAGTGTATCATATAATATTGCTTTTTTTCAATGTAATATTGTAAGTTACATTCTGAATTTTTCTTACATACTACCTACAAATACTTACCTTAAGACGTATAAAAATTATGGAAACATTTCATCCTAAAAGCTGAACCATTATGAAAAGCCGTTACCGGTCAATCCACAGCAGTTAGCCATTGGGATTATTTCCCGTTTTTATTCGTCATTTACAAAATAACAATTTACTAAATACAAATACATTGAATTTATCATACATCATTAAAATCTTAATTCATATAAATAAACATTTAAATGAAAAAGAATTAAATCTTAATTCATATAAATAAACATTTAAATGAAAAAGAAACAATTCAATAAAAATACATTGAAATTATTTTATCTTAATTCATATAAATAAACATTTAAATGAAAAAGAGACAATTCAAGCAATTCAATTAATTCATATAAATAAACATTTAAATGAAAAAGAATTAATTCAATTAAATACATTGAAATTATTTTTAAAAAAATCTATCATCTTCTTTAGGCATGTGTTTTAAAAAAATCCCCCCAAAAAATCCCCCCACCCCCAAAAATATTAATTAGGACTCATTTGGTTTTGCTTTTGCATTAATAAAAGCATTACATAGTGCACAATTTGGAACATGTTGTGAGAACCAGGTTGATTTATAATTGTTGATATATTTCCAGAAGTAACTTTCAGTCGGTATTAAATTCCACATTGTTAGAACGATGAATAACACCTTATAGTTCATGTCAAATTGATGTTGCCCTGTAAATATAAAAAACTTTGAGTTGGATTTACGACTGTCACGTGAATTTACATTTAACTAAATATAAAGTTTATGTTTACCAATAGGAGATGGCTTCACAGTGAACTCCTTGACACGAACTTTTAGGTTGCTTAATAGTGGTTTGTTAGATGTTATAATACCAGCCGGAAACTTCTGCATCAATGGTTGCATGTTTTTCTTTTCAAGTTGCACTTGGATCCGTCCATCCAGATGGTCCCGTAGTTCATCCAAGTTTTTGAATCCTTTATTTGAGGCATCGTCGAACAGTACAAATCGTTGGTTAATTGCTTCACCTAAAAAGAAACCTATCCTACCAAAATCTACATTGCAATTTATGGACACCCCACTAAATAACTTTAAAAATGAAAATCCAATTGAAGTTTTACCACAATTATAGGGACCAATTAATGCCGTATATCTTTTCTTTGGGTCACCAAAATTGAAACTTTTTAAAATATATTCAAAACAATCCTTATAATTATTTTTCACATCAATATTACAACATATACAAGTTATAAAAAAAAAAGCATCAAAGAAATACAATTTATTTTCATCTTCCTTATTTATGTCTGTTAAATTATTTGAAATTTCAACAACTCTTGATTCTAGATAAGAAACATTTGACATAAGTTTTAAATTCATAAATTGTTGAGCTTTTACAACTTCAATTGCATTTTTGCAAAATCGTTTTTGGTCACTAATATGAACAAATTTTTGTGCATTTTCAAAATGAATTTCATGATCTTCTTTGTGATCATCAGTTAAAATTTCCAAGTTACAAGTTATAATTCTGAAATGCGAATACGAAGACATTAACTCATATACATTAGTTATGTCTTTTTTTTTGGCATATTCAGATAGCAAAAATGAAGAGAAAGATTTCGAATCGGGTACATCCTTTTTTTTAGAATGTTCTCCAACCTCTGCAATTGCAATACCGCAATTTTCAAAAAGAGCCGATTGCAATTTACTGTAACGAATTACAAAATTTACTTTAAAAGTGTCAAAAGACCTTCTTAAACATTTTCTTATATCAAAAAAACGACATTCTGTTGAGAATGTTATAGACACTAGTGTTAAATTCTCAATTTGATAAATTGAATGATGCTCGTGACTTGAAACATTTACATAAATTGATAAATTATTTCTTAATTTATCAGTTAAACATTTTGAAGGAAAAATAACAATGACGCTCTTACCTGCTCGTCTGCATGTTTCGGAACGAAAAAAACACTTAACAAAATCAGGATAATCAAAATTTTTTGTCGGTGAAACATTAAAAAATTCCTCCGAGTATCCAGTTGAACCTCCGTAATCCATAGACTCCTCCTCTGTTGGTAAATCGTCGTCCGAACTATCAATTTCATTTGAAGCTCCAGGTGACAATAATTTATATGTTGTCCAAGCACCATTTAAACGCTTTAGATGATCTTCAAAAAGAGCCTTTTTCGGATTATTTAAATTTTTGTCTGGATGCCAAGCAACGGAACGCTTTTTGACTAAGCTATGCAGCGTTTTAAAATCTAATTCTGAAATATTGCAAGCTAACAGCAAACATAATTCCGCGATACAAGATTTTAAATCTTCGTCAAAAATATCTCCAGAATTAGCACCAGAATTATCCTGACTTGAAGATGCCATTTCCAAATTATGCAGACGAGTAGGCAAGAGCGACCTAAAGAAGATGATAGATTTTAATTAAATGGCGCATCAAACGCAAAACAAGTATATATAATAAGAATTATCCCTCCCGCAAAGAAACATCCCGCAAAGAAACATCCGCCAACTTAAAGCGCGCCAAAACAGCGCGCGAGAAAAACCCACTATCTTTTCATTTTATAATGTCACTTTGTCACTTTAGGTGCTTGTTACTTTCTCCACACACACAAATAGAGAAGAGAGGGGGAGAATAAAAAAAAGCGCGCGGGGAAAAAAAAAAAAGCGCGCGGGGAAGAAAACAACGGTCCCATTCATCCTCTCTTTCTCCGCTGGGGGTAGGGGGGGGGGGAAGTGAAATCGCGAACTGAAACCGCCGTAGGGTTGCCATAATTGGAGTTTCCGTTGGTCGGGTTGCTTGGGGCGGTAAGTTTCTTGCTTTATCATGTTGGCGCGTTTATCGTCATGTCTTGGCGCGTTTGTTTCTGTTAGCGTATTGTTTTTAATTGAGTTTTTTTAATACCGTACGTGTAGTGACTTTAATTGAGTGTTTTTTTAATAATTGTTCTATTTATTAATAGAGGTTTTTAAGGAATTTGATTGATATTATATGTCTTTAATATATATATTTATTATATATTATATATGGGTATTGGTGCTTCAGTATTAGCTTTGGCCCCAGAAGTAGTAACTGACATATTATTAGAGTTAAATTTAATTGATTTTGGGGGTTGGATTGAAGGAGAAACTGCCGTTTATACATTTTCCAACTTAGCAGGATATTTTGCCGGTGGAACAGTAATTGCGGGAGCAGAATTATATGGATTAATTGACTCTTTAAATTTTAGTAATACAAGTACTAATACAGAAAGCACCGTTTCTGTAAGAAAGCTTTTAGAGACTATTAAAACTACAAACTTTATACTAAAAACTATACCTCTTTTAAAAAACCCAAATAAAAGGACTGATTTGCTTAAATATGTCAAAAAGCTCTTGCAAGAAACGTCCGCATCTAAAACGCTTAGGGTGGGGTGTGCTAGAATCGATAGATCAGGAAGAAAAAATATTAAAAAGAAATATATGGTTCGGGGGAGAAGACAAAAACGTACTAATAAAAAAACTGAGATTACCCAACGCCGATATAATTGCAGAAGGAGAGGAGAGAAAATGTATCAAAACGAATAAGGATTTTTTTTGGGTTTGGGAGCTTTTTGCTGCAGACATTTATCGCCGCCCAACATCTACTAAAGCTAAATCTCCTTATTTATTTTCCTATGCATTCCATCATGATGGTATAGCTGTAGCTACATTTTCTGGTAATGGTAAAGAACCAGAAATTAAACGGCACCATGAAAGTTTTGCGAATGCAAGTAATCACTGGAAAGTAAAATTTCATCCTTTTATACAAAATCAATGGGTATACTCAACTTATTGTGAAAGTGAAAATTCACCGCTACCACCTGTTGGTTGGGCCTCAAATCAGTACAGACTAACTACTGACGATGATGGGATAGGTATATTATTACCAAAAGGATACCTTTATGTAGGAGTGCATTCGTTTTCTACGGGCTCAGGTGCAAATTACGAGGATTTTGGATTCCGCCTTTTTTTCAGGCTGAGAAAAATGCATGCCGATCAGTCAGAGTTACTACAAAAAATTATTGATGCACAAATGGGTAGAATACCGGCAACAGAGGAAACTCATTACGGTGATCCTGGTACGTCAATTATGGTCGATCCTGATGAAAGTACTGATTTTTGGGATAACACAATACTTAGAACAGAGCCTAAAAAAATTAAACTGGATAAAGCAGGTTCGTCTGAGGATGCCGGGTCTGAGGATAAAGATGAGGTTTTTGCAGAAATTCCTAAAGAAGTAGTAGAAATAGATCTCATCCGACCTCCAAGATTAGATATCGACCACGATTAACATAAAATATTATATCATATTCCTGGAGCCTCTATTTATTTCGTTTCAGAAATGGAGTCTTTCAAAGAAAAATTTGCTGCTTCATTTGATTTCATCGAAGAAATAGCCTACCTCATTTATAAGAAATTTCACAAATTGAAGTGTTCCGCAGCAAAACGTGGAGATGCTGTTGATGGTGCTACATTAATGGATGAACCTTTGGAAAATGAGGATGCTGGCGAACCTAGTGAGGAGGAACGTGAGATGTTCATGGACGCCTCAAGAGAGTTTGTATTGCAATTGTATCTGAGTGAAACTGAATTATCACAATATGAGGTTCGACGTAGAGCGTGTTGGCAGTCAGAAGATCCCGTTAAATGTAAAAAAGAATTGGATGCAGAATTCAGAAAAATAGTATCTGACCGTATAAATGCCAGATTAGAACCAAATTTTAATTTAGAAATGTACAAAGCAATTATTGCAGCTTTGTTGTACATTATTAAAAAATTTTCAAGTTTTGGGGGATTAACAGATGTGCAATGTAAAAATGACTATGAACACAATGTAACTTGGATTCGTTTACCTGAAAATATTGATTGTAATTTAAAACAAGTAATTGAAGTTTCCAAACTTAAGCCTGCAGCATTGTCTGATAAAAAGACTCGTTTACCTAAGGACGAGCCCAATGTTGATATTCCCCTTCAAACCAATCCCGTTGAAACCAGTGTTGATATTCCTCTGGGATCAAATGAAGTGGAAAACATTGTTATTCCTTCCATGAATTTTTAAATGTGAGTATGTTATATACATAATAAATATATTATTAATTTTATTGTTTATATTTTAATTTTAGATTACAAAGAATCCAGTGAATATTAAGACATGTTTAGAGTGTATCATATAATATTGCTTTTTTTCAATGTAATATTGTAAGTTACATTCTGAATTTTTCTTACATACTACCTACAAATACTTACCTTAAGACGTATAAAAATTATGGAAACATTTCATCCTAAAAGCTGAACCATTATGAAAAGCCGTTACCGGTCAATCCACAGCAGTTAGCCATTGGGATTATTTCCCGTTTTTATTCGTCATTTACAAAATAACAATTTACTAAATACAAATACATTGAATTTATCATACATCATTAAAATCTTAATTCATATAAATAAACATTTAAATGAAAAAGAATTAAATCTTAATTCATATAAATAAACATTTAAATGAAAAAGAAACAATTCAATAAAAATACATTGAAATTATTTTATCTTAATTCATATAAATAAACATTTAAATGAAAAAGAGACAATTCAAGCAATTCAATTAATTCATATAAATAAACATTTAAATGAAAAAGAATTAATTCAATTAAATACATTGAAATTATTTTTAAAAAAATCTATCATCTTCTTTAGGCATGTGTTTTAAAAAAATCCCCCCAAAAAATCCCCCCACCCCCAAAAATATTAATTAGGACTCATTTGGTTTTGCTTTTGCATTAATAAAAGCATTACATAGTGCACAATTTGGAACATGTTGTGAGAACCAGGTTGATTTATAATTGTTGATATATTTCCAGAAGTAACTTTCAGTCGGTATTAAATTCCACATTGTTAGAACGATGAATAACACCTTATAGTTCATGTCAAATTGATGTTGCCCTGTAAATATAAAAAACTTTGAGTTGGATTTACGACTGTCACGTGAATTTACATTTAACTAAATATAAAGTTTATGTTTACCAATAGGAGATGGCTTCACAGTGAACTCCTTGACACGAACTTTTAGGTTGCTTAATAGTGGTTTGTTAGATGTTATAATACCAGCCGGAAACTTCTGCATCAATGGTTGCATGTTTTTCTTTTCAAGTTGCACTTGGATCCGTCCATCCAGATGGTCCCGTAGTTCATCCAAGTTTTTGAATCCTTTATTTGAGGCATCGTCGAACAGTACAAATCGTTGGTTAATTGCTTCACCTAAAAAGAAACCTATCCTACCAAAATCTACATTGCAATTTATGGACACCCCACTAAATAACTTTAAAAATGAAAATCCAATTGAAGTTTTACCACAATTATAGGGACCAATTAATGCCGTATATCTTTTCTTTGGGTCACCAAAATTGAAACTTTTTAAAATATATTCAAAACAATCCTTATAATTATTTTTCACATCAATATTACAACATATACAAGTTATAAAAAAAAAAGCATCAAAGAAATACAATTTATTTTCATCTTCCTTATTTATGTCTGTTAAATTATTTGAAATTTCAACAACTCTTGATTCTAGATAAGAAACATTTGACATAAGTTTTAAATTCATAAATTGTTGAGCTTTTACAACTTCAATTGCATTTTTGCAAAATCGTTTTTGGTCACTAATATGAACAAATTTTTGTGCATTTTCAAAATGAATTTCATGATCTTCTTTGTGATCATCAGTTAAAATTTCCAAGTTACAAGTTATAATTCTGAAATGCGAATACGAAGACATTAACTCATATACATTAGTTATGTCTTTTTTTTTGGCATATTCAGATAGCAAAAATGAAGAGAAAGATTTCGAATCGGGTACATCCTTTTTTTTAGAATGTTCTCCAACCTCTGCAATTGCAATACCGCAATTTTCAAAAAGAGCCGATTGCAATTTACTGTAACGAATTACAAAATTTACTTTAAAAGTGTCAAAAGACCTTCTTAAACATTTTCTTATATCAAAAAAACGACATTCTGTTGAGAATGTTATAGACACTAGTGTTAAATTCTCAATTTGATAAATTGAATGATGCTCGTGACTTGAAACATTTACATAAATTGATAAATTATTTCTTAATTTATCAGTTAAACATTTTGAAGGAAAAATAACAATGACGCTCTTACCTGCTCGTCTGCATGTTTCGGAACGAAAAAAACACTTAACAAAATCAGGATAATCAAAATTTTTTGTCGGTGAAACATTAAAAAATTCCTCCGAGTATCCAGTTGAACCTCCGTAATCCATAGACTCCTCCTCTGTTGGTAAATCGTCGTCCGAACTATCAATTTCATTTGAAGCTCCAGGTGACAATAATTTATATGTTGTCCAAGCACCATTTAAACGCTTTAGATGATCTTCAAAAAGAGCCTTTTTCGGATTATTTAAATTTTTGTCTGGATGCCAAGCAACGGAACGCTTTTTGACTAAGCTATGCAGCGTTTTAAAATCTAATTCTGAAATATTGCAAGCTAACAGCAAACATAATTCCGCGATACAAGATTTTAAATCTTCGTCAAAAATATCTCCAGAATTAGCACCAGAATTATCCTGACTTGAAGATGCCATTTCCAAATTATGCAGACGAGTAGGCAAGAGCGACCTAAAGAAGATGATAGATTTTAATTAAATGGCGCATCAAACGCAAAACAAGTATATATAATAAGAATTATCCCTCCCGCAAAGAAACATCCCGCAAAGAAACATCCGCCAACTTAAAGCGCGCCAAAACAGCGCGCGAGAAAAACCCACTATCTTTTCATTTTATAATGTCACTTTGTCACTTTAGGTGCTTGTTACTTTCTCCACACACACAAATAGAGAAGAGAGGGGGAGAATAAAAAAAAGCGCGCGGGGAAAAAAAAAAAAGCGCGCGGGGAAGAAAACAACGGTCCCATTCATCCTCTCTTTCTCCGCTGGGGGTAGGGGGGGGGGGAAGTGAAATCGCGAACTGAAACCGCCGTAGGGTTGCCATAATTGGAGTTTCCGTTGGTCGGGTTGCTTGGCGCGCGGGGAAAAAAAAAAAAGCGCGCGGGGAAGAAAACAACGGTCCCATTCATCCTCTCTTTCTCCGCTGGGGGTAGGGGGGGGGGGAAGTGAAATCGCGAACTGAAACCGCCGTAGGGTTGCCATAATTGGAGTTTCCGTTGGTCGGGTTGCTTGGGGCGGTAAGTTTCTTGCTTTATCATGTTGGCGCGTTTATCGTCATGTCTTGGCGCGTTTGTTTCTGTTAGCGTATTGTTTTTAATTGAGTTTTTTTAATACCGTACGTGTAGTGACTTTAATTGAGTGTTTTTTTAATAATTGTTCTATTTATTAATAGAGGTTTTTAAGGAATTTGATTGATATTATATGTCTTTAATATATATATTTATTATATATTATATATGGGTATTGGTGCTTCAGTATTAGCTTTGGCCCCAGAAGTAGTAACTGACATATTATTAGAGTTAAATTTAATTGATTTTGGGGGTTGGATTGAAGGAGAAACTGCCGTTTATACATTTTCCAACTTAGCAGGATATTTTGCCGGTGGAACAGTAATTGCGGGAGCAGAATTATATGGATTAATTGACTCTTTAAATTTTAGTAATACAAGTACTAATACAGAAAGCACCGTTTCTGTAAGAAAGCTTTTAGAGACTATTAAAACTACAAACTTTATACTAAAAACTATACCTCTTTTAAAAAACCCAAATAAAAGGACTGATTTGCTTAAATATGTCAAAAAGCTCTTGCAAGAAACGTCCGCATCTAAAACGCTTAGGGTGGGGTGTGCTAGAATCGATAGATCAGGAAGAAAAAATATTAAAAAGAAATATATGGTTCGGGGGAGAAGACAAAAACGTACTAATAAAAAAACTGAGATTACCCAACGCCGATATAATTGCAGAAGGAGAGGAGAGAAAATGTATCAAAACGAATAAGGATTTTTTTTGGGTTTGGGAGCTTTTTGCTGCAGACATTTATCGCCGCCCAACATCTACTAAAGCTAAATCTCCTTATTTATTTTCCTATGCATTCCATCATGATGGTATAGCTGTAGCTACATTTTCTGGTAATGGTAAAGAACCAGAAATTAAACGGCACCATGAAAGTTTTGCGAATGCAAGTAATCACTGGAAAGTAAAATTTCATCCTTTTATACAAAATCAATGGGTATACTCAACTTATTGTGAAAGTGAAAATTCACCGCTACCACCTGTTGGTTGGGCCTCAAATCAGTACAGACTAACTACTGACGATGATGGGATAGGTATATTATTACCAAAAGGATACCTTTATGTAGGAGTGCATTCGTTTTCTACGGGCTCAGGTGCAAATTACGAGGATTTTGGATTCCGCCTTTTTTTCAGGCTGAGAAAAATGCATGCCGATCAGTCAGAGTTACTACAAAAAATTATTGATGCACAAATGGGTAGAATACCGGCAACAGAGGAAACTCATTACGGTGATCCTGGTACGTCAATTATGGTCGATCCTGATGAAAGTACTGATTTTTGGGATAACACAATACTTAGAACAGAGCCTAAAAAAATTAAACTGGATAAAGCAGGTTCGTCTGAGGATGCCGGGTCTGAGGATAAAGATGAGGTTTTTGCAGAAATTCCTAAAGAAGTAGTAGAAATAGATCTCATCCGACCTCCAAGATTAGATATCGACCACGATTAACATAAAATATTATATCATATTCCTGGAGCCTCTATTTATTTCGTTTCAGAAATGGAGTCTTTCAAAGAAAAATTTGCTGCTTCATTTGATTTCATCGAAGAAATAGCCTACCTCATTTATAAGAAATTTCACAAATTGAAGTGTTCCGCAGCAAAACGTGGAGATGCTGTTGATGGTGCTACATTAATGGATGAACCTTTGGAAAATGAGGATGCTGGCGAACCTAGTGAGGAGGAACGTGAGATGTTCATGGACGCCTCAAGAGAGTTTGTATTGCAATTGTATCTGAGTGAAACTGAATTATCACAATATGAGGTTCGACGTAGAGCGTGTTGGCAGTCAGAAGATCCCGTTAAATGTAAAAAAGAATTGGATGCAGAATTCAGAAAAATAGTATCTGACCGTATAAATGCCAGATTAGAACCAAATTTTAATTTAGAAATGTACAAAGCAATTATTGCAGCTTTGTTGTACATTATTAAAAAATTTTCAAGTTTTGGGGGATTAACAGATGTGCAATGTAAAAATGACTATGAACACAATGTAACTTGGATTCGTTTACCTGAAAATATTGATTGTAATTTAAAACAAGTAATTGAAGTTTCCAAACTTAAGCCTGCAGCATTGTCTGATAAAAAGACTCGTTTACCTAAGGACGAGCCCAATGTTGATATTCCCCTTCAAACCAATCCCGTTGAAACCAGTGTTGATATTCCTCTGGGATCAAATGAAGTGGAAAACATTGTTATTCCTTCCATGAATTTTTAAATGTGAGTATGTTATATACATAATAAATATATTATTAATTTTATTGTTTATATTTTAATTTTAGATTACAAAGAATCCAGTGAATATTAAGACATGTTTAGAGTGTATCATATAATATTGCTTTTTTTCAATGTAATATTGTAAGTTACATTCTGAATTTTTCTTACATACTACCTACAAATACTTACCTTAAGACGTATAAAAATTATGGAAACATTTCATCCTAAAAGCTGAACCATTATGAAAAGCCGTTACCGGTCAATCCACAGCAGTTAGCCATTGGGATTATTTCCCGTTTTTATTCGTCATTTACAAAATAACAATTTACTAAATACAAATACATTGAATTTATCATACATCATTAAAATCTTAATTCATATAAATAAACATTTAAATGAAAAAGAATTAAATCTTAATTCATATAAATAAACATTTAAATGAAAAAGAAACAATTCAATAAAAATACATTGAAATTATTTTATCTTAATTCATATAAATAAACATTTAAATGAAAAAGAGACAATTCAAGCAATTCAATTAATTCATATAAATAAACATTTAAATGAAAAAGAATTAATTCAATTAAATACATTGAAATTATTTTTAAAAAAATCTATCATCTTCTTTAGGCATGTGTTTTAAAAAAATCCCCCCAAAAAATCCCCCCACCCCCAAAAATATTAATTAGGACTCATTTGGTTTTGCTTTTGCATTAATAAAAGCATTACATAGTGCACAATTTGGAACATGTTGTGAGAACCAGGTTGATTTATAATTGTTGATATATTTCCAGAAGTAACTTTCAGTCGGTATTAAATTCCACATTGTTAGAACGATGAATAACACCTTATAGTTCATGTCAAATTGATGTTGCCCTGTAAATATAAAAAACTTTGAGTTGGATTTACGACTGTCACGTGAATTTACATTTAACTAAATATAAAGTTTATGTTTACCAATAGGAGATGGCTTCACAGTGAACTCCTTGACACGAACTTTTAGGTTGCTTAATAGTGGTTTGTTAGATGTTATAATACCAGCCGGAAACTTCTGCATCAATGGTTGCATGTTTTTCTTTTCAAGTTGCACTTGGATCCGTCCATCCAGATGGTCCCGTAGTTCATCCAAGTTTTTGAATCCTTTATTTGAGGCATCGTCGAACAGTACAAATCGTTGGTTAATTGCTTCACCTAAAAAGAAACCTATCCTACCAAAATCTACATTGCAATTTATGGACACCCCACTAAATAACTTTAAAAATGAAAATCCAATTGAAGTTTTACCACAATTATAGGGACCAATTAATGCCGTATATCTTTTCTTTGGGTCACCAAAATTGAAACTTTTTAAAATATATTCAAAACAATCCTTATAATTATTTTTCACATCAATATTACAACATATACAAGTTATAAAAAAAAAAGCATCAAAGAAATACAATTTATTTTCATCTTCCTTATTTATGTCTGTTAAATTATTTGAAATTTCAACAACTCTTGATTCTAGATAAGAAACATTTGACATAAGTTTTAAATTCATAAATTGTTGAGCTTTTACAACTTCAATTGCATTTTTGCAAAATCGTTTTTGGTCACTAATATGAACAAATTTTTGTGCATTTTCAAAATGAATTTCATGATCTTCTTTGTGATCATCAGTTAAAATTTCCAAGTTACAAGTTATAATTCTGAAATGCGAATACGAAGACATTAACTCATATACATTAGTTATGTCTTTTTTTTTGGCATATTCAGATAGCAAAAATGAAGAGAAAGATTTCGAATCGGGTACATCCTTTTTTTTAGAATGTTCTCCAACCTCTGCAATTGCAATACCGCAATTTTCAAAAAGAGCCGATTGCAATTTACTGTAACGAATTACAAAATTTACTTTAAAAGTGTCAAAAGACCTTCTTAAACATTTTCTTATATCAAAAAAACGACATTCTGTTGAGAATGTTATAGACACTAGTGTTAAATTCTCAATTTGATAAATTGAATGATGCTCGTGACTTGAAACATTTACATAAATTGATAAATTATTTCTTAATTTATCAGTTAAACATTTTGAAGGAAAAATAACAATGACGCTCTTACCTGCTCGTCTGCATGTTTCGGAACGAAAAAAACACTTAACAAAATCAGGATAATCAAAATTTTTTGTCGGTGAAACATTAAAAAATTCCTCCGAGTATCCAGTTGAACCTCCGTAATCCATAGACTCCTCCTCTGTTGGTAAATCGTCGTCCGAACTATCAATTTCATTTGAAGCTCCAGGTGACAATAATTTATATGTTGTCCAAGCACCATTTAAACGCTTTAGATGATCTTCAAAAAGAGCCTTTTTCGGATTATTTAAATTTTTGTCTGGATGCCAAGCAACGGAACGCTTTTTGACTAAGCTATGCAGCGTTTTAAAATCTAATTCTGAAATATTGCAAGCTAACAGCAAACATAATTCCGCGATACAAGATTTTAAATCTTCGTCAAAAATATCTCCAGAATTAGCACCAGAATTATCCTGACTTGAAGATGCCATTTCCAAATTATGCAGACGAGTAGGCAAGAGCGACCTAAAGAAGATGATAGATTTTAATTAAATGGCGCATCAAACGCAAAACAAGTATATATAATAAGAATTATCCCTCCCGCAAAGAAACATCCCGCAAAGAAACATCCGCCAACTTAAAGCGCGCCAAAACAGCGCGCGAGAAAAACCCACTATCTTTTCATTTTATAATGTCACTTTGTCACTTTAGGTGCTTGTTACTTTCTCCACACACACTACCCGATTCGAAATCTTTCTCTTCATTTTTGCTATCTGAATATGCCAAAAAAAAAGACATAACTAATGTATATGAGTTAATGTCTTCGTATTCGCATTTCAGAATTATAACTTGTAACTTGGAAATTTTAACTGATGATCACAAAGAAGATCATGAAATTCATTTTGAAAATGCACAAAAATTTGTTCATATTAGTGACCAAAAACGATTTTGCAAAAATGCAATTGAAGTTGTAAAAGCTCAACAATTTATGAATTTAAAACTTATGTCAAATGTTTCTTATCTAGAATCAAGAGTTGTTGAAATTTCAAATAATTTAACAGACATAAATAAGGAAGATGAAAATAAATTGTATTTCTTTGATGCTTTTTTTTTTATAACTTGTATATGTTGTAATATTGATGTGAAAAATAATTATAAGGATTGTTTTGAATATATTTTAAAAAGTTTCAATTTTGGTGACCCAAAGAAAAGATATACGGCATTAATTGGTCCCTATAATTGTGGTAAAACTTCAATTGGATTTTCATTTTTAAAGTTATTTAGTGGGGTGTCCATAAATTGCAATGTAGATTTTGGTAGGATAGGTTTCTTTTTAGGTGAAGCAATTAACCAACGATTTGTACTGTTCGACGATGCCTCAAATAAAGGATTCAAAAACTTGGATGAACTACGGGACCATCTGGATGGACGGATCCAAGTGCAACTTGAAAAGAAAAACATGCAACCATTGATGCAGAAGTTTCCGGCTGGTATTATAACATCTAACAAACCACTATTAAGCAACCTAAAAGTTCGTGTCAAGGAGTTCACTGTGAAGCCATCTCCTATTGGTAAACATAAACTTTATATTTAGTTAAATGTAAATTCACGTGACAGTCGTAAATCCAACTCAAAGTTTTTTATATTTACAGGGCAACATCAATTTGACATGAACTATAAGGTGTTATTCATCGTTCTAACAATGTGGAATTTAATACCGACTGAAAGTTACTTCTGGAAATATATCAACAATTATAAATCAACCTGGTTCTCACAACATGTTCCAAATTGTGCACTATGTAATGCTTTTATTAATGCAAAAGCAAAACCAAATGAGTCCTAATTAATATTTTTGGGGGTGGGGGGATTTTTTGGGGGGATTTTTTTAAAACACATGCCTAAAGAAGATGATAGATTTTTTTAAAAATAATTTCAATGTATTTAATTGAATTAATTCTTTTTCATTTAAATGTTTATTTATATGAATTAATTGAATTGCTTGAATTGTCTCTTTTTCATTTAAATGTTTATTTATATGAATTAAGATAAAATAATTTCAATGTATTTTTATTGAATTGTTTCTTTTTCATTTAAATGTTTATTTATATGAATTAAGATTTAATTCTTTTTCATTTAAATGTTTATTTATATGAATTAAGATTTTAATGATGTATGATAAATTCAATGTATTTGTATTTAGTAAATTGTTATTTTGTAAATGACGAATAAAAACGGGAAATAATCCCAATGGCTAACTGCTGTGGATTGACCGGTAACGGCTTTTCATAATGGTTCAGCTTTTAGGATGAAATGTTTCCATAATTTTTATACGTCTTAAGGTAAGTATTTGTAGGTAGTATGTAAGAAAAATTCAGAATGTAACTTACAATATTACATTGAAAAAAAGCAATATTATATGATACACTCTAAACATGTCTTAATATTCACTGGATTCTTTGTAATCTAAAATTAAAATATAAACAATAAAATTAATAATATATTTATTATGTATATAACATACTCACATTTAAAAATTCATGGAAGGAATAACAATGTTTTCCACTTCATTTGATCCCAGAGGAATATCAACACTGGTTTCAACGGGATTGGTTTGAAGGGGAATATCAACATTGGGCTCGTCCTTAGGTAAACGAGTCTTTTTATCAGACAATGCTGCAGGCTTAAGTTTGGAAACTTCAATTACTTGTTTTAAATTACAATCAATATTTTCAGGTAAACGAATCCAAGTTACATTGTGTTCATAGTCATTTTTACATTGCACATCTGTTAATCCCCCAAAACTTGAAAATTTTTTAATAATGTACAACAAAGCTGCAATAATTGCTTTGTACATTTCTAAATTAAAATTTGGTTCTAATCTGGCATTTATACGGTCAGATACTATTTTTCTGAATTCTGCATCCAATTCTTTTTTACATTTAACGGGATCTTCTGACTGCCAACACGCTCTACGTCGAACCTCATATTGTGATAATTCAGTTTCACTCAGATACAATTGCAATACAAACTCTCTTGAGGCGTCCATGAACATCTCACGTTCCTCCTCACTAGGTTCGCCAGCATCCTCATTTTCCAAAGGTTCATCCATTAATGTAGCACCATCAACAGCATCTCCACGTTTTGCTGCGGAACACTTCAATTTGTGAAATTTCTTATAAATGAGGTAGGCTATTTCTTCGATGAAATCAAATGAAGCAGCAAATTTTTCTTTGAAAGACTCCATTTCTGAAACGAAATAAATAGAGGCTCCAGGAATATGATATAATATTTTATGTTAATCGTGGTCGATATCTAATCTTGGAGGTCGGATGAGATCTATTTCTACTACTTCTTTAGGAATTTCTGCAAAAACCTCATCTTTATCCTCAGACCCGGCATCCTCAGACGAACCTGCTTTATCCAGTTTAATTTTTTTAGGCTCTGTTCTAAGTATTGTGTTATCCCAAAAATCAGTACTTTCATCAGGATCGACCATAATTGACGTACCAGGATCACCGTAATGAGTTTCCTCTGTTGCCGGTATTCTACCCATTTGTGCATCAATAATTTTTTGTAGTAACTCTGACTGATCGGCATGCATTTTTCTCAGCCTGAAAAAAAGGCGGAATCCAAAATCCTCGTAATTTGCACCTGAGCCCGTAGAAAACGAATGCACTCCTACATAAAGGTATCCTTTTGGTAATAATATACCTATCCCATCATCGTCAGTAGTTAGTCTGTACTGATTTGAGGCCCAACCAACAGGTGGTAGCGGTGAATTTTCACTTTCACAATAAGTTGAGTATACCCATTGATTTTGTATAAAAGGATGAAATTTTACTTTCCAGTGATTACTTGCATTCGCAAAACTTTCATGGTGCCGTTTAATTTCTGGTTCTTTACCATTACCAGAAAATGTAGCTACAGCTATACCATCATGATGGAATGCATAGGAAAATAAATAAGGAGATTTAGCTTTAGTAGATGTTGGGCGGCGATAAATGTCTGCAGCAAAAAGCTCCCAAACCCAAAAAAAATCCTTATTCGTTTTGATACATTTTCTCTCCTCTCCTTCTGCAATTATATCGGCGTTGGGTAATCTCAGTTTTTTTATTAGTACGTTTTTGTCTTCTCCCCCGAACCATATATTTCTTTTTAATATTTTTTCTTCCTGATCTATCGATTCTAGCACACCCCACCCTAAGCGTTTTAGATGCGGACGTTTCTTGCAAGAGCTTTTTGACATATTTAAGCAAATCAGTCCTTTTATTTGGGTTTTTTAAAAGAGGTATAGTTTTTAGTATAAAGTTTGTAGTTTTAATAGTCTCTAAAAGCTTTCTTACAGAAACGGTGCTTTCTGTATTAGTACTTGTATTACTAAAATTTAAAGAGTCAATTAATCCATATAATTCTGCTCCCGCAATTACTGTTCCACCGGCAAAATATCCTGCTAAGTTGGAAAATGTATAAACGGCAGTTTCTCCTTCAATCCAACCCCCAAAATCAATTAAATTTAACTCTAATAATATGTCAGTTACTACTTCTGGGGCCAAAGCTAATACTGAAGCACCAATACCCATATATAATATATAATAAATATATATATTAAAGACATATAATATCAATCAAATTCCTTAAAAACCTCTATTAATAAATAGAACAATTATTAAAAAAACACTCAATTAAAGTCACTACACGTACGGTATTAAAAAAACTCAATTAAAAACAATACGCTAACAGAAACAAACGCGCCAAGACATGACGATAAACGCGCCAACATGATAAAGCAAGAAACTTACCGCCCCAAGCAACCCGACCAACGGAAACTCCAATTATGGCAACCCTACGGCGGTTTCAGTTCGCGATTTCACTTCCCCCCCCCCCTACCCCCAGCGGAGAAAGAGAGGATGAATGGGACCGTTGTTTTCTTCCCCGCGCGCTTTTTTTTTTTTCCCCGCGCGCTTTTTTTTATTCTCCCCCTCTCTTCTCTATTTGTGTGTGTGGAGAAAGTAACAAGCACCTAAAGTGACAAAGTGACATTATAAAATGAAAAGATAGTGGGTTTTTCTCGCGCGCTGTTTTGGCGCGCTTTAAGTTGGCGGATGTTTCTTTGCGGGATGTTTCTTTGCGGGAGGGATAATTCTTATTATATATACTTGTTTTGCGTTTGATGCGCCATTTAATTAAAATCTATCATCTTCTTTAGGTCGCTCTTGCCTACTCGTCTGCATAATTTGGAAATGGCATCTTCAAGTCAGGATAATTCTGGTGCTAATTCTGGAGATATTTTTGACGAAGATTTAAAATCTTGTATCGCGGAATTATGTTTGCTGTTAGCTTGCAATATTTCAGAATTAGATTTTAAAACGCTGCATAGCTTAGTCAAAAAGCGTTCCGTTGCTTGGCATCCAGACAAAAATTTAAATAATCCGAAAAAGGCTCTTTTTGAAGATCATCTAAAGCGTTTAAATGGTGCTTGGACAACATATAAATTATTGTCACCTGGAGCTTCAAATGAAATTGATAGTTCGGACGACGATTTACCAACAGAGGAGGAGTCTATGGATTACGGAGGTTCAACTGGATACTCGGAGGAATTTTTTAATGTTTCACCGACAAAAAATTTTGATTATCCTGATTTTGTTAAGTGTTTTTTTCGTTCCGAAACATGCAGACGAGCAGGTAAGAGCGTCATTGTTATTTTTCCTTCAAAATGTTTAACTGATAAATTAAGAAATAATTTATCAATTTATGTAAATGTTTCAAGTCACGAGCATCATTCAATTTATCAAATTGAGAATTTAACACTAGTGTCTATAACATTCTCAACAGAATGTCGTTTTTTTGATATAAGAAAATGTTTAAGAAGGTCTTTTGACACTTTTAAAGTAAATTTTGTAATTCGTTACAGTAAATTGCAATCGGCTCTTTTTGAAAATTGCGGTATTGCAATTGCAGAGGTTGGAGAACATTCTAAAAAAAAGGATGTACCCGATTCGAAATCTTTCTCTTCATTTTTGCTATCTGAATATGCCAAAAAAAAAGACATAACTAATGTATATGAGTTAATGTCTTCGTATTCGCATTTCAGAATTATAACTTGTAACTTGGAAATTTTAACTGATGATCACAAAGAAGATCATGAAATTCATTTTGAAAATGCACAAAAATTTGTTCATATTAGTGACCAAAAACGATTTTGCAAAAATGCAATTGAAGTTGTAAAAGCTCAACAATTTATGAATTTAAAACTTATGTCAAATGTTTCTTATCTAGAATCAAGAGTTGTTGAAATTTCAAATAATTTAACAGACATAAATAAGGAAGATGAAAATAAATTGTATTTCTTTGATGCTTTTTTTTTTATAACTTGTATATGTTGTAATATTGATGTGAAAAATAATTATAAGGATTGTTTTGAATATATTTTAAAAAGTTTCAATTTTGGTGACCCAAAGAAAAGATATACGGCATTAATTGGTCCCTATAATTGTGGTAAAACTTCAATTGGATTTTCATTTTTAAAGTTATTTAGTGGGGTGTCCATAAATTGCAATGTAGATTTTGGTAGGATAGGTTTCTTTTTAGGTGAAGCAATTAACCAACGATTTGTACTGTTCGACGATGCCTCAAATAAAGGATTCAAAAACTTGGATGAACTACGGGACCATCTGGATGGACGGATCCAAGTGCAACTTGAAAAGAAAAACATGCAACCATTGATGCAGAAGTTTCCGGCTGGTATTATAACATCTAACAAACCACTATTAAGCAACCTAAAAGTTCGTGTCAAGGAGTTCACTGTGAAGCCATCTCCTATTGGTAAACATAAACTTTATATTTAGTTAAATGTAAATTCACGTGACAGTCGTAAATCCAACTCAAAGTTTTTTATATTTACAGGGCAACATCAATTTGACATGAACTATAAGGTGTTATTCATCGTTCTAACAATGTGGAATTTAATACCGACTGAAAGTTACTTCTGGAAATATATCAACAATTATAAATCAACCTGGTTCTCACAACATGTTCCAAATTGTGCACTATGTAATGCTTTTATTAATGCAAAAGCAAAACCAAATGAGTCCTAATTAATATTTTTGGGGGTGGGGGGATTTTTTGGGGGGATTTTTTTAAAACACATGCCTAAAGAAGATGATAGATTTTTTTAAAAATAATTTCAATGTATTTAATTGAATTAATTCTTTTTCATTTAAATGTTTATTTATATGAATTAATTGAATTGCTTGAATTGTCTCTTTTTCATTTAAATGTTTATTTATATGAATTAAGATAAAATAATTTCAATGTATTTTTATTGAATTGTTTCTTTTTCATTTAAATGTTTATTTATATGAATTAAGATTTAATTCTTTTTCATTTAAATGTTTATTTATATGAATTAAGATTTTAATGATGTATGATAAATTCAATGTATTTGTATTTAGTAAATTGTTATTTTGTAAATGACGAATAAAAACGGGAAATAATCCCAATGGCTAACTGCTGTGGATTGACGCGTTTATCGTCATGTCTTGGCGCGTTTGTTTCTGTTAGCGTATTGTTTTTAATTGAGTTTTTTTAATACCGTACGTGTAGTGACTTTAATTGAGTGTTTTTTTAATAATTGTTCTATTTATTAATAGAGGTTTTTAAGGAATTTGATTGATATTATATGTCTTTAATATATATATTTATTATATATTATATATGGGTATTGGTGCTTCAGTATTAGCTTTGGCCCCAGAAGTAGTAACTGACATATTATTAGAGTTAAATTTAATTGATTTTGGGGGTTGGATTGAAGGAGAAACTGCCGTTTATACATTTTCCAACTTAGCAGGATATTTTGCCGGTGGAACAGTAATTGCGGGAGCAGAATTATATGGATTAATTGACTCTTTAAATTTTAGTAATACAAGTACTAATACAGAAAGCACCGTTTCTGTAAGAAAGCTTTTAGAGACTATTAAAACTACAAACTTTATACTAAAAACTATACCTCTTTTAAAAAACCCAAATAAAAGGACTGATTTGCTTAAATATGTCAAAAAGCTCTTGCAAGAAACGTCCGCATCTAAAACGCTTAGGGTGGGGTGTGCTAGAATCGATAGATCAGGAAGAAAAAATATTAAAAAGAAATATATGGTTCGGGGGAGAAGACAAAAACGTACTAATAAAAAAACTGAGATTACCCAACGCCGATATAATTGCAGAAGGAGAGGAGAGAAAATGTATCAAAACGAATAAGGATTTTTTTTGGGTTTGGGAGCTTTTTGCTGCAGACATTTATCGCCGCCCAACATCTACTAAAGCTAAATCTCCTTATTTATTTTCCTATGCATTCCATCATGATGGTATAGCTGTAGCTACATTTTCTGGTAATGGTAAAGAACCAGAAATTAAACGGCACCATGAAAGTTTTGCGAATGCAAGTAATCACTGGAAAGTAAAATTTCATCCTTTTATACAAAATCAATGGGTATACTCAACTTATTGTGAAAGTGAAAATTCACCGCTACCACCTGTTGGTTGGGCCTCAAATCAGTACAGACTAACTACTGACGATGATGGGATAGGTATATTATTACCAAAAGGATACCTTTATGTAGGAGTGCATTCGTTTTCTACGGGCTCAGGTGCAAATTACGAGGATTTTGGATTCCGCCTTTTTTTCAGGCTGAGAAAAATGCATGCCGATCAGTCAGAGTTACTACAAAAAATTATTGATGCACAAATGGGTAGAATACCGGCAACAGAGGAAACTCATTACGGTGATCCTGGTACGTCAATTATGGTCGATCCTGATGAAAGTACTGATTTTTGGGATAACACAATACTTAGAACAGAGCCTAAAAAAATTAAACTGGATAAAGCAGGTTCGTCTGAGGATGCCGGGTCTGAGGATAAAGATGAGGTTTTTGCAGAAATTCCTAAAGAAGTAGTAGAAATAGATCTCATCCGACCTCCAAGATTAGATATCGACCACGATTAACATAAAATATTATATCATATTCCTGGAGCCTCTATTTATTTCGTTTCAGAAATGGAGTCTTTCAAAGAAAAATTTGCTGCTTCATTTGATTTCATCGAAGAAATAGCCTACCTCATTTATAAGAAATTTCACAAATTGAAGTGTTCCGCAGCAAAACGTGGAGATGCTGTTGATGGTGCTACATTAATGGATGAACCTTTGGAAAATGAGGATGCTGGCGAACCTAGTGAGGAGGAACGTGAGATGTTCATGGACGCCTCAAGAGAGTTTGTATTGCAATTGTATCTGAGTGAAACTGAATTATCACAATATGAGGTTCGACGTAGAGCGTGTTGGCAGTCAGAAGATCCCGTTAAATGTAAAAAAGAATTGGATGCAGAATTCAGAAAAATAGTATCTGACCGTATAAATGCCAGATTAGAACCAAATTTTAATTTAGAAATGTACAAAGCAATTATTGCAGCTTTGTTGTACATTATTAAAAAATTTTCAAGTTTTGGGGGATTAACAGATGTGCAATGTAAAAATGACTATGAACACAATGTAACTTGGATTCGTTTACCTGAAAATATTGATTGTAATTTAAAACAAGTAATTGAAGTTTCCAAACTTAAGCCTGCAGCATTGTCTGATAAAAAGACTCGTTTACCTAAGGACGAGCCCAATGTTGATATTCCCCTTCAAACCAATCCCGTTGAAACCAGTGTTGATATTCCTCTGGGATCAAATGAAGTGGAAAACATTGTTATTCCTTCCATGAATTTTTAAATGTGAGTATGTTATATACATAATAAATATATTATTAATTTTATTGTTTATATTTTAATTTTAGATTACAAAGAATCCAGTGAATATTAAGACATGTTTAGAGTGTATCATATAATATTGCTTTTTTTCAATGTAATATTGTAAGTTACATTCTGAATTTTTCTTACATACTACCTACAAATACTTACCTTAAGACGTATAAAAATTATGGAAACATTTCATCCTAAAAGCTGAACCATTATGAAAAGCCGTTACCGGTCAATCCACAGCAGTTAGCCATTGGGATTATTTCCCGTTTTTATTCGTCATTTACAAAATAACAATTTACTAAATACAAATACATTGAATTTATCATACATCATTAAAATCTTAATTCATATAAATAAACATTTAAATGAAAAAGAATTAAATCTTAATTCATATAAATAAACATTTAAATGAAAAAGAAACAATTCAATAAAAATACATTGAAATTATTTTATCTTAATTCATATAAATAAACATTTAAATGAAAAAGAGACAATTCAAGCAATTCAATTAATTCATATAAATAAACATTTAAATGAAAAAGAATTAATTCAATTAAATACATTGAAATTATTTTTAAAAAAATCTATCATCTTCTTTAGGCATGTGTTTTAAAAAAATCCCCCCAAAAAATCCCCCCACCCCCAAAAATATTAATTAGGACTCATTTGGTTTTGCTTTTGCATTAATAAAAGCATTACATAGTGCACAATTTGGAACATGTTGTGAGAACCAGGTTGATTTATAATTGTTGATATATTTCCAGAAGTAACTTTCAGTCGGTATTAAATTCCACATTGTTAGAACGATGAATAACACCTTATAGTTCATGTCAAATTGATGTTGCCCTGTAAATATAAAAAACTTTGAGTTGGATTTACGACTGTCACGTGAATTTACATTTAACTAAATATAAAGTTTATGTTTACCAATAGGAGATGGCTTCACAGTGAACTCCTTGACACGAACTTTTAGGTTGCTTAATAGTGGTTTGTTAGATGTTATAATACCAGCCGGAAACTTCTGCATCAATGGTTGCATGTTTTTCTTTTCAAGTTGCACTTGGATCCGTCTATCCAGATGGTCCCGTAGTTCATCCAAGTTTTTGAATCCTTTATTTGAGGCATCGTCGAACAGTACAAATCGTTGGTTAATTGCTTCACCTAAAAAGAAACCTATCCTACCAAAATCTACATTGCAATTTATGGACACCCCACTAAATAACTTTAAAAATGAAAATCCAATTGAAGTTTTACCACAATTATAGGGACCAATTAATGCCGTATATCTTTTCTTTGGGTCACCAAAATTGAAACTTTTTAAAATATATTCAAAACAATCCTTATAATTATTTTTCACATCAATATTACAACATATACAAGTTATAAAAAAAAAAGCATCAAAGAAATACAATTTATTTTCATCTTCCTTATTTATGTCTGTTAAATTATTTGAAATTTCAACAACTCTTGATTCTAGATAAGAAACATTTGACATAAGTTTTAAATTCATAAATTGTTGAGCTTTTACAACTTCAATTGCATTTTTGCAAAATCGTTTTTGGTCACTAATATGAACAAATTTTTGTGCATTTTCAAAATGAATTTCATGATCTTCTTTGTGATCATCAGTTAAAATTTCCAAGTTACAAGTTATAATTCTGAAATGCGAATACGAAGACATTAACTCATATACATTAGTTATGTCTTTTTTTTTGGCATATTCAGATAGCAAAAATGAAGAGAAAGATTTCGAATCGGGTACATCCTTTTTTTTAGAATGTTCTCCAACCTCTGCAATTGCAATACCGCAATTTTCAAAAAGAGCCGATTGCAATTTACTGTAACGAATTACAAAATTTACTTTAAAAGTGTCAAAAGACCTTCTTAAACATTTTCTTATATCAAAAAAACGACATTCTGTTGAGAATGTTATAGACACTAGTGTTAAATTCTCAATTTGATAAATTGAATGATGCTCGTGACTTGAAACATTTACATAAATTGATAAATTATTTCTTAATTTATCAGTTAAACATTTTGAAGGAAAAATAACAATGACGCTCTTACCTGCTCGTCTGCATGTTTCGGAACGAAAAAAACACTTAACAAAATCAGGATAATCAAAATTTTTTGTCGGTGAAACATTAAAAAATTCCTCCGAGTATCCAGTTGAACCTCCGTAATCCATAGACTCCTCCTCTGTTGGTAAATCGTCGTCCGAACTATCAATTTCATTTGAAGCTCCAGGTGACAATAATTTATATGTTGTCCAAGCACCATTTAAACGCTTTAGATGATCTTCAAAAAGAGCCTTTTTCGGATTATTTAAATTTTTGTCTGGATGCCAAGCAACGGAACGCTTTTTGACTAAGCTATGCAGCGTTTTAAAATCTAATTCTGAAATATTGCAAGCTAACAGCAAACATAATTCCGCGATACAAGATTTTAAATCTTCGTCAAAAATATCTCCAGAATTAGCACCAGAATTATCCTGACTTGAAGATGCCATTTCCAAATTATGCAGACGAGTAGGCAAGAGCGACCTAAAGAAGATGATAGATTTTAATTAAATGGCGCATCAAACGCAAAACAAGTATATATAATAAGAATTATCCCTCCCGCAAAGAAACATCCCGCAAAGAAACATCCGCCAACTTAAAGCGCGCCAAAACAGCGCGCGAGAAAAACCCACTATCTTTTCATTTTATAATGTCACTTTGTCACTTTAGGTGCTTGTTACTTTCTCCACACACACAAATAGAGAAGAGAGGGGGAGAATAAAAAAAAGCGCGCGGGGAAAAAAAAAAAAGCGCGCGGGGAAGAAAACAACGGTCCCATTCATCCTCTCTTTCTCCGCTGGGGGTAGGGGGGGGGGGAGTGAAATCGCGAACTGAAACCGCCGTAGGGTTGCCATAATTGGAGTTTCCGTTGGTCGGGTTGCTTGGGGCGGTAAGTTTCTTGCTTTATCATGTTGGCGCGTTTATCGTCATGTCTTGGCGCGTTTGTTTCTGTTAGCGTATTGTTTTTAATTGAGTTTTTTTAATACCGTACGTGTAGTGACTTTAATTGAGTGTTTTTTTAATAATTGTTCTATTTATTAATAGAGGTTTTTAAGGAATTTGATTGATATTATATGTCTTTAATATATATATTTATTATATATTATATATGGGTATTGGTGCTTCAGTATTAGCTTTGGCCCCAGAAGTAGTAACTGACATATTATTAGAGTTAAATTTAATTGATTTTGGGGGTTGGATTGAAGGAGAAACTGCCGTTTATACATTTTCCAACTTAGCAGGATATTTTGCCGGTGGAACAGTAATTGCGGGAGCAGAATTATATGGATTAATTGACTCTTTAAATTTTAGTAATACAAGTACTAATACAGAAAGCACCGTTTCTGTAAGAAAGCTTTTAGAGACTATTAAAACTACAAACTTTATACTAAAAACTATACCTCTTTTAAAAAACCCAAATAAAAGGACTGATTTGCTTAAATATGTCAAAAAGCTCTTGCAAGAAACGTCCGCATCTAAAACGCTTAGGGTGGGGTGTGCTAGAATCGATAGATCAGGAAGAAAAAATATTAAAAAGAAATATATGGTTCGGGGGAGAAGACAAAAACGTACTAATAAAAAAACTGAGATTACCCAACGCCGATATAATTGCAGAAGGAGAGGAGAGAAAATGTATCAAAACGAATAAGGATTTTTTTTGGGTTTGGGAGCTTTTTGCTGCAGACATTTATCGCCGCCCAACATCTACTAAAGCTAAATCTCCTTATTTATTTTCCTATGCATTCCATCATGATGGTATAGCTGTAGCTACATTTTCTGGTAATGGTAAAGAACCAGAAATTAAACGGCACCATGAAAGTTTTGCGAATGCAAGTAATCACTGGAAAGTAAAATTTCATCCTTTTATACAAAATCAATGGGTATACTCAACTTATTGTGAAAGTGAAAATTCACCGCTACCACCTGTTGGTTGGGCCTCAAATCAGTACAGACTAACTACTGACGATGATGGGATAGGATACCTTTATGTAGGAGTGCATTCGTTTTCTACGGGCTCAGGTGCAAATTACGAGGATTTTGGATTCCGCCTTTTTTTCAGGCTGAGAAAAATGCATGCCGATCAGTCAGAGTTACTACAAAAAATTATTGATGCACAAATGGGTAGAATACCGGCAACAGAGGAAACTCATTACGGTGATCCTGGTACGTCAATTATGGTCGATCCTGATGAAAGTACTGATTTTTGGGATAACACAATACTTAGAACAGAGCCTAAAAAAATTAAACTGGATAAAGCAGGTTCGTCTGAGGATGCCGGGTCTGAGGATAAAGATGAGGTTTTTGCAGAAATTCCTAAAGAAGTAGTAGAAATAGATCTCATCCGACCTCCAAGATTAGATATCGACCACGATTAACATAAAATATTATATCATATTCCTGGAGCCTCTATTTATTTCGTTTCAGAAATGGAGTCTTTCAAAGAAAAATTTGCTGCTTCATTTGATTTCATCGAAGAAATAGCCTACCTCATTTATAAGAAATTTCACAAATTGAAGTGTTCCGCAGCAAAACGTGGAGATGCTGTTGATGGTGCTACATTAATGGATGAACCTTTGGAAAATGAGGATGCTGGCGAACCTAGTGAGGAGGAACGTGAGATGTTCATGGACGCCTCAAGAGAGTTTGTATTGCAATTGTATCTGAGTGAAACTGAATTATCACAATATGAGGTTCGACGTAGAGCGTGTTGGCAGTCAGAAGATCCCGTTAAATGTAAAAAAGAATTGGATGCAGAATTCAGAAAAATAGTATCTGACCGTATAAATGCCAGATTAGAACCAAATTTTAATTTAGAAATGTACAAAGCAATTATTGCAGCTTTGTTGTACATTATTAAAAAATTTTCAAGTTTTGGGGGATTAACAGATGTGCAATGTAAAAATGACTATGAACACAATGTAACTTGGATTCGTTTACCTGAAAATATTGATTGTAATTTAAAACAAGTAATTGAAGTTTCCAAACTTAAGCCTGCAGCATTGTCTGATAAAAAGACTCATTTACCTAAGGACGAGCCCAATGTTGATATTCCCCTTCAAACCAATCCCGTTGAAACCAGTGTTGATATTCCTCTGGGATCAAATGAAGTGGAAAACATTGTTATTCCTTCCATGAATTTTTAAATGTGAGTATGTTATATACATAATAAATATATTATTAATTTTATTGTTTATATTTTAATTTTAGATTACAAAGAATCCAGTGAATATTAAGACATGTTTAGAGTGTATCATATAATATTGCTTTTTTTCAATGTAATATTGTAAGTTACATTCTGAATTTTTCTTACATACTACCTACAAATACTTACCTTAAGACGTATAAAAATTATGGAAACATTTCATCCTAAAAGCTGAACCATTATGAAAAGCCGTTACCGGTCAATCCACAGCAGTTAGCCATTGGGATTATTTCCCGTTTTTATTCGTCATTTACAAAATAACAATTTACTAAATACAAATACATTGAATTTATCATACATCATTAAAATCTTAATTCATATAAATAAACATTTAAATGAAAAAGAATTAAATCTTAATTCATATAAATAAACATTTAAATGAAAAAGAAACAATTCAATAAAAATACATTGAAATTATTTTATCTTAATTCATATAAATAAACATTTAAATGAAAAAGAGACAATTCAAGCAATTCAATTAATTCATATAAATAAACATTTAAATGAAAAAGAATTAATTCAATTAAATACATTGAAATTATTTTTAAAAAAATCTATCATCTTCTTTAGGCATGTGTTTTAAAAAAATCCCCCCAAAAAATCCCCCCACCCCCAAAAATATTAATTAGGACTCATTTGGTTTTGCTTTTGCATTAATAAAAGCATTACATAGTGCACAATTTGGAACATGTTGTGAGAACCAGGTTGATTTATAATTGTTGATATATTTCCAGAAGTAACTTTCAGTCGGTATTAAATTCCACATTGTTAGAACGATGAATAACACCTTATAGTTCATGTCAAATTGATGTTGCCCTGTAAATATAAAAAACTTTGAGTTGGATTTACGACTGTCACGTGAATTTACATTTAACTAAATATAAAGTTTATGTTTACCAATAGGAGATGGCTTCACAGTGAACTCCTTGACACGAACTTTTAGGTTGCTTAATAGTGGTTTGTTAGATGTTATAATACCAGCCGGAAACTTCTGCATCAATGGTTGCATGTTTTTCTTTTCAAGTTGCACTTGGATCCGTCCATCCAGATGGTCCCGTAGTTCATCCAAGTTTTTGAATCCTTTATTTGAGGCATCGTCGAACAGTACAAATCGTTGGTTAATTGCTTCACCTAAAAAGAAACCTATCCTACCAAAATCTACATTGCAATTTATGGACACCCCACTAAATAACTTTAAAAATGAAAATCCAATTGAAGTTTTACCACAATTATAGGGACCAATTAATGCCGTATATCTTTTCTTTGGGTCACCAAAATTGAAACTTTTTAAAATATATTCAAAACAATCCTTATAATTATTTTTCACATCAATATTACAACATATACAAGTTATAAAAAAAAAAGCATCAAAGAAATACAATTTATTTTCATCTTCCTTATTTATGTCTGTTAAATTATTTGAAATTTCAACAACTCTTGATTCTAGATAAGAAACATTTGACATAAGTTTTAAATTCATAAATTGTTGAGCTTTTACAACTTCAATTGCATTTTTGCAAAATCGTTTTTGGTCACTAATATGAACAAATTTTTGTGCATTTTCAAAATGAATTTCATGATCTTCTTTGTGATCATCAGTTAAAATTTCCAAGTTACAAGTTATAATTCTGAAATGCGAATACGAAGACATTAACTCATATACATTAGTTATGTCTTTTTTTTTGGCATATTCAGATAGCAAAAATGAAGAGAAAGATTTCGAATCGGGTACATCCTTTTTTTTAGAATGTTCTCCAACCTCTGCAATTGCAATACCGCAATTTTCAAAAAGAGCCGATTGCAATTTACTGTAACGAATTACAAAATTTACTTTAAAAGTGTCAAAAGACCTTCTTAAACATTTTCTTATATCAAAAAAACGACATTCTGTTGAGAATGTTATAGACACTAGTGTTAAATTCTCAATTTGATAAATTGAATGATGCTCGTGACTTGAAACATTTACATAAATTGATAAATTATTTCTTAATTTATCAGTTAAACATTTTGAAGGAAAAATAACAATGACGCTCTTACCTGCTCGTCTGCATGTTTCGGAACGAAAAAAACACTTAACAAAATCAGGATAATCAAAATTTTTTGTCGGTGAAACATTAAAAAATTCCTCCGAGTATCCAGTTGAACCTCCGTAATCCATAGACTCCTCCTCTGTTGGTAAATCGTCGTCCGAACTATCAATTTCATTTGAAGCTCCAGGTGACAATAATTTATATGTTGTCCAAGCACCATTTAAACGCTTTAGATGATCTTCAAAAAGAGCCTTTTTCGGATTATTTAAATTTTTGTCTGGATGCCAAGCAACGGAACGCTTTTTGACTAAGCTATGCAGCGTTTTAAAATCTAATTCTGAAATATTGCAAGCTAACAGCAAACATAATTCCGCGATACAAGATTTTAAATCTTCGTCAAAAATATCTCCAGAATTAGCACCAGAATTATCCTGACTTGAAGATGCCATTTCCAAATTATGCAGACGAGTAGGCAAGAGCGACCTAAAGAAGATGATAGATTTTAATTAAATGGCGCATCAAACGCAAAACAAGTATATATAATAAGAATTATCCCTCCCGCAAAGAAACATCCCGCAAAGAAACATCCGCCAACTTAAAGCGCGCCAAAACAGCGCGCGAGAAAAACCCACTATCTTTTCATTTTATAATGTCACTTTGTCACTTTAGGTGCTTGTTACTTTCTCCACACACACAAATAGAGAAGAGAGGGGGAGAATAAAAAAAAGCGCGCGGGGAAAAAAAAAAAAGCGCGCGGGGAAGAAAACAACGGTCCCATTCATCCTCTCTTTCTCCGCTGGGGGTAGGGGGGGGGGGAAGTGAAATCGCGAACTGAAACCGCCGTAGGGTTGCCATAATTGGAGTTTCCGTTGGTCGGGTTGCTTGGGGCGGTAAGTTTCTTGCTTTATCATGTTGGCGCGTTTATCGTCATGTCTTGGCGCGTTTGTTTCTGTTAGCGTATTGTTTTTAATTGAGTTTTTTTAATACCGTACGTGTAGTGACTTTAATTGAGTGTTTTTTTAATAATTGTTCTATTTATTAATAGAGGTTTTTAAGGAATTTGATTGATATTATATGTCTTTAATATATATATTTATTATATATTATATATGGGTATTGGTGCTTCAGTATTAGCTTTGGCCCCAGAAGTAGTAACTGACATATTATTAGAGTTAAATTTAATTGATTTTGGGGGTTGGATTGAAGGAGAAACTGCCGTTTATACATTTTCCAACTTAGCAGGATATTTTGCCGGTGGAACAGTAATTGCGGGAGCAGAATTATATGGATTAATTGACTCTTTAAATTTTAGTAATACAAGTACTAATACAGAAAGCACCGTTTCTGTAAGAAAGCTTTTAGAGACTATTAAAACTACAAACTTTATACTAAAAACTATACCTCTTTTAAAAAACCCAAATAAAAGGACTGATTTGCTTAAATATGTCAAAAAGCTCTTGCAAGAAACGTCCGCATCTAAAACGCTTAGGGTGGGGTGTGCTAGAATCGATAGATCAGGAAGAAAAAATATTAAAAAGAAATATATGGTTCGGGGGAGAAGACAAAAACGTACTAATAAAAAAACTGAGATTACCCAACGCCGATATAATTGCAGAAGGAGAGGAGAGAAAATGTATCAAAACGAATAAGGATTTTTTTTGGGTTTGGGAGCTTTTTGCTGCAGACATTTATCGCCGCCCAACATCTACTAAAGCTAAATCTCCTTATTTATTTTCCTATGCATTCCATCATGATGGTATAGCTGTAGCTACATTTTCTGGTAATGGTAAAGAACCAGAAATTAAACGGCACCATGAAAGTTTTGCGAATGCAAGTAATCACTGGAAAGTAAAATTTCATCCTTTTATACAAAATCAATGGGTATACTCAACTTATTGTGAAAGTGAAAATTCACCGCTACCACCTGTTGGTTGGGCCTCAAATCAGTACAGACTAACTACTGACGATGATGGGATAGGTATATTATTACCAAAAGGATACCTTTATGTAGGAGTGCATTCGTTTTCTACGGGCTCAGGTGCAAATTACGAGGATTTTGGATTCCGCCTTTTTTTCAGGCTGAGAAAAATGCATGCCGATCAGTCAGAGTTACTACAAAAAATTATTGATGCACAAATGGGTAGAATACCGGCAACAGAGGAAACTCATTACGGTGATCCTGGTACGTCAATTATGGTCGATCCTGATGAAAGTACTGATTTTTGGGATAACACAATACTTAGAACAGAGCCTAAAAAAATTAAACTGGATAAAGCAGGTTCGTCTGAGGATGCCGGGTCTGAGGATAAAGATGAGGTTTTTGCAGAAATTCCTAAAGAAGTAGTAGAAATAGATCTCATCCGACCTCCAAGATTAGATATCGACCACGATTAACATAAAATATTATATCATATTCCTGGAGCCTCTATTTATTTCGTTTCAGAAATGGAGTCTTTCAAAGAAAAATTTGCTGCTTCATTTGATTTCATCGAAGAAATAGCCTACCTCATTTATAAGAAATTTCACAAATTGAAGTGTTCCGCAGCAAAACGTGGAGATGCTGTTGATGGTGCTACATTAATGGATGAACCTTTGGAAAATGAGGATGCTGGCGAACCTAGTGAGGAGGAACGTGAGATGTTCATGGACGCCTCAAGAGAGTTTGTATTGCAATTGTATCTGAGTGAAACTGAATTATCACAATATGAGGTTCGACGTAGAGCGTGTTGGCAGTCAGAAGATCCCGTTAAATGTAAAAAAGAATTGGATGCAGAATTCAGAAAAATAGTATCTGACCGTATAAATGCCAGATTAGAACCAAATTTTAATTTAGAAATGTACAAAGCAATTATTGCAGCTTTGTTGTACATTATTAAAAAATTTTCAAGTTTTGGGGGATTAACAGATGTGCAATGTAAAAATGACTATGAACACAATGTAACTTGGATTCGTTTACCTGAAAATATTGATTGTAATTTAAAACAAGTAATTGAAGTTTCCAAACTTAAGCCTGCAGCATTGTCTGATAAAAAGACTCGTTTACCTAAGGACGAGCCCAATGTTGATATTCCCCTTCAAACCAATCCCGTTGAAACCAGTGTTGATATTCCTCTGGGATCAAATGAAGTGGAAAACATTGTTATTCCTTCCATGAATTTTTAAATGTGAGTATGTTATATACATAATAAATATATTATTAATTTTATTGTTTATATTTTAATTTTAGATTACAAAGAATCCAGTGAATATTAAGACATGTTTAGAGTGTATCATATAATATTGCTTTTTTTCAATGTAATATTGTAAGTTACATTCTGAATTTTTCTTACATACTACCTACAAATACTTACCTTAAGACGTATAAAAATTATGGAAACATTTCATCCTAAAAGCTGAACCATTATGAAAAGCCGTTACCGGTCAATCCACAGCAGTTAGCCATTGGGATTATTTCCCGTTTTTATTCGTCATTTACAAAATAACAATTTACTAAATACAAATACATTGAATTTATCATACATCATTAAAATCTTAATTCATATAAATAAACATTTAAATGAAAAAGAATTAAATCTTAATTCATATAAATAAACATTTAAATGAAAAAGAAACAATTCAATAAAAATACATTGAAATTATTTTATCTTAATTCATATAAATAAACATTTAAATGAAAAAGAGACAATTCAAGCAATTCAATTAATTCATATAAATAAACATTTAAATGAAAAAGAATTAATTCAATTAAATACATTGAAATTATTTTTAAAAAAATCTATCATCTTCTTTAGGCATGTGTTTTAAAAAAATCCCCCCAAAAAATCCCCCCACCCCCAAAAATATTAATTAGGACTCATTTGGTTTTGCTTTTGCATTAATAAAAGCATTACATAGTGCACAATTTGGAACATGTTGTGAGAACCAGGTTGATTTATAATTGTTGATATATTTCCAGAAGTAACTTTCAGTCGGTATTAAATTCCACATTGTTAGAACGATGAATAACACCTTATAGTTCATGTCAAATTGATGTTGCCCTGTAAATATAAAAAACTTTGAGTTGGATTTACGACTGTCACGTGAATTTACATTTAACTAAATATAAAGTTTATGTTTACCAATAGGAGATGGCTTCACAGTGAACTCCTTGACACGAACTTTTAGGTTGCTTAATAGTGGTTTGTTAGATGTTATAATACCAGCCGGAAACTTCTGCATCAATGGTTGCATGTTTTTCTTTTCAAGTTGCACTTGGATCCGTCCATCCAGATGGTCCCGTAGTTCATCCAAGTTTTTGAATCCTTTATTTGAGGCATCGTCGAACAGTACAAATCGTTGGTTAATTGCTTCACCTAAAAAGAAACCTATCCTACCAAAATCTACATTGCAATTTATGGACACCCCACTAAATAACTTTAAAAATGAAAATCCAATTGAAGTTTTACCACAATTATAGGGACCAATTAATGCCGTATATCTTTTCTTTGGGTCACCAAAATTGAAACTTTTTAAAATATATTCAAAACAATCCTTATAATTATTTTTCACATCAATATTACAACATATACAAGTTATAAAAAAAAAAGCATCAAAGAAATACAATTTATTTTCATCTTCCTTATTTATGTCTGTTAAATTATTTGAAATTTCAACAACTCTTGATTCTAGATAAGAAACATTTGACATAAGTTTTAAATTCATAAATTGTTGAGCTTTTACAACTTCAATTGCATTTTTGCAAAATCGTTTTTGGTCACTAATATGAACAAATTTTTGTGCATTTTCAAAATGAATTTCATGATCTTCTTTGTGATCATCAGTTAAAATTTCCAAGTTACAAGTTATAATTCTGAAATGCGAATACGAAGACATTAACTCATATACATTAGTTATGTCTTTTTTTTTGGCATATTCAGATAGCAAAAATGAAGAGAAAGATTTCGAATCGGGTACATCCTTTTTTTTAGAATGTTCTCCAACCTCTGCAATTGCAATACCGCAATTTTCAAAAAGAGCCGATTGCAATTTACTGTAACGAATTACAAAATTTACTTTAAAAGTGTCAAAAGACCTTCTTAAACATTTTCTTATATCAAAAAAACGACATTCTGTTGAGAATGTTATAGACACTAGTGTTAAATTCTCAATTTGATAAATTGAATGATGCTCGTGACTTGAAACATTTACATAAATTGATAAATTATTTCTTAATTTATCAGTTAAACATTTTGAAGGAAAAATAACAATGACGCTCTTACCTGCTCGTCTGCATGTTTCGGAACGAAAAAAACACTTAACAAAATCAGGATAATCAAAATTTTTTGTCGGTGAAACATTAAAAAATTCCTCCGAGTATCCAGTTGAACCTCCGTAATCCATAGACTCCTCCTCTGTTGGTAAATCGTCGTCCGAACTATCAATTTCATTTGAAGCTCCAGGTGACAATAATTTATATGTTGTCCAAGCACCATTTAAACGCTTTAGATGATCTTCAAAAAGAGCCTTTTTCGGATTATTTAAATTTTTGTCTGGATGCCAAGCAACGGAACGCTTTTTGACTAAGCTATGCAGCGTTTTAAAATCTAATTCTGAAATATTGCAAGCTAACAGCAAACATAATTCCGCGATACAAGATTTTAAATCTTCGTCAAAAATATCTCCAGAATTAGCACCAGAATTATCCTGACTTGAAGATGCCATTTCCAAATTATGCAGACGAGTAGGCAAGAGCGACCTAAAGAAGATGATAGATTTTAATTAAATGGCGCATCAAACGCAAAACAAGTATATATAATAAGAATTATCCCTCCCGCAAAGAAACATCCCGCAAAGAAACATCCGCCAACTTAAAGCGCGCCAAAACAGCGCGCGAGAAAAACCCACTATCTTTTCATTTTATAATGTCACTTTGTCACTTTAGGTGCTTGTTACTTTCTCCACACACACAAATAGAGAAGAGAGGGGGAGAATAAAAAAAAGCGCGCGGGGAAAAAAAAAAAAGCGCGCGGGGAAGAAAACAACGGTCCCATTCATCCTCTCTTTCTCCGCTGGGGGTAGGGGGGGGGGGAAGTGAAATCGCGAACTGAAACCGCCGTAGGGTTGCCATAATTGGAGTTTCCGTTGGTCGGGTTGCTTGGCGCGCGGGGAAAAAAAAAAAAGCGCGCGGGGAAGAAAACAACGGTCCCATTCATCCTCTCTTTCTCCGCTGGGGGTAGGGGGGGGGGGAAGTGAAATCGCGAACTGAAACCGCCGTAGGGTTGCCATAATTGGAGTTTCCGTTGGTCGGGTTGCTTGGGGCGGTAAGTTTCTTGCTTTATCATGTTGGCGCGTTTATCGTCATGTCTTGGCGCGTTTGTTTCTGTTAGCGTATTGTTTTTAATTGAGTTTTTTTAATACCGTACGTGTAGTGACTTTAATTGAGTGTTTTTTTAATAATTGTTCTATTTATTAATAGAGGTTTTTAAGGAATTTGATTGATATTATATGTCTTTAATATATATATTTATTATATATTATATATGGGTATTGGTGCTTCAGTATTAGCTTTGGCCCCAGAAGTAGTAACTGACATATTATTAGAGTTAAATTTAATTGATTTTGGGGGTTGGATTGAAGGAGAAACTGCCGTTTATACATTTTCCAACTTAGCAGGATATTTTGCCGGTGGAACAGTAATTGCGGGAGCAGAATTATATGGATTAATTGACTCTTTAAATTTTAGTAATACAAGTACTAATACAGAAAGCACCGTTTCTGTAAGAAAGCTTTTAGAGACTATTAAAACTACAAACTTTATACTAAAAACTATACCTCTTTTAAAAAACCCAAATAAAAGGACTGATTTGCTTAAATATGTCAAAAAGCTCTTGCAAGAAACGTCCGCATCTAAAACGCTTAGGGTGGGGTGTGCTAGAATCGATAGATCAGGAAGAAAAAATATTAAAAAGAAATATATGGTTCGGGGGAGAAGACAAAAACGTACTAATAAAAAAACTGAGATTACCCAACGCCGATATAATTGCAGAAGGAGAGGAGAGAAAATGTATCAAAACGAATAAGGATTTTTTTTGGGTTTGGGAGCTTTTTGCTGCAGACATTTATCGCCGCCCAACATCTACTAAAGCTAAATCTCCTTATTTATTTTCCTATGCATTCCATCATGATGGTATAGCTGTAGCTACATTTTCTGGTAATGGTAAAGAACCAGAAATTAAACGGCACCATGAAAGTTTTGCGAATGCAAGTAATCACTGGAAAGTAAAATTTCATCCTTTTATACAAAATCAATGGGTATACTCAACTTATTGTGAAAGTGAAAATTCACCGCTACCACCTGTTGGTTGGGCCTCAAATCAGTACAGACTAACTACTGACGATGATGGGATAGGTATATTATTACCAAAAGGATACCTTTATGTAGGAGTGCATTCGTTTTCTACGGGCTCAGGTGCAAATTACGAGGATTTTGGATTCCGCCTTTTTTTCAGGCTGAGAAAAATGCATGCCGATCAGTCAGAGTTACTACAAAAAATTATTGATGCACAAATGGGTAGAATACCGGCAACAGAGGAAACTCATTACGGTGATCCTGGTACGTCAATTATGGTCGATCCTGATGAAAGTACTGATTTTTGGGATAACACAATACTTAGAACAGAGCCTAAAAAAATTAAACTGGATAAAGCAGGTTCGTCTGAGGATGCCGGGTCTGAGGATAAAGATGAGGTTTTTGCAGAAATTCCTAAAGAAGTAGTAGAAATAGATCTCATCCGACCTCCAAGATTAGATATCGACCACGATTAACATAAAATATTATATCATATTCCTGGAGCCTCTATTTATTTCGTTTCAGAAATGGAGTCTTTCAAAGAAAAATTTGCTGCTTCATTTGATTTCATCGAAGAAATAGCCTACCTCATTTATAAGAAATTTCACAAATTGAAGTGTTCCGCAGCAAAACGTGGAGATGCTGTTGATGGTGCTACATTAATGGATGAACCTTTGGAAAATGAGGATGCTGGCGAACCTAGTGAGGAGGAACGTGAGATGTTCATGGACGCCTCAAGAGAGTTTGTATTGCAATTGTATCTGAGTGAAACTGAATTATCACAATATGAGGTTCGACGTAGAGCGTGTTGGCAGTCAGAAGATCCCGTTAAATGTAAAAAAGAATTGGATGCAGAATTCAGAAAAATAGTATCTGACCGTATAAATGCCAGATTAGAACCAAATTTTAATTTAGAAATGTACAAAGCAATTATTGCAGCTTTGTTGTACATTATTAAAAAATTTTCAAGTTTTGGGGGATTAACAGATGTGCAATGTAAAAATGACTATGAACACAATGTAACTTGGATTCGTTTACCTGAAAATATTGATTGTAATTTAAAACAAGTAATTGAAGTTTCCAAACTTAAGCCTGCAGCATTGTCTGATAAAAAGACTCGTTTACCTAAGGACGAGCCCAATGTTGATATTCCCCTTCAAACCAATCCCGTTGAAACCAGTGTTGATATTCCTCTGGGATCAAATGAAGTGGAAAACATTGTTATTCCTTCCATGAATTTTTAAATGTGAGTATGTTATATACATAATAAATATATTATTAATTTTATTGTTTATATTTTAATTTTAGATTACAAAGAATCCAGTGAATATTAAGACATGTTTAGAGTGTATCATATAATATTGCTTTTTTTCAATGTAATATTGTAAGTTACATTCTGAATTTTTCTTACATACTACCTACAAATACTTACCTTAAGACGTATAAAAATTATGGAAACATTTCATCCTAAAAGCTGAACCATTATGAAAAGCCGTTACCGGTCAATCCACAGCAGTTAGCCATTGGGATTATTTCCCGTTTTTATTCGTCATTTACAAAATAACAATTTACTAAATACAAATACATTGAATTTATCATACATCATTAAAATCTTAATTCATATAAATAAACATTTAAATGAAAAAGAATTAAATCTTAATTCATATAAATAAACATTTAAATGAAAAAGAAACAATTCAATAAAAATACATTGAAATTATTTTATCTTAATTCATATAAATAAACATTTAAATGAAAAAGAGACAATTCAAGCAATTCAATTAATTCATATAAATAAACATTTAAATGAAAAAGAATTAATTCAATTAAATACATTGAAATTATTTTTAAAAAAATCTATCATCTTCTTTAGGCATGTGTTTTAAAAAAATCCCCCCAAAAAATCCCCCCACCCCCAAAAATATTAATTAGGACTCATTTGGTTTTGCTTTTGCATTAATAAAAGCATTACATAGTGCACAATTTGGAACATGTTGTGAGAACCAGGTTGATTTATAATTGTTGATATATTTCCAGAAGTAACTTTCAGTCGGTATTAAATTCCACATTGTTAGAACGATGAATAACACCTTATAGTTCATGTCAAATTGATGTTGCCCTGTAAATATAAAAAACTTTGAGTTGGATTTACGACTGTCACGTGAATTTACATTTAACTAAATATAAAGTTTATGTTTACCAATAGGAGATGGCTTCACAGTGAACTCCTTGACACGAACTTTTAGGTTGCTTAATAGTGGTTTGTTAGATGTTATAATACCAGCCGGAAACTTCTGCATCAATGGTTGCATGTTTTTCTTTTCAAGTTGCACTTGGATCCGTCCATCCAGATGGTCCCGTAGTTCATCCAAGTTTTTGAATCCTTTATTTGAGGCATCGTCGAACAGTACAAATCGTTGGTTAATTGCTTCACCTAAAAAGAAACCTATCCTACCAAAATCTACATTGCAATTTATGGACACCCCACTAAATAACTTTAAAAATGAAAATCCAATTGAAGTTTTACCACAATTATAGGGACCAATTAATGCCGTATATCTTTTCTTTGGGTCACCAAAATTGAAACTTTTTAAAATATATTCAAAACAATCCTTATAATTATTTTTCACATCAATATTACAACATATACAAGTTATAAAAAAAAAAGCATCAAAGAAATACAATTTATTTTCATCTTCCTTATTTATGTCTGTTAAATTATTTGAAATTTCAACAACTCTTGATTCTAGATAAGAAACATTTGACATAAGTTTTAAATTCATAAATTGTTGAGCTTTTACAACTTCAATTGCATTTTTGCAAAATCGTTTTTGGTCACTAATATGAACAAATTTTTGTGCATTTTCAAAATGAATTTCATGATCTTCTTTGTGATCATCAGTTAAAATTTCCAAGTTACAAGTTATAATTCTGAAATGCGAATACGAAGACATTAACTCATATACATTAGTTATGTCTTTTTTTTTGGCATATTCAGATAGCAAAAATGAAGAGAAAGATTTCGAATCGGGTACATCCTTTTTTTTAGAATGTTCTCCAACCTCTGCAATTGCAATACCGCAATTTTCAAAAAGAGCCGATTGCAATTTACTGTAACGAATTACAAAATTTACTTTAAAAGTGTCAAAAGACCTTCTTAAACATTTTCTTATATCAAAAAAACGACATTCTGTTGAGAATGTTATAGACACTAGTGTTAAATTCTCAATTTGATAAATTGAATGATGCTCGTGACTTGAAACATTTACATAAATTGATAAATTATTTCTTAATTTATCAGTTAAACATTTTGAAGGAAAAATAACAATGACGCTCTTACCTGCTCGTCTGCATGTTTCGGAACGAAAAAAACACTTAACAAAATCAGGATAATCAAAATTTTTTGTCGGTGAAACATTAAAAAATTCCTCCGAGTATCCAGTTGAACCTCCGTAATCCATAGACTCCTCCTCTGTTGGTAAATCGTCGTCCGAACTATCAATTTCATTTGAAGCTCCAGGTGACAATAATTTATATGTTGTCCAAGCACCATTTAAACGCTTTAGATGATCTTCAAAAAGAGCCTTTTTCGGATTATTTAAATTTTTGTCTGGATGCCAAGCAACGGAACGCTTTTTGACTAAGCTATGCAGCGTTTTAAAATCTAATTCTGAAATATTGCAAGCTAACAGCAAACATAATTCCGCGATACAAGATTTTAAATCTTCGTCAAAAATATCTCCAGAATTAGCACCAGAATTATCCTGACTTGAAGATGCCATTTCCAAATTATGCAGACGAGTAGGCAAGAGCGACCTAAAGAAGATGATAGATTTTAATTAAATGGCGCATCAAACGCAAAACAAGTATATATAATAAGAATTATCCCTCCCGCAAAGAAACATCCCGCAAAGAAACATCCGCCAACTTAAAGCGCGCCAAAACAGCGCGCGAGAAAAACCCACTATCTTTTCATTTTATAATGTCACTTTGTCACTTTAGGTGCTTGTTACTTTCTCCACACACACAAATAGAGAAGAGAGGGGGAGAATAAAAAAAAGCGCGCGGGGAAAAAAAAAAAAGCGCGCGGGGAAGAAAACAACGGTCCCATTCATCCTCTCTTTCTCCGCTGGGGGTAGGGGGGGGGGAAGTGAAATCGCGAACTGAAACCGCCGTAGGGTTGCCATAATTGGAGTTTCCGTTGGTCGGGTTGCTTGGGGCGGTAAGTTTCTTGCTTTATCATGTTGGCGCGTTTATCGTCATGTCTTGGCGCGTTTGTTTCTGTTAGCGTATTGTTTTTAATTGAGTTTTTTTAATACCGTACGTGTAGTGACTTTAATTGAGTGTTTTTTTAATAATTGTTCTATTTATTAATAGAGGTTTTTAAGGAATTTGATTGATATTATATGTCTTTAATATATATATTTATTATATATTATATATGGGTATTGGTGCTTCAGTATTAGCTTTGGCCCCAGAAGTAGTAACTGACATATTATTAGAGTTAAATTTAATTGATTTTGGGGGTTGGATTGAAGGAGAAACTGCCGTTTATACATTTTCCAACTTAGCAGGATATTTTGCCGGTGGAACAGTAATTGCGGGAGCAGAATTATATGGATTAATTGACTCTTTAAATTTTAGTAATACAAGTACTAATACAGAAAGCACCGTTTCTGTAAGAAAGCTTTTAGAGACTATTAAAACTACAAACTTTATACTAAAAACTATACCTCTTTTAAAAAACCCAAATAAAAGGACTGATTTGCTTAAATATGTCAAAAAGCTCTTGCAAGAAACGTCCGCATCTAAAACGCTTAGGGTGGGGTGTGCTAGAATCGATAGATCAGGAAGAAAAAATATTAAAAAGAAATATATGGTTCGGGGAAGAAGACAAAAACGTACTAATAAAAAAACTGAGATTACCCAACGCCGATATAATTGCAGAAGGAGAGGAGAGAAAATGTATCAAAACGAATAAGGATTTTTTTTGGGTTTGGGAGCTTTTTGCTGCAGACATTTATCGCCGCCCAACATCTACTAAAGCTAAATCTCCTTATTTATTTTCCTATGCATTCCATCATGATGGTATAGCTGTAGCTACATTTTCTGGTAATGGTAAAGAACCAGAAATTAAACGGCACCATGAAAGTTTTGCGAATGCAAGTAATCACTGGATATTTTTGACGAAGATTTAAAATCTTGTATCGCGGAATTATGTTTGCTGTTAGCTTGCAATATTTCAGAATTAGATTTTAAAACGCTGCATAGCTTAGTCAAAAAGCGTTCCGTTGCTTGGCATCCAGACAAAAATTTAAATAATCCGAAAAAGGCTCTTTTTGAAGATCATCTAAAGCGTTTAAATGGTGCTTGGACAACATATAAATTATTGTCACCTGGAGCTTCAAATGAAATTGATAGTTCGGACGACGATTTACCAACAGAGGAGGAGTCTATGGATTACGGAGGTTCAACTGGATACTCGGAGGAATTTTTTAATGTTTCACCGACAAAAAATTTTGATTATCCTGATTTTGTTAAGTGTTTTTTTCGTTCCGAAACATGCAGACGAGCAGGTAAGAGCGTCATTGTTATTTTTCCTTCAAAATGTTTAACTGATAAATTAAGAAATAATTTATCAATTTATGTAAATGTTTCAAGTCACGAGCATCATTCAATTTATCAAATTGAGAATTTAACACTAGTGTCTATAACATTCTCAACAGAATGTCGTTTTTTTGATATAAGAAAATGTTTAAGAAGGTCTTTTGACACTTTTAAAGTAAATTTTGTAATTCGTTACAGTAAATTGCAATCGGCTCTTTTTGAAAATTGCGGTATTGCAATTGCAGAGGTTGGAGAACATTCTAAAAAAAAGGATGTACCCGATTCGAAATCTTTCTCTTCATTTTTGCTATCTGAATATGCCAAAAAAAAAGACATAACTAATGTATATGAGTTAATGTCTTCGTATTCGCATTTCAGAATTATAACTTGTAACTTGGAAATTTTAACTGATGATCACAAAGAAGATCATGAAATTCATTTTGAAAATGCACAAAAATTTGTTCATATTAGTGACCAAAAACGATTTTGCAAAAATGCAATTGAAGTTGTAAAAGCTCAACAATTTATGAATTTAAAACTTATGTCAAATGTTTCTTATCTAGAATCAAGAGTTGTTGAAATTTCAAATAATTTAACAGACATAAATAAGGAAGATGAAAATAAATTGTATTTCTTTGATGCTTTTTTTTTTATAACTTGTATATGTTGTAATATTGATGTGAAAAATAATTATAAGGATTGTTTTGAATATATTTTAAAAAGTTTCAATTTTGGTGACCCAAAGAAAAGATATACGGCATTAATTGGTCCCTATAATTGTGGTAAAACTTCAATTGGATTTTCATTTTTAAAGTTATTTAGTGGGGTGTCCATAAATTGCAATGTAGATTTTGGTAGGATAGGTTTCTTTTTAGGTGAAGCAATTAACCAACGATTTGTACTGTTCGACGATGCCTCAAATAAAGGATTCAAAAACTTGGATGAACTACGGGACCATCTGGATGGACGGATCCAAGTGCAACTTGAAAAGAAAAACATGCAACCATTGATGCAGAAGTTTCCGGCTGGTATTATAACATCTAACAAACCACTATTAAGCAACCTAAAAGTTCGTGTCAAGGAGTTCACTGTGAAGCCATCTCCTATTGGTAAACATAAACTTTATATTTAGTTAAATGTAAATTCACGTGACAGTCGTAAATCCAACTCAAAGTTTTTTATATTTACAGGGCAACATCAATTTGACATGAACTATAAGGTGTTATTCATCGTTCTAACAATGTGGAATTTAATACCGACTGAAAGTTACTTCTGGAAATATATCAACAATTATAAATCAACCTGGTTCTCACAACATGTTCCAAATTGTGCACTATGTAATGCTTTTATTAATGCAAAAGCAAAACCAAATGAGTCCTAATTAATATTTTTGGGGGTGGGGGGATTTTTTGGGGGGATTTTTTTAAAACACATGCCTAAAGAAGATGATAGATTTTTTTAAAAATAATTTCAATGTATTTAATTGAATTAATTCTTTTTCATTTAAATGTTTATTTATATGAATTAATTGAATTGCTTGAATTGTCTCTTTTTCATTTAAATGTTTATTTATATGAATTAAGATAAAATAATTTCAATGTATTTTTATTGAATTGTTTCTTTTTCATTTAAATGTTTATTTATATGAATTAAGATTTAATTCTTTTTCATTTAAATGTTTATTTATATGAATTAAGATTTTAATGATGTATGATAAATTCAATGTATTTGTATTTAGTAAATTGTTATTTTGTAAATGACGAATAAAAACGGGAAATAATCCCAATGGCTAACTGCTGTGGATTGACCGGTAACGGCTTTTCATAATGGTTCAGCTTTTAGGATGAAATGTTTCCATAATTTTTATACGTCTTAAGGTAAGTATTTGTAGGTAGTATGTAAGAAAAATTCAGAATGTAACTTACAATATTACATTGAAAAAAAGCAATATTATATGATACACTCTAAACATGTCTTAATATTCACTGGATTCTTTGTAATCTAAAATTAAAATATAAACAATAAAATTAATAATATATTTATTATGTATATAACATACTCACATTTAAAAATTCATGGAAGGAATAACAATGTTTTCCACTTCATTTGATCCCAGAGGAATATCAACACTGGTTTCAACGGGATTGGTTTGAAGGGGAATATCAACATTGGGCTCGTCCTTAGGTAAACGAGTCTTTTTATCAGACAATGCTGCAGGCTTAAGTTTGGAAACTTCAATTACTTGTTTTAAATTACAATCAATATTTTCAGGTAAACGAATCCAAGTTACATTGTGTTCATAGTCATTTTTACATTGCACATCTGTTAATCCCCCAAAACTTGAAAATTTTTTAATAATGTACAACAAAGCTGCAATAATTGCTTTGTACATTTCTAAATTAAAATTTGGTTCTAATCTGGCATTTATACGGTCAGATACTATTTTTCTGAATTCTGCATCCAATTCTTTTTTACATTTAACGGGATCTTCTGACTGCCAACACGCTCTACGTCGAACCTCATATTGTGATAATTCAGTTTCACTCAGATACAATTGCAATACAAACTCTCTTGAGGCGTCCATGAACATCTCACGTTCCTCCTCACTAGGTTCGCCAGCATCCTCATTTTCCAAAGGTTCATCCATTAATGTAGCACCATCAACAGCATCTCCACGTTTTGCTGCGGAACACTTCAATTTGTGAAATTTCTTATAAATGAGGTAGGCTATTTCTTCGATGAAATCAAATGAAGCAGCAAATTTTTCTTTGAAAGACTCCATTTCTGAAACGAAATAAATAGAGGCTCCAGGAATATGATATAATATTTTATGTTAATCGTGGTCGATATCTAATCTTGGAGGTCGGATGAGATCTATTTCTACTACTTCTTTAGGAATTTCTGCAAAAACCTCATCTTTATCCTCAGACCCGGCATCCTCAGACGAACCTGCTTTATCCAGTTTAATTTTTTTAGGCTCTGTTCTAAGTATTGTGTTATCCCAAAAATCAGTACTTTCATCAGGATCGACCATAATTGACGTACCAGGATCACCGTAATGAGTTTCCTCTGTTGCCGGTATTCTACCCATTTGTGCATCAATAATTTTTTGTAGTAACTCTGACTGATCGGCATGCATTTTTCTCAGCCTGAAAAAAAGGCGGAATCCAAAATCCTCGTAATTTGCACCTGAGCCCGTAGAAAACGAATGCACTCCTACATAAAGGTATCCTTTTGGTAATAATATACCTATCCCATCATCGTCAGTAGTTAGTCTGTACTGATTTGAGGCCCAACCAACAGGTGGTAGCGGTGAATTTTCACTTTCACAATAAGTTGAGTATACCCATTGATTTTGTATAAAAGGATGAAATTTTACTTTCCAGTGATTACTTGCATTCGCAAAACTTTCATGGTGCCGTTTAATTTCTGGTTCTTTACCATTACCAGAAAATGTAGCTACAGCTATACCATCATGATGGAATGCATAGGAAAATAAATAAGGAGATTTAGCTTTAGTAGATGTTGGGCGGCGATAAATGTCTGCAGCAAAAAGCTCCCAAACCCAAAAAAAATCCTTATTCGTTTTGATACATTTTCTCTCCTCTCCTTCTGCAATTATATCGGCGTTGGGTAATCTCAGTTTTTTTATTAGTACGTTTTTGTCTTCTCCCCCGAACCATATATTTCTTTTTAATATTTTTTCTTCCTGATCTATCGATTCTAGCACACCCCACCCTAAGCGTTTTAGATGCGGACGTTTCTTGCAAGAGCTTTTTGACATATTTAAGCAAATCAGTCCTTTTATTTGGGTTTTTTAAAAGAGGTATAGTTTTTAGTATAAAGTTTGTAGTTTTAATAGTCTCTAAAAGCTTTCTTACAGAAACGGTGCTTTCTGTATTAGTACTTGTATTACTAAAATTTAAAGAGTCAATTAATCCATATAATTCTGCTCCCGCAATTACTGTTCCACCGGCAAAATATCCTGCTAAGTTGGAAAATGTATAAACGGCAGTTTCTCCTTCAATCCAACCCCCAAAATCAATTAAATTTAACTCTAATAATATGTCAGTTACTACTTCTGGGGCCAAAGCTAATACTGAAGCACCAATACCCATATATAATATATAATAAATATATATATTAAAGACATATAATATCAATCAAATTCCTTAAAAACCTCTATTAATAAATAGAACAATTATTAAAAAAACACTCAATTAAAGTCACTACACGTACGGTATTAAAAAAACTCAATTAAAAACAATACGCTAACAGAAACAAACGCGCCAAGACATGACGATAAACGCGCCAACATGATAAAGCAAGAAACTTACCGCCCCAAGCAACCCGACCAACGGAAACTCCAATTATGGCAACCCTACGGCGGTTTCAGTTCGCGATTTCACTTCCCCCCCCCCCTACCCCCAGCGGAGAAAGAGAGGATGAATGGGACCGTTGTTTTCTTCCCCGCGCGCTTTTTTTTTTTTCCCCGCGCGCTTTTTTTTATTCTCCCCCTCTCTTCTCTATTTGTGTGTGTGGAGAAAGTAACAAGCACCTAAAGTGACAAAGTGACATTATAAAATGAAAAGATAGTGGGTTTTTCTCGCGCGCTGTTTTGGCGCGCTTTAAGTTGGCGGATGTTTCTTTGCGGGATGTTTCTTTGCGGGAGGGATAATTCTTATTATATATACTTGTTTTGCGTTTGATGCGCCATTTAATTAAAATCTATCATCTTCTTTAGGTCGCTCTTGCCTACTCGTCTGCATAATTTGGAAATGGCATCTTCAAGTCAGGATAATTCTGGTGCTAATTCTGGAGATATTTTTGACGAAGATTTAAAATCTTGTATCGCGGAATTATGTTTGCTGTTAGCTTGCAATATTTCAGAATTAGATTTTAAAACGCTGCATAGCTTAGTCAAAAAGCGTTCCGTTGCTTGGCATCCAGACAAAAATTTAAATAATCCGAAAAAGGCTCTTTTTGAAGATCATCTAAAGCGTTTAAATGGTGCTTGGACAACATATAAATTATTGTCACCTGGAGCTTCAAATGAAATTGATAGTTCGGACGACGATTTACCAACAGAGGAGGAGTCTATGGATTACGGAGGTTCAACTGGATACTCGGAGGAATTTTTTAATGTTTCACCGACAAAAAATTTTGATTATCCTGATTTTGTTAAGTGTTTTTTTCGTTCCGAAACATGCAGACGAGCAGGTAAGAGCGTCATTGTTATTTTTCCTTCAAAATGTTTAACTGATAAATTAAGAAATAATTTATCAATTTATGTAAATGTTTCAAGTCACGAGCATCATTCAATTTATCAAATTGAGAATTTAACACTAGTGTCTATAACATTCTCAACAGAATGTCGTTTTTTTGATATAAGAAAATGTTTAAGAAGGTCTTTTGACACTTTTAAAGTAAATTTTGTAATTCGTTACAGTAAATTGCAATCGGCTCTTTTTGAAAATTGCGGTATTGCAATTGCAGAGGTTGGAGAACATTCTAAAAAAAAGGATGTACCCGATTCGAAATCTTTCTCTTCATTTTTGCTATCTGAATATGCCAAAAAAAAAGACATAACTAATGTATATGAGTTAATGTCTTCGTATTCGCATTTCAGAATTATAACTTGTAACTTGGAAATTTTAACTGATGATCACAAAGAAGATCATGAAATTCATTTTGAAAATGCACAAAAATTTGTTCATATTAGTGACCAAAAACGATTTTGCAAAAATGCAATTGAAGTTGTAAAAGCTCAACAATTTATGAATTTAAAACTTATGTCAAATGTTTCTTATCTAGAATCAAGAGTTGTTGAAATTTCAAATAATTTAACAGACATAAATAAGGAAGATGAAAATAAATTGTATTTCTTTGATGCTTTTTTTTTTATAACTTGTATATGTTGTAATATTGATGTGAAAAATAATTATAAGGATTGTTTTGAATATATTTTAAAAAGTTTCAATTTTGGTGACCCAAAGAAAAGATATACGGCATTAATTGGTCCCTATAATTGTGGTAAAACTTCAATTGGATTTTCATTTTTAAAGTTATTTAGTGGGGTGTCCATAAATTGCAATGTAGATTTTGGTAGGATAGGTTTCTTTTTAGGTGAAGCAATTAACCAACGATTTGTACTGTTCGACGATGCCTCAAATAAAGGATTCAAAAACTTGGATGAACTACGGGACCATCTGGATGGACGGATCCAAGTGCAACTTGAAAAGAAAAACATGCAACCATTGATGCAGAAGTTTCCGGCTGGTATTATAACATCTAACAAACCACTATTAAGCAACCTAAAAGTTCGTGTCAAGGAGTTCACTGTGAAGCCATCTCCTATTGGTAAACATAAACTTTATATTTAGTTAAATGTAAATTCACGTGACAGTCGTAAATCCAACTCAAAGTTTTTTATATTTACAGGGCAACATCAATTTGACATGAACTATAAGGTGTTATTCATCGTTCTAACAATGTGGAATTTAATACCGACTGAAAGTTACTTCTGGAAATATATCAACAATTATAAATCAACCTGGTTCTCACAACATGTTCCAAATTGTGCACTATGTAATGCTTTTATTAATGCAAAAGCAAAACCAAATGAGTCCTAATTAATATTTTTGGGGGTGGGGGGATTTTTTGGGGGGATTTTTTTAAAACACATGCCTAAAGAAGATGATAGATTTTTTTAAAAATAATTTCAATGTATTTAATTGAATTAATTCTTTTTCATTTAAATGTTTATTTATATGAATTAATTGAATTGCTTGAATTGTCTCTTTTTCATTTAAATGTTTATTTATATGAATTAAGATAAAATAATTTCAATGTATTTTTATTGAATTGTTTCTTTTTCATTTAAATGTTTATTTATATGAATTAAGATTTAATTCTTTTTCATTTAAATGTTTATTTATATGAATTAAGATTTTAATGATGTATGATAAATTCAATGTATTTGTATTTAGTAAATTGTTATTTTGTAAATGACGAATAAAAACGGGAAATAATCCCAATGGCTAACTGCTGTGGATTGACCGGTAACGGCTTTTCATAATGGTTCAGCTTTTAGGATGAAATGTTTCCATAATTTTTATACGTCTTAAGGTAAGTATTTGTAGGTAGTATGTAAGAAAAATTCAGAATGTAACTTACAATATTACATTGAAAAAAAGCAATATTATATGATACACTCTAAACATGTCTTAATATTCACTGGATTCTTTGTAATCTAAAATTAAAATATAAACAATAAAATTAATAATATATTTATTATGTATATAACATACTCACATTTAAAAATTCATGGAAGGAATAACAATGTTTTCCACTTCATTTGATCCCAGAGGAATATCAACACTGGTTTCAACGGGATTGGTTTGAAGGGGAATATCAACATTGGGCTCGTCCTTAGGTAAACGAGTCTTTTTATCAGACAATGCTGCAGGCTTAAGTTTGGAAACTTCAATTACTTGTTTTAAATTACAATCAATATTTTCAGGTAAACGAATCCAAGTTACATTGTGTTCATAGTCATTTTTACATTGCACATCTGTTAATCCCCCAAAACTTGAAAATTTTTTAATAATGTACAACAAAGCTGCAATAATTGCTTTGTACATTTCTAAATTAAAATTTGGTTCTAATCTGGCATTTATACGGTCAGATACTATTTTTCTGAATTCTGCATCCAATTCTTTTTTACATTTAACGGGATCTTCTGACTGCCAACACGCTCTACGTCGAACCTCATATTGTGATAATTCAGTTTCACTCAGATACAATTGCAATACAAACTCTCTTGAGGCGTCCATGAACATCTCACGTTCCTCCTCACTAGGTTCGCCAGCATCCTCATTTTCCAAAGGTTCATCCATTAATGTAGCACCATCAACAGCATCTCCACGTTTTGCTGCGGAACACTTCAATTTGTGAAATTTCTTATAAATGAGGTAGGCTATTTCTTCGATGAAATCAAATGAAGCAGCAAATTTTTCTTTGAAAGACTCCATTTCTGAAACGAAATAAATAGAGGCTCCAGGAATATGATATAATATTTTATGTTAATCGTGGTCGATATCTAATCTTGGAGGTCGGATGAGATCTATTTCTACTACTTCTTTAGGAATTTCTGCAAAAACCTCATCTTTATCCTCAGACCCGGCATCCTCAGACGAACCTGCTTTATCCAGTTTAATTTTTTTAGGCTCTGTTCTAAGTATTGTGTTATCCCAAAAATCAGTACTTTCATCAGGATCGACCATAATTGACGTACCAGGATCACCGTAATGAGTTTCCTCTGTTGCCGGTATTCTACCCATTTGTGCATCAATAATTTTTTGTAGTAACTCTGACTGATCGGCATGCATTTTTCTCAGCCTGAAAAAAAGGCGGAATCCAAAATCCTCGTAATTTGCACCTGAGCCCGTAGAAAACGAATGCACTCCTACATAAAGGTATCCTTTTGGTAATAATATACCTATCCCATCATCGTCAGTAGTTAGTCTGTACTGATTTGAGGCCCAACCAACAGGTGGTAGCGGTGAATTTTCACTTTCACAATAAGTTGAGTATACCCATTGATTTTGTATAAAAGGATGAAATTTTACTTTCCAGTGATTACTTGCATTCGCAAAACTTTCATGGTGCCGTTTAATTTCTGGTTCTTTACCATTACCAGAAAATGTAGCTACAGCTATACCATCATGATGGAATGCATAGGAAAATAAATAAGGAGATTTAGCTTTAGTAGATGTTGGGCGGCGATAAATGTCTGCAGCAAAAAGCTCCCAAACCCAAAAAAAATCCTTATTCGTTTTGATACATTTTCTCTCCTCTCCTTCTGCAATTATATCGGCGTTGGGTAATCTCAGTTTTTTTATTAGTACGTTTTTGTCTTCTCCCCCGAACCATATATTTCTTTTTAATATTTTTTCTTCCTGATCTATCGATTCTAGCACACCCCACCCTAAGCGTTTTAGATGCGGACGTTTCTTGCAAGAGCTTTTTGACATATTTAAGCAAATCAGTCCTTTTATTTGGGTTTTTTAAAAGAGGTATAGTTTTTAGTATAAAGTTTGTAGTTTTAATAGTCTCTAAAAGCTTTCTTACAGAAACGGTGCTTTCTGTATTAGTACTTGTATTACTAAAATTTAAAGAGTCAATTAATCCATATAATTCTGCTCCCGCAATTACTGTTCCACCGGCAAAATATCCTGCTAAGTTGGAAAATGTATAAACGGCAGTTTCTCCTTCAATCCAACCCCCAAAATCAATTAAATTTAACTCTAATAATATGTCAGTTACTACTTCTGGGGCCAAAGCTAATACTGAAGCACCAATACCCATATATAATATATAATAAATATATATATTAAAGACATATAATATCAATCAAATTCCTTAAAAACCTCTATTAATAAATAGAACAATTATTAAAAAAACACTCAATTAAAGTCACTACACGTACGGTATTAAAAAAACTCAATTAAAAACAATACGCTAACAGAAACAAACGCGCCAAGACATGACGATAAACGCGCCAACATGATAAAGCAAGAAACTTACCGCCCCAAGCAACCCGACCAACGGAAACTCCAATTATGGCAACCCTACGGCGGTTTCAGTTCGCGATTTCACTTCCCCCCCCCCCTACCCCCAGCGGAGAAAGAGAGGATGAATGGGACCGTTGTTTTCTTCCCCGCGCGCTTTTTTTTTTTTCCCCGCGCGCTTTTTTTTATTCTCCCCCTCTCTTCTCTATTTGTGTGTGTGGAGAAAGTAACAAGCACCTAAAGTGACAAAGTGACATTATAAAATGAAAAGATAGTGGGTTTTTCTCGCGCGCTGTTTTGGCGCGCTTTAAGTTGGCGGATGTTTCTTTGCGGGATGTTTCTTTGCGGGAGGGATAATTCTTATTATATATACTTGTTTTGCGTTTGATGCGCCATTTAATTAAAATCTATCATCTTCTTTAGGTCGCTCTTGCCTACTCGTCTGCATAATTTGGAAATGGCATCTTCAAGTCAGGATAATTCTGGTGCTAATTCTGGAGATATTTTTGACGAAGATTTAAAATCTTGTATCGCGGAATTATGTTTGCTGTTAGCTTGCAATATTTCAGAATTAGATTTTAAAACGCTGCATAGCTTAGTCAAAAAGCGTTCCGTTGCTTGGCATCCAGACAAAAATTTAAATAATCCGAAAAAGGCTCTTTTTGAAGATCATCTAAAGCGTTTAAATGGTGCTTGGACAACATATAAATTATTGTCACCTGGAGCTTCAAATGAAATTGATAGTTCGGACGACGATTTACCAACAGAGGAGGAGTCTATGGATTACGGAGGTTCAACTGGATACTCGGAGGAATTTTTTAATGTTTCACCGACAAAAAATTTTGATTATCCTGATTTTGTTAAGTGTTTTTTTCGTTCCGAAACATGCAGACGAGCAGGTAAGAGCGTCATTGTTATTTTTCCTTCAAAATGTTTAACTGATAAATTAAGAAATAATTTATCAATTTATGTAAATGTTTCAAGTCACGAGCATCATTCAATTTATCAAATTGAGAATTTAACACTAGTGTCTATAACATTCTCAACAGAATGTCGTTTTTTTGATATAAGAAAATGTTTAAGAAGGTCTTTTGACACTTTTAAAGTAAATTTTGTAATTCGTTACAGTAAATTGCAATCGGCTCTTTTTGAAAATTGCGGTATTGCAATTGCAGAGGTTGGAGAACATTCTAAAAAAAAGGATGTACCCGATTCGAAATCTTTCTCTTCATTTTTGCTATCTGAATATGCCAAAAAAAAAGACATAACTAATGTATATGAGTTAATGTCTTCGTATTCGCATTTCAGAATTATAACTTGTAACTTGGAAATTTTAACTGATGATCACAAAGAAGATCATGAAATTCATTTTGAAAATGCACAAAAATTTGTTCATATTAGTGACCAAAAACGATTTTGCAAAAATGCAATTGAAGTTGTAAAAGCTCAACAATTTATGAATTTAAAACTTATGTCAAATGTTTCTTATCTAGAATCAAGAGTTGTTGAAATTTCAAATAATTTAACAGACATAAATAAGGAAGATGAAAATAAATTGTATTTCTTTGATGCTTTTTTTTTTATAACTTGTATATGTTGTAATATTGATGTGAAAAATAATTATAAGGATTGTTTTGAATATATTTTAAAAAGTTTCAATTTTGGTGACCCAAAGAAAAGATATACGGCATTAATTGGTCCCTATAATTGTGGTAAAACTTCAATTGGATTTTCATTTTTAAAGTTATTTAGTGGGGTGTCCATAAATTGCAATGTAGATTTTGGTAGGATAGGTTTCTTTTTAGGTGAAGCAATTAACCAACGATTTGTACTGTTCGACGATGCCTCAAATAAAGGATTCAAAAACTTGGATGAACTACGGGACCATCTGGATGGACGGATCCAAGTGCAACTTGAAAAGAAAAACATGCAACCATTGATGCAGAAGTTTCCGGCTGGTATTATAACATCTAACAAACCACTATTAAGCAACCTAAAAGTTCGTGTCAAGGAGTTCACTGTGAAGCCATCTCCTATTGGTAAACATAAACTTTATATTTAGTTAAATGTAAATTCACGTGACAGTCGTAAATCCAACTCAAAGTTTTTTATATTTACAGGGCAACATCAATTTGACATGAACTATAAGGTGTTATTCATCGTTCTAACAATGTGGAATTTAATACCGACTGAAAGTTACTTCTGGAAATATATCAACAATTATAAATCAACCTGGTTCTCACAACATGTTCCAAATTGTGCACTATGTAATGCTTTTATTAATGCAAAAGCAAAACCAAATGAGTCCTAATTAATATTTTTGGGGGTGGGGGGATTTTTTGGGGGGATTTTTTTAAAACACATGCCTAAAGAAGATGATAGATTTTTTTAAAAATAATTTCAATGTATTTAATTGAATTAATTCTTTTTCATTTAAATGTTTATTTATATGAATTAATTGAATTGCTTGAATTGTCTCTTTTTCATTTAAATGTTTATTTATATGAATTAAGATAAAATAATTTCAATGTATTTTTATTGAATTGTTTCTTTTTCATTTAAATGTTTATTTATATGAATTAAGATTTAATTCTTTTTCATTTAAATGTTTATTTATATGAATTAAGATTTTAATGATGTATGATAAATTCAATGTATTTGTATTTAGTAAATTGTTATTTTGTAAATGACGAATAAAAACGGGAAATAATCCCAATGGCTAACTGCTGTGGATTGACCGGTAACGGCTTTTCATAATGGTTCAGCTTTTAGGATGAAATGTTTCCATAATTTTTATACGTCTTAAGGTAAGTATTTGTAGGTAGTATGTAAGAAAAATTCAGAATGTAACTTACAATATTACATTGAAAAAAAGCAATATTATATGATACACTCTAAACATGTCTTAATATTCACTGGATTCTTTGTAATCTAAAATTAAAATATAAACAATAAAATTAATAATATATTTATTATGTATATAACATACTCACATTTAAAAATTCATGGAAGGAATAACAATGTTTTCCACTTCATTTGATCCCAGAGGAATATCAACACTGGTTTCAACGGGATTGGTTTGAAGGGGAATATCAACATTGGGCTCGTCCTTAGGTAAACGAGTCTTTTTATCAGACAATGCTGCAGGCTTAAGTTTGGAAACTTCAATTACTTGTTTTAAATTACAATCAATATTTTCAGGTAAACGAATCCAAGTTACATTGTGTTCATAGTCATTTTTACATTGCACATCTGTTAATCCCCCAAAACTTGAAAATTTTTTAATAATGTACAACAAAGCTGCAATAATTGCTTTGTACATTTCTAAATTAAAATTTGGTTCTAATCTGGCATTTATACGGTCAGATACTATTTTTCTGAATTCTGCATCCAATTCTTTTTTACATTTAACGGGATCTTCTGACTGCCAACACGCTCTACGTCGAACCTCATATTGTGATAATTCAGTTTCACTCAGATACAATTGCAATACAAACTCTCTTGAGGCGTCCATGAACATCTCACGTTCCTCCTCACTAGGTTCGCCAGCATCCTCATTTTCCAAAGGTTCATCCATTAATGTAGCACCATCAACAGCATCTCCACGTTTTGCTGCGGAACACTTCAATTTGTGAAATTTCTTATAAATGAGGTAGGCTATTTCTTCGATGAAATCAAATGAAGCAGCAAATTTTTCTTTGAAAGACTCCATTTCTGAAACGAAATAAATAGAGGCTCCAGGAATATGATATAATATTTTATGTTAATCGTGGTCGATATCTAATCTTGGAGGTCGGATGAGATCTATTTCTACTACTTCTTTAGGAATTTCTGCAAAAACCTCATCTTTATCCTCAGACCCGGCATCCTCAGACGAACCTGCTTTATCCAGTTTAATTTTTTTAGGCTCTGTTCTAAGTATTGTGTTATCCCAAAAATCAGTACTTTCATCAGGATCGACCATAATTGACGTACCAGGATCACCGTAATGAGTTTCCTCTGTTGCCGGTATTCTACCCATTTGTGCATCAATAATTTTTTGTAGTAACTCTGACTGATCGGCATGCATTTTTCTCAGCCTGAAAAAAAGGCGGAATCCAAAATCCTCGTAATTTGCACCTGAGCCCGTAGAAAACGAATGCACTCCTACATAAAGGTATCCTTTTGGTAATAATATACCTATCCCATCATCGTCAGTAGTTAGTCTGTACTGATTTGAGGCCCAACCAACAGGTGGTAGCGGTGAATTTTCACTTTCACAATAAGTTGAGTATACCCATTGATTTTGTATAAAAGGATGAAATTTTACTTTCCAGTGATTACTTGCATTCGCAAAACTTTCATGGTGCCGTTTAATTTCTGGTTCTTTACCATTACCAGAAAATGTAGCTACAGCTATACCATCATGATGGAATGCATAGGAAAATAAATAAGGAGATTTAGCTTTAGTAGATGTTGGGCGGCGATAAATGTCTGCAGCAAAAAGCTCCCAAACCCAAAAAAAATCCTTATTCGTTTTGATACATTTTCTCTCCTCTCCTTCTGCAATTATATCGGCGTTGGGTAATCTCAGTTTTTTTATTAGTACGTTTTTGTCTTCTCCCCCGAACCATATATTTCTTTTTAATATTTTTTCTTCCTGATCTATCGATTCTAGCACACCCCACCCTAAGCGTTTTAGATGCGGACGTTTCTTGCAAGAGCTTTTTGACATATTTAAGCAAATCAGTCCTTTTATTTGGGTTTTTTAAAAGAGGTATAGTTTTTAGTATAAAGTTTGTAGTTTTAATAGTCTCTAAAAGCTTTCTTACAGAAACGGTGCTTTCTGTATTAGTACTTGTATTACTAAAATTTAAAGAGTCAATTAATCCATATAATTCTGCTCCCGCAATTACTGTTCCACCGGCAAAATATCCTGCTAAGTTGGAAAATGTATAAACGGCAGTTTCTCCTTCAATCCAACCCCCAAAATCAATTAAATTTAACTCTAATAATATGTCAGTTACTACTTCTGGGGCCAAAGCTAATACTGAAGCACCAATACCCATATATAATATATAATAAATATATATATTAAAGACATATAATATCAATCAAATTCCTTAAAAACCTCTATTAATAAATAGAACAATTATTAAAAAAACACTCAATTAAAGTCACTACACGTACGGTATTAAAAAAACTCAATTAAAAACAATACGCTAACAGAAACAAACGCGCCAAGACATGACGATAAACGCGCCAACATGATAAAGCAAGAAACTTACCGCCCCAAGCAACCCGACCAACGGAAACTCCAATTATGGCAACCCTACGGCGGTTTCAGTTCGCGATTTCACTTCCCCCCCCCCCTACCCCCAGCGGAGAAAGAGAGGATGAATGGGACCGTTGTTTTCTTCCCCGCGCGCTTTTTTTTTTTTCCCCGCGCGCTTTTTTTTATTCTCCCCCTCTCTTCTCTATTTGTGTGTGTGGAGAAAGTAACAAGCACCTAAAGTGACAAAGTGACATTATAAAATGAAAAGATAGTGGGTTTTTCTCGCGCGCTGTTTTGGCGCGCTTTAAGTTGGCGGATGTTTCTTTGCGGGATGTTTCTTTGCGGGAGGGATAATTCTTATTATATATACTTGTTTTGCGTTTGATGCGCCATTTAATTAAAATCTATCATCTTCTTTAGGTCGCTCTTGCCTACTCGTCTGCATAATTTGGAAATGGCATCTTCAAGTCAGGATAATTCTGGTGCTAATTCTGGAGATATTTTTGACGAAGATTTAAAATCTTGTATCGCGGAATTATGTTTGCTGTTAGCTTGCAATATTTCAGAATTAGATTTTAAAACGCTGCATAGCTTAGTCAAAAAGCGTTCCGTTGCTTGGCATCCAGACAAAAATTTAAATAATCCGAAAAAGGCTCTTTTTGAAGATCATCTAAAGCGTTTAAATGGTGCTTGGACAACATATAAATTATTGTCACCTGGAGCTTCAAATGAAATTGATAGTTCGGACGACGATTTACCAACAGAGGAGGAGTCTATGGATTACGGAGGTTCAACTGGATACTCGGAGGAATTTTTTAATGTTTCACCGACAAAAAATTTTGATTATCCTGATTTTGTTAAGTGTTTTTTTCGTTCCGAAACATGCAGACGAGCAGGTAAGAGCGTCATTGTTATTTTTCCTTCAAAATGTTTAACTGATAAATTAAGAAATAATTTATCAATTTATGTAAATGTTTCAAGTCACGAGCATCATTCAATTTATCAAATTGAGAATTTAACACTAGTGTCTATAACATTCTCAACAGAATGTCGTTTTTTTGATATAAGAAAATGTTTAAGAAGGTCTTTTGACACTTTTAAAGTAAATTTTGTAATTCGTTACAGTAAATTGCAATCGGCTCTTTTTGAAAATTGCGGTATTGCAATTGCAGAGGTTGGAGAACATTCTAAAAAAAAGGATGTACCCGATTCGAAATCTTTCTCTTCATTTTTGCTATCTGAATATGCCAAAAAAAAAGACATAACTAATGTATATGAGTTAATGTCTTCGTATTCGCATTTCAGAATTATAACTTGTAACTTGGAAATTTTAACTGATGATCACAAAGAAGATCATGAAATTCATTTTGAAAATGCACAAAAATTTGTTCATATTAGTGACCAAAAACGATTTTGCAAAAATGCAATTGAAGTTGTAAAAGCTCAACAATTTATGAATTTAAAACTTATGTCAAATGTTTCTTATCTAGAATCAAGAGTTGTTGAAATTTCAAATAATTTAACAGACATAAATAAGGAAGATGAAAATAAATTGTATTTCTTTGATGCTTTTTTTTTTATAACTTGTATATGTTGTAATATTGATGTGAAAAATAATTATAAGGATTGTTTTGAATATATTTTAAAAAGTTTCAATTTTGGTGACCCAAAGAAAAGATATACGGCATTAATTGGTCCCTATAATTGTGGTAAAACTTCAATTGGATTTTCATTTTTAAAGTTATTTAGTGGGGTGTCCATAAATTGCAATGTAGATTTTGGTAGGATAGGTTTCTTTTTAGGTGAAGCAATTAACCAACGATTTGTACTGTTCGACGATGCCTCAAATAAAGGATTCAAAAACTTGGATGAACTACGGGACCATCTGGATGGACGGATCCAAGTGCAACTTGAAAAGAAAAACATGCAACCATTGATGCAGAAGTTTCCGGCTGGTATTATAACATCTAACAAACCACTATTAAGCAACCTAAAAGTTCGTGTCAAGGAGTTCACTGTGAAGCCATCTCCTATTGGTAAACATAAACTTTATATTTAGTTAAATGTAAATTCACGTGACAGTCGTAAATCCAACTCAAAGTTTTTTATATTTACAGGGCAACATCAATTTGACATGAACTATAAGGTGTTATTCATCGTTCTAACAATGTGGAATTTAATACCGACTGAAAGTTACTTCTGGAAATATATCAACAATTATAAATCAACCTGGTTCTCACAACATGTTCCAAATTGTGCACTATGTAATGCTTTTATTAATGCAAAAGCAAAACCAAATGAGTCCTAATTAATATTTTTGGGGGTGGGGGGATTTTTTGGGGGGATTTTTTTAAAACACATGCCTAAAGAAGATGATAGATTTTTTTAAAAATAATTTCAATGTATTTAATTGAATTAATTCTTTTTCATTTAAATGTTTATTTATATGAATTAATTGAATTGCTTGAATTGTCTCTTTTTCATTTAAATGTTTATTTATATGAATTAAGATAAAATAATTTCAATGTATTTTTATTGAATTGTTTCTTTTTCATTTAAATGTTTATTTATATGAATTAAGATTTAATTCTTTTTCATTTAAATGTTTATTTATATGAATTAAGATTTTAATGATGTATGATAAATTCAATGTATTTGTATTTAGTAAATTGTTATTTTGTAAATGACGAATAAAAACGGGAAATAATCCCAATGGCTAACTGCTGTGGATTGACCGGTAACGGCTTTTCATAATGGTTCAGCTTTTAGGATGAAATGTTTCCATAATTTTTATACGTCTTAAGGTAAGTATTTGTAGGTAGTATGTAAGAAAAATTCAGAATGTAACTTACAATATTACATTGAAAAAAAGCAATATTATATGATACACTCTAAACATGTCTTAATATTCACTGGATTCTTTGTAATCTAAAATTAAAATATAAACAATAAAATTAATAATATATTTATTATGTATATAACATACTCACATTTAAAAATTCATGGAAGGAATAACAATGTTTTCCACTTCATTTGATCCCAGAGGAATATCAACACTGGTTTCAACGGGATTGGTTTGAAGGGGAATATCAACATTGGGCTCGTCCTTAGGTAAACGAGTCTTTTTATCAGACAATGCTGCAGGCTTAAGTTTGGAAACTTCAATTACTTGTTTTAAATTACAATCAATATTTTCAGGTAAACGAATCCAAGTTACATTGTGTTCATAGTCATTTTTACATTGCACATCTGTTAATCCCCCAAAACTTGAAAATTTTTTAATAATGTACAACAAAGCTGCAATAATTGCTTTGTACATTTCTAAATTAAAATTTGGTTCTAATCTGGCATTTATACGGTCAGATACTATTTTTCTGAATTCTGCATCCAATTCTTTTTTACATTTAACGGGATCTTCTGACTGCCAACACGCTCTACGCAGTTCTCGCAGTCGTACAGCTGCTTGTGGTAGTACTAATTTTATACCTGCCCCTGGCAAAGAAATATAGATATATCAAACCCGCCAGATTTACTCTAATTGTTTATTTCTGAGGAAAAGATCAACAATATGGTTTACTACACAAATGTAGAAACTGATATAATTAGAATTAAGTACAAAAATTGCAATCAAATTGGTTAACATCTTCGTAAAGCTGCGTGGTTAAAAGAACGTACGATATCTGTAAGACATTTCATCAAAATAAATATTGAAGGTATTTTGAATATCGCAGCCCTACAGAAGCTACGACTAAAAGTCAGGCAAACAGACACATAATTTGTACTTCCTGCCCATCTAAGAAACACAGAATGACAATGTAAGTATGCAACTACTGCAATACGATATTAATATTTTGAAACAAGCCAAATAAATACAGAAACTTACAATGTGTACTTGTTTCAGCTATCCATTCCAAAATCCGTTTGGTTTTATTCAAGACGGTTGAGGCTTTCGACGTGTCGATTATTTTGGTTAAAGCTGATTGCTTTAATTGAAAAATAGAAAAAAACTTGTTAAGTTACAGTTTACCAAAAGCATAAATTAAAGTTTCAAGAATGGAGATATGTAACGTCGTCAAGAGCTTTAATTCCAGCAACTAGTTCTAGATGGCTTCAAGAACTGATAGCAATAAAGATGTTCTGGTATAAGACACTGATTCCGAAAAAAAAATTGATAGGCTAGAGTTATAAGAATTCTCAACAATAATGTAGAGTGGTACTTCTAAGAATCATGGTTTAATGGTTTCTATCTGAGCTCATTCCATATATTAACATCGGACTGTACCGTGGTGAAAATTGTTTAAATACAGAATTTAAAAATAGTTTGCAGCTTTTCAGGAAACTCAAATTGTCAGTGATAGCAATTATTCTGATGTGATCATAAGCAGTGTTTCTTTAAACGATTGGGGTGCATAGACCCTTAGTGTGGAAGGAAAGTATAAGTAAACAAAGAAAAAATTATCATTATGTTTCCTTTAAAGATTTCTGATTTTGAAATCGTGTGATTTTTGCTACCTCCTAATTTTCTTTGAAATTCAAAAACCCACGATTTTTAGTGTAAATCAATTCACGAAATGAGAAATAATTTTTTTTATTTATAAAACTTTATTTTGTATTCAACAAAATAATCACCGTATCTGAAGGCTCATTAAACAACTATAACGAATGTCGTGCAAATTGTGTTCAATTATATGGACTACCAACACATAGGTGCACTTCCACCCGATACATTTTTTAAGAATACCAATTGTATTCTTATCAATGTATTCAGTTCATAGCATAAAGAACAAAACAAATCTCTCAATTTAACTATACTTACTCCATATGGCTGAGAACAATCGTTGCAATAGCAGTCGCTTCTGAAAGATCTTTTTAGATCTTCAAACCTAGCAGGTGCTTCCTTTTTTCCTAGCAATGAACAATATGAAAAAGTAATCTACAAAGGAAAACCATTGCTGTATTATATTCAGAATGAAACAAATAATAAATGTGGAGATACCAATTGAAACAATCGATACCTAGTGAAAGTTAATTTTTTGTATTAATATATTCTAGCTGAACATAAATCATAAGTAAATAAAAAAATTGGATAAAATAAGTTACGTGTACTACGCAATGATTAGTCGGACAAAAAAAGAAAATATTACAAATGTGCTGTATTTTTATAGTGCACTCAACTCACAAAATGACTACACTAATAAAAGTATATGGGTAAAACTCGAAAGACGGCTATATTTTTGGTTTTTAAAATCGCACAATAATTGTTTACAAGACATATTACAAACTATACTTCTGCTATGAAAAAAATCTTGAGTAGCTCTCTTCAAGAAATACTTTGAAAACTTCAATAAGAACCCTATTTTTTTTTTTTTTTTTTTTTTTTTTTAACCACTGCTTCACTCTAAAACACTTTTTTTTCCTAACTATACAAATAGTATGTATAACGTCGGAATGAAAAGAAATTTAGTTGTGAAGTCTTGTATTCAGTTGGTTGGTTGTGTTTATGGCGTAAATGTTACACCCGGGCTATATATACTGCGTCCAACATTCATTGAGTGCATTGAAATTTAGCTAAAAAGTTTTAATAAAAGTAACTAAAATCTTTAAAAATAACCAATGTTTAAAATATGTAAAAGTGGCAGAAGCTTAAAAGATTTAAAAGTAGTAAAAATGGCTGATACTTAAAGATATAAAAATTTTAAATCAGATGATAAAAAAACAATTTTAAAAAGGTTTTACAAATTTAAAAAGGTTCTTATGAGATAATATTTTACAGATGACTGTTATAAAACAGGCACAGTCTCCTTGATGTAAAACAAGGACACTCTGTTAAAATATAAAACACAGAGAAAACATCGCACGTGTGGGAACATCTTTTGATAGCAAAAAATCAGCGTGTGGCCGTTTCGAAGTCTAAAAGGAGAGAGGGGTCGGCCATTATAGCTCTAATTATGGTTGACAAAAACAAGTCCTTTTTTAAATTTAATAATACTATTTATTGCTTAAATATGCATGATTATTATTAGTTTTTAAAGAATTATCAGTTGTGACTTTGAATAACACATATATTAATTTTAAAATATATATTACATTTGGCATCAAGTGTCGCCCATTTTCCTGCACCCATAGTTCACTAACAACTCGTGGAAATTTATGAAACTTGATATTACAGTATTATTATTATTATTATTTTTTTTTTTTTTTTTGTAGATTCTGAACTCAATTGCGAAATAATATTTAGCTGTTTCCATTAAAACTTTTAAATTTGGTTTCAATTTTGTTTGTCAATGACCTCTGGGGTAAAAAAAATACCACCTTTGTTTAAAAAACATTCTACGAATGAAAATGGCATTTTTTTCGTTAATTTTCTAGAGTTCGTTTATATTACTGATGCACACAAAAAGAGTCAAATGTGATCAAAGACCCTCTACCTTGTTCATGATTTTCTCATTTAAATCTAATAAACAGATGTGGATTAAAATTTATTTAAGCCCTAAAAAATTAAGAATCCAATTGGGGAATGACGCTGTGTCTCGATTTTCATGTACAGAGTTTTCAGGAGACATTTTCACTTTGATTTTGAACACGTTTAGTATATTCTCATGTAATTCGTACATGAAAATATACAAAAATACTACTTAATACATAATATCAAAAATTGAAGTTCTCATTGCGAATAAATAAATTTTCAAACAATAGGAAATAACGAATCAGATGATTAAATTTTAAAAAGCATTACGTTACTTAACTAATAAATTTTGTATTATAATTTATTAGATTAAGTAACTTATTACTTATTAGATTAAGTAACTTATTACTTATTAGATTAAGTAACTTATTACTTATTAGATTAAGTAACTTATTACTTATTAGATTAAGTAACTTATTACTTATTAGATTAAGTAACGTATTACTTATTAGATTAAGTAAGATAATCTTAAGTAACATAATGAATTAATAACAAATTATAAATACCTTTTCAGATTTATGTATAGGCTTGGTAGCTCTAAAAGCAATTGATATCCCATTAATCTTGATTGAAGAGTTAGGAACACAGGAATGATCGAATTTGGAAGCGCTAAAAAAAGCTTTGGCTTAAAGCAAAACAGTAGCCGTTTCAAGCATTAATTGAATATATACTAATAAAACTAATAATTTGTCTGAAGCTCTAGAAAAAGTATATTCTTTCCTATACGAGTACTACTCCGAAATTTAAACGTCAGTATAGCATTGGCCCGATTTTGCGATTTACGACCATTATGTTGAAATTTTATATTTTAATTATTTTTTTTTTAAGTTTTATCCTCCACCGTCCAAAAAGGCCGTTCCAATGCACTGAGAAAACTTGAAAATTTTAATATAAGAAATGTTTGCTCTCTAATTTTGATTAGATTGAGATTGATTTGAGATTGATGTTTATATTTTTTAAAGAAGTTTAGGTGATCTAGAACTAACTACACATTTTTTTGCACATTTATCTAGGGAAGTCAAAGAGTTTACGCATGCAGTCTCTTGGATTTTGAAAATTAAAAATGATGCGAAGAAAAGAGGTACGATTCAATGGCTATAGAAGTACGATATGAGTTTCAAATTTTCTGTGTATAAGCAGCTTTTTTCAAATTTTCAACCATTAAATTTTCTTTCATAGGATGTAATGGTATTTCCTTTAATATTTTGAAATAAAAGTTTCTTTTTAATTTGTCTACTGTTTCACTATCTCAATTTTGTACTTTAAAATCGTATTCTTGAAGAAGTTATAGAGTACTTTCACGTTATTAGTATGAAACTTTTTCTATAAAAAAAAATGATAGTAACAATCTCTAGGGATTTCTGCACAAAAGGAAATTTTAATCCAAAGAGGCAATTTTCATTGCATCATTTTGAATTTTTTTTTTTTTTTTTTTTTTTTTTTTGACAGAAGAAGTTTGGTTTTGGTTGGTTGTTTTCAGATTATCTGGCGCCGTCAGCAACACGAGGACTATAATGCGCCAAAACATTCGTCATTTGACAAGCCAACATACATTTACAAACACCCATGCCTTACACGGGACACGAACCCGCAACCTCGAGGTTTAGAAGCTAGCACGCTAACCACTATACCGTTTGGTCAGCAGTTTGGTTTTGGATTTTTGTGCTAATAATCCCATTGAAAATGACGAGTGGAGATATCAAAATCTCAAAACTGATGATGATAACTATCCGTCCGACCTGTTCTGAAGCGTATTGAGACGTCGTCATCGAGCCTGGATTGGCATGGAGATGAACACCGAAAAGCGAAACAATGAAGATATGCCGCTGGTGTTTCTAATTGTTGAAGACAGCTACTTGGATGACATTAGGAAGTAGTGTAGTGTTGATAAAGTTTCTGGCATGTGGAAATGAAGTTCAATATATAAAATTCGTTTATACAATAAAATAAATCTACCACTTAAATATCTCAAGACGTTTTAAAAATAATAATTTCATAAAACATCTAAGAAACAAATGTAATTTTTTAAAAATTACAATAATATTACCCAATGAAAAGGCAACTACCATCGTTCGTGTCTGAAATTGAGTCATCGCTCTGGAAGCCAAATCTATTATACAAAACCTGAAAAAACAGTGTCACTTTTGATTATAATAAATATTAAACCTGGACAGGTATGTGGTCCAGGATCACATCTGTCACTCATATGTAAACACGTAACTTTAAAATCTATTAAGTGTTCTTACTCAAAAATATAGACGTAAAGTTTATTACAAACTATTTTTTTAATTCTTTGGACAGTCGCATTCTAAATGAAATTGGTAACTGGTTCTTTTATATTTCAATAATAGGAAAAAGACAAAAGTATGTTTATTAGGTGATTATAATGCTTTCCCTACCAATTAAAACTGTTTTACGTATGTTCATGTTAAAAAGAAAAAGGGTAATTATGAACATGACCACGCGTTACGAGAATGGAACATGCGTACATTGATCAGAAATTAAGAAATTATAACAAATGTGCACATAAAAAAAATCTTTCTTAGAATTGGACATGATAGAAATAATGTAGTTGCAGTGTTTGCGGACATGAAATTTCATTAACGTAGAACGTTATAAAGAGAGGAACGATTTTGATATTTGCGTACATCAGAAATAGATTTCCTGCTTTATTCTACGTTCTCCTTGTTGTCTCTGTTTAGGGATGGAACGGATGTGAGTTTTGCCGGATACCGGATTTCGGATATCCGGGGTACCATGTCTACCGGATACGGATATCCGAAACGGATTTCACCGGATATCCGGCCGGATATTCGGTCTATATACTAAAAACGATAGTTATACGATATGCTGTACGAAAAAAATGGTCATGATATGAAGTATTAAGTAAATTATAATTAGTGGTTAGCGCACCGCACTGCATGCCACAGGTCCATGGTTTGATTCGAGGACTGGGCAAGGTTGATTTAGCTGTTTATACCTGAAAGAAATAAACTGAGGAGGACCATGCATGCTTGGGAACTAAACACTGGGGTTCGGCGTCAGAATGACCATCTGACCGGAACATCTGCTATGTGACACACAAATGCCACAGTCAAGAAAGCTGAGCTGGGCCCAGCAGGCCTTGGTCCACACGGGCTGTCACGCCACTGAGTTAATTTTTTTTATTTAAACTTTAGTTGATGAAACGATGTTTTAGTGATGCCAATACCTACACTTGCTGAACAATTTTGAAACTTTATCACCATTTTGTTTTGTGTGTTACTTAAAATTATACCAAACATTCTGCAATGTGATGAAAATATTTCAGAATTATGTTTAACATTATGTTATACCATATTTAAAATATATATTTAATATAAACAAACAAAATTAGTACTTACATATTTTTGCGGTTAAGGCTTTTGCTTTAGGATCATCTAAACTCCACAATTTTGGTACAAATAATGTCGATTCCAATGTTGTCTGCGTGCATTTCTTGTTTTGATGAATTTTTTTTTTCTTGTTCATCAATATTTGATTCATTTAGTGAGTCTTTTAAGCTTCGGTGAATTTCCTTATGCACACTCATTAAATGGTTCCATAAGGGTTTTGTGGAAAAGGATTTTGGGCTTTTACCGCGCACAATATATTTTTTAAACGATTCTGTGGAGCAAGTAACACATAGGGCTTTGCTTTCGTCATTTCCATTAATTTTAAAATACTTCCAAATGGGTGATTTTAAATGAGCCATTATTAAAAATCATAAATTGGATTGTAACTGGAGAAAACTATGATTCAAGACATTCTAGAGAGGTAAATATAATTCCACATTATGGCGCTGCGTTAAAGACCTAAAAATAACAATACTTCATTTTACGTCAGAAAATATATACCAGCTTTCAACTTCTGCCAATGAAAAATCAGAAATTAGACCATACCATTCAGAGCATAAAAGGGTAGGGTATTATCGTCGATAGAACGAACAAAAAAAAAAAAGCATTGAGGAGTGCGCATTAGCTATTTATTGCTTTTTACTCGCTAGCAAATGTCAGAAAAAAAGGAGAAAGTGAGTATAAAACTAAAACTCTTAACAAGTAGCTTATGTTATGGAAAAAAAGTACTATTTATTAGAATTTCGGTTGGTGTTTTATGGAGAAGCATTCAAATATAACATCTGGAATTAATCAGATCATAAACTTGGAATGAAAAGAACATATTGTAAAACACGTATGAAGGATGTGTATGGAAAAAGATTGGAGGAATGGTTTATGCTTATCAACTCGGCGCCCTAGCACATCTCTGAAGTTAGGGATATGCGAAAGCATAGTTCTCAAGAAGGAACTTTTTTGTTTTCTAACTTGACTGCAGTTTATGTCCAAGAAAAAAAAAGTATAGGATGCGGTGTCCCCTTTGTCCGCAAAAGATCACTATTTTTTGCAAAAAATTATTTCTTGTGGATACCTGGTGGCCGGATATCCGAATGAAATTATCGGATGTCCGGTATTTCAAATCGGATATCCGACGGGGTTTCGGATATTGAAAAATCAACCGGATATGCCGGATATCGGATATTTGCCGGATATCCGTTCCATCCCTATCTCTGTTAAACAATTAAAAATATAGCCACTTTTTCTAATTTCTGCTTTTTGAATCGTTTGCCGATTTCAATATAAACAATTTTTAAAACTCTTCACATGTAATTTTCTTGATTTTCTATTTGCTTAAAAATCCCGAACAAACTCAATATTCTTCGACAGATAATAATATAGTTTTCTTATTTTTTCTTTCAAACTAAAACTTTTAGCGGAGGTTGTAGCCGAAATCATGCCCCTTTGGATCCTCGCCTGTTTTTGAATTGGTCTCAATAGAATGTACACCGAATTTGATAAAAATATTTTGATAAGCACTGGCTATAAGGGACAAAATCCCGAAACGGGAAAATATGACTCATCAAGACAGTGATTTTGAAACTTCATGCAAACAAGTTTGTTATTCTTTATTTCTTTCAGAAAAGTTATTTTCTATAGAAATTCAAAGTTTGCACACTAATTTCTTATAAATATTTTGTTCTTACTTTTTTTTATGTAATCTAGTAAAAAATGACGTGATTGCTCCATAAAGCAATTAGTTTACTTTTATTACTTATTACTATTTATTTAAAGATTTTAATAGTATTACAACATTATTTAATGAGTAAGATAATATTTCTTATTACTTTTGCATTTTTATTACCGCGATTCTGAACGCTTAATAAACGGCTAACGAATTTTGAAATTAATGGATTTTGTTGAAAATTCTCGAGCCTTTCCTCTCTTTTTGTTTCTTCTAAAAATCATCAAAAACTCTAAATAGTATAAGAAATTAATAGATGAGTTACAACTCGCGCGTTTGACGTCATTTCGACGAAGGTGCTCATTCGAGAGACGTCGCCGAAATGATCGTCTCCTGAATGATGAACTTCCTTTCTACATCGTGTAGCGATTAGGTTTAACTGAATACGAAGACCATATGAGGTTTTAAATTAATACAGATGTCAAATGTAATCATTAATATCAGCAGTTTAATATTCAGCATATTAAAACATTAAAACCGATGGATAATAGATGTACGCACGAAGTAAAAACTGAATATCAATCGATTTCAATGCGAAAAATAAAATTATATCCACTTTCCTTAACTTGATCACGTATGAATTATTAGTTTTTCACTAAAATACGAGAAGTTCAGCAGTTTACGTTGGATGGTTACGGTTTCAACGTGAAAAACGGTGATGTCATCAAAATGACGCAAAAGTCTAGGACACAGTAAAAAGACTGAATAAATGACAAACAAAACTAGTTTTTGCAGAAAAGTTTACTTCTTACTATTATAGAACATTTAGAGTTAACAATTATCTAAAATTTGAAAATGAAATGAAAACAGCTGTCACATAAAATACAAATGATTATGCTTGATACTAGCCGGGGAAAGATCCCGAAATGACGTTTTCGAAGTTTAAAATTATTTTATCAAATTATTTCCACCCCCCCCCCCTTCCCCTATTTTTCAAATTTCTTGGTAAAAAAAATCATTAGGTTTGTATTTATTTTATTTTCCATGAAGATTTTATTTAATTTCATATATAAAAACATAAAAACACTTGAGACACGTTTTTGCCTGTTTCGTGATTTTTACCCATAAAGCGCTTAAAACAGCATTGAAATTTTAACTATAACCACCTTGTACAGCATTTTTAAATATGCGTCGTAACTTACTTTCCCAAGCAATTGAAGTAGAGTTTTATCATCTGGAATGTTTTCTTTTCCTATGTATGACATTAAAGGATCCTTAATTTTCAGGAAATGTATGATCAAGCTAGGTTCAAGTGTACCATCCGTATCTATAAAATAAATTCATGTATTTAGTGACACCAACTAACCTAAATTTTAACTCATCCATTCAATACAATTATGTTTTATTTGAAAGTTTTCCTTATTACAAGACTACATCTTCCTTATGAACATATCAAAACTTCAAGAAAATTTAAAGATTTTGTTCAAAATAGATTTATTGCCAATGCGGTGTAACATCGGTTATTTGAGTTACTGAGAGCATAATCCAAAAATAACTGAAATTGTATATTTTAAATTGATGCTCCAATGTTTGCATCAAAAATAATAAAAACTTCAGAGAGGGAAACAACTTAAAATCCAAAATTTCTAAGGAAAAGATGGTAAAGCTATAAAAAAAGAAAGAGGAAAAACGCAGTTCTGCGATGATGCAACACTTAGTAATTGAATTTTTTTTTTTTTTTTTTTTTTTTTTTTAAACCCGCAAATATTCACTCAGAAATTAGATGAAGTGTATCATTTTGGTATCAATAACATTTAACAACAGGTATTAGCAAAAACGGGATGTGATTGGTTAGGATCATTCTAGATTCTTAGAGGCTAAAAATTTGTGCTTTCAGTAAAAAATGCGAAGTTCGACTAAGTTAATGAGCTATGATTAATACTATTAACAAGTATTAATATATGTTATTAAATTAATCGAAACTTAACTTTCATATAAATTATCATGGCGGATTCTTTCAGTGTCAATGCGTTGGTATCATAAACTGTATTTAGATGTGTGCTTGTTACTTGCAGTTAAAATCATTCTTTCTATGGATCTTAGCCACAAGACACTAAAAACACAGTTGCCTCGAATTTTCTTGGTTAAAATTATTCTCAAGCGAACCGTAAATGACATAAGATTAACGACCGTGTAAAATCGACGAACTAGAAGTCAGGCAATCACTATTGAAATTTACACCATCAATTCTCCAACAGCAACCCATCCACCCTTGAAGTAAACAGCAGAAATTGGCTTGTACTGTTGAAAATCAGCTAAGAAGTTGTAAAAGCCGAGTAGCCATTTATTTATAAAACGGAAGCAACGAAAAGGAGAATCTGTTTACGATCGTAGGTTGAATTTCAATCTCTTTCCATACCTTTTATGCTTAAGTTGAAACAATGTATAGGAGTTACTCATCAATGGTCTAAGGAACCAAGCAATTGTCCGCTTAACTTTTGGAGAAGGAATTTGTTAACGGTGCTGTTGAGTATTATATTATATGTAATGTCAGCTTTAATATGTAACACCAGAGAGCAGCACCTAATGGAAACATATGTTCATTTCTGAAGTGTAACCTTGAACCAGGGGAGAATAAAATGAGAATTTGAAGTGAACAGACGCTTGTTTTGTGGAGTTCTGTTCTTTTGTTGATAAAATGCATCTAAAAGCATAATATTAGATGCCGAGTCTACTGAATTAGTTGAGAAGTAGAACATAAAAATGGTCCGTCGAGCCGGAGAAGAACTAGTATAATGAGTGAGTACATTATTTGCATGAAATGTTAAGTTTTCCTTTGTGTTGAGATTGCCTTTGTGTTGAGATTGCCTTTGTGTTGAACACTGATATCGAGAGCTCGAGAGCTTGATCATGTTGTTTAAAGGGGCTACAAAAGCAGATTTATATGAGATTGCGAAGGAATTATGTATAAAGACAACCGATAATTTAACGGTTATTGAACTGGATACTCTTATCAAGAACAATAATGAGTACATTAAAAATCCAACATCGGTGCAAGAACTTGCATTCACAATAATTGAAGAGCGCAAAAGTGAAAAATTGCACAATATTGAACTTGAAAAGTTAAAACTTCAACGTGTGTCATCAGAATTAGAATTACAAAAGTTAAGAAATGAGTTCTCAGAAAAGAAAAGTGAAGCGACTGAGCAAGAGGATACTGCTTTGGGCGTGTCCATTGATTCGCTTCTAAAAAGTGTTCAAGTTTTAACGTGCAAAGTTCCAACTAAACCTGAAAATTGGGGGTTCTTTTTTAATTCATTAGAGAGAGCGTTTATAACAAAATGTGTGCCTGATAAATTTAAAGCGGAAATTTTGTTAATATTACTTGGAGATATAGCTAATAATATCCTAACGTATATTTCTGATGACGAGTTTAATAATTATTCTAAAATTAAATCAATTGTTTTGAGAGAATATGAGCCTACTCCACAAATATGTTTAGATAATTTTAAAAAGGCTCAGAAATACAGTAATGAAACTTATACCCAGTTCACAAGTCGTATGATAAATAGCTTTAATTATTATTTAAAATTAAGAAATGTTGATGATTTTACAGGACTAAAAGAATTAATGGTAGCAGATAAAATATTTCAAACATTAGATAAAGACACTGCAACTTATATTAGTATTAAACAAGGCAGTTCTTTTTTATCCCCAGTAAATCTAGGTCAGGAACTAGACTTATATGCTTCGTCTAAGGGTAGAAACCCATCTGATACTTCTGTACATAAGTATCATAAATATGCTTCGAATAAAGTATTGCTCGCGGATGTAAAAAATAAAAAATGCAGTTATTGTGATAACCATTTACATGAAATTTATAAGTGCGAGAGATTTTTGAGTTTAAATGTAAAGGAACGGGTTGAATTTGTTAAAAAGAGTAAACTTTGTTTTAGGTGCTTAAAACAGCATTTAATTAAAAATTGTTTTTCTAAATATTCTTGCAAAACGTGTCTAAAAAACCATAATTCATTGTTATGCTTTCATTCGGAGAGGGAGAGGGAATCGACTGCGTATAACCCAGTCGCAATAAATGAAACCCGAGTGGTTCCTTCTTCAAGTGCTAGAGATTTATCACCTAATGCAGCTGAGTTTTTACCCGCGGATTCAAGAAGTGGTAATCTTTTTGTGGGAACGAATTATAATAATTTCCAGCAAACGGTCTTATTGAGTACAGTTATGTGTTGGTTGCAGGATTGCAATGGAGATCTGCATTTAGCAAGAGGGATTTTAGATAATGGGTCTCAATGTAACTTTTTTACTAGAGAATTTGCTGATAAATTGCATTTAAAGAGAAAGAAAATAGATATTGAGGTATCAGGTTTAAACGAGACTTGTTCTCAAATTAAATATAGTGTAACAACGCGATTAATTAATCGTTCTAAAACTTTTGAACATGATTTAACTTTTCTAATTGTCCCAAAGATTATGAGTTATACTCCAAATAGGCCAATTAAAATTAATAGAATTGAGTTACCTAATGTAGAATTGGCGGATGAATATTATAATGTTCCTGGGAGAGTGGATGTGTTAATTTCATCAGAGATTTACTACACTCTAATAAAACCAGAACAAATTAAAATACCACACACCAATTTAATTCTGCAAAATTCCGTGTTTGGGTATATAGTGGCAGGAAGTGTTTGTGAGTCCAATAAAAATAAGGTACATTGTGCTTTAATTAAAGAACATGTAAATTTAGATGAAACATTACAAAAGTTCTGGGAAATGGAAAATGTCGACCAGACAATTTCTAAAAATAAGGAAACTCAGATATGTGATGAACATTATGAGAAAACTCACTTTAGAGATACAGAGGGAAGGTACGTAGTTACAATGCCTTTAAAGGAAGATCCGAGTGTGCTAGGTAAATCCAGAGATATAGCGATTCAACGACTAAACTCATTATGGAACCGCTTAAAAAAAGACCCTGAATATTTAAAATTATATAGAAACTTTTTGAGTGAATATGAGATATTGGGGCATATGCGGGAAATTAAAGATAAAGGGGAATCAGTAGGAACGTATTACATCCCACACGTAGGAGTACATCGTCCTGGTCATATCTCCACACCGCTTCGTGTTTGTTGGGATGCGTCACAACAAACAAGCAATGGAACTTCATTAAACTCTTTGCAATATAATGGTGGAATGATACAAGAGGACTTGTTCACCATAATGACCAGATTTAGACAATACGTGTACGCATTTACGGGGGATATAGAAAAGATGTATAGGGCTATAAAAATACATCCTGAGCAAACAAAACTTCTAAGAATCCTTTGGAAGGATGAACTTAAAGGTGATATAAAAACCTTTGAACTCACCACAGTTAGTTACGGAACAGTGTCAGCACCGTATTTAGCACAAAAAACGTTGCATCAACTATCAAAAGATGAGGGGAAACAATATCCTCTCGCAGAGCCCGTGCTATTAAATAATTTTTACATGGATGATGTTTTGGGGGGATCTGATGATATAAACAGTGCAAAAGAAATCAGGCACCAACTAACTGAGATTCTACGCAATTGTGGCATGCACTTACACAAGTGGTGTGCTAATTTTCAACTAGAAAATAATAACACTGGAGAGTACACATTTGATGACTCGGGAGTTACTAAAACTCTTGGTGTCTTCTGGATGCCCAAGAAAGATAAGCTGGCCTTCCAAGTAAGTCTACAAAAGGAGACCATTTTCACAAAGAGAACTGTGTTATCTGTGATTGCTCGACTCTTCGACCCTCTAGGTCTGTGTGGACCTATTATTACCAAAGCAAAGATGTTTCTTCAAAGACTCTGGATACTAAAAATATCATGGAGTGACCATCTACCAGAAAAAGAGGCAAGGCAGTGGCAAAGTTTCCTCGACGCTCTTCCGGCCATCAACAACATCCAGGTGGACCGCTGCATCGTCGTGGAAAGAGCTACTACAGTGGAGATACATGGGTTTGCTGATGCATCAGAAAGTGCTTTTGGTTGTGTTGTGTATTGTCGATCCAAAACAACGAGTGATGTTAAGGTAAAATTAGTTGCAAGTAAGTCACGAGTGGCTCCAGTCAAACGTCAAACGATCCCACGTTTAGAGCTGTGTGCAGCAGTATTGCTTGCACAGCTAGTGAATCGTGTTAAATCTTCTCTTCAGTGTTGTGTTGATAAAATATATTTGTGGAGTGACTCCACAATTGTGCTTGCGTGGATAAATCAAGAATCTTTGCATATGAAAACATTTGTGGGTAACAGAGTAAGTAAGATTCAAAACCTTACAAATGTGAAAGATTGGAGGCATGTGTCTTCAGAGTTGAATGCTGCTGATATTCTATCACGAGGTGTGGATGCCAAGCAACTCACGGAGAATAACATGTGGTTTCATGGACCAGCATTTCTCCATGAAACAGAAGTTTTATACGACAGTGAGGTGTTGCTTTCTTCATCACTTCCAAGTGAATATTGTTGTGAGTTTAAAAAAAGTGATGACAGAAATGATAAACACACAGTTTTATCTATAACAACTCAAAAATTATTTGTTGATGATCTTCTTTCGATAACAAATGATTATCAAAAATTAATTCGTATATGTAGTTTTGGTTACAGGTTTTCATTCAACTGTAGGCACCCAATGGAGAAAAGAGTGGAACCATTGACATTGGAGGAGCGCACTATAGGTGAAGACTGTATTCTTAAAAATGTGCAAGCAATAGAGTATCATAATGAAATTTCTAATTTAAAGAAACAAATACCAATTTTAAGTAAAAGTAAAATTAAATCTTTAAATCCATTTATAGATAACAAAGGTATTTTAAGAGTTGGTGGCAGACTTGGTAATTCAGCATTGAATTACAACAAAAAGCATCCAATAATTTTGCCATCTTCTCACCTACTTACTAAGTTAATAATTAAATATATTCATGAGAAAAATCTTCATATTGGTCCACAAGCATTATTGTGTTTTGTTCGTCAGAGATTCTGGCCTGTTAAAGGCAGAAGCCTTTGTAGAAAAATAGTGCATGAATGTGTAGTATGTGCAAAAGCTAAGTCTGTAATTTGTGAACAAATAATGGGTAATTTACCCCTTGATAGAGTACAACAAAATTATCCGTTCAATATTACAGGGCTAGACTTTTGCGGTCCATTTTTTATAAAATATAAAAATCAAAGAAAGGGTATTTGTCATAAGATTTATGTTTGTATTTTTATTTGTTTTGTAACAAAAGCAGTGCATTTAGAATTAGTAAGTGACTTAACTTCAGCTGCCCTAATAGCAACTCTTAAACGGTTTTTCGCTAGAAGAGGAAAAAGCGCTAAGTTATATAGTGATAATGCCACAAATAACGTTGGAGCCAATAATGAGTTGAAGAAATTGTTTAACTTTGTGAGTCAACCAGATGAAAATTTGGCAAATTATTTGGCAGATAAGAAAATTGAGTGGAAGTTTCTGCCTCCAAAAGGGCCAAACTTTGCTGGGCTAGTAGAAGCAGCTGTTAAGTCATTTAAGCATCATTTAAAAAGAGTAGTAGGTAATGTAAAACTCACTTATGAAGAATTGTTAACTGTGATAAATCAAATAGAAGCAGTGTTAAATAGCCGACCAATAACTTCTGTACCTAGTGATGACTGTGAATTTGAGGTTCTGACAGCTGGTCATTTCCTTATTGGAAGACCACTTAATTCTGTTCCTGAACAATCATTAATTGAAATACCTGATAATAGATTAACGGCATGGAGAAAAATTACAAAAATGGTTCAACTAATTTGGCAAAAATGGCATATTGATTACTTAAGTAATTTGCATCAACGGTCAAAATGGATGTTTAATAAAGATAATGTGTCTATTGGTTCAATTGTGCTAATAAAGGAGGACAATTTGCCTGTTTGCAAGTGGGTATTAGGAAAAATCCTTCAGGTTTTTCCAGGTAAAGATAAGAAAGTAAGAGTTGTGTTAGTGAAAACACAACATGGGAATTTTAAACGTGCAGTTTCAAAAATTAGTATTTTGCCAGTAAATACTTAATTATATTATGTTTTTTGTTTTACTGTACTAAGTAGTGTATTAATTTCATTTATTTGAATAATATAGTGTTTAAGTATATTTGATATCATTTGATATTTTAATTATTTTAAATCGTAGTAAATTTATTGTATTGTTTGATTCATGAATGTTAGTAAAACTATTCATAGGTGGGGAGAATGTTGAGTATTATATTATATGTAATGTCAGCTTTAATATGTAACACCAGAGAGCAGCACCTAATGGAAACATATGTTCATTTCTGAAGTGTAACCTTGAACCAGGGGAGAATAAAATGAGAATTTGAAGTGAACAGACGCTTGTTTTGTGGAGTTCTGTTCTTTTGTTGATAAAATGCATCTAAAAGCATAATATTAGATGCCGAGTCTACTGAATTAGTTGAGAAGTAGAACAGGTGCTATGAAAAAGGGATTGAAAAGTGTATCAGAACTTTAAGAAAAAACGATGAGCATTCATACGCGCAAGGCACGAACTGATGTGACGCCGACTTCTAAAAACATGGCACTTGGGAAAATAAAACTGTCCTTCAAAAGAAATATTAAATCGTTGTGTCATTTAGGTAGTTACCTTGAACGTCCAATATAGAAATCAAAAACTGAAACCACAATTGCACATTTTCAAAGAAAATATAGAAACAATTATCGCACTTCTTTGACAGTAACATAAACTGCAATTTGATCGAATCGATGCAAACCAGTAGAAAGAATGATTTACACAAACATCTGGATTAGTACTCTATCTACCAATAAGTATTTGGACACCCATTCAAATGAGGATATCTTCTCAGGGGAGCAGCATAGACACCTGAAATTCACATCAAGAGGACATCTTTATGCAACATATCCATAAGTAAAACAACTCAGTCATATATTGAAATGCAAAGTGTTCACTGTGAGCATTTGCAAAAGAATGGAGTACCATTAGTGTGCAGTTGTACAGATGCATTGACATTAAAAATCAAGCAACTCATGGAGTTGACTTTTAGTGTGAGATATGATCTCCCCTGTCATCAGTGTTTACTTGGAACTGTATTCTTATACTTAACATGAGTTTCTTAATGAATTCTAGTGGCTAAATTGTTCTTCTCAACTTTTGAACTGTTTGCAAGTGATGGAAAGTTCCCAATATATTAAATTTTCAGACAATGCATATCGTAGAAACGTCCCACACATGCTTAATGAAATTTGGATTAGAGGAGTGATCTGGTTTACTTATAGGGGTGATATTAATATTTTGTAATCATTTGTCCAAAGCAAAAGTGGGATTAAATTTTCCATAACCTTCAATAAACACAATTTAGAAACTGATATTTCACAATTAAAGACTTGTCTAGATCAAGGTAACGCATTTACAGTGAAAAAGTGGGATTTAATTATGTTTTGCGGCGCTGTTGGGAAGCTTATTAAACAATTTCAACATATTGAACCTAAAGACCAAAACTCTTTTCCACCAAATCGTTAACTAGAATTGGCATATACCATGAAATATCATGTCCCCATCGTTTCTACAGATCATCTGATGTCCAATATCACTCATAAGACTGAAAAAATTATTTTCTGTAAACAGTGTCTGATGTTTAAAAGATTTGGTCTTTGGGTGCCATATGTTGAATTGGTTTAATATGTTCCCCAAGAGCTCAAAAGATAATTAAATTTGACTCTTTCACTGAAATTATGTTAACTTGATCTAGATAAGTCGTTAATGGTGAAATGTCGGTTTTTAAACCATGTTTATTGATACTTATGGAAAATTTTATTCCACTTTTGCCTTGTATAAACTATTAAAAAATATCAATATTGCGACTATAATCAAGCCAGATTACTCCTCTCATCTAAATTTCAGAAAGCATGTGTGGGACGCATTTACGATATGCATTGTGTAAAGATTTAATGCATTGGGAGCTTTTTATGACCTGCAAACTGTTCAAAACATGTTACGAACCATTTAGTCACTAGAATTCATCAAGAAACTCATGTTAAGTATGAGAATACAGTGCCAAGTAAACACTGATGACAGGGGAGATTATATCTCACAAGAAAAGTCAACCCCATGACTTGAGCGATTTTTAAAGTAAATGCATCTGTACAACTGCACACTAATGGTACTCCATTCTTTTGCATATGCCCCCACAGTACACTTTGCATTTCAATTTGCGACTGAGTTGTTTTACTTATAGATATGTTACATAAAGATGTATTTGCTATGTGAATTTCATGTGTCTATGCTTCTCCACTGAGAAGATATCCTCATTTGAATGGGTGTCCAAATACTTATTAGTAGACAGTGTATAAAGAACAGTTTGACGATAAACTTGGGGAAATAAAAAAGAAATGAGGTCAAATTGAAGCTAAACCACATACTACGCAGAAAGTTTGTCTATTAGGCCTCATATCGTTCGCTTTAAAAAATCGTGTTGACCAAGAAATCAACATGTTAGAAAGGGTCTGTATAGTAAAAAAAAAGAGAAAATTTATGAGTTTACAATAAGAAGGAACTTACGTGACACTAGCTCATCAAAGCTAACTTCAATGTTCAATATACGTTCGGTGACAGTTTTCCAATCTCTTCCCTGAAAAAAAAAATGTATCGATGGTTCAAATTAACAATCAACGATGATTTGCGGAAGAAAAAAAAATATTCAAATCATGATACATTGTTACAATTATGCAGAATTATATTTTAATTATATCTTTATATAAATGGAACAATATGAGCCAAGATGATAAATATGCGCCAAATGTGAATTTTTGTTAATGATTTTATTTCTAGATGCACAAACTGATAAAGTTGATTTCGACAACAATTTCTTAGTTGTCGAGTAGGATTTTAAAACAGAGAAATATATTGCAAACTTCATGCGGATGCCATAAAAAACTTGTCAGAAGAATAACTTCTAGAAATGCCAAGAGTGCCATCATCGTCTATTACTATGGCAAACTGTACTCTAGGAAAATGGTCACCAAACCAAATGGGAGTAAAGAAGCCTAAGTGTGTGGCACAGTAAATTCCAGATTAAAGAGTAATTTATCCAACCTAAAAAAATTAGTCAAAACGTGTTTCAATTTTTCGCCACTTTAGTTTCCGTTTTATTCAAACTAAATGCATGTTTTTTTTTTTTTTTTTTTTTTTTTTTAACGTTTTAATTATTTTGTAAGCACGCCTGTTGTTATATCATGCGAAACTTTTAATAAATTTAATAAATTAATTTAAATAAAATACATGTTTTCCTAAAGTAGTCCTTTGAAAAATCGTAAATTAACAAAATAGTTATGAAACATTTTTCGTTAAATGTTGTTTAGGAACGAGAATGTGAACAGTAGTATACCAGACTGTGCCACAAACTGTTTGTAACTAGTTCCTATGAGAAAAAGAAAAGAAGAAAAAAAAAAAGAAAGAAAAAAAAGAAAGAAAGACGCATGGTTGCCCTATTTTACATCATCTGTAAGCCGAAATTCAAGGGACTTTTATCTAGCTAAATACTGTCTATCACACGCAGGTAAATAATCTTGAAAAGTTAAACTCTTCTCAAGCCACAGACATGGTAATCGTCAGTTTTCCCAGATCAACAATTTACACTGTACTATTGTCGCAATTTAAAGCTGAGTAAAATTCGAAAACTCGAACTATCTTTGATAGCAAACATGAGTTTAAAGGAAACGTGTGTTTCAACTTTCAAAAATATTATTTTAAATTAAACCTTTATTATTAATCCTCACATAATTGAATAGTTAGTGTACTTACATTTATCTTGAGAATAATGTTTCCTATCATTTGCACAACATCCTGCTCTCTATGATCTGTATAGTTTCTTAGATATGGACACTCCCACTTATGATCCTTCCACGCTTTTTTCTGTATTTTCGTAATAAATAAAAACAAATTATAACAAAGAAATATAGTGATGCTGCAGAATTATTAAAAATATTCATTCAAATATCATCGGCTTATAGTAGAAAGGTGCTAAAACCCAATGTGTCCAAGTTTTTAGGGAAAATAAAAACCTTCTACATCAAACTCTCGTTTTTCTAGAAATCTTTTGTAGTTGGTTCTCTTACATATGTACGCGGAGGCAGGTGCTTAGCCACAAAGTCCTTCCTTTCCACCCTCTGCTCGGGGGTTCAACCAACCATCAAACTCTCTGACAACATTGTATTTTACTTTATATTATTCCGTGGTATGATTCTGTAAACTTAATGATTTTTGCATTCTGAATTGTTTGTAGTCAATTCTGTTAAATTTCTTAACTTAATTATGTATACTTTGTTGATTATGTATGCTATAATTTAGGTATATTATATTATGCATTCTGAATATTCGGTATTTCTATCATGTATTCTGTAAAGCCGGTATTTTGCTGTACCAACCCTGTTGGACCTTTAAACTGTTTTAGGTATATTATTTTAACATAAATATATTTTAGTGATCAAGTTGCAGTTTTTACTAACAGAAGAGTCTTCTCTTTCAGTCTCCAAATGTAACAAAAAGTTAATTGTGATAAAAAATGGAGTTAGCACCTTCTCACTCAAAGTTGACTATATAATACATCTTTTGCTTATATTCGAATATAAACAATTAAATTTAAAAATATATTTAAAAAAAATAAAAATAATGCTATTTTTACCAAAACGATAAAACTTTACCTGGCAGAGTTTTTCACAATATTTCATGATTCCACATGATCCACACATTTTCAAATGACGATCACTAAAAGTTAAAAAACTCATCATATCGCTAAGCCAGTTGAAAAATTAACTGTACGTAACAAAATATTGTAAGCAATTTTCCTGTAAATAGTTGTTAATGGTGTTTCTTTTCTTTTTAAAGTTCTATTTATTATTATTATTTTTGTTTTTCGCAAGCAATAATATAGGTTAGAAGAAAAGGTTGACGGCAAGTTAGGAGGTTTTGTGACTGTTATGCATGTTTTGATATCAAATAATCGTTTGCACTGGATTTTTCGGAAAACTGCACCAGCTGGTATAAAAACGTCACCATTTCACAAAATGAGTGTAGTTTGATTTTGAGCGTTGTTTTGAAAAGAGCAAAGCACTTGTTTACTTTAAAGTGCCTGAATTATCATTATGTATGTGAAGTGGTATGCACTGAAGCTATTGTTGAAACTTGATAACGAGTTCGCTGTTGTTTTAAGAAGTTTTGACAGCCTGTGAACGAAGAGTAAATAATAGCTTTGATATTGTTAAAGCTGAGTCGTCAATTCATTTGAGAAAATTCATAACAATATTGATAATCAACCTGTTTAAATTCAGACACTTTAACTTAAGATAATAGATTCAATAAGAAAAATTTCCATTTAACTCCAAATCTTCAAAACAAGTGAAAATTTCATTATGAATTGTTTTGCATTTAGCAGTGATCCTCAGCCATTAAGTTTATGTTTAGAAGATTTTGATTATCAACCATTACTTCTAGCGCTTCCTTCTTATTTTAATTTTATACTGAATTAATCAGAACCATATTATTTGTCTTTAAACAAAGTTTGAGAATATATATCTCAGAGATTACACAACTTTACACACATTTCCAAATGAGCTGAACTTGATGTTTCTAAGTTTTTCATGTTCTTACATTGGTATATCTTTCTTTGTACTTTTAAATTGACATTAATAACTTATTTGTTTCGTCCTCTTGACAATATGGCAAACAAAATAACTTTTTATGAGGGTATTATTGTCGATTTTTATTTTGCGGATTATGTATTTTAGGAAACTTCTTATTCAAACTTACTGTCATATCCAAACATTCGGTGAACTACCTTACTGTATGTTATTGCATGTCCCACATTATTTTGTATGAAAATACGTATTTTATACTCTGCTATAAACATACAAGGAAGTTTACCAGACCCAAACAAGGATACGGACAATTTTGAAATCAAACTTAAAATTTATAGAGGTCAACAAAATATTATTTATCTTTTAAATTTTTACAGAAAAAGAGCCACAAAAAACTTTGTAAATAAATATTTTATAAATTTAAAATATCGTTTACTGTCCTAATGTTTGAGTAAAACTCAAATTACTTTGTCTCACTTTTATCCTTATAGTAATTAGTTTTAACTTCTAATAATACATTTCAACATACCTTTTAAGACAGTTCGCGCAAATTTTATCCCATAAATCGTATCGAATGACCCTAATGAATGGTTCGCCCTTATATATAACTTCGCCAACTGCATAATTATCCGGAGCTATTAGTGCAGACATTGCTTCTCAACCGAATCCGAGCTGCTTTCTCAGTGAATAATATTAGCAAGAAGTGATATCAAATGAAATCACTTATCATTTATGACGTCTTCAGTAAATCAGTAAAACAATAAATTGTTCACGATAAAAGAGTTTCGTTTTGCATTCAAACGGTGACATTAAAGTGATAATAATGTGATTAACAGATAGTAGCGATTTCTGAATTTGTCTTTATTTTATCTTTTGATCAACTGCTTCGTATTTTTGTTTGCAGTCATATTTTTCAATTTGATTTTCGTTTCCAAAACGTGATTACTATGTTTGTGGTAATTCAGCATTATGAGAAAGCCATTGGAAACGCCAAAAATGTGTAGTATTAAAAAAAAAAGTTTGTTTTGTTCGTAAGTTTTAGCCTTGACATTTTGTGTTCTTTCGTATCATGGAAATATTTGTGACCCTCGGAGACCCTAGGGATGCCTTAAAATGAAACACGTGAAACATATTCTTATTGTTATGAATCTCTGTATATTTGTAAATATTTCGTAGTTTTAATTATGTAAAAAGGGAAATTTATGTACATTTGGCAAAAGGCAGTGCAAGTGTTTGTCTTCGCTTTCCTGCAATGGGTCTCTTAATGCTTGAAAACGAGTTCTACATGGATAATGCTGGAAAACGAGTTTTACAAGGAACAGGCATAAATTAGCAGACATTAATGGCAATCTCGCCAAGTTGGTGACGGTTTTGGCGACTAATTTTGGTCTCCAAATTTGGCGAGAAATCACCAAACTTGACTACCATTTGGCGACATTTTCGATCCCCATGTACATGTATAGGGCTTTTCGACTACGATCTGGAAAATCCTCCAAATTTCTATCTCTAGAAGATTCATGAAGGATTGACTTTCCTATATAAGGCCGGCCATGAGATGAATTGAGTTACTGAGTTAGTTGTCTCTCAGCGAGCATTCAGAGAGCTGTATTGCGAAAGTGAACTGTTTTGCGTTGTCTTTTGCGTTGATTTTAGCAGTTGTGTATCTAGTTTTTAACTGCTGTTTGAGCTCTATTGTTGTGTATAGAGCTGTATTGAGTTTATTAGAACGGGAAGTTCTGGAGTTGTAAAAGAATCTGCGAAGGGTTATATCGGAATAAATCTCTTCAAGTTTTAATCTGCTTTGGCTTCAAGTTTTTCGAACCCATCCACGCAACATTATCTATAAAATCTTAAGGGTATCCAGAAGAGGCATAAGCTCGTGTTTTTTAAATCAACAATAGTACACGTTTTCTGAATGCTGCATTCGTGAAACTTTTATACTGTTAGAGACGTAATCCACAGACTACCATTCTTTTAAATTTTGGAAGTCTTTTTCAACCTGTATTTTTTTTTTTTAAATGAAAATGTGTTATATTGGCTCAATTGAAGTTAGTCATTCTTGATTATAATCATAATTTTAGGGGGGGGGGGGATTTCGAGCGGGTGCGACAAAGTGTCCGACTGGTACTTCAAACTGTGATCATTAGGGCCCACATGTATTTTTTGGGACATATGTGTCCCTTTGGTAGTCTAAGGGTTAAGAAAACTTAACTCTGGTCAGTAGTGGAAATTGTCGGGTCTATTAGCTCCAGGCCCAAAGCGTTCCTTTCCATCAAGTCATAGGCAAGTTCCCAACAGTGTTACAAATGTGATTCTAATTTTTTCGAAATCTAGCTTTTTTTTAAAGGTATCCATAAAAAATTTCAGGATAAAGATGTTTTAAAGTATCCAACAATATATTCCATTCAATAAAATTCTTAATAATCAGTTTATTGTGATTTGTTTATTTATCTCTTGGAAAACAAACAACTTACAAGAAACAAAAATTAAATAATTTTATAAGAACGTGATCCAAAATTAAAATTTTGATTCACTACAGTAATTGACTGTTTTATCCCAACAAAAACATCTGTCAAGTCACAGAAAATCCCCTTCAGTTTTACACACGTGATTCTAAATTTCCAAATATTATTTTTTTTTTAGATAAAATTTCCAAATATAGATTTTTTTTTAAGCTACCAAAAAAAAAAATTCTAAAAATGCCATGTAAATATTTGTTTTAATGTCGAACAATATATCCGTTTCAATAATATATTTAAATTAACAATTAAAAATAAACTAAATATTATCGTTTGGGAAAAAATTACTTTAAAAAAGAGGGAAATTAAATCATTTAACGAACGTGATCGAAAATTAAAATTTTGATTCACTTACCATTATTGTCACTATTATTTATTCAATTTTTCATGGCAATTGGAAATTTTAATTTCTCACCCCAAATTAAACTTTTTAAAGCAAACTTACACAATGCATCTAAAAGAAATTTAATTTAAGATCAATAAGAATATATTGCTTTAAACTAATGCGATAGTAACTTTTTACAATTGTTTTAAAATTGTTAGTTAGGTATAAGATTTTTAAGTACTTATACTAATCATGTTATCTTATTAACATAATAGAAACACTTAGATGAAAGTCACATTTAGAGGTATTCTTACGAACTTTATGTCTTCAATAATTGATTTTTCAAAGTAAATTTTTTAGTTTTTATAGAAAGCTAGACACACACAGATTCTTTGTTTTATTATTGTAGATAGTTAAATAACTGCAAAAATCCATTAACAGTGTAGTATAGCAAAACCTGTCTTATTGAAACTAGGGGTGTGGAACATCGCACAACTTTCAATTACACTATAATACTGAAGTGGATTTGTGTCATTTACTATTTTTATATTTTCCTCATTCACTTAGAAAAAATGGCCAGTTTGGCGATAGTTTGCGTGATAATTCTTGTACGAGTATTTTTTTTTTTTTTTCTTTTTTTTTTAAACTTCGCCAAAATGGTGATTTTGACGATAAACTTTTCAATAATCCTTTATTATTAGTGAAACTGAGGAGAGAAGATAAAACGATCGTTGATGAGGTATGCTCAAGGAAAGAGAACTCTGAGTTTATGACATTCGTTTTTCCACATTTTACGCCATTAAAGCATTTTTACGGAAATTTCGGAGGTAGGGATGTTTAGAACACCTTAAGATGCATTAGCACAGCGATTTTTATCAAAATCGTTCGAGCCGTTTCCTAGCAATCATTGAAAAACATGATTTTTTCAATGACAGTTACGTTATTTGCATGCACGATTTTGACCATGGCCACCACAAACCCACACACCAAATTTGAACATCGTTGGGTCAATTTGTTAGAAGGATATGCTGACCACAGATACTTTTTATTTAGATCATTTTTTTTTTATCGGGATGCTCCAAAACATAGAGAAATGCAACAAAAAAAAAACCTTTTTTTTTTTCTTTGTTTTTCTTTTCTTTTTTTTTTACCTAATGCCATACTACCATTTCCGTATGTATACATATGGGTAATTGGAAGTATTCTTCCGTTCAAAATCCTTAGATGAAAGTTGTGACTACAAAATGGGTGACATCATAATTTCAAAATTGTTTATTTTAATATTATAATTTTCAATATGAGTCAATGGTTGTAAAACTAGTTGGGAATTTTAGGTAATACTTACCGAAAATTTAAGGATTTTTTTAAAACTTCATGTTTCCTCTAAAAACTGACACAGCAGTCTAACGCAGGTAGCACAGCTGTATGGACCAATGTTGAAAACAAGGAATCTGGAAGATAACCAGTTCTGTTCGAAATTCAAGCATCTTTCCAAAATACTAAATTTTTTCAAGAACAAACATATCAAAACCATCACAAAACGAATATATTTGATACGATATATTTGATTCATATTGTCTATTTTATTTTGACTACTCATTTAAAAACAAACAATTGGACCATGCGCGGCCTGAACATTTGATTGCATAGTTAGAGGAATTACTTTTTTGAAAGCATCAAAGTTACATTTTACAGTCTATTTTTGAGGGATATGAGTCATTTTTTGTGAACTTTCTATATTAGGATTTTCTCTTTCTATATTAGGATTTTCTCTTTGCTACAGTGCTACCATCTACTGTAAACTATCACAACTTCCTAAAACTTTGGGACTTTTTCTGATTTTAGTGACTTTGATTTTCAAAGAAATAATACAATTTCAAAATTGCGTTCATCAGAATAAGATGTCTTTGCCTTAAAATTTTTATATCATTTACTTTATATCGGGTTAACTTTGGAACATTGTGAAATTTTCAACGTTTGAATTTCCTACCAACCCCATGCTTGATGAATTGACAACGCTATGCTTTATGAATAGGCAACACTATGTTTTATGAATTGGCAACACTATGCTTTAAGAATTGGCTACATGCTTTATGAAACGCTACTGTATACCGTGTGATGTTACCTTATGTCAAACCTTTGAAGCTGTAGTTGTATTGACGTTCGTCTGCAGTTCATCTTGTTTCTTATCGTTGTAATGGCATTTTGTTCAAAACTTTGAATCACTTTCGACAAACTTGAAACATTTCACCATCACCAATCACCTTATATAATAATTTGCTGAAATTTGTTAAGCGTGGAAAAAGTGTGGGTATAGTTAAAAAGATAAAAAGACATTATTTTAATGTATATTATTTACCTTAAGGAAAAAAATTACTTGTTTGTAGAAAAAAAATATTGGTAGGAGACATTCTCAAGTCACCACAATTTTTGTAAATTTAGAGGCTCTGATATTGTTTTACATAATAAAAGAAGTTTATTTCTATTACAAAATGAGTGCACCAAACACATTCAAACAATGGTTATTAGTAATTGCATTACAAATTATTAGCTTATAAATTACAAAATAATAATTAGAATAAGAATTAAACCATAACAAACTTACTGGTGAGGATAAACTCTCAATTAAAGTTAATGTTACTGAATTTTTAATAAGCATATAGTGATTCGAATGCAAGTTTTATGAAGATCGTAAGTAAAACATTCTCAGAAAATTAATATCATAATAATAAATCACTTTTCCTATTTGTCCAAGATAAAACTGGTTATAGAAAAGGTTTTTATCTGTTTAAGCCTCTTTATCCTTAGGCAATGGAAGTCTGTTTTGATAGTCTAGCAATTTTACATAACTAGATTCCGAAAAAGTGCATCGCTTAGCAGATCAGCAAGAAAGTCTTGGTCGCTATATACATATCCCAGGCAGACAGATCTCAACTGATACAACTGCAAAAATAAAAGAAAGAAAATACTCATAGTAAAAAGTAAACTACATTAGAGGTCGGCGATATATCGATATAATATTTTTATCGATATTTTTTTTTAAATATCGATAGTAAAAATATTGATACAAGTCACCGATATATCAATATTTTCAAACATTTTTAGTTTTTTGAGGATTGTTTTGTAGTTCCATGTGTTTTTTCGATTTTCTTTATTCTCTTTTCACAAACTTCAAAACTAAAGTTTGGACTCAGCTGAGACACAGTCAAAATGGCAGCCTTACCAAAAAGAAAACATATTGTAATGGACATATAAGATTATTTATTAGTAGTCATTAACATATAACCTTTCTGTTGCTAACGTGTGCCTGGAATTTGCATCTAATTTTAAATATTAAAAACATCTCTCTCAGAAAATTTGCGGTAAACTACTTTTCAAACTTTTTTCTTTAAAAATAAATGTGAATTTATGCATTGACATCCAAATGTATTTTATTTATTCTGATTGGTAATATAATTTATTCACTGAAACAATTTTATAATTTATTTATTAAAACAATTTTGGCATGAATTCATGAAAAATAGAAACTTGCCTCGAAAAACTTCGTGTCTGGCAAAATTGAAAATCAAATAAAAAAAAACATGTAACGATGCATTGATATTTTATCGATATTTTTTTCTATGCAACGATATAGTATCGATATTTTTTATCGATATTTCGGACCTCTAAACTACATGCACACGAACTCTCAACCCTTAAATGCATTTTTAAATTTACAATAAGAGTTATGTCATCACTGACTCATTCAGTAATCATTTATTAATATTCACATCATATGAATATTACATTACTGTATAAATTAAGATTAATTAGATGCGCGTGCACCTTTTCTAACAAGACTATCAAGTCTAACTGTTTGACACAGAATAATATAGTTTTAACTTATTTAGTAATGTAGAGAAAAGAGAAAACATTTATAAACTACAAACGCTACAGACACGTGTGGTATCTCAAATGAAAGATTTCGCGAAGATATGTTGTCATATTGAAATGCAGCCAGAAGTTACTAACTGAAGTCATTATACATTCTAGGGATCTGCGTCACACATATTAGTTTGAAAGTCTTGATAAGATTAAAATTCAAAAGGAAGTGTTCCGGAATACGAAAGGAAGCTTGGTTCCAAAATAATTGTATGGGAAGATCACATATGGGCCTCACTAACTAGCTTTATCTGGCATTGGATTAGGTCGATATATTGAAATGTTAAAGGTAGACGTGTGAATGAATTGGAAAATTTAGGAAATCTGGAAAACACTACTTCTATACACAAACAAATCCTCAGTTGATGCAAATGGTGGGTACATTACTTAATTACCCTATTAAATTTTCCGACTGGAAATATAGGAAGGTTCAAGCGGAAGACTGGACCCCACTGTTCTTAATCGTAAATAAATTCTTAAATTATCCAGGATGATGTTGTGTGTCGTATGGGTTCAACGGTACCAAAAACGTAAAAATGAAACATATATTTATTATTGGGTAACACCGTAAAGAACGGAGCGCCTAGACGCGCGTCCGATCTATTTTAATTACGTATACAGAGAGAGAGTTACATGGGAGGGGAAGGGGTTTTATCTTCTTCCCACGCATGCGCGCAGGCAGCAGAACACTTATTCGTAATTCCCAACATACTCCCACCTTTGGAGTTTTTTTCAAATATAAAACTACAAATTACACATGATACAAACTCAAAATCAAATATTAATATAGTAAACCAATATAGAATTTACAAACAAAACATTCTTAACTACAATTAAGATATTAATATAAGAAACACAGATACACATTACAGACGGCAGGGTGGTTTAGAAATTCGGCCACTTCTAGTTTTCAAAATGTTGTTACTAAATAATGATTCATTGTTATCATGAATAGGACTGTCCAGTTCTAGTCTATACAGTCTTTGGACAGGCCTCAACAGTTCAGTAGATTCTGTTTTGATTCGAGCAAGCCTCGTATGGCCGTCTTTGCCTGGCATTAATTGCAACACTCGAGCCAAATTCCAATAGATACGTTTTCTGTTCGTATCTTCTAATAAAACAATATCACCGACAGAAATTGGGTTTTTTATTTGTTTTTTAAGAGATTGTTGACACAACTGTCCTAAATACTCGGATCGAAATCTTGATCGAAGTAATTCACGTATTTTTTGTAGATGTTTTGAACGCTTACTTAATTGAGCATGATCCACTTCATCAATGTCTGGGACACCTGACGTTGTTAATTCATGCAAAAACATGGATGGCGTCAAAGGAGAAACTGTGTCAATATCTTCGGACACATAAGTTAGAGGTCTGGTGTTTATAACTCGCTCACAATCACACAAAATAGTAAGCAACTCTTCATAATTAAGTGATGCACGTCCCAATATTTTTCTTAATATTTGCTTAACCATTCGGACAAGTCGCTCCCACCATCCGCCCCACCAAGCAGCGGAAGGAGGGTTAAACTTCCATTGAATTTTATGCTCTATCGCTTGTGAACTAACATGATTCCAATCAATGGCGTTCAAAACTCTACTAGCACCTAAAAAATTCGAACCGTTATCGGAATATACTATTTTCGGACGGCCACGACGAGCAATGAAACGTCTTAGTGATTGCAGGAATGCTTCAGTAGACAAAAGAGTAACCAACTCAAGATGAATCGCGCGATATACTGCACAGGTGTATAAAACAATATATGCCTTTTGTCCGCCTTTAAGGTAAAGAGGACCAGCCAAGTCGACTCCTACAATTTCAAAAATTGCTGCATCGCGCACTCTGTCCGTAGGTAAAACTCCAGGTTGAGCCTCACCTCGGTCACTTGTAAAACGCTGACACTTAACACATTTTTTGATACAATCACGAATTGTTTTACGAGCTTTCAAGATCCAAAATTTTTCGCGTAAATTTGACATTAACATAGAAGTGCCTGCATGCATATAATCCTTATGTACACTAATAATCAGCAATTTCACAACGGGGTGCTTTGAAGGCAAGATAATAGGATACTTAAAATCCCGTGTATCCTCTCTAAATACAATATTAGTTTTAGCTCTCAACAATCCATCATCGTCTAACACTGGTTTGAGATTTTTTAGTTTAGGATCAGAGCAACCCGTGAATGACTCTTGCTGAATGAGTCTAAACAAATATTTTTCTCCTCTATCTATTTCATTCAAAGACAAATATTTCTCACAGTTATTATTAATTTTCTTTGACTTATCATAAAACCTTAAAATCCATGCAATCATTCTTACTATCTTTTTATACGAAGAAAAATATTTATAATACCAATTTAAATCATCCACAGATTTGGTCAAATTCGTAACAACTGTTTTACGCATTTCTGAATTAACTAAGCATTCATCTGGGTTTTCATTTGACTTAGGCCAATTTTCCTCACTTAGAAGAAGCCAGTCTGGTCCCTCCCACCAACGCCGTTCGATTAATTGTTCCACTGAACAACCCCTGGATGCTAAATCCGCCGGATTGGCTATACCAGGAACATGTTTCCATGCCAAAGGAGAAGTTAAAGATTGGATTTCTTTAACCCGATTTTGGACAAAAATTCCCCAATTTAAATTACGTTTAATCCAACTTAGAGCCGTGGAGGAATCAGTCCAACAGTGGATTGCTATCTCTGAAAGATGGAGATCACTTAAAATCGAATTTAAAAGCCTAGCTCCTATGGAACAAGCCAAAAGTTCCAAACGAGGAATAGTGGTTGGTTTTAGAGGGGCAACTCTACTACGTGCACTTAATAAATTAACCTTAACCTGTTCATTTAATTCAATGCGCAAAAATATGCAACAACCATATGCTAATTGACTTGCATCGCAAAATAAGTGACAACTTAATAATTGATTACCCGGTTCAATATTCAACCACCTGGGTATCCGTATATTCGTAAGCAAATGCAACTGAGCAAGCCATGCCTTAAATTTTTTAGCTAAATTCTCGGGGATTACATCATCCCATTTAAGCTTTAACTCCCAGGTTTTTTGTAGAATAATTTTTGGCAATAATAATACGGGTGCGGTAAATCCTATTACGTCAAAAACTTGATGAGCTTTAGACAATACAACTCGTTTCGTAATTTGCTCGTGTATCTCGGATACTGAGTCAATTTTGCAAGAAAGAGTATCTTTATCCGTATCCCATAACATACCTAAAACAGTGACCTCATCCTCATGTGCTGACTGCTCCAACACCTTAAGAGGAACATTGGATTGCCACCCTCGTAAATTGAAATGTCCTTTAGACATAATTATTTGGGACTCTTTATTGAATTTATCCATATCCACCTCAGAGTTAAGACTCGTCAAACAATTATCCACGTAAAAAGAGGGTCTTAAAATTTCAGCCGATTCTCTTAAATCATCGGAAACCGTATTCAAATGATAGCGTAAAGTGGCTGCCAATAGAAATGGACTGGAGGTTAAACCGAACGCTACACGTTTATGTCGATATGTTACCAGTTGGTCAAAATTGTCTTTCTCCCACCATAGGAATCGTAAAAAATCTCTATCGCTCTCTTGAATTCCGATCATACAAAAAGCTCGTTGTATATCACTAGAGACTGCACATTTATATTCTCTAAATCTATTAAGAATAGAAGGAATTTGGGAAATCAAATTTGGACCCGTAGCTAAACAATCATTCAGTGACAAAGAATTAATTGTTTTAGCAGACGCATTAAAAACTGGTCTAACTTTCGTAGTGGCATTATCCTTAAAAATTGGTCTGTGAGGTAAATAATGTTTCCCACTTAAATTTGCATCTAAATGTTGATCAGTCACTTGTTCAATAATACCAAGGGATAACCATTCCTCAAAAACATCACCGTAATACTTCATTTTATTTGAAGCAATTAATTTCCTTTTGGTGGCTATCGCAATTTTTTTTGCCAAGAGAAAATTTGTTTCTAACTGTTTCTGATCATTAATCCATGGTAACGCTACCTCATATCTACCTAGTTTATCAATTCGTAAACTGCGTAAAAAATATTTCTCAGTCTCCTGAGAAAGTCGGATCTCATCCTTCAAGATGGGATCACAAATTCCCAAAGAATCGAGGCGCCACAAATCAGTCAACAAACTATCTTTCGTTAAAAGATTCACTACATGAGATGCAATATTCGTTTGTATAACACTCTCGTGAGTAATGACTGTATTTTGATGATCGCCCTCATTAATATTCGGCTTGGTGCCCATATTTCCAAAATATCCCATTAAAGTCCATCCAAGTTTACTGTGTATTGCGATGGGGCCAGATGTTAAATTTATAACCTTACCAGTGAGTATTTTTGACAAGTAATCGGCGCCAATCAAAAGTTTAATGTCTGCTTTGGCTCCATCGTTTATTGCGAAATCTGAAATGGGAATATTTAATCTTTCGCATTCTTGCGCAATACTGAAAGAGGAAATGCGATTTATTTTTGAACATATCTGTGGCTGATTTAACACAGAAATAATACATTTATAAGATCTATCAATATTACTTATTTCAATATGAAAAGATTCGTATATTCTTTCACGTACTTCAATACCTCCAAACAGAGATTGTTGCAATGTTATCTGACTTTTAGATTTAAAATTTAAACTTTTAATTACATCATCACACAGGTAAGAATTCTGGGCTCCAGAATCCAAAATTGCACGTATTAAAATCTCTTCATTACCATTATGTAATCTAACAACTAAGGTTTGTAACAATACATCAGAGAATTGTGTTTCCTTATTTAACGTAGTAATTGTAGAACGATCTGGTTCCAACGTAAGATTTTCCGTTTCTTTCACGGGCAAATCTGGGCATAACACTACAAAGTGTCTTTTTTTACAAATAATGCATTTATGCTTAGAAAAACATTTATCCGAATGGTGAGATAACTTCAGACAAACAAAACAGGCGTTTTTTTTCCTTACAATATTCTTTTTCTCTACCAAAGACATGGCAGAAACTGTGTCACAATTCTCTGAAGCATGCGACTTTTCACAAAAAATACATTCAATTTTTCTATATCTATATGCATTAGAATCATACACATTATTTTTTCCTGACGTACTTAATAACTCATGAGCTACAGGATTATTTTTATTACGGGAGTTATCAACATTTCTATTATTTTGTTTCTTATAATTTACATAATTATTTTTATTAGAATTATTGTAGGGGGCAGTAAGAGGAGTGTTAAAAGATCTGGCCATTTGTATTCTAGCCTCACTTTCTACTTCAATTTTTAAGAAATCCATCAAAAGATCAAGATCAGATTTATTAGTATTAACATCAACCTTACCTCTGTTACGTTCCCAGGCTCTTATCACTTCACTAGGGAGAGCGGATTCTACTAAAGGATATAAAAACTCAGCGTAATTATTTTTTGTTACATTCAAAGCTTCCAGTGCTCGTAACTGAGTTTGCAATTTATCGTATAAAGTAGAAATATCCGTATTAGTGGTCTTATTCATCACAAGCTCCAGAATATCTCGTATGAACACCTGAATCAAAACTTTGTCTTGCCCGAACCTTTCTTTTAAATAAGTAACTGCATGTTCGTAATTCTCTCCACTTCCCGGAAAACTGGAAACGATTTCTCGCGGTTTGGAGTGCTCTTTTGTAGATTGTAGAAGAAGTTGCAGCTTGTATGCGGGATCAATCTGCGGATTTTCATGTATTTTTTGAAATTGCGCCCAGAATGTGATCCACTTCCTGGGGTCGCCATCAAACTTGGTTATTTCAAATTCCGGCAGCCGTTGTAGATGAGACGTAGGGGGTTGTCTGCTGGGGCCATTAGAAGGGCATTCGTTGGTCGTGATGGACAAGGTGGCCTGCTGGTTAACTTGCTGGAGAAGTAATTTCCTTTTTGTTCTCGCCGTAGACAACTTTTCTCGGTATTCCTCTATGGCATCGTACTCCGTCTCGAATTGCACTTGATCCACTCCAGTGGTCTGCATCTCTGCTAAAACCGCTTCATCTGCTAGCCGCAGTTGTTCAGCTCTTTCCAATAGCACGTCCATGGAAATCTCCAGTTGCACTAGATCCGGTGGTTCGGTCACTAAAAGACCATCAAACTTGGTCAGAGCACGAGTAAAAGATCCTCTACTCGCCGCTCTTCTCTGCGTCATTCTCTGCTTCAGATTTTCATGAGACATGATGATCACAGCGTAATTCTATCCAATTAACCGTATCACCGACACGTAATTCGTAACACGTAATTGTCAACCGGTTATGCAATCTAGTTCTACGCACATAAATATTCGTAATCCATAAATTCGTAAACAACAGTTCGTAAGTGCGTAAAATATTTTCTTAATAGTCTTTGTCTACCCAATTCGTAACAGGTACCTATATTCGTAGTAAACGTACTAACGTCATCCCGGCAGGGATGCCAAATGTTCTTAATCGTAAATAAATTCTTAAATTATCCAGGATGATGTTGTGTGTCGTATGGGTTCAACGGTACCAAAAACGTAAAAATGAAACATATATTTATTATTGGGTAACACCGTAAAGAACGGAGCGCCTAGACGCGCGTCCGATCTATTTTAATTACGTATACAGAGAGAGAGTTACATGGGAGGGGAAGGGGTTTTATCTTCTTCCCACGCATGCGCGCAGGCAGCAGAACACTTATTCGTAATTCCCAACACCCACAACGGTTTAAAAAGGTCAGGTGAGAGGAAGATTTTCTTTTCAATTTACCATAAAGGCGAACTTATTTTACGAACTATCATATGAAGATAATACTTTTATCATCCAAAAAAATCCGTTTGCCTTTTTTTTTATCGTAAATCAGCCTAACACGGGAAGCTGTTTCCAAAAATGTAAAAATATCGACGGTTTGTGTTCATCCTTCCGTTACTGTAGGAAATCTTACCTTCTGTCTATATGCAAATACTGAATCGATTTAAATAAATCTTAAAAGGTGTATGGCAATAAGAGACAATTGGGTCCTAACAATCACAAAAAACCAAATGTGTGTTGGGGGTCTAGAAGTTTGGAAATCGCGCTTTCCGTTCCATTTAACATGTTAATATTGTATGGTTGCTATAGAATGACTGGCGGCATAAATTTACAATAATGGATATAAAATACTAACCATTCAGTTTTAATTTTATTTTAATTTATAATTTGCAATTATTATTATTATTATTATTATTATTATTTTTTTTTTTAATTCGATGCTATAATATATTGATAAGCTTAGACAAAGACTAAGTCCAACTATCTTTCAAAAACAAAATCAAAATCCTCAGTAAACAATAAAAATTGGCAACTATTCTTGTCGCTAATTACCCCGATTAGGCTAAATGTTTTGAAATTAAAGGGAAAAAAGTGCAAAAAAAAAAAAAAAAAAAAAAAAAAAATTGAGTCTTTACTATATATTCAAATTTTAAATGACAAAAGCAACCAATAAATTACTATAATATAACATGTTTGAAAGGGGAAAAAAATAACAATATGCCTATTTAAAATATATATTGAAAAGCACTTAATTAAGCTTCATTAGAAAACATTGAAGCACAAAAACTGTTACATGAACATCGTAAATTCGTATGCATACCTTTTTCGCATACATAATAGCTTCTTCGTGTTTTCCCAGGTCCATATCAACGCGGTACAGTTTCCTATAGACAGATCCGAGTTCAAGAAAATTTTCTCCCCACACTTCCCTGTAGTGAAGAAAATGTAATCAAGATCTTGTGAAAACACAAACAAGTTAAGAAAAAAAAAAATAGAGAGTTGAAGAAATACACAAAATTTTTAAAAAAAGTAAAATTGAATACCGTTGCAAAACAGTATTAAAACAAGAAGTTGCTTTCTGTAAACGTAATACACCTTCTTAAAAAAACTGAGGGGCGTGGAGCATCGCTCAATTTCCATTTACTCTATAATATTGGTCACTTCGTCTAAATTTTATATGGAATGAGTGTAATTTGCAATTTTTGTTTTTATAGTTTCATTAATTTAAAAAAAAATTGCTAGTTTGGTGATAACTATTACAGAAAAAAAAAAAAAAAAAAAAAAAGAAGAAAAAAAAAAAAAAAAACATTAGTAAAACAGAGGATGAACACAGTCAAGGAATTCTCTGGATGAAACAGGACGTTTTGGCCCTTTTTTTACTACTCATAAATGTATTGCAATTGTAAAATTATGATAAATCTAGACGATATCTTTTTGTTTCATATAATACTAACTAAACATGTGGGATTTAAGGATATGCATTTCAGCGACAAAAGACATTCATACATTATTTGATCATATTTCTACCTCTGAAAACTAGATTATCAAAATCCGAATAGTTTATTTAATCTATGATTGCCCTTGTTGACATTTGTACTAAATTTCATAGTTTCAACTATATTGGCAATGGGTCTTTGAGATATTTCTAGATTATAAGGTTTAGACCCCTTAAAATTAGCCAATCGAGTGCGGAATAGTTGTAACTACATTTGTAGTGAGGATTTGGGATATTTCTAGATTATAAAGTTAAGGCCATTAAAATAATCTAATCGAGATTGGAATAACTTACTTTTTCAATGCTTGCCATCATTAACATTTGTACTAATTTCAGAGTTATAACATTTGAAGTGACACGTTGAAATATCTCCATTTGGAACGCTTCAACCCCTTTATGATACCTTAAAATTAGCTAATCAATATCAAAATACCATGTGCTATTTATACTTGCTCTTGCTACTAAATGTCAGTGCTAAGACTATATTGGAAGTGGGACATTGGGATGTTACTCAATTGGAACGTTTTGACAGTTTAAAATTAATTAATTGCGATCGGAGAATCTTACTTTTTCTATATTTGTCCTTGTTGACATTTGTACTAAATTTAGAGTTGCGGCTGTATTGGAATTGAGATATTTAAATATCCCTCGTTTAGAACACTTGACTTGATTATTTCGAAATTTTTACCAAACTTAATTGTTAATGAGATTGGGCATGTTTTAGGCGTAATAAAGGACAATGGAACTTATTTGAAGTGACTGTCACAAAGCATATGCCAAAGCAACCAATCCAACTCTACAAAACATACTTTCAAAGAATGCTTACCGATCAAACTGTATAGTGATTAGCGTGCTAGCTTCTAGACCGCGAGGTTGCGGGTTCGAGTCCCGTGTTAGGCATGGGTGTTTGTAAATGTATGTTGGCTTGTCTAATGACGAATGTTTCGGCGCATTATAGACCTCGTGTCACTGACTGCGCCAGATAATCTGAATACAACCAACCAATCAAAGAATGCTCACTAGAACAATGGGATTTTATTCGCTGTGTATCTCCATATTTGTTGCAACCAATCTTAATAAATCGTTCAATTCATTTAAGCTATCCCTTTATTTATTTTTGATGAAAACCATCTTGCTGAAAGTTATTTCACATTGTTTCTTCGGGTCACGCAGTGGTGAACTTCTGTTCTAGATACTAGACACATGCTATTTTGGACAAATTAAAATTATGTAACAAAAAATCAATATCATAACATTTTAATTTTGTTCTTCTATGTTGCCGGGGGCCACAGAAAAATTTGCCTAAGCCGGCCCTAGTGGCTAACACTACCTTATAAAATAGAAGGAAACTGCATTGGATTGCATGTACCGAATTTGAAGAAGCATCGAAATTTGGAAACACCTACTTAGAAACCCCTACTTACTCGGATATGTTATTCGTATGACCAACAATAATGCTTTAAAGGAAATTTGTGCAGCAAGGCCTGTCACCAAATGAAGAAGAAGACCCAGGCTTGGATGGGTGAATGCTGTTGAGGAGGACTGTTTAACCCACAAATCTAAAATTTGGAGGGGTTTGGCTGTAAATGGGGGCAGTTGGAAACGTCTGCTTCAGAAAACCCTGGTCCACCTTGGGCTGTCGGGCCATGGATGATGAGGAGAAAATACCTTTATGCCTAACGTAGCGCCGACGCGACTCTAAAAATTGAATTGTAATCATCGCACATGCTAGGGAGTATGTTGCAGTGTCTGATCCGGGCGTTTAGCTCGATCACTGGATAGAACTTACAAAGTAATGAATTTAATGCACACCTCCCAAAATTTCTGAATTACAAATTGTACAGCACATTTCAATATTAGTTTGTGACAATCTGTATCTACTAGTGAAAAATATAAAAGTTTACCACTCATGTTTCCATTAGTTTAAAAAGATAAAATAAATACTTGAAATTTTGCTTTGAAATTTTTTTTTTTTACTTTAAATTTAATTGCATTCATTATAATCAAGTATACGACCACTAAAAGTAGACTTTTTTTACGTTTTTGCTGAAATATTGAAAAACAAACATCAAAATGTAAAGAAAAAAATGTTGGAGTTGTTTCCGACCATGATAAATTTAGTAAAAGAAAAAAAGTGTACGTTTCTATTTAAAAAAAAAAAATTATTAATTAATAATTAATCATTAAAAAATTGTTTAATGTAAAAGACGCATGCTATTTATGTTTGACCTTTACCAAATACCGTTCTAAAAAAAAAAATATTAAAATACTGTCGCTCCCAAAAATGTTCGTACAGTTTAAAAATTTGTAGAAAAAGTGCTGTTGTCTGGAATTGAATTCAAACATTATCTTCAATTTTTTTTTTTTTTTTCTAGAATCTATATTTAATTCTGAAAAAAACATTATATCTTTAAAAGAAGTATTGAATAATTTTATTTTAATAAAAATATAAAAACATAGAACCGTAGAAAAAAACCTACAAAAGTGTTCGCACACCATAACATTTTCTGATAAATTCATTGATAAAATTATTTTCTGACTCTTTTTCTTAAATTTTTGCATTGTGGTGATACATAAAAAAAAAATCGATTGCCTTAAATGTTTGCTTTCTCTATTCTTTACAATCTACTTATTATTCAAAATAGCTCTTAGCCGTAAAAAAGCAACGAACAATAAACTAAAACTTATCATATTTCATCGTAACAGTAATAAAACCATACGATGTATTGCTAATATATTAAATCTATTCCATTCAGCGGTTAAAACATATAATAACATTTTTAAACAAGAAAAATCCAAAACCAACCAAGTAATGATTGCTCAGCATTGTTATCTGGACGTGAACAGAGATTAATTGTGAGAAAATTTGAGAAAAATCAGTGTGTGTTACAAAAGTTTTTAACATACATATTTAAAAAAAAAAATATTTAACTGCAATTTCACCTCAAACGGTTTGATAAATAATCAGATCAGCTGGACTACATGGGTGTTCTGCGTGAAGAAATTGTTTTTGTAAATGCTCAAAATACAAAGTTTCTCTGTCCTAAGAATAGCAATGATAAATAAACCAGAAAAGTTTTGGAATTGTGTCTCATTTGAAGACAAAACAAACTTAACCTTTATGGTTGCGATGGGCTCATAATTGAACAGAGAATAAAAAATGATGAGCTTAATTCCTAGAACTCTGTTGGAACAGTACAAAATGGCAGTGGAATTTACTTTGTAAGAAGGTACTTATCAGCATCAGGACTTGGTAATTGGATGTTTAATAATAGAATAATGAATGAACTCTATTTGAATAATTTTAATTATGAAGTAAATTTGTCAGCCCAAACTTTGGGTCATACTTCTTTTGAGAGCCACAATTTATTATTTAAAAAATGTTGGTTAGAAACACAATTTTTCTTTTCAACATTAATTTGTAATTCCCTTCTCATCATTTTAATTACTAAGTACTCCTTGGAAAATCATGAAATTTGACTTTTCGTTTTTTAGGATTTTAAAGCTAAATATAGCTATATAGTTTTAAATTAGGAATCCTTCATTGAATTTTTAAAAGTTAGGTTTAGTAAGTAAATAATAAATAACATTACATGTTAATTTCCTTAATTGCAATATTATTTTAAACCGTTTGATTCTTTGTATTATAGTTTTTAAATTGATTGATGATTAATTCTATTAACTAATTTGTTGACTGTTTGATTGTACTATCTTGATTCTTTAGATAGCTAAAAATAAATAGATAACATTATGCTTTAATTTAAGCGTACAGAAACGTTGCTGCTGTTCCAGAAAAGATCTTATTTTCACTTTAACGAATGCCTAGTAGGTAATGTGCAAATTATCAACGTACTTTGCAGATTACCTAGATAATTTGAGAAATGAAATAATTTTCAGTATTTTAGTGGATAACTCTAATTAATCTACACATTGCCTATATAATCTGTAGAATAAATGATTTCTGCACTTTTTAGAGATAACATGTACAATTATTAAAAAACCTTCCTCAAATTGCAACGGCATTTTTCTAGTACTGTGCCATAACTTACACCATGGCGTCGGCCAATTGCTTCAGTTCATATCGCATTTCCTCTCCTGGTCCGTCCATAAAGAGACAGCACCACGCAAGTGTACGCATTCGATAGAGGTTAGTATGTCCCAATACACCTTCCTGCTCTTGTAATAGGTGCTTCAACAATGGAAGGAAGAACAATTTTTCATGAACTGCAATTGAAAAAATATCAGAGTAGGTTGTGGATTAACGTGCAAACAGTAATAATAGTTTATGTTGGTAGCAACATTCAGCAAAAAGTCATTTCTTCTGCCCTTAAGATATATGTTACATGTTTTATTAAGTTAATTAGTGACGATTGTTATATTGATAATAAAAAATCGTATTTTCCCTATATTAGCGAGGCTAGATGCCATACTATACACGAAAACTGCATTTCCAAAACTATGACACGTGTAATATCTTAAATTATTCGGCTTCAATAAAAAATTAAGAAATGGTAATAAAAAAAGTTTACCACGAAGTTATTTGAGTTTCGACCGGAAGTCTATCTATAAACATCTTCTTTAGCTTAAACTATATGAAACATATTCTACAAATAAAAGGGACATTTGGTGATGTTTTAGGAAACACAAAAATTGAAAAGCAATTTAAGGCCGTAAGTTTTAGATATTTCGATATAAATATAGCATAAGCAATATAGTATCGCGTGTTCAAAGCGGATGCGCCTTTTTACAACCTTAATTTATTTAACTTCAAAAATTCTTTTATTGATCTTTGTTAATATTTTTTAGAAATGGAGGTTTTTCGTTTTTTTTTTTTTTTTTTTTTTTTTTTTCGTATAATAGTTTTCCAAGTTTTCCTTTCCTTTGAGAGTACAAGGAGCAATGAAAACTGAAGATATAGTAATATACATTGAATGAATAAGGCTTTAATTTCATTTGAATGAGTCAATCCATATTGAAATCATGCACGTACATACATAGAGGTGACTTACATTTTTCACAAGTTTAGGTCTACCTGATTGAAAGATTAGTAAAGACAGTTTATTTTAGCAACTTAAGAGACAAAATTATACAAAAATGTAACTTTAGTTATAATGTCTTTTAACTAAAAATATTTCAATTTAACAACACTGTAGCTTTACTATACTGTTAAAAATATTATTCCACCGTGTACCAAAAATTGGTTTCCATTTAGCTGCTACCAAGATTTGGTGATTAGTTTCACGATTTAATGGTGCTACCTCGGACCGTAAGCACAATTAAATAGTGAAACTGAACATTAAATGTTGGTTGCAGGTAAATGGGAATAGCAGCCGCCACTGGACTGTTGTATATGGCAAACGGCAAACAAAAGGCTTAATGAAAAAGGCCTTTTTGCCAGAAAGCCAAGGGTATGCTTTTCACTGTCTTCACACAAAAAAAGAGGGATAATTTTAATTGGTGCAAAGAACATTCGATCTGGAGTGAACACCTATGGTCCTACATTCTCTTTATTGATGAGTCGAGGTTTAGTTTTACCGGTGATTCTAAACGTGTTTACATCTGGAGAGACTTAGGACACGAAATGATCCCCCGAACACTATGAAACATGACCGTTTCGATAATGGAGGTGTGATGGTATAATCAGGAATGATGACCGATGGATGTATTCCCCTACACGTTTTTAACAGCGTGTCTGTGACCGGCCAGAGATAAAGGGATGATATCTTACAGTCTTTTGTAAGACTTTTCAGAAGTGCATATAGATCTGACTTTTTATTTAAGGACGATAATGCTCGTCCACATCGAGCAAACGTCACTGAAGAATTCCTTGAAAGTGAAGACATTGTTGAGCAAATGCCGTGGCCAGCAAAGTCTCCTGATCTTAACCCAATATGGAACTTATAAGACTACCTTGGAAGAGCTTGTGTGTAAATATCCTCTTCCTACAGATATAAATACTCTGTAGACGGCATTGCTGGAAGAGCGGAGTTTAATCACCCAAACTGTGGTTAACTGTTATTGCCAGCTTGAAAAAAGTTGTGATATGCTTATACAAGTCAGGGGAGATCACATTCCATATTAAATTCATAAGGCTTAATTTTTTTCAAAGTTATTCTCTTTTTTCTGAACTCTCTTTGTCACATTTTATTACCATTTTTATTGTTTAATGCCACAATTTTATATCATATGCAGTGTTGTTAAATTTGTTCATATCTATTTATGTTTCATAACGTTATATATCATACTAGAAAAATTCATAAAATTACAATTTATAGATCTTGAGAAATCTGTTAATTTATGCATCTAAAGATAATTTTGGACGTGAGTGTATATTTGTATAAAGCCAGTATAAGTGAGTGTACATTTGTATAAGCCAGTATACCTTATAAGTAGATTTCCCGTCGAAATTTTAGTCACTTCCGATGGAAATTTTCATTTTATATTCAGCATATCCATCCGTTCAATATGATGTATAATATAACTTGTATGTAGTATCAACAGTTTTTAATTGTGACCTTTTATATGATGATGGAAATATTGAAAAGAGAACACTTTGAAAGAGCCTAAAACCTCGACCAAAAGTGATATCCACGTTGCTTCCCATCCAGTGGTAGAAGTGGGTTACAAAAAAGTGGGGGATGCCCAATAGTTGGGGACAAATGCCCCCCCCCCCAATGATAAATTTTATAATTTCGTATCTTATAATAAAAATATTAATTAGTAAAGGAACAATTATTACTTCTTAACACTAACATTGAACAAGGGTTGAAAATTTATTGTTATTTTAATGAATATTCTGCTACTAAATTTTTTTACTTGGAAGTAAGAGTGAATTAATAATTCAGCATTTTATACATTACTGTTTATTTAGATATAAATAGTGTTTCAAAATGTGCATAATTTCATTAAATTAGTAGAGATATCTAAAATGCTTTTTTTTTTTTTTTTTTAATAACTTGTCTTTTTATGAAACAAGAATACAAATTTAACTTAAAAGGAAGTTTCTCCAAAGTTAAAAGTTGACCAAGTGTAATAGTATTTGTTAATAAAAATATTTATATCTTTATTATACAAAGTAATATAATGCATTTTTGATATACAATAATTTTTTTAAACTTTTGAAAACTATATATCACTTTTTCTCGGTGTCACTACTTTTTTAGATTAATGTTATTTTTCTTTAGTAGTTTTTAGACGGATTGAGTGTTTTTAAAAGTGGGGGGGGGGATGGATTTCAGTAATTTTAGAAGTGGGGGGACACATGGGTATTTTCTTGAAAAGTGGGGGGACGCGTCACCCCGCTTCTACCCACACTTCTAGCACTGTTCCCATCTTAAAATGATCAAAATGATATTTTCTATCGATGTCCCAAATGACAGAATTGTTTCAGGAAAAGCATTTTTTTTCCTTCGAGCCACTTTATTACATAATTTTGGAAATGTTCTGAAAATCCTTAATATTCTTAGAGTTAAAAATTGTTCTCGTAAGTACCACGCACACAGCAGAGATCCGTATCCAAACTACAATGTCAAAGCAGCAGAACCCGTGAATATCATATTCATCAAATTCAGGACGGTTTTTAACCATATGGAGTAGGGTGTCCCAAGAGAGGCCGAAAAATATTTTTATTTTTTTTTTTGAAAATGCCAAGTCTTACCCTCTAAAAATGTTCTTTCTGTTGTAATATAATATTACAAAACAATTCAAGTCATTTAAAAAAGATTTAGGGGTCCCTCAAGCTAGTAGAAAATAGGGAATTCGTGCAACAACAGAACTGTACCAAACTTCATTACCATTTTGTTTTATCTTTAACTTGGTTTAAAAACAACTTATCAAGAACTCGTAAGATGTATTTTTTTTTTAATTGAAATTTATAATCATACAAATCTATCTCTGAATAGTCTGTAATGCTTTTAAAATTTACTGTTCATTGGAAACACCAAAGTCTTCACCTGCCGACCAAACGGTATAGTGGTTAGAGTGCTAGCTTCTAGACCACGAGGTTGCGGGTTCGAGTACCGTGTTAGGCAAGGGTATTTGTAAATGTATGTTGGCTTGTCTAATGACGAATGTTTCGGCGCATTATAGCCCTCGTGTTGCTGACGGTGCCAGATAATCTGAAAACAACCAACCAACGTCTTCACCGTGAAATTGTTGAATACAAGAAGGATTGATCACTTAGCTGTACTAGTTTCTTCTTTGCAAGATGGAAATATAAAGCTTCTTGGCATTAATAAATTTTTGTCAGGAGCTGGAAAGATAGCAATTGATGCTGCTTTTAAACTCTTACAATCGTTGAAGTGTGAATCCGAAGTAATAGGTATGTGTTTCTGTAACTAACAGTGGAAGATTCAATGGATCATGTATTTTTCTTGAGAAAAAATAAGCAGAAATCTGTTTGTGGATAGCATGTCGGAATCAGATGTTAGAGGCTCTACTCTCCGATGCATTCATTGTGTGCTTTGGACAATCTATTGAGTCTGAAATACTTTATTTAAGAGATTCCGAAAAAATTGGTCGAAGCTCAACCACCATGAGACAAAAAGGAAATGAATACCCCTAATTATAGCATCAGGCAGTTTAAAAACTTTTATTTCTGATCAATTAAAGATTGATAAAAAAAACTACCTAAAGACGATTGCAGAGAGTTTTTAAATCTTGCGTCGTTTATGATTGGATAGGACATTCAATCTAACATTCGGAAACCAAGTGCTCTTCAACCAGCTCGCTGGATGGCAAAAGCCACTTATCCATGAAAATGGAGTTATTGTTTAATGGCAATGGAGCTATAATGGTGCTAACTGTTGGATAGTTTCAAGGTATGAAACGATTTTATCGTTTTGTTGTGTGAGTTTATTTACGGTCTTGATTTACTTGCCGACCTACTGTTGATGCCCCAGCTACTGATGCTTTACTTATTCAAAGATTGAAAGAATATGATGATAAACACTTAAGCAATAAATTATTAAAAGTGATTTTGCGTCATTTCTAGTATTTACATGGAAAACTCGCAACACTTATCTTGTTTCAAATTTTGTTTTTGATGGCCAAAAATCAAAACAAGTATTGAACATGAAAAGGAAAAGGAGTTCGAATTCACAACTTTTAGAAATGCTTCCTCTGAAATTGGATAATTTCTGTATTTCTTATACTTTATTTGAAGCAGCTAAAATTGACGATAGTTTCCTCTGCATGCCAGTTAGAAATTGGCCCGAAATGCCATCTTATAAAAAAGCTTTAATTTTTGCTAGAAACTTAGCTTGCATATATGATGTTGATGAACAAGCTGTCGCCTTGATCCAGGAATATAATTGTGCAACAAGAAACGAAGAACAAAAACAGTTTTTGTTACTAGTAGTACTCACGAAGTGCAATCACCAAACTCTTCTTAAAATGCAGTTGCTAAAAATCTGTGATTGCTTAAAAAAAATGTGTAAATATTTTATCGTTTGAAAAAATTCATCCTCTTTGGTTTTATTTACCATTTGTAAAATAAATAATTTTTTACTTTAGTGATAAGTATTTAATATAGTCTTAAATAATAATGACTGTATCTTAAGTGTACTAATTATTTTTTATGCATAATTATGAAGAATTCAGAAATGTCCACGAAATCGTATTTTTCTTGATTTTAGAAATATTTTGTTTCTCTACCTACCCAAAGCAAAAACATAATTGACACAAAATGTGTCTAAAGCTGTATAAAAGAAGCTTTCGTAATTGAAAAAAAAAATTAATGTTAACATTAATAGTACTTAAAGTAACTAATTAAGAAAATACCATATTTCGCATTATTTTAGCCATTTTTATGTAAATTCAGTGTCCTTGAGGGACTTCTAAATATTTTTTTTAAATTCCGAAAAAATTCAATGTGTTTTATATTCACAGAAAAAACATTTTTGGAAACATTACGTCTTGAAGCACGCAAACGTTCTGATTTTTCGGTGCGCTAAAGAAATTTACCCTCAAGATCGGCCAAAATGTTTTCGCTCATAAGTGACGTGTTTCTCAATATGAAATTTGGTATCTAGGGTAAACGAAGTATTCTAAATCGAATGAAAACATAAAAAATAGGGGTACGTATTGAAAGTTTTATAGATAGAGGTAAATTTACTTAGTATACAGAAAACTTTTTTGCACCAGACATGTATAAAATCGTAAACAAAACATTTTGGTGCAAACCGCAAGATTCTACGATAATTAAAACCAAAGATATAGCCATCGTTCAGATTTTGATTTTTTTTTCCCGTACTGTTAATACAGCAGGCTGCAGCCAATCCCACCTTACCAGCCTTCTTTATTCACTGATGAGGCTACTTTTGCCAGTCCGGTGTGTTTAATATCAATAATTCCTTTGGGCTCATGGTAACCGCACAAGAACCCCCTCCTACCAAGAAAGGTTTTCTATTAATGTTTGGGCAGGCATTATGCACAATTACTTAGTAGAACCGTAAATTCCATAACCTAGTCGTTTAACTTACGGCCGGTGAAAGAAAACCGAATATTTGAAAAACGTTCTAATTTGTTGTTAAATGTGCTAAATTTATTTGAATGTATAAGAAATAAATTAAAAATATACGATCCTGGAAATACAATAAACAACACTCTTTATAGTATACAATAATAATGGGTGAATAGTAGTAGTTAAAAAAAACAGCTAAGAGATACTAATTAACAGTATTAATGTATAATCAGAAGCTTTTGCCTACTGATGGGCTGCTCTTCCTGTTTCCAAAATATGAAAAAGTGGTTTGAGATTAAAAGTGGAGTTTGGACCTTTTCACTCTAAGCCGATGATATGTTTTAGAAAAAATGTTTAAATACTAGTATACATCGAAAAAAAATTTCTTTACTTTTTGAATAAGACTCAAATTTTTTCACACGAAATAAGTGTTTGGAAACTGACATATCTGCATAAAAATTTATTTAATTGATTGAATAAAATTTAATTACCTAATTAGGGACTAATTGCAACAATCATAACTCAATTTGTAATTAATTTAAAATTTAACTACAGATATACACAATGATTTGAAACAAGGAACCTACTACAGTTGAAAATTTAACCTAATTGTTTTTATTTAATTTTGTTTTGAAAGTATCTACAATTACCACCTTTATTAAAAAAAAAAAAAAAAAAAAGAGAGAGAGAGAGGGAGCGAGAAATTCTAAATTAAGTGTAAATTTCAATTATTGCATGGATAAGATGAATCCCAGCAGGTAATTTGTCTCGCATTTTTCTTTTTAAATTACAAATAAAAGTTTAATTAGTTAATTCAAACCAAAGTTATCTCTGAAAATTGGTGTGGAGAAATACCTATTATTGCGTGGCCGCATGAAGATTTCAAATTTGCGGATCGCTCTCCTCACCGTGTGCAATGGTCCATTCAAAATACATTGGTGGAACTTCTTGCTGGCCCGCGTCCGCACCGTGTGAAAGAGCCCTAAAAGGTTACCAGTGGGACGTCTGGAGTCGGTTGTGTCATTTTTGGCGACTTTATCACTTGCGCCGGTGAAATGGAAAAGTATCCACATTTTTCTTAGATCGATTAGATGATGTGCCTTTTGTATATTTTATTCAGGAGAAAATTATTCTTAAATTTTTGATTTTATACGCTATTTTACTTAGATGTAAATAAAAAAGTTACTTTAACTGTGTGTGTACCTAGAAATAAATAAAATGTACTCCTTTTCAATTAAGTTTAGGGCTTATTATATAGTTCCGCAAACACGTTGTTCAATTTGGAATAAGATACACCGCTTTTTTCCAAAGCAACATTGAAAACATATCATTGCGGCAAGCAGTTTTAGAACTGTCCCAGGAAGATAAAGATAAAACAGTACTTATAAATATTTTGAAACAAGTCCAATAAATACAAAAACTTACACGTTGTACTTGTTTTAGCTATCCCTTCCAAAATCCATTTGGTATCTTGCAAGACGGATAAGGCTTTTGACTTGTCTATTATCTTGGTTAAGGCTGATTGCTTTAATTGAAAAGGAACTTATTAATTTACATTTCATCAAAAGCATAAGTTAAAGTTTCAAGAATTTAAATAGTATATCGTCGTCAAGAACTTTAATTCCAGCAACTAGTTCTAGTTTTGGGACTGATAGCAATAAAGATGTAGTATGACCTGATATAAGAACAGCTTAAAAAAGGGTCAGTAATTGACCGCAAGCAAACAAGAGAGTTAGAGAAACGAGCGACTAGTTGTAAGTACGAATAGGATAAGAAACGTAAAATTATATGGAAACCCAAATAAACAAAATAGTTAATTTGTCAGAATAACTCTAATCATGAGCAGCTTCTTTACCCAAAAATTCGAAAGGCTACTGCAAGTCTAGGTATTTCAACGAACACCATTCTGGATTTTGTATAAAATTCAGAGAAATGTCGAAAGATTGTGAATAAACTGGTCTGCAGGGCAGAAACAACCAGTTCATAAATTAAAAACAGTTCATAATTTAAACTTGTCGAATCAACTTCAAAGATGAGAGTCGATTTGAATATATACCTGAAATCTGGAAACACTGTCGTGAAAATCCATATACACAAAAGTATGAGATGCTTTGTAATATGACGATTAATGGAGAAGAATATATTTTACGATTTGGAAGTACGATTTCGATGAGAAGAGAAGGCACAAAAGACCTACAGTTTCAGAAGTTGCTATCGTGATAGTTTCGAAGAAGATTTCGATTATTTCAGGGAAACAAGGGCTGCCAGAAAATATATTCTCTTTTTCTAGAGCATGTGTCGTAGAACAATTTTCATTAGAGCAGAAGCTCAATTAGCAAGTGCTCTTATGCGGAATTTTAATGTTGTAAACCTAGAAAATCAAGCAGTGGTAATAGAAAAATCGCAGATTTTTCGTGATAAAAAAATTTCGTGAGAGTAAAATAACATCATGGTATTAGTTCAACTATTTTGATTCTATTTACATAATCAAAAGAATGAAACAATAAGTATAGAAATTGTGAGTAGTAAATATAGTCGCTTAATTAAACTAGAAGAACACGTATCTTTGGTAAAAGAACTATATTCAATATATTTTGGACACGCAATTCTAGACAGAAATTCTAGGAAAAACGTGCTTGTGTGTGCAAGGATGTTTTAAACTCCTTAATATCGCTAGTTCCTGTTTCAACTATGAACTATAGCTCCTGTTTCCTAAGCCGGTTACGACACGTCGCGTCGTTCCATTACTTTTGTAGATTGCCAATCAATAAGAACTATGTAGCTTTTTTTTTAACTAAAAATTAATTTTTGCTGGTAACTCATCTGCTTGTAACTTTGTTTGTAGAACTTTTTGTATCCTTTTGCTTGTATTTCGAATACTTTTGCATCGAATAGGCTTTCGTGAGTCAAACAACATTCCCAAAAGAAGATGTTCTGGGTTTACCATAAAAGCACTTCTGTAGAGTTGATGGAACAAAAGATTTAAGATCATCTTCTAAATACTTGAGGCGTTGTATTATTATCTTTAAAATGTTTTGTATAATGTATAATCTTAAAAATGTTTTGTATTATTATCTTAAAATTTTTTTTGATACATAAATAATTCTAGGATAGCATTTTGTAAACTACAAGGGAGTATAAATTTTTATTACAAACGGAGCTATTTTTTTCAACTGGTATATGATTGGATCAAGTGATACAATATATAAACGTGAAATTCAATTTGCCATTTTCAGTCATCATGAATGGGAAATGTTTCCAGGGTTTCTGTTCGTACAGCCTGACATATTTTCCAATATTTCTGGTTGGAGTCCAACTTCTTAAAATCAACTTTTGGAAAAACACTACCTATGTTATTGTATTGAACAACTGGTAAATCTCGACAACTTGTTAAACGTTTTCCTATTCGACAGTAAAAGAAGTACGTCAAGAAATTGGACCATCGAGAGTAATTATAACTTTCCTAATAGGCAATTCGTTTAAATAAAGTAAACATTTGCTTGTACTGCTTATTTTGAAGTATTTTCGAATAAGGAAATTGATCAATTAGAGACTTCACTATTTCATGCAGTACCATAATAACCAAGACCTTGAATAGTTTTCTCATCAAGCTTTCTTTCATAAATTGTAATGATGATACTACGTTTCGTAAAGAGCCCCTGTCTGCAGTTGCGTGTCCAAAATATTTTGAATATAGGTCTTATGCCAAAGATACGTCTTCTTCTCGTTTATTTATGCTGCCACATTTACTATTACAATGTCTATACTTATTGCTTCATCCTTTCGATTATATAAATAGAGTGAAAAATAGTTGAACTAATACCTTGATGGTATTTTACCCTTTCATGAAAACCCTTCTCTTCATCCATTATCACAGCCTGATTTTCTAGTGTTACAACATTTAAATGCCGCAAAAGAGCACTTGCCAATTGAGCTTTTGCTCTAATAGAAATGCTCTACGGTCACATTCTCTAGAAAAAGAGAGTATATTTTCTGGCAGTCTCAAACCTACCTAGTCTCTTATTCAAGTCACAAACCTAGAGTCTTTGCTGGTTGGAAACTCCAAGGTAGTGCAGAAGTGATATGACTTAACACTTGAGTTTAGTAAACGCCATTTCATAAAATAGTATTCCCGATATTTCAAAATGCTGAACTACAATACCTGGACTATAAATAAAATAATTGAAACAAGCCAAATGAATGGGTTAAAAATTCGAAAATATCCGGATTTTGTAAAAAAAAATAAGATTTTCATCTAGATTCTGGGAGACCTAAGTGTTAAAGGGCAGAAATAATGTTTTATTACTGTAAATTAAAATTCTAAACTTTACATTTTTATACTTGAAAATAAAAATTTGCTTTATATTCATGTTTTAAAAAAAGAATTAAAAAAATTCGTTTTTGTCAAAAAAAATCAAACTTCAGGTTCATTCCGGAAGACCTAAATATTTTTGAATTGAACTAAAAAAAATTTAGGTAAATATGGGAGCATAGTGGCAACCTTTTATCAACTTGAATTGTGATTTTCCAAAAAAAAAAATTTTTTTCGATACGGACTACTATGGCTTTGATTTACGAAGTAAAATAAAAGAATTGCGTTGCAATCATCGAGCGAAGAGAGTCCTTGGTGAGCGTTAGCGGTCAATAGAGCGTAGTCGTAGTCCCCTAGTATGGAAGAAAATGGTGTATGCCAAAGCAATTTTTTTTTTTTTTTTTTTTTTTTAAGATTTCTAATTTTGAAATCGTATGACATTCATCCATTATTAGAGAATTTCCATGAAAATTCAAAGATCCAGAATCAAGCAGCCAAAAATCCACGATCTTTAAGAATAAATGAGGCCACGAAACAAGGAATAAAAATACTAATACATAAAACCTCATTTTTAGTAAAAATTAATCCCTGTATACCTAAAAGCTTATTAAACAACTGAAACGTATACCAAACACCGTGTTTCATCTATAAACAAAAGTTGTACAAATTGAGTTCAAAACCAACTATACGAAATGCCTACACATAGATACACTAACCTCACTTCACACAGTGATTTCTTAAGAATATCAAATGTATTGTTATCAATGTATTTAGTTCACCATAAATATTAGTACCAAGACAACAAATTTTATCCTAATTAAACTATACTTACTCCATATGGCTGAGAACAATCGCTACAATAGCAGTCTCTTTTGAAAGATCTCTTTAGAAGTTCATAGTCAATAGATGATCGAATATTTTCTATCATTAAGCAATTTTAAAAAGTTATCTGTAAAGAAACAGTTGTATTACATGCAAAGGGTGGTAAAAAATTAAACTGACTGTACTCAGAGGTTCGTAGCTCCAGTTCTACTGAACAGATACGAATGAAATTTTAAGTATGTTATGTAGATCATGCGGCCGAGGTTTATGCCAGAAAAAAAATAGTTTTAGATATTGCCAATAGATGGCCCTGCGCGACTAGATTTGGTTGGTTGGTTGTTTTCAGATTATCTGGCACCGTCAGCAACACGCGGGCTATAATGCGCCGAAACATTCGTCATTAGACAAGCCAACATACTATTGACGAAAACACCCAAGCCTAACACGGGACTCGAACTCGCAACCTCTCGGTCTAGAAGCTAGCACGCTAACCACTATACCGTATCCTGCGCGACTAGAACCATATTCAAAAGAGTAATTTCGCTTTGAAAGCGATAAGTATGGTTTGAAACCGGTTCTATGGAAGTTGCATTTGGAAGAGAATGACGTGTAACTGATAAGCCGGTGAATGTGGAAAAACATTGTAATTGCAACTGCTGAAGCATTTACAAGCTCTTCAAATGTTACTGCAAGTGGCCGATCGTAGACTAAACGGTATAGTGGTTAGCGTGCTAGCTTCTAGACCGCGAGGTTGCGGGTTTGAGTCCCGTGTTAGGCATGGGTGTTTGTAAATGTATGTTGGCTTGTCTAATGACGGATGTTTCGGAGCATTATATCCCTCGTGTTGCTGACGGCGCCAGATAATCTGAAAACAACCAACCAAGTGGCCGAACAATAACACGAGCACTGGATATTCTGTGGACAAACGTGAGCATGATATTATACAAAACTTTGTTGTACCCTTACAGGGTGCATTTCATGCAACATTTGAAACCGTAAGATTATTCTGCACGGCTTGATTCTGTCTTGCGTTTTCTGTCGAGACAAGTGGATGAGTTTCTGCTATCGTCTATCTTATGAACAGACGATGCTCATTTTCACTTAGTTGGTGCAGTGGACGCACAGAAGAACTGCTTTTGAGGTTCCATTAATACTCATGTCGTGCAACAAGATACGCTATATTCCCCATACGTCACAGCATGGTGTGGATGCACAGTGAATTTCATTTTAGGGACATACTTCTTCGAGGAAGTCACAATGAACGGGTTTGTTAGATGTGCAGTCACAAGTGACCGATACAGCAAACTCCTTGAAGATCATGCTGTCCCGGCTTTAAGGCAAAGAGATTGTTTGAACACCACAATGACAGAGAAACTGCTCTTAAGGCAAAAGGTACGAAGAATGGGATTCAAGGTAGCTTCCCTATCTTATGAACAGACGATGCTCATTTTCACTTAGTTGGTCCCTAACGAATATGTTAACTCGCGTTCTTTCCCAAATGAATAGATGTCCCTTATGGCCAGCAAGGTGAACAAATCTGAACACTGTGAGTTCTGGAAGTGGGGTTTTCTCAAAGATCGCGCTTATCAAAGGCGTATAATTAATGAAGCGGACTTGAAAATCAGCATCGTCAGCTATGCCTTATCTTTGTCTCCCTCATTCCTACTTATATGTTGCCATTGATAACTTAGTGATACACTTTCAGTTTATTGTTGACCTGAAAAGTTGCATATAGAAGACACACATGTGTCTAAATAAATAAAATATTATATTATTCTTTGATTTTTGAACTCTTATCTTTCTTTTTAATTCATTACAGCGCCACCTGTTGACAAAATTTAAAACTATTTTTTCCAGCGGAAACCTCGGCCGAGCATGATCTACATAATATATATTTAAAGTCTCATTCGTTTCCATCCAGAAGAATCGGAGCTGCGAACTCTGAGTACCTTCAGTTTAATTTTAACTACCCTGTAATATTCAGTATAGCTGGTTAGTTTTCTGGTTCAAGGACTTACTGTACCGAGTATTTAGTATAAAACAAATAGGGAAGGTGGAGGGACCAATTGAAGGACTAAGTGGATGAAGGGGAATGTGAATGTTTAAAAACATCTGAGTTTTCAAACTGAATGAAGGTGTGGGATTTATACTAACTTCTGACCCCTTACTATGAACCCTTAAACTGCTTAAAAACATATATTGATTAATGAAAAAAAAACACAAGTAACAAGTAGAAGAATACAAAAGTAAATACTTTTCGATGAAAGATCTCAATAATTACTTTTTGCTTCCTACCTCCTTCACCCACTCAAATAAAGGCAGTTTACACTCGGTGAATATTTAGTTTTTATAATTCATATATTCTGTTTGAGCAGATTCCATAAGTAATCAAAAACTTTATTAAATAAGTAACATACTACGAAAGGATTGGTCAAGAGAAAAAAGAAAGAGAAAAAAAAAAACGGGTTAAAATTTTGTAGTACATTTTCATTTAACATTTCATTTATATATTCATAAAAAGCAATATATTCATACGAGTACTAACTAACAAAAGAATATGCGCTAGTCATATTTATATTACAATCCGAACGATTGCTATACTTTCGATTTTTAAGTCGCTGACTACAGCTGTTTACAAACATATGTTTTGTTTAAAAAAAAAAAAAAATTATACATCTGCAATAAGAAAATCTAGAGAAACTATCTTGACAAAAGATTATTTTTGTAAGTTTTCTGAAAACTTCAATAAGATGTCTGATTTTTGTACCACTGCATGTGTTGTAGAACCTTTTACCCTAAATGCACCAAAAACAACATGTAAAATGTCAGAATGAAAAGAAAATTGTTTCTCTGGTTGTGTATGGTCATACTGACCTAAATAATGAAGGGCATATACGAAGGGAATATTGGAATATAATGAAGGGGATGTCAGAAACAAATGTCCATTTGAAATTTTTTCAAAATTCATTAATAACTCATTTAAATTGATTTTTGGGAAATAGCGAATTATCATTTGCAACAATGATTAATATATAATATATTAATTTAATAACTAATTTGCAACAATGATAAATCAATTTGTTAACTATTAATTCATTTTAGAGAGCACTATTACATTTGGCATTGTGTTATTCATTTTCCTGTGTCCATAGATGTGTCCCTACTAAATGGATGTTTATGAAGCTTAATATTCTGTTATATTCCAATGTTCCTATATATTTATTTATATTACTGATGTAAACAAAAATTCAAAAGAGATGTAAAACCTTTATCTTGCACACGATTTTCGCATCTAAAGCTATAGTTAACAGGTTTCGATTAAAAATTATTTAAGTTCTAAAAATTTAAGAACCTAGTTGGAAAATACAGTCTCGATTTTCTGTAAAACGCTTTCAATGGACATTTTGCATTTTGATAAATAAACGACTCGCATGCAATTCTTACATGAAAATATACAAAATTATTACTTAACATTATCAAAAATAGAAGTTCTAAATGTTGGTAATTAATTTGTAATGCCAAAGGAAAAAAAGGAATCAGGTGGAATTGTAACACACATTATGTTAATTAATCTATGTTTTATTATTATTATTATTACTGAATTATTAACATATTATAAATACCTTTTCAGATTTATGTATAGGTTTAATAGCTCTAAAGGAAATTGATGTTCCATTACACTTGACTACCGAGTTAGGAACGCAGGAGTGATCAAACTTGGAAGCGCTAAAAAGGCATGAGATTAAAATAAAACTATAGTCGTTTCAAACATTAATTAAATCTATACTAGTAAAACAAAGTGTCAATTACTATCATCGATATAGATAAACAACTCGATAGACTGCTCCGATGGCAACGCAGGGCGAAAAACGCGCCGGCAGTAATATTTTTTTTCCTGCCACTGGTGGGAAGATTTCCTGAATCATGGTTAACTACTGTGTTGCATATAATTGCAACAACAGCGCAAATCGGAAAAATATCAACAAGAGTTTTCACCGGTAAATAAAAAATAGTTATTCAAATATGTAACTGTATTTTTTAATTATTATTTATTATTGAAAAATATCTAAAATGGCCCTTTTAACATTGATCGCTCATGGTTAATGGTTGTTCTCTTGTATTGCAATTCATACCATAAATAATCTATTTTCAATTCAGAACAAATAGTATTATGATCTAGAATAAAACAATTGATTTATATTTATTTAATCCTTGTTTTATGCGTTTTCAAGGGCATTTGACAAAGAAATGGAAAATGAAAGCGAAACTAACACTCGCACATTGACAGATTTAGGGTGTAATTTTGAAATAAGAAACGATTTCAAAACTTCTTTTAAACATCCTGCTTCTGAGTTAGAAGTCTTTGCATTTTTAGATCCCTGCCACATGTTGAAATTAGCCAAAAATACTTTAGCCGAAATGAGTTTTATAATGTCCAATATAAGCATTGTAAAATGGGATTATATTACAAAAACTAAATGATTTGCAAAGAAAAGAACAACTTAAATTTGCTAATTCTCTTTCTGGGGCTCACATAATGTACAAAAATAAGAAAATGAATGTACGATTAGCTGCACAAACCTTAAGTGGTAGTGTAGCTGATGCAATCGAGCATTTGTCAAAAAGCGATCTAAATTTTAATGGGTGCAAAGTCACTGTTCATTTCATAAGAGTAATTGACAGGCTCTTTGATTGTTTAAACAGTCGCAACTCGTTTAGCTCAGGTTTTAAACCACCTATAAGGCATGCAAATAAGTCAAGCTGGGAAACTTTTTTAAACGAAACGTTGAACTACATTTCTTCTTTAAAGATAGCGATCACTTCTGTCTTCAAACATCTCCGTAAAACCTTTGCACTGGGTTTTGTAATCTGCATAAACAGCATTCAAAAGCTGGTCATGCGTTTGATGATAGAAATTGAGAACCCTAGTAAATATTTCTTAACGTACAAGATATCTCAGGATCATATGGACTTGCTATTTTAATGTTTAAGATCAAGAGGAGGATGTAATAACAACCCTAACGTAAAAATGCCCTTAAAAAACTTCTGTTTCGAAACAATGTGTCCCCAAGTTCCACTATAAATTGTTTGAACTTAGATTACAGTTCAAAATGTTCAATATTTGAATTTCGTTCCAGTAAGCGTACTTTAATTGATGGTACTGAAGACAGTAGCGAATTAGATACTAACATTCAAGAGTTATCACTTCTTATAGAGCCCAACACTTTGCCAGATGTTGCTGACAATATTCTTTATTATATTTCAGGTTAAAAGCTTAGTACAAACCTAAGCTGCGAAGAATGTATAAGTTTGTTAATAACAAAAGCAAAATTGGTCATTGCAATAGCCATACTTATGGTATGCAATACCATCAAAATACCAAATCGTTTACATGCAATGTAAATAAAGGTGGATTAAAATTTGCTTCTGATGGAGTATTGTTTGTTGTGCAACAAACAGAAAAATTATTTCGTCATTACGTGTCAAATTTAAAAAAAAAAAAAAAAAACATATATGAAAAACCTTTAGATTACATTGTTTATTCTGTTTTAAGTATTTATCACAGGATAACATTGTCAAAAAGTTAAATACATTGGGTTTTATACATTCAACTGAAGGTGAATTTGTTGTGGAAGATCTCCACCAAACGCAATTAATAGAATTAATTGCCTGAACTTATGGCTACATTAGATTTTTTTCGCATGCCAAGAGAGTAACACTTGATCATCAAAGAAACAAAACTACCATCAGGCATACATTGAATAAGTTGGTCCTTTATAACAATGTTTAGATCTAGATTAACTACAAAACATTTTTTTTTCCTTGGGAAAAACTCCCCGACTACTTTTTAATTTTTTTCTCCAGTTAATTTTTTTTTATTAAAACTATGTAATTTATTTGATTTTTAACTTGAAATCCTCAAAAACAATTTTCTTTAATATTATTATGAACAATACCTGAACTTATTTAGTTTTGGTAAAGTTTTCTACATTTTTCTTATTTCAGAATTATAGGACCAAATAAATATATGTGTTTGACTTGCAATAAACAAGTTTCAAAACTTATATATTTAAAATCATAAGTTATATAATAATATTGAGTATAAAAAATTAGTATAATAGTTTGCCTTTAAAACTTAAATTGTTCTTTGAATTGGTGTATTGAATGTATGAATTTGTATTTTGCAATCTTATTATTACGTATTTTCAACTGGTTTACAGTATTTCTTCAATTGTTTTTAACTTCTACTTCTAAAATAAATCTAGTTTAAAAGTCTATTTTTATTTGTTTATTGTATTCTTGAATACTTTTATTGTTAAATTATTTTGTTTATTGTATTCTTGTATACTTGTACATAATAATTTATTTTTAAAACATTTAATTCATGTAATTTAAAATTTAAAGAATTAAATTCGAATCAATAAAGATGAAACACGTTTACAGATATCGACAGTAACTAATCTCAAATGTTTTTCTAAATATACAAATCCTATACTTAGAATTATTTTGATCAGTTACATTTATTGGTTAAACTATTTTCTTCAAATATGTTTTATTCTTATTTTTTTTTTTTTTTCTTTTTGCCAAATATCAAAAGTAACGCGAATATACCATAAAGATCGAAGAAAATCCACATCGGCAATACAAATTCCTCCATCCAAGCATCTCGCTTTCGTGGTGGTAACGGCTCGTTTCTCCAACGTTAAGCAGTCTATCCAGTTGTTTATCTATATCGATGGTTATTATATGGCTCCATAGAAAGGTACTTACAGTACGTGTCTGAATTACTATTTAATAAATTTTAAGTTTTTTCCTGCCATCATTTATAATAGCCATTCCAATGCACGGAAAAAAGTTAAAATTTAAAATGATTCTTTCTTCTTATTTTTTTTTATTTTTTTTTTAAATTTTGAAGCAATTCCCGAAATACCCACCGGATAGCGTCTGCACGATCCCCATGAGAATTACTTTGGGTACAGCAATGTATTTAATGCAATCACATTTAATTTGCATTTATATACCTGCCGACTCTTACACAATAGTTTAATCAAACACAGTGAATTAATTAACCTTTTAATTCTTAAAAGGATCCTATAAACATGGGGGTAGCAAATAAAAACAGGTTAATGGGGAGAAAATACATTTTTTTTTTCTATCTTAGGTTTTCACACAGATTGTGGGCGTGTTCTGAACGCTTACTTAAAATGTATATTCTGAAACTAATATTGATCACTTGATGGCGGTGTGGTTAGCGCTCTGGCCTCACAATGCTAAAAGTGCCGAGCTTGAATCCCGGTTTAGGCATGGATGTTCGTTGTGGTTAGGGATCCACGTTAAGTTTTAGGTCCCGGTCTGATTAGCCGTCATTGTGAACAGAAATAGGTAGTTGAGCGTACAAACCAACCAACTGAAACAGACATTCAAAAGCGCTCCATGTTCAGAACGGACAACAACTTGATTAGACTTAGTTTTTGCCATAGATATAGATGGATGTATATAGATGGTATAGGTTGGATTGCCCAGGCCGGAGAACTCTCTCCGAAGGGTTTGGAGTTGGGATAAACCCCGGCCGGAGTTGGTATAGCTTAGTATAACTAAACTAGATATAGAGCTTAGTATAACTAAGCTCTATATCTAGTTTAGTTGGTTGATTTGTAAGTTCAGCGACCTATTTTTGTGCACAGTAATGGATAATCAGGCCAAAACCTAGAGCTTAACGTGGATTACGAAACACAACAAACATCCATGCCTTACCCAGCTCTATAACTAGGCTTTTCTGTAGAAAATTTTTTACGTTTCACACAACAATTCATTGTCACCTAACTTGAGAAATTCTTATTAGGGAAAAATAGATATTAGAAGAAAATGCTCTTTACTAATTTATCCCTCAAATAATACACCAGGAATACAAATTATTTCATTCAAGCGTGTCTAACAAATAGAAATTCCGCTGTATGAATTTGACTTATTTGATAAGGAACATGAGCCACGGAGTCGATTGTCAATTCACTGCATTAATAAAATAAGATGAAAAAAATAATTTCATCAATTAATATAAATGAAAAATAAAACAAATTTAAAAAAATTCATTTTGATCAAAAATGCAATAAAAGAAAGAAGACCATTAAAAAAAATATTTGTCTGCAATTTTATTCAATTAATTCATTACCATAACTAGAACACAATACTATCAGTAAATTGTAGTTATCTTGTGTGGCCTAAAAGAGTTTACCATTCATTTTTTCATGAAAAAAGCAGCTTTTTACAATTCGTAGGGCTTGTAACCCTCTGGAGTGTTGAAAGAATGTTTGAAAAAAAGAGAAGAAAACAGAAATTTATAAGTTCCATCCATACATAAAAAGTTCAAACGTAGATTATTTTGTGTCTTACAGGAAAAAAAAAGAAATGTGGTAAAAGTACCGCATCTGTATATATGCTTATTATAAACTGTGGAAATAGAAAAAAGCAATCCTTCTAAAACTTTTTCTACCAGCATTATCATTAAAAGGTAAAACATCTACATAAGTCATTTCGAAAAATCGCTCGAATAAATACAGAAAACATATCTGTAACCCGAAAGGAAAGCGCACTATGTCACAAAAAGAAAATTTTACAGGAGACCCAAATGAATCTTACAGTTACGATCTTTTCTCTCTTTTATTATGATGGTCCATAGTGCTTTCCTAAAACGTCTAAATCGGTAATTATTTTAACTTAGAACATAGTGCTTCATTCCACTTGAAAGAGCGGAAAGTGTTATGTAAGATGGTGCCAAAATCTAAATTTTAAATTTTTTTGACTTGGTGCGCTTTCTTTTCAGGATACAAATATGTAAGTAAAGATCAATACAAGAAATCCTCTTATACACCTGCAAGGAGGAATGTCTTGAAAATTTCAATCGTCTTACCCAATTAAAAGGCAAGAACCGTCCTTCATTTCCGAAACTGAGCCCCCACGTTTGAAGCCAAATCTATTATACAAAACCTGAAATAAACAAAGGTCACATTTATTAATATTAAATATTTAATACTCTAAACTGCTGATTCGACTAGATTTAAATCTGTGTTCGGTAAATCTGAACCGAACTAAACATAGGCGTAACGAGGGGGGGGAGGATTGGGGGTTCGAACCCCTCCCATTGGATTGAGAAAAATTAAATAAATGTACTGCGCATTTCAACTCTTTGTTGATTATTACTTAAAGTAATTACGCCAATATCGGAGGTGAACATCCATTTGATTGTCTTATTTCATCATATTGAGACTTTCGTCAAATAATAATACAAAAGTCGAATAGATTAAACTGTCTTCCAATTCATTCTGAAAGCTTGATTCCAAATACTGCATAATAGAGTTTTTCTTCTCCACATGAAAATTTTTAATTTAGATACAAGCACGCTATCAGCTAACATGCAATTACTTAATTTATCAATGTTTAACTTTAATTTATTAGAGCCGTAATTCTCTATGGTTTTCAATGTCCATAGTATTTCAGTATATAAAACTTCGTTTTCAATTACATGCGCCTCCATCACACTGATGACTTTGATTGTTGCGAAAATATCTGCTTTTAGGGAATTTTTTATCATTAGAAATAGTTCGAACAAACCTCATCGAACTTCTTATAGAAACTAAATCCATGAATTTTTTTGCTCTAATAGATGACTTCTTAAAGCATTTTCTCCAATCATAATATTATATATAGGCTTGATATTACACATCATGATTATGATATTACATCATGATACATGATATTATACATCATGAAAATACATCGGGCAAAGTGCAAATCCAAGTAACACATAGGCTTCAAACCATAATATTATATTCTGGCTTTTCTAATCAGCTTGAATTGAAAATGCATTTTCTCGCCATTTTTTAAACAACTAGGGGGGCTCTGCCCCCTGCTCGCTGACGCTCGCCAACCCCCTGGATTGCTATGCAATCCCCTTGGCTCGCTTTGCTCGCCTCAAAGTGAAGAATTTAAAATATGCCCTAGCAAAAGCTATTTCAGCTGCATAATGTCATGAAACTGAAAACGTTTTGTTATTTATGAAGAGCCAGAATACTTGCCACGTCATTAGCCTACTGCTGTCGAAACGTGTCAAGCAGGGACAGTGTGGCAACGTAGTAGATAGTTCTTGGAAAACAACAAAAATAAACAGTATCGTGCATATATTTAAAAAGAGATTGGTTATTTCATTGAACAATTAAAATTTACGGGCTGGTTTCGTATGAAGAACCAAAATAATTAAAGTTGCTTATCGAAATTTCTTAACGAAGCAATCATATGTTTGCATGATCTTTTATGCGATACTTAGAAAATAAAAAACCGTGAAATGCCAATTATCCGGCATTTAATCAACAGGAATTTTTTGAAAAACAAATTTGGCGAGAAAATTAGCCCTATTTCGCCAAAAGTTTTTTTTTTTATCAATTTCGTATGAGATTTTGAAGTTGAGTGGTTGGTTTTATTCGTTATTTTGATAGTTTTCAATTCGTAATAGCTGAATTTGAACTGATTAGAAATCAATATAGGTTCAGATTTACTGCACAATGCCTCTTAGCGACTTTTTGAAAGTAGACGATTTAGCGCTGAATGCAACCCAGCGACCTCCGGAATATGTTCCAGCAGATAACTTTACCGAAAAGTCTGGTTTATCCGGAATTCTAATTCAAAAGAAATGTACACATCTTGGATCTATTTATTCTTGCATCACCGTAACTATTAAATCAATACGTTTTAAATAGGCAATTTCTATCTGTAGACTGTAATAAGAAAAACAAAATATAGCGAATTAATATATAGTTGTTGCTGTTGCCAGAAGTATTAATCAAATTTCAAACGATATATTGTGATTGGCTGGATTGCTAAATTTGAAAATTCGTGCATAAAATATATTTAGAAGATTTGTGATCGGATGTTTGAAGTCGTTGCCATTCTGCTCACAGAAATACAGACGAATTTGGACGTTACGCAAGAGAATTATATATAGAGATGAGCAAAAAATTAGCCCACACGACACAAAAACGAAACAAGAGATCACGTGACTTGATCGGATATTCCAGATATGCTGCGCATGCGATACGCTGATCAAAAGTTTTTCCAAGATGCTATATTTTTAGAAAATAAAATGAAATTCAAACACTTTAAACGCATTTTTACAGAGTTCAAGGTTTTCAAGTACTTGAAAGTGAAAGATTGTTTTCGAGCACTTTTCAAGGTTTTTTAAAAACGTACGAACCAGGTAATAAATGCGCTGATACATTTTAAGTCGGAATTAGGGTACTGAAACGTGTGGTGAAATTGAACATTACATCTGCACTAAATTTCACTAAGTTTAATGACCGAAAGACAAGTATGTATATCTGTATGTGTTATACAGTGTTTTCCGTACCAAATAATACAGTTGTATGCGTGATCATGTTAAAATGCGGATAGTCACTACTTGCATATGTGACCACGCGTTCCGAGAACTGAACGTATACAAAAATTATAACAATTTTGCACATAAAAAAGCGTTTCTCAGAATCATAAAAATTATGTATAGTTACGATATTCGCGTACATGTAAAATCATTCTTTAACATTGAACTTTGCAAAGTTGAGATGGTTGTGATAATCGCGTACATCCAGAAATAAAATTCCTCTGTTATCAAACGAAACGGTCGTTTCGCCGCCAACCTTAAAAAGGCAGAAACGACAGTAAGTATCTATTCTCTGCACAACTTCCAGCGAAAAAGCCGAAATTGACTATTTTCTAGCGTGCTTACGGAACTTCACATAATTATACAAAAAATACCATAGATTCGTCTCGGTGATATCTTTTAAAGAAAAAAAATTGAGTACCAAGGATAAAAGACAACGAAGAAAAAAAATATTGAAATTTCCAAAACGAAATAAAAAAACGAGTTCCAGCCCGAATTTGATGTAAAAATTTAGACAAACGTCCAGCCCTAACTAAGCTATAGATCTTCAAACGGATTGAATTATAGGATGCGGAATGTTTCAACTTAAAATCCTACGCTGGTTTGAACTTCATTAAATAATTCTTTCTTTTTTTAATTAATTTAAAACCACTTTTTTTCATTTCATAATTTGGCGACAGATAAAGGCGATCAGCTTGTAATTGAGGTTCAGATATATATGCCAAAAGTTGCCAAACAGGTTCGCTATAATTTCGAAGTTAGTATTTCCGACATGGGTTAGGCTTAAGTGAGAATGAACGTAATGTTAAAGTATAGGCAGAACGAATCGGACTATAATTATATGGCTTATAACATCTTTAAAATTGAAATAATTTAATTTTTGAAGAGACATAATTAAAGGGAAATATTTGTTCTTCAAATTGCATGTGTTATTTAAACTGTATGACAATTTAGAGTGAGTTAACTTTCAAAAATATTTTAATTTCGGGAAATCTCCGTTGAAAAATGAAAATAATCATACTTTGTTACAAGATACTATGGGCTGAAGACAAAGTATAAATGTGGAGGTTATGCGAGCTGACGTCACAGTCAATTCGTTACTGCTGGACTAAATAAAACACGCATTGCGATTGGCTAATGGAATTTTGCAAAAATGTCATTCGTTTTTAAAGATGCGTTGATTTTGTTTACTTTCCGTTGTAAAATGAAATCGTAGAATCATATATCATCAAAATTATAATTTCATAGTGAATTTTAAAATTGTTACTAAGAAAATATTTTACCTTTTGTCAAATATCCATGGGTTATTATGTGAACCAAAATAATGCTTGGTATAATAAATAATTTATCTTGCAATAATTAAACTGTAAAAGTTGTAATATTTATTTGTAAAAATTTATTATAATAAATTTTCAATGGGATGAGCGCTCTGGCCTTGTATGTTAAAGGTGCTGGATTTGATTCTTGGGTTAGGTGTGGATGTTCGTAGGGATTCAGAATCCACGTTAAGATATGGGTTCCGGACTGATTAGTCGTTATTATGCACTAAAATAGGTCGTTGTGCCTACAAACTAACCAATCGAGTTGAAACTTGGCAGACAGGCTCTTTGTCGATGGCAACGTATTTCATTAAGTTTTGGGGGTTGAGTTGTCATACACAAGTTTGCCAACCAAACGGTATAGTGGTTAGCATGCTAGCTTCTAAACCGCGAGGTTGCGGGTTCGAATCCCGTGTTAGGCATGGGTGTTTGTAAATGTATGTTGGCTTGTCTAATGACGAATTTTTCGGCGAATTATAGCCCTCGTGTTGATGACGGCACCAGATAATCTGAAAACAACCAACCATACACAAGTTTCTATCACTCGTTCGTGGTCGATTTTGATGGTTACTGCCGTCCGCATTCAACCGGATTGTCAATTTTCAAGTAGATTTTGACATGTAAGATATCATTGAACTCAACTTGACGAATTATGAATATTCATGGTACCAGGTGTACCATAGGTGGTACTACTTCTGGTTTATCAATTTTGAAGATAAATATGTCATGTTGAGTGTCGTTGGGCTTGTCTTGAAAAATTATTAATGTTTGCGGCACCAGGTATAGCATAGTTAGTACCACTTTCGGTTTATCAATTTCCAAGATAAATATGGCATGTTGGGCTTTTGTTTTGACGAATTATGAATGTTTAAAGTACCAGGTATGTAATTGGTACCACTTCCGGTTTATCAATTTTAAAGATAATTATTGCATGTAAGGTATCGTCGAACTCAGTTTGAAGACTTATGAATATTCCTGGTACCAGGTATACCAAGGTGATAAAGAGAAAATCGATGAAATGGACAAATTCAAAAAATTGAAGTCACCAGTGTTAAAAAAAAGTTCTGAGATCCCCACAAAAAACACTTTTGAAAAGTAGAAAAACCACCAACCTCAAAAACACAAAAAACTTTATTGCAATAAAAAAATCATAAACATGATGAAAAGTTTCAGCCACAAACACAGTGATATAAAAAATGGTCAACCTCTGATTACAACTCTCGGTTGTGACTCGCTTAAGAATGTATGCTTACTTAGTTTATTTTTAAAATTTAAGTTCCGCTCCCATAAAAATTTACACTGCTTGAGGTTGGCGCCCGTCTTAATCACTAACATTTAACCCCCCCCCCCCTCCTCCTCTCCTCACACAATAAAAACTTTCCAAAATGCATGTATCAACCAAACAAAAGCGTACAACAAACACTTCAGTTTCATACTTAAAAAATTCTTAATACAGATTCAAATGCGACGTTTGAGCACAGTTTCTCTATACTATTTTAAAAATTACATCTACATGAACATGAAGATTTACACTACTTAGTATTTCTTACCCATCCAAATGAAATCATATCTCCTCCAATATTCGTGCAAACAGTCATAAATTAGTTTAAACACAAGCATTGTTAATATTCCTATGACGGGCGCTAACCTCAAGCAGCGTAAACTTTTATGGGAGCGGAACTTAAATTTTAAAAATAAACTAAGTAAGCATACATTCCCCTTAAGGGAGTCACAACCGAGAGTTGTAATCAGAGGTTGGCCATTTTTTATATCACTGTGTTTGTGGCTGAAAATTTTCATCCTGTTTATGATTTTTTTTATTGCAATAAAGTTTTTTGCGTTTTTGAGGTTGGTGGTTTTTCTACTTTTCAAAAGTGTTTTTTTGGGGGATTCCACTTTTCCCTTACTATCGCAATCAAACGTTTAAAAATGATGTCATAGAATATATTCTTCTTTCAAAGTAGATTGCTTATTTCGGTGTAAACTATTTTTAAAGCAATACGTATGTACTTTTCTTGACTTTCTGTTTGCTTTAACATCGTAAACAAATTAAAATGTTCTTCAACGTACTAAATATTTAATTAAATAACAATTTTACCTTCATTTAAATAACAATTTTAAATGTATTTTCCTCTTTTTTCTTACAAGCTCTGAAGCTATCGGAGGTAGCAACAGCCTACATCATGTCCATCTTGATCCTCGTCTGGTTTCCTATTGATCTCAATAGTATGTACACTGAATTTTTTAACATATGTTGACAAGTTCAGACTTGATATGGCTTTAAAAAGGCATAATTTTAACTAAAATCAATCTGTACTGCGTCGTAACTTACTTTCCCCAGTAATTGTATCAGAGTCGCATCATCTGGAATGTTTTTTCTTCCTATGTACGACATTAAAAGATCCTTAATTTCCAGCAAGTTTACTATCAAGTTTAGCTCAGGTGCATCATCCGCATCTAAAAAGTAATATTCTTGAAATTATTTACACCTTCTGCTGCCCTAAAAATTAACTCATCCATTCAATACAATTACACGTCATTAGAAAGTTTACCTTATTCCAAGTATACATTTTTCTTATAAACATATAAATACTTCAAGAAAGTTTCAAGCATTTTGTTCAAAATAGATTTTTTACAAATACAGTGCAACATCTATTATCTGAATTACTTTGAATTATAAATAAAGTTAGTCTAAAAATAACTTAAATTGTACATTGTAAGTTGATACGCCAATGCTGGTCTTAAAATATAACCAAAACTAAGAGAAGGAAACAGCTTTTAATCTAGAATGGCTAAGAAACGATGGAAAATCTGTGAAAAATTGAAGAAAGGAAAAAAGCAATTCTACAGCGATGAAACAAATAAAACTGAATATTTTTTTTAAAAAATCCGCAGATATTCCCTCAAAAATCAGATGAAGAGTGTCATTCTAATCAACATCATTTAATAAACGATATTAGTAAAAATGGAAAAGGAAAACGAAGTATCTTCCAGTAAAATCTGTATTATAAAAAGATTGCTTTAACTATGGAAAATGCATTGAAAAATGGGTCAGAATATACAGAAAAAACGATGAGCAATCAATAAGATACGCGTAATGAGCATTCGTGAGATATACGCAAGGCGAAGTTCGGCAAATTTTATGAACTATACGCAGAAAAAAATAGGCAGAAATCCGTACTGGTTGACAAGAATGAAAATACGTTATTAACTTAATCAAAACTTACCTTTATAAGTACGATCACAATGCATTCTCTCGGTGTCAATGGCTTGGTAGCATAAACTGCATTTGGATTCGTGCTTGTTTTAGCAAATAAAAAATCATCCATTGTACAGGTCTTAACACAAGACACTAAAATAACAGCTTCCTCGCATTCTCTTGGTCAAAATTATTACCAATATGCATAAATAAAATAAGCTATTCCGATCTTGATTTATTCATTTTAAAAAGCCGAAAAGAGGGTGAAATGTTCGATAAGGGGAATAACGCAATGTCCCACTTCCATGAAATCACGATTCTTCAATTTGATACACGACTACAGTAAGGTAAACAGTTCCAATCTAGGGGTTGAAGAGTTCCCTACGAGGAATATCCCAATGACCCATTTCAAAAATGTAGTCACAATAATAAAATTTGGAATAAATATCAACAAAGACAAGCATCGATGAAGACAAAGGCAACATTCCGATTTTGATAAACCAATTTTCAGGTATCGAAATGAGATCAAACGTCCACAATGTAGAATGCATGAATGTCTTTTGAATGCTAAAATGCACATGGTAAACTTTAGTAGAGAAAGAAGCTCGAGTATTCAGTTTTTGTATTTATAAAAAGGGAAGGAAAATCCGTGTACGATTGTAAGTCTGAATTGCGAACCCTTTCCATATCTTTTGTGTTTACGTTGAAACAATGTAAAGGATGCATTCGTCAATGGTTTAAGGAGCAAAACAATTATCCACTGAACTCTTGGAGGATGAATATGCTAATCTGAATTCAAATCTTGAGATTGTGGAAAATGCATCTAAAAGTGGGTCAGGACTTTTAGAAAAACGATGCGCATTCGTGAGATACGCTTACTGCAGAGGTTGCACACCTTGGCTCGCGAGCCGCATGCGGCTCTTTAGCCCCTTGAATGTGGCTTTTTCACGAATCTATTTTGACTATATGCGTGCTGTAGGTAGTGTTGACGCAACGCCAACCTTTAAAAGCATGGGACTTGGAAAACAAATTTGGCTATAAAAAGGAATCTTAACCTTTTGTACTGATGATCTGTGTATAATTTTACTAATGAGTTTGCCAACCACTGGCGAAGGGGAAAAAAAATAGAAAAAGGAATAAGAGAATAGGAAGAGGGGGTAGTGTAGGTAACTTATGTTCAAATCAAAAATTGATCGTGTTCGAATTGCCCTAGAACTTTAAAAGATGCAGATTAAAGACAAGTCATTGTAATTACTATCAAAAGGACAGACATGCAAACAATAAAGCTTGCTATGCTAATCAGAAAACAAAATTTTTTAAACAAAAACAAGACGATGATGATCTTAATACAATTTCGAAGGGTCCCTATTTGGCTTCAATGCATGCCGTTAATTCGAAGGAAGCAAAAATACAGCTAATTTTATTGAATGCCATAATTAAAAAATAGAATTGGAAATGGTCAAGCAGTTTCCTAATAAGATTAAGAATATGCAGGGAAATTTTTACGAAAACCGGGCAATCTTCGTTGTTTTCGAAAGTAGAAAAGGGGCCAATGGGGTGTAGTCACCGTAAACTCCAAATATGGAAATCAAAATTTGAAATTACAAGTGTACATTATCAAAGAAAATATATATACAATTTTTGGATTTCCTTGATTGCAACATAGACAGAAATTTGATCAAGTCGATCCAAACCAGTAAAAATCGTGAACAAAAAAATACATGAGATCAAATTGAAGCTAAACTTGATATCATACCAAAATTGTATCAATTAAGTCTCATACCATTCGCCTTCAAAATATTGTTGAACGAGAAATCAACAATTTAGAAAGGAACTGTATAGTAAAAAAAAAAAGTTAAAACGCGTGAGTTTACAATAAGAAGGAACTTACGGGACATGAGTTCATCAAAGCTAACTTCAGTGTCCAATATACGCTCGGTGACAGTTTTCCAATCTCTTCCCTGAAAAATAAAATGTATCGATGGTTCGAATTGATGATCAACGATGATTTACGTAAATTATATTTTTTCAAATCATAATACAGAATTAAAAACATGTATCGTTAATTAGAAAAACTATGAGACAAAGTGTAAATATACGCCATTTCTAGTTTTTGGATGAAGGGTTTCTTTTAAGCTGCTCTAACTGTTAAAGCTGAACTCTACCACAATTCTTTAGCTGTCAAGTTAGTAAAAAAATAATACTGAAACAAGGGGTTATATTGCAAGCTCCATAGAAATGTCACACACAAAAAAAATGTGCCAGAAGAATACCAGTATTGTCCTTTACTCTGTTAAACTAGTCACAAAAACCATATGTGAATAAAAAAGCCCACGTTTTTGTGTCATAACAAGAAAAATAAAATTGTAACATGGTCAAACAGCAGGGGGCATGGTTTATTGTTTGGTACTGAAGAGACCGGAATAAACTTCTACCTTCCCATAAAATTTAGTCAAAAAGTGTTTTAAGTTATAAATATTGGGAGAAGACATTTAACTTATCTTTTTTTTTTTTTCTTTTTTTTTTTTTTAACTTCAATTTCTATTTTGTTACTTTCGATCAAAAAAAAAAATTGTAATTTTTTTTTTTTTTTCATTACTCTACGATTTGGAACATCCTGACTTCAAAAAAGTGGTATAGAAAAATGTGTCTGTGTGTTCGTGTGTACTTGGTCAGTATAACTCCCGAAAGAATTGACCTCCGATGTTCAAATTTGGTGTACAGATTTAATTGCTTAAAAACGGCTTTAACGATTTTGAGCAACATCACTATGGTTATGCTTCTTACGGTGTTCTAAACATCCCCATCACCGGAATTTATGGAAAAATGCTATAACGGTGTAAAAAGTTTAAAAACGAATGTCTTTAACAAAGTGCTCTACCCTTGAGCATCAACGACCGTTTTTCTCAAATCCTCTGTTTCACTTTAAGGATAATGTAAGAATTATCAAAAAGTATATTCCCAAAGTTCAACATTTGACGTTATTTTTTCCCATATAAGATTCAAATTCATATGTAATGACCAGTATTATAATGTAATTGAAAGTTGCGCGATGTTCCACACCCCTAGTTTTTAAAATTAACAGGAGTACCCAATATCCCTTTTGAAGAGGTATTTTCATTTTCTCGTCCATTCCACTACTCTTTTTTGTAAATTTTAGGAAGGTTTTGATGTATTCATTTAAGCACACTTTGTTTGATATGAAATATTAAATGGAATTTTACTCTATTAGAAAAAACCGACTGTAGGAGATATACAAATTTTAGATTTCTTTACCTGACGTCAGTTTTTCCAAATTTCGAGAAAATATGTTTACTGTGCTGTAGTTAAATGGAACGCATTTTCCATTTCAAATACTATTTTTAAATCAAATAATCATTATTAATCCTCACATAACTGAATAGTTAGTGTACTTACATTTATCTTGAGAATAATGTTTCCAATCATTTGCACAAGTTCTTGCTGTCTAAAATCTGTATAGTTTCTTAGATATGGACACTCCCACTTATGATCCTTCCACGCATTTTTCTATTTTTTGTAAGGAATAAAAAACAATTTATAACAAAACAAACACAGTGATACTGAAAAATTGTAGTATATATTGTTTCTCATATCGACGGTTTAGAGTAAAAGTGCTACCTCTAATTTGTTCAAGTTTTCAGGATAAAAGAGAAAAAAAAAGAAGAAAAAGCGGGGAAAAAAGAAAAGAAAAAAAACAAACATTTTTTTACATCAAACGTTGAGTCAACTTTATATTTTGTAACTGTAAACTTTATAATTTTTGCATCACATCAAACGCTGTGTAAACATTGTAATTTGTATTGTATTATCCCGGTGTGATTCTGTAAACTTTATAAAGTTCATTCTGAATTATATTTGGTATAATTGGTATAATATTTGGTTAAATTAAGTTTGTAAATTTCATTATGTATACTTTGTCTATTACGTAGTCTACAAATTCGGGAGTTTCTATTATTTACTTCATAAAGTCTGTATTTTCTAATTTGCATTCTGCAAATTTCCTATTTTTTTTATACCAGCCTTGTGGGCATCAAATTAATGTTTGTACTAATTCACCATGAGCTTATCGCTTTGCATAAACTATTTTTCAATGATCAAATTGTAGCTTTTATAAATCGATGGGTCTTCCCTTCCTATTTCCAAACGCAACAAAAATTTAATCAATTAAAAATGGAGTAATTATCTTTTCATTAAGTCGACTATATCATACATATTTTGTTTCTATTCAAATATAAGCAACTGAAGTTATATATGTATGGAAACAATATTTTTACCTAAGCACTAAAACTTTACCTGGCATAGTTTTTCACAATATTTCGTGATTCCACATGCTCCACACCTTTTCAAATGACAATCACTAAAAAATCAAAATTCATCATGTCGCTAAGCAGGTTGGGAAATAAATTGTTGTAATAGAAAAAAGAATAATCAACTTATTTAAATTTAAACACTTTATCTTTTATTAATACATTCAATAAGAAAAAACATTAAAAAATAACAAAATTCACATTCAACTTTCAATCCCCAGACTAGAGATCTTCAATCATTTATTGTTTAGGTTTAGAAGATTTTGAATATCCTCCTTTACTGCCACTGCCGGCTCTAATAACCTCCCTCTCCGAAAAAAATTTCGATTTATAAAACAATAGCCAAAGCTGCAGTGTTACTAACAAGCGGGAGTTTTGGGAATTAAAGGTAAAATTAGTTGCTTTTCCTGCATTAAAAATTTAAAAAATAATTAAAAAAACTGGTTAAAATTTTAACATTCTGGCTGTCAAAATGGAAATTAGAGGTCAAAATTTACTTGTGTTTAAAATTTCAGAGTACTCCGGATTAGGGATGGAACGGATATCCGGCAAATATCCGATATCCGGCATATCCGGCTGATTTTTCAATATCCGAAACCCCGTCGGATATCCGATTTGAAATACCGGACATCCGATAATTTCATTCGGATATCCGGCTGTATATCCGACCACCAGGTATCCACAAGAAATAATTTTTTGAAAAAAATAATGATCTTTTTCGGACAAAGGGAACACCGCATCCTACACTTTTTTTTTTTAATTTTTTTTTCTTGGACATAAATTGCAGTCAAGTTACAAAACGAAAACAGAAAGAAGCGCCGTATTATTGACGCCGAATTGATAAGCATAAACCATTCCTCCAATCTTTTTCCATACACATCCTTCATACGTGTTTTGCAATATGTTCTTTTCATTCCAAGTTTATGATCTGATTAATTCCAGATGTTGCTTTTTTTTTGTTCTATCGACGATAATACCCTACCCCTTTATGCTGTGAATGGTATGGTCTAATTTCTGATTTTTCATTGGCAGAAGTTGAAAGCTGGTATATTTTTTCTGACGTAAAATGAAGTATTATAATTTTTAGGTCTTTAAAGCAGCGCCACAATGTGGAATTATATTTAGCTCTCTAGAATGCATTGAATTTTATTTTTCTCCAATTACAATCCAATTTATAATTTTTAATAATGGCTCATTTAAAATCACCCATTTGGAAGTATTTTAAAATTAATGGAAATGACGAAAGCAAAGCCCTATGTGTTACTTGCTCCACAGAATCGTTTAAAAAATGTGCGCGTCAAAAGCACAAAATCCTTTTCCACAAAACCCTTATGGAACCATTTAATGAGTGTGCATAAGGAAATTCACCGAAGCTTAAAAGACTCACTAAATGCATCAAATATTGATGAACAAGAAAAAACAATTCATCAAAACAAGAAATGCACGCAGACAACATTGGAATCGAAATTATTTGTACCAAAATTGTGGAGTTTAGATGATCCTAAAACAAAAGCCTTAACCGCAAAAATATGTAAGTACTAATTTTGTTTGTTTATATTAAATATATATTTTAAATATGGTATAACATAATGTTGATGAATTTTGGGTTCGAAATTTTTTAAGTTCATATTTAAAGACGGAATATTCCGATAGATCCAATTTAAGTTTTCTACGAGATTTCTTTAAATCCGTAATGTTTTAGGTGCATTGCAAAAAAATATATACTTCAATTTCATAAAATATTTAAAATAAATCTTTTGTTATTAACAAATGCCTCCGGTATAATTTTGTAATCATTTATCAATTATAAACAATGCATGAAGTAAATTGAAAGTAGCTATATTTTGCACTTCAACATTGTAAAAAAAAAATTTAATATAATTTTATGTGAGTTAATGGCTCTTGATGCTGAACCATTCTCCATTGTGAATAGAGAAGGCTTTGGTCAGTTAATAAAATACCTAGCTCCTCGTTATCCGCTTCCAAGTAGAAATTATTTTCGTGATAAAGCCCTGCCAGAACTATATGAAAAACTAAAAGTATCAATATTACAAGATATAAAATCAGCAACAAAGATCTCTTTCACTCATCAACTAAAGTTTAAATAAAAAAAATAAACTCAGTGCGTGACAGCCCGTGTGGACTAAGGCCTGCTGGGCCCAGCTCAGCTTTCTCGACTGTGGCATTTGTGTGTCACATAGCAGATGTTTCAGTCAGATGGTCATTCTGACGCCGAACCCCAGTGTTTAGTTCCCAAGCATGCATGGTCCTCCTCAGTATATTTCTTTCAGGAATAATCAGCTAAGTCAACCTTGCCCAGTCCGCGAATCAAACAATGGACCTGTGGCATGCAGCGCGGTGCGCTAACCACTAATTATAATTTACTTAATACTTCATATCATGACCATTTTTTTCGTATAGCATATCGTATAACTATTGTTTTTAGTATATAGACCGAATATCCGGCCGGATATCCGGCGAAATCCGTTTCGGATATCCGTATCCGGTAGACATGGTACCCCGGATATCCGAAATCCGGTATCCGGCAAAACTCACATCCGTTCCATCCCTACTCCGGATGGTGGAAGTAAATTGCTACAGGCTGAATCAGAAATATACTCTTAAATTAAACGAGAAGACCATTGATGCAGGAAAAAATGAGCAGACTGAACTGAATCTGATACAGGTCAAGATAGATTGTCATTTAATGTATTACTGAAAAATGCATTTTATAAAAAAAAAAATTCCAGACAACTTGTACAGTTGTTTGACAGACAAGAATAAAGAAGCTACCTGCACATGCTGCTTTGCTTTTTTCCGGGTGTTATTGATTTACTTTTATATTCGTTTTCAAGACACATTTATCGCACAAATAACCAAAACAAAAGTGTTTTAAAAGGTTGTGTTGTTCAGCACATGAACGAGTGGTTTGTGTACTGAACGACCTATTTTTTGCATAATAACAGCTAATACGTCCGTGACTACAGCTTAACATGGATTCCGATCCAAAACGACCTTTTTTTTTGCGTATCCCAGGAATCAAACCAGTTACCACTAGAATGCGAGTCTAGAGAGCTAACCACAAAGCCACGAGCGCTCGAAAGTTTAAAAAATTCAAACTTGTTTCATTTTACAGCTTTATATTATCAGTAGATTAATGAACTATATTAGTAACATATAACATTGGAGAAAATGCAGCAGACTTTACGTGTGTGAAACAGAAAATGCAGTAGACTTGAGGTGTTTGGTACAGAAAATGGCGATATTGTTTGTTGTTATCGTTCGCAGTACGCAAGAGGTATGCGCCAAAATGGATCTTGACGAATCACACGCACGGAAAACGTTGCCAAATCATATATAGTCAACTGGTAAAGATATATATATATATATTTTAAATGCCACCCATTGTGAAAAAATTCGTAATCCAAGTCGGACTACATTAGGAAGTCCTAGTAAGGATCATTCTCTACACTCGCTATGTATTTCTAAAAGACAAAACCAGGTGGAGCCACTGCATATCTATTGACGTAAGGATTTCCAAAATAAAATAAAATGTATTAGACGTTATTTTAGAATTTTTAATTTATGTCCTTTTATTAAGTGATGATTTTCGTTCCTACTCATCAAATGTCAAGGTTTTATAGAAAGTGGTTTCTAAATGCACTGAGCTAGAAGATTGTAACATAGCGAGTATAGGGAATAATCTGTACTAGGACATCCTCTTAGCAACGTCATATTCAAAAGTGGTGACCTGTGCTGAGGCTTTCTATATAGAAGGTGTTGTACTATCACTCCAATCTAATATAAGATTCATATAATAAAAATAAAAATTGAGCAATTGCCTTTCAAATAGTTTCGTTCACTGTTTTAGAAAATAATCAAAATCTGTTATTTTTTCGATCAACCCGGTAAAATATGATATGCGTTGCGTAGCTTTATGAATCAACTTTATCAAGCAATATTATCATGTGAAGTACAGCTATTTTTAACAGAATTTCTCAAAAGGGATAAGACCAATTTAGAACGCTAACTTCTGAATGTAGAGGTAAACAAATTATTTATTTTTTAAAGTACCACAGATAAAAAGATGACAAAGTTTTGTAAATAAATATTTTATAATATTAAAATCTCGTTAACTGTCAAAACGTTTGTGTAAAACTTGGATAAAAAATTATTCTTTCTCACTTTTGCCCCAATACTAATTAGTTTTAACCTATAATATAGAACTAGTACTTACCTTTTAAGACAATTCGCGCAAACTTTATCCCATAAATCATGACGAATTACCCTAATGAATGGTTTACCATCATATATAACTTCGCCAACTTGATAATTATTCGGAGCTGTTAGGGAAGACATAGCTTCTCAACCAAATCCTACCAAAGTCGTAACACTGAATTGCAATCACAGTATTTAAAATAGGTAAAAAGCGATATCCTAATGATATCACATATCATTGGTGACGTCTATCAATTAAATTATTTATGATGTAAGAGTTTCGGTTTGCATTCGAACAGAGAACTGAAAGTGATAATCATGGAACTAACAGATTATAAAGATTTCTGCTTATATCTTTTTTTTTTTTTTTTTTTTTAATAAACTGTCTCATATTTTTGTTTGCGATCATATTTTTTCATGTTAGATAGTTTTCGTTTTGAAAACGCCATCTGCAGTAGTTCAGCATTATATTTGCCCCGGAAAATCATTATAAACGACCGCCAACTACACAGGGGCAAAAAGGGGGCGATCGCCCCCGTGCTCCCTCAATAGCGGGGAAAAAGTATCATATCGCGCCGCTTCAAAAATCTGTAAAAATGTGTTTTTCCTATTCAAACTATTGCGTAAATAGGACATTTTGTAATGCTCTAAAGAAACAAATTCCCATAAAAATAGAAAGTAAACACAATATTTGTAAGCACACTGACACTATCTATCCATTACCTCCAAATGAGTCAATAAGTAAGTGTGGAAGCTCAATTATTATCTTATTTTCTTCATTAAATGCTTCTGAACTAATTTTATACAAATAACGTTACTGAATAAATTATAAACAGTTTGAGAAAAATGTAATGCGTGGTGTGATTCAATATATCCAGTATAGGTATAGATAATTTAAAAAAAAAAATGGTATTCGGAAATCTTCGTTTATGTCTTGACTCAAACTCAACCCTGCATCCCCTACCGAGTTTACACACCAACACTTTTCCCAATAGTAAAAGTGAAACGTTGACACCTATGCCATGCACTTTTATTAAATCCTGCACTTATGAAACTCTTACACCTTTAAAAACTTAACCCTTAAAACTAGCATTTAATTGTAGAAAGCTTTTGAATCAGTCTATTCTCTAATGAACAGTGTTGCAGAATAGTAATGAACTCAAAATGCAAAACAAAATTGACTTTCCAGAACCTGACTTTTCCAGAATTTTTTTTTTACATTTCCAGGTTTCATTTCAAGCCGACGTAAACAAAATTTTTTGCATTATCAATTAATCAAAAATTTTGGTTAAAAAAAAAAGCGGAAATACGCTGCTTTGTGGACTAGTAAAATGTTTGTGATTTGTGTCACCAAACACTGATGTAGATGTACTTGCACACAAAGATAAAGTGATTAGATGCTATAAGTAGAAATCTTTGCGTGTATCTCCCTGGGGTGAAAGCAATCAAAATATCAAAAAGAGGAAAATATATATGCAGTGTTATTTTGAACTACAAAATAGCCGAATAAGTATATATTTGTGTACTAATGTGTGTACAGAAGAGTGGGGCAGCTAGAAATTTTCTCTGAGGGGTGTTTTAGCCAAGTTTAGTCTGATAAAGCCCTACAAAGTCCATTAAAAATAATAAAATTGTAGAAAAAGGGAAAAATCTCAGAAAAAAAAGCGGAAATTAGAGTAAAAGCGAAAGATTTTTCACCTGTTTTTTAGACAATTAGCTTTCCGCGGGTGATTTATACACATTGTTACAAAAAAATATCTCAATCTAGATACCAAATTTCAGTTCATTATGTTAAGAAACACGTCACTTATAGCGAAAACTTTTTGGCCGATCTTGAGGGCAAATTTCTTCTTAGCTCGCCGAAAAATCCGAACGTTTGAGCGCTTCAAAACATAATCTATTACAAGGTCAATTAGAGTGAGCTTTTTACACTTTTGCTAAAATATTGAGAACCAAACGTCAAAATGAAATGAAAAAAATTCTGTAGGGATTTTCTACCATGATAATTTTAATAGAAGCAAGAAAAAAAAAAGAAAAAAAAAAAACGTCTTTATTTAAATAAATTTAAAACTAGTTTTATTATAATTAAAAACTGTTTAGTACCTAAGTTGCATGTTATTTATGTTTGGCCTTTTATAAACATTCGTTAGAAACAAAAATGGCTAAAATATATGAACTATTTAAGAATGTATGACTAAAAGAATAAATTTTCTTTTTAACATTAATTTGCCCTTTTTTTTTTACATCATTTAAATTACTAACCACTCATTTGAAAATAATGAAATTCGGTATTTAGACGTTTTTTAGGATTCTAAATCTAGATATGGTAAAATATTAAAGGGTTGCATTGAACATTTTAAAGTTTGGTTTAGTTTTAATATGTAGAGGATCCCTCATGATATAAAATTATATAACAAAATAAAATTATACAATTAATAAAGACCATCCACGATTTACAAAGGTACTTGACTTTTGTTATTTCATCAATTAGAATACAAGATATAGACATCGTTCGGATTTTTTTTGCGTACTCTACCATGGTCCCATGAATGTCAAACTTGAATCACACGAGAACGAGTCTTTTCTAAATTACACCACTTTCAAAATCGAACCCATTTAAAAAAAAAAAAAAAAAAATGAAAAAGAAACAGAACAAACGTTGAGCTTAAATTTTAAAAGAGTCTACCATATACTGTTATCAATTTTATCTCATAGCTAGATATTAATTTTTGAAATCTGACCGTTAGTTGGAACAATAGAAAATGATTGTTTATTCCTTACACAATAGATAATGATTATCATTAAATAAACATTTCTGGGCTACGCATTTGCAATCATTTCAAATTTGAGCGTCGAAAACTATTTTAGTTGAATTATTATAAAAAGTGGGCAACAGGAACAATACTACAAAACATCAATTAAAGCACTTACAAGCGAACCAAAACATTCAAAAACACTACCGTGAATGTGGGCTACTTTGGCCCTGGGCATCCATAGCGGAAACTGTCGAAATTAATTTAAAAACTGCTTCCTGAAATTTAGCAGAGAACGTTATATTTTTTTCTCAGTTTGGGCCAAAGAAGGACCCCAGGGCCAAAGTAGCCCGCATTCAAGGTACATTTCTTGATTTATTCACGACTAGCTAAATACCCGTGCTTCGCTACGAAATTTTAACATGTGCAATATTTTAGCTAGCTGTGAGACCTCGCGTTGCGGAAATCTGTCATTCGTGTATAAGACCCAGTTTTTGGCGCTTCGCTCGCAGGAAGGTCCATCGTTACGCAAAATCGAGCTCCATTCGTTCGCTGAAAAGATCATGGACACATAAACACACGCTTATTTCACTCGTTAAAAGGTTCATTGCTATGCAAGCATAGGCTAGTTTCGCTCTCTGAAAGGTTCATTGCTGCGTAAGCATAAGCTCGCTTCACTCACTTAAATCCAATTGCTACGTAAAGACTTAATATTGGAAGATTCTTCCTTGTCAAAAAAAAAAAATTCCCCTTTAATACAATAGTACAACACCCCCTCAATGTTATTTTCAAACGTATTTGTGGAAAGCAAAATTAGAGGCTAAAACTACTTATGTTGAAACTTTCAGAGATCTAGGCCTATTCGAAGGCGCTTTTTGTGAAATAATTAATTGAAAAACAAATTAAAATTTTAATATTCTTTTTGTCAGTCCAATTAGAAGGCCAAAACTACTTGTGTTGAAAATTTCAGAAATGTAGCCCAATTACAAATCGTTTTGTAAAATATTTGTTAAATAATTAAAAAAAAAAAAATTTAAATTCTGTTTTTTAAAAATCTAATTAGAAGGCCACAACTATATATGTTGAAAATTTCAAAGCTGTAGCCATTTTTAAAATCGTTTTGTAATATATATATTAATTAATTAAAAAAATTAATTAATAACGAACTAAACAAAAATTTTAAATTCTGTTTTTCTAAAGTCCAATTTGCAGCCCGAAACTACTTATGTTGAAAATTTTAGAGCTGTAGCCTTATTAGAAATCGTTTTGTAGAATATCAATTAATTAATTCTAAAAATTAATTAAAAAGAAACTAAATAAAAATTTAAAATTTTGTTTTTCAAAAGTCTAATTAGAAGGCTAAAACTACTTATGTTGAAAATTTCAGAGCTGTAGCCCAATTAGTACTCGTTTTGTAAAATGTTTATTAATTAAAAAAAATAATTAAAAAAGAACAAAATAAAAATTTAAAATTCTGTTTTTTAAAAGCCTAATTAAAAGGCCAAAACTACTTATGTTGAAAATTTCAGAGCTGTAGCCCTATTAGATATCGTTTTGTAACATATTTATTAATTAATTAAAAAAATTAATTAAAAAAGAACTAATTAAAATTTTAAAATTCTGTTTGTGATGCATAAAATTAGAAGATTAAAACTACTTATGTTGAAAATTTCAGACCTGTAGCCCTATTAGATATCGTTTTGTAACATATTTATTAATTAAAAAAATTAATTAAAAAAGAACTAATTAAAATTTTAAAATTCGGTTTGTGATGCATAAAATTAGAAGGTTAAAACTACTTATGCTGAAAATTTCAGAGCTCTACTCTAATTTTAAGTAGGTTTCTATATAGGGATGGAACGTATGTGAGTTTTGCCGGATACCGGATTTCGGATATCCGGGGTACCATGTCTACCGGATACGGATATCCGGAACGGATTTCACCGGATATCCGGCCGGATATTCGGTCTATATACTAAAAACGATAGTTATACGATATGCTATACGAAAAAAATGGTCATGATATGAAGTATCAAGTAAATTATAATTAGTGGTTAGCGCACCGCACTGCATGCCACAGGTCCATGGTTTGATTCGCGGACTGGGCAAGGTTGACTTAGCTGTTTATACCTGAAAGAAATAAACTGAGGAGGACCATGCATGTTTGGGAACTAAACACTGGGGTTCGGCGTCAGAATGACCATCTGACTGAAACACCTGCTATGTGACACACAAATGCCACAGTCGAGAAAGCTGAGCTGGGCCCAGCAGGCCTTAGTCCACACGGGCTGTCGCGCCACTGCCCTAATAGCACACATCCTCCCAGAGAGGTCCCTGGGAAGTCATTCGTAGTCCCGGGGATGACTGGGGACTTCCTAGGGACCTCTCTGGGAGGATGTGTGCTATTAGGGTGAGTTAATTTTTTTTATTTAAACTTTAGTTGATGAGTGAAAGAGATCTTTGTTGCTGATTTTATATCTTGTAATATTGATACTTTTAGTTTTTCATATATTTCTGGCAGGGCTTTATCACGAAAATAATTTCTATTTGGAAGCGGATAACGAGGAGCTAGGTATTTTAATAACTGACCAAAGGATTCTCTATTCACAATGGAGAATGGTTCAACATCAAAAGACATTAACTCACCTAAAATTATATTAAAATTTTTTTTTACAATGTTGAAGTGCAAAATATAGTTACTTTCAATTTACTTCATGCATTGTTTATAATTGATAAATGATTACAAAATTATACCGGAGGCATTTGTTAATAACAAAAGATTTATTTTAAATATTTTATGAAATTTAAGTCTATTTTTTTTTTGTAATGCACCTAAAACTTTACGGATTTAAAGAAATCTCGTAGAAAATTTAAATTCGATCTATCGGAATATTTCGTCTTTAAATATAAACTTAAAATATTTCGAACTCAAAATTCATCAACATTATGTTATACTATATTTAAAATATATATTTAATATAAACAAAATTAGTACTTACATATTTTTGTGGTTAAGGCTTTTGCTTTAGGATCATCTAAACTCCACAATTTTGGTACAAATAATTTCGATTCCAATGTTGTCTGCGTGCATTTCTTGTTTTGATGAATTGTTTTTTCTTGTTAATCAATATTTGATGCATTTAGTGAGTCTTTAAAGCTTCGGTGAATTTCCTTATGCACACTCATTAAATGGTTCCATAAGGGTTTTGTGGAAAAGGATTTTGGGCTTTTGCCGCGCACATTTTTTAAACGATTCTGTGGAGCAAGTAACACATAGGGCTTTGCTTTCGTCATTTCCCATTAATTTTAAAATACTTCCAAATGGGTGATTTTAAATGAGCCATTATTAAAAATTATAAATTGGATTGTAATTGGAGAAAACTAAAATTCAAGGCATTCTAGAGAACTAAATATAATTCCACATTGTGGCGCTGCTTTAAAGACCTAAAAATTACAATACTTCATTTTACGTCAGAAAAAATATACCAGCTTTCAACTTCTGCCAATGAAAAATCGGAAATTAGACCATACCATTTACAGCATAAAGGGGTAGGGTATTATCGTCGATAGAACAAAAAAAAAGCATTGCGGATTGCGCATTGACTATTTATTGCTTTTTACTCGCTAGCAAATGTCAGAAAAAAAGGAGGAAGTGAGAATAACTAAAACTCTTAAGTCACTTATGTTATGGAAAAAAAGTACTATTTATTAGTATTTCGGTTCGAGTTTTACGGAGAAGCATTCAAATATAACATCTGGAATTAATCAGATCATAAACTTGGAATGAAAAGAACATATTGCAAAACACGTATGAAGGATGTGTATGGAAAAAGATTGGAGGAATGGTTTATGCTTATCAACTCGGCGTCAATAATTCGGCGCCTCTTTCTGTTTTCGTTTTCTAATTTGACTGCAATTTATGTCCAAGAAAAAAAAAAAAATTAAAAAAGAAGTGTAGGATGCGGTGTTTCCTTTGTCCGAAAAAGATCATTATTTTTTTCAAAAAATTATTTCTTGTGGATACCTGGTGGTCGGATATACCGCCGGATATCCGAATGAAGTTGTCGGATGTCCGGTATTTCAAATAGGATATCCGACGGGGTTTCGGATATTGAAAAATCAGCCGGATATGCCGGATATCGGATATTTGCCGGATATCCGTTCCATCCCTATTTCTATAGATCCACAGACAGACTGACACACAGCTTGTTTTATTATTATAGATTTATGTTTGAAAAAATTTGGATTGATGAGATTATCTTTGGGGGGGGGGGGGGGAAACTTCCTTGCAAAAAAATTTTTAACTTCACAAGAAATACTTTTAAAAAACTATGGGCCTGAGAAGCAAATGGGTCAAGGTGATTTTTCTTAACTTTTGAGAAAATACACTTTAAAAGTTTTTTTAATTTATATTAATATTCTATAAAAATTATTAATTCAATGTTAACTGAATATAAAATTTAGATTTTTTTTTTTATAAAAAGTGTGCGTCGTTAAATGCTTTCAAAACAAAATAACTGGTGTCATTGGGCGTTAATAAGGTAATTAAATTACCTTTAATTAATTGAATATTATATGAAATATTTTTCAATGCAGATATGTTAGTTTTCTAACACTTTACAAGTTTGAAATTTTTTTGATTATAGTTGAAAAAATTAAAAATTATTCCGAAGTATACTGGATACCTTAAAGATAATTGTTTATAAGAATTCCATTTTGCATGCAACCACCTTCTCGTCAACGGCTACGTAGTCTTAACAATTTTAAAGACTCTGTTATTGTTTCGCTTAATAAAGTAATACTATTTTTATTACAAAAATAAGTGCACCAAAAACATTCAAACAATGATTATTGGTAGTTTTAATACAAATAATTAGTTTGCAAAGTACAAAAAAAAATAGCTTAGAAAAGTACAGTATAATTAATTAAACAAACTTGCTAACACGTAGAGTACAAATTCAGATTCAGGAGAAAAGTTTCATCAGTTATAAGTCATTTAATCTTTAATCAATGAAAAATTTTCTTGACAGTCTACCAATTCTATATAGCAAACCTACGAAGTGTATCACATAGCACTTTAGCGTAAATGTTCTCATCGTCATATTCAACTCCAAGGCACACAGTTTTCAACTGACAAACCTGCAAAAATAAAAGTAATTAAACGCTAAGTTCAGATTTTTAAATTACATAAGAATATCTTCTTTCAGATATTAACCATCAAGCTAAAAGCAGAGAAAAAATACTTAAGAAATTAACATTTGTAAGAAATTTGAATGCCATTCGTATATTTTCTAAATATTTATTTACAAAGTCAGTTTATTTTAATTAGAATGCGACTTAAATGGATGAATTTGACTGAAAAATATTCTAGATCCATCAAAGACAAAATTAAGAAATCAAAGCATTTTTAAGCTACTACTATGCAAATGTTCTAAGCTTACAGTATTTTAAAAAAAAAAAAAAAAAGCTGCCAATTTGGAGGTGTATAATAAACAAAAATAATACCAAGTTTGACGTAAAACTTAGTGGAAAAACTTGTTCAAGGTTCCTACTCAAATCACAGAATGAAAATCAATGACTTTTTAATGACTTTTAAGGAACTAATTAATGTTTTTAACGATCTTTGAAAATTTGTTTTCAAACATCATATCTATATATAATTTATAAAGTTTATTCTACCAAAACAGTTGCATGTTGGCGCATGCGTAATACAAATAGGTTGAAAAATTCCGATACGGTGTGTGACGGTCACGCGGGGATAGCAAGTCCGAGTTGTATTTTTATAAATTTTGCAGTTGGACAACATACACAAAAATTAAGGACTTCTAAGGACCTCTAGGCATTTTCAAAGATTTTTAAACACCTCTAAGCATTTTCAAGTACTTTCATGGCCTTAACTATTCTGGTCGCCAATAACGCTAATTTGGCGAAATGTTTTGAAATTAAAACCAAAGATACTAAAAAGGCGTTTTCAGTAATTTATATCCAACAAAATACGATAAGAAAGTTCTGAGTCTTTCCAAACGGGACATTTTTATTCCCATTTTAATAGAAAAATACTAAGAAATTGTTTGAAACCATTATATTGTTTGAAACAGAATACTATAACCCATAAAAAAGAGTTTTTAAAAAATCCTTTATATGCATTGTCAATTTTTTTGTTCATTAATACAGCGCCGATATCAAAAACATTGCTATCCAGCAAAATGGCAAACTACGTTTAAAAATTTATTTATTAAAAATGAATGCGGGTTTATGCTCTAGCATCCAAATATCATTTATTTATCCTGATTAAAGTAATTTTATTATTTATTTATTAAAAAACAATTTTGGCAACAGGAAAGAACAATGATCGGTTCGATGGTATTTTAACGCGATTCTATTAGAATTCCGTAAAAGCTACCTTTTAATGACAGTAACAGCCCCAAAATTTGATAAAATACATTGTTATCGACATCGAACCTATCTGGCAAGTTTCAGAACGATTGGATGACGGCAAGGAGGATAATTAGACGTCCTCAGATTTGCCTCCCATCGACACGAGCACAAAATCGAAGTTAATACAAAGGATTTAAAAATTAATGAAGTGCCTAATTCAAAAAACATATCAAAAAAGTACTTGCAAAGCTTAAGAGGGTCATTCTCTATGCTCGCTAAGTTGCAATCTTCTAGCCCATTGCATTTAGAAACTATCTTGCATAAAACATTGAAATTTGGCGAGTAAGTAAAAAAATTATCACCTAATGAAATGACGTAAATTAAAAACTCGAAAATAGCGTCTAATATATTCCATTTTATAGTTGAAATCCTAACGTCAGTGCATTTACAGCGGCTCCACCTGGTTTTATCTTTTGCTATTTGAATTTTCATTTATAATAGATAGACATTAAATGAAAACAATTTATGTCATTTCATTAAGTGATCTTTTTCGTACCTTCTCACCAAATGTCAATGTTTTATAGAAAGTAGTTTCTAAATGCACTGGGCCAGAAGATTACAACAAAGCGAGAATGATCCTTACTAGAACTTCCTCTTAATAAAAAACTAATTTCATATTGATGCACAAATTGTCTGTATATAGTGTAAATAGTGACGTATTATTTTAAAATTCTATTCTAATTTATATTTATCTTATTTTATTTATTAACAGCGATTATACAAGTTAGAAAAAGGTGGCAACACCTAAAGCAATCGAGAAATTTCGAGATGTTTCTTTTTCGATGAATTGGCTGGAAATTTCGGGAATATTCTCACGCGCCTGCTATATAAAGACCGGAGATCGGGAAAGTTTTCAGATTGATTTCGGACTTCGATGTGAGCTGATCGCTTTGTTTACCTACTAGAGTGAACTTGTATAATCGCTGTATTCGAAGTTGTTCTTACTGAAGCTTGAGTTGAAGCTTGCGGGTGATTAAACTGCTGTCTGTGAATAAATTTTGTGCCTTTGAAGAGTGAATAAATATTAGTTTTTATTTTAAAAACTGTGCCATCATTGCCTCAGCGGAAAAATTCATAACAGTATGTATACCTTTTTCGCGTACATAAAAGCTACTTTTGGTCTTCGCAGGTATAAATTGACTTTAATCAACTCCATATAGACACATCCGAGTTCAGGAAAATATTCTCCCCATACTTCTCTGTAGCGAAGAAAATATAATCAAGATGTTATGAAAGCACACATAGAAAATGTTAAAATATATATATATATATATATATATATATATATATATATATATATATATATATATATATATATATATATATATATATATATATATATGTGTGGTTGAACAAACATTAAGTATTACAAGAAATATGTAATTTTTTTAAAAGTATAATTAAATACCATTACAAAGCAGCAATAAAATAGGAAATTGCTTTGTACAGGGGGGGGGGAGGGGGGGGGGGGCGATATTGAAATAATAATTAAAAAAATCTGAACTGCTCCGATGAGATACAGCAGCTCTAGCCTAAGTCCCAAGTTTTAAAAATCATATTACATTTATTTGCAATCAACCCAATAATTTGACATTGAAACCTCTTTTCAAATTAGGGGGAAAAAATTGCATTCATTTTCAAAATTAAATAACAAATATCAACAATGGACAATTTCCGTATTTTTTAAGAATGAGTGAAATTAGTTTATATTTATGAAGAATTTTTTTCTGATTCCAAATATTTAAACAAAAGTTTTAAAAAAAAAAATAGTTATTTAAATATTAAGAAAAGAAAATGCCTCAAAACCGAGACAAAACCAGTCACATCAAAATCTGTGACGTCAAGGTTCCTACTGTTTCTATGGTTATCGTGAGGTTTCTGCCAAATAGTTAGCGCTGGTAGACCATTGCCATATCACGTACAGGTTGGCGCGATTGGCGAGAAACTTTCAATTCGCTGCTGCATTTCAAGCCAAGATGTTTGAGAAGCCTTGACGTCACTTTCAATTCGAGCCGAATGAATCGTTTTCTCGCCAACGTCTCATAAGGAAACTTTGATTGCAATTTTTTTTTTTTTTTTTTTTAAGCGCATTGAATAGAAATGTTTCTGTTTATGGCCTTTTCGAAACATTTAGAATTGAATAACAAAAAAATTTAAAAAATGCGGGAATTATCCATTGTAGTTGAAATTTAAGACTAAATTGTTATGGTAAAATAAAATAAAATTGTGTTGTTTTTTTATGTTCCTAGCAGAAGGTTAACAATTATAAATAATTATTTATTTAATACTAACTTCAACAGTTAAAAAAAAATTGAGCGAAAAAAATTATCAAGATTTTAGATCATATATATATATATATATATATATATATATATTGATATATATATATATATATATATATATATATATATTTTTTTTTTTTTTTTTTAATTCGCCCATAACTTACATCATAGAGTCTACCAATTGCTTTAGTTCGATCCGCTTTTCCTTTTTTGGTCCGTTCGTATTAAAGAAACAATACCACGCCAGTGTTCGCATTCGATAGAGGTTGGTATTTCCCAATACGCCTTCCTGCGCTTGCAACAGTTGCTTCAGCATTTTAAGGTACAACCATTCCAGTGTAGCTGCAATTAAAAATTGAACATAATATTAGTAGTAAACAAACATGCAAAAAATATTCATTGGTAACAAAACTGAGCAAAAAAAAAAAAAAAATAATAGTAATTCCACGGAAGAATTAAAAGTTTTTTTTTTTTTTTACTTTAAGGATGACATGTTTTATGAGGTTGCGTTAGTTCGAATAATATAACCCATTGCGAATAATATAACCCATAAAAAAGCTTTTATATAAATTTATTATATGCATTGACAATTTTTATATTAATTAACAATGTGCCGATCTGTTGCCAGCGCAGGGTGTTTAGCAGCTTGGAACTTCAAAAAAAGGGACTAAGGGACCAAAAATTGAAAAAAAAAGGGACTTGTAAAAAAAAAGGGACTTTTAAACAAAATTTGTTTTTATAGCGTAGAAAAAAATGCCTAGTATTCAGTTCTTACCATTTAAGGGGTTGAATTAAAAATTATTTGTCTAAGTGCAAACTTTGCATTCTAAACGTACATCTGGAGTGCACATTAAAAAGAAAAGAATTAATTATTGACTGTATATTACTAAAAACACACTGAGAATTATAATTACCACATTTTTAAAATTGTAAACAGACAGAACGCAAATAACAATTTTGGAGTGCAAATTTCACCTTTACATTGGATTATTTCAACACATGATTGAACACTAGAATTCTTAGGATCAGCAGAAAACCTATATTTAACACCAAAAATCCCCGTTAATACAATAATACAACACGTCTTTAATATTATTATAACACATGTTTGTGGAAAGCAAAATTAGAAGGCCAAAGTTGAAACTTTCAGAGCTCGCTAAGCCTATTAGAAGTCACTTTTTGTGAAAACATTAATTAAAAAAATTCATTAAAAAACAAATTAAAATTTTAACATTCTTTTTGTCAATAGTCCAATTAGAATGCCAGAACTACTTGTGTTGAAAATTTCAGAACTGTAGCCCAAACAGAAATCGTTTTGTAAAATATTTGTTAATTAATTAAAAAAGAAATAAATAAAAATTTAAAATTTTGTTTTTCAAAAGTTCAATTAGAAGGCCAAAACTATTTAAGTTGAAAATTTCAGAGCTTTAGCCTATTAGAAATCATTCTGTAAAATATTTATTAATTAAAAAAATTAATTAAAAAAGAACTAAATAAAAATTTAAGATTCTGTTTTTCAAAAGTCCAATTAGGAGGCCAAAACTACTTAAGTTGAAAATTTCAGAGCTGTAGACCTATTAGAAACCATTTTGTAAAATATTTATTAATTAATTGAAGAAAATAATTAATGAAAAACTAACAAAAAATTTAAAATTCTGTTTTTCAAGAGTTCAATAAGGCCAAAATTACTTATGTTGAAAATTTTAGAGCTGTAACCCTAATAGAAGTCGTTTTGTAAAAAAAAAAAATTAATTAATTAAGAAAATTAATTAAAAAATAACTAATTAAAATTTTAACATTCTGTTTTTCAAAAGTCCAATTAGAAGGCTAAAACTACTTATGTTGAAAATTTCAAAGCTGTATCTCTGTTTGAAGTCATTTTGTAAAAAAAAAAAAAAAATTAAAAAGAAATAATTAAAATTTTAACATTCTGTTTAATAAACATAAAATCAGAAGGCCTAAACTTCTTATGTTGAAAATTTTAGAGCTCTACTCCAATTTTAAATAGGCTTCTATAGATCCACAGAGTCACAGACAGACACACAGCTTGTTTTATTATTCTAGATTAAAACTTCAATTTGAAAAAATTTTTTATCGCATTTATCAATATACGATATTGATCGGTCATGTAGTAAAGTACTAGACGAAACTTAAAAAAAAAAAAAAAAACGTGAGATCGTAAACAGTCTACGCAATTGCATGACGGCAAGTTGGTTAAGTAGTATTCCGTAAAATCGACCTTTTAGTGACAGTGACAGCCGCCAAAATTTGATAAAATGCATTCAGGGCTGCCACTGACTGTAAGCTTTGAAAATAGTTGCTTTAGTAGCCTCAGATGTTAAAAATAGTAGCCAAAATAGTCTCACACATTGAAAATAGTAGTCTCAGACGTTGAAAATAGTAGCCTCACTTTTCGTAACTTTTAATAAGATCGGAATAAAACAGTAGATTTACATAAACACGAAAACCCAGAAACACTCTTCTATTGATTCAAAATAGTGTCTAAAACATTACATCCCATACGGTAAAAGGCATGTGTCTTGGGGGAGGCGCTATCATATTTATATACTGCGATGGAATTTGGCAACTCAACCTTACTCCCAGAGAGCAACTAAGCAAAAAAAAAATAAAAAAAAGGATAAACTTTACGCAAAAGCGACGGTAAAAATCGATTGGAATATTTTTTTTTTTTCTTCAACTTCCAAAGTCAAACAACTTTTTTTAGAAAAAAAAGTATCATGTTTAAACAATTATACTAAATATTGACAATGACAATCAAATTTCATTAAGGGTAGTTTTTAAATTTTTAACAGAATGGTTACAGAATTTACAAAACAAAATTCAATGATTTCCAGAAAATTCCCTGATGAGCATCTCTGTCGATGTTATCATTTAAATTATATATATATATATATATATAATTTAAATGATAACATCGACAGAGATGCTCATCAGGGAATTTTCAGGAAATTTTCTGGAATTATATATATATATATATATATATATATATATATATATATATATATATATATATATATATATATATATATAATGGCTAAATAAAAATATATACATTTCACTATTTTGAATTACATTTACTTATCAAAGTATAATTGCAAAAAAATATAAATTTAGGCTAAAAATCAAAATAAACGTCTTTAGAGCATGAAAAAGAATGGAAAACATTAATAAAAAAAATACAAAATTCACATAAACCAATTTACAAACTACACCCATGCTCGCTAACTTCAAGGAAAAGCAAAACTAGTACAATATTTTTCTTTTTAATTAAAAAAAAATCAAATGTTATTTTTTTTAATATATGTCATAGGCAGTATAAATATTTACTAAACTTGGGCATACATGAGCATGAAACTTAAATAATCAGCATTTTGCTATTCAGTCACAAATTTCACTAGGTACATATATTTCATGAAAAATTATGTGTTTTGGATTTTGAAGTTGAGAAAAGATAAATGACACATAATGCATGAATGAAAGTCTTGAAATTAACAGCTTCTTATAAAAATTACTCATAGATATATAGAAATAAAATTTTATACAACAAAAATACTATCTTAAACCACGAAAGTACATATTAAATGAGGCACAAAATCGTTTTCATAAAACATGACAAGCACAGCATTTGGCGTAAGGAGGGGGGGGGGGGGGGATGTAAGGATTTTTTTTAAAAATTCCATAACCCTTTGCAATGTATGCAGTAGAGCACCCAGATTTGATTTTTTTATTATTATTATTATTATTTGGAGGGGGAGGAGGATACTTCAATTCTTTGTTTGATTTATATTAAACATATAAACCAAAAACACATATAACATTCAGTTAATTACGTTAGATATAACGTCAAAATTAAAGTTAAAAAAAAAAATGAAGTACACTATCTAACCCATTTTGCTTATGAATGCCTATAGATTTGTTGCACATCTATAATAACACAGTGCTGTAAAGGGTTAATAAAAACTAAAATATATGATGGAATCGATTTGAAATATTAAGGAATTTAGGGTTCTAATATATAATGTTGACAAAAAACATAAGGCAAGTAGAAAAATAATCATGTCTGTAAAGGATGCTGACAGATTGAAGTTTGGAGATTTTTTTAACAATAAGACGCCGGCGGACGCGAAGTTATAGGATAACCAAAAATCTTACAGAAATAATGTGTAAATAATTGTTCTAAGCATAACAATGATTTCAGAAAGTAAAAAAAAAACAAAAAAAAAACAAAAAAAAAACAAAAAAAAAACAAAAAAAAAAACACGGAACATGTGGTTGTGGGCCGAGGTGGGGGGATCGGTCGGTTTGATTTAGCGGCTGAGGGCTGAGAGTAGAAAAAGTTCGGAAACTTAGTACACCTAAATCGACCAGCTATAAAAACTACATATATATATATCGCGTGACGCGAGTCGGGATAGATGTCCGCACACATACGGGGTACGCGAGAGTGGAAACTCGAAAATTTCAAAATTCCCTGATTAAAGAGTAATTTTAAGAAACTCTTTGACATTTCCCTGAATTCCTGGTTCTGTCACCACCCTGTTTCAGCTACATTCAAAGTAATTAAATAAATTGCTTAAAAATTTAAATTATTTTATTTACAAATTTAGCTACAACATTGAAATTCTAATCATTCTACATCGATTGACCTACACGGCGAAATCGTTCATCACATCGGCACAAATCTCCGACATAACGTTTAATAACATAAATACTGTTCATACTGAGGGCACTTTCTTCCGAAGTTCAAGGCAAATTCCACAAATTCATTTTTGTTTAGAGTAAATAAAGCGAAATAATTTGACATTTGGGAATATAATTGTGTATGCTGTTGCGTTGCACGACGAAAGATAAAAACATTGTAACCCAACAAGTAGGTGAAAATGACCGCGGTTGCCGTCAAAAACAACAATCTTGCACGAGATTACCATCATCGGACTAACTAAGTGACCACTCTACCCGCAAATATGAACAACTGTTCGGTAGAGTTCGCTCTTTTTTTTCGTCCTACCATCGGACAGCATTCAATTTCTAAAAAAATAGTCGCCTGAGCCCAAAAATAGTTGAAGGTTTTGTTCAAAATAGTCGTTTTGGGCCCTTTTTTCATGGAAATAGTTGCCATAGTCGCCTGGCCACTAAAATAGTCGCTTTAGTAGCCTTTTTAGTCGCCTGTGGCAGCCCTGTGCATTGTCATCGAATCTGTCTGCCAAGTTTCAGATTGATTGGATGACGGCAAGGGGGTTTATTAGGCCTCTGCCAATTTGTCTGCCATCAATATATCCAGCCCCACACACATACACAAAATCAAAGTTAACATAAAAATTTAAAAACCCTAATTTTTCTCTCACTTAACCTTTCTTGTCATTTTTCTTGATATCTTTTAGAGTTAAAAATATTCCTAGAAATACAAGGGATTCAGGATCGAGGAACCTGGTGACTACTTTTAAGTTGCACCGTTAAAACAGTTTATACTTATAGATTGAGAAGCGACTGCAAGTTTAAGTACCCCATTGAACATCTTTCTGAATTTTTTTTTTTTTTTAGGATATCAAGAAATGCTTGTAGATTGTCAATTTACTGGTCTAACGAGAAAAAAACGACCGAAAAAGTTCAAACGTCAACTTTGAGTGAATTGAACTAAATTCGATTGACAAATATCTCATAACTTTCCAAATAATGAGTATTCTTATTTGTTTGGTGAACCATTGATCTTATATTTACCAACTGAATTAAGTCGGCAATAAATATTACGTCCCTGATGACGCCAATTTGGCTAACTTTTTAAAGAGTTTTTTGAGCAAGGGATCAGAAATCGTCTGCACCCTCTTTCTCATTATAAATAATAGAGCTGTGGGTTACTAAATAATTAAAAAAAAAAAAAAAAAGAATGCTCATTATTTGGGAAGTTATGACGTATTTGGCAATTGGATTTAGTCCAACTCATTCAAAGTCGATTTTTGAACTGTTTCTGCCAATTTTGCCTCAGCTGATCAGAACATTCATAATCTATAACATTCTTTCACATTCTATAAAAAAAAAATCAGAATTATGTTCGATAGGGTACCTAAACTTACAATTGCCTCTCGGACTATTAGAAATAAATAAATGTACTCATATTCAAGTCAATTAATCAATAACTTAAATGACATTCTCCAAAAACCTCAGGGGCGGCTAGTGGTGTTACAGCAAGTACATCCGGAATGCATTAAAATTATTAGTTGAAAATTAAAATGTATTAATTGCTAGTCAATTTTTACTTTACTAATTTTCTTAAATGTAGATTAGATTCGCCAATGAAGATAGAATTTCTACAATAAATAAAAAAAAAATCACCGATAAATAGCGTAACGCAATGCACAATTAAAGAAAGAAAAACAGCTCAAATCAACTAAATCCGACCATCTTCGAATGAGTACAGCCAGAGAGTGAAAGTTCCAAAAGGGCTGCATCGTTGCCACGGAAACAACAGCTAGTATAGAATCTCCTCCCAAGCTAAATTACATGGCATGATGCCAAATGCGGCTTTTACGAATTTCGCCACTTCGTCTGTACCTTTGAATTCGATGTACTGATTGGTTCGTTTGTGAGGATGTGGGTGGGAGAGAAAGGAGCATTTCTTAGAATTATCTCCACCAAAAGGAAATAGTTCCGTAATAAGACACGTATGTGGTTTCTTGTTATTTCTAAAGTTAATACTAAAACTTCTTCAAACATTAAAAAAAAAATATTAAAAGGAAAATTTCAGGTTGCGTAAATAAGGTTTTAGAATTCCCCTTTATAAATGAATGTGGGAAGAGAGGAGTGGGGGGGGAGCACTGGTCCGGCTGCACTAACAGTTTTACCAACGGCCACCACTGGAAAAAGAAGCAACTAAATTGAAAACATATTATTGTGGCAAGTAAAATACTTTTCAAAATGTATTCATTAAAAATGAATAGGAATTAATGCACTCGCATCCAAATATCTTTTATTTATTCTGATTAAATAGATTTTATTATTTATTTATTTATTAAACAAGGTTCAAACTCAAATCACAGAATTAAAATCAATGACTTTTAAGGACTTAAATAATGATTTTAAGGACCTTTGAAAATTTGTTTTCAGGCATCATGCCTGTATATAAATTTTTAATATAGTATTTTCTACCAAAAAAGTTACAAGTTGAAAGATGCGTAATATAAATATGTTAGAGATTTCCGATACGGCACAGATAAGTGGCGGTCACGCAGGGATAGCGAGTATGAGTTATACTTTTAAAACTCTTGCAGTTGAGCACACGACATAAGCAAAAATTAAGAACCTATAAGCATTTCCAAGGACTTTTAAGCACCTCTAAGCATTTTCAAGCACTTTCAAGGCCTTAAAAACAAGTTCAAAAGTATTAAGCACTTTTAATGACTTTCAATTACCGTTTGAACCCTGTTTTGGAATAAAGATAGAGAAGAAAAACAGACAGAAAAATTATAAAGCAGTGTGATTTTAATGTTTTAAATAAGTTCAATAAGTACAGAAACTTACATGTTGCCCTTTTTACTGTAACTATCAATTCCAACACCTCTTTGGTTTGTTTCAAGACGGATGAGGCTTTCTGCCTATCAATTACCTTGGTCAAAGCTGATTCCTTTAATTGAAAAAAAAACAAAAAAACTATAAGTTACATTTTATCAAAAGCATAAATTAAAGTTTCAAGAATGAAAATAATGTAATGTCGTAAAGGACTTTAATTCCAGTAACTAATAGTTGGCATCAGGAAATGTTAGTAATAAAGATACGAGTACTGATATGAGACACCAGTTTCGAAAAACTACAGATTAGCGAGAGGTGCCATAATCCTACCAATAATGTAGGAAACTATGTTTTTGAAACTTTTCAGAAAAATAGCTTAATGGTTCTAGTTTGATAATTTGCTATATTAACAGTGGGCTGTATCATGGGGAAAACTGATACTTACAAATAGCTTGCAGCTTTATAGGACAGTATAAAAAGGGGTCAGTAATGGGCAATTTTCGCACTTTTTAAAAACAAGTGAAATTTGTTTATATTTATGAAGAATTTCTTTCCGATTCCAAATATTCAAACAAAAGTTCTTTAAAAAAAATAGTTATTTAAATATTACGAAAAGAAATTGCGCCGAATCCCCGTCCCATCGCAGTCCGACTAAAACGATCAGCTATAGCTGTGACGTCAAAACAACCTTCCATTTCTATGGTTATCGTGAGGTTTCTGAAAATGTGTAGTGTTTTTTAGGTAATTGTTATATCCCGTACTGGTTGGCGCGATTTGCGAGAAACTTGCAAAACTGGTTTCCGCTACTGCGTTTTAAGCCAAGTTGTTTCAGATGAAGTGACGTCACCTTCGATTCGAGCCGAATGTGTCGTTTTTCCTGCCAAAACTAACAAGCAAACATCAGTTGCAATTTTTTTTTTTTTTTTTTCTTTTAAAGCGCAGTGAGCAGAAATGTTTGTGCTTAGTATAAATCGAAACATTTAGAACAAAAAAATTCGTTAAAAAATGGGGAATTGTCCTTTGACCCCAAGGGTATAAAAGGGTTAGCGACACGAATTACTAGTGAACGTTCAAGTAAAGTAAGGAAAAGAAACTTAAGTAAACACAAAAGAAAAAAACAGCTGATTTGGCGGTAGAAATCTGATGCGGTCAAGAACAGTTCCTTCACCCAAGTGTTTTAATGAAATGATGGAAGATGTGATTTCTTATTTGAATGTTTATGCTGAACTTGTTTCGTCTTCAACCATTGGAGAAATTTGAAAAACAAAAATTTGTCTGAAAGAATGGAGTTACAATTTGATTATAATAGCTAACACAAATAGTGATCATAATTAAACTGCATCCATTTAATCTCTTCTAATGAATATAATTTCATAAAATTTTTCATACATGCTATTTATATTTAGACCATTGGGAAAGGATACGGATGAAAAAAAAAATATTAACATCATTTCAAATGTTTGATACCAAATGGAAAATATGATACTTTAAAGGAATTACATAGAAGTTAACATTACAAACAAAACGTTACCGAGAAAGTAGTGGAAAGTTTTAGAATAAAAATAAAAAATTGAATATCTGTCATACAATTATTGTCTTTATCGCTCTAAATCTTTATCTTGCAAAATTTGGAACAATTTATTAAACTTCGTTATTATTGAACTTATTTAAAATCGCCCCTTCACCAAATTTATTATTAAGAAAATAAATTGTTTCTTATGTTAACCAAGTAAAATAAACATCAACACTGAGAAAACAATATTTATATCAATTAAACTATACTTACCCCATATGGTTGAGAGCAATCGCTGCAATAGCAATTTCTTCTGAAAGACCTTTTCATTTTTTTATGCATAACAGAAGATTCGATTTTTTCTATCATTGAAAAATAAGAAATGGTTATCTGCAAAAGATTGTACTATATTTAGCTTAAAACAAATAGGGAAAGTGGAGGGACTAATTAAAGACCAAGTGAACGTTTATAAATATTTAATATAAAATTTTGTGGTTAAACATTTCATAAGTTAAGGTATACATTTACAATTGAGATGATTTTCTTTAATTTTTAGGTTATAATTTCAAACTTTTTGGCAGTATATCAGAAATAAAAATGATGCATTTATATATATAAACTTTTTTTTCCGTCAATTTTTTAATCAGCTAATTGCAATTAAAGTGAACAATTAGGACATTATCAGAACATATATAAATAAACTTGTAATTAACTTAGAGGTATGATTTTTAGTGCAAATAAAATACATAATATTGACGCATATTCCTATGGAGAATTTTGAATTTGGCTGCAATATTTATTTAATTATAAATTTTTAAATAAAAAGTTTAAAAAATACATAGTTTTTAACAAAAAATTAAGATTAAAATATTCATAAAAAAAAAAAAATGTATAACAATATATGTTAGATAATCAATAGGAAACACATTCACAACTTGTGTTTACAGAACAAAATTAGAATTTTGTAAATCGGACAATTTATTATAAAGTTATGACTGTTGGCCCAAAGTCATGTAATAACAAAATGTTATTCTTCAGAAAATGCGTTTTAAGTTTACTACATTAATGAAAGTGATGCAAAACAGGTTCACAAAACCCAATGTAATTTAAAAAGTAATTTGAGTCTCAGAAAGAAAATGGTATTATTTTAAAGGAAATTGATTCGAGAATATTTTAAAATAAAAAACAAAAAAGCAGACTTGAGTAAAATTTTGCAATTCTGAATGTATATGTATACCTTAATAGTAATTTATTAGTATTACATACTACACAATGATTAGTCAAGACAAATAGAAATGATCAAAACGTATTAAAATTTCATAGTACACTATACTAGCAACATATGCATACGAGTACCACACTTACATAAAAAAAAAATATACCTTACGAATTTACTTGAGAAAGACAAAGAGTTTCAACTTACCTCGAAATCGTTTTCAGATGACATTTTTCATTTTGAATTTGAACAACTCGCATGCAATGTTACGTGATAAACATAACTTAATATCAAATATGGAAGTTCTGATCCAAAAATAAGTTGTCGATAAATACAGTTTCAATGGCAAAGCAAACAAGAAATACGTCTCGAAGACACTTTGTTAACTAATCTAAGCAGTTTTTATTCTAATAGATTTAATAACAAATTATAAATACCTTTTCAGATTTATGAATAGGCTTGATAGCTCTAAAAGCAATTGTTAGTCCATTGACCTTAATTGCTGAGTTAGGAACGCAGGAGTGATCAAACTTGGAAGCACTAAAAAAAAAGCATTAGATTAAAATAAAAATATAGTTGCTTCAAAACTTAATTTATTGTTATCACTAGTTTTTCTACAAAAGAATAAAATGAACATATTTCTTCTCGCAATCGCGATGTCCCACAGAGAACGCAACGTACTTATTTAAACTAGTTACTGTTTGAAAATAGAGTAGAGCCTGAAAAGAATATTTGTATGTCGTGATTGATGTACAGTGCATTCATGACTAAATTTTAAGACATAGTGTGCACAGTACCATTATAGACTGAGAGGCGACTGTAATTTTTGGACCCCATCGAACATCATTCTGAATTTTTTTATAGAAATTAGAGAAAAGTGAGTAGATTACGAATCCACTGGTCTGCCGTGGCAAAAATGGCCGAAACTGGTCAAAAATCGACTTTTAATAAGTTGAACTAAATCCATTTGCCAAATACGCCTTAACTTGCCAAATAATGATCATTTTTTTTTTTTATTTGGTAACCCTCACTCTTTAATTTTCAATTAAGAAGGTTGCAGACGATTCAGATATCTGGCGACGGTCTACTTGCATCTATTAAAAGGGAGCCAAGTTGGCAAAAAAATATTACGTCACTTATGACGTATCTAATGTCGCCAATTTGGCTTACTTTTAAAAGATATAAGTTTTCTGAACCAAAGATCAGAAATCGTTTGCGCCTTTTCTCATTGAAAATCAAAATGCAGTGGGTTGCCAGACGAAAAAGTTTGTTCTATTTTTGGCAAGTTATGGCATATTTGGAAATCGGATTTTAGTTCAACTCATTCCAAGTTGATTATTGATCAGTTTCGGCCATTTTTGCCACGGCAGACCAGTGGATTCCTAATCTACTAACTTTTCTCCAATTTCTATAAAAAATTCAGAATGATGTTTCATGGGGTCCAAAAATTGCAGTCGCTTCTCGGACTATTAGTAAATTTCACTTTTATTGTTTGTCTAAGAGAGAATAAAAATATGTATTTGGTGTAAAAAAAGCAGCTTTTCACTAATTGTAGAACAGTAACTTCCCGGAATGTTTGAAAAATAATTCCAAAATTTGGAAATTTACCTGCCTAATTCACGTATACAAAACTGCAGCGTCTAAAGAAGAAATATGTTTAAAAATGCATGAATCTTTTTGCATGCCTATTATAAACTATTTCATTACTTAGTGCAGCAACATTACACAAATTTATCTCATTCAGTGAATAACTTCTGTAGCGAACATGTGAAAGTTAAAGTCAAAATCATTTTACTCTAGGAAAAAATATATTGTATCAGTTCCTCAAAGATCAGTAATTTGTTTTCAGCAACCGGCGGAGACCGGACCTTAAAACTACACCCCCCCCCCCTCCCCCTTTTTAACACCAAATTGCCTCAATTTTACACTATTGTATCGATTAATTATATTAAGGTATCTATTTTAAAATTGAAGAAAATATAAAACTTTTATTCCCAAAGATTGGCGATAATCCTGTTATGTCATCCCCCCACCCCCTCACCGATGCCTATATGACCTGTCAATCATCTTTATAAGTTAAAAAAATAGTACTTTTCTAAGACTTCCAAGGTGCCAAGTGAAGTTTAAAAATTGATCTTACCCAATGAAAAGGCAAGAACCATCGAACACCTCCGAAACTGAATCATCACGAATGAAGCCAAACCTGTTATGCATAACCTGAAAGAAATAGCGTCAGTTTCATTAATATTAAAAGTGGTAAAAATTCAATAATGATGGTGTGACTTTAGATTGTAAATCTGTTATAACAGATTAAAATGGGCGATTGCGTAACGATATTCATTGGGACCGCACACATTTTTTTCGTATCCCAAGATTTTATTTAGATTGAGAATAATTATGCAACAAGTTCATTGGGATATATGCAAACGAATTTAATTATTTAAATTTGCTGACAACTAGAGTTACATTTTTATTCTAAATATGGTTGTGAGTTAATAATAATGTGGTGGAAATGTGTCAAAATTTGGCCATATCTGGTTTTGAGCAAATGTCCTTTAGAACAAGTCCGCTGGCCAAGCGCAACCACGGGTTTGGGATTTTAAGGTCAGAACCCTCCAATAATACTTTCTTATGAATGAATAATAAAGCAATCGTCAATAATAACAAAATAAAGCGTATTTAGTTTACGATCATTCGACAGAGTTACTATATCACCCTAAAGTAGCTCCAAGAACTTTAAAATAAATAACGGATTTGTAATTACATTAAAAAATTGTTTTACATTATTTTTAGTCTAATTAGGTCTAAAAAAAGTTTACAAAATAAAAAATATTCATGATTTCGTTTTCCAAAATCTCGCAATTGTGTTTCAGGACTACAGCCCTTGAGTTTCAAGGGTCATGAATATGTAATAAAATCAGTTTGATATTTTATTCGCACTCTCTGGAATTTAAACAAACAACAAAAATATCGAAATAATTTATAATCTATATAATATGAATAATACGAGATAAAGATAAAGTGCAGTCCCATGTTGAGATATTTGCCTCAAATACTGGACAAAAACAATTTTAATATTTTGGCATATGTATACAGGGGTCTATCCATGTTTGTTTTTTTACAGGGTCCTATTTTTGTGAAAAAATATAAATTTTGTGAAAAATTCCCAATTTTATATATTTTTAGCATATGGTTTGGCGTCCATGACGTCACTTCCTTAAAACCGACTTGTGGGCAAGCGAACCGTTTTCCATTTTTATTGGCATAAAATAAACTTTGTAACTGGCCCGTTTTTAAACTTGAAATATTTTGAATGTTCCGTTTTTTGATTTGGAATTTTGTGAAGGGTCATTAAAAGGACCTAAATTTCCTTCTGCATAGACCTCTGATATAGTGACAGATTATGAAACTACAAAAATACTGATGACCTTTGACAAATATGGGATGAGAAAGTTTAGCATAGGTGTTGTTTTTTATAGAGAAATAACCAAGCAAACTTAGTGCTCGATTTTAAACCCCTTTCATAGAATTTCTCTGGGTTGCTCCCCTGTCCCAATATCAGATCGACACTGGCTAACGCCGATGCGGAACGTTGTAGGAACTAAGGATTTTCAAGGGTCTCACCCAGTGCTGGGTAAAATATACTGGAAGTTTTGGAATGTCGATGCAGTTTTAGAATTGAAATATAGTGTTATAAAAAAGAACAGAGGTGTAAAAAATATGTTTTGTGATGATTTTGACCTTGTACATGTTTATTATTTTATTTTAATCATGTATTTTGGAACGATGGTTGAGTTTCGGCATGGATTGATCAACCTTCCCAGAATCCCTGTTTCCGACATTGATCGATACTGCTGTGCTACCAGGGTTTGTATAAAAAAGGAAATTATGTTTTGGAAGTCAAAGAATGGTGCTGAGGAATTGAATTTCGGCGTATGTAATAAAAATACAAAACGCGCAAAGCGCAAATATGGCCAAAATAATGCATTTTGTAGCAGATTTTTATTTTGTCGGGTGCAAGAGAACGACACTGACGTAGGAAAAAACGGGGATTTCTGTTGAATGAAAGGGTATTAGTTCACATACTGGGCAGTAGTTGATATTGTCTCTGCCACTAATAAAAGAGCCCAACTTGCCATTCAGGTAGAACGATCTCCTCAGGAAAAACTCCTTAACTAATAACTCGTCAGGCGAGAAATGTATATAATTATTTATTAAAGACAGACATATCTTTCAAAGAGAAGCATAAAGTACATTTTAAGAGGTCGAACAGGTGTAACAAAAACTTGTACAAAGAAGAGTACCGAAGTGTGTGAAGAAATTGAAAGTCACACTTTTTCTAAATGTTATAAGGTAACACCATAGAAACTTTTATGAAATTAACCAGTGATAAAGAAAAAGACAATGTTATTCTACTGTGTGCATACATTGATATGCGCATAGATTCAAAATTATTGCACGAGTGTTCATTTTAAAATATTGGTACTCACCTACATGATCACGCATTTCAAGTTATGGAAAGGAGAAAATAATAACATTTGCTTACATAAAAATGTATTTCTTATAATGGGATACTATAGACATAATGTATGTATTAACAGTATTTAGTGTACATGAAAAATCGTTCTCTAACGTTGAACATCCCAAAAATTAGATGATTATAATACTTTCTTACAATCAAAAATGTTTTTTTTTTTTTTTTTTCTATTATTCTATATGCCTCTTATTATCTCAAGTTAAACTTGTAGCACATATAATCACACAATAGACCTGAAAATGGAAATTTTTAAGTAGTAGCCAGTGGCCGGTAGACACTTTTTGTAGCCACTTCATCGCAGTATTTTTTATTTTTTATTTTGGCTAATGGCCCAGCCAGGGAAGGGGAGGTTGGGGTTTTACCTTTTACCTAAATGTATGCAGCAGCGCAATCATATTTTTTATTATTATCATTAATATTATCATTATTTTTTTTTTTTTTTTTTTTTTTTGAAGAGAATGTTTCAATTCTTTATTTGATTTGTATTAAATATAATATAAATCAAAAACACATATCTAAGTTAGTTGTGTTTAATAAAATGTCAATGAAAGTAAAAAAAAAAAAAATTTTAAAAAAGTACTGGATCTAAACTTTTTCACTTATGGATGCATATAGATTCATTGCACATCTGTAACATAGCGCTGTAAAGGGTTAATAAAAACGAAAAAATCTATCGGAATAAATTTGAAATATTAAGGAATTTAGGATTTTAATATATTGTTACGAATTTTTGTATATTTGTAAATAGATAAATTTCTGTACATTTCGCATAAGGCAATGCAATGGTTTGTTTCCCTGCAGTGAGGATATCAACGCTTGATAACGGGTTTTACAAAGGTAACTCTGGGAAGCGAGTTTCAAGGGGTAGCGCATTTAACGTTATGGTAATGGGAATCTCGCCAAATTGGCGAGATAGAGCCAAGTTGGCGACGGTTTTGGCGACTAATTTCGTCGGCGACTAATTTTGTCGCTAAATTTGGCGTGAAATCGCCAAATGTCGCCAAACTTGGCGATATTTTCGGTACATGTATCCCATGTACATGTATAAGGACTTTTCGACTATAATCTGGAAAGTTCTCCAAATGTCTATCTCTGGAATATTCACGAAAGTTCCCCACTCCTATATAAGGACGGCCGTGAGTAGGGTTAGTAGTTGACTGATTTTGAGTCACGGAGCTAGTTGTAACTGAGTCCGATAGTTGACTGAGTTAGTTCTTGAATTTTGAGTCACTGAGTTAGTTGACTGGAGATACTGAGCATTCTAAAGCGAACTGTTTTGCATTGTCTTTTGCGGCGATTTAGAAGTTGTTTGTCAAGTTTTTAACTGTTGTTTTGTGCTCTATTGAGGTGAAAAATAGCTGTATTTTGTCTACTAGAACGAGAAGTTCTGGAGCTGTAAGAGAACTGTGAAGAGTTATTTTGGAATAAATTTCTGCAAGTTTTGATCTGCTTTGGCGTCAAATCTTTCGAACCGTCCAACGCAACAATATTCTGTTGACAAAAACGCAAGACAAGAAGAAAAATAATCATGCCTGTGAATGATGCAGTCAGATTAAAGTTTTTTTTTTTTTTAACAATAAGGCAGCGGCCGCCCCTGCACTGGAAATGCGAGAAGAGAAACTCAAAAATTTCAAAATTCCCTGACACTTATCTGATTTTCCTGAATTCCCGGTTCTGTCACCTCCTTTTCAACTCATGAATTCATATCGTGGATGAATGGATTTTAACGGGGTATACGCACGTGATTACAAGATTTCAAGAAAAGAAAGGGAGACTTTCATTCATTTGGAAATTTCGGTGCATTCGGTAACATATAAAAAAAAAATCGTAGGTGAGGAGAGAAACGAAAGGTGTCCGGTTGATTACTTTATTTAGTAGCCTTGTCACGCCGTTTAATCAACCTGTGGCGAGTGGCGAAAAGATATTTTCAGGTCTATCACACAATGAAGTTTCTTCTTTTCTAGCAGATTACACTGGTTTCTACATAAATTTGTAGTGAGAAGCGACACATCCCTTGAATTTTTTTACCATAAAAATCCTAGAGAAATTCAATAATGTTCTTTTACGTAAATATTTGAAATACTAATTTGATCCTTGTTTTCCTTCTCTACATTATAACTCCTGAGGTAGTTGGGGGGAGTGGAGGAAGAGGGGGAAGGGGTCAAGAAGATGTAATTACAACCTCCCTGATTGAAAAATGAAGTAGAGAAAAGTTGTGAAATTCACAGAACAAAAGTACTATACGAATTTTAATTATTCAATGAAAAGAAATTAATGCATAACTATAAACGAATATTTTGTTATCTGTTGTGGGAAAAAAAAAAAAAAAAAAAAAAAAAACATGATAATTTTAACCGCAAAAACTTTAGCCGCCTTGCACCCCCCCCCCCCTCCCCATAGTCTTCTGGGCGCCCTTAACGAGACGTTTGCCACCATCATCCAATTTGGGATCCTCACCTGATTTCCTCCTTGGTTTAAATAATATGTTCAACTCATTATATAAAGATACATTGATTACAACTGGTTATAAACAGAGAAAGTGTATAACCACCATCTGTACTGCATTCTAAAATATTTTATTGTAACTTACTTTCCCAAGCAGTTCATACAAAGTCTTGTTATTTGGCATGTTTTCTTTTCCTATGTATGCCATTAATGGTTCCGCAACTGAAAGCAAGTTCGTGAGCTTGTCTAATTCAGTTGTACTACCCGCATCTATAAAGTAAAATTCATATAATTAATGCACTAGTTATCTTATGGATTCTTCGGCCTTTAAAACAAAGTAGAAAGAAAAATTATGATTATCTTCGTAAGAGATTTTTTTTTACAATTGCGATGCAACGTCCATTGAATTACTAAATAGAGATACATAGATTGATAAAAAATAAATTTTATAACAAGTCATTGACAATAATATTCGTTTTCGGGTAAAATTAAATCCAAATGAAGTAATAAGTAGAACAATCTTGTTCAGAAAAATATTATTCGTTAAATAGATTCTCCGATAAACCATGTATTATCAGCATCTACAAAGTAAAATTGATAAAACATCCTACATCAAAATCGATCAGTATTCACCTAAACAAATTATATGTGAGTAACCTAGGAGTTTACATTCATTAAAATTTTCTTTCCCTTTCTCTAATCTCTCATTCTACCTTGAAAAAAATTACGTTTCAGAACTATTTTAAAGACGTATTTCGCTTTTTAAAGTACATCCATGCGCCCATGTAGCCAAGACTGTTCTTTGGAATCGGCATGGAACCTGCAGCTTATTAACTCTCATGCCTATCCCTAGAGGTAATAGTAAATGGAATCCTAACCGAATAACTGTAACTATTTATTCTATGATTTGTAAATAATATATTGAAGGAAAAGACTAAATAATTAAGCAGAATTTAGTAGTAATGAGCAGGTTTTCCCTCTGTCCCAAACACCGTACACACTCTTCTTCATTACTAGGATACATCATAATCAAGCTGGCGACGAGTGTTGGTGATCAAAAAGCTGGGGGAACATGAAACACAACTCAACTCAACTCAACTTTGTAAAAAAGTTTTGGTTCGTGTTTGTAAAAGAGTGATTGCGGAGTAAATGGAATGTTCTTTTCTTTGAATCAGCGTGTCTGTTTTATTGCTTATCTTATCCATAATATGAATCCTTGCTATGTTTGTTAAATAGTGGCGTCCGCGACAGTGAAAGTATGGAAAAAGTGAAGGCAATCAGAAAGGCACTACGCACGGCTTTTACCGTGTGTGCGAATACGATTCAAGATGAATTGAACAATGAACAATCACTCTCGGATCTGCAAGCTTTGCAAAACAAGCTTCGGGATAAATTTGATCGTCTGTATGCCGCGCAGGAGGAAGTAACCAGTGCCCTCCTGAGTGATGAAGCGTTGGCGATCACATATGAAGGGGATTTTGTGACAGCGGAGGAATATAGGGACAGGTATTTGACTGTATCTGCTATGTTGGAAACGGCGATAGCTAATTTGTCCACCGTTGTACCTGCATCGGAATACGCTGAATCTACAGGAGGAAAACGTCGCTTCAAGTTACCGCGATTAGAATTGAAACGTTTCAGCGGCGATCCCAAAGAGTATTTGGCCTTTTGGGCACAATTTGTCAAAATCCATGAAGATGAAGACATTGTTGAGGAGGATAAATTCCAATATTTGTTGCAATGTGTTGTTCCTGCCTCAAAAGCTGCAAGACTGGTTGAGAGTTTCCCACCAACCAGGGAAAATTATTCTAAAGTGATTAAACAGCTTACTGAACGATTTGGCCGTGAAGACCTACTCGTCCAAATATACGTTAGAGACTTGCTGAGTATAGTGATGAGAAATGCATCGGGAAAATGCAAATTCGACTTATGTGAACTCTACGACCTTCTAGAAGGCAAATTAATGGCTTTGGAAAGCCTAGGGAGAACAAAAGAAAAGTTTGCGGACTTTCTAGAACCACTTGTGGAATCGTGTTTGCCCGAAACCGTACTACGTGCGTGGGAGAGGAGCCGCTCCTTGGATGAGTCATCCCGCAGTTCTACTGATGATGATTCCCCCCGGCTTTCCAGTGTGCGTTCCTTGGAGAAGCTCATGTTCTTTCTTCGTGGAGAAGTTCAGAGCGAAGAAATGATATTACTCGCTCGCTCTGGACTTGGTGACCCGCAGAAGAGTATTTCGGAAAGAAAAAATAGTAGTGTTGTGCAAATGAATCCCACAAGTGCGGTGTTAATAAATTCAGGTAAGGAAGAGGGGTCCGGCAAAATTCAGTGTATATTTTGTAGTAAACATCACTTAAGTTCTGAATGTTTTTTAGCTCGCAAAATGTCTTACAATGATAGAAAGAGTATTATTATGAAAAAAAGAGCTTGTTTTAAATGTTTAGGTTTTGACCACATGAGTCGTAATTGCAGACGCACAGTTAAATGTCTACAGTGTGAAAAAGGTCATTATATTTTAATGTGCCCTCAGCGTGACGATACACCTTCAGACCGTAGTACTACTGCGGAACCAGAAATTAGTAATGTTCTGGCCAATCAATCTGTGTCAGAAAATATGTATTTACAAACCATAGCTCTTAAAGTAAATGGTAATGGTCGTGAACAGATTGTCCGGGGGATGTTAGATACTTGGTCTCAAAAATCCTATTTAACTGCTAGAATTATTAAAAATTTGCAATTGCGACCAAAGTCAAAACAAACCATAGTACACGGTTTGTTTGGGGGGAGAGAAAGTAAACCCCGTGAGCATTTTGTATATAACATTGGAATACAAGGCTTGAGTAATAATTTCAAATGTTCAATAGAAGTACTTTCCGAAATTAAAATTTGTGGGGTTGTTCCTAAAGTGAATGACTTATCAGCACTAATCGAAATAAAGGAAAAGGGTATTGAGATATCAGATTTACTTATACCTGATCATGAAGTAGATTTACTTTTGGGGGCTGATGTCATTAGTTCAATTTTAACAGGGAAATGTACTGATTTGAATTCTGGACTGATTGTTGTAGATACAAAATTGGGATGTACAGTTATGGGTAAAGTCACAAATGGAATTTGTGAGGAACACAAAGTCATATCAATGCCTGCTTTATATGAAAATAATTTGAATTCTAATGTTTTAACTTTGTTGTCATTGCATTCGTGTGCTTTAAATATAAAAGAGTTATGGGATCTTGAAACGTTGGGAATTCGGGACCCGATGGGAAATAATGAAAGCAAATGGCTAGTGGACTCAATAAATCAGTTTGAAAACGATTTAAAAATACTTCCAGATGGAAGATATGAATTGCTTTTACCTTTTAAGGGAGGTTTTGATGTACCTAGTAATAAATCTTTAACTGTTAAAAGGCATAGACGAATGTGTCAAAATGGGGTTAATAACAATTATTGGGAAGAATATTGCGCTGTTTTCAAGGAATGGGAAAAGTTAAATATTATCGAAAGAGTTCCAGATGTGGAGTTAGATAGAGAATCCCATTACTTACCACATAGACCCGTAATAAAGCTTTCAAGTCAAACTAGTAAGGTGAGGCCGGTGTTTGATGCTTCATCGAGAGAAATGAATCTACCGTCCTTAAACGATTGTTTATTGAAGGGCCCCAATTTAATTGAACTCATTCCGGACATTATTGATAGGTTCAGGTCGTATCCCATTGGTTTGTCGTCGGACATTGAGAAAGCATTTCTGCAACTGAGTATCGCACCAGAACATAGAGACTATTTAAGGTTTTTTTATCCTTCACAAAATGAAGAGATTGTTTATCGTCATTGTAGAGTAGTATTTGGTGTGAGTTCAAGCCCGTTCCTATTAGCAGCTTCTATAAATCATTTGCTTGATCATTCATCTCCTGAATATGCTGAACTTATATTAAAACTAAAGCATTCCTTCTATGTAGACAATTGTGTTAGTGGAGTATTTAATGTAAATGAAATGGATAATTTTATTTCAGGGGCTACGAGTGTTATGGCCAAGGGGTGTTTTAATTTGAGGAACTGGGAGAGTAATGTTGCAGGGCCAAATGTTTTTAAGAGTACTGGGGACACAAATTTATTGGGTCTAATTTGGAACTTGGATAGAGACACACTGAGATGTTCTATAGGTAATGAACAACTCCAGGGTATTGTTGAAGTTACTAAACGATCAGTACTGTCTATGGTGCAGCAATATTTCGACCCTATTGGTATTTTAACAGCTGTCACTTTGTTACCCAAACTTTGGCTACAAGAAGCGTGGAAACTTAAATTATCTTGGGACGATCCTCTGCCACCTGAGATGTGCAAAAAATTCTGTAGATGGCTCCAAGAAGTGAAATGCTTAAAAGATATAGAAATCCCTAGATACATTGAGATTGGTGAAATATCGGAACTACATGTTTTTGTAGACGCTTCCAAAAATGCGTATGCTGCTTGTATATTCATTAGGTCTATAACGAAAACAGGGATTAAGTTACATTTAATTAAGGCCAAGTCAAGGGTAGCTCCTACGAAACCCGTTTCAATTCCTAGATTGGAACTATTAGCGTGTTGTGTAGGTGCACGATTGGTTAATTCCGTTCAAGGGGCTTTGGATATGCCGAATTTAAATATTACATTTTGGACTGACTCTATGGTAGCTTTATATTGGATTAAAAACTATGGAGAGTGGTCAATGTTCGTGTCCAATAGAGTAAAAGAGATAGGAAAAATAACGTCTCCGGACAATTGGAGGCACGTTCCCGGTACGTTGAATCCGGCAGATGTTCTTTCTCGTGGGTGCTCCCCGAGTCATCTGTTGGATTCAGCATGGCTCAATGGTCCTGTGTGGCTGCAAGAAGACTCAAGAAAATGGCCAGTAACTGACATAAAGTGTGAGATTAAAGAGGTCAATGCTGAAAGGAGGAAGGTTAAACTTTGTAACCTTAATGTCAAAGATAGCTTTCCTTGGTATTCACAAAGGTTTACAAATTATCACTCTATGGTCAGATTGACAGCATGGATTAGAAGATTCATTAGTAACTGTCGTACGACATCTGACGATAGAGCTGTAGGTGAATTGTCAAGTTCTGAAATTGACAAGGCAGAAAAAATTCTTATTGGCTCAATACAAAGAGAATTTTTCCCTGATCCAAGTTGTATTCCGATAATTAATGTCTTCAAAGATGAAGATGGGTTAATACGCGTTAAGACAAAAATAACTGAGCGGAAAGATAACCCTTGTTTTTTAACACCTATCCTCCTTCCAGAAAATTGCCATTTAACTTTGAAGTTAATTGAATACCTACATAAAGTAAATTGTCATGCGGGTACCCAAATATTACTTTCAATTATTCGAGAAAAATTTTGGATTTTAAAATCTAGGAAAACTGTTCGAAGTGTGATAGGGAAGTGTGTAACCTGCCGCAGATATAGTGCAAAACCAGCTGTTAGTGCGCCTGTTGCTTTACCTGCAGACCGTGTAAGTGAGGCTAATGTTTTTGAGGTTATAGGCATAGATCTGGCCGGTCCTCTCTTCCTTTTGAATGGTGAGAAAGTGTGGATTGTGTTATTTACATGTGCGGTCTTCCGAGCATTGCATTTAGAACTTGTGACTTCACTCTCAACAGAGAATTTTCTACTAGCTTTTCGTCGATTTATCGCTCGAAGGGGAAGACCAAAGACAGTGTACACAGACAACGGTAGTAATTTTAAGGGTGCTGTTACTGAATTCCAAAAGCTGGACTGGGATAAAATTGAACGTGAGACAGAACTTCAGTGTGTGAAATGGAAGTTCATCCCACCCACTGCTGCTTGGTGGGGAGGGTGGTGGGAGAGACTTGTAAGAGTGATTAAAGATCTTCTGAAACGCACTCTAGGAAAGTCAATTTTATCTTACGAAGAGTTACTGACAGTCTGTTGTGATTGTGAATCGATTATTAATTCCCGTCCATTGACTTATGTGTCAGAGGATTCTGAGGACTTGGTTGCTATTACACCAGCCATGTTTCTAATGACCAATTCTACCTCTGATGTATCTGATTTAGATGAGTGTGCCAGATTTCGAAAACGTGTTAAGTATCGAGCCAAATTGCTTAAAGATTTAAGAGGTAGATTCCGAAGGGAATATTTGGGATTGTTAGTACAACGACACCAAAAGTCATCTTCTCGAGACTTTACTGTTGGGGAAATTGTCCTTGTAGAGAACACTAGCAAAAAGAGATTATTTTGGCCTTTAGCCAAAATTTTGGATTTGTTACCTGGTAGGGACGGTAAAGTTCGTACATTAAAATTGAAGTGTGGTAACTATGTTATAATCCGTCCTGTGCAGAGAGTTTTTCCTCTAGAGATCCTGCCTACAGAGACTCCAGCTGTAGCTGCTGGTCTAAGCGATGTTCCAGAGTCGTCGGCCCCACCGGATGATCCAGTGACAACTTTTTTTCCGACTGCTGACCCAGAGATGACTGGATTATCTCCTGGTGTTCACGATGTGGACGTTCCGAAGTTGTCAAGATTTGGACGAAAGATCAGACCTCCCCGAAAATTAAACTTGTTAAACATGACTTTATTTTTTGAGTCAGATTAAACTCAAAAAGGGGGAGAATGTTGCGAAACACAACTCAACTCAACTCAACTTTGTAAAAAAGTTTTGGTTCGTGTTTGTAAAAGAGTGATTGCGGAGTAAATGGAATGTTCTTTTCTTTGAATCAGCGTGTCTGTTTTATTGCTTATCTTATCCATAATATGAATCCTTGCTATGTTTGTTAAAATGACCATTGGAAACAGAACTCCAAAGAACATTTTGTAAAAATCATGGGATATCCATAGATAAGGGTAAAAAAAAAAAAACGAATACAATAAAAGTGTTTTCCAATCTTCCAGAACTCAACTCGAAAAGGCCTTTTATTTGAGATATCGCACATGCGTATTGCATTTGTAGTTTTATTTAGAAATGTTGGCATAAAAAAGACAGAGCCTTTGTTTTAACTACATACTACAAAAATATTGTGTAAAAGCTAAAAAAACAAATAAAAATTATTGAATGAATAGCAATCAAGTCAATTAAATATAAACTTTAATATTATCACAAAAAATATTGCAATAAAGAGAAACTTACTTGACACAAGCTCATCAAAACTAACTTCAGCGTCCATTATACGCTCCGTGACAGTTTTCCAGTCTCTTCCCTGCAAAATAAATTTATCAATGACACTAATTGATGATCACCGATGATTTATAACAAAATTCCAAGAAAAAAAGTTCACTGATAAATTTTAAAAAAATTCTCTAATTTTACGACAAACTTTTTTTTCAAATTTCCCCAACTTTTCCAGATGTGTAGACATCCTGATCAAAAAATTGGCCAATGCGATATACATATAGTCTGATTAATTTCATGACCAGATTTGTTATTTTTATTTCTTTATTGAATAAAATAAAATAATGAGTTGGCGACTATGAATGTTGATTTGTATACATGCGGTACCAACTTTATCACAACATGAGAATTTTGGGGTGGGAGATGTTTATGCCTCCTACTTTTTTAAATTATATATTCTGGTTGTGATAAACATGGTCCTTGCCTCAAATCTTTTCTCCTCGAAAAGTTTGCCAAATGCTTTTGAAAAGTTGGGTTCAGTAGATCAAGTTATCTACAATTTGAACTAGTATAAATTATATTTATTCAAAAATATTCAGAAGATCTACAATGATTCAAGATGGTTCTGTATCAGTAATCCAAACCGAAATAAAAAAAAAACTTACCGTAAAGGTATAAGCAGCTCACGGAATAAACGTTCAGAAATTTATACCCCTATCATATTTTAACTACCTATAGTTTTTATACGTAAAATATAAACTTATGATAAAGAAGTTTGAGAATATCTATTCTCCTACAGAATTTCATAAAAATTTGAGAAAGAATTCATTAAAAACATCCATTACGGATAATGAAAACCGAAATGTCAATACTGAAGGCTCTAACAAGAAGTAATTTTAACGTCTAATAAAACGATTGAATAATAAAATACTATACAATACACCATGAAAAAAATAGTAATAATAGTAATTTTGACCTGTTAGCAACGAGCACATTATATGCAAACAAAATTTCTACCCCAAGTCAAAGATAGGAAAATTATTATATTTTCAGATTGCAGGTATAAATGTCACAACTATCTAACTATCTTTTGTCGCCAGGTAGATTGCAGCAAACAAAAATATAAGTTAAAACTTTATTAATCTTTTAAAAGTAAATTTAAAAAAAAAAAAAAAAAAAAAAAAAAACACTCTTAACATTTTAAAGGAAATATGAAATGATATTTTAGTATTTTTGTTATATGAATGTCAAGGGATTCACTTGTTAATACACGTTCTTAAGTTACTTTTTCTGAATAAGTAGATTGAGCTGCATTATTATTATTATTATTATTATTATTATTTTTATTTATTTTTTTATAAATTGCATCTGAATAAGTTTTTAAAACTGAAACTGTCTTTGCAAACAAACATATTTGTGTAAAACTTGTATTTTTTTATTTTTTTTCAAATTTTTTTTTTTAAATAAAATAATCATCATTGATCCACACATAACTGCACAGCTTTTATACTTACATTAATCTTGAGAATAATGTTTCCTATCATTTGCACAGTTTCTTGCTGTCTAAGATCTGTGTAGTTTCTTAGATATGGACACTCCCACTTATGATCCTTCCAAGCTTTTTTCTATATATTCGTAAGGAATTAAAAACCATTTATAACAAAACAAACACAGTGATACTGCTGAAAATCATCAAAAATATTAATTCGAATATTGTCAGCTTAAAGTGAAAAGATGCTAATTTATCAAAATTTTGAGACCAGAAAACCCTTTCACGGCAATTCCCCATGAACTTAAGCGTATGTGCTATTTTATAACAAATTTTTTTCATTTATCATGTTGCAGGTTTTCCTGATCTATGGTTCTTTCTCTTCCAGTTTCTATAAATATATAACAAAATGTTAATTATAACCTCAAATATGGAGTTAGCTCCTTTTCATTCTAAGCCGAATTTACACGATAAAATTTTCGAATATAAACAAGTTAAAAATTTATAAAAACAGTATTTGTACCAAAGCTTAATAAAAACATTACCTGACAGAGTTTTTCACAGTATTTCATGATTCCACATGCTCCACATATTTTCAAAGGGCAATCACTAAAAGACCAGAGACTCATCATGTGGTTTAACAATTGAATTAAAGCTGGAAATATAAATTGTGCATAACAAAATATTGTTAGTCATATTAGTAATAAAATCCATAGAGATCCAAAAGTAACAGGGCATTTGGAAGGAGTCCACGAACACTAGATAGTAAAACGATACGAATTTCATTCGGTCTCATAAAGAAACAGGAGCTTTTTTCCTGACAAATAAAAATTACTTATATTTCATCACACAGATGACGCTATAAGTATCGTTGCGTGTTGTAGTATATGAGTAAGATTTTGATGTCGTAAACTGTTGAAATCTTGATTTTTTTTAAGCATTTCTGGATCATTCATTTCCTCATCCGTTATCCAAGGTGGACACAAAATTCAGTGAAAAAAAAATTCCCCGATAGATTTGTAAAAAGATTCCCTGATTTTACAAGAAACTGTTTTTTTTTTTTTTTTTTTTTTTAATTTTTTTTGTTTTTTTTTATTGCAGGCATCAACTTGTAACTTTTTTTGGTAGAATTTTCTTTATTAAAAATTTATATATAGACATGATGCCTGCGAGCAAATTTTTAAAGGTCCCTAAAAACATTATTTAGGTCCTTAAAAGTTATTGATTTTCATTCTGTTATTTCAGCGAGAACCCTGTAACAATAGTTTGGCCACAAAAATTCTAAATCAGGGAAATGTCGGAAGATTCTAGAAAAATCAGGGAAATGTCAGGAAATTTTTTAAAGTTTCACGAAAATCATATAAATTTTTTAACGTTCTTTTTTAATTTTACCAACTTTTCCAGATGTGTAGACACCCTGATGAAATAGAACACGCATGATAAAAAGATAATATGCCATTTTTTTAAATTTTTTCTTTCAAGAAAAAGAGTTTTGTTGGTAATGAAAAGTTCAAATGATTTACGATTTACGTTACATTTAACTTCTAACGATTACCACCACAATTTTCCATGTAAATGGGGCCAAAATACTGATGAACTGGTGGGGAACGCACCTCCAGAACGTTAAAAAATTTATCTGATTTTCGTGAAACTTTAAAAAATTTCCTGGCATTTCCCCGATTTTTCTAGAATCAGAATGTCTATATATAAATGTTTAATAAAGAAAATTCTACCAAAAAAGTTACAAGTTGGTGCACAGTAATAATACTGGTCACTGCATTTAAATTTGACATGGATTACTGTAATTTATACCGTTTTCATAATTAAATTTAAAAAAAGAGCACTTTGGTGATTATTATCTCACTCCTCCCCTAAAGAGTCTCAATGATTTTCTATAATTTGTACATTATCTTTTAGAATCAAGTGAAACAGTTGTTCATGGGCAATACTGAAGTGAAGAGAATTCTATTAAAGACATACGTTTTTCGACTATTTATAACTTTATTGAATTTTTACAGGAAAACTGAAGGTGGGAATGTTTAGAATACCTTAAAAACTATTACCACAGCAATTTTGATCAAAATCGTTACAGCAGTTTTTTTGGTATATGCAGAAAAACATTAATTTTTCAATGACAGATATCTTATGTCCGTTTAGGAGTTATGCTAACCACAAACAGATGAACAGACATTATTTCAAGATCTCTGTTTGGAATTCAAAGACGTTCCAAAACGTGGAGAAATAAACAATACAAAAAAATAATTTTTTTTTACCGAATGCAATACTTTCATTTCTTACTATTAAATAGCGGATACTGAATTGAAAGTAATAAATTTCTGATAAAAAAGTTTTTTTAAGTCCTACTAAAAAATTACTGTTTTGAGTTGTGTAATTTTCAGTAGTTACCCGCAACATTGGGTAAAATTTTCGAAATTAATTTTTTTTACACTCGATGAAAAAGCCTACTGCTGTACTAGTACTAACCCATGGCATATCGCCAAGAGGAAAGAACGCCGAGAAACAATCCACAGAAATACTTCTGTTTCAGGACGCTTATAAGCGTTTTCTAAACTTTGAAGTACATTTTATTGCCCTGCAAAACAATAAATAAATGTAAACGCAATGAAGAAGCAGATTATCAATTTAAATGTGGAGACAATCGTCAGATATCTACACCCAATATTAAAACACTTTTACATAGATTGACTTATCCTTTGGTAAAAATAAAGTTTTGTTAAGTATTTATGATGTTTCGAAATTTTTTTGTAAAACTTTCCAAAAAAAATGGTTAAGATTTTTTTTTTTTTTAAATCTAATGAATATTTCTGTAAAAGCATGTATTCGTTTATGTAAAAATACAATAGGTATCATGAAAAAAAAATTCAAAACAAAATATTCAGTAGATCCTGAGAAAAACGGTACATTTGTATTAGAAAACAGCGTTTGAAGTACAAAGCAGACCGTGTTTTTCAGTGATGTTATTTTTGCGAAAAATATCTCAAAATACTTCAGATGAGCGCATTTCCCACCAAGTTAAACCGTTTTCTAGATAAATTTCGAATATCATCATGCGCTAAAAACCGCAAAATGGGTTCTCAGAAGAAAAAAATTGCCATCCGTTAAATGATTTGTTGTTTAGTCTTCAGAAATACCACGATTGTGGGAACACTAAAACCGAAAGAATTGAATGACTCAGCATTGAATATTAAGTGGCATACAATTGTGGGAATGTTTCGTAAGTGCTGGCATAAGTAAATAATGAAAATAAAAATAATTAACGTGATGAAGCTGATGACATCTATTGGTGTTGCTTTGTTATTAGCAAGTAACTTTCTTTTTAAATCCTATATATTAACTTCGATTTTGTGTGTCGATGGCGGGCAAATCTGCGGAGGCATAAATTTAATCCACTTGCCGTCATCCAATCGGGCTGAAACTTGACAGATGGGTTCGATGTCGATGACAATGCATTCTATCAAACTTTGGGGCTGTTGTTGTCACTAAAAGGTCGCTTTAATGGAATACTAATAGAACAATTTGCCGTCATCCAATCTCACTAAAATAGTATTTAACCGACCATTGAGGAAACTCGCTCCGGTTGCCAAATTTTTTTTAATTAATAAATAAATAATAAAATTGTTTTATTCAGAAAAAAAAACGTATTTGCTTGTGAGTGCATAATTTCAAGTCCATTTTTAATGAATAAATTTTTAAACGTATTTTTTTATGGGTTATATTATTCTATAAAAATATCATTCGGCCAAAAAGTTTTATAATTCTCCTGATTTCTCCTTTACAAAGAGAAACTAGTACGCGACTTGAGGAAAATATAACAAAACGTATTTTTATATCTTTTATATTATCTTCGATTTTCTGTATCCAAATGTTTTTCAAGCTTTACCATGAGCATTAAACAAGAGCAATGAACAAGAAGATCTTTGATTTGGGTAAAAAGGGAAAAACTGGAGTACTGAAAGTAGAAGAATCAGACACCAGTAAAGTGGTCAAGTTAGATTTTTAACTGAAAGTGGATTTCAGAAAAAAAGATTTTAGATTTCTTGAGCAGGAGATTGATGCAAAGAAGAAAAAGAAGAAGAAAAAAAAAAAAGGTAGATAGCAGAATATGTTTTCTTAAACAATATTTTTTTTATTTACTTTCGTTTTCGAAACACTCATCGCAAATCAAAACTTAGCCGAGGTTAAAGACTGGACAGTTAAAGAAGTCAAACTAATTTCATTACATAACTCTATGTTACCAAAAATTGCAAAAGCATTGAACACGATTAGATTAGATTAAATTACAGACAATTAGAACAGAATTAGATACCCTACATTAGAGTAGTAGAACATTGGAGATCCTTTGTACTAAAGTCAACCTATGGTGTTAAATTAAATGTTTCTTTTATAAATTGGATTGTAAAAAGTATAACTAATACATAATTATGATACTTGGGAGACTTTTTCGAAAACTACTTACACCTCCCCCCCCCCCCCCATAGGACTTGAAACACAGTTCAGACACACATGTAAAATTGTATGCGAACATGTATAAGGTCATGGCTTGAAAGCATTGCGAATTTATATAGGATTTTTAATAAATTATATTCATAAGGACTATATTCTTGTCATACTGTCCCACCTCAACCAAATATATGAGAGGATTGAGGCCTTCAAAATGGCTATACATTATTTTTGAAAAATTTATCTAAATCTGTAATATTCGATCGTTCAGGTAATTTTTATTTGCAAACATGATTAGCTAGGCTTTAAGAAGTAACTTTAACAAGAAAATATTACCATGTGAAGTATATACAGGGTGGCCAAAAAAAAAAGGTGAAAAAGTTCTCTGGTAATTCCCCGACATATTTCTCAAAAATTCCCTGATTTCACGGCAAATTTTTTTTTCAAATTTCTCCAATTTTTCCCGATATGTAGACATTTCGATTAAATAGAACATAGGCATATTATGCTTCAGCATAATATGCCAATTTTTTTTTTTTTTTTTTTCAAAAAATAGTTTGCCGTTAATCAAAAGTTTAAATTTTCCCGTAGCATTAACTTTTAACGATTACCACCAGAATTCACCGGGTAAATGGCGCTAAAATTCGGATGAACGGGAAAACACGCTTTAAATAATAGAAAATGTCCCTGATTTTCGTGAAATTCTAAACAGTTCCCTGACATTTCCCTAATTTTTTTCAGAATCAGAAAATTTCCTGACATTTCCCTGATTTCCAGGTTCTGTGGCCACTCTGTATCCAGTGCCGGAACTAGGGGGGGGCAGGCGGGGCTGCTGCCCCGGGCGCTAACCAGAGGGGGCGCCGAAAAGCCAACAAAGCACTATTTGTTGTATAAATTTTAATATTTGGACGAAAGGATAATTTTTCATAAATAAATTTTCATTTTTTCTTAAAATTCTGGATGATCTTTAAGATATTCAACAGAAGAAAAAATCCACTAGAAAAAAAAATAATACATTTCTGTACAAAGAAAGTAATAATCTATCCTTTTACAAAAGAATGACAACGAATTCTCCCTACCCGCTGATGAAGAATAGGTTTGTGCTACATGGCAGGCTGCCAGAAATGCTAATTTAAAATCGCATTGGTAATATAGTCGCAATGTAGTTAGATAAAATTTAGAATTACAACAATTTAATGCTGTTGAAATTTTCGTAAATTGAAATATGTCGAAGAAATTATCTGGGGCGCAGAATCGCAGAAAAGCAAAAGAAACTGCAAGAATATCCCAACCTTTTATCATCTTGGCTAGTTCACGAGACTGAAACCAATGAAGGTAAGAATTTTTTTTAATTTGTAACCTAATAAACTTCGGAAGATGTGTATTAAGGACAAGGGTTACGTTTGGGATATATCTCTTGCCAAATATATTTATTGTTCTCTAGGAGTCCGCAGGAATTTTTACAGGGGGCTGCAAGATGTTGAATTGTTTAGAAATCGTTTACTTTTGTTTTTGAGGTTGATTATCATTAACTTTAAAGGTTCATTGCGATTCCTAATGAAAATTAATTAGCAAAAAAATAATTAAAAATTGAAATAATTAACGATTGAAACGTTTTCTTTAAGAGAATAATTTAGTATTTCTTCAGCTAAAAACAGATTTTTTTTTCATTTTTACACATTTTGAATCGTGCTGAGTTTAAAAAAACTGGGGGTGTTGAACTTTGAACAACTTTCAATTCCCACTGTTTCCTTCATTTAATTTAGCAATTATTTTGGCTGTAAAAATGACAGCGCAAGCACGATTTTGACAAAAACCGTAACGCCAGGTGTAATGGCCAAAGTAGGTCAATCCGTTTGAAAGTAATGCTGACCACAGACAACACACGGACCCACAAACTTTTTTTCTAGAACACTTTTTTGATTCAGAATGTTCTGAAACGTGAAGAAATGCAAAAAAATTATGCGATAAAAAGTTGACACAAGAATTCCTATTGAGCACAAGAATTCCTATTTATCGCAAAACATATCGATTTTTTAAAAATAAAAACGAAAACAGTAAATTACATCCTATCCAAATCTCAATTTAAATGCACTGACTAAATATGTGACTGTATATTTTTAACAATATATTTTACTATATATTTTTAAATCCCTTATATTAACTTCACTTTTGTTTGAGTGTGTGTTTGAGCCTGGCGTACAAATCTGCGGATGCTGGTATATTCCTAAATAATGAAAAAATAATAAAACATCAAAGCATGAATTCTAAAAATAGATCTCAAGGCCTTATTTTTCATAAAAAATAACGAAAAAGAAAGTATTTCCAGGAAGTGATAAATAAAATAAAAAGAATCCAGTATCCATGCTACGAGAAAAAGGCGCCAATTTTCAGCGTGAGTTATATTGTCATTTTGACGGCATTATTTTTCACCAAACAGATGTCATGTTCGTCAAATTTTGTCCATTGCATTGGTGAGAATTTTAAATTCTCCAAGAAAATGGAGAACTCACACATAGCACAGTAAGTAATATATTATTCATTCTATTATTAAAATGAGTTTCAATAAGTTTAAATTAATTGTTCTAAAATAAACATTTATGTGTTTACCAACTATTCAATGATTTTTGTAGACAAGTCATTAAATTAATTTGCTTTTGTGTTCAATGAGTTCTGGTAATATTCGGAAGCTTTTTAAATTTTTGTATTAGTATTTTACAGAAGAAAATATTTTTTGAAATGTAAAACAGCTTAATTGTTTATGATCTAAGACGTTTTGAAACCAGGTTAACCAGATTTTGTGTTAAAAAGTGTTACATATCATTCAACTATGTTCTTTTATTTCATTGTAACTGACATTATTTGTATTGATTCATTAGTTGTTTTTTTTGTCTTTATGCAAATCGTTATGCAAGCAGAATGAACCCTGGTCATTAATAAGGGCTTGTCAAATATATTTATTTAAAATTTCAATTAATTAATTCTTTTATTGTTTGTTTCAAAACAGAATTTTACAAAGGAAAAACCTTTGTTAATTTTCAATGTATATATAGTTAGCTTCAAATCTAAAAAATTATGGTGTGGGGGCGCCAAAATGAATTCTTGCCCCGGGTAAAAAGTGACCTAGTTCCGTCCCTGTCTGTATCTATGATAAAATATAGCTTATTTTCACAAGGGTATCTTTAATGGATATGATCAATTATAAACTTCCTAATTATTCATCTTTTAAATGAATGCAGGAAATGACAGTATATTTGTAAACACATACTTTATGAAATCAGGTTTTTGTTTTCAGTTTGAGTAAAATTTAAAAGAAACTTTGACTTACCTTCTAAGACAATTCGCGCAAATTTTATCCCATAAATCATGTCGAATGACCCTAACGAATGGTTCACCCTTATATATTAAATCTCCAACTTGATGATTCTGGGAAGCTAAAAAAGACATATCTTTGGCAGGTACCTTCCAACGACGTCTTCAGCTAACACTGAACTGCTTTCACAGTATTCAAAATAGACAAGAAATGAAATCGAATGTAATGTCTTCCACGAATCATTAACACAATAAAAATAAATTGCTCATACGAATTTGGGTTTGAATCGAACAGGAAATCGTATTATAACAGATTAAAAGAATGCATTTTTTTTTTTTAATGAATAAATTGTTCAGCTTTTTGTTAGTAATTTTGTTTTCCAAGTTGTTTCCGATTTGAAAAAAAAAATTCTAAATAAAAATGCCAAAAAGATAAATTGAGCAAAAGTATTCTGGGGCATTTTTTATTTTTTTCTACAGCTTGCAGTAGCTGGTTTGGAGAGGTGTTATTCTATCGTTTAAGGGCCATATTTGAGATCCCCTCCTCCCAAAAAAACCTCTGGTAGTGAATTAAAGTGATGCCCTAATTAAATAATCAAAACTCTAAAATGTTAAAGATACATAGAATCACCATAGGGCCCGATGTATTTAAATTCTATAGATAATGGAACAATGGCGCAACTGCAAATTTGTCAAAATGGAGTTAAGGTCTCTATTGTGTCAAGGAATATCTAGCGTATAAAGGAGAACAAGATCATAGATCGAACTGAAACACTTATTGTAACAATATTGTCTATACTATACATTTTTAATACTATTTAAATTGCACAACGAGTCTATCTGTTAAGTTTCAAATCGACCGCAAGTGGGTAAATTTGTTCTCTGGAGACAAAAGAAGCATGTGTAAAAGCGTCCTCTTAAGAACAGCCTCCGAAACGTGATAGAACGCATTATCATTGATAACCAATCTGTCTGTCAAACTTCAGATCAGTAAATGGATTAGTTAGTCCTCTGAATCGGTTGTGTATAAACTAAACTACCGATTCGGATGATATTATATAGTAGTGTGTGCAAAAGCAAAGTGGACTTTTAGTGACATCCCCAGAAGTTAATAGAAGGAATTCTCATCGACAACGAGTCTATTTGCCAAGTTTCAGTTCAATTGGATAACGGCAAGTGTTAGCAATCCGCAGATTTTCGCTCCACACACACAAAATCGTAGTTTATATGAAATATATTGTTACGAATCTCTGTATATTTGTAAATATTTCGTAGTATTAATTATGTAAAAAGGGAAATTTATGTACATTTCGCATAAGGCAGTGCAAGAGTTCACTTTACTTGGCTTTCCTGCAAAGCGTCTCTTATTGCTTGAAAAACGAGTTATACAGGGATCATGCTGGAAAACGAGTTTTACAAGGAGAAGGCCATTTAACATTATGGTTAATGGCAATCTCGCCAAGTTGGTGATGGTTTTGGCGACTAATTTTAGTCGACAAATTTGGCGAGAAATAGCAGAATGTCGCCAAACTTGGAGACATTTTTGGTCCTCATGTAAATGTATAGGGCTTTTCGACTACGATCTGGAAAATCCTCCAAATTTCTATCTCTAGATGATTCACGAAGGATTGACTTTCCTATATAAGGCCGGCTGTGAGTTGAGTTACTGAGTTAGTTATCTCTCAGCGAGCATTCAGAGAGTTCAGAAAGTGAACTGTATAGCATTGTCTTTTGTGGTGATTTTAGCAGTTGTATACCTAGTTTTTAACTGCTGTTTGAGCTCCATTATTGTGTAAAGAGCTGTATTGAGCCTATTAGAACGGAAAGTTCTGGAATTGTAAAAGAATCTGCGAAGAGTTATATCGGAATAAATATCTGCAAGTTTTGATCTGCTTTGGCTTCAAGTCTTTCGAACCCATCCACGCAACAATATAATGAAAAATTAATTCATAAAAGCAAAGTTATTAATGTAAATCCTTTACATGCTTTGCCAACTTTTATGCGCAATTGAGACTTATTTAAATGGTTTTGAGCTCTGATAAAAGTTTTCATAGTTACTACGAAGAAAACCCTCAGTTCCGTACCATGGAATAATTATTTTTTTCTGCTACCAAAACTTGATAGGCTGCATTTTCATCGACAATACATTTATCTGCCAAGTTTCAGATCGATTGAATTACAGAAAGTGTGTTTATTAATCCTCCGAAACTGCAATCGTAGCCTTGATAGAATGCATTTCCATCGACAATAAGTCTACCTGCCGGTTTTCAGATCTATTGGATGACGTCAAACAGGATTAATTAAGCCTTCCTCAGATGTACCAGCTACATACACACAAACAAACAAAATTGATATAGGGTTTAATAATAAGACTCTAATAAATAAAATTTCTTTCAAATCGCACATTAATGACATAATTTTTTTTTTTAAATTCTGAATATCTTTTTAGCACAATATCGTTAAATTAGATACATGTCAGTGACGGCCCGTGGTCGAAAATGTTGGTGCAGCCGGAAACATATGCAACTTCCCGAAAACTCTCCCCCCCCCCCTCCCCATGCCCAACCACACTCACACTTTCCACAATCATCACTTGAACTTTTTTTTTTAATTATTATTTTAAAAAATGCATTTTTTACACTTAAAAGTACATAAATAGTAATGATGTTTACATGAAAAAAAATTCTTTTTAATTCAAATATTAATTAACTAATTCACATTTAACTCGTTATAATTACTATAATTTCGAACAATTACTCGAGTTTTATAGGGCCAAGAAAAAACATTATGGATGGAAATTGTTCATAATATCATTCTTAACGTTATGAACCTCCACCTGCTAGTTTCTAGAATATTGTTGCGTAGATGGGTTTGAAAGACTTGAAGCAACAGTAGATAAAAATTTGAAGAAATTTATTCCGATGTAACTCTTCGCAGATTCTTTTACAACTTCAGAACTTTCCGTTCTAATAGATTCAATACAGCTCTTTACACAACAATGGAGCTCAAACAGCAGTTAAAAACTAGATCACAACTGCTAAAATCACCGCAAAAGACAATGCAATAAGGTTCTCTTTCGGAACTCTCTCAATGCTCGTTGAAAGATAACTAACTCAGTAACTCAACTCACGGCCGGCCTTATATACGAAAGTCAATCCTTCGTGAATCTTCTAGAGATAGAAATTTGGAGGATTTTTCAGATCGTAGTCGAAAAGTCCTATACATGTACATGGGGACCGAAAATGTCGCCAAATGGTCGCCAAGTTTGGCGAACAAAATTAGTCGCCAAAACCTCCGCCAACTTGACTCTATCTCGCCAAATTGGCGAGATGGCCATTAACCATAATGTTAAATAGCCTGCCCCTTGTAAAACTCGTTTTCCAGCATGATCCCTGTAGAACTCGTTTTCAAGCATTAAAAGAGACGCATTACAGGCAAGCGAAGTAAAGTCAACTCTTGCACTGCCTTATGCGAAAAGTACATAAATTTCTCTTTTTACATAATTAATACTACGAAATATTTACAAATATACAGAGATTCGTAACATTATATAGTTTTTAATAGAATTTTTCTAACATTGAAAGTATAAAAAAAATCGCAATTCTTCTAAAAACTTATGCATTGGAAAATGTAGCAAAATTCATGTTCTTTTTCAATCAATTTGACTGAGGTTCAAAACATCTAATAGTTAAGGCAGATTTTAATTCTCACATCATTTTTCAAAAAGATTATATCAAACTTCAGTTATCACTCTTTAAATAAAGTTTCACGTGCCAAAAACACGATTTTTTAAATAACGACTTTAAATATTCAAATTTATTTTCAGAACAAAATAGTTCTTCACACTAATAAAATGTAGCCTTCAGATGATACAGTTACCTAGCAAAAATTCCATCTCGAGATTATTTTAAAGCAGAAAAAATAAAAACACATTTGACTTATTTTTGCAGTATTTCCAAGTGTGTACATTAGGGCGTATCGAAAAAATCGAATTTTATCAAATCTCTTAGCGGTAGTGCGGAAAATTTGTGGACACTCATCAGTAATAAGTGTGTGAAATTTTAAAACTCTGGGTTAATATCTTCTGTCGCCTCAATGGCCCCAAAGTTCCGAAAATTGGGCTAAAAGTGTTTAAAATTCAAAAATTCCTAAAAGTTCCCATATTTCATTTAACGATTGGGGTAGTGGTTAAATGTTAGTATTGTTTAACAACAACAACAACTATAATTTTATTTAAAAATTATAGGTTAATATCTTATGTCTCCTCAGTGAACCGGAAATTCCGAAGATTTGAATAAAAGGAATACAATTCAATATTTAATCAGCAGTCGCAGATTTCATTGATCCTTTTGAGGTAGCGCGTAATAAAAATTACTTTTTTTAACAACAAAAAGTATGCAATAATTATTGGTTAATATCTTATACCACACTGGGTTTAGCGTACTGCTAGAAAAGTAAAGTGGAACACCCCAATTTTCACCTCGAGAAACAAATCGGAGTGACCAATAAATCACGTGATCATTTTCATTTGTTTAGTATTTAGTCTAACTCTAGAATATTTTCTTTCAATTAGTTTTGATCTTCATATCAAACATATTGGCAGCAATGTAGTCGTTTCTTTTTAAGGAATTTTTTTTACTCGTAGCTTAGTGTCGTAGTCATTTGTTAGTAAAAGATATTGGTAAATATTAGAAATGCAAGAATCATCGCATTCAAAGTTTTCAAGTCGACAAATGCTGCAATGCCCTATTTTTGGAACACCGAAGGATTTTTCACGCATTCTGCCAACACATGAAGACGTCATAAGATGTTGCGCTCATGAGAGATGGCGTATTGGTAGTGAAACTGATGGAAATAAAGACAAAATGCTGTGCAAAGTTTAAAAAAAAGGCGTCTCCTGCTTCTGTTTTAAGCTTTACTCTGGAAAATGAAGATATGATGGAGGTGGAGGTGGATACCGAAGACGCGCCCTACACACCGTTTCTTCAGCAGTATCCAAGGAGTCTTCAGATGCATGTAAATTTGGACACAATTATTGTCAGTCAAAGATATGGTGTTTCTAACAGAGCCACGGCTGCTATTGCATCGAGTGTTATGAAAGATTTGGGCTTAACATCGGAATCGAATTCCAGTCTAGTCACAGACAAAAACAAAGTATGGAGGGAAAAATCAAGAGTTTACAAGCAAATGGTATCAAAATTAAATGAAAATCGTACCAATCTATCTGGCCTTTATTTTGATGGCCGGCATGACAAAACTTTAACATCAGAAACACTCGAGGGAAAGCAGCTCCAAAGAACAATTGTAGAAGCGCATTACTGTACTGTATCGGAGCCTGGTTCTTCGTACGTGGGGCATGTTACACCTGAAAGTGGATGTAGTCTTCATGTATCGAACAGCATTTACGAATACGTAACAAGTACTTTTTTAGATGATTTTAGCAAGCTCACAGTTGTCGGGTGTGACGGCATTGTGGTGAACATAGGAATGTTTACTGGTGTAATTCGCAGGCTTGAAATGAAACTTCAGAGACCACTCCAATGGATTGTCTGCTTACTTCATTTTATTTAGTTGCCATTACGACACTTATTCCAGTCAATAGACGGCAAGTCTTCTGGCCCTTCATCTTACACTGGAGACATTGGACGAAAACTTAAAGGATGTGAAAAACGTCGTTGCTTTTAATAATATTAAATGCGAGTTGCCACACATTGATAGTAGATTACTCACTTCAGATCAGAAATACTTATTCGACATTTGCACTGCCATTAGTTCTGGCATTTGTAGTTTAGATCTAGCTAACCGAGAACCAGGAACGTTGAATTTGGCCCACTAGCTAACAACTGCAAATCGAATACTGTGGTTATATATATCTACATCAGACCCATCAAATAAGCTACTAACTTTAGCTGAATTCATTCTAAGAGTCTACGCACCCTCATGGTTCCGAATTAAGATTAATCACTCCATTAAAGAGGGTCCTAGACATCTGTGACATTTCATAAGCTCATCTCGGTTCTTGCCTAAGAAGTATTGTGATGTAATCGATCCAGTTATTTCTCGAAACGCTTATTTTGCTACTCCAGAAAACATGCTTTTGTCTATGTTAACTGATGAAAGATGTCATATCAGAATCATTGCAGATCTAAGAATAATAAAGACAAGAGAAATTAGCCGAGGTGTTCGCAGATTCGTTATTCCTGACATAAATTTTGAAGCTGAAGACTATATTGATCTCATTGACTGGAAAAATTGTTTTGTGACATCGCCGCTAGTTCTCCGTGAGATAAATTCTCAAGATCTTTTGAAAATGACAGAGGACGGTATGCCGAAGGCCTGCTGGCACGTCATACAATTTCCTTCACATACACAAGCAGTCGAGCGAATTGTGAAACTTGTCACGGCAGCCTCCGAGAAAACAGTTGGGCCCGAAAACAGGGATAAATTCATAGAGCTACTCTAGAATCCAGAAAACACATGTCGAAATTCGAGATAAAAATAGATTACAAATAGTAATGCTATCGTCAATTGTACATTTGAAAGGCAATAAAATTTCTGATCCCTATAAAATGAGATAAGTGTGACGTGTATTTTTTATTCATTTTTTTGAAATTTAGCCTTTTTTTCCAAAATTTGGTGATCCTGAGGTTACAGTTGTTGTTGTTAAAAATAGTAACTAGTAAGCACCATCCTTAAACTTACAGCGAAATCTGGAATTTTTTATGAATTTTTGAATTTTAATCACTTTTAGCCCAAATTTCGGAACTTTCGAGCTAGTGAGGCGACAGAAGATATTAACCCAGAGTTTTAAAATTTCACACACGTATTAGTGATGGGTGTCCACAAATTTTCCGCACTACCGCTAAAAGATTTGAAAAATTTCGATTTTTTCGATACGCCCTAGTGTACATCACAAAAAAATGAATGCAAATTCCTTAATACTCAAATCGAAGTTTCGTTTCAATTGGTACGAAATACTAACATTTATATCATAACATTATAAAATAAGAACAATTAATCAAATCATTCTGTATAGTTTGATTTAAAAAAAAAAAAAATTTAAAAAATAAAAAATAAAAAAAACATCTCACGTTTTGTCTTCTAGGTGTATGTTCTTGTTTACTTAAAAACAATACAGCTTTAATGAGTAATTGCTTAAAGCAATGAAGCGTCTACTTATCAGAGAGCTACCTTTTTGTATAATCCACTACATCTAGCTCAATGAAACAAGTCTAAGATAACAATTTTTGTAAATAAAAGTTCATACCAAGAAGTTTGAAACTTACGTTGATTTTTTCTTTGATGGATGGACAACTTTAGAGTTGGTCTATCTTCTTTAATTGGTTCGTGTTTATCATCTTCTTTCAATCTTCTAAATGGTGTTTCCAATAAAACACACACTATCATAATAGGGCTTCAGTAGTTCAAAATGACATTCCATTTGAAGAGATTTTTAGATTCGTTTTCACTTTGCCCTACCCATAATAATTTTCTACCAATCAGTTCACTGAATTCTCAAGGTCTGCCGAAGGTCGAAAAGTGCTCACTGGCAAACACTCCATATATTTCGTGGATCTATTGGGTTCTATCGGTTACCATGCGGGCTATATGAGGACGTTTGAGGTTTCAGTGTGCCGGACACACCAATAGATGTATCTTTAATTATTATCGATTTATCATTATATAGCATTTCTAAAACGAGGAAAAAACATTTATTTTTTATTTATTTTTTTGTCTTAATAAAATTACACTTGAAGTTTGAATCTCTTTTCAAATAATTAAATTTATCAAGATGAGTCATAGAGCGTAAATTGAAAATGTTTTTGAATTATTCATACTTAATTGCCCATCTTAGTTCATTTTCATAAAAAATTAAAGGAATTTTCAAAGGCAAAGTGTTATTTATGACTTCGCCTAAATATTTATCAAAGAAATGAACAATTCTTCTTTAAATATGCTGTACAAAGTTTGACGTTCTTCCAAAATTCTATGATCGTCCGTTTCCATTTTGGCGGTAATTATCCATTTCATGATAAAAAAAAAATTGTAATATCGATCAGTAACTTTTTTGATTAATTTTAGAATATTTCCAGAAATTTTACAGTCGTAAAAAATGCAAAAAAAGCATTACTTACAAAACCAAATTCCATGCAAAATTGTTTAAAAGATTCTTATGGCAGTTGGGAAATAACCAGAAAGTTCGTGGTGATGTCAGAAAATAATTGACTTTTACATAACATAACATTTTGTTACGAATTTCTGTATATTTGTAAATATTTCGTAGTATTAATTACGTAAAAAGGAAAATTTAGGTACCCTTCGCATAAGGCAGTGCAAGAGTTCTTTACTTCGCTTTCCTGCAATGCGTCTTTTAATGCTTGAAAACGAGTTCTACAGAGATCATGCTGGAAAACGAGTTTTACAAGGAACAGGTCATTTAACATTATGGTTAATGGCAATCTATCCAAGTTGGCGAAGGTTTTTTAGACTAATTTTGCTCGCCAAATTTGGAGAGAAATCGCCAAACGTGACGACCATTTGGCGACATTTTCGGTCCCCATGTACCTGTATAGGGCTTTTCGACTACGATCTGGAAAGTTCTCCAAATTTCTATCTCTAGAACATTCGCCTCTCCTATATAAGACCAAGAGAGAGGGTGATCGAGTTGAGTTGAGTGACTTAGTTAGTTGTCTCTCAGCGAGCATTCAGAGAGTTCCGAAAGTGAACTGTATTGCATTGTCTTTTGCGTCGATCTTAGCAGTTGTGTATCTAGTTTTTAACTGCTGTTTGAGCTCCATTGTTGTGTAAAGAGCTGTATTGAATGTATTAGAACGGGAAGTTCTGGAGTTGTAAAAGAATTTGCAAAGAGTTACATCGGAATAAATTTCTTCAAGTAATAATCTACTTTGGCTTCAAGTCTTTAGATTTCGAACCCATCCACGCAAAAATACGAATTCAGTGGTATCACAAGACCTTTAACCACTAAGTCAAGTGATTATATCAGGAAATCAATTATAATTATAGTGGTATTCGCAACGAGAATTCACTTCTTTATAATAACTAATGAGATATTTTAAAAAAAAAAAAAAGGAAAAAAATATACGAAACAAACCACGATGTCACGGTTACATATGAAATGAATCTAAGCTTATGCACACAAAAATTTATTTTCCTGATTTCTATTCGAAAATTTTAAAGATGATCCCAGAAGTTATTCCTACTTTGCAATACCATATTTTTATTAATATTCCAACAGCAAACGCACATTTCTGCATTTGATTAGCCGCGGTAAAATCCATCAGTAAAATAACAGTATAATTGGGTGAACAAGAACATATCGTATAAGCATAATGAATTTTGTTTAAAATATAAGAATACTATATTAAACAAGTTATTATTTCTTTCAGGGCTGCCACAGCTTAATAGCATCCTCAAATGCTAAAATTAATAGCGTGGCAATTCAGAAAAAACTATATTGTTACGTGGAAGGGTTCGAAAGACTTGGAAATCAAAGCAGATTAAAACTTGGAAGAAATTTATTCCGATATAACTCTTCGCAGATTCTTCTACAACTCCAGAACTTCCCGTTCTAATAGACTCAATACAGCTCTTTACACAACAATGGAGCACAAGCAGCAGTTAAAAACTAGATACACAACTGCTAAAATCGAAGCAAAAGACAATGCAATACAGTTTACTTTCGGAACAAATCTGAATGCTCGCTGAGAGGAAATTATCTAACTCACCCGTTCTCTTGGCCTTATATAGGAAAGCTAATCCTTCGCGAATCTTCTAGAGATAGAAATTTGGAGCATTTTCCAGATCGCAGTTAAAAAGCCTTATCCAGGTACATGAGAACCGAAAGTGCCGCCAAGTTTGGCGACATTTGGCTATTTCTCGCAAAATTTGACGACCAAAATTAGTCGCCAACTTGGCTCTATCTCGCCAAATTGGTGAGATTGCCATTAACCATGTCAAAATGGCCTTCTCGTAAAACTCGTTATCAAGCATTAAGAGACGCATGCAGGAAAGCGAAGTAAAGACAAATTCTTGCATCGCCTTATGTGAAATGTACATACATTTTTCTTTTTACATAATTAATACCACGAATTATTTACAAATATGCAGAAATTCGTAACAATATTTTGAACCAGCTGTGTGGCCTGCCTTATAGGTTCCAGCTTTTGACACTGGTCATGAAAACTTCAGAGCTGTATGTCGATTAAAAGTTGCTTTGTAAAAAATTAACAAAAGTAAACTAGGGGTGTGGAACATCGCACAACTTTCAATTACACTATATTACTGATGTGGATTTGTGTTATTTAACGTTTTTATATTTACATCATTCGTTTAGAAAAAATGGCCGGTTTGGCGATGTTTTTCGATAATTATAATATGGGACTTTTTTTTTTAATTAAAAAAACTTCGCCAAAATGGAAATTTTTGCGATATACTTTTTGATAATTTTTATATTATCCTTCCTTATAAGTGTAACTGAGAAAAGGAGAAAAAACGATCGTTGATTAGGTATGCTCAAGGAAAGATAACTCTGCGTTGAAGGCATTCATTTATCAACTTTTTATGCCATTGAAGTATTTTTTGTGTAAAAAATCTTAAGAGGCATTAGCACAGCAATTTTTATCGATATGATTAGAGCCATTTTTTAGCAATCATTGAAAAACGTGATTTTTTTCAATGGCAGCTACCTTATGCGATTTTGACGGAAACTTTAATGGTTTGTCCTTGGACCATCACCAACCTGCTCACCAAATTTGAACATCGTTGGTCAATTTGCTCGGGAGTTACACACAGACAGATATTTTTTCTAGATCACTTTTTGAGATCAGGATGTTCTAAAACGTGGAGAAATGCAAAAAAAAAAACGATTTTTTTTTGTTGACCGAATCCTATACTTTCATTACTCTATGTATTATATAACGGTAATTGAAAGTTAAAAAAAAAAAAAAAAAAAAAAAAAAAACTACATAAATTTGTACCCCCGTTCTGCTTATCAAAAGTCTAATTAACAGGCTAAAACTACTTATGTTGAAAATTTCAGAGCTCTAAACCGATTAGAAATTGCTTTGTTAAAATTTAATCAAATAATATCCAATAACACGGTCGCTGGAATGTTCATTGCTGCGCAATCATAAGATCACTTCACTCGCTTAAAGATTAATTGCTTTTTAAACCTTTAATACTCAACCCCCTCCCCTGTCAAGAAACAAAAAAACTATTCCCCGTTAATACAATAAAACAATTCCCCTACCCCTCTGAGAATATTTTTCCAGAAATAGTCGCCAAATATTTCAAAAAATAATAATAGCTGAAAAGGTAGCTTTTAGGCCAATTTTGGCACCAAAAAAAAAAAAAGTCGGCATAGTAGCCATGTCTCGAAAATAGTTGCTTGTGGCATCCCCGTTATTTATTTTATTGAATTAGTTTATTTATAAAACTTCTTAAGCAAGCAAAAAAAGTATCAATACAAATTTGGTAAACAAGAAAATTGCCGCCTTAATTCTACTCATTGGTTGATTGAAATAAAACCTAAATCCTTATTCTTAAATATTTTAAAGGTATAAGTTATCCAAGAATTAATTCGTTTCTTTGACCTTTAGAATACAAAACATATAAAAAGGAAGACAAAGACACAATATGACAACATAATGACAAGTTTTAATAGAAAAATTATGCATTTTTGACAGAGAGCATTTACGAGATTAAATTTTAAACAAGCAAAACATTTAACGTAATTAAATTTAAAATAAAATTTAAGGTATGCATAGTAACACTTGCATAATTTTATTTAAAAAAAAGTTTATAAATTTACATGATGCAAGTGACGAAACATAAAGTGGTTAAAGGTCTTCATGATAACTTGTGCTTCCTCATACACTTTATTTACAAAAATTCCATAGCACAATTTATCCATCTGAAAAACAAATAAATTCATTAGTTTTTACGTTGTGTACTTATTCACGTAATAAGAAATGTTTTAAAAATATGCATTTAAGTTAAGAAATTAACCCATAAAGTTTTTAATGTAAATCCATTAAATAAATTGACTATTTACTTGCAACTTATTTAAGTGATTTTGATCTCCAATAGTTATTATAGAATTTGACCATTATAGACTGAGAGGCGACTGCAATTTTTGGACCCCATCGAACATCATTCTGAATGTTTTATAGAAATAGGAGAAAAGTGAGTAGATTACGAATCCACTGGTCTACCGTGGCAAAAATGGCCGTAACTAGTCAAAAATCGACTTTTAATAAGTTGAACTAAATCCGATTGCCAAATACGCCATAACTTGACGAATAATGAGCATTTTTTTTATTTGGTAACCCTCACTCTTTAATTTTCAATTAAGAAGGTTGCAGACGATTCGGATGTGTGGCTATGGCTTATTTGCATCTTTCACAAATAAGCCAATTTGGCAATATACATTACGTCACTGATGTCGCCAATTTGGCTTACTTTTAAAAAATACAAGTTTTCCGAGTCAGAGATCAGAAATCGTTTGCGCTTTTTCTCATTGAAAATCAAAATGCAATGGTTTGCCAGACGAAAAAGTTTTTTCTCTTTTTGGCAAATTATGACATATTTGGCAATCGGTATTAGTTTAACTCATTCCAAGTCGATTTTTGATCAGTTTCGGCTATTTTTGCCACAGCAGACCAGTGGATTCGTAATCTACTCACTTTTCTCCAATTTCTATAAAAAATTCAGAATGATGTTCGATGGGGTCCAAAAATTGCAGTCGCCTCTCGGTCTATTAGGAAGAAAACCATTTATTTTAGTCTTAATGTTTCACCACACTTTACTCTCCAAAATTAATCCCTTACATTTATTACTAGTCCCATATATATTGCAGCGATGCAGAACAATTATATTTAAATTATAAAAAGAAAGAGTTTTATAAATGTTTGAATAAACCTAACATGGTACCTTTTTCATGTAAATAGCGACATCTTCGAAATTATTGAGTTTTGCGTTGATCTCCAGTAACTTCTTGTAAACGTATGGAAGCTCTTCAAAATGTTCTCCCCATGCACTTCTGCAAATTTGAAAAATACCATCAAAATCACTATACACAATTTTTTAAACCACAAAAAGCACTAGTTACAAATACTGTTGATTGTAAACTTAAAATTGGCGGCCACAAAATAAAAATAAAAAAAATTAAAAAAAAACAAAAAAAAAACAAAAAACATCTTAATAATTCCCTGACAGATTTCTAAAAATTTCACTGATATTACAGCAATTTTTTTTTTTTTTTTCCAATTTATTCAATTTTTCCAGATGTGTCGAGTTGGACACATTGATCAAATAGATAATGTAAGCTAAAGAGATAGCATGCCAATTTTTTAAAAATACTTTTGATGGTAATGAAAAACTTAAATTATTCTGTAACATTAAACTTCTAACGATAACCACCACAAATCTCCGGGTAAATGGCGCCAAAATACGGATGAACAGAAAAAGTGCCTTAAACAATAATAAAAAATTTCCTTATTCTTGAGAAATTTAAATAAATTCCCCAAGATTTCCCTGAATCAGAAAGCTCCCTAGCATTTCCCAGATTTCCAGGTTCTGTGGCCACTCTGATATAACATTAGCACGTTATTATTTGAAGTTTATTTATTCTGGGTACTGATGCACTATAGCGGGACCGCCGCGAAACTAAGAGACTCTTTACTCTGTATAGGGCCCGGTCGTAAGTTTGATGACGTCACGCTAAGCGATGGATGAAAACACGATGGCTGTCTACCATAGTCCGCATAGACTTATAATAAACACAATAGACTGCGCTCTCCCACTTCAATTATACAACGAGGCTGAAGCCAAAATAAAACATATGACTAGGGAGTTTTTGAGAGCAGGGTTGCAGAGTTGGCCGTTTTCGCCTCCTTTTGCGTTATGAAATATCTAGCGTTTAATCTCGGGAGGTCGTTCAGATATCTGCAAACTAATAATCATAATAATAATATATCAAAATATGAACATTCGCCAAAAGTTATTAATTCACACGCACACACACAAAATGCATTACATGTAAACTAAAATCCGATGTACTAGGATTGAAAATTTCAACTTTAAATAATAGATCAAACAATCGAGCGCGCGTCTCCTTGAATGAACTTCTCCGTAAATCGGAAATGGTGGCGATTTAGAAAGCAGGGAGCATGCGCTGCTTAAATCGAATTCTGGAGCGCGGAACGATATTTGGAACATCGCGGATGTCGGCCGATGTAGTGCGTTACATCCGAATTTCGCAAATGATGTTAGCTCTAAATCGCATCGTTGATATTAGTACTCAATCGATATTTGCGTTACTTCGATATAAAGCCCAGTCCTAATTTTTTATTGAATATTTTAATAAATACTGCTGTTAATAATTAATTTATTATCTACATTTCAAATATTTACTTGCCTTTTAACATTTCTCGATTTTAAATTTAATTGATTCATTGTGCAGAGAAAGTAGAATACACTCCCTAGTTGTATCTTGAAATTCCTATCTAATCAACAACACAAAAGAAATAAAATTGATGGTAGGAAAAAAACATGCAGACGGTGCATCTGTTTTTTTTTTTTTTACTTTCAATGACTTTTAAAACAGTGGGAACCCTGATTATCAACTGAGTTTGTATAGTATTATAGTCCGAGGGATAACTGCAGGTTAAGGTACACCATCGAACACCATTCAAAACTTTTTTTATAGAATGTAGAGAAATGCTAGTCAACTGTATGAATCTACTGGTCTGCCCGGACAAAAATGGTCGAAAATGTGTAGAAATTGACTTTGAATGAGTTGAATTAAATTCGATTGACAAATATATCATAATTTGCCACATAATGAGCATACATTCTTTTTATTTGGTCCCCCACCGCGTTTTAATTGAGGGCCTGAGAAGCGAAGGGGTTTAAGTGACTTTTCTTAACTTTGGAGAAAATACACTTTAAAGTTTTTATTTAAATTAATATTCAATGAAATTTATTTGTAGTTCAAATACTAACCTCTCGAATGAAGATATCACTAGTTTCCATACAATTTTATATAAATAAGAAACTTTAAAGTGCATTTTCTCAAAAGTAAAGAAAACTCAGTTGGGGCCCTCAATTTTCAATGGAGGAAGGTTGAAGACGATTCAAATCTCTGGCGACGTCTTACTTGCAGCTTATGAAAGTAAGCCTATTTGAAGTCACCAGCGACGAAATATTTATCGTCAACTTGGCTCACTTTTAAAAGATGCAAATAAGACGTCGCCAGAGATTCGAATCGTCTGCAACCTTCTTCCATTGAAAATTAAAGAGCGGTGGGTTACCAAATCAAAAAAAATGCTCATAATTTTTTTCATATTATGACATATTTGGAAATCGGATTTATTTTTTCATTCAAAGTCTAATTTTTACAGTTTCAGAATTTTTGCCTCGGCGGACTAGTAAATTCATGATCTACTAGTACTTATCAATAAACTATAAAAAAAAAAAAAATCAGAATGATGTTCGATGGGGCACCTAAACTCACAGTCGCCTCTCGGTCTATTAAACACTCTGACTCAATACCAAAAACAGTTTTTTAAGTTTACTAATGTCAGAGAGCTACTTGAGATGAGTTTTGACTGATCTCAATCTGTTTTTCAAAAGATCATTGTTGATGATTTAGTGACTCACATCATGGCATCCTCTAGTTCCATCAGCTCCCTCCTCATGTCTTCATACGGTCCATCCAAAAAGAGGCATCGAAGCGCAAGCGTACGCATTCGTAACAGATTGGTCTTGCCCAATACGCCTTTCTGTTTCGCCAAGAGCTTCTTCAATTTGTCACGTGTTACAATGCCAGTCGGATCTGTAAGTGAATGGTTTTTTCAGTTTTTAAGACAAAATTAAGAAGAAAATATACAATTTCTATAGGTAATATTTATATGTAAATATCTAAATAAATGCAAGGTGATAAAAAAATTCGCCAAAAGAGTGAGGGAGAGGAGATAAAGAGAGTAGAGAACATTTGAAAACGATACAAATTTACAACAATTAATCGGTCATTGATTAATTAACTTTTACTAAATATGTACCGTTATCACACGTAAAATAGTACATTAATACAAAAAAGTTTTATGCTACAAACCCATTCACGACCAATAATCTGCAGAAAGGATATATATTTTTTTATTTCTACTAAGAGGCTCTAGGGTGGCTACAGAATCTGAGAAACAAAATTCCCTGACATTTCCCTGATTTCCAGAAATTTTTTCAAAAATTCCCTGATATGCGTTATATAATTCAAAAAACCAAATAATGAAAAAAAAAAAATTAATAAGTAAATTTAATTCTAAATAGTCAAAGTATAATTGCGCCATAATAAATTTACGGTAAAAATCAAAACAAACATCTTTAGAGCTAGAGCATGAAAAAGAATGGAAAACATTAATTAAAAAATACAAAATGAATCAACTACAGCCACACTTGCTAAATTCAAAGTGAAACAAAACCAGTATAATACTTTTCTTATTAATTTCAAAAATAACACAAATAAAACATGTTATTTTCTTTAATGTACGTCACATGCTGTTTCATGTTCATAGCATAATATCCGCACTGCTAAGTTATAGGATCATCAGAAATCTAACAGAAATAATTGTTTAGTGTTCCCACTCAAATCACAGAATGAAAATCAATGACTCTTAAGGACATAATTAATGTTTTTAAGGACCTTTGAAAATTTATTTTCAGGCATCATGTCTATATATAAATTTTTAATAAAGTATATTCTGCCAAAAAAGTTACAAATTGGTGGATGCGTAATATAAATGTCGGAAAATTCTGATACGGTGCAGATACGTGGCGGTCACGCGGGGATAGCAAGTCCGAGTTGTATTTTTATAAATTTTGCAGTTGGCCACACAACATCTGCAAAAAATAAGGACTTTTAAGGACCTCTAAGCATTTTCAATGACTTTTAAGCACCTCAAAGCATTTTCAAGCACTTTCAAGGCCTTGAAAACCAGTTCAAAAATATTAAGCACTTTTAATGAACGTGGGAACCCTGTTGTTCCAGGCATAATTATGATCCCAGATAATATATAAGCGAAAGATCAACAGGCGGTTGTGGGTGGGATATCGATGCTTTGGCATAGTTTTTGAGAGTAGAAAAAGTTCTGAATCGTCATTCTCCCAAATCCGCCAAGTAGCCAGATATTGAAGGCTTTTTCGACGTACTTAAAAAAAAGTACATGACAAAAAAAAAAAAAAAAAAAGACAAAAAAAAAAAAAAAAAGTATTTTGAGCGATGACATTACAGGATCCACTTCACGTGACGCAAGCCGAGGTAGATAACCGCACGGGGCATGCGAGAAGAGAAACTCAATTTTTTTTTAATTCCCTGATTAAAGGGTAATTTTACGATTCCGTGGCATTTCCCTGATTTTTCCAGAAGAGCGAAATTTCCAGACATTTCCCTGAATTCCAGGTTCTGTAGCCACCCTGGGCTACACCACTGCTCTCTAACGTTCACCAACCCCTATAGATTGGGATGGGAACAAATTTGCTTAAAATTTAAGAACTATACGTGAAGTGGAAGGTATCTTAATGCATTGAGAAAATTTTTAATCCTTATATTTTTTAATATAGAGAGAAAAAATACCTCACTGTACCTACTTATTTTTCATTGTTTAGTTAGTAACTCTAGAAGCCGGGGTAAGGAATTCGCCATTTACATGTCAATGGATAATCGAATATACAAAGATAAATCATTAACAAACCACAAAATAAAATATTCACATTAAACTCTAAGTATACCTGCTGTGGAAAAACAAGCACAGAAGCAAGAGAAAAAAAGCAGGAACTTACATTTCAACTCGTTCAGCAATGCCACCAATAATAAGGTATCCCTGGTCTCTTGTACAACGGGCATAGCTTTCGCCATGTCTACAATCTTAGTCAAAGTCGATTCCTTTAAATAAAAAGCAAAAATCATTCACCTTCATTTCTATAATAAGCAGTTATTTTTATTAAGATAATTATAAAACACATTTTAACTAAACATTAAACTTTGCTTCACAATAATTAATAGATACAATATATTAGAGCAAAACACATCAGCATACCTGCCAACATTGGCATTTTCAAATTAGTACAATTTTTACGGAACAAATATTTGCATTCCTATGACTCATGGAAAGTCAAATAGCGACAATATTTATGAATGTAATATAGAAATAATAGAAATTCTATTACAAATGCGAAAAAAAATAAAAAATTAAAAAATTGCATAGTATTAAATTGCTCTCAAATATAACAAATTGTTACATTTTAGCACAAAATGGAAATTATAAAATAAAAAAACTAACTTGGATTTAAAAATAAATCAAATTTAAACTTTACGATGAAATCTCTGATGAGGTTTAAGATTTAGTCTACATTACACCTAAATAAAACATGCTTTATGACACAAAAACTCTAGTGAAACATACAATGAGTTGGTGGTATTCAAAGTGTTTAATCACACGCACAAATATCAATTATGCAGGCTTTCAAATTCGTATTATTACATTTGATGTTGTCACTGTGCTTTTTAGAATTGATATGAACTTCGACATCAGTAAATCCTCCATGAGAAATCTTAATATCAGATGCATAGATAGAGCAGAATGCAAAATTTGTTTTTTGTTTGAATTTCTGATGATTAGAAGTAAACCGCTTGGTTTGAAGTAAACTCCAAAAAAACTTGATATTTTCTGGAATTTTACACCAGGATTGTTTAACTTGGATATTTTAAAATAAATAATTAAGACTAACAAAGAAGCTGAAAACCAAAAGTGCTTTAATCTCTAAAGTCCGAGAAAACGAAACAGTCGTTCGGTGAGTGCCGCCAAAACAATTGAAAACGGCGGCGTCGCGATTTAGTGCGCAGCGTTGGAGTACGGTCCAAAAGAAGAAAGAATAAAAATAAACTAAAGCACTTTCAGTTTTCTACTTTATTATCTCTAAAGTTCGAGACAACGAAACAGTTGCTTGGTTCGCCAAATCCCGTCGGCAACACAGATGAAAACAATGAATTTCCGGCGCCGCGCTTAAGTACTTTTATTATATACGCGCAACATTATTGTACGGTCCAAACAGAAGGAAGAACCAAAATCTAAAGCATTTTTGGTTTTCAGATTCTTTGTTAATCCCTTAAGTCTGAGGCAAAGCAATAGTTGTTTGGTTCGCCAGGTCCCGTTGGCAACACAAATGAAAACAGTGCATCCCCGGCGCCGTGTTTAGTGCTATTATTTACGCGCAAGTCCAGTACTATTATTTACGTTTTGGAGTCCAGTCCAAAAGAAGGTAGAATTAAAAAACTAAAGCACTTTCGGTTTTCTGCTTCTATATTAATCTGTAAAGCCCGAAAAATCGAAGCAGTGGTTTGGTTTGCCAAATCTAGTCGGCAACAGAAAAGAAAACAATGCATCCTCGCCAACGCGCTTTAGTGCTGAACATATGCGCAATCTTGGAGTGTGAATAAATATTTTGACGGACGCGGCAGCTTTGGAAAATCGTTTCGGTTTCGTTGGTGACTTAAAAAAATATTTATAATAATAATAAATAAAAAAAAAAACAAAAAAAAAAACGGTTTTAGGGGAAAAACGAAAAGTACCGTGAAATCCGTACGATTTTTTTAGCTGTTCGTACACCCGTACAAAATAGTAAAAATCCGTACATTGTACGGATGATTCGTACAAGTTGGCAGGTATGCATCAGGGCAATTCTCTACTGTTAGCACGAGACATTTTTGGTCTTTTTTGTATTCGTAAAAAATTTAGATTTCTAAAATAATCATGAATCTAGAGCAGTTATGTATTCGTTTTATATAACTCAAGCAGGTGGCAAAGTTATATGGGAAAAATAATTATTTTAACAAGGTCAAATATACATTAATAAGTCACCGACGCAAGGGGTGTCGGCGGATATAAATGCATATTTCACCTAGATAAAGTAATAATGTTTTCTTATAACTTTGCCACCAAGTAATATTATATCAAATAAAAACATAACTACCAGATTCATCTTAATTTTATAGTTCTTATCTGTTTAAGAGTAGAAAAAAAAAAGGTCCAAAAGGGCTTGTTTTTCAGTTATAATAAAAGGGACAACCAGAGAGGATGGAATTCTCTTGAGGGATAAAAAAAATAATTTTGTAAGATATTCTGAATAATTGGAAATAACAAAAAATATTTCTTTACCAATACATGGGTAATTCTACAATAAGTCTGACTTTTAATTCACTGAGGCATAACTTTCAGAATAATGCATGCTTTTCTTTCTTTTTTCCTCAAACTGTAAAACTAATTGTTGTGAAACTTTACAACGGTATTTATTTAAAAAAAATAGTAATTTTTTTTTTTTATAATAAAAAATGTTGTAGAAAATTCCTTACCGTCCCTTGTCCCTAATGGCATTTTTTAAGTTTGGAGTCGAAATTGATAAATTTGTTTCACTTAAATCAGATTTATTTTCATTCGTAATTGAACTTACATTATTTTCAAACGTAAATACTTAAGAGCAAAATTCTGAGAGATAGAGCCACTTAACATTAGGGAGTGATTAACACCATCTCCGACTGTCCCCAAAAAATTACCAGTTGCTAATACCCTTATTAGATGATAAAATCTGAAATTATTTGTTTCGTAGTTGCACCGCACAAATTCTATGACGTGTCAAAGATCACCTTTAAAAATGAAAAAATTGGTGTTTTTGTGACACATGAAAACTACTTTTATCCGTACAAAACTTTACAAGCAACTTGCCACCTGCATTTCTTCTGTTATGGAATGTACTAGAATAGATCTTTATAAAACATAATAAAATGTTCATGGCAAGTCAATTGCGCAAGGCTGAATTATACTATTATTTATCAATTCAAGACTGAATTATATCTTGCGCGTTTGATTTGTCACTTCAAACTAGGTGTCATTGGATAGAGCTATATTAGTACTATTTATTAATACATAAAACAATGAGGCAAGTTGAACACGTTGGAAATTATTTGGCGCTAAAATCGAAAAATCTACGAATTGGACACAAATTTGATCTCGTATATCTTGCAGCGGGAACAATATATTGACACAACGCTGAGACTATTTAAACACTCTTTTATTATACTTAATGAGAAATTAAACTTTATTGCGGCAAGTTGAAGAGAAAAAAAATAAATGATTGTTTTTTTTTTTTTTTTTTACCCCATCCTTACATATTGATGCATTACTGTTTTCATTCATGTTTTCAAAAATTAATCGGTTTTCACTTCACTCTTTCTCATGTTTATAACAATTGCTTGTGGTATGTCTTTTAAGCTAGGAACTGAGACTGGATTGGCTCCAGAAAGTTACAAAAGACAGGGGGGGGGGGGGGAACCGAACTTCGATGCACTGTGTCGATAACATCAAGCAATGGCCACTTAAACTTAACAGCTCCTATCTGGTGAAGAAATTCCATTTGAAACACGTCATCCCCACAATCTTCTAGCAGTTTACCAGTTTAAAATCGTTTATCGTACAGGACTGCGTATAAAAAATGGGGCTGAATGTCATATCCGCAGTCCTGATCAGCAATTAGCTTTATCTCTTTTATGATATTCTTGATTTGTTGGGGGATAGTAATTTCGATTTCAAGTGTGAATTCACCATGCAATCAATTCCAGGCACAAGTCAGGCCAAACCCTAAAGTCGAAGATAATATCATTTAGCTGAAAATTTATAACTCTGATGTTTTGCCCAGAAGAAAATTGCACATCAACGTTTGAAACAGCAGAGGATTTGCCCCTACATATTGCTCGAGGAGAACACCAAATTCCTAAAACAATCACAGGTCAAGACAAATCCAGGAGTGCATTTTCAAAAAGAATGGAAGCAAGGACAAGACTAATTATGAAATTACTGCAGATTTTGGAGAACCCACTATAGAGAATAGAAATTGCATCTATTTATGCCATCTACCCATACCTGATTGTCTCCAATGATTCCAAGATAAAATTCGTCATCTTGTTCAATGACTTCATCTTCAATAACACTGCATATTTCAATCGTACCTTTCATTCTGTGGAAATGTGACATAACTTGTTCCCGTGTCAAATATTCATTTGAAAAAATTTCTTCTTTCCATCAACTGCAAGATTTCTCATCATACTTGCAACAGTTTGGTGTGCTAATTTATTTCCTGTTTTATTTCCTTTGTTGAAGTATTCTAAACTGTTATTGATTTTGGTTCTTGAACTTTCCTTTTGGGTTTCAGTGGCTATCCTTCTTTGAGCACAAGACTTGATTAGATGTAATTTTTATTAACTGTAGTGGGTTCTTCAAAAGCTGCAGTAATTTCATAATTGGTCTATTTTGTCACTGCTTCCATTCTTTTTGCAAATGCACTTATGGTTTTGTCTTGACTAGTTATTAGTTTAGAAATTTGATGTTCTTCTCTATAGCAATATGTAGGGAAAAATCCTCTGCAGTTTCAAATGTTGATGAGCAATTTTTTTCTGGGCAAAACATCAGAGTTATAAATTTATGGCAGATTGACATTGTCTTCGTCTATAAGGTGTGGCCTGACTTGTGCCTGGAACTGACTGCATGGTGAATTTGCAGTTGAAATCCAAATTACTGTCCCCTAACAATTGGAGAATATCATAAAAGAGATGAAGCTAATTCTAGATAAGGACTGCGGATATGAAATTCGGCCCCATTCTTTTTACGCTGTCCTATATACGATAAACGGATTTATATTAGTAAACTACTAGAAGATTGTGGGGATGACGTGTTTAAAATGAAATTTCTTCATCAGAGAGGAGCTGATGAGTTTAAGTGACCAAGTGATCCGAAGATCAGTTTTCTTTGGAAATTTGCAACTTTCTGGAGCCGATCCAGTCAAAGTTCCTAGCTGAAAAGACATACTACAAGCAATTGTTATAAACATGAGCAAGAGTGAAGTGAAAATCGATTAATTTTTGAAAACATGAATGAAAACCGTAATGCATCAATATGTAAGGATGAGGTGCAACAAAAAAAAAATCATTTATTTTTTTTTTCTCTTCAACTTGCCTCAATAAAGTTTAATTTCTCATTAAGTATAAAAAAAGAATGTTTAAATAGTCTCAGCATTGTGTCAATATATTGTTCCCGCAGCAACATATACAAGCTCAAATTTGTGTCCAATTCGGAGATTTTTCGATTTTGGCGCAAATAACTTGCAACGTGTTCAACTTGCCTCATTGTTTTATGCATTAATAAATAGTACTAATATAGCTCCATCCAATGACACCTAGTTTGAAGTGAAAAATCAAACGCGCAAGATATAATTCAGTCTTGAAAATGGTAAAAAACATGAAAACCTGGACATTTCATGACCTTGCGCAATTGACTTGCCATGAACATTTTATTATGTTTTATAAAGATCTATTCTAGTACATTCCATAACAGAAGAAATGCAGGTGGCAAGTTGCTTCTGAAGTTTTGTACGGATAAAAATAGTTTTCATGTGTCACAAAAATACCAATTTTTTCATTTTTAAAGGTGATCTTTGACACGTCATAGAATTTGAGCGGTGTAACTACGGAACAAATAATTTCAGATTTTATCATCTAATAAGGGTAGCAGTAACTGGTAATTTTTGGGGGACAATCGGAGGTGGAGTGAATCAGGGGTGGTTCAACTTCTCAGAATCTTGCTCTTAAAGAAGGGCAGGTGTTACGAATATTATTTTAATATTATTTTTTCTTTTTTAAACTTTGTCCCTGGATTTTGGTATCCTTACCGTCCCTCATGCTAAAGTGATGAAGAGAGACACTAGGAAGAGCTGCAGTGCCTATTTAATCAATAGAGCTGGTTAGTAGAAAGCTCACATTCAACAGCAACTATTTTATCTCAGTATGTTTCTTTGGGAGGAACAGGTTCAACCAACATGAATACACAGCCGAGTGGCTTTATTGGTCAGGTTAGGTATGATCATAATTTTCAATGCAAAATTTTCATTAGTCTAAAAAAACTTCAGTACATTGTAACTACTATACGGTTTATATAACTAACTTTTTATGCTTTGCTTTTAATTGTAATCTAGTAGATAATTCAAAACACCATAGGAGAATTTATAGTTAAGCACATAAAATATTAACCAATTGATACTGTATTCTTTCAAACACAAAATCTTAACGTTTTTTTTACCAGGGTGCTTTGCATCTTATTTTAAAAAATTATTTTTGTTTACCAATAAATTACTTTTCCTTATTTTTAGACTAACCAATGGAAATAAGTTTGAAATCAGGTGATGAATTATTCAATAAAAGTGGGGTTGCCCTAAGTACACAAATCTAATAGGTCGTTTTCGTGGTTGACAGACCAACTGAAATAGTACATTTACGTTATTAAGCAAAACTATACAATATTCGACCATAAAAAAATAAGTTCAGGATGATTATAATTAAACTAACGCTGTATAGAATCTACAGAATGTTAATTTTAGATACTTCATTAAAGATGATGGCTTACCCCGAACGGTTGAGAACAATCGCCACACATGCAACCATCCAAGAAAGAGCCCTTCATATTTATTTCATACAAAGACGAGTCAAGTTTGGTTACCAATTGACCATACGCGAAGGTTACCTATGAGATCACATTGAAAAGTTATCATTTAGTAGAACAAAAATATTTCAAACTTATTTTACAAAGACTTTATCATGGCAATTTTGCTTTATGAATATGACTGGCTGAATACCTACCTTCGCTATGAAATTTGGCAATGTGCATTTTAGCAATCAAAAGTCATTTAAGCATGATCCAAATCTTTTCAATATTACAGAAGACATTAATCAAAATGAAATACTTCTATATAGTGTATCATGGTTCGTACACTTAAAGGAGAAAAAATTCAAGGACTATTCAAGCATTTTTCAAGGATACATTATCAATTCGAACATTAAAAAAAAAAATATTGGCAAACGGTGCATATTCAAATCGAATAAATACAAAAAAATGTTTTTTATGTTTCAATAAAAGAAAATGTTAAGGTTACAATAGGAAAAAAAATCTATCAGAAGCAATAACATGTCCCATAAAAAGTACCCCAGAAGTAAAGTAGCTAGTACTCACCTGGTAATTACGCCAATATCGGATGTAAACATCCATTTGATTTTCTTTTTTCATCATATTGAGACTTTCGTCAAACAATAATAAAAAAAGTCTAATTGATTAAACTGTTTTCCAATTTACTCTGAAGGCTTGAATCCAAATTCAGCATAATATGCACTTTTTTTTCTCCACATGAAAATTTAGATGCAATCACACTACCGGCGAACATGTAATTACATAATTTATCAATGTTTTCATTTAATTTACGAGAGCCGTGATTTTTTATGATTTTCAATATCCATTGTCCATAGTATTTCAATATCTAAAACTTCATTTTCAGTTACATGTGCCTCCATCGGGCTAACGACGTTGATTGTTGTGAAAAATATACGATTTTGGGGTACTTTTTATTGTTAGAAATAGTTCGATCAAATTTCTTATAGAAACTAACTCCATAATATGCTTTTTGCTCTTCGCATGGCTTTTTAAAGCAATTTCTCCCATCATGAAATTTTTGGCACACAACGTACATCGTGCTAAGTGCGAATCCAAGACATAGGCTTCAAATTATAATATTATTTTCTGGCTTTTCAAATCAGCTTGAATTGAAAATGCATTTCCCCGCCATTTTTAAACAGTGCGCAAAAAATTAGCACACACAATACAAAAACAAAATAAAGATCACGTGACTTGGTCGGATATTCCAAATGGCCAAATGCGCAACGCTGTACTCATCATAGGGGGAGACTGACGAAATCTTTGTGTGTTCAACTATGCTGTTTTCCTTGTTGATGATTGGTTTAATTAAATTCAAAAGATTTTGCTCACTTTGTTGACAAAAATATTTTAAGATGCTATATTTTTAGAAAATAAAATAAAATTCAAGCACTTTAAGCGTATTTTTACAGAATTCAAGGTTTTCAAGCACTTGAAAATGGATTCTTTTTCAAGCACTTTCAAAGGTTTTTTAAAAACGTACGAACCATGTGTATATATGCTAAATTTGAAAATGGAACCTGTATTTAGAATATTTTTTTCTTTAGTAACCTACAAAGGGTGGTTAAATGAAACATCAACTGCTAAATTTTCCCATGCAAAAACCAGAACAAAGTAAGACAATGCGATACTTCACATTTGGATCGTTTTACCCTATTCCTGCTTTAAAGCGTGGTGATTCGAGATCGAAATAGCTAATTACATTCAATTACCCAATATGTATTAATATGGGTAATAAAAGTGCATTCGGTCAAAAAAAATATATATTATTTTTCGCATTTCTGTACGTTTTAGAACATGACGAGTTCAAAAAAGTTGTCAAGAAAAGATGTATGAATGCGAGTCTACCTGTGGTCAGCATAACTCGTGAACGGATTGACTTATGATATTCAACTTTTGTATACGAGTTAGTGGTGACCATGGGACCTGTTAATAACATATTTGTTAAAATTGCGCTAAATATTGTTCCCATTAAAAATTTATGTTTATCAGCAAATGGAAAAAAATGGTTCAGACAATTTTGATCAAAATTGCTATGGTAATGCCTTTTAAGATGCTCTAAATATTTTCACCACTGAAATTTCTGTAAAAATGTGATAAAGGCGTAAAAAGTTGAAAAACGAATGTCTTTAACAGAGTTCTCTTTCCTTGAGAACCGCTCATAAACCGACTGTTTCATTTACAAGAAAGGATGTAATAGCTATCGAAAGGTATAAAGTCAATTTCGGTCTTTTGGCGGTGGTTTATTTTTTGGGGGCAAAGGAAAAACTAACGTCAAAAAATACCACCAAACTAACCACATTTTTTAAATTAATGTAAATATGAAAACGGTAAATTACCTCAATCCATGTGACATTTAAATGTAGTGACCAGTATTAAAGTGTAATTAAAAGAATTGTGCAATGTACCACGTCCTTAATTTTTTCCATGATTGACGAAACCTGATGAAGATCTAATCAGACATTGCAAAAATACACAACTAAAACCGAATTTTAACAGTGTTAGAATGACACAATTGTTGTTACCTATCCAACAAACTTTTTCAATTTTTTCTATTAAAGCTTCGAAAATATTACTCTCTTTAACATTTTGAAAACTTAGTTAAGTTGGATTTACGGCAATGACACGAATTAAAATCAAGTGTGAACAAGCTGCAAATGTGCGATTCCGTGGTCAGAAAATAACTCGAATTGATCTGGTTTTCATTACCATTTTCAACAGCAGTCGAAAACAAGCGAACTCTTTTACACACTACACAAGTCTTATTAGTAATATTTATGTCTAAAATTTTGTATAATGATAAATGTGCTTTTCTTTTTTACGCGGAAGTTCCTTCTCTTTCGGAAAGAAAATGCACTGTTTGGCTCCGAAAAAATTCAATGTGCCAATGATGAAGCGATTCCCAACAGAATCGGTTTCTACAAAGTGGGTCGCAATGTTTAAAAGTTTGGGAGCCGCTGCTATATTATTTACATATCCAAGTAAATAATCCCATTAACAATCTCTTCATGGAAAAAGCTCTCCATTAACGGGTTCTTCGCAGCCCTGACAACACTCCGCGGGATTTTTTTCTAGAGCCACATCAATCACATCAAACATCATTTGTCTGCAGCCTTTCAAAGCGTCATCACACCAGACATGCTGAAAAGAGTGTGGGATGAGTTTTCGTAAGGCCTCAGTATGCGTTGGTCCAGAGGTTCACATTGAACACTTATAACAGTATAGAATTTTCTAACTTTCAACAGTTATTTTTTTATGTTCAATGAAACACAAGATTGTACTTTGATTTGTTTTCTTTTAACAGTTATGTTCTATAAGTCGGGATATTTATGTACTATAAGTTGTGTAGTTTATAATAAGTATATGTAAACCTTGAACATTTATTTTTTGTATTTAATAATGTATTCCTATCATATTGTTAAAATATTTACTGGATCATAAAGTCCTCCTTTTTTGTTAGAATGGACAATTCCCGCATTTTTTTTTTTTATTCAATTCTAAATGTTTCGAAAAGGCCATAAACACAAAAGTTTCTGCTCAATGCGCTTTTTCTTTTCTTTTTTTTTTTTAATTTGCGATCAAAATTACATTGTTTAACGTTGGCGAGAAAACAAATCACTTCGCTGGCATTGAATGTGACGTCACGGCTTCGCAAACATCTTGGATTGAAATGCAGCAGCGAAAACCAGATTTGCAAGTTTCTCGCAAATCAGGCCAACCTGTACGGAATGTGGCAATGGTCTACCAACGCCAATTATTAGGCAGAAACCTCACGATAACCATCGAAACGATAGGGTCTCTTTACGTCACAGACTTTGTTGACTGTTTTGATCGAACTGGTTTTGGGGCATTTTCTTTTCTTAATATTTAAATAACTAATTTTTTTAAAAAACTTTTGTTTAAATATTTAGAAACAGAAAGAAATTCTTCATACATATATACTAATTTCACTCGTTTTTAAAAAATGCGGGAATAGTTCATTATTCTGCAATGCTGAAATTATGTTGCCGCCATTGAAAACAGACCTGAATCAATAGAATGCTTATTAATTACCATCAAATGAATAAACATTACGTACAGTGGCTCAAACAATTGAGAGTACGCCCTTCTTTTATTTGATAAATTCAACTTTCAATATAAATAACACATTACCAAGAAATGCTAACATGTTCCTATTTTCACACATAACAAATGGTTTAATTTAAAGTAAAAATAGAGAACAATAAACGAAATTTTTTTTTAATGAAAAACTTCAGAAGCATTTTAAAAAAAAACATATATCGATTTTTACCTCAAAAAATTGAGAATACATTAATGAAATTTTAGTAATATCTCACTAATAAAGAAAGCGTTAATATTTAGTTGCATGCCTTTTGGTTTTTATAATGTTCTCCAAAATTCATGGTACGAATTCGACCAACTTTTGGGTGGTATCTGAAAATATTTTACCCCATTCTTCTTGTAACACTTGTTTCAAATGGGCCTTGTTTTTTATTTTGTGTTTTTAGACCATTGTTTCGAGTGTGGCCCACAGATTTTCTATGACATTAATCTCGGAGGACTGTGGTGGTACGTGCAACTGCTGTTTACAATTAAAAAGACACCACATTTTGACGTTACGTGCCGTGTGCTTGGGGTCGTTATAGTGCTGGAATAGGAAGTTTCCATCTAGATCCAAATTTTTAGCCCTTTCTTTTAAAAAAATTTTAAGTATATCCAAGTTAACTAAATGATTCATAATACCATTTATAAAAACCAAATTTCCTAACCCGGTTGAAGCCATACAACCCCAAACCATGACGGAGCCACCACCATGCTTAACGGTGGGACGTAAATTTTTTGGATCCAAAGCGGTATTGGGCTTTCTCCATACGGTGCAACGACCCGTCACTTCCAAAAATGTTGAATTTACTTTTCATCGCTAAATATTACCTTCTTCCTAAAGTTATTTGTCTTCAATTGATGAGTTTTAGCAAACTCCAGACGCTTTTTCTGATTTTGCAAGCTGATGAATGGTTTCTTTCTAGTAACTCGACTTTTATATCCAGCTTGTCTAATTACATTCCGTACAGTTTTAGCACATACACTTCTACCTACGATTTGAGAAGTTTCTGCAGCAAGCTTGACTTAATTTAGAATCAATCTTGATTTCTTTTAAAAATGTTCTTTTGGCGACATCACTCTAATACCTTTCCTTCGTCTTCCACTTTTATTTTCAATCAATCCATCAGTTATATATCTTCCGATGATTTTCTGGACACATGTAGGGCTTCTACCAACAATGTTAGCTATTTCACTATAAGATTTTCCTTTTTGAAATAATCTTAATACGAATTTCTTTACATCAATACTAGTTTCTCTTCGAGGAGCCATTTTTCATTCAAACGATTGGTTTTAAGTTCATCTAACAAAAGTTATCACATAAAAATGAAAGATAAAATTACGCAAAATTACATTAAAATAGCGGTCAAGTAGAAAATATTTAGTGGTAGTTAAACATATTTTTCATAGGTGTATTCTCAATTTTTTGACTGCAAAATTCACCTAACAAAGTTTTAAAGCTGTATAAATAATATGATTTGTAATGTATTATTATATTTTTTGTATATATACAAAGTAATATGTCCATATTTTAGTAGCTTCGCAAAAAGGTTTGTTATAATTATATTTTTTGTGCATTATTCACCATATTAATTATTAATTTGTGCAAAAAGCGAAGTGTACTCTTAATTGTTTGTGCCACTGTATATGTCTAATTTCCAATAAAATAAAAACCGAGCTAAGTATTAGACTTTTTTTTCCAATGAATTCTTTTAAACTACATTTAATTTTTCGGACAATTTCATTTGAGGTGAAGGCTGAGAAGGTAGCATTAAATAATTATTATATAACTAGATTACCTTTTCAGTCTTCTTGTGTATAGCTTTTGTAGCGATTACAGTAAACGTTAGACCATAGAAAACTTTTGTTGAGTTTGGAACGCAGGAATGGTCGAACTTGGAAGCACTGAAAAAAAAATTCAAGGTTTAAAAATTAAAATTATTAATTTTGAAGGAATTTTTTTTAAGTGTTTTCATTAAGCATCCTTGTTCTACTAGGTAAGAATTTTCTGATGACCTCATTAAGATAATGTGATAAAAGTTTTCATACTTTTTATAAATTTATAATATACGCTGATAACTAAACTTAAAATTAGACATTTAATCAATCAAGAGTAAAATCCTTGATCATTGCAGGAAAAAAATAGGAAGTTAATTTCAAAATGTATTAGTTCATCTAAGTACTCAGGTAGCACACCAGTATTGGCCAAGGTCGGAAACAAGGGTTATAGAATATTGGCCAATTCTTGCCGAAACTCAAGCATCGTTCTAAAATATACGTTTTTTTTCTTTTTTTTTTTTTCTTTTCTTTCTTTCTTTCTTTTTTTTTTTTTTTTTTTTTTTATTAAACAACTAAAAAGCATCAGGAACCAGATAATCATTCAGTATACAGATCTAAGAGCCAATAATTTACTTAAAGAGTTAAATCAAACGGCAATTGTCATACTCGAAGATGCGTTTTCCTCTTATCTAGCTGAAAGAAGTAGCACTGTATCTTATGCAGTAATGTTCATATTATTCTTTTCATAAGTTTACTTGTGGTTTTCAAGATGTATTTTTAACAAACTTCAAATAAAAATACTCACCCAATGAATAGAGCTCTGCCACAGCAAATATCAGTGTATTGGCCTGGAGTAAAGCTGAATTGATTATAATGCACCTAGAAGATCAAGCATTTTATACTTATTAAAAATATTTTAATTCGATGTCTAATATTTAAAATTGTTAGTAAAAGACTCGCTTTGCTGGCAAAAAGTTTCTATATTATGCAAACAAGATTTTCCCCTTAATAATAAAACTTAATTACGATGAAAGGGTTAACAACTTTTCCATTAAATACAATATCTTTCCCCACTCAGAAAAAGAACTATTTTAACCTTTTCCCCATCAATACAAATCCTCCACCCTGAAAAAACCCTAAAAAAAATAAGAAATTATATGGAGTACTCAATCGCAGACTCTTTGTTTTATTAGCATAGATATGTCTACATCACAGCATCAAATACTAGCAATGCTACGACACTAAATATAACGCCGACCAAACGGTATGGTGGTTAGCGTGCTAGCTTCTAGACCGCGAGGTTGCGGGTTCGAGTCCCGTGTTAGGCATGGGTGTTTGTAAATGTATGTTGGCTTGTCTAATGACGAATGTTTCGGCGCATAGTAGCCCTCGTGTTGCTGACGGCGCCAGATAATCTGAATACAACCAACCAACACTAAATATAACTCTAAATAAACTCTCTAAAAACCACTAAATATAAAATTATTTAGAGTTATATTTAGTGGTTTTTATAGTTTAAACTCTCTAAAAACCAACAATATAACTAAATAATATATATTACCATATCTGCCAACATTGGTATTTTCAAATTAGTACAATTTTTACGAAACAAATATTTGCATTCCTATGATTCTTGGAAAGTCAAATAGCGACAATATTTATGAATGTAATATAGAAATAATAGTAATTCACTTGCAAATGAAAAAAAAAAATGCATAATATTTAATTGCTCCCAAATATAACAAATTGTTACATTTTAGCACAGAATGGAAATTATAAAATAAAATACTAACCAGGATTTAAAAATTAATCAAATTTAAACTATACGATGAAATCTCTGATGAGGTTTTACACCCACATAACATGCTTTATGGCACAAAAACTACAGTGAAACATACAAAGAGTCAGTGGTATTCAAAGTGTTTAATCACACGCACAAATATCAATTATGCATGCTTTCGAATTCTTATTATTACATTTGATGTTGTCACTGTGTTTTTTAGAATTGGTATGATGCATAGATAGAGCAGAATGCAAAATTTGTTCATTTGCTTGAATTTATGATGATTTGAAGTAAACTGCTTGGTATAAGACTCCAAAAAACTTGATTAAAAAAAAAAAAAAAAAAAAAAAAAACGGTTTAAAGGAAAAAACGAAAAGTACCGTGAAATCCGTACGAATTTTTTAGCTGTTCGTACAACCGTACAAAATAGTAAAAATCCGTACATTGTACGGATAATCCGTACAAGTTGGCAGGTATGTATTACTCTAATTAAACCAAACTGACATTAAAATAAACTCACCAGGGCTCCAGAAAAATATTTTCTTCCTGCGTACACAAATACCGTTATCAAAAATTTCCTGCGAGTCTGTGCGCTTTTAAATTATACCGCTGCAGAAAATTAATTTTTACGTACTATTGAGAATTTAAAGTTGTTTAATTCAAAACCTTCTTGGCATTTATTTTGGAAGCATCAGACTCTGCAAGATAAACATTGATTTCCAATGGCAAATTTTCAGCTTCAATATTAGGGTCATTAGTACTGGGTTGGCTTCAAGGTTGAACTTGTGAAACGGAAGCAAACATTAATGCGTGTCCAACATGCCTCCTTTTATAACTGTTTTCATTTTTGTGATTTCGATTTGAATGATGGGAATAGTTTTGCTCCAACATTTCTTCATTGCAAATACAGCATTTTATTTTCCTTGTGTTGCTTGGATAGCATCTTTTAATTTTTAAAAAAAATGTGGTTTCTTTTAAATTACAATGAAATATCCCAAGAATTCTTTCAAATGAGGATTGAAGGAAATAAACTCTCAAGTGCCTAAAACTCAAGATGCAAATGGATTGAAAAAGTTACAGTAAAAGAAAAACTTGTAATTGCATGTTTCAATACGTTCAGATTCCAAAATTAGGAAATGATTCCCTACGGCTGTCAACACTTCTCCCTTCCCCGCCCAACCTAACTGCAATTTCTCCTTCTTCCTAGAAGTAACTGGTGAGGAACTATATGGGGAATAGCATCCCCCCCCCGAACCTCTTACCTCCCGCAATTACGGGAGTCAACACCTCTCCCTTCCCCACCCTACCTAACTGAAATTTCTCCTTCTTCCTAGAAGTAACTGGTGGGGAACTATATGAGGAATAGCATCTCCCCCCCGAACCTCTTCCCTCCCGAAGTTACGGGAGTCAACACCTCTCCCTTCCCCACCCTACCTAACTGAAATTTCTCCTTCTTCCTAGAAGTAACTGGTGGGGAACTATATGAGGAATAGCATCTCCCCCCCCCCGAACCTCTTCCCTCCCGAAGTTACGGGAGTCAACACCTCTCCCTTCCCCACCCTACCTAACTGAAATGTCTCCTTCTTCCTAAAAGTAACTGGTGGGGAACTATATGAGGAATAGCATCTTCCCCCCGAACCTCTTCCCTCCCGAAGTTACGGGAGTCAACACCTCTCCCTTCCCCACCCTACCTAACTGAAATTTCTCCTTCTTCCTAGAAGTAACTGGTGGGGAACTATATGGGGAATAGCAATCCTGCGGAACGATGTCGCTTTTGCCGGAATGCGGATCGCTCGATCTGTTAAGCGCATTAATAAAAAAAAAAAACGATATTTGATTTTAACTTCCTCCTGCAGGATATGCCGATTTCCTGCGTACATCGTACGCGCGTACGTCCATTTTATCGGACTCTGAAACTCACTTTATATATTAAAAAAAAAAGTACGGATTCAAAAATTGAGCCTTGCGTAACGGTATCATTTTTTCACGAACACCTTGAATTTTAAACATAATTAGTTTTTTTTTCCACATTACCTTTAAAACTTTGGTCGCAATGCTAATCATTTGGGAGCTCCTATATTTTAGTAAACTCCTCTTTCGATTTTTGGAGAAGATCCATGATATTGTCACAACTTAGTATTACAAGTACACTAATCAACGACCCCTACCGATTTTTAAAAATCAATTAGTTTTAAAGAAAACACCACGGAATTTTTAAGTTTTTAAAGCCATATTTTTATAAATGATAAAATCTCACGCAGTCTGTGTAGGTCGGCCGTTTCTAATTACGCATAGCATACTCTAAGTGAAGTGATATCTGTGGATAATATTTCGATTTTATTATTACTAGCTAAATACCCTAACCCTAGCTAACTGCTAATTTTCCGATGCGCTATTTTTTAGCTAGCTGCGTGGCCACGCGTTAAATATATCCTAATTGGTGTATAGGTCCCAGCTTTTGGAGCTTCGCTAGCAGGAAGGTTCATTGCTACTCAAAACTGCAACTTTAAAATCACGCATAGACTAACTGAATTGATTTTATTAATAATTATCTATTATTCACTGTGGAAATATATCGATCTTCTTTAGGTTCTTTTAAAGTATCAGCGAGGTAAGTTCGACATTGTGAATATCTATTTCTAAAATCTTTCAACTTCTCAAGCGCTTTAAAAATTAAATAATGAAATATCCATTTGGCAAATAAATATATATATAAAAATTAAGTAAATGGTTCAAGTAAATTAGTAGGAATTTTCAATTTAATTTGTTTCTCGAAAGGGGGGAAACCTAGAAATCTATTAATATTCACTGCAATACAGTGACTATCTGCAGCAATTGCTTCCACGTCCATTCACTTACAACGTTTGATTTCATAAGACGACTAAAGCATTTACTCGTAAATTCATAATTTTTTTTTGTATGAATACTAAGGCTGAAACATCCATACAATTTTAAATCAGATTTCTATGTCCTATAACAAAGACGTGATAGCCTTATAAAGTTTCCATTTGATGTTGGTCTTAACAGAATCGGGGGAAGTATTTTCCTCCTTATGTAAAAGCCTTGAGTTAGAAGTCCCCTTTTAAAATAAAACAATTCACTTAAGGGATTTTTTGACAGAAGAGGCTCAAATATTTTATTGTATTTTAAATTTGCATTGGGGGGGGGGGTGAAAACCCATTGGATTTGTATAGATACTAGCTTTTCCGCTTCGTGAAACAGGCTCGCTTGGCTTGCTAAAAGCTTCATTGTTACGTAAAACATACACGGCGGGGACTTACTGCTGCCAATACATTTAATGTTAACATCTATATACTTCAAAGTCTAATTTTAACTAACAGAATTTTAAAGTCTGCCACAATTGCCAAGGTGTTTACTTGCTTGGTGAAATGAGGCGTTGCAGATGCGAAGGGCAACTCAACATTGGGTCAAGAAAATTTCACCATCAGAATCGACCCTTCAACAGATTCTATACACAGACATATCTTTCATGCTTGAGTTCGCCCTTCTTTCTCATTCAAAATACGCAGAGAATAATACCAAGTAACATAGAAACTGTCTCTTGGATAACTTATAAAACACTTTTTTTTCAAAACCACCTATTTTTGGTTGGTTGTTTTCAGATTATCTGGCGGCGTCAGCAACACGATGGCTATAATGCGCCGAACATTCATCATTAGACAAGCCAACATACATTTACAAACACTCATGCCTAACACGGGACTCGAACCCGCAACCTCGCGGTCTAGAAGCTAGCAAGCTAACCACTATACCGTTTACTTATTGTTGAGTTTGTCCTTCGTATCCGCAACGCCTCACATGTATTATATTTTGGTATTTGTTAGGTTCTTAGGGTATCTGTTGCTTCAACAACCAACATGGAACTATCTCAAAATAGCATCAGTGTCTAATCTTAACAGAATTTTTATTATGGTAGGCGTACAAAATGGAACTTAGTAAACTCATACTAGCTTTGATTACCCTAAGTAATGAAGTCGAGCCAGGGTGGCCACAAAATTCAGGAAAAAAAGTTCCCTGATAATTCCCTGATCGATTTCTAAAAAATTCCGTGATTGTACGCCAAATTTTTTTCAAATATCCCTAATTTTTCAGGATGTGTAGACACCATGATCAAATTAACACGCCAATTTATTAAAAATATACGGGCATTCGGAAAGCAAGTTCCGTTTGGTAATGAAAAGATGACGAATACAGGTACAGCCAAGCAATTTATTTCACAAAAATCTACAATACTTAAACTACCTTTCGACATCCCGTAATTTTCCAAGCATTTATTATAGCGTGGTATAAGTTTTTGTATTCCTTATTTTCTTCATAGACTGTTGCCGCCTGAATTGTCAATCATGTGGTAACCCAGTTTTTCTTTAACAATCTCGTAAACAGCTGTCCATGAAATTTGTGAGAATTCAAGAGCAAGAGCATTAATCGTAAACTTGAGGTTTTCCTTAATCTTTAATCCTTCAACTGCACTAACCACTTCATCAGAAACTCATTGCAGATAGATTCAGTGCCGGAACTAGGGGGGGGGGGGGGCAGGCGGGGCAGCTTCCCCGGGCGCTAACCAGAGGGGGCGCCGAAAAGCCAACAAAGCACTATTTGTTGTATAAATTTTAATATTTGGACGAAAGGATAATTTTTCATAAATAAATTTTCATTTTTTCTTAAAATTCTGGATGATCTTTAAGATATCCAACAGAAGAAAAAATCCACTAGAAAAAAAAATAATACATTTGTGTACAAAGAAAGTAATAATCTATCCTTTTACAAAAGAATGACAACGAATTCTCCCTACCCCCTGATGAAGAATAGGTTTGTGCTACATGGCAGGCTGCCAGAAATGCTAATTTAAAATCGCATTGGTAATATAGTCGCAATGTAGTTAGATAAAATTTAACATTACAACAATTTAATGCTGTTGAAATTTTCGTAAATTGAAATATGTCGAAGAAATTATCTGGGGCGCAGAATCGCAGAAAAGCCAAAGAAACTGCAAGAATATCCCAACCTTTTATCATCTTGGCTAGTTCACGAGACTGAAACCAATGAAGGTAAGAATTTTTTTTAATTTGTAACCTAATAAACTTCGGAAAATATGTATTAAGGACAAGGGTTACGTTTGGGATATATCTCTTGCCAAATATATTTATTGTTCTCTAGGAGTCCGCAGGAATTTTTACAAGGGCTGAAAGATGTTGAATTGTTTAGAAATCGTTTACTTTTGTTTTTGAGGTTGATTATCATTAACTTTAAAGGTTCATTGCGATTCCTAATGAAAATTAATTAGCAAAAAATTAATTAAAAATTGAAATAATTAACGATTGAAACGTTATCTTTAAGAGAATAATTTAGTGGTTCTTCAGCTAAAAACAGATTTTTTTTTCATTTTTACACATTTTGAATCGTGCTGAGTTTAAAAAAACTGGGGGTGTTGAACTTTGAACAACTTTCAATTCCCACTGTTTCCTTCATTTAATTTAGCAATTATTTTGGCTGTAAAAATGACAGCGCAAGCACGATTTTGACAAAAACCGTAACGCCAGGTGTAATGGCCAAAGTAGGTCAATCCGTTTGAAAGTAATGCTGACCACAGACAACACACGGACCCACAAACTTTTTTTCTAGAACACTTTTTTGATTCAGAATGTTCTGAAACGTGAAGAAATGCAAAAAAATTATGCGATAAAAAGTTGACACAAGAATTCCTATTGAGCACAAGAATTTATATTTATCGAAAAACATATCGATTTTTTAAAAATAAAAACGAAAACAGTAAATTACATCCTATCCAAATCTCAATATAAATGCACTGACTAAATATGTGACTATATATTTTTAACAATATATTTTACTATATATTTTTAAATCCCTTATATTAACTTCACTTTTGTTTGAGTGTGCGTTTGAGCCTGGCGTACAAATCTGCGGATGCTTAATTAACCCCCTTCCCATCATCCTATCGTCCTGAAACTTGGCCAATTAGCTTAAAGCCCATGACAATACATTGGGTCTATTCCTAGTTGACGTTAAAATATCGCCAAGCCGATTTGGCGCTGTTTTGTAGGCGATACAGTTCTAAATTTGGCAATCCCATTTTTTTTTATTGACGCGCTTTGGCTTCAACCTTTCTATACTACAAATCATGGAGCTGGTTCGTTTCTCAATTTTTCATATTGGAATTCCGAATTGGCGACATTCTGGCTTTGTCGCCAACTTTTCAAAAGTGCGCCAACCCATAAACGTGAACTAGGAATTTACCGTTTTTTTTTTTTTTTAATCGACGCGGAGTTTCTCAAGCATTTTAATAAATCATTTAAAAAAAAATACTTTTATTGTTAATAAATTGATAATTCTTATAAGGGATTTGATTAAAAAGTTTGTTTTTTACAGGTTAAATTATTAACACTCCTACTTTTCTTTTTTGATCATACACAAGCATTCAAACATGTTTCGTAAAAAGAGAAAACGGAAGCATAAAAGTGCCTAAGTGTAACATTTTATCTATTCCTAAATGATGAAAAAATAATAAAACATCAAGGCATGAATTCTAAAAATAGATCTCAAGGCCTTATTTTTCATAAAAAATAACGAAAAAGAAAGTATTTTCCAGGAAGTGATAAATAAAATAAAAAGAATCCAGTCTCCATGCTACGAGAAAAAGGCGCCAATTTTCAGCGTGAGTTATATTGTCATTTTGACGGCATTATTTTTCACCAAACAGATGTCATGTTCGTCAAATTGTGTCCATTGCATTGGTGAGAATTTTAAGTTCTCCAAGAAAATGGAGAACTCACACATAGCACAGTAAGTAATATATTATTCATTCTATTATTAAAATGAGTTTCAATAAGTTTAAATTAATTGTTCTAAAATAAACATTTATGTGTTTACCAACTATTCAATGATTTTTGTAGACAAGTCATTAAATTAATTTGCTTTTGTGTTCAATGAGTTCTGGTAATATTCGGAAGCTTTTTTAATTTTTGTATTAGTATTTTACAGAAGAAAATATTTTTTGAAATGTAAAACAGCTTAATTGTTTATGATCTAAGACGTTTTGAAAGCAGGTTAACCAGATTTTGTGTTAAAAAGTGTTACATATCATTCAACTATGTTCGTTTGTTTGTTTGTTTGTTTTGAAACCACCGACTGTCTATTTCTGCCACTTATAAAGTGCTTAACACAGCCAAATACGTCTCGTAATTTTGAGCATCTAGAAGAATACGAGATCAAAATCTTCTAGTGTAAACCCCTCTCACCGACCCCACCACACCAACGAACTATGTTCTTTTATTTCATTGTAACTGACATTATTTGTATTGATTCATTAGTTATTTTTTTTTTGTCTTTATGCAAATCTTTATGCAAGCAGAATGAACCCTGGTCATTAATAAGGGCTTGTCAAATATATTTATTTAAAATTTCAATTAATTAATTCTTTTATTGTTTGTTTCAAAACAGAATTTTACAAAGGAAAAACCTTTGTTAATTTTCAATGTATATATAGTTAGCTTCAAATCTAAAAAATTATTGTGTGGGGGCGCCAAAATGAATTCTTGCCCCGGGTAAAAAGTGACCTAGTTCCGTCCCTGGATAGATTCCCCATAAGCCGCGCAGATTTGGCGATGAATTTATATTGCTTTAACGTTTTTCTAATTCAGAAAACGAATTACTGATCGAATTTTACAAGCGGCGGGACTTACAATCAACGCCGCTATTATTAACAATTACCACGGAGGGCACACTACACAAAGCTATGAGCTATCTCAAAACGGAATCATTTCGTTCTGCTTGACTCAGAGTAACTACCGCGCTTGCGCGGAACTGCGATCGTAGCGCTACAGCGGAGGAAAATGGAAACGGAACTTACTTTCGAACGTACCTTGTAGTTTTGATGGTGATGAAAAGTTTCAATTATCCGTAACAATAAACTTCTAACGATAACAGGGGTCAAAGTGACAAAATAAGAATATATAGGATTTTTTCAAAAAAAATATAGGACAATATAAAACATCAAATAACTGCACACAGTTGCTACTGAACTTCAAAATTAACTCTTTATAGATTTATATACTCGTTATATTGAATTTAAGAGAATAGAAAACACACCTTTAAAAGAAAGAAATCGCCTGATCCTGAATATGTGATCCGTTATTGCATCAATATTCCATCCCTAAATCAAGTTTTATTAATTACATTATTTGCAATCATGAGTCTTTTGCTTCCAGCATTTTTAACTGATCCAATTTCTTTAAGTATTTTCTTTTTATCCCTGTTTGCAGTCTTTTGTTGATTCAAATTTACTGTTCAGTGTCGGCTGGATTGGCGGCGAAAAGTGGGAGATTTATCGCCGAATGTGGCAAACCTGGCACTTGGTTTTAAAGCAACCCTAGTGATCGTTTGGATTTGACAACACAACGAATTATGTAATTTTCAATTTTGGCGACTTTTATGAAAAAATCGTGGCTAATATTCCGATCCGGTACGAATTCTGCGCCAAGGCGATTTTCGCCAAAAAATGGCAGCCCTGCCATTTTTTTAGAGCAAGATAACTGCCTATGGTTGCCATAATTTGGAGCGGTTTGGTTGTATTCAGATTATCTGGCGCCGTCAGCAACACGAGTGGAGCGGTTTGATGTAAACAATTCGTTGCGCAGAATCCGTACAGGATTCGGAATAAAAAAAATCGGCATTCGACATTATACAGTAAATCTTAACCCTTTTGTTTCCTTCATCAATTATTGACTGAGCACTCAAAATGTTCTTTAGTAGTCCTGCAAGTCAATCCCAAGTTGTTTTTATCCGTTTTTCCCGAGGCAGAGTTTTGTTGTTGCATCTCTCTCTACATTATGGCCAATTAATTTATTACGTTGGAGGAGAAATCAGATCAGAAATTCAAATCCGATTGTTATGGAAATGTTCACATGTTTACAATTCCCGCCGGTCCCGTAGAGTTGAGTTGTAGGTTATGCAGCACTTGACGTCACAAGAGATAAAACGTCGCGCCGCCGTTACAAACATCGTTTTTGTCAGGTCTTTTTCACCTACAATCGCGCCACAGAATCCGAAATATTAAAAAATGGCAACAAACGGAGCCGTTATTACGAATTCGAAGAAAATATAGATCGAATCAATGTATAAATATAGGATATATAGGACAATTGCAAAATATAGGACAATATAGGACGTTTTTACCGATTTTTAAAAAAATATAGGATTTATAGGACATATTGGACGTCTGCGACCCCTGCGATAACAATCACAAATCTCTGGGAAAATGGCGCCAAACTACGGAAGAACAGGAAAACGTGGCTAAAAATGTCCCCGATTTTCGAGAAATTTTTAAAAATTCCCCGATTGTTTTCAGAATTAGAAAGCTCCCTTACATTCCCTGATTTCCAGGTTCTGTGGCCACCCTGGCGAGCTAAGCGAGCCTGTTTTAAGAAGCGTCAAAAGCGAGAGTCTATACACATCGACGGTGCAGCTATTATGAATATAAAAATAACGTACCTTCCCAATTATTTCTTTCAAAGATTTTTCATCTGGTAAGTTTCTTGCGCCGATGTACGATGACAAAGAAACCTTGATGACGTTAATGTCCACACATCGGTATGGGTCCTTCTTCGTGCCCGTATCTAATCAAAAATATAAAAGGCAAAAATGATTCAACAGAAAATTTCAAATCTTTTCTCGAATGCATTTAAATCGTACAACCCTTGGTAAAAAGTTTCTGATTACCGAATCGAATCCACACATTGTGTTTATACGAGTGGTTACTTTTCCCCTATCTCAATATATCGAGAGCTTACAGGTAAAACACACAAAATACAAAACCTAACTTTACAAAAAGAAAAGGACAATTCCCGCATTTCTTAAAAACGAGTGAAATTAGTTTAAATGTATGAACAATTTCTTTCCGATTCCAAATATTCTAACACAAGTTCTTTAAAAAAATTAGTTATTTAAATATTAAGAATAGAAAATTCGTCCGATCGCAATCCGATCAAAAAGCAGGGTTCCTACTCAAATCACAGAATGAAAATCAATGACTTTTCAATGACTTTTAAGGACCTAATCAATGTTTTCAAGGACCTTTGAAAATTTGTTTTCAGGCATCATATCAGTAAATTAATTTTTAATAAAGTATATTCTGCCAAAAAAGTTACAAATATGTGGCGGTCACGTTTGATAGCAAGTCCGAGTTGTATTTTTATAAATTTAGCAGTTAGCCACATAACATCTGCAAAAATTAAGGACTTTTAAGGACCTCTAAGTATTTTCAAAGACTTTTAAGCACCTCAAAGCATTTTCAAGCACTTTCAAGGCCTTGAAAACAAGTTCAAAAATATTAAGCACTTTTAATGACTTTCAATGACCGTGGGAACCCTGAAAAAGATACTTTATAGCTGTGACGTCAAAACATCCTTCTGTTTCTAAGGTTATCGTGTAGTTTCTGCCAAATAATAATTGGCGCTGGTTTGGTAGACCGGTAGGCGCGATTTGCGAGAAACCTGGAAAAACTGGTTTCCGCTACTGGTTTCAAGCCAAGTTGTTTCAGATGTAGTGAAGTCACATTCGCTTCAACGCGAATGTATCGTTTTTCCCGCCAAAACAAACAACCGAACTTTGGTTACAAAAAACAAAAACAGAAAAAACCCGCAGTGAGCAGAAATTTTTTGTGTTTATGGTCTTTTCGAAACATTTAGATTTGATAAAAAATAAAAATATGCGGGAATTGTCCATTGAAAAAACACTCGAAATTCAAGATTTGCAACCATGTTTCTTCAACGCTTCGAACTTTTTCTTATTTTTAGCGAACAATTAATTTTTGTAGCGAGGAGAGAGGGGGTGGGGGATGTCTCATATGTAAAGTATAATAACTCCATAACTGAGTGTCAGTTTTCTCTCTTGTACACCTTCGTTTTTTGATATACTAAATACTTGTTATAAATACAATACTCGTAGTCAAATAATCTATATCAATTACATGAATTGCAATTAAAAGATGCTTATAACATGAGTCAGTAAACCATTACGCAAGAAAGTAAATTGAGTCTCAAAAGAAAAAAGTTCCGAATCATCGAGAAAAAATATTTGAAAGCTAACGAATTGCAACACATTTGAAGTGGCATCACCAAAACTTTAACTAACCACCCACACTGAGCTAAAGAATACGGAACTGGAGTGCTGACTGAGCGCGCCGAAACCGAATAGCACCCTTTAGCGAGAGTGCGAATATGAAGGAGAAAAGTAGTTCCTCCCCATAGCTTCATGCATTGATAATTATGGGTGAAGTTTTGGCTCTTCACTTGCAATCAGCAACTTTTATACAGAAACAAATTATTTTTTATTGGAGTAGAATTCTTGCTTCCAAAGTCAGGATATTAAGGTGTTATTTTTATTGGAAATTATACTGTTTATATGAGAATGGAAATGTGCCAAATCAAGCAAAATAGAGATTTAGGTTACGGGATCTAACTTATTTACCATGTTTATAAGATAGAAATTCTTTTATGGAAGTTCGGGAAATTGGGCCAAGTATGTTAATTTAATTCAAATGCATATTTTAGATCTTTGAGGCACGGCGGGATTAAAAATATCCTACCTTTTTAAAGCACAGTACTGCATTTTGAGGCTTTTTTAGAACCACACCAAAACAATGCAATAGCTACATACACAATAAAATTTCTGTGCAACATGGATCTATTTTATTTTTTGAAATCTTATATCCAAATGTTCGTGTTGCCCTTGCACCAAATAAATTTAAATCCAATCAACCTATGCTCCTAAAGTGTTAAGGTTATCCAAGAGTTTTCAATCCTTTTTAGGACATTTTTAACTTTTGGATTTTTTTTTTTTTTTTTTTTTTTTTTTTTAAAGCTAACAATGACTTTAATTTTAAAATTAGAAAAAAATTGTGATAAATTTTTCTACTATATTATAGAATTGAAAACAATGTTGGTTGTCAAAACATTAAAATAAATTATTGAATCATAAAATAACAATTGATGAAATTAATAGTCAATTTGTTTTCCTTCATTTATTTTCAAGTATACAAAACAATATAATAGACCTTTAAACTAATGAGCTTAAAGGACAGACAATAAATAAAAAGTTTTGTTAATTTTGCACCTGCAAGATTTTTGTACAGAACTTCCACATATTCTTTTTTCAGAACTTTTTGAGTAATGAGTATCCTTATGAATGATGAATGCAGGGATGTAAGTGCCAAAATGTGATTTTGGAGCACTTCTGGAGCAGTAAAAATATGGTTTTGGAGCAGTGAAATACGGTTTTGGAGCAGTAAAAATAGGATTATGGAGCAGTTAAATACGGTTTTGGAGCAGTAAAAATAGGATTTTGGAGCAGTTAGATACGGTTTTGGAGCAGTAAAGTATTGCATTAAAATTAACGATTTGTCGAACATTTGTTAGTATTTTGATCGAAATATATCTACTTTATGCTAACTTAAAGTCAAAAAAGTCAATTTGCGTGTAAATTAATTTACAATAAGAATAATTATTAATTTGAATATATTATGTAAAAGATAAATGAAATGGTAGTGTTTATTTTAAGATAGGGCATTTTTCGTGCTATTATCAGTGCTAGGAAAAAAAGAACGTGATCATTAACTTCTGCCCCAACAATAAAAGTCTGAAGAAATTCATTTCCCTTTCAAACTACCAATAAGAAACCATGAATTCATATTTGTAATACTGAGCACAAAACAAACACTGAAAATTTAAAAAGTTAAAAAGTAAATTTCGTAAAATTAATAGCTGATAGTTGTAATGGTTTCTTTTATATTAGTAGTACTATTATTTTTCTTCATTAAAATAATATTTACTTACTCAAATGTTATGATTCAATTATGGATAATTTACAAGTATTTCAACAATCCATTGCATGTCTAATTAAATTTGAAAATACAATTATAAAACAAATAAATAAACTCTGCAAAAAAATTCGCACACCTATTTAGCTTAAAAAGTATTTAGAATATATATATATTTTTTTTTACATTATATTGATTTTAAATATGATAAATTGTCGAAATTCAATAATCAACTCTAAATAATAAGACTGCCAATAATAATCCAATTAAAATGTATAAGTCCTCCATTACAAATGTTGTACATACATGTATTTTTAAGCAATGAAAACAAGTACATTTTTTTGCCTTTTTGGTAGAATGCAATGAAACAAAAGCTTGTTTCTTTAAGTACATACTGATTCTTGATTTTGCTTCTTTAAGAAGCATTTGTCCGCTTTCTACGAGATGCATACTCTTCTTTTTAATCCCTTCTTCAATGTTTTTTTCAGAATTGTTTAATAATTCTTGGGATGCTTTTAATTTTTGTTGTATATCAGATTCTTCAGCTTTCAATTGCATTGTGTCTGTAATGACTTCAACTTTTGGCTTAGTAACTTTTCGTTTTTGTTGCTCCATTCTGCTTGAATACTTTTTGTAAGCACCTCGTGAAGCTTTTAGCATCTCAACTATAACCTGAAATGTGTCCAAGCCTCCTAGTGTTTCAACATGTGATTTCACTTGTCTTAGACCATTTATACTGCAAATATTTAAATTTAATAGACTCTCCAACAGTTGCTTATTTATGCTGAATCCTCTCTCTACATCCGCATTTCCATGAGGCAGACTCAGAAGGGCATTAGATAACATTAGATAGTAAAGGATACTTCGCATTTCTAAGATTATCTCTAATGCAGTGATGCAAGTACCAAAATGTGATTTTGGAGCACTGTCAGAGCAGTAAAAATAAGATTTTGGAGCAGTAAATTATTACATTGAAATTAGTGATGGAGCAAATATTTTTATATATTTCAACCTTGATATTTCAAATTAATTTAAAGTAAAAAAAAGGTGTAACTTGTTCATTATATAAATAAGTTTGCATTCTAAATTTACATTAATTTGATTGCATTACTCAAAAACTAAATTAAAAAGCATGACATTTATCAACATCTTTGCCAACAATTAAAATATTAGAAATTTTCAATGATATCATAAGGTTCAGGGCACAGCATGGCCCTAGTGTTGCTTTGTGCCACAAAAACTAACCAACTAACCAATCATTAGGTTCGGTTCATCACTGAAAGTTTTTCGAAATAATCTCAGTTAGCTACTTTTAACAACTGATGAAATAAGATTTTTTTCTTTAAATTACCTATAGAAGTTCTTCCCAATAATCCAAAATAATGTAACTGTATACAAAGTACTACCCCCCCCCCCCCCCCCACCTCCCCATGCACAAAAAGTGAAACAAGGCTGCTTAGCAGCAAGCATTAGATTTCATAACTTGTTTGGGCTGGTAGCTTCACTTAGCAGGTTTTTTTAGGGCTATTTGTTAATTGGAAGATATTTTTTTTTAACTCAAAAATTTATACCTTTAACTGAAATTTGACAATTATACTAGCATTTAATTTATATATAAAAAAAATAACTTCTAATGTAATTAAATAATAAATTAAAACAAGGCAATTTGAAAAATAATAATTTTTGTAGTGGTTTGTTTTATAACACTACTCTCCATTGTCTAATAGAGGGTTATAGAGGGTCCCCATGTGAAATCTCAAGGTCAATGGAAACAAAATGATCTTAAGTCTGTGGTTTTGTGTAATCCTTAAAAAAAAAAACGACACATTTGGTTAGGTTTTTTTATTAAAATATATGGTAAAAAATAATCATGTACTCTTAAAGTACTAAGAAAAATATTTATTATCTTTAGTTACAACCAGGCAAGAAAACATATCCAAATTGGATGCATAAAGATTGATGTCATGCCTTCTACAGTTTGAATACAAAGCGCGAATCCCTGGTTCGTTGATTGAAGTTTAACGGCGCAAAGGTCATACTGCCGCGAATCCCTGATCTTTCCCGCGGCTAATTTAAAAACAAATATTTGTAAATACAAGAAATCTACTTTTTTTTTTAAATAGAGGCTTAAATCCCCCTCCCCCATTCAAGTTCTTCGTAGAATTTCTAGTCTACCTACGGTACGACTTGGCGCTTTTTCTGGGAATTGGCTACAATAAAAGAATGACGCAATATGCTTTTTCCCGTTTGTTGCCAAGTCAAAATCATGATCCAACATCCAGGGTTACCAAAAAATCATTTACTATTAGTCACCAAACCTTCCACCTAATCACCACGGCAAGTTCAAAATTCAAATCCCGTTTTACCGATGACTTAGAAATTGAGCCCGGAAGTGTTTGGAGAAGGGGCTGTCAATTGGATTAAGAAGTTTAGAAATTAAAAAAAAAATATTCGAGTTTTCTTTTAGCTTAAAGAAAGCTATGTATTTCTTTATTATTGAAACCAGGCAAGAGAGCAAATCTAAACCGGATGCACTAAGATTGCTTGTGTGAAAAATAGAATACCACGGAGCCTCGGTAAAAAAAATTCTAAAAATAATCATGTATTCTATAAGTATATATATATAAAAAAAAAAAAAAATTCTATAACTAAAATCAGCCAAGAAAACAGATTTAAATCAGATGTACACAGATTCATTTACTACTTCTTTACAGTTTGAAAAACCTACAACTAAACAGAGAGAATGTAATATGTATTTTCAAGTGCGAACCAGTTCCGGCACGTTAGCTGACGAAAAACGCCCTTGAAGTGCAAAATATTCGTTATCGCTTTATTGGCGACGTTCCAGATAATTTTTAAAAATTTCGAGCCAAAATTCTTGCCAAGTAGTTTTTTGAAGTCAAAAAATGATTTTTGGCGCAGTTCGGCGCAATCTTGACCGAAAAGAGATTTTTGGCGCAGTTTGGAGCAGGGTAGTCAGTTTGGCGCACTTCGGCGCAATTGGAGCAGCTCTTACATCCCTGTGAATGTCTTAGAAACCACTTATATGTCATCTTGTTTATTTTGAATATATGCATTTAAATTCCAAATTTAAAATTATTACATTACTAATAAAATTTATTATATACTTTATCAGAGTTCAGAATACGGCAAAAATTGCTATATCGTATGGTAATCGGATCATAACCAAATTATAGCAGACATTCGATATCGATATTGCAATTTATTTTACTAAATATTTTCATACAATTTGTGTCAGAAGCAATATTGTAAATATTTTAATACAATTTGTGTCATAAGCAATATTCAGTTTCTATTTGAGCACATCATAATTGGAATTACAATTTCATTTTCAGTAGCTTATAAAATATACAATCTCTTAATATATTAAAAGATAAATTTATACTTCTTCAATAACAAAAGTATGAATAATGCAGGTGTACTTAATATGGCTTTAACAGAAGCTTCGCTGGACACACTTCGAATCGCACGAAATTGAACACAAAGTAAATAATCAAATCTTAAATCCTTTCAGGGCAAAGTAAAAAGCTCACCGACTAATTGAAGATTTCCAAGCCGCAAAATTATTTATATTAACGTACGAGACATTTCTCAAAATATCCACTTTTGTTTTGATGATCACTATCCGGAAACACTCAAACCTTGGTATTTCCCGATTTATATAAATGTAAACAAGCTTTTTCTAAGCTGTATTATCGCTGTAAATAAATAAAATAAGATAAAATAGAACTTTAAAAGAAATACGTCACTATTTTGCAGAAAATACGCAGAGTATTTGGCCCGCCACGAATAATTTGAATAGACAAATCGCAATGTTTTGCCCTAAAAGTCTAGCAGGTGCTTGACTTTTAAGGGATACTGTATTAATGAGCGTGGCTCGCAAGCTCACTTGTAAAAGAAGCCAAGGTCATCCATCACTCCAGTGTTTTCTTTAGCTCAGTGACCACGCATGCGATCAAGATCATAGTAAATAGAAATATATCAATCAAACACAGCAAACACTTACGGGAAATAAGATCATAAAAACTGACTTCCTGGTCCATTAAACGCTCAGTGATACTTTTCCATTTTCTTCCCTGAAATGAAAATAGGAGCACTTTTTAAACACAACAGATTAGACGGAACATTGCAATATTTATGGGTTATTTTTACAAGAACAGACCTTATGAAAGGCGCTGCTTGTGAGTATAGCAGATGACTGTGACGTCACCATGCATAAGTTTTTACTTTAAATACTTTACATGCATTTCTAACTTTTATGTGCTTATTGAGCTCAGATCGAATTAGCATTGTGTTTTACCACTACGAAAAATCATCTATTTCGTTGCTTTGACTAATTTGTGTTTGCTTCCGATTGATAGAGTACAATGTCGTCGACAACGAGTCTATCTCGCAAGTTTCAGTTCGATTAAAAAAATTAGTTATTAAAATATTAAGAAAAGAAAATGCCCGAAAACCTCGACCGATCGCAATCCAATCAAAATGCTACTTTATAGTTGCGAGTCAAAAACCATCCTTCCATTTCTGTAGTTATCGTGAGGTTCCTGCTAAATAGAAACTCTACGAAGATTTTGCAAGCCACAATAAAACATACAAACAAAATCGAAATAGCTAGGGAAATAGTGATAATCAGTAGACAATGTCACTGTTTGGGTGTCCATTTTCAAACAGATCGTAAAATTTAAATAGTAATAGTCACATTAAAAAGCTTTTCTAAATGTTTAACAACTATGTAGTAGAACTACAGTAACATTATAATTACTAATTATTTTGATAAGAAGTCTAATTTTAAATTATAAGGTAACTTTTTATTCTTATTTATTTGAATAGTAACTATTTAGTTGTAGTTTCAACAACTAATTAATATTCCTTTAAATATACTACTAAAAAATACCTCCAAAACTCAAATAAACAGGAAAAATTAGGCATCTTTGCCTTATTTGACATACTTACTTTCAACTTGAGAATGAGATTCCCAACAAGTTGCACGAAAAGCTGGTTTGTGTAATCCGAATAGCTTGGTAAGTAGGGACATTCAAACTTGTGATCTGGCCACGCCTCTTTCTAAATTTATACATTTAAAGTGAATTATTCATGCGCAAATAATAAAATAAAAACCTCGTGGAAAAATTCACAAAAAATAATAATAATAATAATAATAAAATATGGAACATGTGATGAAAACAAACAATTATTCCTTAAATTAAATTTTTAGAATATACTTTCCCGAAATTAGATATTGCATATCATTTAGATTGACATGTGTTTCATAACAAGGGTGACATTTAATATTTACTTGATTCAAGAAGGTTGTTTTGAAAGAAACTATTCCAACTAAATAGTAGTCTACACAGACAATAATAGGAGTACAACAAAAGTAAAAAATGTTTACGCCATATATGAAAGACTAGCTGAATACCCGATTACGAAATTTTACTATGATGAGCATTTTAGCAAGCAAAGGATATTCATACATCCTACATTTCGGGCGTTTGACTCCATTTTGGATATCCTGAAACTTTATTTATCAAATTTTGGAATAGCTTGACCTTGTTGGCATTTGTACCCAAAAACAGTTGTGATTACATTGGAAGTGGAATATCCCTCGTTTCCAAAAGTTGGCAAAACCAACGCCACCTAGAGAGGTCTCTAGGTTAGCAAAACGCGGTTAGCAAGCAGCACTTAAGCTACTAGAATACGGTCAAATTTTTAATTAATATTATTTATGATATATAATTTTATTATTTAGTATTTTTTTCATTATTTTAATATTTTAATTATATTAGTTTTAGAATTATTTTATTTACTTTTAGAAACTCCTAAAAACATAGTTGTTGAAACGTAAATTGGCTTTGAAAAGAAACCTTAATAGTTGTATAAGCTATTCTTAGGCTCTTTTAACTAATGAGTTTATCGACTACAGCTCGTTTCGAACATTTGACCCGTTTTCAAACTCTTAAAATTTGTTAACAGCTTACTTTTACTAGGTTAGTCCTTGTTGACATTAGGGTCTATTCCTAGTTGAAGTTAAAATATCGCCAAGCCGATTTGGCGCTGTTTTGTAGGCGATACAGTTCTAAATTTGGCAACCAAATTTTTTTTTATTGACGAGCTTTGGCTTCTGCCTTTCTATACCACAAATCATGGAGCTGGTTTGCTTTTCAATTTTTCATATTTGAATTCCGAATTGGCGACATTCTGGCTTTGTCGCCAACTTTTCAAAAGTGCGCCAACCCATAAACGTGAACTAGGAATTTACCGACATAAGTTCCAATTTTTAGAATTGTGATTATAGGGGAAGCGGGAGTATTAGTGATGAGTCAGTGAGTGATTTAATGGCTTTGCTTTTTAAAGTTAGATTTTAGGTTTCAAGAGAGCAACCAATATTTGTACAACATTCAAATCATGAAACTATTGCCTATTAACGCATATTTTAATCCAAGTTTGCAACAACAAATTATATTTTTATATATACAGACATATTACAGTTCGCTATCAAAAAAAGACAAAACTTCACAGGATGAGTTAATTTTGAGGATTTGCACCAATATCAGTAAATGAAAACGGAAATCTTCAGTAGCATATCTGTATATATGAAAACTAGCACCATTTTTGACGTTTAATCAAAGTAGAAAAGTTTTATAATACATCAAAAGCCGACTGAGTGAAAATTGTATTACCAGCATTTACGTTAAAGATTATAGATAATGACTCATATTAATTGTTACACATTTAATTAATGTCTCTCACTTAAAACACCAAATTTGAACTCTCTACCTGGCAACTTTTCCCACAGTATTTCATGATTCCACATGACCCACATTTCTTCAAAGATGCACCACTGAAAAAAAAAATTATTAAAACAATTTTTAAAATTTATTTATTAAAACAATTTTTATAAATTATTTATTAAAACAATTCTGGCATAAATTCATGAAAAGTAGAAATTTGGCCTGTAAAACTTTCGTTTCCGGCAAAATTGAAAATCAAATAAAAAAAAAAAATTACAAAAATCACGTATCGATATTTTTTTTCTCTGCAACAATATATATTATCGATATTTATTTTGATCGATATTTCCCACCTCTAAGGCTGAGAAGTATTAATTTTTTTTATTGTATAATCATTTCCTGTGTAGTTCTCAAAATTCTAGGAAAAATATTTTACTTTTTATTTCATCAGATATACTATCTTGAAATCTATTTTTAAAATTCAATTAAACATATCCAATACTGCCTTTGTAATTCATTTTTTTATTTCAAAAACTTGGAAGAATTATAATGTTACTCTTCTGTATTTTTCTATCTTTGAGTTCTTTTGTTCTCAACACTGTCTCTTGAATGCCGTGAGATGCAGTTGGAGGATAAAAAATCGTTAAAAAAATTTAATTTTTTTTTCTTTTTAACAGGGTTGCGCTTTCAAAAATCAATACCATGAATTTTTTCAAACTATTCTCAAAGTGTAAGGGTTAAAATGCATAACTATTAATTAAAATTTATAAATAATTAATAATTTTGATAAAATGCCTCTAAGCATTTTCAAGAACTTATAGGCACCTCTAAGCACTTTCAAGGCCTTGAAAACAAATTCAAAAATATTAAACACTTTTAATGACCGTGGAAACACTGAAAAAATCAAAGCAAAACCATATTTTAATAAAAAAAATTATATTTATATCTAGACTCCTATAACTTGCTAAATTAGCTAAAAAAAAGTCAGAAATTTTCCACTTATATACCTCTTCTTATTATCACTGTTAATTTTATGAATGAATATGCTCAATACAGGAAATATTAAAAAGTTTATCTTATATTTTACAAATTAGAATTGGAATGATAAAATTTATAAAATATACAATTGCTTAGAGTTATACCAGAGATAGTACACAATATTTTAACAACAAAATAAAAGTGAAAATATTTATTTACAAAACAATTCATATTATCCCGATTGCAACACTAATTCGTCAACTACCTAAATCTAACATATATACATGGCTAACATGTGCTGTCAAGTGATCATGATTCAAAAAATAAAATCCAGTGTCACATTACGGTGGAAAAATAACAACGCCTTTTGGCATTCGATCACCACGAATGGTCATAAAAAAGTTTTGTTAAAACTCGCTAAGAACTTACCTTTTAGAGATTGAGATTTTATTGACATTACTTCAGAATTTTCGCGAATAAATTATGAGATAATACTAACATAAAAAATTTAATATATAAAAAAAGGTTACAAGGTTATAATTAATTTTTTACAGAGGAATTAGTTTACAGCACCCTAAAAAAAGTTTAACAAGACATGGCGTTCTAGCTTGTGTCCAGGTTATCGAAACTTGGCGAGGAATTAAAAAATTCGGCAGTGTTGTCGACATTAAGAAATCAATAGATTGTTAAAAAAACGAAACTTAAGTACTAAATACAAATTCTGGATTTTCAAGGCACCAAGATTGACCGATAATCGAAAAATAATAAAAAAATTATCGTATGCAACTGATCATGCAGAGGTTTATACTAGAGATCTTCATAAGTCGAAAGGGACTTCCCCTCCATTTTTCTGGACGTTCTCTATGCACTAAAAAAAAATAGGATATGACTAATTATCTTCGGTTAATTTGCCCTTTCATAGAATTAGTAATCAATCCAAAATGTGACTTGAATCATAACTTCTACGACGAAATGACATTATTCGATTTAGATACACTATATTAAGATACACTATTATTCAATTAAGATGCTTATAGGACCCGTCCATTTAGAATAACTTTCCTCAGCTTAAAATATAGTTTAAAATTGTAACACTTCATCATTCTCATCACTTTCTAAGCAATTAGAAAACCATAACAAGTGTTCAGAAATTTTATTTTTATCTCCAAACAAAAACTTACCAAAAATCGCCAGGTCCCTCTATAGCGCATCTGTAGCATTAACAGCAAACATTTATTCAATTATAGGGTGGGACTATTTTCTGTTGCACAGAAACATTAATCTTTTAATAATACAAAAGAAAATTTCAAATATTTTCTACTCTAAAAAAAAAAAATTGATAACCCGTTAAAAAGCCGATTTAAAAAAAAATATTTCCTAATATAATATTTATGTTTAACTCATAAATACATTAATTGCTTTAATGCCAATAAAACTTAAATTTATCAACTCCTCGGACCAGTCTCAATTTATCCAAAATGTACAAAGCATATAAATCCAAAACAAAGCATTAACTCTCACCGTGCGTAGCAGTTGGAGCAAGTTTTATCCCACAAATCGTGTTGGAGAACTTTCACGAAAGGTTTACCCTTATATATAATATCCCCAACATGATAGTACTCAGAAGACTTCGTTGACATTTTTACTAAAAATCCTTTGTACTTGAATCAATCAGGATTCCCTGTTTAAAATACAATTACGTATAAGTGTAACACACGTTTGTTGGAAATTCAGGAAGGAATGAAAATGCTAATGTGTGACGTCATCCAATCATCGAAAGCTGTTATTTTTTGTTTTGTTTCTCGCTGATATGAGTTTCGGTTCGCAAATCCGAATGAAGAAAAGTATTAAAAAAAAGTTTCTGTTGGCATGTGATGAAAGAGGTGAATAAGCAGTTATCTTCTCCCTTTGGATTTTCAAAAATAAGCTTTGATTAATCAGTGGAGAATTATGACCACTGTTTGATTTTATAGTCAACCCATTCATCTTCTATTTTCCAGTTATGGGAAACTTGGCCTTGATGAATTGCGATGGCATATTTTCAAATTCACATACATAACTAGAGTTATTAAATCCTTTATATTATCTTCGATTTTGTGTATGTGGCTGGCAGGTAAATCTTTACTTTCCGTCATCCAATCGAGCTGAGAATTGGCAGGCCAACTCGTAGTTGATGACAATGTATTCAATAACATTTCGTCGGTGGAAAAAATTTTAGTAAATAGTTCGATATGGATGTTTTCTTCGTAGCGGTAAAACACTAAGAAAACTCGATCCAAGCTCAATAAGTTACATTTGCGCTTAAAAATCGTTAATGCATCATATAAAATAAAGGATTTATATTAAAAAATTTTATTTTATGGATTATCTTACTTTCATTGCTTTGTTGGGAGGAATAGTTTGTAATTTTCTTTTTCAAGTAACAAACGTGTATCCAAACAAAAACTAACATGCTTAATCTAATAATCAATTGTCAAATGAATTACATATTTATTGACATTTTGAATCTCATAAAAATATATTTTCGGTACTCATCTCTCAGTAGAAACTCTCAACAATCACTCAAAAATAAAAATTATATCTTCATAAACAACTCCAATGGTTTGTAAGCTCTGAGCAATAGCTCAGTTCAGATTCATAAAGAGTGACGGATAAATTATTGACTTTTTACTTCCAATTACCCATATGTTTATAAAGGGTAATAAGAGTATAGTATTCGGGTTTTTTTATTTATTTTTTTGCATTTCTCCACGTTTTCGAACATCCTGATTTAAAAAAAGTGGTCTAGAAAAAATGTCTGTCTGTGTGTACGTGGTCAGTATAACTCCCGAACAATTTGATCTACGATTTGGTGTACTGGTTGGTGGTGGCCATGGGGATACTCGGCTATGGGACATACCAATTACGTTTTCGTCTAAATCGCGCATGCGCATAAAGTTGAAATCATGAAAAAAATCATGTTTTTCAGCAATTGCCTCACCTTCAAAATTCCCGTGGAAATGCGACAAAAGCGTAAAAAGTTGAAAAACGAGTGCCTTTAACACAGAGCTTTCTGCCCTGGAGCATCGCCTATCAACGAATAAATATTTTCTGATACACGCACAAGAAAGGACAAGTACCGAATATTGTCGCCAATTTCGCATTTTTTTTTTTTTTTTTGCCTATATAAAAAATTATTGCTAAAAATTTCGCCTAACTTGCGTTTTTATTTTTCTGGCATTAATTATTTAAGTAAGTGAAAATATGGAAACGGTAAAGAATATCATAAATTTTAATGCAATGACCAATATTATAGTGTAATTGAAAGTTGTATGATGTTCATGTTCCACACCCCTAGTTATAAAATAATATTACGCGCATCTATTAGCCGCACTCGCATCCCGCAGGCAGAATGCTCGCTCACTGGGAAAGTGGAATAGGCATCGAGCCTTCTCGGCGCCTTGTAGTGTTTTTTCAAAGTGAGCAGTAGACACATCGGCGATTATGATAGCTTCGCGTCGTTGTCCGATGCGATATTACTGCCTTTTTCGTATGTACTTTATAAAAAGGGATTTTTAAAGAGAACTATAAATTAGAAATTAATGGAGATGTACAAATTCACAATAGAGGGTGAATTTCGTAAGATTCTCAAACGGCAACTAGAAAAGATTATTTTCCTCTCATTTCAATGATACAATGCTTACATGGGCGCCCGCAGGATTATTTGCAGCGGGGTGCAAGGCTGATAGAATTTTGTTAAAAATCGTTAATTTTTCAGAAATGTGAATTGCAATTCCTAATGAATTGTCAATTAACAATTATGCAATAATTTTCACTTTGTTAATAAAAAAATCACGGTATATATATTTGAAAGCCTCTACTCTGCAGGCATTATTTGGTAACCAACGCAACCATGTTAAAAAAAAAAAATCTTGTGCAAGAAAAAAAGAAATGAAGGTTAATCTTATTTTTTTTTTAATCTTCTAAGTAGTGGTATTCAAAAGATAGTGTTTGGTACCAGAACCAGAAGACACAAAATGTAACTTATAAAAATATTGTTTTTATTATAAATCCTTTATATTATGCATTGTCAATTTTTAGGTGCAATTGCAAGTTACTGAGCTCAAATCAAGGTATCATAGTTTTTGACTACTGCGAAGAAAGCAACCATTTTGGATTATTTACTAATACTCAATAGATTGCCATCCACAACGAGATTCTCTAGTGAATTTTAACTCTATTGGATCTCAGCAATCAAGTTAATTAGGCCTACGAAGTGATAATATAGTAATGTGTGCAAAAGCAGCCTTTTTGTGACAAACCCAAAAACGTGATGGAAAACATTTTCATCGACCACGAATCTATGTGTCAAGTTTCAGACCGATTGAATTACGGTTATTGGGTTAATTAGCCCTGCGCAGGTTTGCAGGCCACACATGAATAAACAAATCATCAAATCTAAAGTTAAAGAAAATCACCAGAAAATTCTCGAAAACAAAATATAACACCAAACAGCAATCTCTTTAAAAAAATGTAATTGTATTAATAGTTTAATGTATGTATGGCTGCTTTCGGTGAAAACCTTCTCTCTTTCTTGCATAATTGCCCTGCCGCCTGTCCTCGAGTAAAATCAATTTCTCCAAGTTGAATTTGTGTTCGGACAGGACGTATCAACGCCGGTGGCATAAAATAGATGGCCGAGGTACTCACACTAATTATTTTTCAAGCCCTCTACCAACTCAACTTTTTCGTCAAAAAGAGTACATTTATGCTTAGCACCCAAGGAATATTAAAACATAGGAAATCAAATGTTGAATTGTGTAATGAAACTTAGGGAGAAAATACATTTTATTCAAATTGTACTAAATAACTAACACCAATTATACATTTTATTCACTTAGAAGTCTGCAGAGAAAATCATTCAACGAAAATGGAAAAGAAACCACATAATTTATAAGCAATAATTACTGAAACGAATGTTATCAGGTCATAGTTCCTATTGACTTTGACCAAAGTATTATAATGTAGCTCGGAATAATAAATAACCAAACTTACAAAACTAGTAGAAACTAAACAGAAATTAAGGAGCCAGAAAAACCCTATCTTGTGTTAATAAATAAAACGAACATCTAAAATGACAAAAAGAAAAAAAAAATAGTGGCAAAAAAAACTATTCGATGTTGCAATTATGTATCTTATTTCCATCTGGAGCTCAATCATTTTGTTTGAAAAAGAGTAATAATTTGTAATTAGCTGTCAGAATGATGTAATTTACCCATAGGTTTTACCATAATCTCCACCTTGAGGTTAATATCAAAGATTTAAAAGTACAGAAGTGTAATATTTTATTTCTTCCAAGTTAGAAAAATAATAATAAAAAAATAAAAAAATAAAACAAGAATGAAACATAAAGAAAATGCTCAATTGCTCAATTGAAATCTAAAAACTTACTATGTCCATATATCTGTTATACCCAATTTCCAATCCTCAATATTTCTAAACTGGCGCCTTAAAACCTCCTCACAATGATTGATGCTTGCAATAGCAATACTCAGCAATAAAAAACGAAATAGGAAATAAACAGGAGTCATAAAATAAAGTTGAAAAAATGTATTGTAAGATTGAACTAAAGTTTCAAAATTGCATTTGTGCTTTTCCCCCCTTGGAATTCACACTTTTTTCGCCAATTTTAATGTAATTTTCAAAAGCCAGGGGGGTGCAAGTGCCCCCCCTTGCACCCTCCTGGGGGCGCCCATGAATTCTTACAAAAAACGCATTCAATTGGAGCCATTTGTGCGCCGTGTTCTTTTTTTAAGTATCTAAAATGTTAATTATATATGAATAAATTGCTTTTCTAAACTATTTTTGAACTCCACATCTTATGCAAAAAAAAAAAAAACTTTGACAGTTAATGAGGGATCATTTGTCACAATTACTGCCGTGTCTATAAAAAGAACAACTTGAAAAATTACATACAATAAGATAGATTTTTTAACTACAGAATCCAAATAAAAAGTAAACTATATTTTTATAGAAAATTATTTATCATTACATGAATCATTACTTTTATGTTATCAATGTATGAATCATAAATTACTCCTTACTGTAAATAGAAGTCAATTAGACAAAGTATATTTTCACAAGAATTCTATTCTCCTTAATAATTATCAACTATTTTTTTTTTTTTTTGTTAATTGAAATTCTTTTGCAATAAAAATTATACGTGCCTGTTTTATCTCGATTATTATCTCGATGGAATCTATAATAATAAAACAAACTGTGTGTCTGTCTGTGGATCTATAGAAACCTACTTAAAATTGGAGTAGAGCTCTGAAATTTTAAACATAAGTAGTTTTGGCCTTCTAATTGTAAGCATCACAAACAGAATGTTAAAATTTTAATTAGTTCTTTTTTAATTAATTTTTTTAATTAAATAATAAATATGTTACAAAATAATATCTAATAGGGCTACAGCTCTGAAATTTCCAACATAAGTAGTTTTGGCCTTTTAATCGGACTTTTAAAAAACAGAATTTTAAATTTTTATTTTGTTCTTTTTTAATTAATTTTTTTTAATTAATTAATAAACATTTTACAAAACGATTACTGCCGACCAAACGGTATAGGGGTTAGCGTGCTATCTTCTAGACCACGAGGTTGCGGGTTCGAGTCCCGCGTTAGGCATGGGTGTTTGTAAATGTATGTTAGCTTGTCTAATGACGAATGTTTCGACGCATTATAGCCCTCGTGTTGCTGACGGCGCCAGATAATCTGAATACAACCAACCAACAAAACGATTACTAATAGGGCAACATCTCTGAAATTTTCAACATAAGTAGTTTTGGTCTTTTAGTTGGACTTTTAAAAAACAGAATTTTAAATCTTTATTTTGTTCTTTTTTTAATTAAATAATAAACATTTTACAAAACGACTACTAATAGGGCTACAGCTCTGAAATGTTCAACATAAGTAGTTTTGGCCTTCACCATCACAAACAGAATGTTAAAATTTTAATTAGTTCTTTTTTTTAATTAATCAATTAATAAATGTGTTAGAAAACGATATCTAATAGAGCTACAACTCTGAAATTTTCGACATAAGTAGTTTTGGCCTTTTAATTGGACTTTTAAAAAACAGAATTTTAAATTTTTATGTTGTTCTTTTTTAAAACGACATTTTATAAAACGACTACTAATAGGGCTACAGCTCTGAAATTTACCACATACGTAGTTTTGGCCTTCTAATTAGACTTTAGAAAAACAGAATTTTAAATTTTTGTTTAGTTCGTTATTAATTTTTTTTTAATTAATTAATATATATATTACAAAACGATTTCAAATAGGGCTATAGCTTTGAAATTTTCAGCATAAATAGTTGTGACCTTATAATTGGATTTTGGAAAAACAGAATTACATTTTTTTTTTAATTAATTAACAAATATTTTACAAAACGATTTGTAATTGGGCTACATTTCTGAAATTTTCAACACAAGTAGTTTTGGCCTTCAAATTGGACTGACAAAAAGAATATTAAAATTTTAATTTGTTTTTTAATTAATTTTTTCACAAAAAGCGACTTCGAATCGGCCTAGAGCTCTGAAAGTTTCAACATAAGTAGTTTCAGCCTCTAATTTTGCTTTCGACCAACACGTTTTAAAATAATTTTAAAGGGGTGTTGTATTATTGTATTAACAGGGAATTTTTTTTTTTCTTGACAAGGGAGAGGCTTCCAATACTAAGGCTTTAGGTAGAAATCAGATTTTAGTGAGTGGAGCGAGCTTATGCTTACGCAGCAATGAACCTTTCAGCGAGCGAAGAGAGCCTATGCTTGCATAGCAATGAACCTTTTAACGAGTGAAATAAGCCTGTGTTTATGTGTCCATGAACTTTTCAGCAAACGAAGCGAGCTCAATTTTGCGTAGTGATGAACCTTCCTGCGAGCGAAGCGCCAAAAACTGGGTCCTATACACGAATGATAGATTTCCACAACGCGAGGACTCACAGCTAGCTAAAATATGGCACATGTTAAAATTTCGTAGCGAAGCACTGGTATTTAGCTAGTATACGATATTTTTCTTCGAAGTCCGACAACGAATAAGTATTTAAATTTTTAATAAGAAAATAATCATTGTTCTACCTGTTTTATCTCTATTATTATCTCATAATGTATTCTCTTTAAAGTTTTAATTTAAAATTAAGCCTGTCTTATTAACAATAAAACGTGACATCGAGTTTTCAATCATGTCATTTTAATTACAAAATTATTGTATAGTTTTCTTAAGCTCCCAGAATAAAGAACACTTTTACACTCGAATGCAGTACTTATTTGACTCTTAATTTAGTGACGATTGATTAAGTCACTTTATTTTGAAAGGAACCTTTCTCGCAGAACTGTAAGAGTTGTATTCTCCGAACCACTTCCATATAAAAAAACAAGTACTTTCAGTACTTCATTAGGTAATAGTAACAATAGTAACAGGTTACAAAACAATTTCAGTATTTCCTTAATACACTGGTTGACAAAACTTAAGGACAAGATGGTTTATCATTAATAACTTCTCAGCGGAACAGCATAGACACATGAAATTCTCTACTAAGAGCTATCTTTATGTAACATAACGATAAATAAAACAACATAGTCACAAAATGAAATACAAAGCCTACGTCGGAGTATATGTAAAAGAATGGAGTACCATTTTTGCCACGGCAGACCAGTGGATTCAAGATCAACTGAAATTTCTCTGCATCCTGTAAAATAAATTCAGAACGATGTTTAATGGGGAACCTAAACTTAAAATCACCTCTTGGACTAACCATCGATATAGATAAACAACTGGATAGACTGCTTAACGCTGGGGAAATGAAACCGTTGCCAGATGCAATTGGTGGGATAAAAATTACGGATTGCCGAGGATTGAAAATAGAATTTTGGGTTGTACACAGCAGAAATGTCAATAGTAGACCTTAATTAGCAATAATGAGCAAAAAAATATATACTATAACACTTTACAAGGTTTTTCGCATTCCCATCCAAATATAAATGAGAACTGTGATTGATTAATCTTCCCAACCGGCTTTGCAATTCCTGGCGCGTTTTTCTCTTTTCATTGACAATGGAGCAGTTTATCCAGTTGTTTATCTATATCGATGGGACTAACAAGGTATGTTCAACATTAAAAGTCTATAGGATGCGCCAAGGACCTCAGAAGTGGAAATACCTGCTCTGTCGAAATACCATAGCACCCATCATCCACTACAAACGTAATCTATCCTTTGTAATTTCAATCAGTGGTTACGCATTATTAGTCTCTTAGGTATTAGTGATTCAAATCTGACGGTATTTTACATGTCAAGAAATCATCTTAATTTAATCTGTTTAAAATAAATGCAAGTTTTTTTACGAAAATTCTAGATTATCCCTTTTCGAAAATAGCCATTAAGAAAGAATTATATTTAAAATACGTATATATGGGTCTATACAACAAGGTGAAATCCAAAATCAGGAATAATGATAAAGTTCTTCAAATATAGTATTTGCATAACAATTACTGAAATCTAAGCACGTTTTATTGGAACCTTCCAATGAATATTTGATGAGATTTCATAGTATTAAGTCAATTTAGTTGCTTTTCTTCATTATCACCCAGCCAAAAATTGAAATGACTGAAATTATGTAGAAGTTTGTCCTGTGAAAGTGGAACAAACACAAAAACGTGGAATTTAATCAATCAGACATGTATATTATACATGGCTCTGCAATTCTTTTCTTGAAAGCTCATTATTTAAATATATGGTAAATAGTTTCTATCGAAATCCTTACTTATCAGAATTTAAAATTAAAGATTCAAAGACATCTCTAATCGATAACAAAGTCCGTTAAATACTGAAATTGGATTTAAAAATAGTTTGCACAGTTTATTTTTTTTTTCTAATTCAAGTGCAGAAACATATCAATCGGAAACATTGAACAAACCGCACTGTCCGCTGGGCTATTGTGGACAATCAGATGAGACGACAAATAACAAACATTTTTGCTTGCTTTCACCCTTATATGGTTATAGTAACCCATTTATAAAATGTTCAAACCATTTTGAAAAGTTAGCAGTATGTGGTGAGTCAGAAAGAAGTCTTTGGAGTCATGGAAAATATTTAATACGTTGGAAGAGAGAAAGGTACATTTTAATTGAACAGGAAATGGCAATAGAATGAATGAAATCAGCTACAACGCATGGGTGTTTGTGCCTAGCCGAGGCCGTGCGCGAAAAACCAAGTGTCTTGCTAGATGCTCAGTTTCACGAGTGGAGTGTTATAGTTGTATCAGGTCCGAAACAACCAGATCGTGACGTCACAGCGCAAACCCATCACAAATCATTACTTAGGTAAGATTGCATACGAAGATGGATGAAGACGCATCAAAGTTGGAATATTTACAATGCCTAACTGCATAATCTATTCTAAATAAAAGTATAGGAATAAATTTAAAAATTTTATAAATTTAGGGAATAAATTTTCAAAATTAAATTTTTCAAAATTAATTTATTCAAAAACTTCTTGTTTCATAACTGATTGGTGGTTACACTGAAATAATATCAGTTTAAATTTTCTTAAAAACTTAAATACAAAACCATTTTTATTTAAAAAAAGTTATTTAAATAATCTTGTACTTCAATAAATAATCTTTTATTTAAAACCAGAAATTCCTTTACGAAGATGCCGACCAAACGGTATAGTGGTTAGCGTGCTAGCTTCTGGACCGCGAGGTTGCGGGTTCAAGTCCCGTGTTAGGCATGTGTCTTTGTAAATGTATGTTGGTTTGTCTAATGACGAAAGTTTCGGCGCATTATAGCCCTTGTGTTGCTGACGGCGCCAGATAATCTGAAAACAACCAATCCTTTACGAAGAAATTGAACATTTACTCACAAATTCTTCCCTTTAAGATATTAATTATATAAAAATATCTTTAATATTTAAGAAACTTCACTCATCTAGATTTAAAGCAAAACATAGTTTATATAATTTAGTAACTTAATTTTAAAGTAGGTTAACTAAAATATATATATATATAATCATACAGAAAGAGTGGCTAGTTTTCTTTTCATACTTTGAGATTTCACTTTGTCATTATGAATTTTGACATAATTTTTTAAATGTATGTTAATACTAAACTTGAAGTTTTCCAAAATAATTGTATTAGAAGAATCCTTAAAATCTTTTGGCCTGTTAAAATTTTTAACGAAGCAATTTTAGAAAGGGCAGACATTACTTCAATCAAAGAATAAATTGCTAAGAGAAGGTGGCGATGGACGGGTCTGGTATTAAGAATGCCAAAAGAGATTCTAACACGCGTTTCTCTCTCCTGGGCTCCCGATGGCATGAGGAAAAAAGGAAGGGGACAACTTGGCAAAGTCAAATGCAATGAGACCTAAAAAAGGATTGCTTAAATGGTCTAGAGGAAGCAAGATCCCTGGCAAAATATCGGAAGGTATGGAGAGGTAGGCTGGAAACCTCAACAGTGTGAAGAGCCTAATGAAGTAAATAAGTACTGCTCACTGACAAACAAGATTCTATTCAAATTTTCATCTTCGTTCCACAATCACATTGTCGATCAGGAATGTCAAGAAGAAGATCCATCTTTTTCAAAACTAGTTCCTTCAAAAGTTGTTTCTGATTTTTTGAATCTAAAAAAAATTTCTTCATGTTTAACTCCAATAACTTTTCGGCCTATCAAACGGTATAGTGGTTAGCGTGCTAGCTTCTAGACCGTGAGGTTGCGAGTTCGAGTCCCGTGTAAGGCATGGGTGTTTGTAAATGTATGTTGGCTTGTCTAATGACGAATGTTTCGGCGCATTATAACCCTCGTGTTGCTGACGGCGCCAGATAATCTGAAAACAACCAACCAACCAATAACTTTTCGAAATTTCTGGAAAATATGAATAAAAACTAACCAGTATTCTTCAACATTTCTAATACTTTTAGAATATGCAAATACAAATCATCATGCGTTTGGTTTCTATTAGGAATATTTCTTATTTAGTATTCGGAAATTATACAATCATTATACATGCATACAAATTTATAGTACAGAATCACACCTTATTCTACAAGCCAACATTTAAGTGGAGTGAGGGCTTAAACTTGTGATCCTCAGGTTGGTTGGTTGTTTTCAGATTATCTGGCGCCGTCAGCAACACGAGGGCTATAATGCGCCGAAACATTCGTCATTAGACAAGCCAACATACATTTACAAACACCCATGCCTAACACGGGACTCGAACCCGCAACCTCGCGGTCTAGAAGCTTGCACGCTAACCACCATACCGTTTGGTCGGCTGTGATCCCCAGGAAAATGTAAATTTTAACTCTAGCTGCTTGACAAACAATTCCATACAATGTCAATAATCAGTACTGTTTTTTTTTAAGATTCAACGAAGTATTTAGTCAGACGTTGCTTAAATGGTAAAGAAGATGAGTATCCATAGAAAGATCTCAAAACAATCCTTGGTACAGATGTAGTGTAGGTCCTTTCTTTGGCGTAATTTTATTCGGCATTTTTTTTTCCAGATAAATGTTGCTTCTGGCGACGGATTTTATTTTAAGTTATATTTTAATTCAGTTAATTATTTATATTTTAATCTTCTATCAGTTGCTGTGTTTTTAATTTTGGCGAATTTTCTAAACGCAAAAAGACAAAGGAAAATGCTAAATGTTCTACACCACATCTGTTTCCAATCCTTACAAAAATACACTTATATCGAGAATGTCATGAACAATAACGAGAAAATTACACCAAAACTAGGTAAGATTCCTCAGTTCAAATATTGAAAATCATTAATAAATATCTACCTAAAATCTGACAAGAAAATAACTTAGGCTTAATACATACATATTTATTGCAGTATACATTGAAGATTTCAAAGACGATTTTTTAGAAATGGCTTTTGAAATAGAATGCAACTGAATTGCATTTGGTGCGTTATACTTTATAATAACATTTTGAAAAAAATTTACTCACCGAAAATATTGTAAATAATAATATTATATAAAATATCCGTAAGAAAAAAGTGAACCATTTACTAGGGCAAACAACATCATCAGAACATCAAACAAAATTTCATAGATTTTTGCTGTGACGTCAAACTCATTTAAAAATTCAGGATTATGGCCTTGTAGACTGAGCATCTAGCAAGATACTTAGTTTTTCGCACACGGCCACGGCCTAGCCCATCAAATAATTAAATACCAAAAGTGTGGAAAGTAAAACAGTATGACACAATGACGAGCATTAATGTGAGTTCTCAATACGTAGTTCAGCTGCGAAAATGATGACATACAGAAATGAAACTTGGGAGAGTTAGTGAATCAAAGTGATGATAAGGGATATAAAAGTACAAGACGCTCTTTGTAAGCAAAAATTAAACTAAAGGCGATACTAAAATAGATTTGTCATTACATATATATTTATAAAGTTTTTGATTAAAACGACAAATTGCTTCAGTAGATATCATTTCCCTTTTGCCCATTTTACCCTTAATGACAAAACATCGGAGCGAAATTGTGTTAACTGATTGATCTGACTATCTTAATCTTGATAAAGATACCAATTACTAAACAGCTCTAATTGGTTCAGTAACTAATCAATTAATTTGAACCGAAGTTTTTATATGGGTTTCTTAATCGATAATCAATCCGAAACAGAATTTCGTTTCGATGTTTTGCTTTGCGCCTCCAAGGGATTACAATCGAAGAACAGACGAATCCTCATAACTTGAGAACTACTGAACTCATTAGTGGGTACCCTCTTTCTCTTAGATTCCACTCTTTTAATAACAATTAATGGCATGTGTGTGAAAGTGTTCCCCCTAATATCTAAAGCAGCGTTCGTCACTAACTTTTAGAGGCGGGCCGTATGACTTATATTGAAGCTTTTCGCTGGCCGGATACACCAATATATTGTTGCGTGGGTGGGTTCGAAAGATTTGAAGCCAAAGCAGATCAAAACTTGCAGAAATTTATTCCAATACAACTCTTCACAGATTCTCTTACAGATCCAGAACTTCTCGTTCTAGTAGACACAATACAGCTCTTTTCACAACAATAGAGCACAAAACAGCAGTTAAAAACTTGACAACACAACTGCTAAATCGCCGCAAAAGACAATGCAATACAGTTCGCTTTAGAACTACTCGGAATGCTCACTGAGACTCAGTAATTCCCGTCAACTAATTCAATGACTCAAAATCAACTAACTACTCGATCCCCCGCTCTCTTGAGCTTTTATACGGGAGGCGAACATACGTGAAATTTCTAGAAGTAGATATTTGGAGAATTTTCCAGATCGTAGTCGAAAAGTCCTATACATGTACATGGGGACCGAAAATGTATTTCTCGCCATTTCGGTAGGCCAGAAGAAACAAAGGTAACTTCTGATCCCAGTCCTGTTGGCTTCTTGAAACCATCAGTGAGAGGTTATTGAGGATGGTTCTGTTAAACCTCTCCACCATGCCATCCGACTGTGGGTGTAAAAGCTTCGTCTGTGTTTTGTTAATGCCAAGTAGATCACAAAGTCATTTCATTACAGCAGAGGTAAAATTCCTTCTTTGATCAGAGTGTAACTGAAGAGGCACTCCAAATCTGGAAATCCAGCTCTGAATCATTACCTCTGCAACGGTGGTAGCCTCTTGATCAGGGATAAGATACGCTTCGTAAAATAATCCATGATAACAAGGATGTATCTGTTGCCGTCAGCAGATCGTGGTAGTGGTCCCAAGATGTCAAACGTAATCCGTTCAAAAGGAGCTCCCACGTTGCAACGTTGCAGTTTTCTTCGACTGCGTTTCTTTGGTCCTTTCCGGGCTGCACAGGCATCACATGATCGGCACCACTTCTCCACGTCAGCCCTTGCCTTACTCCAGTAGAACCGCTCTTTGCAACGTCTTCACTACTCCGAAGTGGCCTCCAGTTGGACTACTCTGAAGTTCTTTAAGAACGTCTGGGACTCGGGATCTTGAAAGTAATAGTTGCAATCGGGATGTCTTTCCATCATCAGATTCGAACTTCCTGTACAACACGTCGTTTCGAATATGGTCAGAGTCCCAGAGGGCCCAATATTGCTTTGTCGTAGGACTACAGATGGAAATGTCCTTCCAAGTTGGTGTCGCATTCGAAGACTCCTTTAAATCCTCCTGTCCGGCAGAGATCGCAGCAACATTCTTCTGCATTTCCTCTTGACCAGAGAAAATCTCTTTCTTCATCTCCTCTTGGCCAGAGATAATCTCTTTCTTCATCTCATCTTGGCCAGAGAAAATCTCTTTCTTCATCTCTTGTTGGCTCGCTTCCATTTCTTCCCACCATTCGTATATTCCCTTCTTTATCTCTTCTTGGCTTTTCTTCGTCTCTTCTTGACTTTTCTTCATTTCTTGCATGAGAGCAAAAAGCTGTTGAAATTTTTCATCTTGTTCCGCCATTGCTCTAACACCAGTTGTTGCGTGGATGGATTCAAAAGATTTGAAGCCAAAGTAGATCAAAACTTGCAGAAATTTATTCCAATAACTCTTCACAGATTCCTTTACAACTACAGAACTTCTCGCTCTAGTAGACTCAAAACAGCTCTATACACAACAATAGACCACAAACAGCAGTTAAACTTGACACACAACTGCTAAATCACCGCAAAAGACAATGCAATACAGTTTGCTTTCGGAACTCTCTGAATGCTCGCTGACAGATAACCAAGTCAGTAACTCCACTCAGTCAGTATCTCAACTAACTCAGTAATTTCAGTCAAATAACTGACTCAACTAACTCTATGACTCAACTAACTAATCCAACTCACGGCCGGCCTTATATAGGAGTCAAACCTTCTTGAAACTTCTAGAGGTAGATATTTGGAGAACTTTCCAGATAATAGTCGAAAAGTCCTATACATATACATGGAGACCGAAAATTTCGCCAAATGGTCGCCAACTTGGCTCTATCTCGCTAATTTGGCGAGATTGCCATTACCATAATGTTAAATGCCCTGCTCCTTGTAAAACTCGCTTCCCAGCGTTATCTCTGTAAAACTTGATATCAAGCATTAAGGCACATATTGCAGGAAAGCTAAGTTAAGACGAACTATTGCACTGCCTTATGCGAAAAGTACATAAATTTTCCTATTTACAAAATTAACACTACGAAATATTTACAAATATACAAAAATTCGTAACAATATACAGCGTGTCCCCGTATAACCTAGCCGACCTTTATTTTCGACACCGTTGGTGCTAGATGCATAGTCCCAATTTAAGAAATACTTTAAATCGTTAAAATATTTTAACTGAATAGTTTTTACATTAGCAAAGGGATTGGTATAAAAATTACGGATTATAAATTTTTATACGGTCCCCAGTTCTCCCAACTCATATTTAGAAAAATGTTGCCCATGAAAAAACATTTCAAATAAAAAAAAATGAAATTTTTTCGACCAATAGCAACGGTGTTATTAGAGTTTAAAGTTTTAACGCTATTTGGGGGGCCCGTACATAAATTGAAATGAGAAAATATCGTCTTATCGGAATAAGAGCAAGCTTCTAGACTAGGTTTGATTACGGCAAACAAGTTGTTGTTCATCGCCTAAATGCTCGAAATGTTTTCCTTCGACTAAAATACCTAAGCGCACACGTGATTCAAATTCATCTCCAAAAATTTTCAGCATTACAGGCGTTATACACCTGGCAGTGGATAAAGTTCGAATAGGCAAATCTAATAGACTCGTCGATTTTTTTTCATAGACCTTGCTTTTCAATAATCCCCAAAGAAAGAAATCTAAAGGACTTAGATCTGAAGATCGAGGAGGCTATTCTACCGGACCTCCATAGCCTATTGTGTTGTCTTGAAACATGTTGTGTAGTATTGTTCGGCAGGAAGCTGCTTGTGGGGTGGTGCATCATCCTGTTGAAACCACATCTTTATAAAGTCTGAAGGTCTGTTAACACGAAATGGTCATCCAGAAAGTCAGATAATGGTCCCTGTAACAGGTTCGCAAACTTTTTACCTGTTAATGTATCAGCAAAAAAGAAAGGTCCTACAATCGCTTCCTTCCATATGCCACACCAAACATTAACGGACCATCGCAGTTGACGCTTGTTTGGAAGGATTACATGGGGATTTTGCAGGGACCAAAAGTGTGTGTTTTGAATATTTACTACCTCAGTTCTTAAAAAACGTGTACTCATCAGAAACTAGAATGTTATTCACAAATAATGAATCCAATTCTAGCTTGTTCATGAGAAAATTGCAGAAATCAAACCATCTATTTTCATCCCAGGGCAAACACTCTTGCACCAATCGCGGGCGTTAAGGATGTGCACAGTGTCGATTTAAGACTCTCCACACATGGGTTTTTGAGTATCCACATGCTTCACTAATGTCCTTGACACTGAATAAGGGAAAGCAACAGCATAGCCCAAAATACCACTCCTCTTGAATTTTCGGATCCCGGACGTCTTCCTATGCTACCCGTTTCTCGCAAACTCTTTAAGCATTTAAAAATTTGGAAATTTTTAGAAATTTATCATTGGAAATTAAGCATTTGGAAATTTAGTTGCATATTGTCTTGCAGCCACTAGCCTATTTCGATTACATAGTAATATTAGAGAATAATTTTCCAAACGCAATTGCTCTTTCCCTGTATTTCATTTTGTGTACATGCCCTTAAAATATGTTAATGACCACGGGTGTAAAGTGGTATAAGTCACTAAATTAAATTTTTCGTATCTCCATGAATATTGGTCGTACAAATTTCGATTCTTTTTTGTTTGAAATGTTTTTTCATGGGCAACATTTTTCTAAATATGAGTTGAGGGAACTGGGGACCATATCAAAATTTACAATCCGTAATTTTTATACCAACCCCTTTCCAAACTTAAAAACTATTCAGTAAAAATATTTTAATGATTTAAAACATTTCTTCAATTGGAACTATGCACCTAGGACCAACGGTATCGAATATAAAGGTCGGCCAGGTTATACGGGGACACGCTGTATATATATTTTAAAATTTAGGCCAATGTCGTAATTTTTGAGTGTTTCGTCCCATTATGCGATGGTCTTTAAAAAGCCTTTTAGCATTTTCGATGCACCTGATCTAAAAGACTTTAATAAGACTGATTTAATGAATTTCCTCAAGTGTTAACAACAAATGACACACTGTATGGTGTAAGTAATTCACTGGACTCGACGTTTTCATAGTAAGCACTTTGTTGACTGTTCAAAAAATTAAAAATTCTCATACTGAAATTTTTTTATCCCGAAATAAAGTACACAATTTCGACGTTAACATGTAAACTTTTAAATCAGAGTTCACCAAATGCGTGAAATCTGCGTAAACGCACATTGAAAATCAATTTCACCCCATAGAATTAACCTCATGCGTGAATTCACACTTTGGCACTTCATGGTTAAATTTTTAAAAACTATCCTCAATTTTATAAAATCGGAGATCATCCTAGACGTTTTTCGAAGAGCCGCGTTACCTCCCCTTTTTCTTTGAAAATAGTTTCTTTTTCAGAAAAAAATGCATAATTTTCGTTTATTTTCCATGGAATGCGATAAATGGATCACCCCTCCGAAATCCTCAGTTACGCCTGCGAATTCATGTTCAAACGTGCTTCGCACAGACCAGTGTCTGACTGAAGTCATTGAATGTAAGTTTCTTAATTAAGTGTATAGAGAAAAAAGGTTACCACATGCGTGAATTCATGGAAAACATAGTTTAACCAGTGCTAGAAGTGTGGGTAGACGCGGGGTGACGCGTCACCCCACTTTTTAAGAAAATACCCTTGAGGGTCTCACACTTTTAAATCCACTGAAATCCATCCCCCCAGTTTTAAAAGCACTCAATCTGCCTAAAAATTACTAATGAAAAATGACATTAAGATTTAAATGTAGTGACACTGAGAAAAAGGGATTTATTTTTGCATTTGAAAACTTTTAAAACTATTTATGGTGTATATATCATATTATGAAAATGTATTGTACTACTTTGTATAAAGATATAAGTATTTTTACTAACGAATGCAGTGACATTTGGTCAACTTTTAACTTTGAAAGAACTTTCTTTTAAGTAAAATTTCTATTCTTGTTTCATAAAAAAAAACAAGCTCTCTTTAAAAAAAAAAAAAAAAAAAAAAAAAAAAAAAAAAAAAACCTTTTTAGAATACCCTATTAATTTAATTTCATGAAAGCATGCTTATTTATAAGTATTATCTAAACATAAATAAACAGTTCTGTATATTACATTGCATTACTACTTAACTTTATTTCTTCCAAGTAAAACAACTAAGTCGCCGAATATTCATTAAAATAACAATAAATTTTGGACCCTAGTTTAATGTTAATATTAAGAAGTAGAAATTATTTTTTTTACTATATAATATTTTTATTATAAGTTATTAAATTATAAAATTTGTTGTTGGAGGGGTGGGGGGTGCACTTGTCACTAAATTTTGAGCGTCCCCTCACTTTTTTTTCACCACTTCTACCACTGAGATTAACAGTATGTCATCCGCACGTCTAATCGGGATTCTTTTTTTCTTTGTTGGCGCCGGTAGAACTGGTTCAGAAGTTCAGATAATTTCGCCTATGACTATCGCCAGCGTTTGCTCGAGATTTTCGGGATTTCACAAATCGTCAAGTTTTGCTTCTCCGTCATTTGCGCGGTAGTTTTCATAGTGTGTCTGGCATTTTTGCGATTCTTTTCGAGGTGTCGCCGGCATTTGCCCGATAGTTTCACAGGACACCAACGTGGTGTCACCGAACGGCATAGTGTCAATAGTTAGTTTATAATCATCAAGTGTTTTCAGTAAGCATTTAAATAGAATATTTCTGCTCTGGTAAGCGAAATTTCGATCGTGCATCACTGTTATCGTTGAAGTTATTAATTTTGTCAAAAAACTTATGTTGTTTTAGTTTTGAAAAGTTTTTGTTCAAAAATACCCTTTGGATTTTTAAAATACCCTTTAAATTTAGAGATGGTGAGAAAATACCCTGTAAAAATAGAGTATAGTGTAGATTGATATCTCATTGTTTGTAAAACTCAATAAGAGGTAGCAAAATTGAACAACAATCATGTTTGAAAGTAGACACTGCAAGTCAAGTACGAATGCCGCTCCTTATATTTCCCTGCTATTGAAGCGACATATCACCAATAAATATGCAGGAATGCAAAATCCGTTTATTGCGCCTTAAAGAAGCAACAATATATAATTTATAAGTAGTTTATTTTAATTTAGTAGGACCATAGGTGCATAAGAGAAGAATAAAAATTATTTTCCGGGGAGAAGGAGAGGAAGGGGTGCAGAACCGAAAAAATTAACCGGTTAACATTATTATTATTTTTAACCTTGATTTTCCAACTGGATGTTTTAATGAAATTTTAATTATTAGTTATGTATTAAATTTCCGTGTCATTGAGTATTTACATATAACTCATATAACATATATAGCATATAACATATATAGCCTATAACATATATAGCCTATAACATATATAGCCTATAACATATATAGCCTATAACATATTTGTATTCCTAAAGAATAATACATTTTTTTTCACATTATTTTTAATTTTCAAACTCTTTGGATCTAAGTGCATTCTATTGCACCTCCCATAAGACGCCATTGAGTTGACCTCAAGTAGTAGTTTTAGTAGATATCAAATTAAGATAATACCTTCTTTGCCTTATTTTTTTACCTCTATACTAAAAAAAAAAAAAAAAAATCGGAATAAAATATCTTTAGTTTTCCTAATTAGCTTATAAGGAATTCCTATGCCAAATTTCAGCCATCTAGATATGTGAGAAATGGGAAAACTTGTGATGAGAGAGTGAACCAATAAATCAATCATTCAATAATTCAGTCAGGGCAAACAATTCTATATGTATAGACGAAACACATTCATAACTATTTTACACTGTATTTCTTCTAAAATCACTATACACCAATGAGAAAGTACTTTTCTAACTTTTTTTGTTAATCTTACTTTATTACATATTTCTAAGCCGAGATATTTCAGGAAATTTTTTTGTTGGACTTAAATAACTGAATACAGGCGAGGCTAGTTATATAAGGATTGTCCATGTTAATAGTTATACAATAACGTTTCTATGTTTACCTAATAGCACTTGTACATAATTTTTTTGTGAAGTAATAAATTATATTAAAAAAGTAGATCAATATATATACGAAGTAGATTTTAAATTAATTAAAAAACAACAATAATTTGGATTTTAATACAGTTATAATTATTATATATTCACGCATGACTCGAAATAGGTTTTGGTTGTCAACTAATTACACGTCGTAATTTGAGAATGTGTACTCGAAAATATGAATTAATAAACGTTTCTTCGAATGAACAAATGAACAAACAAATTAAAGATTTCTAGAACTAACTTATAACATACTCATGATTTATGAGTTTTACTTAAATATTCACAAGTATAGCATCCCATTATTCATTGTAAGAGTTCTTATATTCAAAAGCAATTATTTAATATATAATGATATAAAATGCGTAACTATTTCAACAACGTAAATCGTTTAACAATTGATTCCTTAATTCCTCATAAACAGTGATTTTCAATTACATCTTGTAAAAATTATTTTCCTTACTAATATGTGTTTATAATCCGTAAAATAAATTTTCCGAAACCCAAATAATAATAAAGCTGATATTTCATTACTTAGAAAATATAAGAATGTTTTAGAGGTAGTTTTCATGTCATGCATCCTAGTTTCTAAAATATCGGGATAAAACTGTTACGAATTTTTGTATATTTGTAAATATTTCGTTGTGTTAATTTTGTAAATAGGAAAACTTATGTACATTTCGCATAAGGCAGTGCAATAGTTCGTCTTAACTTGGCTTCCCTGCAGTGTGCCTATTAATGCTTGATAACGAGTTTTACAGAGATAACGCTGGGAAGCGAGTTTTACAAAGAGCAGGGCATTTAACATTATGGTAATGGCAATCTCGCCAAATTGGCGAGAAATCGCCAAATGTCGCCAAACTTGGCGACCATTTGGCGACATTTTCGGTTTCCATGTACATGTATAGGACTTTTCGACTACGATCTAGAAAGTTCTTCAAATATCTACCTCTGAGATAGTACTTTCACCTGTCCTGACAGAGGATTCACCTGTCCTATATAAGGCTGACCAAGAGAGCGGGGAAGATTAGTTGACTGATTTTGAGTCACTGAGTTAGTTGACTGAGTTGAGTCAGTGAGTTGACTGGAATTACTGTATTGAGATACTGAGTCTCAGTGAGCATTCAGAGAGTTCCGAAAGCGAACTGTATTGCATTGTCTTTTGCAGTGATTTTAGCAGTTGTGTTGTCAAGTTTTTAACTGCTGTTTTGTGCTCTATTGTTGTGAAAAGAGCTGTATTGTGTCTACTTGAACGAGAAGTTCTGGAGTTGTAAAGGAATCTGTGAAGAGTGATATTGGAATAAATATCTGCAAGTTTTGATCTGCTTTGGCTTCAAATCTTTCGAACCCTTTCATGCAACAGAACATTTAGTCAACTAGTTAGGGAAACACTCTTAACATACACTTCTTTAACCAACCCTAATACTGATCTACACTGAACTTGACTACAAATGGCATCAGTTCACCGCATTTTCCTTCATATATAACATTTATCCTTAGACAAAGCATTTTTTAAGAAAGTAATCTTAGTCTCTCAAGGGGGTAAAACATTAAAAAATTCTCTGTTACAAAGTTATTTCAGTTTTAAATATTTTATATTAACTTCGCTTTTGTATGCTTGTCGATGGTGACGGAATCAGCGGAGGTCTAACACACCTTGCCGTCATCCAATCGGGTTGAAACTTGGCAGATAGGTTCGATGTCGATGACAATACATTCTATCAAATTTTGAGGCTGTTACTGTCAGTTAAAGGTCGCTTTTACGGAAAACTAATAAAGCAACTTGTCGTCATTCAATCGCTTTAAAATAGCATTGAACCAATCATTGTGGAAACTCTTTCTTGCTGCCAATTTTTTTTAATAAATAAATAATAAAATTACTTTAATCAGAATAATTAGAAGTTATTAAGATGTAAGGGATAAATTCCTGTTCATTTTTAATAAACAAATTTTGAAACGTAGTTTGCCGAAAATTATGCTGATAGAAATGTTTTAGATATCGGCGCTGTGTAAATGAATATAAAAATTGACAATGCATATAAAGGATTTTATAAAAACTGTTTTTATGGGTTATATTATTAAGGGGATTTGGTATCCTTGAAAAAAAAAATTATTTAAGCCTTTAAAATTTTAATTTTTCATATTTGGAAGTATTACTAAGTAAAAACTAAATTTTATTTTAAAAAAAGTTCACATAATGCTCTAAATTTTAAAAAAAAATTAATTTTTTGAAAAATTAAATTTCTTTTTTATTTTTCAATATTTTTTCCTGATTTTTTTTTTTTTAAATGTTTCTAGTAATATTCTATAACCTTTTAGGCATCGGATTTAGAATTAGTAAAATAATTTTCGAGAAAAACGAGAATTACTGTAATTATATGTAAAACAAGCGTAGATAACGGGTGTTCTTCAACATTTAAATTTGTAAAAAAAAAAATATTCAAAAATCCATGCCTATTTTTGTTTGATAGATATTAAAAATGACACACACAAAATTTCAAGTCATTTCATTCATATTTACTGAAGTTTTAGCATTTTGAGTAATGATGGGAACTTCAAGAATCACGAACTGAGAAAAATGCGTTCGAAACATCAAAAGAGCTATTGCAGTAATGCTAAATTAATTCTCCATAAAAATAAAGTTTCTCTGCAATTGCACTTATCGAATCATCTCAAAAACTCGCCAGAATAAGGAGAAGGTTTCAAAGATTATAAACACGCAAAATATAGAAATTTTTTATAGTTGATTATTTTTCTGAAAACAAGAGGTAACAAGTCCCTTTTACGAACTAATCGCCTGGAAGTATAGCTTCAACATTTGGGCTGCAGGAGAGTATCCTGCTTCTCACTCTCAATGGAGGAATCCTCATCATGCCGTTATCTGCTATAATTGGTATTATATGCTAATGAGGTCTGCTACTATATAAGGCGGGTTCTGGATGAAGATAATTAATTACGTTCCTTGTGTTGTTACAGTAACATGGGCGTAGTTGAGCTTCATGTCTGAAAGGTTTCTCGTCATAATGACTTTTTATCTCCAAGTTAATATTTTTTAATAAATGTTTAGTATCTGTGGCTATTTTCTATGTTCGATTACGACGATAGGACTGAATACAACCCGTCAATATCTGATGATATAGATCAGTATTGATTTTGAGACTGTATTGTGTCCCTTTTTACCACCAACTCTCTCTAAAGCCTCATCAGGGTTCCGACGGTCATTGAAAGTCATTAAAAGTGTTAATAATTTTGAACTTGTTTTCAATGCCTTAAAAGTACTTGAAAATGCTTAGAGGCGCTTAAAATTCCTTGAAAATGCTTAGAGGTGCTTAAAAGTCCTTGCAAATGCTTAGAGGTGCTTAAAAGTCCTTGAAAATGTTTAGAGGTTCTTAAAAGTCTTTAATTTTTGTGGATGTTGTGTGCCCACTGCATAGTTATAAAAATACAACTCGGACTTGCTATCCCCGCGTGACCGCCACCTATCTGCACTGTATCGGAATTCTCTTGTTATATTTGCATTATGCATCCATCAACTTGTAAATTTTTTGGTAGAATATACTTTATTAAAAATTTATATATTGACATGATGCCTGAAAACATATTTTCAAAGGTCCTTAAAAACATTATTTAGGTCATTAAAAGTCATTGAAAAGTCATTGATTTTCATTCTGTGATTTGAGTGGGAACCTTGCTCATTTTCATTTAATCAATTTCAGTTTTAAATGACTCTGTACTCGTTATTGATAAAACTGATTTCTTAAGATTACTTTCCATTAGGTTTATCACGATGATGTGTTCAAAAATAAGGTTTTATGGCCCACTATCTCTGTTTGACAGGATTAACTGTGAACTAAAATTCTGTTTTTCCTTTTAGTTGATAACCATTAAAAACAACAAAACGAATGATACCACCCTTTGACTAATATTTGTCGGTTGTCTCTCTTTATTAACCACACTCGACCGATTGTCACTAAACACTCTTCGGAGATGTCCGTTTTCATCAGTTTAAGCAATGCGTTTTAATTATTCTCTTCTCGAATAATTTATCTTCGTTCAATCTCGTCCGAAACGAGAAACTACGCCTACCCCTTGGGTAATTAATTTCTTGGCAAAGGGAGGACTCACCCCTTTCCCCTCATGGTACAGCCGAGTTTAGAGGTCTCGAAGCGGAAGAATGGCATTTTTACAGGATTTCCCAAACGAACTCTGTCAACTCTTTACCCGCTCCATTTAACCGTTTTAATTAGTAACTAATTACGTGGGAACTCGCAAGTGAGAAAGTTGGGCTTGCGGCAATGTCCCGCAAACTTGTGTCTTATGGGTAAAAATGTTTGACGGAAGCGTTAAGTCGTCCGTTCATAATAAACGGTTCGAATGGATGTCATTCTGAAGTGCTTTGATTGGAACTTCTTGAGTTCGTTTTAAAACGTTAAATGAGTGCCTAGTATTTAGCATAGACAGAAGATTGTTTTGCATTTGCAAATAAGAGAACTAAAGAAACAACTAATTTACTGTGAACTATGGGTGGTGGCTATGAATTTCGCGTTGTTTTCAAATGCACTTGTATTGTGCTGTACCTGTTTATTTTCCCACAAAGCTGATTATCATAATTAATTAATTTGGCTATGTATTGAAGTCATCTAGTGAAATTTCCGATGTACACCAGTTTTTAAATTAAGTTGGTAATGAAATACAAAATAGGTTAGGGTGACGGGGCCATGCTTTTACGACGAGGTTAAGAAATTCTGAAATTAAAATCTATCCAATAGTTAAACTATAAGTTTTTCCCAAAATGTAATACTTGGTAACATTGGTTTTAATTGATGGTATGAGAATATATAATACTTTATTTTAATATTGGCACTATTAGTAACAATAATAAAAATTAATACATTTTATGTCCGGGTATGACTAGTTGTCCCTTAAAACTGAGGTAACTGTACCACCTGCCACTTAATGTTATGTTAGCTTGAATAGCCTGATGCGGAGTGTGTGTGAGCCAGATTAAATACCTGTATACTTAAAAAAATATATAGCTAACATTATTTATATGTAGTAATGTTGAAAATGCAATCAATGCAAGGGCACCACTCGCTAAAAAGTAGAACTTTGTGCACAAATTAAGCTCAATTGCATGTAACAGCTAATTTATTTGGCAAAAATCAAACGTAATGTTACTTTTTGAAAAAAACATGAAAAAAGTCTGAAATGTTTCTATTTAATTATTTTAAAAGATATTATGATTAGGAATATAAGTCGCAAAATAAAGGATTTTTGACTGGCATCGCACAAACGTTTGAATTTTGTATTCGAAAAGATATTCCCTTTTAGAAATCACTTTTGATACATCAATTGCATCAATGACTGAGCTCGTACCTGTTCCAGTTACCCCGTAAATGCAAAAGCCCATGAAGTGACTGGGCTACCTATCATTACCTAAAAAATTACAGAATGCAAGTGCAAACAAGTAAAGCATTGTTAATTATGTCTTGTTTAGTAGCTATAAAATAGCAGAGATGGCATAAACACTTACCTTGACTTAAGACTTTAAAAAAAAAATTTAATGACAAAGCACAATTTTGTTATGTTCTTTTAACTGTAACCAAAGGCATAAAGGTGACTGGAATCGATGTTAATAACAGACGGACTTCCAACTGTTGAAATACTCTTTTTGGAAAGGACCAGTATCTGTGATGCTTTCCAAAACCATAAGAGTATTTCAATGCTTAGCAATTGGAAGTCCTTCTGTCATAAATATTTGTTTTGTTAGTAAAAGTCCCTGTTAACTACATGATAATCAATAGTATTAAGGTCGTTTTGAGTACCTGGACCCTGGAGACCTAGGTACGCCAACAGACCTTAGTACTAGTGATTATCATGTAGTTAACAGGGACTTTTACAAATAATACAATTATAACTAGGGAACTAAACTCAACGTTTTCTAATCCTTGATAGTATAAACTTCTATATATATATATATTATTAATGCTTTAATTAGTCACAATTTTGACGAACGAAAGAAGCTTGCTCTAAGTAAAAGCTTGCATAAGGCCATTTCTTTGTTTAGAAACGAAACAACAGAACGGTAAAAACTAGGGGTGTGGAACATCGCACAACTTTCAATTACACTATATTACTGATGTGGATTTGTGTCATTTACCGTTTTTATATTTTTATCATTCGTCTAGAAAAAATAGCTAGTTAAAAAATAAAAAATAAACACTTCGCCAAAATGGAAATTTTGGCGATATACTTTTCGATAATTCATATATTATCCTTTCTAATATGTGAAACTGAGAAGAGAAGAAAAAACGATAGTTCATAAGCTATGTTCAAGCAAAAAGAACTCTGTGTTAAAGAGATTCGTTTTTCCACTTTTTACCCCATTGAAGCATTTTTACGGGAATTTCAGAGGTGGGGATGTTTAGAACTCCTTAAGAGGCATTAGCACAGCGATTTTTATTAAAATCGTTAGAGCCGTTTTTTAACAATCATTGAAAAACATGATTCTTTCAATAGCAACTACCTTATGTGCATGCGTGATTTTGACGAAAACCTTAATGGTTGGTCCCATGGCCACCACCAACCCTCATGCCAAATTTGAACATCGTAGGTCAATTTGTTCGGAAGTTATGTTGACTACAAACACACAGGCAGACATTTTTTCTAGATCACTTTTTTGAGATCAGGATGTTCCAAAGTGTGGAGAAAAGAAAAAGAAAAAATGATTTTTTTCCCGACCGAATCCTTTACTTTCATTGCCCTGTATATTACATATGAGTAATTGAAAGTAAAAAGTGTGTGTATTTTAAATACTTTCAAAGGAAAACTATATGAAAAAAATCTATTTTACTTATATTTTCAACTGTAGTAAGGTTCCCTGTAACTAGTCAATGGGTATCATTTGAATTTCTAAATTAATTAAAAAAATTGATTCGTGACTTGTGCTATTAGTTCCTAAATAGAAAATTAAATTTCCATTATTGTAAAATAAACGTCTTCAAATTAATTTCTGAATGCAGATGTGTTAGTTTCTAACACTTGTAAAGTATGAAAACATTGTGTTTTTAAATAAATAATAAAAATATAATTCCAATGTGCACTCATATCTTAAATAATATAGATGTAGCCTAACATAAAACTATTTTTCTATTTCATATGGAAACATCTCCCAAATTGTTTCAAATGTATAGAATAAATTACTGATAAGTTTTCATTGAGACGAAACGTCGAATGTTTTTTACTTGTTAATCTACTGCAATTAACCATATATTTGAATTGTTAAAAATTATAAAATGTTACAATTCTTATCTTAAAAGTGATCAATCCTGACAAATACTCTCAAATGTGTAAGCGTAAAAATAATTCGGAAAATTTATCTTAATTTTGTTTGGATTTTTGATACTTAATTCTGATTTAGTAAATTACGCCTGTATGTTTTCAAACGTTCATATAGTTAAGAAGTTTTGGAAAAAACATTGTTTTGCGGATTTTGTACTCTTGAAATAGAAAGCAACAATTTTTAGAGAAAAATAAACTTTTGTAATATCAGTTTAATCTCAATAAAACGTGGCGCCATCTATATTTTATTTTCAATATAAAACGTGATTGAAAAAATTGGAATCTTGTGTAAAGCCGGCATTATATCACAAAATATATGTGTTCGCTGACAAAGATGTTTGAAAAATATAGGACGAATTAGTTAACATTCCTAAAAGAAAATTTACTACATCACTCTTTTGTAAAAGTTGAGTTATTGTATTATTTTTTGTGTTTCGTACTTTTTTTTTTTTTATAAAAGATCTAATTCAAAGAACTTTTTTAGTGTGTTGTGTGTTGAGTTAAGCTTTTGATAAGTCTTCCTTTAAAAGTTGAGCTGTGACATTGTTGCATTTCTTGAACAAAATTTTTTAGAAAAGATAATTATTAAACCAGGGGTGTTTTTATTGAAACCTTTAATTTTCCAAAATATTTTTTGTTCACATAATGACCGATTTAAAATTCATTATATATAACAGGAATAAAGTTTCTTATACCCAATGAATTTTGCCACTTTTCTTCGGTTTTTAAATTCTTTTTAATAGATGAGGAGAGAGAGAGGGGAGGGGGGGGGGTGATATATCCGTACTTCCTTTATAATACGTCTTCGGCTGGCACCCGTGCTTATTATTTTTACTGATTGAGTTGAAAAGCAATACTGCTTTGAATATATTTTATCGAGTTCAAATAAATCATATTATATAGTTTGGCTTTCCAATATCTGGCAACTGGCAAGCCTATATAAATGTAAAATTTGGTGATCTTCAAGCAACTTAACACAATCCCATTATAAAAATCAACGTTCTTACCCTAACATCTTGATAGTCCCAACACCGACCAACTTTTTTTTATCGGAATCGATTGCTTTGTTTGCCTTTTTTAGATTGTTCAAAAAATAAAATTTCTATAATCATTCATTTCTTAGTAAGACAAGAGGTTCACAATCAGGATCTTTTTAATTGGTGTAGTAAAAATTACAGGCAAAAGATAAAGAACTGAAAGTAACAGAACACAATTTTTATTTTTTTTAAATGTTATTTACGCGGATTTTGGTTTGCGTTTCATGAAGAATCACTCAAATATGACATCTGGAACTCGTATCAGTTCCAATTCTAATGAAGGATGTGTAAGAAATAAGAAGCCTGTAAGACCTCTTTAGCTTCAACTATATGTTAGAAAGGAAGAGGGATGGTTATGTGTTATATATTGGGTTGTTGATAGATACGGCCAAGTGAAGTTATTAGTAAAGAGGGCGAACGCCGATAGAGAGGGCGAAAGTCTCCTCTGGTTACGGCTAGAATTTTAATTGCTTCAAGATTCAAAAGTAGTTGGCAACGATTTAAAATTTCGAATTCCTTACCCCCCCCCCCTCCCCCTCTTTCGACGTTCATGGAATCATGTAATTAGGAAGACCTATTAGTAGTCGACCTTACTAAAAAATATATATATTATCGGATTATTCTCCCCTTCCAAGACCGCATAGCTTCGATTTGATACTTTTCTAATTCTTCTGTTTTTATATCCTTGTTTACGTTAGAAGGGTGGAGGGGTAGAGTTTGATAGAAAGCAAAGCATCAAGAAGGCTGATTTTCCTCTTTCTAAATTGTGATGCTTAGAGAAGTATTAACCGATTAATCTTTGCATCCCCCCCCCCCCTCTTCCCCATCCCATCATATACTTTTGAGTGTGATAATCGATTCTGAGTGGGGAGAAGGTACCACGATTTAAGGATCAGACTTTAAATATATTGCTACATGATAAAATGTAGGACACTTACTGACCACACTGATACTGTCACATACTAATTACATACCCTCCTCTCCCAGTTTTCGAAGACACTCTTATATAGTAAAAGTACACCCATCCCAGACCTTAATGCTGCTATTGTACAATAAATTGTAGACAACCCTCTCCTAAAAAAAGAACCTTAAAGAAACTGTTACATACTAAATTGTCTCCCCCCCCCCCCCGATTTTTAAAGATACTATTACATAATATGGTAGGATCCCCTCATCCCCACTCCTCCCCCAGATTTTAAAGATAGTGTCACGTACTAAATGGTAACGCCTCCCCCCCCCCCCTTTACAAAATATGATTGTTTTGTTTCATTTATCTATTTTTTTTACGATAAATCCTAAAATTTTCCATTTTCTTTTCAACCGCCACCCCTAAAATTTTAATGACGCAGTTTGCGTCACAAAACCCCCTGTGAGCACCCCTGTATCAAACAACTTCTCTAGTATAGTATGGTGGACTTGATAGAAAAAAATCCCGTCCTGTATCCCGTAAAATATTTCCTGTGGAATAATATATAAATATATATATATTTATATATATTCTCACTTTTTAATCTTAACAATCCTTACTTTTTAAATAGTTTTATTGCAGCCTTAAATGATTTGATTTTATGCTCTGTTTTTCTCTTCCAATGCAGTTACAGAAATCTAAAGATACCCAATAACGCATCTATAGCTTTAAAAAATGAGAAATGTGGATGTTTCTTCATTTTTTTTTTTTTCTTTTTTTTTCTACAAAATAATTTTATTTGTGTAGTTAAAAAAAATTATAATTTAGAATGCAGGATAATTAAAAAAATTTCGGTATAGTTTTATTTTATTGACAGAAACAAACTGAAAACATAAATAATAGAATCTCTCAAACAATATCATTTGTAGCCATTTAAATAAACAATGACATTTTAATTAATCAAAAGTGAGAAATTTGAAGATAGTTTGAGAAGGACAAAAGTATACTTTTGATTGCTTTGTTAAAGGATGTAGGTAAAAGCATACATTTTAACGAAATTCAAGCAATTAAAGTATCCACAATACGCACATTTTTTAACTAAAATTTTTACTGTCGATGGTTCAAATATTAAATATCATGAATCTCCTCGAAAACTATAGAAATATGAATTTAAGGTGAAACTGTAATAACATTTACTTGAGTGGTTGAATATGTTGATAAATGTAAAATATTATATGAGATAGTTAAATTACCGAAAACTCGGAAGCTTACGAAATCAGACTTTAATGTTGTTTAAATGTCATAATAGTAGTACAGACAGCCAATGAATCAAGTGTATTTAAAGGAAAAAGTATGTTGAAGAAAATGTGTCACCCACAATCTGCAGATTCAACCCTATAAGTCAATCAATTTTTTAAAAAGATGCAGCATACTTTTATACCAAAAGCTCTCATGAACTTATACCTAGCATTAAGGTCATAATTCAGAAATCCATAAATTTTAGATAGTGTAAAGATGCAGATTCAAGACTGACTTTGGAATGAAGCTTAGAAATAAATTTAAGTCTGTTTTTTGTGATGTGACACATCTAAATGCTTATTCACAAAATTGACACAAATTGTAACGTTGGACCATCCCTGGCGTCTGCATCATTGGGTTGTAGAGTGAGTTCTTGTAGAAAAACTTGCACGCTTTATCGACACTTAAGGCTTCCTCGTCGTCAGGTATCCATTCCCACTTGTTGAGTTTCGCCTTCTGCAAATACTTGTAAGCGTTGGCACTTCGCAGCAGCTTCTTCACCGCTTCCACGTCAGAAGACATGCCTATGAAGGAAAGAATGCCCCTCAGAATGCTCTCCGGACTCTTCAGGAAATGTTCATACAGTACTATCCTATAGAAATTGCTGTGTCCGCTGCCCTCGAGGCGTTTTGCATTGAGAACATCGTGAAGCATCCTGGAACACAGACTTCTTCCCTGGAAGAACATATCGGAACCGGTGGCCCATCCTCCAGGGTGTTCCTTCCTGTTCCTCATGTGCAGATTCACCCTCGGGTCTCGTTGCAAGATGATCACCTTCACCCTTCCTTTGTTCCTCACCAGGAATGGTTGGACATCCTGGACGTAGATTCGAATCGTCTTCGAGAGGATGACGCGTTTCGACTTGCAAGTTTCCTGCACGCACTCAGTAACATTGCTTTGCTGTTCGGTGCATGTGCTGTAGGCTCTTTTAGCCATTTTCTTCGTAACTGGGTCCGAGTATCCCAGTTTGGAGTCGAGAATCTTGCACTCGAAGAGGTCCGATAGGAAGTCCGTTGCTTCAGAGATGAATCTTCTGGAGATAGGTTCTTCGCCATCCTTGAGGGATGTCGAATCAAAAGGATAGAGGGGTTCGTCAAAGTAAAATATGTCTGGATGACGATTCAGAATGTCGCCTATTTGTGGACTACCGAAGTTGAAATAGGATATGATCAGTACTTTGTTAGTATTAGAAGGTAGATTTTGACTATTATGAAAGTTTGCATCAGGTTTTGCGGTTGGGTCCTTTTCCTGGATTGGTATTGTATTTGGAAGAATGTGTAACTTTTCCAGATGCGGAACTTTCATTAGTTTCTTTTTCCCGCCTTTCTTCTTGGGTCTCGGATCAATTTTTTTTGTGGTTAAAGCCTTCGGAACATCACAGTTGTGCCCTACAAATGATACAAATTTAGGATGGATATACGTAGAAACATATCTGTATTTAATTACAAGCATTCATTTCATATTTTTACTCTTAGATTGGTAAAAGGAAAAAAGAACCCATCACATAATGACCATTTTATTCAGAAAAGACATTCGAAAATGTTCAAGTCTTTCGTCTTATTTTTCTAGTTTTTTTTATTAAATTTGTTTTAAAACTTACAGATGGTTTTTATTAGATTGTAATACTTTTGTATTAGTCTATGAATAAAATGACTATGATAATGTATTTAAGCTTTAAAACGTGAAAAAATTCGACTTTGTTTAGTTTTGTTTTAATTTTTCTCATTGTATAGGGTGATCTAAAATAAAAAGGTTTTTACAATGTTGAAAATTTACAACTTTTGGGATTTTGACAAAAATTCTTAGAAAAAGCAGTTTTTTTTTTTTTTTACTTTTGTAATGTAAAAATTAGTTTGAATTTCTATCAACATTTGGTGCATTAATTTATAATTTAGTGATTAGCAGCCTGTGACATAGGAAATAACATTGAGCTGTGAATCACCAGTAGGCTTGGGTGATGTTAACATTTCTGCATCGTGATATATCGGGAAGCAAAAATCACGATGTCGCGATACATCGCGATGCTAACTATGTGTATATTTTTTTACAAAATACTATAAAACAACATTTTCATAACACGCTATATAGCCGAAAGTTATGCTTAATTAGCTTTGTAAAATTTTATTAAATTTAATTTTTTTTTTTTTAGGAAGTTTATTTTAAATAACATGAGCAGCGACCGAATTATTTTCAGCGAGATACACAAAGCACCTAAGGGGGTATAAGCCGGTTATTGTTATTATTATTTTGGTTTAATCCGGATTTTTCAATTTCTCTATCTTAATGAAATTTTACTTTGTTATTTTAAAGGGAAGGAGGGGGGGGGGGGGAGGACAAGTGCACTTCCTGGCGGGGCACATGTTACTTTAGTTATTGGATATTCTTAATCATTAAATCAAAAACATACTTTATAATGAATATTTTATTACTTACAATATACAATATAATTATTATGCATTAATTTTATTTTTATTGTTTAACATTTAAAATTCTAATGATCTTTATTTTGTGCCCAAAAAATCTGCATTTCCGCATTTTTAAGAAGCAATGTTGGATTGATACTTATGGAAATAAACTTTATTCAAATTGTACAAACTGAAAAAAAATAAATTATAAAACATTTATTTACTTACGAGACCGAAGAGGAAATCCTTAAAGTGGATGGGAAAAAATCGTTTATAAGTATTTAAGTAATCAAATTAGAGAAACAACTGTGATTAGTCCATGCACTAGTTCATATTGATTTTGGCAGATATAACAAACAGCTCATAGTAATAAATAACCAGATTATCTTAACTGAGTAAGAACTAGACAGAAATTACCACGCCAGAATACCTGAATCCCCTTGCGTTAATAAATAAATCAAAATAAAATAATAGCAAGATAAAAAAAATCGTAATACTTTATTTCTTTCAAGTTAAAAAAATAATGAAAAAAAAAAAAAAATCAAAAATGAAACACAAAAAGTGTAGGAAATGCCCAAAAATAGATATCAAGGTCTTATATCTGATGACTATTAAATAAAAATCCAAATGTTTTCCAGGAGTTGAGAGAACAACATAAATAATGTTCAAATATTAAAGGAATACTTCTTTTATCATATCTCCAATAATACTAGACTGCTGGCACCACCTGTCAGGGCAGGGTGGATAGGATTATCACGATGTAAGCTTGCTGATGAAGTACCACGCAAAAGCAAATGGAACTCGTTTCAAACGAAGCGGTGTCGACGGTTTCAATATGTTTCCATAGTATCTAACACCACGCCGTTTGAGACGATTTCTATTTGCTTTTGCTGAGGCTACACTTCATTCGCATTCAAAGACGAAGAACCGCGATACGATTCATGCGCGTTGTTCAGCTGTTACAGTACGTTTCTATACAGTTCTGGAGACACCGCGCATATGCAGGGTGGATTACTGCGATGTGTTGAAGTATCGTGTTTCAAACGGCGTGGTGTCGACGGTTTCAATACGTTTCTATAGTATCTTAGAAACCCCGCGCATCAATCGTGGAATCACGGTTCTTCGTCCCTGAAGTGTTAAGCAAGGATCGCGCTCTCGTCGAAAAAGATCGTGATGTATCGGGTATGCGAAAATAGTGACACCGGTTTGACGATGTTGATTTCACACAGGTTTTGGACGATGTATCGATACATCGCCCAAGGCTAATCACCAGTGCCTTTCAGTGCCATCTTTGCATAAATAGCGTATTTTTTCGTCTGTTGGAAAAAAAATCTGTTATAATTCATAATCAGAAATTCCAAGTGTTCGCGAATTATCTGTTTCTTAAAATTTCTATTACTTTTTCATATCGTTATAAATTAAAAATGTCATTGATCATGTGTGTTCAAGTTCTGGTGCAAAAAAAAAAAAAAAAAAAAAAAAAAAAAAAAAAAAATCCTACTAAAATGTGTATTTTTTAATCCTGTGTATTAATCTTGGTTTTGTTTATGTTTAGGTGTTCGTGTTTGTGGTGGCTAAATCTGTGGAGAAATAATTAACCCACTTGCCGTCATCCAATTGAGCTAAAATTCGACAGATGGATTCGTTGTCGAGAGCAATTCTATTCTAAAAAGTTTTGCGGTCTGTCTTTAAAAGATCGATTTTGCACACACAAGTACTGTCACTTCGGTGGAGTAATTAACCCACTTGCCGTCATCCAGTTGATCATATATATGGAAGATAGACTCGTTTTCGGTGAGAATACATTTCACATGGGTCAAACTCTAGTAAAAGTCGATCTGACCTCAAACATTACCTAAATAAGTTTCAAATACTCTTAAAAGTTAGCAATGTAAATAAAGTATTTATATAGAAAATCTTATTCGTATAGATAAATTTTATTATATTTATAACCGTATAATTAATGGATATTTAAAATTCGTTTTATTGTTTATCAATCCAAATTTCTTATAAATTGCTATAATAACCATTTCCATTTGAATATATAATCAAGGCATTTTTTTGTAATTTTAAAATAAATTATGATACTCTAAATGCCTTTTATTTAAAAAGTAACAAATAAATACCAGAGCAATGACTTAAACGTACTATTTTATTTCAAATTTTGGTTAAGATTTTCAGGGCGAGACCCTTTGGCGACTTTTCAAAAAATCGCCAAATTGAAAATGACGTCACATGGCTGTATCATCAAATCCAAAATGGCAGATCCTTTTCCTTTTCAGTCAGCATTCCTCCCTAACAGTTGGACCTAAGATGTTCAACTTTTGCATAGTGGTTACTGATGTGGTACCTGTTGTTAAGGTTTTCGTCGAAGTTGCGCAAGCGCGAAAGATAGCTGTCATTGAAATTTTATGTTTTTCAGAAATTGCCAAATAACGATTCTAACAATTTTGATCAAAATTGCGGTGGTAATACCAGAGGGATCTCTTCATTTGACATTTCAATGAATGACGATTCCTCCTCTGTTTCACTTACCCGAAAGAATAAATGGAAAGGATATTAAGGAAAGGATTAAAATATATTGCCAATATCCTCATTTTAGCCTTTTTCTTTGCTACTGTAATTTTTAAATTAATGAAAGTATTAAAACGAAAACGGTAAATTACACCAATCCATGTTAAATTCAAATGCAGTTCATCCCCATAAGTTATTAAGTATAATTAAAAAATGCGATGTTGCACATACCTTTTTTCATTTCTTAATTATATTTGAATGTTTTTGTCAATATTTTACACATTTTCTATTTTTAAGAAAACTTAAATATTCATCGAATTCAAATATTTATTGAAACTTCTCACACTGTTCCTGCAGCGAATATAATTAGAAGCATTGAATATACACTTTGTTGAATGTTAAGCAGGAAATGATAATTATGCTCGAGTTGACTACGTGTTGATGAAACATGAGAGTAACTATGAACCGAAATTAAATATGCTCCATTTAAGAGTTAAATCATTAATTAGCTTTAGGTCGATATTCAAATTAGCTGCGGTAAATGAGGTGGGACTTTGTGATATCCTTACCTATTAACATTAAAGCTCTTAATGTAAAATTTCCTTTTCACGGTTAATAAATAAGTTTCGATATGGTTTTGTGAGAAAATGGTTCAAATACTTTGGCTGAAATAATAAGGATAATTTCATGAATTTCCCAAAGAACTACTCAGTTTAAGTTTAAATTTTATTTAATCAAATGTGCTTTACATTGCCTGATTTGGTTTGGATGGTTTGTACGCTCAATGACCTATTTTAATGCACAGTAACGACTAATCAGGCAGTGACCTACCGCTTAGTTTGGATTCTGAACCACAACGAACAACCATGTCTAACCTGGGATTCGAACGTGGCACCTTTGGCATACGAGGCCAGAGAGTTAACCTCAGAGGTGGGCTTGTCTTGACTGACAGTATATTATTAGGTCATTATTTAACTGACGCCGTATTGAGAAGCCTAGGGCCCCTTGTAAAAAACAAACGTATTTTCATAAAACGTTCTTTACATACCACTGAGAATATGGGGAAATACATTAAACACCAAAGAAATAAAACGCGACCGATTTGTGCCAACCGTTACATTTCATTTCATTTCTGGCTGGGCATTTTACTGCAAAGTTTTTTTTTCTTTGCAGCATTTCGTTACTTTTTGCAAGATATAACTTATTTTTGTAGCGCGTGTTATGTTTGAGATCAATAAAATTCTGTCGAGGGTTGCATTAGCGTGAATGATCATACAGTGTCATTGAACGCAAAGTGGCGTAAGCGACAACTACGTTAGCTTCCCATACGACTCTGCGTTAAGAGTGGCAGAAAATACCATAATGCCTTAGGCCTGCAATCAAAATCCCAATTCTGGTTCATTTTCTTGAAGTAGGGATCCTTGCTACCATACTAAGAAAAAATTTTTACTCATAGTTGATAATATGTACCTGTTAGTTTTAACGTGAGTATAAATGCATACTAAAAAAAAGGTACGGATAAAAGTAAAATTTTCACTATAAGTTCTCTTGGCAAATATGTTCTTATTTTTCTTCAGCATATTTTAGGAAACACGATGGCAAAAAAATCAGGGTTCTAGTTAAAGTACAGCCAAATCCCGTTAACGCGAAATCGCTTAAAACGAAATCCCGTTAAACTTAAAGTAAAAGCAGTTCTCCATAAGATGAAGCTCAAATTTAAGGTTAATTTATTCGTTTAACGCGAAATCTCACACATTGAAATCCCCCTTAAGGAGAAAACATGAGCTCTTAAACCAAATTTTTTTGGTTGAAACTTTGCAATGTTTCCTATTGCTACAGGGATACTGCCTCATGTGCTGTAAATAATATAGTAGAAGTAGACACACAGAAGTATATTAAAAAAAATATACATTTTATTAAAAATGTAAGGCAAAATCTATAAGAAACTTCTTAAGGTATCCGACTAAGTTGAAAAGTCCATTTTCAAATTTCAAAATGCGCTTGCAAATTGTGCTGTTTTGAAATCGCAATAGGCGACGGAACGCTGCCGCGATCCTAGATAGCAGATATTTAAAATTTGAGTAAGTAGTTTTCTTTTTAGACTGGAACCTCATTCATAAACTTTGCAATAAGTTTTTAGTTTGCCAAATTAACTTACGTGCCTTATTTCAACGTGGTGGCAAAACTTTACTATTGTGATAACTTTTTCTTCATCTATCATTTTCATAAGATCTTAATTAATTTGTATGTCTTGTATATGTCGGTAAAAACTGTTAAAATTATTCTTGATTTGTTTACTAAGTTGGTAAAGGGATAAATTTTGAAATTTTTTTAATTAATATTCTGATATTTTCTAAGGTTAGATAGCTAAAATTATTGGTATGCGTTTCTAAGGTGAGCAGATAACGGACCAGTTCCTCCAATTACTAATTTAACTAGAGCTCAGGAACAGTCAAATTAACATGTCCTTATAGTATTTTTAATAATTGATTTAATGTAATTAGTTTACATTTTATGATGCTGAATGTAAAATGAATACATCGGTACATTTCCCACAAACAACTTAGTTTTTAAAAGTAAATTAAAATTTAATGTATTTTTATTTAATTTCCTTTAGAATATTTAAAAACGGATTCCAATATTATATTAAAAATAAAAGTTCAAACAAATTAACAGCAATAAGTCCGATATATTTCTAGACATTGACTATGTCTAAATGAAATTAAAATGTCTTTATGACAGTTTATGCATTAAAATTATACTGTATAGGGAACTGAATCCAGTGTTCGCCAGTTAAATATTTCCAAATTATATTTTCACCCCCTCTCTAAATTTTTAAGGGTATTTTTTACATTGATTTTTTTTTAAACTAAAGAAAATTATTTTTTTGACAAAACTAATAACTACAACAATAACTATGATACACTACCGCGAGGAAATATACTTCTTAAATGTTTACTAAAAACACTTGATGGTTGTAAACCTTAAATTAACTGTGAGCACTGTGCCGTTCGGTGACACCACGTTGGTGTCCCGTGAAACTAACGGACAAATGCCGGTGACACATCGAAAATTATCGGGAAAATGCCGGAGAAGTAAAACTTCACAATTTACGATACCCCAAAAATTTCAAAAAAACGCCGGCGATAGACAAAGGCGAAATGTTATCAACTTTTGAGCCAATCCTACCGGTGCCAAAAAAAAAAAAAAAAAAAAAAAAAAAAAAAAAAAAAAAAAAAAAAAACGTGCGGAAGACTTAGTATTAATCTATATTTTCCATGTATTCAAGCATGAGGTTATCTTTTTTCTCTATTTTGTGCAAGACGGCATGGTAAAAAGTCGGCGAAATACACTTAATTAAGGAACGTACGAAATTACATTTGGAAATTGTGGGACCCCCCCCGCCCCCCCCCCCCGTACAAACCCACCTCTATTAGTATTCTTATAAAATAATCAAATTACGTAAGAAAATGTTAATATTCCTTTTAAATACTCTAAAACAATTATTAAATTTATATAAAACAATTATTAAATTTATCTAAAACAATTATTAAATTTATCTAAAACAATTATTAAATTTATCTAAAACAATTATTAAATTTATCTAAAACAATTATTAAATTTATCTAAGACAATTATTAAATTTACCTAATTCATTTTAAAATTAATAATTAACATTGATTAACTTTATAGTTCTATACCTATCACTAATTAAATGTAGTATCTAAGTCACCATTTAGTTTTGTCCAAATTCGTATTAGAAAATCCTAAAACTAAGTAATTTCTTGTTCCGTGTTTTATACAGATCATACCTTTACACAAAACTCAGACTGGCAATAATAGTTACTTGTAACTATATGAAATAACTATTTAACACGACAAATGTTATTTTCCAAAAATGTATCATATTTTTAGTTTTTATTATGAATCTAGGTCCTGAGAGAATGACTCATAGTCACGAAATTTCCCTCCCCAGCATTATGATCGAATATACTTTCAATTTAATATCAAGAGAGATATCACGTTATTGATTCAATCACATAACTATCTTTTATAGCAGTAATATACTTGAATTACTACTTTTTGTGCCTATTATACATACCATTACAGTTACAGTTATGACTAAAGTTAAAATAGAAAAATTACCTGATCCAATAAAAGATATTCTCGATAGTCTGTTAGATAAACAGAAGAAAATAATAGCATTCAAATTAAATTTAAATTTGTTCTTTAGTATATGATGTTCACTTTGTTATTTTAATAAGAAAAAAATTAAATGTGTACTGCTAACTTTTTAAACTTGTATTCGACTATACCAAGTAGATTATAATACTTATAATTAAAGTTATTTGGTTATAATATTTCTATAGCTTGATAGGTCATAGCTTTGCATTAGCTTTAGTAATTACATAATTTTCAATATTATCAGTGTTAAATAGCCTTTAATTTGTGATTATATTATTGATTATATTTTATATCACATACATTCTCTGAAAATTTATATTTTTATAAAGTATTTAATTTCATATTGTGCAATTTGAAGTTTTAGAATCGGGAATTAGCATTTTAATTAATACTTTCAATAATTCTTTCCTTAGTTAATAAATTTAATTCAACAAATATTGTTCTAAATTTAACTAGATGTATAGCTCTCCGAATAATGTGCGTAGCTTTTGACTGATTTTATTAATGTACCTTGAGCAGAAGTTATGCAACTTGGATACTAAGCTAATTTTTTAATTTTCAACCAATCCATCAGTTCGTAAGGCATTAAATTATATTTGATATTATACCACTTACACTCTTTCTTACATGTTATTTTATATCTCCCTCGCTGAAAATAGAATAGCCATTAAGTTGGCAAAGGAGATTTAATTTTTGGTTAATTGTTTCGACGTCAGTCATGTATGACGTACGTGACGTTCAACACAGCCATGTCATTTGAATAATTTGCCGTCTCTGAGCTGTAAATGTAGCTTCAATGACTTCCGATCGCAGGAGCTATTTGGAAGACAAGGACCATCAATTCTCGTTATTTAACGGTTGTTTTGAAATAGCATCGTTGCGCTGCTATGGATGTTTCATGCCGTTGTGATTTTGGATTTTTGATTATTGTTATTAAAAGCGTCAATGGAATCAAAGTTATCGTATATTACTATTGAGATTGTTTTAAAAAGTAGGTACTGTTTCCGGATATATATCTTAAGTATTAAAGAAATATATTTAATTTATCAGTCCTAGATATTGTTTCTCAAAATACTAAAATTAGCGGATTCTTATATAAAGTTTTGTTTAATGTTTGTTTTATAATAGGAGTGTAAAAGAGATAGGATACATTTTAAATTTAATGATGGTGTACAAACACACTCCGAATAGCGCAAAAATTGGCCAAAAACTTATTTATTTTTTAAATAATCTCTAGACCTAATTTTTCCAAAATAATGGTATCATTTAAAAGCTAGTAAGTAATTTGATTAGTTTGAAGTTAACTTAAAATAATATTTTGCTATGAAAATAAATTTGAAAACTTTAAACTCATTTTCTGAAGAATCGTGTTTTTGGCACGGGACTCTTCATTTAAACAGTGATAAACGAAGTTTTATATTATCTTTTTAAAAAATTATTTGAGCATTGGAATCTGCATTAGCTATTAGAAGTCTTAACCCTCAGTCAAATTAATTTATAAAGAAAATAAATTTTGCCAGCTTTAAAAAAAAAATCTTCGAAATATTGTGACTTTTTCTACCTTCAAAGTTAAAAGATAATACTGAAAAAACAATATATTCTAGAGACTTAATGGAACATCAAAACATTAAGCATGCTATTACAAATTATTTCCACCTATAATTTTTTTTTTCTGGGCCTAGTAAAATTTGAGTTATCACTGTTAAGAAATATCCTAATAAACGAGTAAAATGTAAATTAGTTAATTAATTTCTGTGCAAAACATAAATTTTTTAATGTAAATATCATTACTAATTATGAACTTTTAAGTGAAAAAAAAAAATTAAATGATAATTGAAAAACTGCAACCGTTAATATATTTAAGGGATTTATATTATAAGGGACTACTGAAAGACTACTTGTACCTTGAGGGACTACTCTACGTTCCGCAAAAACAATAGGTTTAAATAAATTACAACTAATATATTATTCAAAACATATATTTTTAAACATTTTTATATTTAAATATCTCACACGGCTTTGATGACGTAGAATGATTTCTTTGTCAATATTCGCAAACTTTATGTATTACTTAAAATATATTCAAAATGTTTTAATTTTATGAAAGACTGCCAATGTTTAAAATATTCCTAGCAGTACCCTCAAACTTGTAAGCACACCGTAAGAAAATAAAAAGCATTAAGTTTGAAAATTTCTTTAATGATATATGGTAAAGAAGAATTAATAAAGAAATCATTGAAAACTAAATTTTTGCTTAAATATAATATCTTCTTTTCTCCTAAGATAACACTAGGCATACCATCATTTGATTTAGAATATAAGTTTCAAAATTATATCAAACATTATTATTATTATTATTATTATTTTTAAGTTTTTCTCCTTTTGTCCAATATTATTTCCAAAAACTTCTCATTCGTTTAACCTCTGATATAAATCTCTACTTGTCACTTATAGTTACAGAAAACGCAATTGAAACGTACTAGCGAGTAGAGAGAATGATCGTTACTAAGAAGTCCTCTTAATAGACTGAGAGGCGACTGCAATTTTTGGACCCCATCGAACATCATTCTGAATTTTTTTATAGAAGTTGGAGAAAAGTGAATAGATTACGAATCCACTGGTCTGCCGTGGCAAAAATGGCCGAAACTGGTCAAAAATCGACTTTTAATAAGTTGAACTAAATTCAATTGTCAAATGCACCATAACTTGCCAAATAATGAAATTTTTTTTTTATTTGGGAACCCTCCTCTTTAATTTTCAATTAAGAAGATTGCAGATGATTCAGATATCTGTAGACGGTCTACTTGCATCTATTAAAAGGGAGCCAAGTTGGCAATAAACATTACGTCACTGATGTCGCCAATTTGGCTTACTTTTAAAAGACACAAGTTATCCGAGCCAGAGATCAGAAATCGTTTGCGCTTTTTCTCATTGAAAATCAAAATGCAGTGGGTTGTCAGACGAAAAGTTTGTTCTCTTTTTGATAAGTTATGACAGATTTGGCAATTTAAAAGACACAAGTTATCCGAGCCAGAGATCAGAAATCGTTTGCGCTTTTTCTCATTGAAAATCAAAATGCAGTGGGTTGTCAAACGAAAAGTTTGTTCTCTTTTTGGCAAGTTATGACATATTTGGCAATCGGATTTTAGTTCAACTCATTCCAAGTCAATTTTTGATCAGTTTCGGCCATTTTTGCCATGGCAGACCAGTGTATTCGTAATCTTCTCACTTTTCTTCAATTTCTATAAAAAATTCAGAATGATGTTCGATGGGATCCAAAAATTTCAGTCGCTTCTCGGACTATAAGTCTTTAGGTATTTCTTAATAATTCAAAAAAAGTCATATTACCATTTTTATGGTCACCTTGGCAAGTTGGTCTGATCTGAATCACAGCACTTGTTTGTCGTTCACCTGCATAGTACTTGCTGTAGGTGCAGAGACATAAAAATAAACTAAGAAGAAGCAACCATTTCAGGAAACGTAAGTTGATCATGGAACAAAACATCCAGTTTAGTGACACCACTAGTGCATAAGATGCGAATCTATAAAAGTGATAAAATGAAAAATATCAAGTTCCTGTAAATGCACTTGTTGGAAACCCGTGAATATATTTATGCAAATGTTGGGGATAAGGCAAAATTCTAGTACGACTTAGGTAGACGCTTAATCAAGGTGTTTGTGTAAAAAGCCTTGTATTTTAATTTCTTAAGCTGCTAAGAATGATGAGAAAAACGGCAGACGTTAGTCCATTGCAAAAAAGGAATCGATTTGGAGGTACTTTTTTTTTTTTAACCATGATTGCTAAGATCAATTAATGTTTTCTCTAAAACTGTGGTTTTGAATTTGTTTAAAACAGATTTTGATAACCTTCAGTAATTATTTTGTTAGAAATCATGGTTCGAGTTTATCCCACCCGCGGAATAAGTTTTGTTTTGGTTAAAAGTTTCCCTTTTTTCTTCAGAGACAAAACCCACAGTAAATCACAGCAGTATTTTGATTATATGCTTCATAAGTAATACTAGAATTTTGCATAAACACGCTAAGTTATAAACTTTTACAAAAATATTCCCTGATTTTTAATGCCCTAGCATTAATCCAGGGTATGTAGTACGTAAAATAATCATGTGATGAGCAGTCTAATTGATTAAGTAGTTGTGTGTTTTTCAAGATAAAACGCTCCTATTCTATATTGGGATCTTTGCTGTTAAGGTTTTTAATTCTGCAAATATTAACGAGGAAACTTTACATGAAAAATAGTTTTATGGTAATTCAATAAAAAGGATAATGCAGGGAAAAAAAAAAAAAAGGGAAAAAAAACCTTAAAATTTTTATTTTTTGTGGACACCGATAATTTTGCTGTGGAATATCTCAAATAAAAAAAGAATTAAATGTAGAGTAAATAATAGTTCAATAAAAAAAAATCAAAAAGTCAATGAATAATGTAATAATATTGCTAGAAAATTTCCCGGTAAAAAATTGTAAACAGTGTACATATTTCTTTTTTTTTAAGTTCTACATTATTATTTATTTAACAGTTAGAATACAGGCTTGTAAAGTTGGCACATCTGAGGTTATCTTGAAATTTCCAGATGTTTTCCAGTGCTTGCTGATCGCCAAATTGTTTGCTCTAAATTGTTCAGGAAAGCTCACAAGCAAGGATATAAAAAGCGCCAGGGCGTGGAATCGTTAGTCAGTTGGATTGTGAGAGCGGTTCTGAAAGAAGCTCAGCGCTTGTTTATTTTTGCGGTGCCTGAATTATTGCTGTGTCTGAAGTTTTGTGCACTGAATCAATTATTAAAGCTAGATAACGAGTTCAATATTGTCTAAACAAGTTTTGTAGGCCTCGAAAAGATAAATAAATAGCAGGATTTTTTTGTAAAACCTGTTTCACCATTTTCTCTGAGAAAATTCGTAACAGTATTCAATATTGTAAACTTTTTATATTTACGAAGTAAGAGTTGAATTTTACTGAGTCATAACACAACAACACTGCTTTAGAAGTACGGTAATCGTACCAATTTTGGCTTCACTCCTAAAGTTTTATAGGTTGATTTTTTTTTTTAATATCGTTTCGAGCTTTTGAAACAAGTGAACTGTTGTGTCATAATGGATTCAGCCAGAAACAATGAAATTGTATATGACTATATCATTGTCTTTTCTATTATATGCAACGGATGGATGTATAATCTCTGGTAAATTATTCCAATAAAATCCTTGAATTGTATCTTAAATAATAACGAAGTAATTTTTAAAAAATCGCTAACAATTTATCGTTTTAAATTTTTTACTAGCACTAAAGAAAGATAATTACTCTTTAGCAATAAATGATTGCCGTTTAAATGTTGAAAGTTTCTCCAGAAATAAATTAGTAAGTCATTATAAAAGGTCTACAAAGTTTCAAGGGTAGACATGTAAAAATTATGGATTGTATGTAACTCTAATAATCCCATTTCTATCAAAAAGCTTTTCCATACACTTCCCAAATTTCTCGATTTTTGGACAATTATTCCAATCCCACAGATAACATTGTTTGAGGAGAATTACAAACAATTGTAGTTATGCAGGTTTAACAGGAATCTAATAAAGTTTCAATTTCTTTACTTAATTCATTCGAATGACATCCTATAAGCATTAATGTCACATTTTTATGAATAATGCAAACACAAACGGTAAGTGTTCAACTTCCCCTGTGAAGGCACTTATTTGGTCGCATATCAGCAAACTTGGAAAACCAAATTATTAAATATGGTAACTCTTCCACAGATTTTACAAAAGATCCAAAAACACAATTTTCATCATTTAATTCTTTTAAAAAACTAGATAATTTGCATTCAGTTCCTTGTATATTCTTTTGCATTAGGTATCGCGATTATGGGAATCTTCACTTCGTCCCCAAAGGCGATTATCGTGCGAAATTAAGAATAAGGGTTTGAATTTAAGGGAACTCAGTAACCTAAAAATAAATCGATTTTTAGACTTTTATATCATGTTACTCTATGTATTTTTCCCTTTCCATTGATGTATTACTTTTGTTTACAGTCAAATTAGAAGTATGTTATATTTTGTTTTAAAAAAGTAAATAATCAATGTTAACTATATAAGCCTTTTACCTGTAACTTTGATTTTCTCTAAACGTGATATTTTAAACTTCAATGTACCTTTTCTAACTAACTAGTAGAGATATACCAATTTATTTATTTTTTGTGAATTTGTAGTACATAACCTATAGATTAAACTGAGGTTAAAGTTTGGTAAAAAAATAAATCAGAATTTTTTTTGTTAAATTTTTATCTATTTTCCAACTTTTTTTCGAAAAACCCCCTCTTTTTTTTTTTTTTACATAAATTTGGTATTTAAAAAATAATTAAGAAAATAACTGGAATATTTTTTAACCTCCATTCAATCTGTAGGTTATGTACTACAATTTAATAAAAAAAAATTACTAGTATATCACTACTAGTTAGTTAGAAATGGTACATTTAAGTTTAAAATATCACGTTAAGAGAAAATCAAAGTCAAAGGTAAAAGTCCTACATAGTTCATATTGAAAGTTGTCATTTTTAAAACAAAATATAACATACTTCTAATTTGAGTACAAACAAAAGTAATACATCAATGGAAAGGCAGAGAAACATAGGAAAACATGAAATAAAAAAAACCTCAAAACGTTTTTTCTTTATTGTTAGGGTACTGAATTCCCTTAAATTTATAACTTTTCATCCCATTGTGGTTCGAAAATGAAACCAACAGATTTTTGCAGAGATTTAATGTATGTAAAAAAACAAATTTTTGGGGAATAAAAAGAAGGAAAAAAAACTTTATTGTAGTCCCAATAGAAATATAGGTTGCAGGTTCGAGTCCCATGTAAGGCATAGGTGTTTGTAAATGTATGGTGGCTTGTAAAATGACGAATGCTTCAGCGCATTATAGCCCTCGTGTTGCTGACGGCGCCAGATAATCTGAAAACAACCAACCAACCCAATAAAAATATAATAGAATTGAGATTCATATTTTTCGAACATTGCCACTTTCAGGAGATTCGGAGGGGAAAATCTCAATTTTTGGATTTTTTCCTTTGTATTCATGTTAAACCTTACAAGCACATCAAATTTTATAGTTCCATCTCTACTAGAAGTACCTTAGTACATTGATGATCAGTGAGTGAGTGGGTCTCAAAATATACCGATTTCTGCAGTTTTCGAATTTGATTTGAGTTTGTTGGTTGTTGAAACCAATATAATTTGGGGCTTTAAACTTAGCTGTCTTACTAAAGTGACTAACAGTTATCCGTAAAAAAAAATTCAGCTCTCATGTGTACTGTAATGCGCAGATACAAGAGGATCAAAATGTTGCAGAGTTGCTTTCTGTAAAAGATGTCCGGCTGTGAACTTGGAGGGTGCACTGACGTGCACCTAGATTGACAAGATAACAAAATCGACTGCGAAGCTCTATTTGTGAAGATTTGAGACAAAATCTGTTTTGTTAAAAATTTCCAACATTTTAAATTTTACTTTTTTTCTTGCTAAAGTTTCCTGTTTAAATTTTACTTTTTGTTTTGCTAAAGTTTTCTGTTTAAAATTGAAATTTATGCAGTACTTAGTTAGCTTATATCTTTAGATACTTTAAAAAAAGACTGTGCAAAAATTCTACAGCACACAAATAAGGTCCAAATAACATGTTGCGGACCTTTACAAAAATTTAGTGGCAAATGTTGTATTAAACGAATGACATATTTAGCTATTTTTGTTATTTTTTTAATCTTTTATTAAAGTTTGTATTCATTCCTTATGCGAAAATACAAATACACTATTTAAAATGTTAAATAGATATTTAATATAATTGTTAAATAATGAACAACAATTTATTAAAATAATTTGTACTATTCTTTGAATGCTCCTCGATTTAAGGATTATATTGTGTTTCTAAACTTGAAAGTTTGTAATTTTATCAATTGTACGACAATTTTTTTTTTTATAAAACCTAAAAATAGACATTTATTATTTTCGGTAAAAAATACTCTTAACTATTACAAATAATTTAAACTTGAAATCAATAGGTAAAATGCATAAATAACTAACTTATTTAATTTCATTCACTTTTACTTTTATATTTGTTAAAGTTAATATGCTAGAAAAATTAATAGCTAAACACGAAGAATGCGATTTTCGAAATTTTACATAAAATCTTTTTATTGAATACATTCGATTCTACTTCAAACATGTTCAAGAAATTTTAAAGAAAAATGTATACCGTATAAATTTTCTTTTTTCATACAATTTAGTAAGAAAAATTTAGTCAAAATCTCACCCATAATACATACCACTGAAGCTCTGCGAGAAGATATTTCTCTCAGTTCGAACCCAATGCTCAAAGTTCATATTCCTAACAACCATCAGTTTGACGGGACAGCAGCCAGTGTGTATTATGATTATACTACAAATGGGTTCGTTTCTCCACGTGTAGGGCAGACATGCCCCCGGATCGATGATCGTAACCGTATCGCTTTTATTTTCAGCCCGAAGTTGTGGTATTTGTTAGTGGCATCACGTAAATGAACCATTTTTAATTTGATTTCTTTCGTTCTATTTTTGATTTACTGGATTCGTGCATTCATGTTTATAACCATTGCCATTCTTATTTGATTTTTTATTGCTTTATGTTTTTCAGTAATCTCATGTCCTGAAGTATATTTAGAACTTTGAAATTAATTTTGGAGTAGGTAATTAAATGAATTTGTAACCGTAACACTAAAAGATACCGTAATAAAAAAATCATTAAAAGCTTATTTTTAATCAATTTTAATAAAAAAAAACTTAAGTTTCATTGGATATGCAGAGAATGGATATGGATATATTTCAGAGTTGTATTAATAAACAAAGTCTGTAGCTTTTACTAGAAAATACTAAAACAAATTTACTTTTATGTGATAATTAATACTGTTATACGGAATTAGCTTCATAGGCATAATTGCATCATATCAAAAGTCATCGTACTCATTAAATTTTATTTAAAATCTTTTATGCATCAAACAAGCCTTATAATTATTAAAACTAGAAATCCTATTTTCCTAAGGAAAACGATCGACGATAGACAAGTCTTTCCCTTTGGAAAGTGATATAAGTCACAAAAGACTACAGCTAATTTCTTTCATTCTAGTTCAAATACTGCGTTTCAGTGTTTTAATAAACACAATGCGTAATTTTTAATCCTTTTCAACTCCTTAGTTTACTATAAAGTTGGTTTTTTAATATGAATGTCATTTGTATATAGATTTATCGCCAGAGTTAACCTAGTTGTTAAAATTTAAAAGTATTAGTGCTCAAGTTTTGCATACCATCTTACATAATTATCAGTTATTATCCCTGGTTGGTCGTTAATTGTTTTACGTTTTACTGAATGGTGTATTTCAAATTTCAGAATATTAAGTGAAAAACAGCTATTAATCACTGTTAGATAATTCTCTGTTTCGGTATTTACCAAATTGATACAGTACAAATATCACTTGGGTCACTAGGTAAACTTTTGGGGTTAACACGTAGCTCAAAAGTAGTTAAAAATTGTTTAAATGCAAAACAATTCGCAATGCTTATACCAGTTGTGTTTTAAAAACATACATTTATATTTCATTTTATATCTTACTCTATCATGTTTTCTTAGAAATACAGGGTGTGGGAATCAAATGTCTCTCATTTGGAGAGGTCGTTATACTTAACAGAAAGTTAAAAAATAAAAGAAAAATTATTATTAGGTAACAGAACTCACAAAGATTTTAGAAAAATAATCAGTGCACTTCCATGTGCAGGGCCTGATTTTACACAGGGCAATTGGGGCCCTGAATTTTGAGGGCCCCAAAATGATTCAGGTCTGGAAACCAAATTTTTGGTAATTCGAAAAAATAAGTTGGTTTAAAGGAGTTTTTTTCTTCGCTGTACTTATCGTTCACAAGCATATATAACATACACAATTATTATGTTTTATTTTAGTGCATTTAACTATTTTTTATGAACTTAAGTATGTTTATACGATTATAGAGAGAGATTACAATTTGGCTGCTTATTATTATAATTTTTACAATTTGGCTGCTTTTAAAATTATATGCGTGTTCAGTTTTTTTTTTTTTTTTAGAATTTTCATTGTACTATAATAAATGTTATTTCCTGTACAATTCATTTGATGCAATTTTTGCTTATCTAGATTATTGTTAAAAAAATCTTAATTTTTTTACAATTGGTATATAAAGCCTCTTTTATTGGTATAATGTTATTTCTAAAGTCGATTATCGCTAGAAGGGGCCCCCGATTAGGGTTTGCACCCTGGGCCCCTGCATTTGTAAGTCGGGCCCTGTTCATGTGGGCTCCCTTAGTAGCCTTGAGGATATTCAGCCGGCAGTCCGGTTCCAGCCATGTTCGCTGTTGCATTTCTGATGTCTCAATGGCCGCTGCTATATTGCTGAAGATTGTTGAGGCACGAAGGTCTCATCATGGATGTTCATTGAGTTGACTTTGTCTTTGACATAGCCTCAAAAGAAAAAATTCAGTGGAGTAACATCTGAAGATCTTGATGACCAGGCAGTTGAACCTCTGCGTCTGGAAACGTGAGCTGGATTACTGCAGCTCGGAAAATAAAAATGTCCCCCAAAATCCAAGAAATTAACAATCAAAACGACCACCTACCACTAATAGATTTGTTTTTAATTGACTGCTGAAATTTGGGACATTTGATTTCGACACTCTGCATATTGATATTGTCTTATTTGATAATATTTAGTCCATGAAGGTTTCATTATTCTGTGAGATTATTCCTAATACATAAATTTCCACAAGAAAACATTAATTTTTAGATTAATAATCGATATTACCACTTTTCACTGAGTTTTACTTTTTATACTTGGTTGAGTGTTTTTCTTCACCAAAATAGGCATATGTTTATAACTATTTTCGTGGGTATTTCTACAGTTGTTCCTTCATGAATACAAGCATATACGTAAGATACATACGTCATTGTATTTTAGCTCTTTTAATAACGGACTTATGATGGTTTTAGCAATTACTTTCTAAGAGTCCAGGGGTTACTCGAAGCATGAAAGGTTGAGAACCAATCTCCTATGGTAATGACTACGACCAATCACCATCGATCAAGACAAAAATGCAGATCTTCTATTCTAAACATTATCTAAAAGTAGGTCCCATTTCCACGTCGTCGCTCACACTTTCCGCTTCGCCAATCAAAAAACTTATTAAATCAGTGGATCACACACAAAATAGGCGTAAATGCATTTCCCGAGTTTCTTGTCCACTTGGTGGTCACGTCCGTCTTTAAATATAAAAATCCCCACCCTTTGCGAACGTGTTTGGTTCACTTAGCAACTCATTTTTCTCGCCGCGAAATGGTGTTTTTTCCCTCCGTTTTCTATCTTTTCTTTTTTTCATTGGGTGTTGAATAGCTTTACTATTTCACGGTGAAGGGATAATATTTTTAACTAATAGATGACATTCGCCAAAATAGGATAGATAAATGAACAGTTGGGATACGTCTTAGAAGCGAAACGTTTGCTAGATTACCTCACAGATCAATCTTCGTGCTACCGTTATGGAAGGTTTAAGTATAATTTATTAATTCAACTATGTGGTAAATTTGGGGGTGTGAAATGAATTACGGAACAGATATAGCATTACAAGTTCTTTGAAAAGCGTTACAATGTTTTAGAGAATATGCCAGTTTATTTTATTTGGTACTGATTTTATGTTTGGATCACTCATACAGTAATTCATACCTAAAACACTCACGAATCCACTATTGTTAACTATTCTAAAAACTCTGAACAATGGAATGATTGATCCTCAATCATTGGAATATGACTGAAGCATTACAAGTATTTTTTTAGTTATTTATTTAGACATTATAACTATACGTTAAACTATAAAAAGGTTAAGTAAAAGCCACTGAATCTTGTATTAAAACCCATTGACGGTCATGCACGTATATATACGTCTTAGGATCCCCAGTTTTTCTAGCAATACGCAACATTTTTAAGTTTATAAATAAAATTTAAAATAAAATATATTTTAGATATTTTCATTAAGATGACAGTCTAAAACCTATCTAAAACAAAATAAATAAAAAATAATTAAAAAAAATTATGTATTTGAATTAGAAATATGATTTAAAAATTATTGCAGGGAAAACAACTGGGGAATTTCGCCCATTCCCATGACCGTCAGTGGGAAGTGTTATATTGTATATTTTTCAATTATTTTTTCGTTTAAAATTTGTTTCTTTTTTAAACCGTTTTCCATTTTTAACCAGGAAATAAGGTTCCTGCAATGTAATTTTTATCAAAGTCGTTAAAGCCATTTTTCGGCAATTTCTGAAAAACATACATTTTTCAATAGCACCTTCGACAAATCTTTACTGACAGATCCCATGGCCATCACTATTCCGTATCTGTAATGTATCCGAACATCGTAGGTGCTCGGGAATTTTGCTGATCAAAGACTCATTAACATTTTTCTAGATCACTCTTCTCTCTTTCGCTTTTTTTTCTTTTAACTCATTACGTTCCAGCACTCGGTAACGTGTCAAAAATATATACATATATATATATATATATATATATATATATATATATATATATATATATATATATATATATATATATATATATATATATATATATATATATATATATATATATATATATATATATATATATATATATATATATATATATATATATATATATATATATATATATATATATATATATATATATATATATATATATATATATATATATATATATATATATATAGGGGTAATGGAAAATAAAAATATTTACAAAGATTCGAAATACAGAATAATTAAATTTTTAACTGATTATATATACAACAAGCGCTCAATTTGAAACTACTGTATTAGAAATACATTGTATTCCTGTTTATAGTGCAGATCACGCAATTTAATTCACTTAAACAGAACACTGTGTTTTTGACAATCATGGGGATGCTTTGGTAGGGAATAATAAATGAGTTCACGTACGGAAAAATAAACGAAGGTTCTCCACGGAGCCCCTAACTGGAAAAGAATTGCAATGTGAGAAGCATAATTTTTTGGGTAATTTTTTCTAACTGAATTCCTAACACCACGTGTTCAATGCAGGAAGAATTCTTAGCTAATAAAGAATCTAAAACTGAATTTTCGGAAGATTATTTTTTAATTTTAAAGGGTTTAAAAAAAACTAAAAATGTAGAAATTCTTACAATAAATACCAATATACAAAGTTAATTTTAGATTTTCGTAATGAAGTCGTAATCGGAGCGCAATCAACAACGACAAGTTTAAAACAATATTAACTACAACTTAAGCTTGAAACATGAATCGAGCTTCTTAGTAAATTCTAAAATTCTTTTAATCTACTTAGTAAGAAATAAAAAATATATATATATTTACTAGGGCGTATCGAAAAAATCGAAGTTTGTCAAATCTCTTAGCGGTAGTGCGGTAAATTTGTGGACACTCATCAGTAAGAAGTGTGTGAAATTTTAAAACTCTGGGTTAATATCTTCTGTCGCCTCAATGGCACCAAAGTTCCGAAAATTGGGCTGAAAGTATTTAAAATTCCTAAAAATTCCCATATTTCGTTTAACGATTGGGGGTAGTGGTTAAATGTTAGTATTGTTTAACAACAACAACTATAATTTTTTTTAAAAATTATAGGTTAATATCTTCTGTCGCCTCAGTGAACCGGAAATTCCGAAAATTTGAATAAAAAGGATTACAATTCAATATTTAATCAGCAGTCGCAGATTTCGTTGATCATTTTGAGGTAGTGCGTGATAAAAATTACTTTTTTCAACAACATAAAGTATGCAAAAATTATTGGTTATTATCTTCTAACACACTGTGTTAGGCGTACTGCCAGAAAAGTAAAGTGGAACACCCCTATTTTCACCCCGAGAAACAAATCGGAGTGACCAATAAATCACGTGATCATTTTCATTTGTTTAGTATTTAGTCTAACTCTATATTTTCTTTCAATTAGTTTCGATCTTCATATCAAACATATTTGCAGCAATGTAGTCGTTTCTTTTAAGGAATTTTTTTTACTCGTAGCTTAGTGTCGCAGTCATTTGTTGGTAAAAGATATTGGTAAATATTAGAAATGCAAGAATCATCGTATTCAAAGTTTTCAAGTCGACAAATATTGTAATGCCCTATTTTTGGAACACCGAAGGATTTTTCACTCATGCTGCCAACATATGAAGACTTCATAAGATGTTGCGCTCATGAGAGATGGCGTATTGGTAATGAAACTGATGGAAATAAAGAACCATGCTTCTCTGTTATTGCAGAAACTGTTGCTTTGAAAATTGAAAGTTTATACATCGATTCATCCATTCCTTCTGTTTCACATAAGCGTGTTTGTGATATTATACACGCTTACCATACAAAATATCGTTCAATCATGAAAAATATAAAACGTGTGGGAAGAAGCAAGACTGCTCTTGAAAATATTGAGAACTTTAAAACGGAAGCAAAGAAACTATTCGACATATCTTCCTGTAAATGCGCTAATTTTAAGGAGTGTATCTGTTCAAAAGAGAGCAAAGTTCCGCCAAATGAGCAGGCGTTCCTCAAAGACCAAAGAACGGAAAGAAAAATGTTCATTGGAAGTGTTGATGTACCCGAAACAAAACGACTTCAGAAACGTCAAATGCGAGTACAACAAAATGCTGTGCAAAGTAAAAAAAAAAAGGCGTCTCCTGCTTCTGTTTCAAGCTTTACTCTGGAAAATGAAGATATGATGTAGGTGGAGGCTGAGGTGGACACCAAAGACACGCCCTACACACTGTTTTTTCAGCAGGATTCAAGGAGTCTTCAGATGCGTGTAAATTTGGACAACACAATTATTGTCAGTCAAAGATATGGTGTTTCTAACAGAGTCACGGCTGCTATTGCATAGAGTGTTATGAAAGATTTGGGTTTAATATCGGAATCGAATTCCAGCCTCGTCACAGACGAAAAAAAAAGTATGGAGAGAAAAGTCAAGAGTTTACAAGCAAATGGTATCAAAATTAAATGAAAATCGTTCCAATCTATCTGGCCTTTATTTTGATGGCCGGTATGACAAAACTTTAACATCAGAAACACTCGAGCTCACACTTTCATAAGCTCATCTCGGTACTTGACTAAGAAGTATTGTGACGTAATCGATCCAGTTATTTCTCGAAACGCTTATTTTGCTGCTCCAGAAAACATACTTTTGGCCATGTTAACTGATGAAAGATGTCATACCAGAATCATTGCAACTCGAAGAATAATAAAGGCAAGAGAAATTAGCCGAGGTGTCCGCAGATTCGTTATTTCTGATATCAATTTTGAAGCTGAAGACTACATTGATCTCATTGACTGGAAAAATTGTTTTGTGACATCGCCGGCAGTTCTCCGAGAGATAAGTTCTCAAGATCTTTTGAAAATGACAGAGGACGGTATGCCGAAGGCCTGCGGGCACTTCATACAATTTCCTTCACATACACAAGCAGTCGAGCGGATTGTGAAACTTGTCACGGTAGCCTCTGAGAAAACAGTTGGGCCTGAAAACAGGGATAAATTCATAAGAGCTACTCTAGAATCCAGAAAACACATGTCGAAATTCGAGACAAAAAAGGATTACAAGTAGTAATGCTATCGTCAATCGTATATTTGAAAGGCAATAAAATTCCTGATCTCTTTAAAATGAGGTAAGTGTGACGTGTATTTTTTTATTTATTTTTTTGAAATTTAGTCATTTATTTTACAAAATTTGGTGTTGCTGAGGTAGCAGAAGAACTAAAAAAAAAAAAAAAATTATAGTTGTTGTCAAAAATAGTAACTAGTAAGCACCATCCTTAAACTTGCAGCGAAATCTGGAATTTTTTATGAATTTTTGAATTTTAAACACTTTTAGCCCAAATTTCGGAACTTTCGAGCTATTGAGGCGACAGAAGATATTAACCCAGAGTTTTAAAATTTCATACACGTATTAGTGATGGGTGTCCGCAAATTTTCCGCACTACCGCTAAAAGATTTGAAAAATTTCGATTTTTTCGATACGCCCTAATATTTACACTTGAGAAGTGGAGGGGGGGGGGTTGCAAATTTTCCACTCGAGCACCTTAGAACAAATAATAGAAGTTCTTAGGTTTTACCTTTACACGTATTCAATCATTTGCCTCTATCGACTATTGCCGTAAAGCCCATGGGCTTATTAGATAGTATAGTGCCGTACAGTGGAAGTGCATTCAAACCACAAATAACCACAGAGATGTGCTTGATAGATAACGCATCCATTTATTCATACAACGTAATTCATTATCAAATAAACCAGCTATTTAAGTACAATTAAAGTGTTAACTATATTCCTCAAATCAAGCACAATGCTTGTGGAAATCCTAATAAAATGTAAATATCTGGCCGTGGGTAGGCAAGGAATGTGTAAAGACTCACAGTTTGCTGTCGGGGCAAAGGGTGCATCTATCAGGGGCGCGTATGTCATCGGGCTAGTTAGTAGTGGACCGCGTCAGAGTCATCATCTCCGATCCTTTCTCAGGTACTGCCCGTCTTTTTGGCTCATCTCCGTTAGTCCACCTTAGCGTCCAGCCATCGTCCAAGCCTCCTTCTATCTCTCTTCTCTCTCTCAGTTCCGTGACCCGCGCTTTTCACCCCTCCCCCCAACAGGGACCGTTCCCCCTGACTCAAGCCACATTATTTGCTGTGAGTCTTACATTGGCGAATTTCCCTAACGAATTGACTCCTTCCAAATTATAAGTATAATGAAAAACTACTCCACTTTTAAACTGAATGACTTAAAAGAATAATGTGTAGTCTGACTCTTTTCCAAATTGCTTTATTTTCATAAGAATTCATCCAATACAAATATAAATTTGAAGACCAGCTACTAAATCAAGAGTCAACAGGGAATTTGAAGAGTTAATAGCATAAACCATAAAAACAAAAGTTTTAAATATAAATCCTTTGTATTGTTGCGTGGATGGGTTCGAAAGACTTGAAGCCAAAGCAGATCAAAACTTGCAGAAATTTATTCTGATATAACTCCAGAACTTCTCGTTCTAGTAGACTCAATACAGCTCTTCACACAACAATAGAGCACAAAACAGCAGTTAAAAACTTGATACACTACTGCTAAAATCGCCGCAAAAGACAATGCAATACAGTTCACTTTCGGAACTCTCTGAATGCTCACTGAAAGAAAACTAACTCAGTATCTCCACTAACTCGATCACCCTCTCTCTCGGTCTTATATTAGGGTGGCGAAACTTCTAGAGATAGAAATTTGGAGAACCTTCCAGATCATAGTCGAAAAGCCCTATACAGGTACATGGGGACCGAAAATGTCGCCAAGTTTGGCAACATTCCAACCAAAATTAGTCGCCAAAAATATCGCCAACTTGGCTCTATCTCGCCAACTTGGCTCTATCTCGCCAACTTGGCGAGATTTCCATTAACCATAATGTTAAATGGTCTGCTCCTTGTGAAACTCGTTTTCCAGCATGATCCTTGTAGAATTCGTTTTCAAGCATTAAGCGACGCATTGCAGGAAAGCGAAGATAAAGAACTCTTGCACTGCCTTATTTGAAATGTACATAAATTTTCCTTTTTATATAATTAATACTACAAAATATTTACAAACATACAGAAATTCGTAACAGTATGTATTACCAATTTGTATATTCATTAACACATCGCCGATTCCGTAAACAGCGCGTGCTTGGCGTTTTCATCAAACTTTAAAAATCAAAAACATTTCTACCAGCAAAATGTGTAGCAAAGTATGTTTCAAAAATTTATTAAAAATGAACGGGAATTTATGCACACACATCCAAATATCATTTATTTATTCTGATTAAAACAATTTTATTAGTATTTATTTTTAAAAAAAATTGACAACAAGTAAGAGTTCCTTCAATGGACTGTTAAATACTATTTTAGCGCGATTGGATGACGGTAAGTTGGTTTATTAGTTGTCCTCAAAAGTGACCTTTTGTTGACATTTACAGCCCCAAAGTTTGATAGAATGCATCAACATTGAATCTATCTGCCAAGTTTCAGACCGATTGGATTACGGCAAGGGGGTTAATTAGGCCTCCGCAGATTTGCCCGCCACTGACATACCCAGTCGGCCAACCACCCACAAACATACACACAAAATCGACGTTAATATAAAAGACCAATTATAAAGATTAAAATATTTATATAAAAAAAAAATTATGATTGAGTGACTTTAATAGTTTTGATATGTAAAGCGTTATAAAACGGGGAAAAAAAAAAAAAAAAAAAAATTGGGGAAAAAAAAAAAAAAAAAAAAAATGAAAAAATCAGTTAATGTCAGAAAACGTCAATTAACTCTCGTTTCAGTTGTCCATATGTTATTTTATCATATGTCGTCTAACCATTCCTTGAAAATCTAATTTAAATTTGGTTTATGAATAAATTTTTTTTCTAATAGTTGATTAAATATTCTAACAACTTATCTAATGAAAACAAACGTATCATTCTAGAAAAAATCTGTACGGTTCAAAGTTTTCCTCTTATCAGAATTTTTACGCAACATTACAGTAATTATTGATTTTTACAAATACAGCATTTCTTAGACTCATTAAAATATCAGGAATTTCACTTCCTGTATCACCAAATGTTCAGAATTCCTGAACGTCATTTAACAGATTTATACTGTAAAACTTGCCATGCCTAAATTCTTCCAGATCTGCTATTTACAGATTTATCTGTATCTGGCACATGATCTGAAGAATTGAATATCTGAATGAAGAAAAGCATGAATTACCAACATACACTTTTTGGATAAGAATTTTATTAAATCGATGAAAGTAACTCACAATCCATAAAATTAACCTAAAACTGCATTTGGATCATCTTCCACAGAACGCACAATTTCTGCAGAAGGACAGAAAAAAAGTTGAAATAATTAAATGCTTCGAAATTTTCTCGCATACAATTTATCAATTACAATCCAATTATGAAAGTGGCAGATATCGTCTGATAATTTATAGAGATCGCCCATAGTTATATCATTGATAAATGTCCACGGACATTACAATTTCCTTGTTATTTTTTTTTTTATTCCAAATGGAACTTTAGCCTTAAAAACATGAGATTACTAAATTGATATCTGTACACCAAATACTATCAAATGAGTAATAAATAATACGTATTTTATTATTCTAATATGTTTTTATCTTGACAACAGATCTGATGGTACGATCTTTACATTTGCACTTATTTCAGTAGTAAATAATAAAATGCATTTGTTATAATATAAAATGGAATACATAATGTACCCAATACACATTAGACTTATTTCCATTATCACAGTTGACTTGTTATGCCTCCCAGTGGGTTGTTAAATTACTTTTAATTGCTGTCCACGGGCATGACGTGTCAGTCTTGCGCACAAGAGGTATTACATTAAATGTAATGAAATTACCACTCATAAATTTTTCATACCCAACCATAACATTGCTTAATATACTTTATAGCTAAAAATAAATATCTATAGACATCAAGGGAGTATGAAGTGAATTTAAAATACTGATAAAGCAAGGTTGCGACTATCCACATAGACGTATTTTATTAGTATAAAAAATAACTTTAAGTTTATATTACTTGTTTTAAAGAGTTTTTATTGCATTAAAATATGTTCCATAATAACAGAAATATTCAACTTATCCAGTAGTGAAAAAATTCATGCGACAAGTTTTTGAGTGTTTTACAGAGAATGACCTATTTGCATCATAAAAGCATTAATTACATAATTTCTTTTAAATGAAATGTTGATTTATTTATACATTTTTCTGTTAATTTATACTTTTATGTATATTATTATATTATTATTATTATTATTATTTACATTTTCATTTATTTATTTTTGCAATATATTCATTTACATAACCTGGTTTGCGTAACACAGATTTCACAATTGATTCCTTTCTCTTCACTGATTTCAGATGATGCGTTATTTTGATAATCTTCTTTAAATGTATAGATTTATATTTTATACATATGTATATGTATTTTTATTTATTTATCTAGTTTATTTATTTACCTAACACAATTTATAAATATCAAAATTAGTTCATTCATTTTACATTTCCACAAATATTTAATGTAAGCGAATAAGTTACTTTAATTGGTTCTGTTTTAATTAAAATCACTTTTAAATTATTAAATTAATAATTATTAAATTGCAATTTTAATAAATAATTTTTAATATATGCCATATTTAATAGAATACAATAAGTAATTAAACGTTCCTAAAAATGTATGGCATATTTCCGAGCTCTTGCCAGGAATAACATATAATTATTAAAAATCGGAACAAAATTAAGTACAAATTAAAAGTGTTATAAAATACCAATTAACATTCATTAATTGCGACTCACGCTTCGCTGCAAAGATTCGCTTAGTTTATCAATTTATCTTCTGCATTAAATTAATTTTGTGAGACTGAGAGGCTTTTACAAAGGATCAGCCTATCTGTCTGAAGTCGACATTGCATTCCCATAAGAGATTACAAATGCTAAGATATATGCTATACATAAAATAAAAGGTATTGTTGAGAAGACTTCCCTTAACAACAGGAAGTTATGATCGTGTCAGTTTGGAAGTTGTGAAGTACTGTTTATGAAGTTGTATCATAAATCAGTTTGAAGATCTCGAAGATATTATTAAGATTACATAAAATTTAATCGCAAGTGTTTGAAAATTCAATAGGAAGAGCATTTCCACACTAACTCATAGGAAATCCCCATCTCGGTTGCAAATAGAGTTGTAGTATTAAAACCAGGATATTCGATGATAAAAGTTATTGATTATTTAATGTTTTAAATTTATTGGAAGCAACAATTCATATCCATGGGTGTGTGTTTTTTTTGTGGTTTTTTTATATTTTCAACAATCATACTTTCCTTGTTGCTGGATACCTATAACCCCAAAAGGCAGCGCGCTCCACCGATCAGGGTGCACAGCATCATCCATTCCCAACAAAATCGGGGACCATAGGCGTAACTAGAGTTGCTGAAGGGGGGGGGGAGGGGCTCAAATAGACTCGCTACACCAATGTAAAAAAAGGAGAAGGGGGGGGGGGGGGGGAGAGAGTATATTAAAAAAAAAAAAAGAGCAGGACATAGAGATTGAAAGGGTCTGATATAATTGTAAAATATATGAATGCAATATTTTCAGAGAAACTTTTCGGGCGTAGTAAACAAGATAGAATCATTGTCAGAGGCCGGATCCCTTCGAAATATTTCAAACATACACTGCCAAAAATAAGCATTTCAGATTTGCAATATTGTTTTTATATTCATTATAATACCATCATCGTCCGTGTCTGCAAATCTGCGGATAAAATTGTTATTTTTTTCTCCTTCATCAACTACGTTATCTGGGAGTTCTTTCTCAACTTGAACAGTAATTTCAAAACATTTTTCGTTTTTTCTTCTTTTGCTCATCTCAACGACCGTTTTTCTCCTCTGCTCGGTTTCACTAACAAGAAAGGATATTGTAAGAATTATCGAAAAGTATATTGTCACATTCACCATTTTTTTTCTCCAAACAAATGAAAATGGTAATAACACTATTACGTCAAATTTAAATGTACTGACCAATATTATAGTGTAATTGAAAGTTGTGCGATGTTCCATTTCCCTAGTTTACATTCAGTTATTGTTTTGTTTTGAGTTTTCTATAAAGCACAATGTCCACTCAGGACTTGTGTTTCCCGCGAAGTAAAGTCCATTTATCCAGCATCGAGCTGGTGTAGCGCGTAATTACCATCAAATGCTACATTAAATGGCAAGTTTAATCTTCCGGCGAAAAATCCATGTATAATCTTGCAGTTTGGTATAGCTTTTGATTACCTTAGTAAAACACTGAATAATCTCAATAATGAAATTTAATGGATAATTTGAGTAATAATCAACAAATAGTTGGTTGGGGGGAAAATGCAGTATGTTTGCTTAATTATTTTCTCAACTTAATGGAGGAGGGGTTGAGCCCCTCCCCCTCGTATCGCCTATGGTCTTTCATCAACGGTCAATGACTAAAGCGCTTGTGTTCCCGCGATAAAGACTCCATTTCTCTAGCCTGTGCAGCTCAGATAGTTGTCAGCGAACAGTATACAGTTTGCAAGACGTTTAAGGGTACATTAGTTGTATGAACGTCTTTTACTTTGGTATAGCTTTTGATTACCTTAGTAAAAAACTGAATAATTCCTATTAAGGAAATTTAATGGATACTTTGAGTAATAATCAACAAATATTTGGTTGGGGAAAAACATAGCGCTTGTGTTCCCACGATAAAGACTCCATTTCTCTAGCCTGTGCAGCTCAGATAGTTGTCTGCTAACAGTATACAGTTTGCAAGACGTTTAAGGGTACATTAGTTGTATGAGTGTCTTTCACTTTGGTATAGCTTTTGATTACCTTAGTAAAACACTGAATAATTACTATTAATGAAATTTAATGGATACTTTGAGTAATAATCAACAAAGAGTCGGTTGGGGAAAAACATAGTAAATCTGCTTAATTTTTCTCAACTCAATGGTGAAGGGGTTCGTACCCTCAATTACGCTTATGCCGGTGACCAACAATGGCCGCCTATCAAACCACCCCCAGCATCCTACACCCCGCACGTCACGTGACTCCCCTCTCCTTGCCACAAACAACCAAGATGGCAGACGCCGGTCGCAGTCCCCGCCAGCGATGCTACCTGTGCGACCTGCCCCGCACACCGTGGGCCCTTCTTCTTGACTACACCGAGCCCGTATGCAGAGGATGCGTGAACTATGAGGGGCCCGATAGGATAGAGGGGGTCCTGGAAGGGGCACGCAGACTGAAGAGGATGCACGAGGGCCCCGCGCGCCCCGCAAAAAGGCCCGGGCTCATCCGGGGAGAGAGTCTGCCGAGTGAGGGGAGATACAGGAAGGATTCGCTGGGAAGGGTGTATTCGTTTGATACGGCCACGACGTGTGTCAAGTCAGGTAGGTTGGAATGTGAACTCTGAGTGTAGAAGTGTCATATTTAAATTATTTTACCTTAAGTTTGAAGTTTCCCCATTGTACTTGTTGATTGGAGAAAAAAATACTGACTTATCTTATTCAAAGTTTTTGTTATTATTTATTTCATTTTAGTATTATTTTTGGGGAGACAATAATGTTCTTTAGTTTTAATAATTCAAAAAAAAATCAAATTTTTATCGTGTTTAACTTTAGCCTTTGATGGTTGATATAGGTATGGCTAGTAATTCATTTTTGGAATAAAAGTTACTTAATTTCTTGACTTTACTTATCGAATGTGAGGAAATGTGAAGGTTCTCTATTGCTTTTTAAAAAAATTCACATTTCTGCTCGAAGTACTTTAGATTTTAATGTGCACATAAGCTAATTGCTTCAAGATGTTACCATATGGTTTGAATGGAGTAGAGGTATTTTGCTTAAAGGATTTTTTTTTTGTAGGTGAATATTCAATGGTTATGGAATAATGTGGGATATATTTTTGAAAACATTTCATTCGAAAAGAGATTTATCAAAACGGATTAGTAGAGTTTTAAATGCTGTCATGGTAATATATTGGTTTATGTCATGTGATGCGAAAGTGCAAGGGAGAAAAAAATTAGAATAATAATAATAATAAAAAAAATAATAATAAGATAAGTTTCGGGGAAAAGGTTTTCTTTTCAATTGAAACATTTCACAAATAAAGCTACTTATTACGAATTTTAAACCCAAGTTGGGAATTAAAAGCCCACTTATAAATCAAGAGTTCATTCAAAATGGATTTATAAATTTTCTGGCGAAAAGACTATGTATCGTTAAAAAAAAAAACTTTTATGTTTCATTTAACATCATACCCAAAACTTACTTTTCTCACAAATTTCCTGTACCATTTTAGCTCTGAAAGTTTAACAACTACAGCTCATTATGTGGAATATTAAAAAAAAAAAAAAAAAGTCTGCGCAGTTGTAAAAGGGTTCCGCCAAACAAAAATATTAAACACTCAGCCAGAAAGTCAGTGGCGTTTATTTTTTCTACATGATTATGAGTTCACCACATTTATCGACGAAGGTCTCACTAATAAAAAAAAATTACAAACTAATAAATAATTAATACTTAAATATGCATAATTCATTCTATTAATTACTATTCGTTTTACTTGCTACTAAAACTTTCCCCTAAAAACACACAATCCGTTAAAGCATCAGCAGTCTGTTATTAACAAAGAGAGCGATGGAGGATTTCTAAAATCTGTACATGTTGTTTCTCGGCGCGATTACCATCAGCACATGAAAACCAACTGACAATTGAGATTTGTGTGATCAGTTGCGATTAAACTTTTCAAGTTGAAATAAAACTTTTCGTGTTGCTCCTTGATTAAAATAAAGACATTGCAGAAGAAACACATAATAGATACAGTATGAGAAGGTTGATTCAAAATGAAATTTGGAAAAATGCTGTGCAACATTCAAAGACTTCATGGCTTCAAAAATTGTTGTAAAGTGACTATATTTAAACTGACGTTTAAGCAAGCATTTGACAGTAGTAGAAAGCTACAGATCTTAATAAAACTTTGTGTACATGTTCTTCTGAGATCATTGGGAAATGGTATCTTCTGGGAAAGCGAAAATAATTTTTTTTTAAACTTAATGAAAAATGAAAAAGTTGAAATTTTCCAAAATGTTAATTTGAATACAATTATATTATAGATTTTTTAAACTTTATTGGATTGTTTTTTTTTATGTAAAGTTTACATTTTTTCGAATAACTTCAGTTCGTAAAAGTGCTATATAAACCTTTAGTTTATCCTTATGTTTATTCCTTCCCTCGCCCTAGAATATTATTTTCCGGTTACCTGAATACTTTGTTTGTCTTGTACATATCGCGAAAAAACAGATAAAAATTATTCTTGATTTTCTCATTAAGGCGGAAAAAGTCTAATTTGTGATAGGATTTACATTAATATTCTGATATTTTATAAAGGTATAGGAACAAGGTTAATCCAAATTCCTGATAGAACTATTCCCGTGAAATATTTAAGTTAAAATTTTTCTTAAAAGTTTTAATAGTTTAATGTAATCATATCTTATTTACAATGTCGAATAGTTTAATAAATTGGCAGATTTATTGTTAACAATTTAGTTTTTCAAATATCTTTTAAATAAATATCACTGTCAATATTTTAAAATGGATTCCAATATTAAATTTTTAAATGTTAATTAAAGTTACTTATTATAAGCACCCGATATATTTCTAGATATACACTCTCTAAGCGCAATTATAAAGTACTATTAACACAATTTAAAGATAACAATTATGCTGTTTGGGTATTGGGAAACAAATTGATATTGATGGTTGTTCAAGTTTATAACATAATTTATTATTCACCCAACTTCTTAATTTATATTATCCAACTTCTTAATTTAAAAGAAGTGAAACGATTATTTCGAAAAGAGGTCCAACTTGGGAAATTGCTGGCACAAGTTACTAAGACGAAAACATTTCTAACTTACTTAAATACTATTTGTTATATTGCTCAAGGAAAGTACTTTGTTTAGTAAATCATGTTTCGCTCCATAGTAGGCATCAAAATAATAACTTTTATCAAGTTCCTTGTTTTTCAGAAATAAACTTTTTCTAACAAGCTAAGTAATTAACAGAAATATGTAAAGTTAAAGAAGATAGATATAATTTTCTAGATAACAAAAGAATCTGCAAGATAAGTGACGATCTTAATAGTATCTTTATGCTTTTATTTCCATACGATGAATATTTAAGTAAATTTCTTTTAATTTTTAACTAGAACTAAAAATAAGTAAGCAGCCGCATTCACTGAGTTTTGACATTCTGGTTAACAAGACTACAGATGATTTCGTCCCTCCACCCAGTGAACTAGTTGTATGTCAAGTCTATGTTGTTTTCTTGCAGAAACATTCATATTCTTATTTTCTTTTGACACTCTGTATAATGGTGTTCATCACTAGTCAAATAAATGAATGGTATAAATGTGATGGTTTTTTTAATGTGGCTAATTAAACACATTGCGATGGAATTACAGGTAAATGAAAGGAAGTCGAGATTAGGGCCGAAAAGATAATCAGGGAATATCAAGTGTATGGAGCTAGATTGGACGATCTTAATTTGTATATACAATAGGATATAAGAACTAGGATGTATTTAATTAAGATAATTTTTCAACAAGCTATTGAAAACTTACAGCAGAGATACCATTGGATCGAAACATAAAGTTAAATATTTACACTAGGGAGAATGAACAATTTGTGATAATGGCTACCTGATAGGATTGAATTTAATTGTAATAAGTAGCTTATAAGTACTTGGCCTATGTTATGGAATGTTAAGGAAGTCTTAGATTCGGAAAAACCTTGTCGAGTCTATAGTTTTCACCATCATTTGTTCATCATCCTGCAAAAATAAAACCCATAGATAAAGGAATCTTGGCCGCTCTCTTTTCCTAACGACATGGTTCATTGCATGGTGAAGAATCGTCCCTAGAGCGGTAAAGAGCTGTGTGTTTTTTTTTTTTTCTCTAATTGACAATTCCCGCATATTTTTTCTATTCCATTCTAAATGTTTCGAAAAGACCATAAACACAAAAATTTCTACTCACTGCATTTTTATTTTTTTTTAATTTGCAACCAAAGTTCGCTTGTTAGATTTGGTGGGGAAAACGACACATTCGGCTCGAATCCAATGTGACGTCACTACATCTGAAACAACTTGGCTTAAAATGCAGCGGTGGAAACCAGTTTTGCAAGTTTCTCGCAACCGGTACGGGATAGAGCAATTGCCTACCAAACACACACCAAAAACCTCACGATAACCATAGAAATGGAAGGATGTTGTGACGTCACAGCTACAACGGATCGTTTTGATCGGACAACGATCGGACGAGGTTTTCGAACATTTTCTTTTCTTAATATTTAAATAACTAATTTTTTTTATAAAAAACTTTTGTTTAAATATTTGGAATCAAAAAGAAATTCTTCATAAATATAAACTTATTTCACTCGTTTTTAAAAAATGCGGGAGTTGCCCATTGTCGATTATTTTCAAATCAGAGGTAACAAAGAGTCTTCAAGGAGATCCCTAAAAATGCATCCAGAAAAGTCGTATATTTAAGGGGGTGCCAATAAAATGGAGGCAGTCGATCCGATATTTTGGTGTTTAATTTTCCTTCTTCTTATGTATTGAAGTGTGCCATTTACTCAGAGTAGATTGTTTTTTTAAGCAAAATGCTAAACAACATTATGTTAAAATTAAAACATTTGATCTAGCTCTTTTTGCTAAAACATTCAAAACAATTTGAAAAATTACTATTTATGTTATCTAAAAATTAGTCATCGGCTTATAAGAATAAACAAGCTGACGGATGAAAATTATTTTTCCAGTTGATATTTGGTATAGAATAGTTATGTATTTACATGGCATAATTTATACTAAAAAGTTTCTTATTTATTTTAAATCAAGCATTAAGAGAGATGGAACTCATAGCTTTTTTAGCAGTCTACTTAAAAAAAATAATGTCTTTAGTTTTTTTTCTAAAGAAACTTTGTACCCCAGCTTAAATATTGCATTTAGTTACTGAACAGTAGATATAATTTTTACATCCTTCTAACAAACACCAATACCTACTTAGCCCAACTCCTCTTTCATTCCAGCTTTCACAACAACAGCCAACACCCCAACCACCTCGTCCGTCATCGACAGCGTTCCAACCTCAGAACACAGCAGCAGCCCTAGCAACAGCCCCACCAACGACCCACAACCAAGAAAAGCCAGCAACAACAAGGAGGCCAACACCAATCGTCAACCCCAGACCAGCCTTAAATGCAGTCTATGCCATCACAGGCTGGAAGACACGCATTTTGTGCAGTGTCCCTCGGTAGCGGGCCATAAGTTCTGCTTCCCATGCACAAGGGAGAGCATTCGGGGGCAAGGGGCCTCCAACGAGGTCTACTGCCCAAGTGGGGACAAGTGCCCCCTAGTGGGGTCGGATGTCCCCTGGGCTTTCATGCAAGGTGAGATTAATACTATACTTGGAGAAGAACATAAGGCAAAGAAGGAGAGAGATGGTAGCTAACTGAATGAGTTGTGATTATGTTGTCAATCCTTAGTGATTTATACAATGGTGCAAAATATTCAATCTGTTGTGTGTAATACAAAAGTACAACTTTGGTTTGTACTTCAAAAAGAATCTGGCATGAGAACACAATGTATAATATATTCAGTGTGCCAAAATATGAACAAAAAATTAAATACAAGTAACAAAGTGTAGCCATATGTAATATTTTTAACACATACTTTTTTTACTGCACTAAATTTGGAAACTGTATTTTTTATTTATTTGTCATTTTATTAAGCAATTTCATTCTTACGTTTGAAATACCAATGATATATATAATGATCAAAATGCATAAAACTTTCTGATGTCCTGCATTCAATGTGAGTAAATGCTGCCATATTTTATAATACTAAAAATCGTAATAAAAATTTTATGGGCATAAAAAAATTACCCTTCATGTTAAGAGGTTTTTTAAAGAGGATTGCTATAATGTTTTCGATATGTTTCTCATTCATGCTAATTAAGTAATAATTTTTAAGTCCTCAAAATACAAGATATTTCTGAACTTGCCTTTTATTACAAAGACCTCCCTTTTCTGAAATATTTGCTATGAGCCAAATAAATTTTTGAAAAAAATTGTCATATTAAACCATACAGCATTTAACGATTACAAATGAATGCCAAATCAAATTAAAAAATGCTAGCCTGCTAAATGGAGTATATCTATAAAGAGGTTTACATCTTTTTTCATGTAAGTAGGTTGTTATGTGCTAAAAATAGAACATTAACCTATAAACCTACTCCAGGTAATTAATATTACCACAGGTAATTAATATTACCATAGAGAATTCATAAAATACAACATGCAATGTAATATAAATCATAAGATTATTTAAGAAAAAATTTCCACAATGGTCATATATGCGGTCTAACACAATTGAGAATAAATGAAAATTTTAACGTGCATTAAGCAATTGTGCAGGAAGAGTTAAATATTTTCTTAAAAGAATCAATCAAATTTTAACAGTAAAATATTTTTTTAAATCATAGAGAATTATGAAAATAGTTATTGTAACAATAATATCTACTTGATAAAAGTAAAAATTCATGTTAAAATTAAAGAAGGTTTTAAAAATAAAAATTTATAAAATGTTTAAACAATGTTTTTCCACAACATTTTATTGAATATTGCAATATATGCTAATTTACATTTAATCATGTACTAAACAATAAACCAAGAACATGCTGACATTGAATAAGTTTAAGTCTAATTTTTTTTTTTAAACATATTTTGTTGTCGTTTGATTTGAAAGTTTGCTTTTATTATTAAATAATCTAAAAATTGGATAAAACTAAATTATATAAATATACATTTTAATATCAATGTTAAATTGTTAACAAACAAGATTTATCAATTAATTAGCATGTTGCATTCCAAAGCAAAACAAATTTAAAATATTTGTTTTATTTAATTATGTTTGTTCAATTTCTTAAGATTTAAATCGTTGAATCTCAGTGTTGCTAAACTGTTACAAACTTCTCTATAGTCAAGAATTTATTATTTGAACTTTAAGAAGTTTTCAAGGGGTTGGCAATGAGATATATTGTATACTAAGAAACTATGACTTCATTTTTACAACAAAGTTTATATTTTGAATACAGCTAATTCTAGAAACTTACTAATGATTGACTAACAAAATTATAACTTGGATTTCCTGTTTTAACTTCAGCTATGGTTCAAATAATAAGGGTAAAAAATAATAACCTCTTTGAATTTTTAAAGTCAATCATTACTAATTTATAAGTTGCCTTGACTTATAAATGAGGAATGTTTGACTTTAAAAAGATAAATAGAAAAATACAGATACAAAAACAGAAGAATGCCAGTGAAATTTTGTTTTGTGAAGAAAAATTAATTGCTGCCTATGGTAGAATATCTGATTCATTATGCTATTACTGCATGCTTTAATGCTCTTATAGTTGATGTATAGGTAGTCAAATGTTTAAGTAAATAAATATTAATGTATAAAGGAATTGTACATATAAAAATCCTGTGTGAATTGGGATTTTATACATAAGAAATCAAATGTGGTGTTGTATGCTCACAATTTCATATTGTTGTAACTTAATCAGTGTATTTGAAAAAATAATAAAGAATTCAGTATTTTCAGATTTTCATCTTAGAGTGATAAATCTCAACTGTGTTTTATAAAAATATCCTTAGGAATTTTCATTTTAAAATGGTAACTATATTTAAGTGCATTTACAAAGCAAAATTGGAAACTCAGGAAATAAAGGAAAATAAAATATAATAGTATTAGAATAAAAATGACATTTAAAAATATAATCGAAAATAACTTCATGAAGAATACGTCCATTTTTTGTGGATTAATTAGATTTGGACATCCGAGTTCACTATAATATAAATGTTAATAATTATCAAAATTAGGAACTATTTTGTAAATAAGAATATAGTTTTACTTTGTAAAATAATATGTGAATAAACATGTAATGATAAATATGTACATCTGTTTGCAGTGATGCATATTAGAACAAGAATTACAATTTCATAGAATTATAAAAAGGTGCAGACTTTTGATATTTATAACTTGCAATGGAATCTATAAATTTAATGATACATTCAAAGCAATATGAATATCATTTCTTTGTAAAAGTTTGTAAATTTTGAAAACATGTATTACATAGTTCATTTAAAAAATATAAATTGTTACAATTAATTCATGTTAAAAATAAAAGTGTGATTGGTTGCTTGTTTTGATTTTTACCTACTATCCTTTATTTCAAACAAACTATTTTTACAAGAAAACATCCTTTCTAAAAACTAACTAAATTTTAACTTATATTAAACAAAATGTTAACATTAAACTTTAACGTATTTTTAAAATGTACTGGTTAATAGTGAATTACTGGTCAATGTAATTAACATGATAAACTTTTTAAAGACGAACTTTATAAACAGGATTTTTTAAAAATACTTATGAAAAAACTGTAATCCTTTTATTTGTATTAGAATTACTACTAATGAAATATCCTAATATGCAGTTAGTTTGCAACTAAATAAAATGTTAAGTAATTTAATAAATTTGTTATTAAACATTTATTAGACTATTTATAAAGCAAATACAATGTTTAAAAATTCCTAAAATACTGGAAGCAAAAAAAAAATATTTAACAATAACCAAACTTTTAATATTCATACTTCTTATAACATTTAGTAATGTGCTTTAAAATACATCAATTTTGTAATAAAGTGTGAGTTTTAGAAATAAAATTCATTCGAATATTTATACACATGAGAGTAACAACTTTGATAAGATAAACTAGAACATAATCTTAAAAAGAAATGAAATACATTCAACATTTGGAATGCCTAAAACTAGTGATGAAAGAGAAATACTTTCACTAAACATCATTCCTCATTAGTTTCATATTTTGTAATTTCTCCAATTTTCTGCAAAAGAAACAGAAATGAATATTACTAACATGTTACCATCAATTTAGAAGAATAAAACAGAAACACAGATGAAATTGAAAAAAAAAAAAAAAAAATTATGCACATAAAATAATAATTATGCTTTTCAAACTTCTCTTATATATTTAAACTCTCAGCCATTATTTAAATTTATTTTAATATGGGTATTGCTTAAAGTTTTTTCATACACCTGAGACTTGACATTTTAAATATAAAACTTTTTTTTTTAAATTGAATTTAAAAAATCATGGCATATTATATATTTTAGCTGCTTTTTGTCAATTTGTCATATGTACACATAACATTTCATGATAAAATTCAATTAAATTATAAATACAATTGCAATTCTCTAAATAATTTCGAGTATAATAAAAATAATAATTAACACTCTGAGTTATAAATTTGTGTTACTAACTTGATCTTGATTTCCATATTAAGTTAATTTGTGATTATAATAATATATGTTCTAAATTTTGATGATAAGTATGCAATTTTGTCAAAAAATTATTACACATTTTAAAAAGGCAATTAAATATGACTTATATTTTTTTAAATTTACATCCAGTAAAATTGCTTCACTGTAACCTTGAAATGAACAATTTGTAACAAATTTATTTGATAAAACCATATTACATTCTACAAAATCCCTTTTTACGTAAATGACTTTATCCTTCACAACATTATAATTTTTCTATAACATGAGCTAAATGAAATAAAAAAAAAACACAAGAAAATTAAATTATCAAACCATGACTTTTGCAATAAAAAAGATTTTACATTACAATTTAATTAACGTCCGAGACGTAGGGAAACAAAATAAATTGGAATCCTTAAAATGTGAGACATTTTGTGAAATATGACGCTATCAGTAATATAATTGTAATTAAAATGGCAGCCTTTCAATAGCAACAAGGTTTTATTTGAAGGCAATAACAGTAGAATGTTTTTACAATATGTATAACCAGCATCACAAATGTACTGAAATATATAGACTGCCATCTTAGATTTTAAGATAGTTTTAATTTGTGTTTTCTATAAAATACATTACTCAGGGTTCCCACTCAAATCACAGAATGAAAATCAATGACTTTTCAATGACTTTTAAGGATATAAATAATGTTTTTAAGGACCTTCGAAAATTTGTTTTAAAGTATCATTTCTATGTATAAATTTTTAATAAATTATATTCCACCAAAAAAGTTACAAGTTGGTGGATGGATAATACAAATATGCGACAGAGAATTCCGATACAGTGCAGATAAGTGGCGGTCACGCAGGGATAGCAAGTCCGAGTTGTATTTTTACAACTTTAGCAATTGGACACACAACATCCGCAAAAATTAAGGACTTTTAAGGACCTCTAATTATTTTCAAGAACTTTCAAGGCCTTGAAAACAAATTAAAAAATATTAAGCACTTTAAATAACTTTCAATGACCGAGGGAACCCTGTTACTGTGTCATCTAATAATTTGATTTATAATTTACTTTATAGTTAAATAAGAACCTTATCAAATGAAAAAATCAGAATTATTCATCAAAAAATATCCACCCAAACTAAATCCAGGTTCACCAAAATTTCTGCTGACTACATTTGTGGGATAGCACATTAATACAATATCAACAAGCCATTTCATGAGAAGAGCATAAAGCATTTTTATCACTAGAAAATTAAGCATACAGACAATTTTAATTTAAAGCATTTTTTTATAAAGAATAACAGAAGCTTAAAAAAAAAAAAAAAAAATTGAAACAATTGTCATTTTCATCTGAAAATTTAACAACTATGTATAACCAATAACCTGAAATTTATTTAATTTCAACAGCAACCTACATCCTAAATGTTATCAACAAATATAAATATTACATAATTTAAAATTCATTCTTTTAAATAAAATGGATCTTACCGGTAGAATTTTACGTTTTGACGAATAACTCTTATTGAGGAACTTGAAATCTTTTCTTAATTCAAAAAGCTCATAACAGATTTTAGTGTCCTCAAACCTTAATTGGTCCAAAGATCGAAGTGCAACAGCTTCAGATTCCTATACATTTAGAAAAATGCAATGTAATTCATGTTTCTTTTAAATAAAAATAGCTTTTTTAAAAATTTTACAAGCTAGGAATCAGTATTTATCACAATAAATTAAAACACAAACACTGTGAATTTCTTAAGATATTTACTAAAAAATTTTAATGGAATTATTAAAAAAAAACTGTTTAACACAAAATATCTCAAAATTTATCAAGTTTTTAAATCAAAATCTTATGATATGTGTTGTGAAATTGTGCAATTTTTTCATTCTTATAAGATTTCAAAATAAGCGAGAAAATATTTTGTCTATAGCAGTTAAAAATATACAAATATTTTTACACAAACACACCTTAACTTTCTTGAGCTTCCTTTTCAATAATTCCAGTTCAACTTCATATTCATGTTTTTTAATATAAAAATGCGGGTTTTCAAGTGTATCTTGGAGCAAATCCAAATCTAATATGCAACCAAATTTCGTCTTCACAGCCATGTTGAGCTCTTGTTTCCCCTTCATAACGTCATGTTGTTTGAGATTAACAGCTCTTTTCGTACTCATCGCCTTCTTTTGCAAAGAACTGCAAGTCAAAACTACTTAAAATATTGCATCAGATTTACTAAATATTATTCACAGGAAAACATATTTAGAATATTGAAAACTTCATTAAATTTAACCTCAATTACACATTTATATCTTAATTATATAAAAAACAAATACAGAGGGATTAAGATAATTTAACAATTTCTTGACAACTTGAATAGTGGGAGGGGGGGGGGGAATGTATACAAAACTGGTTATAAATGGGAAGAACCAAACTTTATTCACAATTCACATATATTATATAATTATTTTCTTGAGGCTTTCTGGCCAAAATGAACATTAGAAAAAAAAAAGGATGCATTTTTGAATACAGGTTTTTGTTTTGAACTAAAAGTTAATGGTACAATGTTTAGCTACATCCCACAATCATATTCCCTTTATTAGTATGAATGAGAAACAGAAAAGTTGAACAACAGAATTATTTCTGGCTAAGAGATTTTGATTCAAACTTAAGGCTAATGATATAATTGGCCGCCTCTCATAATCACATCCTCTGTATTATTGTCCCAGAATCAATAAATTATAACACATACAATCCCATTTAATAAATTTCAAATTGACTACCATTTAAAGCTTTCAAAAATATTATCTAAATCAAAAAGGGTTTATTAATATAAAATCATTAAATAACCCATAGGATAAGTATCATCCTAGTAATCTATTAAATTAAACAATGAATGAAATAATAAAAATCAGGACACAGAAATTAAATTAACACAAGAGTTATTGCCTAATATAACACAAGAGGTTACCTAAATGTCATTACCTTAAAATAACCTCAAGTTCTTCATTGAAAGATTTAACTCCAAAATAAAAGTTAAGCGTTCTGATGATATCATCTGAATCTACAAGAATGAACTGTGAAACTGGTCTGGTTGTAAAATTAAAAAGAACATCCATTTTCAAAGATCTTTCTGGCTGTATATGCACGGTTTCATGCAATGACTTCAATTCTTCATGAAATTCTGCCTTTTGATAAAAGTCAGTATAAGGGAAATTATCTTTATCATTATTTTCCATTTCTTGTAAAACCGGAAAGGTTAGCATCAGGCCACCATTAGGATAAGTTGGGTAATCAAGTTCTTGAGATTTGTCATTGGAATTTTGTGAATCTACCATTTTATCTTCAGGATACACATTAAACATATTCTTTAAATCCAATTTCTTTACATAAGTAGATTTATACGATCTTTTCTTAAGCTTTTCTAGGTCAGCTTCTGTAATAATATAAGTAAAAGGGAGCATGTAATAATCATCTGTAGATGAATAATTATCAACAGGTAATTCTGCATAGTCTATGACAGGAATTGCGTTAGAAACAATTTCATCAGAGTCTGCTGATTTAGGGAGTTGCTCGTAATCTAACTCAAGTGAATCAGACACGTCGCAAACGTCACGCCATGAACGCAAATTGATTTCACTGGTCACATATTGTTCTTTGTCTTTGAAATCAGATAAACTAATCCCTGTAATAACATCTTCTGAAGTTGGTAGTGTACTTTCAGATTCCTTTGCACTAACAGACTCATTGTCCGATGACATAGTTGTTTCTGTTTGAGAGTCAATCTCTAAATTTAGTTCAGATTCCAAGACTGGTAATTCGACAGTTGCGAGAATTTCATTAATAATGTTAGAAGGCTCTTCTAGCTCGGTATCAATTTCCAAGTGTTCCAAGTGTTGAGCATCTCTGAGGTCTTCAAAATACTTATCACTTGAGGAGGCGACACTTTGAACTAGAGGCAATAATACCGATGCAACATCAATTAACTCCTTAACTTCCAAGGTTACAATTCGAGAAGTTAGGGCAAAGAGAGACGCATTAACATAGTTGTTGACTAGCGTCAATTTGTTATTGATCTCTTCATTGATGCGTGACATTTCAGTTTCCATGAGATGTTTTCCCTCTGAAGCATCAGAAACTTGGTAATTTATATAATCTGAATGAACATTTTTAGGATATAAAACCACAGGCCATTCAAGTTTTTTCCAAGCTTGTTTCCTTGAATCCTGAAAGCAAACCCAATAAAAAAGAAAAGAAAAAAGCATTACTTTAAATTTGTAGAAGATTGTTTATAAAATGCTTCAATTAAAAGTTGATTTCCAATAGAACATAACAGAATCAACCCAATAGTTAAGTAACAAAATTTAAAAATAATTGTAGATTATAAGCACAGGTATCCAAAATATATTTAGAATAAAACATTTGATTGCTTTCTGCAAATTACACTTTAAGAAACAGAAGTGATGAATTTGAAATAGCGTTCCTAAAAAGAATAATTCAGGAATTCACTTAATGTATTAGATTTAAAAGAGAAATGAATTACTTTTTCATACATTCTTGATAATGTTTATTTACAGTGAAGTTGAAGTGAAAAATTATACTCAAAACATGCAGTAAGCTAAAAAAGAATATCTTAAGAAAAAACAAGGGTATTGCACATATTTTTAATTGGATAAACTCAAATGAAACATAAGATGCCACAAAAATAGTTTCAATGCATTTGTTTATAAATTAGTTGCATACACTTAGTGATTTTTTCCAATGTAAATCCTATCATACATTTTTTAAGAATAGAAATCTATTATTAGTATGGTTTTAATTAACTGTTTTTGTCAGAGACTCAAAGTATTCATTAATTTTTTTTTTAGTTAAATAGCAAAATTGTACAATGTTAAAATTTAATACTGAAACTTATTATTTTAATAGCTATAAATTAGACAAATTAATAATTTAACTTTTTTTTTACATACAACTATTGAATTTAGCTCATTCAAAGATTCCTTGATAGCATCATTGACTTTTTGTATTTTTCTCCTAACAGTGTTCTCTTTGATTATAGCATTACGAACTTTTCTTTTAAGAACCTTCATTTGATCCTCAACTTCTTGTCTCTTTAATCGAAGTTTCATAACTTCTTCTAGCAAGTGTTTATCTATCTCTGATAGTATTACACTTCGAGAATCATCTGCACTGTCTATGTTTTGTTCACTATCAGAGCTTTCACTACTTGTATGACCTATATGCACATGAAATTAAAGCACATCAATTAAAGTTTATAGTATTAATGGACTCAATGAAAAATAATAAAATTGATATCTTCCAACTGATTAACTTCTGAATATCTCTATTATTTAATATACACTAATTAATGCAAATATTCAGAAGTTAATCAATTGGAAAATATCATTTATATTATTTTTTTTAATTAAAACTTTTTACAAAATATTGAAGTAAATAAATTTTACTGACTTTTAAATTTATTGAATTTAATAAAATTCAATTTTCAACGAATGAGTATTGTTTTTTATCACACTTCCTATTACATTTGGGTCATTCCACATTAATTCCACACAGAATACAACACAATCCTCTCAAAATTTAAGGGGAGTCGGTACCCACTATAAAGTTAATTTAATATGTTTCATGTATCAATTTCTCAGGAAATAATTGACCAAAAAAAAAAAAAAATTTTTTTTCAGTGCCTTTAGCATACACTTGTTATTCTACTGAAGAGAGTATTTAATTGTAATACATTTACTTTTTTTTAACTAAACTACCTTTTATAAACTAAACCAACTTACGTTTTTGAGATATTTGTTCACCTTTTGGAACAATTTTCTTTTTAAAAACCTGCTTAAAGTAGCCTTTATATTTATGCTTCTGTCCAACAAGCTCAATTAAATCATGATACAGATCTATCCATTTGCTTTTCTGTTCTTGACGAAGGCTTCTAAGAGAAGATATTTCTTCCATAATAGTTGAGAGCTAATTTTAAAGGAATTGAATAAAATTACAAATATTACAACTGTTATAAAAAAAGAGGCTTATCAATAGCCATGAGAATCACAGATGGTTTATTATTATAAATCAAGTATTTTAATACAAAATGCTTTTATATATATAAGGTGTATCTTTATTAAAATTTTATGGAAGTACTATTAAAAAATGCCTATAACTTTTTTATCATTGAAGAAAGAGTTTTAAATAAGGATATTGTTACCATATTAGTTTAAAGCTAATTTCAAATAAACTGAACAAAATTGCAAATAATACAACTGTATTCTCCAAAAAAAAAAAAAAAAAAAAAAAAAAAAAACTGAACATAATTTGTACATTTAATTATATATAATTTTTACCTCTATACTCAATATTTTATTGGGTTAATTACATATTATACATCAATATATGTGCAAGTATATCTGAATTAACACTCTACCAGAATATATAAAGGAAGTATGGGGAAGCTAACAAAAGCAACGTCAACTTTTTAATGATTTCCCATTTAAAAAAAATTATGACTATAATTTTAAAGATTCTACTAAGATGAATCGATATTAATCAATAAAAACTGTCGTATGAAAATATTAACATTCTTTACGTACAGTATGCACAAATAAGCAACTTTACAATGTAATAAAATTTGCTATCTATGACACCTACAATATATGAATTACAGTAAAGTGTAGAATAATATAAAAGTTTTAGTATTGATAAGACATAATTCCCTTTTAAAAATGGAGCAAAGAGAATAAGTCAAGTTTACAGTTTCTTTCAGAGAAATGTTGTAAATGTAAAATAGTTTAAAAACATACATCACTCTTTTCAGTTTCCAACATTGTCTCTAACTCGTCTAGAATCTTAAGACGTAGCTTTTCATTTGATACAGTATCTTTAAAGGCATTCAATTCTATACATTTCATAATAAACCTGGAAATTTTATGAAACTGTATTTAATGTATCTGATTGGAAACTTACAGTTTAAAAATAATTATTCAACGTTTTAGCAATATTATAAAAAAGTAAATTATGCTTACTCTTAAGAAAATATAATTAAGTTGAATTTTAAAGTCATTACTTTTCAGGAGTCAAATTCTTAAAAGAGCTTTCAGTAAAGGGGTTAAAATTTATTACTTTTCCCTATACTTCACAGATACTACAAACGAGTTCTAAATTACAAAAATTAAACTGAAAATACAAAAAATTTAAGCTAAGAACTCAGCAAACAATAAGCACTTTCAGAAAAGTAATTCGAAATAAACATGTGTGCGGTAGATTGTAAATATTGTTGAGATTAAGAAAAAAGTTATGCTTATATGTTTTGTCACTGTAGAAAAGAAAGCAAATTGTTTGAGGCCTTATAAAAAATGTTTTATTAGTCAAAGCCTTTAAAAATACAGTATTATGTTCACATTCGGTCATCAATAGGAAAAACACAATAGGATAAATTTTTTTTTAGATATTAAAAATTCTTCTAGTGTTCAGATTGATACAATACATCAGTGGCGGCTCGTTAGATACAGCAAGTACAGCTGATTTGTATTTAAACTATTAGTTTAAAAATAAAATTTATTAATTGCTAGTCAACTTTGATTACTTATTTTCTTAAATGTAGATTAAAATCGCAAATGCAGATGGAATTTCTATGGTAAGAAGAAAAAAAAAACTCCCATAAATAGTAAATCTGTTGCAAGCCCTATACGAATTTTATAACTTTGGCAGTACTTGTAAATTCGATGTGCTGGTTGGCTGAAACTGTCAGGACGTGCAGTGAAGGGGGGGGGGGGGGAGAAGAGAGCATTTCTTAGAAATTTCTTCACCAAATGGAAATAGTATCCAATATAAGTTTACACATGTGTTTTCTCGTTACTTTTAAAGTTAATACTAAAACTAATAATGGAACCATTTTGAAACATAGAGCCCTTTTATAAGTAAGTTAAAATAAGTTACATTTTCTATTTTCTTTCTCACATAATTTTGTAAATATTGAAAAGAAACTTTGAGTTTAAGCAATTAAGATTAAAGAATTTCCATTCATGAAAGCGCAAGTGGGAGGGGTGGGTGTCACTGTTCCTCCTGCACAAACGTTTCTGATCACAGGCCGCCACAGCGATACACATCTCAATCAAGCAGGCAAGTTAAAAATTTTGGAAAATGAATCAACAATTATACTTTATAGATATCAAAATTTTAAAGAAAGTCCAATAAAAGTTAATAATACATCATTATATATTTAATTTGAGCAATTATGATACTATTTGTCAGGAGAATAGCTTCCACCAGTTAGTCTGGTTGATGGAGGCAACAATAGAAACAAGACTTGTCAATTTGGAATAGGGCTGAGTGTACATGGAGAAAATTGACTTCCAAAACTTATTAAGAGTAGAAGTCTTTCTCCTGGCATCTCTTGAGAAAAATGGGGATAGTTGTATCCATGGCAACAGACAATGCTAGACAAGTTGGTGGTAACAGACAGTCCTAACAGACTTAGATAAATTTTAATTTTCTCAAAATAATTAATTACACTAAAATTTATATGCAACTAAATATACTTCATCTTCAAATACATGTGATCAATTGCAGCTTGATGAAAAATTATAGAAATTCAAACACTTGGTAAAAGATGCTTTCAAAATGCACTTTGCTGATTTTAGAATAATTTGATATATTGTTTTTTATGATTTTATTAGTAATTGTTTGTGTTCAGAGTCTCTCTACAGGTTTAGAAAAAGAAGTAAGCAGAAGGCTACCTGATATCATTGAATTTCTTCTCGCAATTTATTTCAGGCTTAGCAGCTGTTAACACAGAGAGAAGATTTTTATATTTTTTCTGAAGCCACTGGTTTGATACATACTTTGCATTATTATCTTCATTGACTCTGTAAAACAAATGAGTATGGTATTAAAATGCATACATATATACTATATATATATATATGAATTAAAATATATATATTATATAGTATACATGGACATATATGCTACATATATTTTAATTACTTTTGATAGAAATGCATTGTATAGTTTCTAAATGTCAAACAGTTTATCAACAAGGGTAAGTAAGTGAAGTAGTATCACACACAACAGAGAATACAGAATTAAATATTAAAAAATGTATTTAAAAAAAAATCGACTTAGGGCCGGTGTAGTTTACCCTGGGCCTTAAGTCCAAGCCCTTTACAAAGTTGTTGGTTTTTTTTTAGTTTTATAAAACATTGATATATCAATACAACTAAACAACATCAGTATACACCTCTTTTTATGTAAGCAGGTGGAGCAAGCGCATGCCCAAACATTAAGTAGAGATGGAAACCGGACCACACTTTTGATAAATGAAAACAATATCCTTGGGACTAAGGCCCAGAGTAAAAAGACAATTACTTAAATTACTTTAAATAAAAGCAAATTTATTTTATCTAAAATATTTTCTACTTTAAATAAAAGAGGAAAAATATAAAGAATATTAGAACTAATATTTAGACAAAAGTTATTAACGCTTTGTCATATTTATTAATAAAAAAATAGTTGCCTTAGAAATAAAAAAAATTAAAAAAAATATTACACTTTCAACAATCTTTTGCTATTTAGAAAGCTTTAAATGAAAACTAAAAGCATTTTCAGTTAATATTCTAAATTAACTTTCTGATTAATTAGCCAATATAATCAGTCAAAAGTAATCTAATAAAATAATAATTTAAAATAAGTAGATTCATAATTCAAAAGCAAATCATAAAAATATTACAGATTTAACTAACTTGGCTTCTAAATTTAGACTACAACATGTTAAAGAATATCTTTTATAAATTAAATAAGAATAAAAATTATAAACAATTTTTCTTTTAACAAAAAAATATCTTAAGGGGAGTTGGTACCCAAAAATGTATAAATAATTGATATTGAGTTCATTGTTTATCAAAATTTAAATTCTCCCCTTTAAAAAGATATCTCGTTTGTAATAATTAAATTGTAATAATTTTTTAAAAACAAAATTAGTAACTATTAGTGTAAGTAAAGTTTTCTTTGAAATGCATTTTTCTCAAAACTACCTTTTTCTCAGAATTACACAAACTATTTTCATGAAATTTTTACCAAATATTCCTTTTATGCATCGGTATATATTGAAGTGAGATTTTATTTAAAAAATATATTTTGTTTTGGCTTTTTTCGGCAAAAAAAAACTTGCAATTTTTAACAAATATGAGTGACTTTCACAAAATTTCATTTAAAAAAAATAAAAGAATCACAATCAAAAGCTAACTTCAGTAGAATAACAAGTGTCTGCTAAATGCACTGGAAAAAAAATTAGGCCTCTATTTCAAATACTTTCTGAGAAAAAGGTACATGAAATATGCCAAATTAACATTAATGATATATAGAGTACCAGCTCCCCTTAAGTTAAAGATTTCATTGTACAGTACAATTTAAAAATTTGAATTGATATTTAACCTCTGTCTTCCATTGTGCGAAATTAGTTTCAGTTTTTCAGGATAAGAGTTCCATTGAATCTGAAATTCATTAAAAATACTTTAGAATATTAGGAAAAGAATACATATATAAAAATTAAAAAGTTAATTAAAAAACAATATCTACTGTTGGGTTAGGTCGTTCCAAACCTACTTCTCCTTTTCCTTCAACAACAGAAATGTGAAGTTTTTCAGCATTCTGCAAAAGATATGTAAATTTAAGTTTAGAATACCAATGACATTCTGTATATAACTTGAAACAATGGTAATGATTGAGGAGGAATAACTGCCTCTTCACTTCTAGCTCTCCTCCCAGTGGTCATTATTCTGTACATCCAGTCCAAATTCTACTTTTTTTGTTTTATTGAAGATTATGTTTTAAAGGTCAGTTTCCTATTCCATTTCATTAAATAGACATTTCAATTCCTCAAAAAAATTTCAAAAGCATTTAGCAAGTCATAAAGAATCTAATAGGAGTAGGTTTAAGATTCTTATACTTTTCTGTTAAGTTGCTCAATGAGTTCTAAAGAACTGAGTTAAACTGTATCTTCTTAAAGCCATCTGGATTCTTTAATACTTAGTAAATCTGCACACAAATTTTTTTACACGTGCTGCTAAGACTAAAGGTAAAATATAAGTAAAAACTATTTCAAATAATAATATATTTCTTTTTAAATAAATTAAATTTTCACGACACTTTAAGGACTACAAATATAAAAAACATGCTTTAAACATTATAATGTTTTCTCTTTGGTGCAATATAAACTTCCGAAATAAGTTTCTTAAATGTTTACACCATGTGTAATTGAAGTTTTGAGCGAGAACGTCACAGTAAATTCTTTTGTGCAGGAATGAATCAAAAACACATTGTGATTGGCTATTATCATTTGAAAAATCAGTGCTAAAGCTGTGTTATGATTGCACAAAAGCATATCATGTGTTGCCTTTCGATGTTAATAATGACAACACATAATGTCCTAAGACCCTTAATGCTCCACATTTCCATCTGGAGGTGATAATTTGAGCTTATTTTCCCAAAGACAACATGTGTACCAAATATGATGAAGATATGTTAATAATAACTGACTCTAGATGGTTCTAAAACAACAATCATCTGCTAAATAAATTTCTGTCAAATAAATTTTAAAAGGGCAGCAACATATTTGCCAAGTTCGCACACAGGCCACATCTTTTTGTGCAGTAGTATTGTTTAATATTATATTTAAAAAGCTAAACTCAGTGGAGTAATAGCCCCACCTTGGCCTGCTGTGCTCAATCCAGCTTACTTGACTATAGGCCCCAGGGTGCCATACAGCCATGTTCCGGTCAGATGGTCAGTCTGATGCGGAACCCCCAGTGTTTAGTTCTCAAGCGCACACTTGGTTCTCATTTAATCAACCCACTTAAGGATGAAAGGCTGAGTCAACTTTGCCAAAACAGGGGATTGAACCGCGGACCAGTAGAGTAGCAGCACAATGCACTATCACTGCACCACTGTGCTTCTAATATTATATTTAAGTTAATTAAATATTCTAATTATACATTTCATTTATTGAAAATTTAAACTAGCAAATAATGCAACGCTTTTTTTAAATGAAGCTTCAATTTTGAAGAATTTATAATTGTGTATTTCCTATGTTTGTCAATGCTGGTAAACCTTAAAACTATATTTCAGTTTAAATAAAAATTCTGAGTATATATATATATATATATATATATATATATATATACTAGCAGACCCGGCCACGCGTTGCAGTGACTAAGGTTTTTGTTAGATTACATAGTGGTAAACTATTCAAGGGAATTGGTAGGAGAACACCAGTCATGGGGACCACCATGCTTTTTTACACAGATGCCATTTGTAAAAAAACATGGCGACCTCCATGATTGATTTTCTACTACCGTTGATATTGAGCAAAAATCAATACAAAAGAAATAAATTTTATTTTTTTAATTTTTTGTATTCAAGTTTGTAACAAATGAATACATTACAAAGTTGTTAGTAAATAACACGTGACAATTAAACTTATAAATGAGATAGGTAGGGCAGATAGTTTTAAATCTTTAACAATAACGTTTATTATTTTGAATTATAAATACTTTTAATTTCAATTTAATTTTTTGGTTAACCTGTCTTTAGCTAACACAAATAGATTCGACGGTTTTCCTACACGTGAACATGCAACATATAGTTGCCCATGAGAAAAACATGATTTTCTAAATCTAAACCACAAATGGACATTGTTTGGCCTTGAGACTTATTTATAGACATGGCAAAAGCTAAACGAATTGGAAACTGTAACCTTTTGAAGGGTATCGTAGATTCTGATGGTATAATCGGAATACGTGGCAACAGGACCACTTCTCCTTTAAACTTTTCAGTTAAAATGGTAGCTTCAAGTATATTTCCGTTGATCTTTTTGATGACCAAACGCGTACCGTTGCATAATCGAGGTGGATTCAAATTACGCAGGAGAATAATAGGTGAACCAATCTTTAATCAAAGATTATGTGGTGGCATTCCAGGTATTAACTATGTGATAATACTTACATGTATATATTTTAATTAAAGATTTTTGAACAATGAAGCACTAATAATTAAAAAGCAAAAAGAATTCCACTGTATTACTTTTACTATAATATTAATTGAATTTATACTTCAGTCTAAATAACATGTGACCGGCTATGCTATTGCTCGATGAAAGGTTCATTGCTGCGTAAGCGTAAGGTCGCTTCACAAACTAAAAACTAATTGTAAGGAAAGCCTTAATATTAGAAGCACCTCCCTTAAATAACCTCCCTTGAATTCGCTTCACAAACTAAAAACTAATTGTAAGGAAAGCCTTAATATTAGAAGCACCTCCCTTGTCGAGAAACAATAAAAAAAAAGGCCCCGTTAATAATTATAACACAATAATTACAACACTCCTTTAAGAATATTTTAACATGTGATGTTTGTAAAAAGCAAAATTAGAAGGTCAAAACTACTTATGTTGAAACTTTCAGAGCTCTAGGCCTATTAGAAGTCGCTTTTTGTGAAAATATTAAAAATTCATTCAAAAACAAATTTAAATTATAACGTTCTTTTGCCAAAAGTCTAATCAGAAGGCCAAAACTATTTGTGTTGAAAATTTCAGAAATGTAGCCCAATTAGAAAACGTTTTGTAAAATATTTGTTAATTAATTAATTAAAAAACAAATAAAATTTCAAAATTCTGTTTTTCAAAAGTCCAATTAGAAGGCCAAAACTACTTAGGTTCAAAATGTCAGAGCTGTAGCCCTATTAGAAATTGTTTTGTAAAATATTTATTAATTAAAAAATTAATCAAAAGAGAACTAAATAAAAATTTGAACTTTCTTTTTGTCAAAAGTCCAATTAGAAGGCCAAAACTATTTGTGTTGAAAATTTTAGAGCTGTAGCCTTATTGGAAATCATTTTGTAAAATATTTATTAATTAATTAAAAAAGTTAATTAGAAAAGAACTAAAAAAAAATTTAAATTCTGTTTTTCAAAAATCCAATTAGAAGGCTAAAACTACTTATGTTGAAAATTTCAGAGCTGTAGCCCTATTATAAATCGTTTTGTAAAATATTTATTAATTAATTAAAAAAATTAATTAAAAAAGAACTAAATAAAAATTTAAAATTCTGTTTTTCAGAACTGTAGTCCTGTAGTCTTATTAGAAGTCATTTTGTAAAAAAAAATTTGTTAATTACGAAAATTAATTATAAATAACTAAAATGTTAACGTTCTGTTTTTCAAAAGTCTAAATAGATGGCTAAAACTACTTATGTTTAAAATTTCAGAGCTGTATCTCTATTTGAAGTCACTTTGTAAAAAATAAATTAATTAAAAAAATTAATAAAAAAAGAACTAATTAAAATTTTAACATTATGTTTGACATACATAAAATTCGATAGCCAAAACTTGTTATGTTGAAAATTGTTTTGGGTCTGATGCAATTACACTCCGCTCGCAAAACCGAGCATTTAGCAAGACACTTGATTTTTTGCTCACAAAAATAAATTTTTCAGTACTGCAGTAATAAATCAGTTGCGGTAATAAATCACATGCCATTAAATTGTAGCTTATGTGAAACGTTGGTACTTTCAACACAGCGCCATCTGTTAGAATCGTTTGGAGCTAACAGATAATAATAAACAAATAATTTGCAATAAAATAATATTGCGGCTATAAATTGAAATGTAAGGTATCCTATCTCTTAAGTTAGATCAAACTGCACACGGTGTGCAAATTTGATTAAAATCGGTTCAATAGTTTATGAGGTCATTGGGAACAAACAACGTGACACGTAATTTATATATATTAAGGTATATATAATTCTCTTATACTAATGTTGAAGAACCATAGGAATAAATTTCCATTTAAATCATATTTGGAATGCAATACATATCAACAGATTGAGGTCAGTTCATAAAGTAATTACTCTCTATTTGAAAATATTTTAATTTTAAAAAGTTCTCTAAAAAGTTTAAGACTTAAGACTTTTCATAATGCCAAAAAATGTAATGAGACTAGATGAAATCATCAATGATATAATAATTGATGTTTTAAAAACATTTTTTGGGAAAATTGACACATGAATTGTGATACATACGCCAGTCATCTTGCTTTGGAACACTAGCTGAACTTCGAGATATTAAACACATACCATTTGGGATTAAACGCAGAATAAATTGAAATTATAGATAAAAAAAATTCCACACTGAGATATTTTTTTCCACCTGAGCAACTTGCAAAAGAATCTATGGCAGGACAGGCATGGCCGTGGGTTGCATAGTGGTGAACGCTGTTCTAAGCAGATGCATTTTAATTAAAACCCACTTAAGTTTTAAACACCAAATTTTTTTTAGTGAGATTAGGTGGTTCTATTGATGTTAATGCTACACTTATAAGAATTAAGAAAATTAGTAATGATTTTACTAAGCTACTTGCAATATAAAATCTCATCTCAATACTTCAAGTAGAGTATTATTAGTAAAATTTACAACAATAAACATAACCAAAGTCGGAACATACCATCATATATTTAAAAGGCAATGAAAATTTCTTCGATTCAAACATAGGCTCAACATCTTTGTGATTTTTCTCTATTAAATATTTCATGTTACAAGCATCAGTAACATAAGAATTATACTTCTGAGTAAAGTTATTGATCTGAAATTACAAACTTTTTATAATATTATAGTAGAACATAGCAAGAAATATCAATAAAAAAATTACTTTTCACTTTTTATGATGTGCCAGATATATTTGTTTACTGTGTAATGGATGCTAGGTTAAAAATGGGCTAAAATGAATTATCTCAAGCATGTTAAAAAAATAAGTAATTGCAGTGTACAGAATGCTAAGTTCCATTCCACTCTTGAAAATAGTTATTTATAAGTGAAATTTTGTTTCATATACTGTTTTGTATTGCTTTCTTAATTTCACTGTGAATAAAACATGTAACTGAATTATGTTAGAAATTAACAAATGCATATTTGTTTAACATATAATAAACTCACTAGATTTAAATTTTGGGCAATGAAGGTATTGATTAAATGTGAACTAAATTGATGAAATTTACAGACCTGTTTGAGGAATAGAAGGGTATTATCCTTCTTTTCAGCAAAAGTACAAGTTATGTCAGGAAAAATGTGCTGAAAACCAACAACATCCTTGAATTTGAAGTAAGAGGCATTAATTTCATTTAATGCATGCTTATACATATTTTCATCCACACTAATACTTTCAAGAGCTTCAACCTCAGAAATTTGCTAATGAAAATAGATAGTTGTAATGAAATAGATAGTAAAATTATAGTATTTAAGAAATAAAAAGTAATAAAACGTATTTAGTTATAATAAAACTACCAACAAGCATGTCTTTTTTTTTTTTTTTTTAATTTTTATACACAAAGTAATTGTATAGAGAATGCATATAAAACCATATAACTATTTAATATTGATTGAACATCATATAAATAGCAACATTTTAGTTTAGTGTTATAGAATAAAACTCTCACAATATTATAATTGAAGCATCAAATTGCAATAATACAAGTATACAAAAGTGTTTTTTTTTTTTTTTTTTTTTTAATTTTACAATAAAGTTAAATATTGGTTACACTCATTTGAGGAAAGTTCAGTCACTAAATTTGGCACACAAACATTAAGTGTTTATAATTCACCACACCAGGCAATTTGAGGTAAAGAAAGAAAATTTGACACGCCAAACACAATGCTCGAGCCAAACAATGTTAGAAACATAGGTGGTGTTTGGAAAGAAGGTGGTAGTTACTTCTCTTCCATTATTTAAAGATCTTTGACAGCAGTACTATCTTAAATTTGCAGTTCTATCCCTGTCACCGTTAGCCATGTGATCAACAGTAAGAGTAGGAAAAAGAACAACTAGCAGGCAAGATAGCAAATAAAACTGTGGTGCATGGGGTGGGGAGAAAGGATCACTCTAAATTTTCTGTATCACAAAAACCATATTTATGGAATTTTATATTAGAAATCTTTAAAATTTTACACACACACACACATTTCAAATTAATGGCATAAAGTAACATTTTCCTTAAAAATAGTATGTCCCATTCCATTACCAAATTCTCGAAAAAAAATTTTAATGAAATGTGATTCTTTAAATTAATGTAAAATAATTTCACTTCATTTAACATGTTTTACTTTTAACAATAATTAATAAAAAAAAAAAAAACTGTATCTTTTAAATTGTAGAGACTGAAATTTAAAAAGTTGATATTTTAATACAGAAAATAAATTGCCTTTTCAATCGCAAAATAAAAAAATAAAAAATAACTTTCAATAGCTAGATCATTTTTTATTTACTTAAACAATTAAATTTATCAAATAAATATTTCAATTAAAAACAAAGCGGTCTATTTAACTAAAAGATTTAAGCAAACAATGCCCAAATAAATTAGATTACAAATACTTTATTTTTGCACTTTTACTTTGTCTGAAAACAAAACCATACCACCCTAAAATAAAAACTTAGATGAACATGCCACCCAGGCAGAGAATGTAAAATAGTCTTATTTTAATACATAATAATTTCTGCATTAAAATATTTGTAAAAGTTATTCATCATTACTAACAATATATAACATCAAAATATCTATTAAACACATATCTAGAAAGTTTAATACCTCTTGTAGCTTTTTAACACAGAGTAATTTCCTTTCATTGTATTTAGAAACAATGCCTGTAACTGGTGTTTCTTCAGGATAATCAATGATATCCTTTATTGTTGAGGCAAGCTTCTGTTTTAAGAGAAGTAACTCATCATTTTTCTTTTTGGTTTTTGTTTCATCTATAATAATTATATAAAAAAACAATTTCACTGACATGTTGATGGTCTCCAATTTAACCCTTAATGATTGAAAGGCTCCTATCTAAGACTACTTATCTATGCTATATCAATACAGGCCTCGGCTTTTAAGAGTTAAGTTGATTCTTATGGACAGGAGATTAACGTCATACTATCGCTATGCAAACAAATTTGAACTCTATATTAAATTTAGTTTTCCGTACTCCAGATTGGCAGTACAAATTAAAAAATTTATAAAATTTGGCTACATCTTGCCAACTTTATTTTCAATAATTTGATTGAGTTATTTTACTAGAAAATTATGTTTTATTTACAATATTCAAAGTAACCAAATATAGAGTTTAATTTTTAGAACTATACTTAAGAAATACAGATAACAATACCATTAAAAACTGTAATCAAGGATGACAAAGGTCTAGAGTAAGAAAAAAAATGTTAGGAACATGTGTTGGCCCTTGATGCAAGTTTAAGTTTTTAAAAATCTAATAACTAACTGCCACATTAAAAATAATTTACTTCTCTTGTACAGATTAATTTTTGGGACCTGGTGGTATTTGATCACTCTTTTTAGAGTTGAAATAAACCAGCCAAATGCAAATTATGGTTGTATCAAACTATTAGGCTAAAGGGCTTACAACTTGATGATACAGTCAAACCCTGTTAACGTGAAGTCAATGGGGCTGCCTAAATTGTTTACGTTACTGAATTTCATGTTAATTGAGTAAATTAACATTAAGTTTTAAGTACGGAGAACTGCTTTTATTTTGCGTTAAACATGATTTCATGTTAAGCAATTTCGCGTTAACTGGGTTCGACTATATTTATCTTTTAAATAAAGCCAAGAAAAGTTACCAAAATTTGCCAGATTCCTAAACTGCATCTGTACCATTTATCTATAACATTTAAACAAGATATTTTGCATGCTTCTCCTATTGTTAACCACATATAAAATTTATAGCATTTTGTGTTCTTTGATATTGATCAAAGCAATCTTTAGCATATTAAAATTTTAATTTTATTTATAAATGCTTAATTTTATTTATACTAAATGCTTTTAATTTTAAAACAGAGAATTCCTTTAATACGATTGGAAATGACATTTTATCATGTATATTTTAATTAAATTTACCAGGCTAAGTAAAAAAGAAATGTGAAATATTTGTCAAATGCAAACAAAAACTTGTCTCCAAGGATTAAGATTTACGATGCATGCTCTCTAAGCATGCTTAAGATCAAAATAGGCTTTTGCAACATAACGTTAAATAAGAAACACTATACAGAGGATGATCATTACACTTCCCCTTTCTAAAGGAAGAAAGCATTTCATTCCAATACAGATCTTGATTTATGACAGATACAAAATTTGACTGTCGATATCGATGTTAAATCTCAGCACATGTTGAGTGTTGTAAAGTATATAAAAGACAAGACTCTTTGGAAATGGAAACACTCTGGTAACTGATAAATTAAGCATGAGCCGAAACAGTCATGATGGCATAAATTAAACAAAATTATTTAAAAAGTGCTTATATGAGTTCATATAAATGTCAATCAAAACACTTTTCAGGTAGCAAGTTTACACACATATACAAGCAACAAGATAACTACATATACCTGTCTCAAATTCTATATCCATTTTACGCTCATAAACTTTTGGGTATAATTTGGGGATCAGATTTTGTGCATGTTTAGGCAAAACACATTCTCTAAAAGTTTGAATCTTCTGACTGCCTTCTTCAACTGAAAACTTCTCAGTAGCGATTTGAGACTTAAAACTGAAATATTAATTATTGCATTTAAATCTTATAACTAAATTTAAAAAGATACATCCAAGAGTAGAAATTATCAATAAACTGCGTAAAAATTATCTGAACTGTGTAACTGCATACAGTTTTTTAGAATATTTCAACAAAATATTTGATTAGCTTAAAATAAATTATAAATTTAAATGTTTAGGCAGTATATTTTCAGAATTATAATAAGTATAAGATTGTATATTGTAAATAAAAAAGTTTTATAAAAAACAGCTAAAAGTAGTGTACAATTTTTTTTCACTGGATATGCATTAAATATTGATGATAATGCATACCACTTTAAATATTTTTGCTTGACTAAAGCAGCCTTAGTGAAATCCTTTTGATATTTCTTATCCACTTCCCCGTGTAATAACTTAGTTTCTTCTTTAAATTTTTCCAAAGCAGTAGGACAACAAGAGATTACCTAAAGGATAAAATTCAGTAAAACTATTACTTTGCTGAAATAAAACATTTATACCAATTTTTACTTAAAAAATGAATATCAAAATACATTGTATGATGAGCTGCAAATAGTTTGAAAACTGTTCCAGGATTTAAAGATATAGAAATTATAAAAATAAAGCATTGATAATTTAGTTTACTAAACATTGATTAAAATAAAACATTAAAAGTAAAAGAGAAACATAACAATTTGAAAAAAGGATAACTTTTCTAGTCTGAAAGTATTGTAATAAAGTCAAAAGGTATATCTTCCTTATAAAAATTATAAAGTATCTTATTTATAACTTGCTGTCATAGTCAATGATTCATACAAATTATAAACACTGTTTGAATCTCTTTAAATTTCAATTTTGAAAAATACTGAAATAATGATTCTCCCAATTTGGTTGCAATTTGAACTATAATACTTGCACTTTTACAAGTATTGATATTTGTTTTATGTGCAAACATTCAGCAATGTCTCTTTTTGATTAATTCCATTTTTTTTTTTTTTTCAGAACTCCTCATTGATTTTTATTATTATATCAAAATGTAAACAAGTATTTATCATTCAATGCATGATCCGACAATCTATTGATCATTGTTAACTAGGTGTATTCTTTAATAATTTTCAATAGTTTAATAACTAGTTAATTTTTCAAGTTCCCAAATTTATAAAATATAAATTATTTGTCTTTAAATGTCATTCCTACAAGACATCAAAAGGGAAAACAATTTAAATGTCTCGTATCTTTCTTAGTTAACTATACTTTTACAATAATGTAAATCTAAACCATTAAAAATTAGAATTAAGAAAACTCATGACAACAAAATTAATTAAAAAATTTTTTAATTGATCGAAAATTTGATATTTTGCTCTTGAGAGTTTCTTTTTAAAGTTTTAATTTAAATATTATGAAAATTTTTTAACTTCTTCCTTTAATTACAATTTTTCAAAATGTAACCGAAACGTTCAGAATTTCTAAATTTCCATTATTTTGTTATTATATTTTTTTATGTTGTTGGATAAACTGTTTTAACAGGTATACTGTTTGGCATCACATAGCAAGAAATATCATATTTATAGCACATTTAATTACAGTTCAGTCCTTTATTAAAATGCTATTGCTGAAAGTAATGTAAATTTCACTAAACACATGGATTTTTTTTTTTTTTAGGGTGGGGGGGGGGAGCGATTTACCTCATAATCCAGCTTTAAACTGTCAGGAACATTTTTCATTCTTTTGAGTTGTGCCTGATATTTATCTAAACAAGCAACATATTTTTCTCTGAACAACACATAGCGTTTCTTTAGTTCTTCAAGTTGTAAGGATATATCTTCTTTAACCTCGCTGTGCTTTTCAGATAAATTGTGTTGCAGCATTTCTTCCAGAGAAAGAATTTCTTTCCCATTCAAGTCTTCAATTTTCTTTATTTCCGTCTAAAAAGTACAATTTCTCGTTTTAGTTTACTTTCAAACTCACATAAATTATGTTATTTTTTTTAATTTAAATCAGGAATTTTCTGAAAAATTCTTTTAATCTGAAAAATCTCTATCATGGGGTGTTTAAGGGGGGAAAAAACATGGATTTCTCCAGTATTGTTTTGTAATACAAATGAATTTTTAAATTTTTACAATACAACAAATGTAAACCATTAAAAACTAAATTTGCTCAAATTTATGGCAAAAAATTGTGTTTATTAATCTTCTAAAAATATTAAGGTACAAATTCAAGAGAATATTACTTTTTATTTATTTTTCAATTTTATTGTCAGAATAACTAGTGTTATAATTCTAATTATATAGAATTTAGCAAATTATTTTGCATAGACGTTCAAATGTTTCTCATATTTTTATCGGGCCTGTTTCTCAATACAGGAAATAACAATGGTTATCCGTGTTTCAATCAAGTTTCACATATATAATCCAATGGCAGTTGTCTAAAATTGAAATTGTAGTGTAGATTTTCTAGTGGAACACCAACATTAAGACATAACTTCGTCAAAACATTGTTACAGCAAGATCTGGATAGATGATAGCAGTCCAATGGATAATTCCCACATTTTTTTTTATTCAATTCGAAATGTTTCGAAAAGGCTATAAACACAAAAAATCCTATTCTCTGAGCCTTTTCTTTTTTTAATTTACCTGTTACATTTTGGCGAAAAAACGATACATTTTGGCTTGAATCAAATGTGACATCACTTCATCTGAAACAACTCTGTGGACTCGTAGTGGTTGTTTAAAATGCTGTCATTAAGTACCATCTTATCCTTATTTTGTTTTGGGATTACTTAATTCTTTCTTAAGATGTTAAATATTTATTACAAGAATTGTATAGTTCCAATGTGCAAAAGCACAACTATTCTGAATTTCTGAAATTTTTATTATTTGCATTTGACGGGAAAAAAATACTTGTAAAAAGCAGTGTCAAGCGATGAAGAGGAACGATAAAAAGAATATGCCACTCTAAACAAAGCATATGTTATAACAGGATGTTAATGATGAAGAAATGAGCATCAATCTTAAATTATTTTGATTCAGATTACCTAAAAATTTTATTGTTGAATAAATATAGTAGCTCTTCTGTTGTTTGACAGTTTTCTGACAGTTTATGAATGCTGTTCTGATAGTTTTCAAGGGTTCTTTTAGGACTTTCAATTGAATCTTTACACTTTTTGTGAATTTTTACAGAAGTTAAGTTGTGAGGATTTTGAGTAAAGTGCTTAAAATGCTAAGCAATAGTTTAAAATAAACTGTAGAGCTAAAACTAATGAATTTAGACACTAATAAATCTTTTTAATAAAAAATATTTTCCCCATACGCTGTTTAAGAAATGGTATAATTTTTTATAAATAACAGACATTTTACACTTCTTAAAAAAAATGAACCTCATTACAATAACTAAAAGAAATTTTTATATCGATCCTTTTATAATAACAGGAAATACATGTTCCACCTTTAAATTTTTTGTGCCGAAGTATCATATGATGAAACCTTTTTCTATGTAGGCTGTTTTGTCTTGGAGTTAATCTTACAGTAAATATTTGACACTTCTTACTTTAGTAATTAATTAACAAATATATATATATATAAAAAATTTAACATCAACACAGTGGAAACTTGCATCATATAATATAGTTTTTATAGGATTATATATATATATAGTTCATACACGATTTTAATAAATATAGAGCATTTCAAAATAACATTACTCAATAATAATTTAATTTTAAAAATGTACATTCAATATTCTAATAAATTATTACTTATACAAATAGTTAAGACATATAAATGTCATCCTGCTATATATCAGAAATATTTGATAAAAAACAAGAAATAGTTTTGAAGTTCTTTTATTTTTAGAATTCTAGATAGAATAGAATAACTCAAATTCCTGTAGTGGGTTGAAGTACATGATATTCCTAACCAGTTTAGTTTTGAAAAGGGACATGAAAGACTGTCTTCAAGGATGAATGACTGCATTGTACCACTATCTGTACTTTACAATCGCCAAGAAACACCCTACTACATGGACTCCAATGGTAAAAATGTCCTCCTCCCTCTTAAAGAAAGACATTATGAAGAGCCCCTAGCTAACATAGTATAAAAAAATTTTGCCCACATGAAATTAGGCAAATTGTCCTCTAACAAAACCAGGTTTCATTTTTACAAATAAAAAACAAAACCTACAAAATAGGGATCAAAAAAGATTTGAGAAACATACACCAACTAGAAACCTCAAGATAACACGACGAAAAGAAGGATTGTGTCACCGATTAGAAGGATGTCGTAACATTGCAGTAAATAGCGGAGCATTTTGACGGGAAGGAGTTTTTGAACATTTTCTTTTCTTAACATTTAAAAAACACATTTTTTTTAAGAACTTTTATTTGAATACTTTGAATCAGAAAGAAATTACTTATATAAATTAATTGCATTCATTTATAAAAAAATTCTGGAATTGTCTATTAAGGACAAAATGGAGATTCAATATGGCAACGGCCCTGAGTATTCAATTACTGAAAAAAATATTATAAAAAAGAAGAAATAAGAATTGGAATGTGAAGATTACAAATCCCTTATATCAACTGAATAATTTGTAATAAGGATTTAAATGTAAAATAATCCACACCAAATTTTCCATAGAAAGGTTTATTATATCCAATAGCTTTTATCATAGTTTATTTGAATTATGTCTTTTTATAAAACAATTAAAGTTACTTTTTTTTTTAAATAATTATTGTTTTTAATTTTTGAAATCTATTATCTTCAAAATATTCCCTAATAATTCAACGTTTTGCATATCTTCCCTATCACTTGACACACTCACACAAATATTTTAAGTAAACGAACTAATTAAAACTATGGGTGTGGAACAATTCACAGATTTCAAATACACTATAATACTATCATGGATTTGTATTATTTGTTTTTATATTTTCATTCATTTAGAAAAAATCACCAGTTTGACAATATTTTTGGCAATCATTCTTATATGGATCTTTTAAAAAAAAACTTGCCAAAACTTACATTATCCTTTCTTTTAATAGAAACAAAGGAGAAAAATGTTGTTGATGAGCAATGCTCAAGGGAAGAATGTTCTGCGTTGAAGATATTCATTTTTCCTTTTTCTTACCTCTATATAAAAATTTTATTGGGATTTCAGAGTTGGGGATGTTTAGAACACTTTTTAAGAAGCATTACCACAGTGATTTTGATAAAAATTGTTAAGAGACATTTTTTAACAATTATTGAAAAACACGATATTTTCAATGACAGTTACCTTATGCACAAGCGCAATTTTGACGAAAACCTTAATGGTATGTCCCATGGCAGGGCCGTCGCTAAGAATTTTGGTTGGGGGGGGGGGGGCGTAGACATCCTTTTGCCGACTGAAATCAAGGCATGTCCGGTGTAAATGTAGAAAATATAAATTAAGGTGCTAATAAATTGTGAACTAATTTTTATTAATGTAAATTAACCTATAAATAATTTTTAATTAATATATAAATAATTAATACATAATTAATTAATGTAAAACTAATTGTTAATGCATTTTTTTTATTTAATTGTGAATTATTTTATTTAATGTACAATTAGTTTTAATTACTTTTAAACTACCGTCTAAACAATTTTTAATATTTTATGGCATTTTATTAATACTTAATTAATGTAAAATTTTAAGTAAATTCCCATCACATTATAGTTAAAGTTCCTTCAAATTCACTTCATTTTTCATTTCTTTTTAGTAAATTAACCCTTCCTCTCCGAACAAAGGAGATTATTTTTGGAAGTGTTTTTATTTGGGGGCAGGGGGGAAGACATTTATACCTTGCAGATAGATAGAATTTCCCCCCACAATCTTAAACCAATCAGTAAACTGAGAAGTACAAGTGCTTCATTTCGATACAACTTTTTAAAATTTTCAAATTGCAGTTTCGAAAGAAAAAAATAAAATAATAATTAAACGTGTAAAAGTGGTTGAAAAATAGCACTTTAACATGGAATTAAATAGATGAAAATTATTGATCAAATAGGCGACTTTTTTATAGAGAATTGTATAAAGTTTGATCAAAAAAAAAATTCTGGAAAAATTCTTTTTAAAATTCTGGTGGACTATTGGTATAACAGAAAATTCCCTAAGCGAAGAACTGCAATTTCTATAATAGATACAATGTCAGGGACATAAGAAACATGCATTTGCACTCCTTCCCCTCTGGATTTCAGAAAATTAAGTAACGTGGAAAAAAAAAGTGGTAAAATTTACAAGAAAAAAATAAATCGATAATAATTTATCAGAACATTAATGCACAGTTATTAACAAACATCCAACTAGGAAATCCAATTCGCATCTTCGAAAAATCAAGGATTAAACAAAAACTTTTATCGCCTTACATCTCCCTGCAACAATGTCGGGCCACAGCTATTTGAGCACGGGAAACATTAAGAATTTTAGATCGTATTATAATAAACCTTTTAACACTTTTCCAAAGATTATTTTGTTAGAATAAATTCGATATCCTCTTCCAGTTTACATGTGGCATGCATTTTTTTTTTAATGCATTTTCAATACATGAAGTACTACAAGGTGGTCATAAAGAAACTTGGTCGATATATGGGCCTCTAGTTTCTGTTCCATTTAACAGATCGAGATGAGATTTCAGGTATAGTTATTCAGAGGGTATGAGCTCGAGATTCTGTAAATTTCAACTAATGGCGCTCACGGTTATGGTTATAGTTACATGCACGAAATTTTCAAATGACAACACCTACTTTTTCCTGTCGCAAAATGCTCATCCCATGAGGAAACCCTAAAGAGAGTTGGAACGGTACGTGTATCACAAAATACGGACACATTATGTACGCACAATAAACCTTCTGCGAATGGCCAACAAAAACGCGATCGAGGCGCACGATGGAAATTTGCATTTAACATGACTCACATGAGTGCCATCACAGGCAATTTAATCGGTTTTTTAAGCTGAATATTTGGTGAGCGGCCTCCATTGCTCCAATCGTGTTTTTGTTGGCAGTTCGCAGATCTGTATTTTGTGCGTCCGTTTTTAGTACCATTTCAACGCTCTTTAGGTTTTTTGCATGGGGTGATCCTTTTTCCATAGGTAAAAGTAGGCGTTGCTATTCGTAACTATAACAGGGATAATCGTGAGCGCCATTTTGCTGAAATTCACAGAATTCCGACCTCTATACCTTTGAATAACTATACTTGAAATCTCATCTCGATCTGTTGAACGAGACTGCCGTTAGAGGTCCATGTATCGTCAAAGTTTCTTTATGACCATCCTGTATATAACATCATTTATGGAGTTCTACAATAACTTTGTAAAATGCGGGTCAATTTTTGTATACAAAAATTTAGGTGTTTTGAAATTTTGTTAAAACCTTTAACTCATATATGATGTATATATTAAAAACTTTATGTAAATGACTTTTAATGTGTATGTCATGGTTTTTGAGGCATTATCTGACGTACCACAAATACAAGTATATCATCTACTGTAACACATGAAAGTTATCTAATGTCAGTGAAGATATCAATGATTAGATTATTTTAATGTTCCTGTCAAAAAGGATATACTTACTCCAATTTAAAATTTCCGACCGTCAACTGAGGCTGCATTGTGATCACAATTTTATAATACTAATGATGATTTTAATTATTGTACTTTTTCCATTCAATATGTTTTGAAACATCCGTCAGTAAGGATATTTAAAAGAAGGGATAAGATTTCAGAAATTTACCGACTACCAGCCTTTCTAAAAACTTTGACGGGGCCAGATAATGAAGATATTTATATGATAATATTTGCGTTCACAGTCCATCATTGTAGCCGGTAAAAAATACACCGATTTCCCTATAATTGACTTCTAGTGTAAAAGTGCCGATTCGTCAAACTCGGGTCACGCTGCATTCAGATATTTTTAATATTTTTGTTCGACTTTTTTTCCCCATTCAATTCGATTTTATTATGATCGACTTTAGAAAAAGAAAAATCTCGATAAAATTTAGAAAATTTGCCGACTGTCCAACTTTCTAAAACTTTGGGGGGGCGAGTCGCCTCCTACGCCCCCCGTTTGCGTCGTCCCTGTCCCATGGCTACCACTAACCGGTACATCAAAATTGAACATTGTAGGTCAATTAATTCGAGAGTTATGCTGACCACATACACTAAGACAGAAATTTTTTCCTAGACCACTTTTTTGAAGTCAGAATGTTCCAAAACAATGACAAATAAAAAATAAAAAAAATGAAGAAAAAAAAAAGAGGAAAAAAAAGTGAACTTTTTTTGACCGAAAACAATATTTTCATTACTTTATGTTAATATACGGGAAAGTGGGAAAGTAAAAAAGACAAAATTAAGATTTAGTAAAAATTGTGTATACCATAAGTAATCTTTCAAATTTAAGTTTTATGAGAAAGTAACTAATAACACTCATACCAAAAATATAAAAATATCTAAAAGAACAAAATTAACTAAGTAATAATATTTTAATAATTACAAATTTTAAAATACACATCTGAGGGTATTTTGTATTACAAATTATATGAAATAAATCTAAATGAATATAAGTTTAGAACAAAAAAATAAATAGTAATATCTAACATACAAACAAACCTATCACCATAACTTAATGATAAGAATTTTAATATCCTATCTCAATTTAAAAGGTTTCCAGCTTTAATTGTTACCATGATATTGTTACGAATTTTACCGCTGAGGCAATGATGGCACAGTTTTTAAAATAAAAACTACTATTTATTCACTCTTCAAAGGCACAAAATTTATTCAGACAACAGTCTAATCAATCTCAAGCTCCAACACAAGCTTCAGTAAGAACAACTTCGAAAACAGCGATTATACAAGTCCACTCCAATAGGTCAACAAAGCGATCACAATCAGCTTTCAACGAAGTCCGAAGTCAATCTAAAAACTTTCCCTATCGGCCGTCTTTAAATACCTGGCGCGTGAGAACATTCCCGAAATTTCCAGCCAATTCATTGAAAAAGAAACATCTCGAAATTGCTCGATTGCTTTAGGTGTTGCCACCTTTTTCTATCCTGTATAATCGCTTTTAATAAATAAAATAAGATAAAAATAAATTACAATAGAATTTTAAAATAATACGTCACTATTTACACTATATACAGACAATTTGTGCAACAATATTGTAAATAAACATAAAGTGTAAGCAAAATAGGGCCTACAGATAAACGCAAAAGAAAATGAATTTAACTGCTACTTTTTAAAACACTGAAATAAAGAAAGAAAAAAAAAAAAAAAGGGGGGGGGGGAATACGTGTTTAAGATTATTTTGCAAAAGGGTTAAAATGTTGTACTTAAATCAGCTTAATTATAGGTAAAAACTAGAAGATAACTTACATTTTTAAATGCTGGTATGATTCCCTTCTGGGTAACTTCTTTAAATCTAAACATATTGAAATTTGATATCAATATGTTGCCATCCTCACCTAATCTTCTGATGGTACTATTAAGAGAGTTTAAAAGTGTGATTCAGAAATGGTTAAAAATGTTTCCTCAAACAAAATTTTGTGTCTACAAAGAGAACTACAAACAAACAATATTATCTGATCGATCAAATGGAAGGCATACGAAAAAATAATTATAAGAAAAATTTCAGTAAACCACGCTAACGCGAATGTAGTTCAAATAAAAGATTATTAAACTAATATATTGAAAAATTTGTGTTTCTATCATTTTGCATCGAATTTCTAAACAAGTCTATTTTAACCTGTATAGCTACGGGTAAAAAAAAAAAAAAAAAAAAAAAAACCTCATTAGAGCAGTTAAGAAATTTAAAATTGGTTTGAGCAAAACAGTCAAAATACAAAAGGAGGAAACTATACATTGTTTGTTTTTCATTAATTTCTAGTTATAAAATATGTACAATAAAAGCATTACATTCAATAATTACAGTCAATACTTCTCTTGTTTTGTGCATATTTGAATAAGCTTGAATTTGTATAGTTAAAAAAAAAAAATTACTTTTATATTAATTATTTTTTATTATTCAATCTTTAATTTTATTTCTTCTACTCTGGAATTAAGCAAATGAAAAATGTAAATTTTTTAAATATTTTTTGTATATAATAATTTATTTGTATTATATTATTTAAGTACTTTTTAACTGGAATCTAATGCCACCTATTTATATTACAATTATTTTGCTTTATTAAAATTTTGCAGCTCTTGAAACAATCTAAAAGCCTGAACTAATAAAATTCTGTTTATATCTATTAATTACCTTTAACTTGAAGAGAATAATATTATTATAGCAATATGATTTTCATCTCACAATTTTTACCTTCCATCTTTTGAAATTTTCATGTCTTTAATAGGTCTTTTATCATTATTATCAGAAGGGAATTTCTTAAAACCAGAATAAGATAAAACATCAAATGACTTGTCCAGTTTATACATGCGCAATGAGCCATCTTGAAATCCCATGAACAAGTATCTTCCACTTTGACTACATAAAAATATATAATAGACTTGAATTACCTATAGAAGTGTTATGCCATATTCACATTAAAATATTGTAAGTATCATAAATTATATATAAAATATATTGTGAAGATTTTTTTTTTTTTTAAATTTGAATATTTAAAAAGAAAAACTGTTGCAAAACTTATTTATTACATTTTATAAATGTTTATAAACATCAACATTGATTTTTTTGTTACATTTGAATTTCATAGTATGGGAGAAACCTTGGGATAGTGTAAACAACATCCCAAAAACACATGGACTATTCACTGTAAAGAAAGGGGGGGGGGGGGTTTCTGGAGGTCTTTAAAATGGAATTGCTTCTCATGCACTGTGTGAATGTGTGAAATCATGGAAAATATCACCAAACAATGCAAAATGAATGTGTAATGTACAAATAACTTAAAAGCAAAACTCTTTGCAGAAAAATGCACTTTCAAAATAATACAAATTTAAAATTTATAAATATGATGTGGCATTAAAAAATTAGAATCTTTGAAAAATAGCCATGAATAGTAATTTTTAATAAATTAACAGAAAAAATATAGATCATTCAAATCTTTATATAGTTATAACAGTAGGGGGAAAAGGCAACTTTAGATTATTCAAGGTTATTGGATAGATTAATAATTTTAAATAGTTAACTAGACTAAACTATTTTGAAGAAGAAAAAAAAGGGGAAAACAAAAAAGGTTACAGAAATTAAATCAACTGGTAATAAAGGAAAAATAATTTATCTTTATGGAATAGAATATTTGACAGTATAATAAATAGTTTCCAAATATTGCATATCTATAGTATATAACCATATAATCATAATGCAAGAATTTTTTGGGCAAAAGGAGGGAACATTAAAATCAAATACAATTTTCAAAATATCTCTGCTTCTATTACTTGAAACTTAACAGATTTTATTTTTTTTTGTGGATACATATAACAAGCTTTTAGTTATATTTTAAAAATTTTAAAGAAAAATATTTATTTGGTTGGTTTTTAAAAAAACTTATATAAATTGAAAAACTTCAGATAACTTTTTTTAATAAACTACTATAAATAAAAGCATTTCAGAATAAAAATTTAGGACATATATTCAGACATAGGGTATGAAAACCATAAATTTGATAATATATATATATATATGTTTAAAAAGAAAATTTAAAATCCCCCACTCTAAAAATAATAATAATAATGATGCACATCTCAATACAATTTTACCACTATATCTATGAATGGAATAGGTAATTATTAAGTATACAAATTTTCAAAAGAGTTCTTACATAGTAACTCTGTTGAGAGTTAACATATTGGATAAAAATAAAGATATCAGCTGGGTTTTCATTATATGTCATCAATAATAACAGAATAAGATTTTAGTGATTACATGTTGCAGAATTGTAAATTCGTTAATACGGCTTGATGTGCCACAATTGAAACAAGTGCATAGTCTTTTATAGTGACAATTACTTTTACAATACAAATTGTTTTATAAATACATCTTTCAATCTAGATTATCACAAATACACATTACATATGCTCACCTGTAACGCATCGATACAATAGAGATTGTTTTTTCTGTAAATATTTCAACAGCTCTAACAGGGGTAAAGTCGATGGGTTCAGTAAGAAACTCCGTCTTAAGTACGAATTCAAACAGGTAGCCGCAGTCATTTTTACCCTGGAACAAACAAAAAAATAAATGTAAATCTAGAAAAATATAACTTAAATGAAAACAACTATTTAACAATTAAAAGTAAACCTAAAGATAATTCATTTAAAAAAATATATTTTGTCATTTTTATGATCATACAGGATATTCACAAATTATTCACCATAATAATGAATGATTTTTTATTTATTTTTTTGCAAAGATAAACCTCACTGCAGCTTATTAGCTGGCTAAACGAATTTTTGTTTTGCATTAAAGCAATTCAATGTTATATAATGATGTCTCAATTCTGTTATGCTCTAAATAATTTTAAATTAATTCAAGTAATAATAAAATATAGTATGTTTATAACAGCATTATTTCAGGTTTTTAATAGAATTTTCAATACACAGAAAAATGTGCGAAAATCCTGCATATCAAACTGTAAATTGTTAGCCTATGGAATCAAAGATATCCAGATCAATCTTTATCTACGCTCAGTAAATTAATAAACAATTATTGTTTATAATGCCAAAAAATTCAATTGTCTCTTTTAAGAAATAAAACTTAATTTTTCACACAAGGAAAGTAATATAAATTAGTATAGACTTGCTGTTCTCTTCAAAAAAAGTTAATTCAATACAAAATCAAATGTATAAGTTAGAAATTTCAGTGAAATTGGTTACATAAACTTCAACCCGAAATATTTTAGAAAATAAGAATTTTCAAATTAAACCTTTAAAAACAGATAATTTATTAGATAATGAAAACAGGTTAAAGATAAAATTACAATTCAGAAAGGACTATCATAATTTGCTATAAATAATTTAATCTAAACTATAAAATTATGACAAAAAAAAGTTGTGAATTCATACTAATATATGAAAATTGTTTCGGTTTTATCAATATGCATGTACACAAGTTATATAGCATACATACTAAAGAAAGCCATATACGGCCTGAATAAGTTGAATAAAGAGAACAAAAAATTTTAGGTGGCTCAAGAGGACCGGCAAGGCCCATTTCTTTTTCACGCTTTTCTCTTGCTTCTAAAAAGAAAAGAACTTTTAAATATCGATAGGTTTTGTATGAGCTAAAGGTCACGCGATTTCTTTTTCAATAAACTGAAAAATGTGCACTTAAATATTTATTGAAAAATAAAATGTTGGTGTTGATATTTAGAAACATTTAGTGTAAAGATTTGAAAATAGGGAACTGAAATTTGCAGATGAAGTGCATATGTACTATAAGTAAAGAGATATTACCTAAACTCAATCAGCATTAATAGAACGAAAATTAAAAAATGCTACATAAAACCTACATATTTCAAGTAATTCTTTGGTTTTTAGTAATTGCAAGATAATTAATGTGGAATTTTATCATGTCTTGTTTAAATTTTTAAACTGGTGCTAGTGAAATTAGTCAAAACAAAGTCTATCTCCCACCCAGAGATATATAAAATTTAATTAACACTAAAACCTTTCTTCATAAGAAAATAGTTGGGTTGTAAAATTGCATGAAAATACAATTTGAAAAGCAATATCTAGTGAAACGCTGAAAATCTATGAAATTTCATAATTTTTTTTTACTTTTTTTTGTCTTTATATAAGACTTGACTTATAAAAATTAGACTTATTACCTACAGAATAAACACTCAAAGATATTATAAATATTATTAAACATATATTCAATTAGCATTTTAGGCATACCTTTCTTTTCTTTCCATTTTAATTCAAGCAATAAGTTCCTTTCATTCTCTGACAATCCACTGCATTCTAAGACATCACTTTCAGATATTCGATCGCCTAACTAATAAAATGTTAGTCTAACTATTAATAAACTGATTAAAAAAATAGATTAAAAATAAGTAGATTAAAAATTAATAAATTAAATAGATAATCATAGATTAAAAAGAAATAAAAGTAATTTGAAACAATCACAATATTTACCTCATGATAGTTCAAAAGTCCATTTATTTTATAAACTTGGCAATTCTTATTTTCTATATGGAAAGATTTTTGAAGATCATCAGTTCCTTCCTTGAGAAAAGCACTTGGAATATCAACTTCTAATATGTAACTATGCTTACAGAATATCAAAAGTCGTTCACAGTTCTGGAAGGCACAATTAATTTTTACATCAACTATTGCTGAGATTTTGTATTATGTAGACATTTTGGAAAGACATTTGGTAGACAAAAAAGAAAACAATTTTATACTCATTGAAGTTAAATAGATGCCTATATAAAACCCTTCAACAAAGTTTCTGGATAAGAAAATCCCACACCCAAGTCCTTAACCTTATTGTGAATAATAATAAAGCTATGCAAAACACATAAAAACCAGAGATCTATAGTCCTTTAATTAAAATTTTGATAATAAAATATGATTACATTCTTTGTGTTCAAAGTATTTCTGCTTACAATTCATTGCCTAATTGATAATTATCAAAAGTGTATTATATGATTCAATGCTGCATGAAAAATTAAAGATAAACATTAACAGAACAGACTTAAAAGGAACCTTAATTTAAAAAGTATTTAATAAATAACACTTAAAATTTAATACAAACTTCAAGTTATAGGAAACAAGTAACAAATACATAAAAAGTTATTTTTCCACAAGAAAAAAATTAAATAAGTAATTATTAAAGCTAAAATGGTACCTTATTTGATTCATCAGAAGCAGGATAATTGGACCATTTTAAATTATCTACTTTATGGTGATTTATGTAAAATCCAAGAGGTTTGATAGTAAACTTTTTAAGGTGGTAAAAGAACAATTTAGAATCTAACCCCTGAAAAGCATAGGAATTATTAAACAACATTAATGCATTTGAAGAAGCTGTCAGCAAAAAAAAAAAAAAAAAAAAAAAAAAAAAACTTTCCTAAAAATTGGCTTTTTTTTTTATTGTTTCTCTCAAAGGTCACTCATGAAACAACTTTTTATTTGGAATAGTTTAGCATAAAGTGCATTTATGAAGAGACACAAATTTTTTAAAATGAATAATATGTTAAAAATGTTTTAGTTATTTACTAGATATATACAATACCTGTGAAACCAGGAGTGAAATGTTGCTATTAAAACTTAAACAGTTTATCATATCCTCATGAGGCCTTATTACAACTAGTAAAGTAAGATAATATCCAACATCTTGATTTTCTGCATTTTTATCATCAGAACCATCTTTGGTAATAGTTAACCAGCGTAATGTGCCATCGTGGTAACCAACAAGAAGTGATGCACAAACACCATCTAACTTAAAAAAAAAAAAAAAAAAATGATTTCTTGTAAATAAGCCATAAAAAGTACAAAATTAATTATTCTAAAACATATGTGTTTACATTACACTCTAAGTGGTTTTTTTTTTAAGTGTATTTGTGAGGTATAAAGGATTAGTGAGAGAGCAAAGTGTTTCCTGAAGTGCAAAAAAATTAATTGCTTATGAATGGGTATATACAGTGAAAGTGCAGCAAATGTTTTATAGAAGTCTCAAAAAAATTAATAGCCACAAGTAATGGTCAGTGATGCAGCTCAAGAAATAATAAAAAAAAAGAAGCTCGGAAAATTTATACTTGAAATATGCAGATAACTCTATCACTAGTTGTTCCACAATATCTAATACTTGGATCAGTTATTTAATCATATTTTAAGATAGTATTAAAAAAATCAGCACTTTGGGTTAACTTTTAAGAAATAAAACCACTTTTACACGAAGTATTTAAGAATATAATACATTTTGATGGGAAGTTAATAAAAATATCTGGCAATTCTAAGATATAGTTAAAAAAAATCTTCATATGTGGTTCAGTAACCCCTTGTTATATCGTGCTTTTGTCACATCTCCCATTTTTTTTCCTGATTTCCCATTTTTACATATCTCTCGATAAATCGTGCAATCAGATTTATTGTACATTTTGCTTATCTCTCAACAAGCATGATATATCGAGGAGCTACTGCACCGTTAAAAACAATAGTAACATTTATGATTTTTTTGTACAAGTATACATGGTTCGGTTACAAAGTATATAAAGAATTTAAAAATACCACTAGAAGTCAAAACTGGCACTGATATCATAAAATGTAATTTATTAATAAATGTTGACATTCATTAAATTATAAAACATATGCTATTTATAGCAAAAGAAATTATTAGTAAATAGAAAAAATAAGTTTTACTTTTTCGTCTGGCCACACAATGGAAGTTGCAGGTGAAGAAGCTGAATAATTACAAAGAATACTGTTTTGAATCCACTTGTAAATAATAACTTCACCTGAAAATGAATTTTAAAAATATATTAATCATTGAAATACAGTGTTACCATAGAATCATTATTAAAAACATAAAAAATACTCATAAATTAAAAATAATGCATGCAATTTAAAAAATCAGATGTGCAGTACAACTCTTTAGATACAATGCTCATCTTATAATATTTCATTAACTACACAGAAAACCACATTGCTATAACAAAACCATGCACAAAATTTAAAATAACCAAAAAATTTTCCTGTCGCTATGATCCCGCTTCCCATAAACCTAAATGTATTCTCTTCTTCTGAGCCTCAAAGGAGCATGTGTATTATCCCGCTCAATGACCATTGGCGACAAAAAGATCAAACCATCTGGCCTTCTTGGATGTCTGGTTTGAATCATGTCCTCAGGGCTTTCCTGCAGAATGCCTCTGAAGCGTGGCAGATCGGGGATATATTCGGACTGACCATTTTGACAAACCAAGAGAATCCGTTTGAAGTACTTATGTCTTGCCGACGTGGCGGAAAATAAGTAAACAGCTCATCAAATCAAATATTCAAACAGTTACTATCTCTATGCATTATTAAAAACATTTCTTAGGAATAACAAAAAACTTCAGGGATAACCATGCCACACAACTAAAAACTTATCTAAATAAGGATACCTTTATTTTGCAATATTTTCTAACCTTAAGATGGCAGTGGGTCACTAATTCAAAATTAAATATATATATATAGGGTACGGACAATTACAGGCCTTTTTCCAACATTAGGCAGTGTTCCCACTCAAATCACAGAATGAAAATCAATTACTTTAAGGGCCTGAATAATCTTTTTAAAGACCTTTGAAATTTTTTTCAGGCATCATATCTAAATATAAATTTTTAGTAAAGTATATTCTACCAAAAAAGTTATAAGTTGGTACACGAGTAATACAAATATGTCAAAGAATTTTGATACGGTGCGGATAAATGCCGGTAACGCGGGGATAGCAAGTTTGAGTTGTATTTTAATAAATTTTGCAGTTAGGCACACAACATCCTCAAAAATTAAGGACTTTTAAGGACCTCTAAGCAATTTCAAGGACTTTTAAGCACTTCTAAGCATTTTCAAGGCTTTGAAAATGAGTTCAAACATATTAGGTACTTTCAATGACCGTGAAAACCCTGTAAGGTTACTTTTGTGAATATATAAATTTTTATGTATGCATTGCACAGTTTTTGCAAATGAATTTACCAAATGAACTGCCATGTCTTCAGTTGGCCTAAATCAACTTCATACTTAGCACTGACTTTGCGTAAAAAATTATTGAAGCAGAATTTGCACCAAAGCAGGAAGTTTTTGATCAAAAAATTGCTTAATCCCAAACCTGCATCAGAAGTAACAGCTATTAATGGATACATCGTGCACAAAGCTATATCGGTAATATTTCCATCTATAGCAGGAAGAACTTGGCTTGGATATGTTTCAAGCATTTCCTTTTCTAAATCTGACCTCCATAAACTATCACAATGATCCTAAATAGAACAAAATTATTTTTATATGTTTAGCATGTTTTGGGGTAAATTCCAGATATATATAAAAGAACAAGAAACATTTGTTTGAGCTAAAATTAAAGTGTCTTTGCACAAATAAACACATTTTTAGCAGCAGAGATCTGGTGATTTTTGTAAACTTAATTTGGAAATCAAATAAAGCAATTGAACACTATTTATAGTTATCATAAAACAATTTAGATAAGTTACCACAAAATAGCTTAAGGGGTTGCAAACGGGGGTAAATAGACCAAGGGGTTTCAAATTGAAAATGCTCATCTTTAAAATGAAGCAAATAAGTTATTGGTCTATTCCTAGTTGACGTTAAAATATCGCCAAGCCGATTTGGCGCTGTTTTGTAGGCGATAAAGTTCTAAATTTGGCAACACCATTTTTTTTTATTGACGTGCTTTGGTTTCAACCTTTCTATACCACAAATCATGGAGCTGGTTCGTTTCTCACTTTTTCATATTGGAATTCCGAATTGGCGACATTCTGGCTTTGTCGCCAACTTTTCAAAAGTGCGCCAACCCATAAACGTGAACTAGGAATTTACCAAGTTATTAAAGATCACCGAGATCCCTATATAGTGCAACCATACCTAATATTTATTTACAGCAACACATTAAAAAGTTCTTAAGAAATTTTAGTAGTTGGAAATATTTATCTTGTAAGAATTTAATGCACTCTCCAAAAAGTTTCATAGTATCCTCAAATAGTTTTTTTTAGCTTGAAACCAAATAAATAAAATGGTGCTTAGAGTGCAGCTGTAACTAGAAATACTCCAGCAAACACGCGTAAAAGAACAAAATTTATAAATTATGAATCATTACGTGTGACTATCTCTTAGTTCTTTTACCTCTTGGTCCATTTTTGCAAACATTATAGGTCATAAAATGTTTATAGAAAGAGTGGTATGAGCATTATTAGGTCTGTTATTAATCGAAACTACAACTGAAGAAAATTATTCGATTTTCAAAACAGACCGCAAATAAAAAGTTACGGTTATGAACTGATCAAGCTACATAAACTGCATAAACTTAGCTGTTCTTACGAAGAAAGTAAATGTGTAAAAAAATGTAATTAGACATGAAAGTTATTATAAATGCATATAAATAAATATAAACAGTTACTTTAAATTACTAAAAGATAGGCAAAGTTTTCTTTTTTAAAATGTATGTATGAAAGATTGAAGAAGAGGAACACATGGTCCTTTTAACTGCCTGCAATGTTTACAGGAATTTTATTGGCTGTCGTATTGCATCTTTGTTGTCTGCCCTCAGCTGTTTTGTGTTGACGATTGAAGAAAATTTAATTTATTGGGTAATCATCCAAAAAGTTGTCGATTGACATGAAATGCACTTCTCCAAAACTCTTCGTCCTCAACGCTCCCACTTAGATGTGAATTTTTTTCAAATAAAAGATAGTGGATATTTAAATTACCTGTCCTCACTTTCCTTTGTGTTAATGTATTATTCCTTTGTTATGAATGAAGTTTAGTTGCTTACCATTGATAATCGAATTGAAAACTTCAATCTGTGATACTATTTATGAAAGATGGGAAATTGCTTGAAATCCGTTTCTACTGATGACATATCTTTATTACGAGAAAATCAAAGTGCTAGAGAATCTTCATCGGATCAACTCGGACCTCCACCACCATACCTAGTAATAAGCTTATATTTGTTTTCTTTGTTTCTAAAAAGATAAATCATTTTATATTATTTTCTGTCTATGAAATAAATATTTCTAGATTTAATTATTGATTAAATCTATGTTTTCTTATTAATAACAAACTTTTCGGATGTTAAATTGTAAAATTTTTATTGAAATCTGCTATTGGTTAGTTTCACGAGAGTAAGAATTTTATAAGGCTGAATGTTTTTCTGTTGAATAGTATTTTTGTCAGTTTTTGAGTTCCCTAAGAATTATCTTGATATGGAATATTTTATAGTTAAATTGTTTATATATTTTCTTAATTTTTTTTGTGAATTGGATTTGGTGTTTAAACTATTTTATTTTTAGGACTATTTTGATTATATCTCATAGTAACTTTTAAATATATATTTCCCAAGAAGGCTGTATTAATCAACACAATGTAAATTTTCTTTAAACTTTATTATTATTATTATTATTTTTTTTTTTTTAATATATCTTTATTCCATAAATTAATTAAGGAAATAACATATTCTTTAGAAATTTCCCTCTCAGTGTAAAGCATTTTTAAATACTTGTGTTTGAGTTGAGTTAAAAATACTTTCTTGAGTAAGTGTTCAACATTCTTACTAGTTACAGAACTTATTTTATATAAACACTCATTTATGAAAAGTGTTTGTGTTATGATTGTGATATTAAACATGTAAGTTGTGTAATTTTAGGAAACAGTTTCAGTGCCAGTGTACTATCCGTCACCTAATGTGAGTCGTCCTGCTTCGCAATTGACGGAAGAAGAACAGATCAAAATTGCTCAAAGAATTGGACTTATACAACATCTTCCCACTGGAAAATATGATGGAAGTAAAAAGAACAGAGAGTATGTATTTGTTTTGTAATGTGTTTATTCAAGATAGAATTTATTGGATATTTATGTGTAGTAATTATGCCTAGGTCTATTTTAGTAAAGCTAGCCCTTATTAAGAACCATGTAATTAGGAGACATATCCATTATACTTTATCTAAGGCATCACATACAAGTTTTTATTAGATTATTTTTCTTCATAAAAGCTATTAATTACTTAATCTAATGCAATTTAAATGAACCAAATATATTTATTTTTATCTTTGCCTGTTTTTACTATTCTCACCCTGTTCAATATTGTGGATGCAAATTTAAAAGAAAACAAAAATATATATTGGAGAAAAAACATTTTGAATACTTCATTTATTATTGTTTAAGGAACCTGTGCCCTTTATTTGATGGCTTTTTGTTCTACATGCGTATTCACATTTAGTTTTTTAGATTGCATTTTTTTTTTGTCCATATACATCTATCCCAACCCAAAAGGAATTAGCTGGCCATCACTTATGAAATTGTTTACAACTACCAGCAGTTGATACTAGTGGTTGTATCATCCATCACTGAAAAGAAAGAAAAATATAATTCTCCCAAATAGGAATTGACAATTTTAACTGTACAGTGAGATGTGGATTTTTCAATCCTCGCTGTTCACTGTGCATGCACCTAAAATTCTCTTGTTCATGAGCTATAACATTTGCAAAATAGGATTTCTTAAAAATATTTTGTTAAGCTATTAACTTCTACTAATGGGTGATCAAAGTTCACCAACATTAAGTCAAGCTGTTGGCACCCCACTACTTTGTCACCAAAGTTTACCAAAAATAATGGATATTGTTGGCAGATGGAGAATAGCTATGCATTATGTGTGTCCATGTTCAACAGCAAAAGTGGTAAGCCTAGCATTTTGTTAGGTGCTTGTCTTCTGTCCTCTTTTCAGGGTTCCCACGGTCATTGAAAGTCATTAAAAGTGCTTAATTTTTTTAAACTTGTTTTCAAGGTCCTGAAAGTACTTGAAAAGGCTTAGAGTTCCTTAAAAGTCCTTAATTTTTGTGAATGTTGTTTACCCAATTGCAAAATTTATAAAAATACTATCTTGCTATCCCCGCCTGAGCGCCACTTATCTGCACCATATCAGAATTCTCTGACATATTTGTATTACGCATGCATCAATTTGTACCTTTTTTGGTAGAATATACTGTATTAAAAAATTATTTTTAGACAAGATGCCTGAAAACAAATTTTCAAATGTCTTTAAAAACATTAATTAGGTCCTTAAAAGTCATTGATTTTCATTTTGTGATTTGAGTTGGAACCCTGTCTTTTTGTATAGGAGATAACAAGGGAGAGCTGTTCCCAAATTAAGCAATATTAAAAAGTATTTCAAGCCTAATGTAAAAGAAGTTTGTTTTAAAAAAATTAAATGTTTACATTTCACAATGGAATGCAAACTTCTGCCAGCAACTGAAAAAAGACCAAAAATAATTACTGTTTCTTGCTTTTTAAATAGTTTGTAATGGGTTCAATAGAAAAAAGTTTCTAAACCTTCTACTTAAGAATCCTAAATCTTACATTCCTTAACTTGAAATTAAGTGTAATTTTTAATGCTTAGCCCAATTCTGTTTATTGCTGAAAGGGCTAACTTTTTTTTTTCTGTAGTTCACTATCAGAAAAGATAAATAAACGGTAAACTGTACAAAATACCAGATTGTGTTACCTACAGAACAATTTAAAAAATAGACTTGAAATTCTTTTATCATTAAATGATTCAAAACTTCATACTAAAAAAAACTATGTTCCTTTTAGGTGTGTCATATGCATGGGAGAATTTATGTTTGGAGACCCAATTCGATTCCTACCTTGTATGCATATCTACCACACTGATTGTATTGACGATTGGCTGATGAGATCTTTTACTTGTCCATCCTGTATGGAACCTGTGGATGCTGCTCTTTTAACCACATACCAGACAAATTGACCTGAATTTTGAGGTCATACAGGGTATCTTAGAAGAAAAAAAACTTGCTGAAAACTTATTTGTAAATTAAGCATTTGACCAATGCATAGCATGGTAATTTGCTGAATCCCCAGGCATATTATTGATGCCTTCTTGCTTAGAGTAGGGGTTTGGGGGTTTGAGCCATGTGTGCAAGCTGTATTTCTTGTTATCTTTATGTATTCATTGATGGTGCAAGTAATCACTTTAGGTTAGAAAAGAGTTATCTTTTCTGCTTATCTTGTGCAGAAATACTATTTGTGTCACACATTTCCTGCGTCAAGTTTTAAAAATTGTATATGACCTTGCAAAGGACATGTGAAAAGCTATCCTGTAGGGATAAGGAAGTGTTGTAGTTGTGATAAAAGCTAGTTTGTGGCTGATGTTTTATTTTAAATGTGGTGTCTGCTTATGTGCAGTGGTGAGATTAAAGTGTATTTGGAAGGCTTTTTGCCTAATATTCATAGAGAGTTACTGATTTCTCAGTCATTGGAATTTCACATGTAAGTCATTAGGTAACTAACACCTCAATTAAGTAAAATTGAGGAAAATGTCAGTATATTTTGTCAATAACTTCATGTATGCTTAAGAAGTTCTTACAAGTTTTAAGAAGGTCCACAGTAAAAATACCCCCCCCCCCCTCCCCATCAAAAAGAATTGTATTTTAAAGAAGCTTTTTATATAAACCCGTGAAAATTTTTTATCCCACCACTGCATATAACTATTTCTATTAGATGAATATTAATCTAATTGTATTTTTCCATGTTTTCCTCTGAAAATTAAATTTATAATTTGATAGTCTATGGTTTTCAATTTAAAGTAGCTTAAAGAGAACAGAACAGATTTGTCTGTATAGCTGATAAAAAAAACTAAAATTGTAAATATGCATAAAATTCTGTAAAGCACACAACATACATTCTTTGTTATTGTATAGAAATAGCTTGTGATTTGTAATTTAGCAATCAAATCCAAAATTTTAACCGATTTCCTAGTCTTCACAAAATGTTTATATAGATTGTTGTGAGAAAAATGCTTTTTTTGCATTGCATAATACTAAAAAAATATTTTGTATTCAATGCAGTTTGTATTCAGGAAAGATTGTTCCTTTGTATGTTTTGAATTTTACTAACTTTCCATAAAAATAGAAATATTTTTGTAATAGGGGACTTAAGGTGTGCTAAATATATAGTAAAGTTCAAGAAATTTTTAGTATATCTTGCATTTACTGGTATAAAATTGTTATTCAATTAGCCCGAGACCTGTCTGTATATAGCAAAAGACAGGCTTTTTGGCTATAATAGTCTCCATTTCCTATTACCATTTGTTATTTTTTTCCTAAAAATATATTATATAACATAAATTTTCAGAATATATTATTATATTAAACAATATTTGGTTGACAGATACATTATTTAAATACCCAGCTCTTTTGTCAGGTAAAGATGTCTAAATAATTTGTGATAAGTTAATGAATTTTACATGTTAAAAATTAACAAATTTTGAAAAGAAATTGTTTAACAAATTTACCACTTAAATTATATTTCATTTATGAGCAGCTAGTTCTAAATGAAATAGTTTTATATTTTATTTATCTACTTAATCCTAAACATGCATTAGATTTGTTACGAAACTAAGTAGCTAAAACCTTAAAGATGAAGTGATGTTTATCTAGTTATTTATCATATATTTGGTATGTTTTATTAGCCTGGTCTTTTAATTTCATAACTATACATTCTTGCAGGTAAACATGCTCACTGCATATTTATGTATTTGTGCTTTTATTTCTACAATTTATTGCTTTAAATTTAGTAATCAGTTACTCACTGATCTATTTTCATCAAAGCTTTATAATGCCTTGTTGTCCAACATGCTTTTTTTCATTCTAAAAATTACAATTGTACTGACTTGAAATGATTCTTAAACATGTTTGTTCCAATAAGCAGCTGATTCACAAGTGTGAAAATTTTGTTTAAAAAAAAAAAAAAAAAAGGAACTGAGATGTTGAAATCATTACATAAGGACCACCACTGTATAAAATAAATGATTGAATGCTAATTTAAAATTGTGAGTGTTTCCGTTTAATTTTAAATATATTACACACAATAAAAAGTTCAAGAAATAACATTTGTTAGCTTTGATAATAAATTATTTATTTAGCAATTTCAATTTTAGCTTAAAAAGTTAAATATTAATTATTAGTTTAAAAAAACTTGCTGGAATTTTTTCAGTATTGTTTTGAAGTCTTATTCATGATGAGAATGGAGATAAAGGAATTGTACCAATGTTATTGACTGAACTATTTATGTTTTAGTAATGATCAAAACCAAAAATATATTGTACTTTTTACAACATTCAAATATATTTCATGATTTATTAAATATTTTATAAAACAAACATCAATATATATATTTTTTAATTTCTTGATCTTTCAAAGCCAATCAGAAATTAGATTGAATTTGCCACACAGCTAGGCCTTAAATGTCCAAACATTGACAGGTAAGATTTTTTTAAAAGGTATTTTACAATTTTTGTTCAGATTTAAGAAAAAATTACAGGCAAGAGGATTTCATGTGGCTTGTTATAAATAGTGTCAATAACACATCCATTATAAAATACTTGTCTGCTCCTTCCCACTCTTTTCATTAGAAAAATTAAAAGGCAGAAATGTTTAAGGGAAAAAAAATTCAAAAAATTAGAACACTGAATAATTATAAAGAAATTAATTGTATTTTTTTCAAATATCTTGGAATCAAAGATATAAACTTGTTATGTGCTCAAATTCATCATAAATGTCTAGTTTAGGTCTCTACATGCCAACTTCCTATTCTGATCACAGTGCAGTTTAACTGTTTTCAAGAAATAGGTTGGAAGGTCACACTTATTCTAAAAGCCCTAAACCATGTTAGGAGTCTAAAGAAACCTTATGTGCTCTTTTAATTGATTAAAGTTATCTGGAAGAATTCACCTTACTGAAATCGTTTGAGGCACATTTTGAAACTTAATGGCCCTTTAAAATAAGGGGTACCGCTAAAATACATCTGAGTGACATTCTACTACCGAGTATCATTCCAAGAGAAATGCTTCAGACTCCGTACACGGTTTAGGGCTTATAAGGCAAGCATAAATCCACGAATATATCACACATAAAATTGGTGTGTTTAGTTGATATCAAAATTGTTCAGGATTCTTGCACATTCTTTGCTGTGTGGCAAAATTTCGAAAGGTATTCCGACTCTCATAATTTTTCAAAAGAATGGGAGTGCTGCTGCAATACATCTGATAAACTTAAGCAGCATCAAACCTAGTCTGTATAATGTTCCGTTATTTGCAAGCTATGCAAAGATTTTCATTTGAATTTTGATATACGTTGAAAGCGTTTCATTACCTCTTAATTTTAAACTGCTAAAGGCCTGAACAGCATATTTCATGACTTTTTTTTCGCAGAATTAAAGAGCTACGTCACCTCTTCTATAACTCCATTCCAAGTGACAAAAAAAAAAAAAACATTGTGGGTGGACATCAGCCACACTACAAAATATGAACATTCTAAATTTATTAATGCTTGGAAAATTTGTATAAGTTTTGTTACCATATATATATCAAACAGTGGACGGCGATTGGGTTCCATAAAGGAGGGACAATCGTTTATAGTGGAGGATGGTAAATTACAAAATTTAGGCAATTTTGTGCTCTCAGTATCGCTAAAATTTCAGGGGCAGCTGTCTCCTCTCCTTCCCAAATGCCTCTTCTAATGGCAAGTAGAAATTTGCACAGCTCATTCGTCAATAGGCAATATCCTTGGAAGGAATATACGTTGATCAGAATTTATAGCTGTGTCATGAAAGTGAAAAGGTTATATTTGTTAATTAGCCCCACCAATTGATACGTTTTAAAATTCAGGGAGGCTAACAGGAGTGGCGTTTGAGTGCCAAAAGTTTCTAAAAGTGTGTGGGGGTGCGGTTGTACACACTTGATTTTTACTAAATTTTTCCAAAATTGCTATATTTTGCAATATGCATTTTTTTTTTTTTTTTTTTTTTTTTTTGGAGGGGGCGGGAGAAAGAGTAGGTAATTCTGTCACGTTTCAAATCACAAATTTTGGTGGCAACAGCTAAATTCAATATTTTAACTTTACTATTATTTTTGAATTACTCTCTAAATGAATCAGATATCTGTATTAAATAATGCAAGTAAAAGAGAAGTCTTTATTAAATATACAAGTTCAATAAGTACAAGGCTGCCTTCCATCCAATTATAAGAATAACCAGCATTCATATTACGGAATACACAACCTCCTAAATCAAAGTAGGCAAGTATGTCACATATTCGATAAGTGTTCGATTGCCTTGAAAGGGCGCTCCCTCCAATCTGTCAATAGTCGTCAGTGGCTTTATCAAACTTAACCTTGGGCACATAGCACACGCAGCACGAGGGAAAGAGAAATTTGGACAGGAAAGGACCTTTGTGTGGGTTGTAAGGATCAATAGCCAGGAGAGTCTGGGTATTGTAGCGCTGTTGACAAGTGGCTTGGTAACACGGTGGAACGAAGTTGCAGTAAGAGTTGTCGTATCTGAAAAAAATTTCGAGGAATTTTAATTTCTATAGATTAATAAGGATGGTGGAAATGTAAATTTATTGGTTAGAGGACATGTGTTTTTAATAAATCTTCTCTAGCCCCTGTGGCGTCTTAGTGGTCATTGTATTAAAAATATAAGTCCACGCGATGGATGAGGAAAATATATTGTCTGGACACACCTGTCCAAGGTTTTCGCCCTTAAAGCCCAAACGCTGGGCATTTTTCGCGTACACAATTCCCTCACCCCCCCCCCCCTTTTTTTTTTTTCCTTCTCTCTTTTAATTTTTTAATGTCCCTTTTAAGTCCAGAAAACTTGTGATATTACTTGTTTTTCTTATAAAAGTTAATGTGATATTTTTATTTACAAACAACGTTTTTATATATAAAAATAACGTCCTATGTAAGTTTTTTATAACTATTGAACTCGAGTCTAATTTAAAGTTTTAAAAACATAAAATTTGATTCAGATACTGGTATAATGCATTTTTTCTTGAGTAGTGATAGTAGAAGCGATTAGGTACAGATATCCTCCCTAGATTTTGTCCTCCCAACTTTTAGTATTTCACATTTAATATTATTTAGCAGTACCTATTTTTCCTCTCCACTTTTAACGCTAGTTTAACTCCCAAACTCTGCCACTGAGTACAAAAGTTTAATTTATATATTTTTAATTTTCTGGGAGTGAATTTTCTTCAATATATCATTATTTGATACAAATTTTTCAATGAATGAACCCAATTCATTTTAAATATTAATTAATGTTTTAATTAATACTTCACTTCGTTGGCTTGTGTTTGAGCTTGGGAAAACCGAAAGAGGAGATGGAAACAAAGACTGAAAATTGGGTCTGTCCCCGTTAAACGAGAACAAATGACCACCTAACTCCAGAAAGTTTTTCGTGTATCACCTACAAGAAATCATCTCCGATTTTAAAAACATCTCCATTTTGTTTTAAAATATAAAACAAAAGGCATTTTTTATAAAATTGAATAAAGTGTGTTGATATTAAAGTGAGTATTGGAAATTTATCTTCTTTGTAACTCTGCTTTTGAAAGTGGTTTACTGTAACTCTTTCTTTCACTTGTTTGTGCCGATAACGGTTTCATGTGCAAACATCAAAATATTTTACAAAATCCTTGACGTTATAGAGAAAACAAATATGATGTAGAAACACTGATTTAAATATATATATATATATATTTTTGAAATTGTCCTCTACTCTATAAAGTATCCCTGTAAATCTGCTCAAATAATGACTGTGGCTAGTTCATTGTTCTACCAGATAAGCATCATTGCCTTAGGCTGCATGTGACCAAAATCACTCATACCTTATTATCTGAGCACCGAACCGTAAACTTCAGTTACTTATTGAACACAGGGCACAGTGATAAAACTGAAAATGCATCATAACAATTCTATCCATTTGACAATCTCAACACAAACAATTTTTTCTTTTGTCAATTGCTGAAATTCAGTTGAGTATTTACTATTAAGAATTCCCTTATTTGAAAGGAAAAAAACTTTACAAGGAACGTGATCATTAAAAAATCAAATTACTTTTTATTTTCGACCTAATTACAATTTGTTTAGAAGTTTCTTATACATACTATTTTTGTCCGTTTGCGGCTAAAATTTTACAAATGGTACAGTACACACAGGTTCGTCCATTATTTTCCTCGAGACGTGTTCTCTTACCAAAATTCATCCAGATAGTGCGATTCGTGCACAACAAAAAATACTACATTCGTCGAAATTTTTTTATATTTGTATTTCGTTTTGCATATTACTGTAAATGAAATTTCGCAAACAAAACTCCATGTGGGTGTGATATTTTAATTTAAAAAAAAAAAAAAAAATTCCACATTAACGTTACTAACTCGTGGCAATGTGAGGGGGGCTATTATATTGATATTTATTGTCATTATTAGTAATCCAATAATAGAAGGGAAAGATTATTTCTCTTGTATAATTCTTTGGGGGCAGATTTATTGGGCATTTGTTAAATGTTAAATTTTCATTCGCACTGCGCAAACAAAGATAAATTTCTTGGAGATCGTTTGAGTACTTTCATTTTCTTAGAATAAGTTTAAATTTTGATCATGCACAGTTTCGTAAAGCCTTGGTAACTATATTCAAGTGTCCTCCAAAATCAAAAACTGGAAGAACGTGTTTCAAAAAGATTCAAGGTGGTACGATGCGTTTAGCTGTTTCTGTGATAATAAAAAATGTGAATACTTATTAAATTGATAAATATATTAAGGATACTATTCGACGAGAGCGTATTTCATAACATAATATTTCCTAACAAAGAAACGAAAAGGTTTTTAATGCTCATAATGAACCTTGTAAACTGAAAAGGGGACGTTTTCTGAAAACCAAAGATGACCGAATGTGACACATTTCCACCACATTTTTAAATAACAATTCTCAATTTCGAATAAGAATATTGGGAAAAAGAGTCGAGAAGTTTTTTTTTCTTATTTTTTTGACATTGAAGCCCCAACCAACATCGTTATTCTTCTGGCTTTCCTTCATAACATTTAAAACTGTTAGTGACGTATTGATTCATGGTCTCCTTAAGGATTGTGAAGTTTAAATCGTAATCATTAGGTTTTACATGAAGTCACAAACAAAAAAGGTACAGTACGCAGAAAAAGAAAGAAAAATCCAAACGATGGCTCGATCTTCTGTTCTAATTTGCGTAGAATCTTGCGATTTGCCCCAAAATGTGATTCTTTTTTTTTTTTTTGCGATTTTCTATATGTCTGGGGCAAAAAAATTTCTTTGGGGTTGTATACTAAGTAAATTGAACTCTATCTGCAAAAATTTCAATACGAACCCTTATTTTGTATGTTTCATTAGATTTTCGTACTTCGTTTACCCTAGATACCAAATTTCAGTTCATTATGTTGAGAAACACGTCACTGATAAGCGAAAATGTTTTGGTCGATCTTGAGAGCATATTTCCTTAAAGTGCGGAAGAAGCAAACGTTTTGTATGCTTCAAGACGTAATCTATTACACGGTCCTATAGTGAGCTTTTTTTACATTTTAACTAAAATATTGAGAACCAAAAGTCAAAAAAAATTCTGGAGGGGTTTTCGACCTTGATAATTCAAATAAAAAAAAAAAAAGAAGGAAAAAAAAAAAAAAAAACATGTTTCTATTTAAACAAAAATTTAAAGCATGTTTATTAATTAAATAATTATTAAAAAACTGTTTAATACGAGAGTTGCATGCTATTTATATTTGGCCTTTTAAAAACTTTCGTTTGAAACAAAAATTGCCATAATATTTAACTATTTAAGAATTTATGGCTAAAAAAAAAATCTTATTAACATTAATTTGCTATTTTTTTTACGTCATTTAAATTACTAACCACTCATTGGAAAATTATGAAACTTGATATTTAGACGTTTATTGGATTTTAAATTGAAGTATGGTATAATATTAAGGGGTTGCTATTGGACTTTTTAAAGTTTGATTTTTAGTTTTAATATGTAGATGGCCCCTCATGATAAAAACAATTATGTACAATTAATAAAGATATTCCACGATTTCCAACAGTACTTTATTTTTTTTCATTTCATCATTTAGAATACAAGATAAAGCCATCGTTCGGAATTTTTTTTTTTTTTTTTTTTTTTTTTTTTATGTACTGTACTACGAGCTCCAAGATGATGAATTTCTTTCGCCAGTAAAGAAAGGCATGCTGCAAATGGCCCCCTTATAAATTGCTTTTCCCTCGATAGCCCATGAATTTTTTTTTTAATGTCCTCCGAACTCACCGGCATATGACTTCCGTGACGAACTGTGCGTACTGCTCTGTATTGATGACTACCACCCATCTTCCGTTGTTGTTTTTTGCCCATCCAGGTCTGATCATCCTGGTGATGGAGTCGCATACCAGGGCACCGTCTGCATTCTCCGCTATCCTCGGCAGTCTCTGGTGCTTCAGGTCTCGAAATAGCTTTTCCAGTGGCCACTTCATGTACTTGATCACCTGGCTCACTACGTCGCTAAACATTGAGAAAATTATTAAAGCATCATTGTTAATGTGTTTACTGAGAATTTTAATAGTGGCCGTGGTCAAAAATGTTACTTCAACCGGAACGTGACCCCCTCCCCTTCCCCTCCTTCCCCACACACACACAGACAAATCCTTTCATCTTAATTACTGAAAATTTCCTTACCATATTTATAACGGGGCTCCAGGCATCAAAATGGTTCAATGATAAGTTTTAATATTAACTTAAGAAATAACAAGAAACCACATGTGTAAATTTATCATGAAAATTATTTCTGTGAAAATTCTAAGAAATGCTCGTTTCTCTGTCACCCACACATCCCTATTCACTAACACACGAGCCAGTCAGTGCATCGAATTTACAAGTACAGCCGAAATTGAAAAATTCGTAACGGGCTGCATGTCGCCGAATACAATTAGCGTGGAGGGAGGTTCCATACTAGCAGTTGTTTCCATGGCAATGGTCCAGCTAATTTGGAACTTTCACTCTCTGGCTGTACCTCAATGGATCGATCCTCCCCTCAAATCAGATTTACTTGATTTGAGGGGAGTTTTTTCCCCCCTCGATTGTGCATTGCACAACAAGTTTGATATGTATCGGAGATTCTTTTACTTACCGTAGAAATTCCATCCTCATTGGCAATTCTAATCTACATTTAAGAAAATTAGTAAAATAAATAATTAAAGTTGTCTGGCAATTAGTAAATTTTAAACTAATAATTTCGATGCAGCCCGGCTGTACTTGCTGTACTCCTCGAGCCACCACTGAGTATTAACGAAACATATTAAACGACACATGTTGAAAACAGACGTGAAAGAAAAACGAATATTGTACTGGTAAATCAGGTGCTAAACAATTTATCTGGCTTCTACACGAGACATTAGAATGGGACTGTTCGTTTCGTTTGAGGTCAGCACTTTCAACCAATATTATGCAAGTGCTGCAGACATGCGCAATGTCTCAAATAGAGACGATTTTCCAGATCCTGATATACCTTTGAAATATAAAATTTGAATTAAAAATATTTCATACATGTGCCACCATGTATTAATTTGAAAGTCTCGTCGAGATTATACAGTGCAAAAAAATTATTTCACTGGAACGTTCTATTGAAGAGCTTGAAATTTTTACCGGACGATTGAATCCATGATAACTTTAAGTGAATAGAAAAACTGTTTGAATAAATAGGATATTTGATTTACCTTTATTTAGAATATTATTTATTTTAGAATAATTTGTCGGGGAGGAACTTGCCTCGCTCGAGAGTGAGACTTAGAAAGTAAGGGTTGTAGTGCTAAAAAAAAAAAAAAAATTTACTTTTAAACAAACTTCTCGATTGTGACGATAAGCCCAACTGTAGCTGGGATTTTTTAGTCATAAAATGCAAATTCGGAATATTTTACATAATTTACCATAAAAAAAAAAGCTAAATTCAGATGATTTACGTATTTATTTTCTCATTAACTTGTATCACAATACGTGCATAAATTTTATGAGTTATTATTAATTAATTAAAAAAAGTGACTGTACGCCGTACCGGTCCTCAAAAAAGTACCGGTACGCCATGCCGGCACGTACCGATCCTACCACACCCCTGCTACTAAGTTCATTTTGAAACGAAAAATTTCCTAATCTATCTGAATCTTCAGAAACAGTCCAAAAAATGCAGAATCTTTCATTTCTAGTATTGCAAGGTAAATCACTGTTTCTTCCATAATTTTTTATCAGTATATTAAAAATTTAAAAATTCTACAAATACGCATTTGATAACAGGCGCGCTACCAGGGGGAGGGTTTTTAGTTTAACCCCCCCCCCCCCAGGATCCCTAACATCCTGGTGTTTGTTATGATTGAGTAAAAGAAACACTTAGATAACGGAAATAATTTCAAAAATAAATGTTATTAATCTGAAATAATTTCAAAAATAAATGTTATTAATCTACCATTATTCAGGCAGAGTTTGCCTACCGTATTACAGTAAATTAGCTATTCGGTCCAACTTTGAAATACATTTTTGACCCAAACTTTGAAATAAATAACTGAATTTTAAATCTCTTAGCATCAAAATATTATTATGCATGACTTTTTGTCTACATAAGTCCAATACGAAGTGTCGTTTCAAAGTAATGTAAAAATATGGATGTTTTTATTTTTCAAAAGTTGTTATAGTGTGTAAGTCCTACATGCCTTAGTATTTAAAGCTCTATAAATATATAGAAAAATCAGCCTGATAGTGGTGTTTGTCCGTTTACGTAAAATATTACTCATTCTCTAATTGAAGTTAAACAAACAATTTTTCGAGTACTTATCTATTCTTTCTGATTTAAAAACAAGATTTAATTTATAAAATAGAAAATAGGGATCATACGAAATCTACACAAAATGTTGTCCCATGGTTTTTTTTTATTAACTTCAAAATTAGACAAAATCTATTTTAATATTTTTCTATATGTAGATGGCTGATAAAGAAACTGTAAAAATATTGATGATATATGAATACGACTAATATGGGATGAGAAAGTTCTGTATTGGAGGTATTTTTTTATACAGAGAAATACTGGAATAAAAAAGGGCTTGATTAAAAACCCCTCCAATAAACATTTTCTATAGTTGGGCCCTGTGTAATAATTCAAATAAAAGTCCAAATTTTGACACTTTCAACATCAAACTTGATAATATATAATAATAAAACAAGCTGTCCGTCTGTCTGTATATCTGTCTGTCTGTGGCTCTGTGGATCTATAGAAACCTACTTAAAATTGGAGTAGAGCTCTGAAATTTTCAACACAAGAAGTTTTGGCTTTCTAATTTTATGTATGTCAAACAGAATGTTAAAATTTTAATTAGTTCTTTTTTAATTAATTTTTTTTTTTTTACAAAGTGACTTCAAATAGCGATACAGCTCTGAAATTTTCATCATAAGTAGTTTTTGAATTCTAATTAAACTTTTGAAAAACAGAATGTTAAAATTTTAATTAGTTATTTTTAATTAATTTTCTTAATTAATTAACACATTTTTTTACAAAACGACTTACAGTTCTGAAATTTTCAATTTGAGTAATTTTGGCCTTCTAATTGGTCTTCTGAAAAACAGAATTTTAAATTTTTATTTAGTTCTTTTTTAATTAATTTTTATAATTAATTAATAAATATTTTACAAAACGACTACTAATAGGGCTACAGCTCTGAAATTTTCAACATAAGTAGTTTTGGCCTTCTAATTGGACTTTTGAAAAACAGAAATTTAAATTTTTATGTAGTTTCTTTTTAATTAATTAATTAATTAATATTTCACAAAATGATTTCTAATAGGGCTACAGCTCTAAAATTTTCAGCATAAATAGTTTTGTCCTTCTAATTGGACTTTAGAAAAATCGGAATTTTAAATTTTTGTTTAGTTAGTCATTAATTAATTTTTTTAATTAATCAATAATCCCCGTTTTGTAAATATATAATATACAAAACGATTTCAAATAGGGCTACAGCTTTGAAATGTTCAACGTAATTAGTAGTTGTAGCCTTTTAATTGGATTTTTGAAAAATAGAATTTTAAAATTAAATTTTTTTTTAAAGAAAAATTTTAATTAGAACAAATATTTTACAAAACGATTTCAAATTGGGCTACAGTTCAATGCAAGTAGGTTTAACCTTCTAATTGGACTTTTGACACTAAGAATGTCAAAATTTTAATTTGTGTTTAAATTAATTTTTTAATTAATATTTTCACAAAAAGTGACTTCTAATAGGCCTAGAGCTCTGAAAGTTTCAACATAAGTAGTTTTGGCTCCTAATTTTGCTTTCCACGTGTTACTTTACGTGTTACTTACGTGTGCTTTACACGTGTTACAATAATCTTAAAGGAGTGTAGTATTATTGTATTAACGGGCAATTTTTTTTTCTCGACAAGGGAGAGGCTTCCAATACTAAGCTTTTACGCAGCAATTAGATTTTGGTTACTGGAGTGACCTTACGCTTACTCAGCAATAAACCTTTCATCGAGCAAAGCGAGTTCATGTTTGCGTAGCAATGAACCTTTCAACGAGTTAAGTAAGCCTGTGCTTATGTGTCAATGACTTTTTCAGAGAGCGAAGCAAGCTCGATTTGGCTTTGCGATGAACCTTCCGAAGCGAAGGGCCAAAAATTGGAGAGGATGTGTTTGGAGACGTAAAAATCAAAAGAAGTAATGTGTGATCTCTTGCTACAGTAAATCCCTTGATCCGAATAAATGAAAAAGTAATCAACAATGCTCGAATGACACTGATGTTACTGTTTTTATCAAATTCATAGAATTAAAAACAGTTAATCAAGATGCTCACACTTGTTCTTCAAAGCAACAATATTGATGTGAAACAGGATGTTGGTTATGCAGATATTCTTATTCTTCGAACAGCCTTAGAGAAATCTGCCGAACTTCAGCCTACTATCGTCAGCCAAGGCTTAATCCCAAGGCACCCAGTGTGCATCTTAATCATAATGATTGCACTTGCCTCAGAGGAGAAACTTAAATTGCTATTGAATCCGAAAATAAGACGTGTCAGGATACAAATTTATCACTAAAAAAACTTACAGCCGCAACATCCAAATGTTGTAAACTACATTCTTCTTGCCCATGGATGCGACATCGGTGGATGCGATACTACAAGTGCAATCCATAGAAAAGAGAAAAAAAAGTTTTGAAGTTGTTTCAAACTAATAGCATATTAATGGACTATATCAAAATATTCTCCAAATTGAATGCCTACCGGGAAAGATGCTGGAGAGCGTTTTTCATTTTTTCATATGGAGCAAAGGATCGTAACCATGACCAATTTCACCACAGTTTTTCCAGAGATCACTTCAAAAGAAGACAGCTAGATGGGAATACTTAATCTCCATTTCCGCAAGAGGAACTCAGCACTCATATCGAGTGTACTACCAAATACAGAAATGGCTCAGTTATCAACTACTTCCAGAAGATGGGATTAGATTCATAGGGAGAGTGATCTATACCCTGAATAAACAACTTTATAACCTGCCACTGACGCAATACACAAATTGATTTTTTGTACATGTAAAGGATATTGTTCAACCCAACAGTGCGGTTGCGTTAAAAGTGGCGTGCGTTGTTCTGCTTTCTGCAAAAACTGTAAAGGAATAACCAGCAGTAATTCTAAAATGGATGACTTTGACAATGATGATATTGGACAGTTTTGCATCCATAATGAAATAAACTCATAAACTGACTCTGATGTTGATAGTTTATGTAAGATGATAAAAATTAATAATAATTGGTAAATTAAAGCTTTTTTGTACAATGAAATTTATGTCGGTGTTTCTATGTGGATTTTCGAATATTGTACCCATAAAACCCATTATATCTTAAAAATTAGTGTTTCGATCAATCTGAAAGTTATTTCATTCAATTCAGTACAAAAATTGCATAAAAAACGATACCTTACTCGACCAATATCAAAAAGTTTAATTTTGGAGACAATTAACCCCCCTCCCCCTTCAAAAACAGTGCTCCACCCTTTTAAATTTTGGGGACTCATCGGATCTTGTATTCTACTGCCAAAAAGATGTTATAGCCGAAGTTTCAAGAATGAACGAATTTTGTTTTTCAAATATCGTATTTTTCCTGTACTAATACCCCAATGACGGATTTCCGCAACACGGAGCCTCACAGCAGGCTAAAATAATGCACACGGTAAAATCTCGTGGCGAAGCACGGGTATTCAGCTAGTCGGTAATAATTAAGAAGAAAACCATGGTTCGTTTCGTAATGAAAGAAATGTAAAAATCTACATGGATGTTCCATTTTGCAGATGCATATTTTTAAAAACCAATGGTTTTTGGGAATAACATTAAACTTTACGGGTTCCCTGTGAATATAACAATTCAGAAAAATTTCGTTTAATTCAGAGGAATAAGGTTGTGAATGTAACCTCCTTTTTACTTTCAATTACCCGTATGTATACATAGAGTATTGAAAGTATAGTATTTGGTAAAAAAAAATATATATATATATTTCATTTCTATACGTTTTGGAACATCTTGATTTCAAAAAAGTTATCTAGAAAAAATTTCTGTCTGTGGGTAAAAATGCTTTAATGGTCAGCATAACTCCCAAACAAATTGACCTACGATGTCAGTGAGTACCGGGGTTGATGAGGGCCCATGGACATACCAATAAGGTTTTCGTCAAAATCGCTCATGCGCATAAGCTAGCTGCCCTTGAAAATCGCTGTGGTAATGTCTCTTAAGGTGTTCTAAACGTCCTCACCTCCGAAATTCCAGTAAAAATGCTTTCATGGTGTAAAAATTGAAAAATGAATGCCTTAACACAGAGTTCTCTTTCCTTAAGCATACTTCTTCAAGGATCATTTTTTCTTCTCTCTTCAGTTTCACTTCTTATAAGAAAGGATAATATAAGAATTATCGAAAAATATATCGCTAAAATCATAATTTGGCGGCATTTTTTTTTCTTTTTAAAAAAGACTCCATTCAAGAATTATCTCAAAAAATATCGCCAAACTGGACATTTTCGCTAAATGAATGGTGAAAATATAAAAACGGTAAATGACACAAATCCACGTCAGTTTTATAACGTGATTGAAAGTTGTGCGATGTTCCTCACCTCTATAGTTTTGTAATCATTTGATTTGCACTCAACCGAATGCCGTCCGTTAAAAAAAAGGACACTCTAGTACGAAGTACCCTATATTTGTGTCTAGACAAATCCTCCCATAAAAATCCGACGAAAATAAAATTAAAAAAAAAAAAAAAAAAAAAAAATATCCTTCCAGCAAAAAACCTTCCAGAAAAATCAGACCAAACGGTCCAACAATCAACTTAACAATATCAAAATACACGTGTATGTCAAAGCGCAAGCAGTTTCAATCGATCCCAATCTGTTGGCTTTGCTTTTAAAGTTTTAAGTACCATTTCACGGCACAGCATAAGCCTAAGTTTATTACCAAGGGTATTTTAAAAGAGTGGTTCGGTGTCCGTGTTTGTTCAAGTGCAAGAAAGGCATTGCGTGCGCATGCGTCTGCTCCACTTTTTTATATAAAAAAGAAATGTATGCTGATGCTGTTCAGTTGTATTGATGTATCGTTGTTTTATAAAACTCAAATAAATAAATGATAATAAAAAAACTTTGTAATTGACTTAGACTTAAGGCCCTTGGTAAACTTCACATCGGCAGTTTGCTCTGATATTGTTTCGTTTTTATTGGCTGTTTACTTTCAATTCCCCATATGTATAGATAGGGTAATGAAAGTATAGTATTCGGTCAACAAAATTTTTTTTATTTTTTTTTATTTCTCCACGTTTTGAAACATCCTGATTTCAAAAAAGTGATCTAGAAAAAATGTCTGTATGTGTGTATGTGGTCAGCATAACTCCCGAAAAAATTGACCTACGATATTCAAATTTGATTTGCGAGTTGGTGGTAGTCATGGGACCTACCGTTAAGGTTTTCGTCAAAATCGCGCATGCCCGTAAGGTAGCTGCCATTGAAAAAATCATGTTTTTCAGTAATTGCTAAGAAACGGCTCCAACGATTTTGTTCAAAATCGCTGTGGGAATGCCTCTTAAAGAGTTCTAAACATCCCTTCAACCGAAATTACCGTAAAAATGCTTTAATGGCGTAAAAAGTTGTAAAACGAATGCCTTTAAGGTAGTAGTCTGGTAACTTATGCCTATTTTCATGACTTCTTTGGAGGGTGGTTTTTTATAGGAAAATAAAAATGAATTATCTTGAATATTTAGAGCGTTTTTATTTACATATTGAAAATATAAAAAAAAATTATTTGAACAAATTTAATAGTTTATTACTATTATTATTGTCACTCGAAGTTGGAACCTCAAAAAAAATGCACGTGGGTGGCCCGGGTGATTTTGGCTCTTGATGTTATCTGAAATCAAATATTCTTGATTATTCTTAATCTATAGACATGTCATTCTGGTCGGAACTACTGAAGTTAAATTTCAAGGGTAAATAACAAAATGGCGGACTTTGAAAAAAAAAGTCCTTTTATTTTAGCAAAGAAAGGGTTGTAAAATAAAAAGTTAGGGGTGAAAAAAATTCTCGTTAGTACCGACGAGAACTATAAGTGTGTAGAACAGCCTGTTAAAATTTGAAAGCAATCGGTTCAGTAGAAAAAAAGTTAGGACCCGGGCCGACCAGAAAAACAATGTTTTGAGAAAAACGCGTTTAATGCCTGGATCTCCAGGACTTTTCGTACCACGTTTTTTTCCTTTCCTATCCATCTTAGATGCTTACGTGTCAACGTACGATCAAATACTAACAGAGTACTGCGAATTTTAACTTAAATATACTAAAAGCGCAAACAATAGAAGGGTCCAAGCGGTTGCAGCTGCCGGTCGACCTTAAAGGTTGGACTCCGAGGCGCTCTAGGAAACTCGTTATAACTCCCGAAATATTTCGAATTTCTGTCTGAAATTTTCACAGTATATTCTCAAGACATTGTACTTTCAAATTAAGCAAAAAAAAAATTTCGGTTTTTTGAACCCAAGTTACCAGACTACTACCTTAACACAGAGTTCTCTTTCCTTGAGCATACCTCATCAACGATTGTTTTTTTTTTTTTTTTTTTTTTTTTTTTTTTTTTTTATCTCTGCTCAGTTTTACTTACAAGAAAGGATAATATAAAAATTATCTATAAGCAAATCGCCAAAATTCCCATTTTAGCCAAGTTTTTTTTTTTTCTAAAAAAAATAAAGACCCATATTACAATTATCGCAAAAAATATCGCCAAAGGGGCAATTTTTTTTCTAAACGAATGATGGAAACATAAAAACGGTAAATGACACAAATTCACATCAGTAATATAGAGTAATTGAAAGGTGTGCGATGTTCCACACCCCTAGTTTAGTATGTAAACAAAATTAAATTTATTGAAATTTTTATTTTGTATGAAATGAATTTTTGAAATGCAAATAAATGACGTTTACGTACATTTATAATTAAGTATATTGATTGTAATTTAAGAAATTTAAAATTACGTCTCTACCTAATATTATTTTTGTTGATTTTGAAATATATGAATAAGTAAACCGTGTAAAATTATTATGTTTATGTGGCAAATATTTACCTTATATTACTCGTGAAATGTGTTTATTAATTTATTCAAATTAGCTTTTATAGAAAAGAAATTTTGCCTAAATCATTTATTAAGTTTATTTGTTACGGGGAAATTCATTTGGAATGTTCCAAGCCCCTTTCCTCCACCCTTTTTGAAGAAAGTATAAGGGCGCTTTCAAGAGCCCCATTTTTCTGTTTTGTTTCTTATAACTCAGTAAATTTAATAGTTACTCTTGCTTCAAGACAAAGATTTAGATTTTAATTTTTGTAGTCTTAATTTGGAAGTCAACTATAATTGATTATATAGAATGATTTTTCTTATTCAAGGTAGGTGTTCTTTAATAATATTAAAAATTCTCTTTATATATTTTCATTCTTGTCATCGTGGAATTTTTAAGAAAAATACTCAATGCATTTCGGATAAGCAATCCAACAAAACTATGATTCTATACACTGTAACAAAGTAAACATTAGCCTCAGCGAAAGATATTTAAGGAATTCTAATAATATTTTTGATGGAATAATCTATCACCAGAGCCATTTAAAAAAAAAAAAAAAAAAAAAAAAAAGTGTTTTATAGCAAAACGAGTATTCAGATTTCCCCCTCTTTCTTACATGGATATCATATAATAAATAATATTCTTCTTCCTTACATACTAACATCTTACATACCCCCGCAACTTACATAGGATAGTCCTCCTTGTAACTGCAGTAATATCTTCCATACTGGGCACATCCCGGTGGCTTCTTGGAACCAGCAGGTTCTTTCATTTCATCAGCTGGACCCTGCTGCCAACTTGAGGAATCCACGGATTCTTGCCTCTTGGTGCTGGTGTGATGTTTGATTGTGGGCGGAAGGGCCGTCACCTGTACACAAAACAATCTGAATTTCGATTCAATTATTGAAACATGCATTTTTTTTTTATATTTTTTTTTTTTTTTTAATATACTACCTTCTGTTTCAAACGCTACTTCCAATGCTTTCGAAACTTGTGAATGGGAATGGCAATGTTGGTTTACGAACGTGTGTCAGAAAATATGTATCTGTCTATTACGTAGGTGTAATCAGAATAACCGTATGAGAATGCTGCACATTTTCATTTCACGAGAAGTAAAGCAGAATAGAGGGAACTTCAGGTGACGTTTGAGAAAGAAATTTTCGTTGAGACCCATTTAGAATTGGCCTCGATTGCCAAGACAAAATGACTCAATGGGTTTTCAAACGCTTTAATTTTTGTGGTGTTTAAAAGATAGAAACAGAAGTCAAAGTACTTTGTCTGAGAATTAACAGTGGATCTTAAAAAGCAACTGTGGGCCCAAACACAATGAATCAAGACCAAGATCGGTGTCAGTTCAGTCTGATTATTCGTAAATACTTCCATTGCTCTGCAACGGACATTAACCTTTAACCAAAACATGCTAAATTACTTAAATCCTCTACGCACTTACTAATAATATTGCAACAGAATGTTGTAAAAATATTAATCCAGGATTTCAAATTCACTAGCCAATGAGCTTAGTTATTTGTATATAATGGAACGAATATGTTATGCGTAGCATTGCAAAATAGTATTTTGAGTTGCGACATAAAAACTCAACAAACCTGTGACACCCAGTTTGCCATTCGGACAAGCTTCTCTTCGTTAATGGCCTCTTCTGGCGGCTTGTCCAAAAATATCCAAGTAGCCTTCATCTTTGACTCTTCCTCCTCCAGGATTCCCGTCAAGTTGGACATGGATTGAGGTGGGAGAATGGAAGATGGGATCCTTCGGTGTTCCTGGGGAGTGAGATCCTCAGTTGAAGCTAAGATGTGATTGAAGAAGAGAAGGATGCCGAGTGCGTAGAAAAGTTTGAGGAGCATTGCCACTGTTGATAGATATTAAAAGAAGTTTAACTTTTATAATCGCATTGAGATAAAATTAAACATTTATTTAAGAATGGGAACATATTTTATATTTGAGATTTTATCAAAACGTAGGGTGACTCACAAAAAAAATATGAGTTCAGTTCTGATTGGTTTGGCTGTCAGTATGGAACATAGATTTATGATATTTGAAATAAGAATTTTTAATAAAAAGGGAAACAAATTTTAATGAATATAGGAAGTTATGATAGAAATTTTATATTTGAAATATTTCAGTTGTTTTGGGAAAGATAAAAACGGAAGTTAGCTTTTCTAGAATTATAATTTAATATCCATATTGTTTTTAAGTTGTTTGAAAGGTACAATTCAAGCATTACATACTTAAGAAATTTTTTAAAATTTATGGCAAAAGTCAAAGGAGTATTTAAGTAACCGGGTAATGATATTTACGATTCAGTCCCGAATCACCTTGATGTTGTCATAAATTATTTACTAGTTTGCATAAAAAAGTAATATACAATCGGAGTGTTTTTATATTGATAAAAAGTCAAAACATTATGCTATTTTGTAAAATTAAGCGTTATAAAAAAAGTGGATCTTCTTAGAAGGGCCCAAATAATAACGTCATGAATGAAGAAAAAATTATAATTTTGAAAATAAGTTTAATTTTCAGAAAAAATTAACAGAAACGTATTTAAACAGCCCAATCTTTTGAACTTATATGAAAAGGTTCCTAGAAAGAGGGAGCTATGGCACATAAAACCTGAACACCTTATTCTTTGCTGCATTTTACAACGAAATAATGCATAATATAAGATTCTAACATATTATAAAGTAGTTAAAGGAATAAATTATTCATAAAATAAGACTACCAACAAATGTAAAAACTGCTATAAAATGCATACCTCTAAAACAATTTCTCAGCTTTTGATGCGCTACCAAATTATCCCTCAACAAACAAAGGAAGTGGTGTTATCGTCAGATCACAATTCTGATGCGCGATTCCATCGTCCGGATACTCACGGCATAAATTATACCCTCCCATTTTTTTCGCATCGGCAATGAAGCTCTACAGAAAACGGAATCTTCGGAATAATTAAAGCGATATGCTTGTTTATACACGACCATCACTGACATTGCCCTTTTGCATCTTTTTATTTGTCTGTTTACGTCTCTGTACAACGCTTCATGAAACAAATGGGCCATTTTTTGAGGCGCTCGATTTCGATATGACGATGATTTTAAGATGCATTTTTTTAAAATTGAAATTTAAAAAATGTAGAAGCGAACTTACCTTAGAGTTGTCCGGTGCAATCATTGGATCTGCCAGAGTCTGTAAGAAATGCGCGGGTCTGGTACGGAAGCTATTTTTTTTTAATATTAATTTTTTGGGGTTATTTTCATTTTTTCTCTCCAATATTAGTATTTGCCTTTCTTAACATTTTTTTTTAAAAAGCTCAATGCATTCATATTCCAATCACTCCCACCTTTTAATTATTGTAGTTATTAAATATAATTTAAATTTTTAAATAATAAAATATATTTATTATTATCACTTTAAATATTCAAAATAATTATACGATTAATTATTGGAATTTCATCAACAAAATTGTTTAATGATTATATTGAAAATTTGCGCTCCTGCTCATACATTTTAAAGCATATGGCATATGTTGTGGCCAAATTTATAAATTTATTTTATTGCGAATAAAATTTATGAATATCCCCTCTGAGGATTTTGAATGACGTTTTCTAATCTGCTACTTGTGTTTGTTTGTTCGTAGTTGATCTCTGGTGTCTTAACCAGCTGATGATATATTCGTTTGGTTTGCACTTTTGCATAGGTTTACCATTGATTTCAACAAACACTCGATTCTGATACGAAAATGTTTATGTAGCTGAAGCCAAGCTCGTATTTTGAATATTTGAAATGACTTTAAAGAAGTTCATCATTGGTATTAAATCTTCGGGAACTCTTTTCTTGCCGTTGTCCACAAAATATTGATAAGCAGACAACGTTTCTGAAAATGCCAAAAGAAATCGTCTGTATAGTGAATTGGTCTCATAGTCACTAAAACCTGAGCGTTGTTCATCTGGCCAGCTGTTTTGGTTTGAATAAGAAAGCTCCGAAACAATGTTCTTTTTGACAGTAGTGACAAAATTATCAATTTTCAAGCTACTCCTAATGACAGTTAATAAATATTAAAAATATTTTCAAAAAGTATTGGTATTTTTTGAGAGCCGGTATGCTGTACAGCCTCTCAAAATAGTACCGGTGCGTATCGGTCTCAGTACAATCCTGGCCTTAACAACGGACTAACTGCTAAATTGACATCTTTTTCTTGGCCATTTTGTCATTACAACTTTAAGTTTAAATCGGAAGTTCTCAAACTTTCAAAAGTCGGAACCCACATTTTTAGAAAGTTGAACAGCAACCAACTTTTCTTTCACATCACTTCTCTCATCATTAAACAAGCATTTTTGATGGTTAACATTACTTATGATTAAACACAACAAAAAATTGTTTAATTTTAAATTAAAAAAAAAAAAATAATAAATGCATCTCGAATTTCTTAAAGTTATTTACTCCTGTTAGATGTTTTGAAGAGTGTATACAATCCAATGACTTTTTAGTTTAAAATTTTCATTAACTGTGAAAAAACAAATTAGTATTGAAATTGCTATATCTTTTAAAAAGACCTTATTGACATTTTCTATTTTTAAAAAATTGCGATATTTCATATGACTTCCAATTTTCATTTATCTCACCCAAGTTAAAACAGTTCCCTCTCTACCAAAAATTGGTTCACGATCCACCAGTGGGTCGCGATTCATAGTCTGGGAAACACTGCTTTAAATAAATATATTGCTTAATTTGTATAACAGGCTCTCCTTTTATTTTTAAACTATAACTTCCATGGAACAAAAAAAAAAAAAAAAAAAATCCTCGTTATGTCTAAAGGTCGCAAGCCACGTTTTTATATTTCAAGCCTGTAAGTAACAGTTCGTATTAATTATTTCTTTAAAGAATATATTTTTATTGAACTAATTTCCACGTTCACCCAAGAGGTATAGTTCTTAAACGCATTACCCCTTTTTGCCAAGGCAAAACGGTTTAACCAATAGGCATATTTCCTGTATTACTTTTATGTTTCATTCACAAACCACAATTCCAGAAATTATTTAATGGAAAAATCAAGAGATCATCGTTTATAAGTTACAAGTCAAGCGACTACACGAAGTCTTAAGTCTTATAGTTAATTTATATATATGCATTTTGCTTTGCTCTTTTTACAATTTGGGCAATCTAACCTCAAACCTTTTCAATTTTAATTCATTCTAGTGGTTTGCAAATTATTATTTTTCTATTGCTGATCATATTAATTTATTTCGGCATTAATTGATGGTTCACAATTTAAAATTGTAGGTACTTATAATACTATAATTGCTTATAAATTTTATTTTAAAAGATATGAAAAGCAAATTTGTTGTTGCTAATTGTCTTTATTTTATTTTTAAATAATCTTTTAATAATGGTGCTTTAGAGTTTTTTTTTTTTTTTTTAAAAAAAACCTCGAAAAAAATATTATGGTAACATTTAATTTTTAACTATGTATTAACCATGTACTCTCTTTTTAGTGTTATCGGAATAGTTAGGAAAAACTTTGACTAAAAATGTTAAATAAAAAGTCTCGGCTAATAATGTTTGATAAAGACTCTTTGGTTATCCGGTACGAGTCTCCACTTATCGATTCGAAATCTCCATTTTAAGCCAAGAAGTGAACTTCCCATTAAGTTACTATACAAACAAACTTACAAGTCGTATTTTAAACTTTAGGTACTAATTTCCGATTGAGTTTTGATTTATCCTACTAATCTTTTCGAGACCAATAAACTGATATAAGATACATATTTGTAGCATTCATAGTTTGAAATCAATTGCATATTGAATTTTAATTGCTCTATCAAGTAATTTTTTCGCAAACTTCAAGTTGAATTTCACTGCGGTAATTCTTTTTGACTAGACATATCACTAGACATTTCGCGCGACTGTGTGCCGTATGCAGTTATCTTTTTAAATATTGACCTCAGACTTTATCAGATTGATGGACGAACAGTCATTGTATTCCCTTCTTATTACATTAGTGTATTGTGGAAGTTAAAAAAGAAAAACTTTTCCAAAAAAGAAAAAAAAAAATTGAAAAATTCTTTGAAATACATTTTATTGATCAAACAAGAAAGAAATTATAAATTTTTATATTTATATAAACATGTTGAATTAATTTGTTTTTTTTTTTACTAAAAAGAAACACAAAGAAAGGGTCGCTGGTGCTTTCACGCTTGTTGACTGGATGTTATGACCCATTTCTAGAAATAGTCTGTATTTTATTTGTAATTTGACCCTATCGTGACAACTTTTTGCGTGCAAGAGAAAAACATTAGTCGGGCTTGTATGCGTCGTTTATATTTTAGATTATTATACAACTGCGGACATATGTTCCATTGCATAAATCTGAAGGACACCATAAAATCCGCAATCAAAACTTTTATTGGCGCAGTCATAAAGAAGATTTAACTTTCTTTAAATCTGAAAAAGTGAAGAATGTTTTGGTAGCTTTTAGTCACTTACATAAAAACTAAAATTATGGAAACCGCATTTGCTACAGACACGTCAAAAGAAATGCTTGGTTATCGAAGCCTAAGCTTTAAATGTTATATACATGTATCACATATCAGTTTAAAGATTTCGATATTAGTAAAATGACATGAAATTCAATTAGATGTACTTTTAATCCAAACAGGAAGTGTAGAAATAAAAACTTGTGTAGAAGCGGCCTTTCAGTGAAAGTTATTGCAAGTCAGCTGTATATAGAAGACTTAATTTTACAGATGTCGTTTCCATGTTGCTGGTTTTATTTCTTTTTCCGTGAACCAATGAACAATTCCCGCATTTTTTAAAAACGATTGAAATTAGTACATATTTATGAAGAATTTCTTTCTGATTCCAAATATTTAAACAAAAGTTCTTTAAAAAAATTAGTTATTTAAATATTAAGAAAAGAAAATGCCCCAAAACCGAGCCAAAACTAGTCCGATCAAAACAGTCAACAAAATTCGTGACGAAAAGAAATCCTAAGGTTTCTATGGTTATTGTGAGGTTTCTGATAGATAGTTAGCTTTGAAAGAGTTGGCGTTGGTAGAACATTGCCACATACCGTACAGGTTGTCGTGATTTGTGAGAAATTTGCAAATCTGGTTTCCGCTGCTGCATTTCAAGCCAAGATGTTTGAGATCTCTTTTCGTCACATTCGCTGCCAACGAAATGAATCGTTTTCTCGCCAACCTCTAACAAGGTAATTTTGATCGCAAATTAAAGAAAAAAGCGCATTGAGCAGAAATTTTTATGTTTATGGCCTTTTCGAAACATTTAGAATTGAATTAAAAAAAAAAAAAAAAAATGCGGGAATTGTTTATCCTAACAGAGTTTTTACTTTCAATTACCCTTATGTTATACAAAGAGTTAATGAAAGTATACAAAGGGTTAATGAAAGTATAGTATTTAACCAAAAAAAAAAATCATTTTTTTTTTAATTTTTTAATTTTTTTTTTATTATTATTATTATTATGCATTTTCCCACGTTGGAACATCCTTATTTCAAAAAAGTTATCTAGAAAAAATGTTTATCTGTGTGTAAGTGTATACGTGTTCAGCATAACTCCCGAACAAATTGACCTACGATGTTCAAATTAGGTGTGAGGGTGGGTGATGGCACAAGGACCTACCATAAAAATTTTAATGGAAATAATGGATGCGCATAGGGTAGCTGCCATTGAAAAAAATCATGTTTTCAGTAATTGCTAAGAAACGGCCTTAACGATTTTGTTTAAAATCGCGGTGGCCTTTTAAGGTTTTCTAAACATTCCCACCCCCGAAATTCCCATGCAAATGTTTAATGGCGTAAAAAGGGGAAAAACGAATGTCTTTAACACACAGAGTTCTCTTTCCTTGAGCATACCTTATCAACGATCGTATTTCTTCTCTGCTCAGTTTCACTTACAAGAAAGGATAATATAAGAATTATTGATTACCAAAATCATCATTTTCTAGATCACACCTTAACCAATTATTATTTTTTTTTAGTCCCATACAAGAATTATCGCAAAAAACTATCCATTTTTACTAAACGAATGATGAAAATATAAATACGTTAGATGACACAAATTCACGTCAGTATTATAATGTAATTGAAAGTTGTGCGATGTTCCACACCCCTAGCTTTTATAGGGGTCATAACTAATCCAGATTATCGGAAATACAATTTCATTCCAGTAAAATTGAGGAGACAGGGAATGAAAGGTGGAGTGACCATGACTTGAGATCTACTGAATCAATTTAAAATGGGTTATTTTCTACGGGCATCTTTAACAAACCAGACTATAGGGAACACAGTTTCACTTTAAGTTTTGTGTATTATTGTTGGGGTGGTTGAATTGAGGATGGATGGTTAAGGTGTGCTCTAGAAAACGTGAAAATTGACCAAAAATGGCCAATTATTATTTTGTCTTTATAATATTCAGTGCTAGAAGTGTGGGTGACGCTTCACCCCACTTTTCAAGAAAATATCCATGCGTTCCCCCACTTCTAAAAGCTTTGAAATCCATCCCCCTACTTTTAAAAAAACTCATTCTATCTGAAAGCTACTACAGAAAAATAACATATTAACCTTTAAATGCTGTGACTTTGAGAAAAAGTGATTTAAAAAGAAAGAAAGAAGAAAAAAAGAAGGGAAAAAAATAGAAGAAAAAATAGAAGAAAAAAATATTACACTATTATAAAAATGAATTATACTACTTTGTATAAATGTATCATTATTTTTATTAACAAATACTGTTACACTTGGTCAACTATTAACTTTGGATGAACTTTCTTTAAAGTTAAGTATCTATTCTTTTTCATTATAAAGATCAGCTATTTATGAAAAAAAAAATCATTTTAGATTTCTCTATTAATTTGATTTCATGGTAGTATTCACATTTATAAGCACTATTTAAATCTAAATAAACAGTTATGTGTATAATGTTAAATTATTACTTCACTTTATCTCTTACTTTCAAATAAAAAAAACTAAGTCGCAGAATATTCATTAAAATAACAACAAATATGTTAGTGTTAGGAAGAATAAATTATTTCTTTACTAGTAATTATTTTTATTATGAGATACAAACTTATAAAATTTATCGTTGGGGGGAGAGGGGGGGGGGTTGCACTTGTCACCAACTCTTTGGCACCCCCACCCCACTTCTACCACTGATAACATTCCCTAAATCCCAATCTTTCAGGCGATACCAAGATTGTGTAAACATTTCGACAACTTTACTAGTTACTAAGTACTTAACTGGTGATATTTTATTATGAAAATGTGTTTCGTAATCTTTAAACTCGATTTCTGAGGAATTGTATTTTCATCTCATGTTGCTTCATCGTTCGCTTACTCTTTTTAGAAAAAAATTTAATCATTCAACTTTATATTAATTATGGGATAGAATTCATCTCAAAGGATTTATCTCAATCAAAGAGATTGTAAAAAATTTAATTTTTGATAGATTGGTTGGTTGTATTCAGATTATCTGGCGCCGTCAGCAACACGAGGGCTATAATGCGCCGAAACATTTCGTCATTAGACAAGCCAACATACATTTACAAACACCCATGCCAACACGGGACTCGAACCCGCAACCTCGCGGTCTAGAAGCTAGCACGCTAACCACTATACCGTTTGGTCGGCTAATTTTTTATAGAATTTTGAATTTTGCATTACAATAAAACATTGGTAATATATAAAAAATGTATATGTTACAAACTTTATGAAGAGTCCATTCTTCTAAAATAATACTACGAACAATTTCCAACAAAATTACTGTCTTCGGTTAATCACAACTTAAGTAATCACTGTTGGAAAAACATATAGTAATTAGCTAACAAAACTTAAAATTAGCTCATTAGTACTTGACTGATTTCATCTTTTTTTTGGTATATATATATATATATATATATATATATATATATATATATATATATATATATATATATATATATATATATATATATATATATATATATATATATATATATATATATATATATATATATATATATATATATATATATATATATATATATATATATATATATATATATATATATCATAATTCATAATTTTAGCAATAGACTGAACCAATATGAACCGGGTTTACCTACGGGCTACAACTATTTAAGTCTGGTCAACGTAGAACATTTTAGTTAGTGAATTATAAAAATAGATTTAGTTTATTGTTTTGCTATCTTGCAAAACGCTCGAATTCCCTATAGAGTACCGATTCTGTTTTTATTACAAAGAATGGTAGACATGTTACCTTAAATTTGGATCGGGGGAGGGGCGACTTAAAAACATGTTCCAAACCATCAGCAACACTTTGTATTTGATTCGAAATTATAGGGTCGCTTAAACTAACAGTTTCCTAACCTTAGGTAACTGCGGGACCATTACATTATATATAAGGCATGAATATCGCGGAATTCCCACTCTATAGCCCCTTCCCTGGTTACTTTTGAAAATAATTTGTTGGCAGATCAGACCAGTACTTATAGCTTAACGTATATTCCGAACCACAACGACTATCCATGCCTAACCCGGGATTCGAATCCAGTACCATTGGCATGCGAAGACAGAACTCTAGCCACACGTCTATCAGGTGGACCATAGTTAGACCATTTATTATTAATCTAAATACGGCTCATTTTCGAAAGAAAATGAAGTTTCGAACACTGTTTTTTTCGAAAATTTAATGGATGACTTTCACTTAAATCTTGGAAAAACTCTACAGGGCCACTTATCATTTCATCGGATTACCATCGAATGGAAATGAAGGACTAAGAAGCAAAGGGGCTTAAGTGACTTTTCTTAACTTTTGAGAAAATACATTTTAAAGTTTCTTATTTATATTTAATTCTATAAAAACTAGTGATATTTTCATTCCAGAGGTTAGTATTTGAGCAACAAATAACTTTAATAGAATATTATAAAAAAGTTTCTTAAAAGTTTTTTAAAGAATATTATAAAAGTTACTTAAAGTTTCTTATTTATATATCTATAATAGAATGTATAAATAAGAAACTTTAAAGTGTATTTTCTCAAAAGTTAAGAAAAGTCACTTGAACCCCTTTGCTTCTCAGGCCCTCACATCACTGGATTATGAAAAGAAATATGTCTCATTTGTGTGCATGCTGAAATAGTGGTACTTGCGTACAGAAAATTAGGTCTTCTGGTATTGAACTTGTGCATAAAAGATGATAGGGACGCATATCTACACTAATAGAGCTAATCGTTTTTATTATATACCCCCTGACATTTCAAATAGATTTCTAATAAATGTTATCAAACTATCTAGTTTATTATTTCCCAACAGATTGCTTTGATTTCTACGTGTTTTTTGAAACAGTGTGGTTATTTAGATTGTGGTAGAGTATAGATTTTCTAAATATTTAAATTATAATATAAATTATAGTTGTTTTCGACAATTAATTAATTTATATAATTTAGTACTGAAAATTGTACGAATTAATTATTCTTGACTGTAAATAATAATCTAAAATATCAATGAAAGCTACCTCCAAAAACAATGTCAGAACTTAAAATTAAACTTGCCACTGTTTCCTTAACTATTAAGTCATCGTTTTTCTTTCTACCATTTTTTTCCCTCCCCCCTTTCGTTCTATTTACTTTTCATACAATCTCAGATGTTGGTGTGTCTGTGCAAGGGCGACACGTAACACGTTTTGTGAATACTAGCATTTGATAGTTTTTTTACCTTAATTAAGGGGTATAAATACCTTGCTTAACTACTTAATATATCGCCAGCGAAATGCTTTTAATTTCTTTAAAAATATTTCTATACCTAAATGAATACATTTATCGATGGATCTAATGGCTTCACCGAATGTTCTAAAAGCGTCCCTTGAAAACAAACATAAGAAGCCTTACAAATTAGGAAACAGGTGGACGATTCCTTTGACGTCATGAAAACGCAGACGACTTTGGTAATAGAATTCAATTACTTTCGTAACTAAGTGAGGTAAGATACGAAAAGAAAGCTAAATATAAGTATCGATTGGATACTATTTTTAATCTTCCAGATTTTATGCAGTCGTAAAGTTATTTTAGAGTATTTTAACAATTTAAGAATACAAACACTTGTAAGTTCAGTAAAAAGAGGGTAAGAGGCATCAGTTAAACGAATTTTTATCCTTTATAAATTTTAGTTGTACACTGCACTATTTTATAGAGAAGTTTATACACATGTCGGACTCGTGTAGAATATTCGCTACCATGAAAGAGGTCTCAAGATAGAGCCTCGCCGGCGCTCTCTTGTCTCTCTTTTAAAAGTGAGTGGACACATATACGAAAGAGAGTCTTGCGGCAGTTGGCAAACTGACTTTTGCAAGTTTTTTTTAGAATTTTCTATTTGAGATATTAATTCAGAATAATACATACTTGAAAGACTTCTTGGAATGCATTATTTTGTCAAAAGACCTTTATCTAACTAAGATCGGAAGCACACTGACTATTCAATACAAACAAGTAATAAGTTTGTTCTCCATTTTTACGTTTAAGGTCAACATTCCTTGAGAAAATTAAGATTGCTTCTGACAGATGCGATATATCAAAAGAAAGGTCTCGTCGAGCCCATACCAAATTTCAACTAGAAGTTACGATTGGAAATACTGAATATCAACTGAGGGCCAATTTGCTATTCGTTAGGTTTAAACTTTAAATGATACATATGTGTCATAATAATAGTTATTTTAAAATATAAAAAATTTTGAAATCGGTTATTGTCGAAATTCTTTCTTGTTGCCGACTATTCTTTCGAACCTAAATAAAATATTTATTGAAAGTAACATAAGAATTGTACGAGAATGCATATAGAAATTATGGGCTGTTAACTGGACTATTGAATTTGTGAAGGAATGGCGAAAATAATGTTATGAAAACTTCTCATTTACACAGCACTTATTAGATGTTTTCTATCTTTAGTCTTGTACTTTTTGTCATTGAGACAAATTAGTCAAAAGCAAAATGTTACAATATTCGAATATATGTACGCAAAGGAATAACCAAAAGTTTTAGCTATAAATTTTTTGAAAATATCTATACAGGTGTTAATCAAAAATTTAATTTAACTTGTTTTTCCCACCCGTGTTTACTTCTCTCACAGATAAATGCTTGGTTTTCAAGTGTTCATTAAGGCTTTTTAGGGAAATATTTAAGGGGATACGAAATAAATTTAAAAAAGGTTATTATAAATAAATCAGTTATTTTCAACGCTTCACGTTTCTTAAGTTCACCGACACATGTGTATTAATTTTAATAAATCATACGAAGAACCGCTTCGTTTTGAAGCTAATTGGACTTAAGTGAAATTTACTTTATACGACTGTATAGATGATAGCAGTCCATAATCACATCATAGAGTTCCTTGAAATTAATGAAAGGGATTAACTTGGTAAAACAGTGAATTCCAATAAACAGTCCTCTGTACATAGACATAACTAGGATTAATGAATGGGGGGAGGGGGGTAATCTCGAGAAATATGGTTTCCCTACATTAGTGAGAAAAAGGGATGGGGGGGGGGGAGGAAAGGGGGAAAGAGTAGAAAAAAATAAAAAGTTGTGCTTATTGAAAAAGCTCAAATTATTTAAGAAGTATTATTTTCCAAACCTACAGGATAAGGTAAATTTCTTAAGACTTCTTTTCTACAAGAAAAAAATACTGGAAAATGTTTTAAAAAACATCGAAATTGAAAGAATTTGATGTAATTGTACAATACATGAAAAAAAAAATATTTTCGAAGAAACTTTTCCAGCCTTAGCAAACAAGATAGGACCAGTGGAAGACTCCTCGAAATATTTCAAACATATACTGCGAAAAATAAATATTAAAGAAACTTCCATCAACATGGAAATATATTTTTTACTTTCAATTACCCATACGTTAGCATAGGGAAATGAAAATATTGTTTTCGATCAAAGAAAAGTCCCCCCCCCCCATTTCTGCACCTTTTGGAACATCCTGACTTCAAAATTCAAAAAAGCGGCCTAGAAAAAATGTCTGTCTGTATGCACGTGGTTAGCATAACTCTCGAACGAATTGACCGAAGATGTTCAAATTTGGTGTGCAGGTTACTGTTGGCTATGGGACTATCATTAAAGTTGTCGTCAAAATTGTCGTGTGCAAAACACGAAAAAAACCGAAAAAATCATGTTTTTCCACTCTTGCTAGAAAATGGCTCTAACAATTTTGATCAAAATCTCTATGGTTATGCCCATTAAGGTGTTCTAAACATCCCCACCTCCGAAATTCCCGTATAAAGGTATAAAAAGTTGAAAACGAGCGTCTGTAACACAGAGTCCTCTTCCCTTGAGCATCTTTCATCAACGACCGTTTTTCTCCTCTGTTTCTCTTACAAGAAGGGATAACGTTAAAATTACCGAGAAGTATATCACCATTTTGTAAGGGGGGGGGGGGGGGGCTCTTACATTGCCCATGTAAGAATTATCGCCAAACTGGTAATTTTTTCAAATAAACAAAAATATGAGAATAGTAATAGCACTATTTATCGTTAAATGTAAATGTGGTGACCGGTATTATAGTGTAATTGAAAGTTGTGTTATGTTCCACAACCATAGTTTCTAAATAAATAATGTGTTTTTTAATCTTTATCTTACACTTTCCATACTTTCTTTTTTGAATTTGCCTTTACCATAACACTCAGTATAGACATATCGTTCATTTTTTAAAAAATTTGCCATTATTTATTATAATTAAATATGTTATAATTTTTTATTTTTCATGAATAATACAATAATAGAATCATGAAATTTATTATTTATATTTCCAAACATTGTAAGTATTCATGACTGGTTTTCTCCGCAAGATTGTTAAATATATAGAATAGACAGTGAACTTTAAAAAATTTTATCTTGTAAATAGTTTTTATATGCTGACATTTATCAAAATGGAGTAATTGGGATTATATCTATTGAATTTACAGTTTTTTTTAGGAAAAATAAATTTACCATGATTCTTTCTCAAAACAGCAATTTCATCACTTTCTTCATATTTTCTTCTTTTGAAAATGAAAACAGTGTTTCACGTTGAGGTTGTGTTTGCTACCTGCACTCATTTTAAGTTAAGTGTTTGAAGTATATGTTATACAGCCCTAGTCCCGCCCACCAGCTTCGGGGGAGGAGGAAGGGTTGCTTGTAGTAGTCTGTAGTATATGAACGTTTACTATACGAATACGTGTACTACGCATGTAGTATACGAACAATGTGCATATACAGTTTGAAAGACTTTCAATGGTACATTAGTTGCATGAATGCCTTGTAGCTGGGTATAGCTTTTGATTACCCTATTAAAACACTGAATTATACCCAATAATGAAATTTGTAGGAACATTTTAGTAATAATCAATAAAGAGTTGGTTAAAAAAAAAAAAAAAAAAAAAAACCGCAGTATATTTGGAAATTTTTTCAAACTGAACGTGAGTCAAGGTGAACCCTCAAACCCACTCGTTAAGCCTATGCCTCGGTAACAGGTCCAGTAATGCTATATCTTCAAACTATGTTCTCATCTGTATTTCTTCTTTACGGTAAAGTGATCGATACCACTATAATGATTTGATAAAATTAGGTTAGCTGAAAGTTTCTTTAGAAAATTTCGGACTCTAGTGGGTTTTTCAGAAACTTACTTTTCCAAGAAAATAAGTATTAAAAAAAAATTTTTAAAAAGTTCTTTGACTTATTTTGGTTAAAAGATGCGTCAGTATCAGCAAGCCAGTAGGCACACTTAGTCCTTGGATTGTTACTGGGACGTCACAATTCTCCACATTTATTACGACTTGTTTAGGAAGTCACAGGGATATCACTCTATGGATACACCACGAATGATCCAGTCGTAACGTTAATGCAATTTTTTTATGATATTTATGCATTTTATTTACCCACTATTATTTTAAAATATTTTTCATTTTATACTTTTACAACTTTGCAATTGTAAAAAATTAACTAAATAAGTTTTATCTAGGAACGCGGCTCTGCTGCCAAGCCCGATGTCAAAGCGGCAGAACATCCAAGCATATATGTCCCAGCTTTGGACTGTTTTCAACATAGCATAGTTCAGCTTTTATTACAGCTAGAACCCTGAACAAAGGAACAAGGCACAAAATTCCTTTGAAAATCACCAGTCACTGGAATTTTGTTCTTCTGATTCCGAATCTTCTAGTTGTGACCACTACTTTTGCCAGGCCTACAGCTTAAACTATTTGATGAATTTGAACATTATTTTTTTTTTATTTTATTCTTCTCAGTTTGATTAGAAGAACTGCCTTTGAGACGTCAGATATGCGCCTTTTTGATATTGTTACCACTGATCAATAATTGTTGCTATAAATAATAATATAGTGAAAGCTGTCAAGCGAATTTTAAAAGTTCAAGGATTCCAATCGAGCCAATTGGATCCTCTAAATCATTTTTGCCTAAGGTTCCCCACATTAGTTGCACTTAACAAATCTTGTTATAAGAAATAGGTACACTTTGTATTTTTTATTGATTATATACTGTCTGACAGTAATTATTTCTTTCTCTAGGAGGGCTTCGTCACCTAGGTTCGCTGCGTTCGAAGATTAATAATGCAATCTTTTTGGTTTGCTTTGCAGACCAGGGAGATTGCTTTGCAATGTAAAACTCACCTGTATTGAATTGTTTAAACTGGTATTATAATTGTGAGTTTTAATAATATGCGCCTACACTTGAATGAAATGTAATGACTTTGACACACACACAAATATTCCCGGTTAATCACCTCCTTTTTCCCAGCACATGAACTCCCAGATTATCGGTATTAATTAGAGCTACCAAATAGTATAAAAAACAATATCTCTCACAATTTATGTTTATAAAAATGTCCAATCCTCTGTTAATACACTCTCCTTCCCTGCTACGAGTTTCGAAAAGGTTTTTTTTTTTTTTTAAATTCCTCTTCTCCCTCCAGTTTTGAAGCACCCACAAACTTTCTAAGTTCGTTGAGGTCTTGATGTAGGTAGGCATTGGTGATGTTGATAATCAACCTCGTCCAGATGTAGAGCTAAGCATTGCGTTTTCATTTGGCCGACACTGTTTAAGTGTTGCGACACTGCGATATGGAAATTTGGTGTTTTAAACGTGTTTTTAATATGAATTAAATTTGAAAAACAATCGAAATTCTATAAATGCTTCAAATCATTTGATTTGAACAATTCTAAGCATAAATTGTTTAAATGAGTAATTTTCTCTAAACATTAAAAGAGGATTTCATTCAAATATATTGCCAATATCCTAGCTACCAAGTTTTTTTTTTTTTTTTAAAGTTTTTTTTTCATTAAAAGTACATATCCTGGTAAGTATGAGGTAGCTTTAGTGAAGTTGTATATGTAGTGAATTTTTTTTAAGAAAAGCGTAAAAAGTCGGACTTCACAGACTTTCAAAAAGGCCAAATTGTAGGAACCCTTCTAGCTGGAGCAATACCATGTAACCGAAATATCCCAACTTTTAGGAGTTTCTAGAGGTACGATGTTTAAAGTCATGACAGCGTACACACAACGCGACAAGGCAGTGGACGAAAGGAAAAGCTGAGTGAAAGATACCGTATACCGATGGTTTTTGAAGCGGATTGTAATGTCTAAAAAGAAAGAACTGCAGCCAAAGACCGAAGTGACTGCTGAGCTCAATCAGCATCTGGATTCTCCATTGTCAATAATTACATTTAGGGGCTTTATAAACAGAATATTTATGGAAGAACAGCAATTTCCAAGTCACTTGTCACAGATGTTAATGCCAAATTACGTCTACAGACTACAACTGCAAAACCTAGTCGATTGATAAGTGGAAGACGAATTATCTTTCCCACTTTCCCCTACATCTGGACATCAGGTTTACGTTTGGATGACGTTTGCACAAGCTTGTGATCGGGATTTTCTTCTTCCAACTGTCAAGTATGGAGATGGATCCGTCATGATATGGTCAGCCGTGCCACGGTTTTCTTCTGACCCAATCGTAACTTAGGAAGGAAGAAGTATAGAGAAATTTTAGCTGACTAGGCCTGTCCGATAATGCAAACTTCGTTTCCTGCAGAATATGGGATTTTCCACGGTGATAATGATCCTATTCATACAGCTGGACTTTTGTTCAATTATGGTTTGATGAACACGAGGATGAAGGGAACCATCTACCTTGGCCCACACAATCCCTCGACCGCAATGTAATTGAACTGTTATGTGGTACATTTTATAGCGTTCAATTCAGAATCCATATTCTCCACTGGCATCTTTCCCGGAATTTGAGCAATATCTCCTTGAAGAATGGTACAATATTCTTCCAAACACAGTTCGGCACTTGTATGATTCGATTCCCAAGAAAATCCAACCTGTATTCCCGGCCAAAGGAGGTTTTACGTCATACAGTCTTTGGACGGGCCTCAATAATTCAGTAGATTCCGTTTTGATTCGAACAAGCCTCGTATGGCCGTCTTTGCCTGGCATTAATTGCAACACTCGAGCCAAATTCCAATAGATACGTTTTCTGTTCGTATCTTCTAATAAAACAATATCACCGACAGAAATTGGGTTTTTAATTTGTTTTTTAAGAGATTGTTGACACAACTGTCCTAAATACTCGGATCGAAATCTTGATCGAAGTAATTCACGTATTTTTTGTAGATGTTTTGAACGCTTACTTAATTGAGCGTGATCCACTTCATCAATGTCTGGGACACCTGACGTTGTTAATTCATGCAAAAACATGGATGGCGTCAAAGGAGAAACTGTGTCAATGTCTTCAGACACATAAGTTAGAGGTCTGGTGTTTATAACTCGCTCACAATCACACAAAATAGTAAGCAACTCTTCATAATTAAGTGATGCACGTCCCAATATTTTTCTTAATATTTGCTTAACCATTCGGACAAGTCGCTCCCACCATCCGCCCCACCAAGCAGCGGAAGGAGGGTTAAACTTCCATAGAATTTTATGCTCTATGGCTTGTGAACTAACATGATTCCAATCAATGGCGTTCAAAACTCTACTAGCACCTAAAAAATTCGAACCGTTATCGGAATATACTATTTTCGGACGGCCACTACGAGCAATGAAACGTCTTAGTGATTGCAGGAATGCCTCAGTAGACAAAAGAGTAACCAACTCAAGATGAATCGCGCGATATACTGCACAGGTGTATAGAACAATATATGCCTTTTGTCCGCCTTTAAGGTAAAGAGGACCAGCCAAGTCGACTCCTACAATTTCAAAAATTGCTGCATCGCGCACTCTGTCCGCAGGTAAAACTCCAGGTTGAGCCTCACCTCGGTCACTTGTAAAACGCTGACACTTAACACATTTTTTGATACAATCACGAATTGTTTTACGAGCTTTCAGGATCCAAAATTTTTCGCGTAAATTTGACATTAACATAGAAGTGCCTGCATGCATATAATCCTTATGTACACTAATAATCAGCAATTTCACAACGGGGTGCTTTGAAGGCAAGATAATAGGATACTTAAAATCCCGTGTATCCTCTCTAAATACAATATTAGTTTTAGCTCTCAACAATCCATCATCGTCTAACACTGGTTTGAGATTTTTTAGTTTAGGATCAGAGCAACCCGTGAATGACTCTTGCTGAATGAGTCTAAACAAATATTTCTCTCCTCTATCTATTTCATTCAAAGACAAATATTTCTCACAGTTATTATTAATTTTCTTTGACTTATCATAAAACCTTAAAATCCATGCAATCATTCTTACTATTTTTTTATACGAAGAAAAATATTTATAATACCAATTTAAATCATCCACAGATTTGGTCAAATTCGTAACAACTGTTTTACGCATTTCTGAATTAACTAAGCATTCATCTGGGTTTTCATTTGACTTAGGCCAATTTTCCTCACTTAGAAGAAGCCAATCTGGTCCCTCCCACCAACGCCGTTCGATTAATTGTTCCACTGAACAACCCCTGGATGCTAAATCCGCCGGATTGGCTATTCCAGGGACATGTTTCCATGCCAAAGGAGAAGTTAAAGATTGGATTTCTTTAACCCTATTTTGGACAAAAATTCCCCAATTTAAATTACGTTTAATCCAACTTAGAGCCGTGGAGGAATCAGTCCAACAGTGGATTGCTATCTCTGAAAGATGGAGATCACTTAAAATCGAATTTAAAAGCCTAGCTCCTATGGAACAAGCCAAAAGTTCCAAACGAGGAATAGTGGTTGGTTTTAGAGGGGCAACTCTACTACGTGCACTTAATAAATTAACCTTAACCTGTTCATTTAATTCAATGCGCAAAAATATGCAACAACCATATGCTAATTGACTTGCATCGCAAAATAAGTGACAACTTAATAATTGATTACCCGGTTCAATATTCAACCACCTGGGTATCCGTATATTCGTAAGCAAATGCAACTGAGCAAGCCATGTCTTAAATTTTTTAGCTAAATTCTCGGGGATTACATCATCCCATTTAAGCTTTAACTCCCAGGTTTTTTGTAGAATAATTTTTGGTAATAATAATACGGGTGCGGTAAATCCTATTACGTCAAAAACTTGATGAGCTTTAGACAATACAACTCGTTTCGTAATTTGCTCGTGTATCTCGGATACTGGGTCAATTTTGCAAGAAAGAGTATCTTTATCCGTATCCCATAACATACCTAAAACAGTGACCTCATCCTCATGTGCTGACTGCTCCAACACCTTAAGAGGAACATTGGATTGCCACCCTCGTAAATTGAAATGTCCTTTAGACATAATTATTTGGGACTCTTTAATAAATTTATCCATATCCACCTCAGAGTTAAGACTCGTCAAACAATTATCCACGTAAAAAGAGGGTCTTAAAATTTCAGCCGATTCTCTTAAATCATCGGAAACCGTATTCAAATGATAGCGTAAAGTGGCTGCCAATAGAAATGGACTGGAGGTTAAACCGAACGCTACACGTTTATGTCGATATGTTACCAGTTGGTCAAAATTGTCTTTCTCCCACCATAGGAATCGTAAAAAATCTCTATCGCTCTCTTGAATTCCGATCATACAAAAAGCTCGTTGTATATCACTAGAGACTGCACATTTATATTCTCTAAATCTATTAAGAATAGAAGGAATTTGGGAAATCAAATTTGGACCCGTAGCTAAACAATCATTCAGTGACAAAGAATTAATTGTTTTAGCAGACGCATTAAAAACTGGTCTAACTTTCGTAGTGGCATTATCCTTAAAAATCGGTCTGTGAGGTAAATAATGTTTTCCACTTAAATTTGCATCTAAATGTTGATCAGTCACTTGTTCAATAATACCAAGGGATAACCATTCCTCAAAAACATCACCGTAATACTTCATTTTATTTGAAGCAATTAATTTCCTTTTGGTGGCTATCGCAATTTTTTTTGCCAAGAGAAAATTTGTTTCTAACTGTTTCTGATCATTAATCCATGGTAACGCTACCTCATATCTACCTAATTTATCAATTCGTAAACTGCGTAAAAAATATTTCTCAGTTTCCTGAGAAAGTCGGATCTCATCCTTCAAGATGGGATCACAAATTCCCAAAGAATCGAGGCGCCACAAATCAGTCAACAAACTATCTTTCGTTAAAAGATTCACTACATGAGATGCAATATTCGTTTGTATAACACTCTCGTGAGTAATGACTGTATTTTGATGATCGCCCTCATTAATATTCGGCTTGGTGCCCATAATTCCAAAACATCCCATTAAAGTCCATCCAAGTTTACTGTGTATTGCGATGGGGCCAGATGTTAAATTTATAACCTTACCAGTGAGTATTTTTGACAAGTAATCGGCGCCAATCAAAAGCTTAATGTCTGCTTTGGCTCCATCGGTTATTGCGAAATCTGAAATGGGAATATTTAATCTTTCGCATTCTTGCGCAATACTGAAAGAGGAAATGCGATTTATTTTTGAACATATCTGTGGCTGATTTAACACAGAAATAATACATTTATAAGATCTATCAATATTACTTATTTCAATATGAAAAGATTCGTATATTCTTTCACGTACTTCAATACCTCCAAACAGAGATTGTTGCAATGTTATCTGACTTTTAGATTTAAAATTTAAACTTTTAATTACATCATTACACAGGTAAGAGTGCTGCGCTCCGGAATCCAAAATTGCACGTATTAAAATCTCTTCATTACCATTATGTAATCTAACAACTAAAGTTTGTAACAATACATCAGAGAATTGTGTTTCCTTATTTAACGTAGTAATTGTAGAACGATCTGGTTCCAACGTAAGATTTTCCGTTTCTTTCACGGGCAAATCTGGGCATAACACTACAAAGTGTCTTTTTTTACAAATAATGCATTTATGCTTAGAAAAACATTTATCCGAATGGTGAGATAACTTCAGACAAACAAAACAGGCGTTTTTTTTCCTTACAATATTCTTTTTCTCTACCAAAGACATGGCAGAAATTGTGTCACAATTCTCTGAAGCATGCGACTTTTCACAAAAAATACATTCAATTTTTCTATATCTATATGCATTAGAATCATACACATTATTTTTTCCTGACGTACTTAATAACTCATGAGCTACAGGATTATTTTTATTGCGGGAGTTATCAACATTTCTATTATTTTGTTTCTTATAATTTACATAATTATTTTTATTAGAATTATTGTAGGGGGCAGTAAGAGGAGTGTTAAAAGATCTGGCCATTTGTATTCTAGCCTCACTTTCTACTTCAATTTTTAAGAAATCCATCAAAAGATCAAGATCAGATTTATTAGTATTAACATCAACCTTACCTCTGTTACGTTCCCAGGCTCTTATCACTTCACTAGGGAGAGCGGATTCTACTAAAGGATATAAAAACTCAGCGTAATTATTTTTTGTTACATTTAAAGCTTCCAGTGCTCGTAACTGAGTTTGCAATTTATCGTATAAAGTAGAAATATCCGTATTGGTGGTCTTATTCATCACAAGCTCCAGAATATCTCGTATGAACACCTGAATCAAAACTTTGTCTTGCCCGAACCTTTCTTTTAAATAAGTAACTGCATGTTCGTAATTCTCTCCACTTCCCGGAAAACTGGAAACGATTTCTCGCGGTTTGGAGTGCTCTTTTGTAGATTGTAGAAGAAGTTGCAGCTTGTATGCGGGATCAATTTGCGGATTTTCATGTATTTTTTGAAATTGCGCCCAGAATGTGATCCACTTCCTGGGGTCGCCATCAAACTTGGTTATCTCGAACTCCGGCAGCCGTTGTAGATGAGACGTAGGGGGTTGTCTGCTGGGGCCATTAGAAGGGCTTTCGTTGGTCGTGATGGACAAGGTGGCCTGCTGGTTAACTTGCTGGAGAAGTAATTTCCTTTTTGTTCTCGCCGTAGACAGCTTTTCTCGGTATTCCTCTATGGCATCGTACTCCGTCTCGAATTGCACTTGATCCACTCCAGTGGTCTGCATCTCTGCTAAAACCGCTTCATCTGCTAGCCGCAGTTGTTCAGCTCTTTCCAATAGCACGTCCATGGAAATCTCCAGTTGCACTAGATCCGGTGGTTCGGTCACTAAAAGACCATCAAACTTGGTCAGAGCACGAGTAAAAGATCCTCTACTCGCCGCTCTTCTCTGCTTCAGATTTTCATGAGACATGATGATCACAGCGTAATTCTATCCAATTAACCGTATCACCGACACGTAATTCGTAACACGTAATTGTTAACCGGTTATGCAATCTAGTTCTACGCACATAAATATTCGTAATCCATAAATTCGTAAACAACAGTTCGTAAGTGCGTAAAATATTTTCGTAATAGTCTTTGTCTACCCAATTCGTAACAGGTACCTATATTCGTAGTAAACGTACTAACGTCATCCCGGCAGGGATGCCAAATGTTCTTAATCGTAAATAAATTCTTAAATAATCCAGGATGATGTTGTGTGTCGTATAGGTTCAACGGTACCAAACACGTAAAAATGAAACATATATTTATTATTGGGTAACACCGTAAAGAACGGAGCGCCTAGACGCGCGTCCGATCTATTTTAATTACGTATACAGAGAGAGAGTTACATGGGAGGGGAAGGGGTTTTATCTTCTTCCCACGCATGCGCGCAGGCAGCAGAACACTTATTCGTAATTCCCAACATTAGTAAAGGATTCCTTATAAATCTAGGGTGTTTCCATTATTTTGATAACCACTTGTATTTGTGTATATCTATAACAATAAAACAAGCTGTCTGTGTGTCGGTCTGTGGATCTATAGAAAGCTACTTAAAATAGTCGTAGAACTCTGAAATTTTTTATATAAGTAGTTTTGGCCTTATAATTGTACAGTACCCCCTCCCAAAAAAAATCAGAACAATGGCTATATCTTTTGTTCTAATTGTTGAAATAACAAACAAAAGGTACCGTTGTAAATCGTGGAAGGTTTTTAATAATTGCATGTAGTTTTTTTTTTATCATGAGGGATCATCTACATATTAAAACAGAACCAAACTTTAAAAAGTTCAATAGCAACCTCATAATATTATTCCATATTTGGATTCAGCATTAAAAAAGAATGCAAAATACAAAAATTCGTAATTTTCTAATGAATGGTTTGTAATTTAAATGATAAAACGAAAATGATAAATTAATGTTAAATAAAAAAAGTTGGTTTTTTGGCCATAAATACTTAAATAATTGATATAGTTCAGTAATTCTTTTTTCAAAAGATAGTTTGTAAATGGCCAAACATAAATAGCAATCAACTTTTGTATCAATTTATTTTTTAATAATTAATTATTAATTAATAAAACAATTAAAAAAAATTTTTGAGTAAAAACATATATTTTTTTTTGCTTTCATTAGATTCACCATGGTCTGAAACCCCACCACAATTTTTTTTTCTTTTAATTTTGACTGATAGTTCTCGATTTTTTAGCGAAAATGTTAAAAATGCTCACTTTAAGGGACCGTATAGTAGACGACTTTTGAAAACTATCAAAGATTAATTCAAGGTAAACTAGAGGTGTGGAAAGTCGCACAACGTTCAATTATCGTAAAATAGGGTGAATAGGAACAGTGGGTTGAATCGGAACAGAATTTCTTGAGATTACAAAAAAAAAAAAAAAAAAAAAAAAAAAAAAAAAAAAATATTTTATACAAGCAGTTTTATTTTTTGTATGTATATTTTTAATCTGGTCTAACGTGTTTGGAATCGTGGAACATATGTTTTGTGTGGTTTTCAACAGTGTCCTTTTTTTTTTTTTTAATTTACTTCCTTAAATTACATTTATTTAAAACCACATTTTTTAAGCAATTTCAATAAGTTATCCTTTAAAAATTTTACTGAATCAGGTGATTTTTTCATTTTATAAATAATTTGAAAGATCAAGTTACATTTGTGTTTACAGTGAAATGTTTCTGTAAAATAATCACGCTTTGCTGAATACTGTTTACTAACGCCTACATTTTATCTTTATTAATTTTCTAATTATCAGTAGTATACGTTATATTTCTCCTGTGAAGAATGCACATCTTTAACGTTGTAAATAAATTATGTTGATTTTGCGTTTACTTGCTATTTTTGTATTAATCTTAAACATGTCACTATAAATCCAAGTAGTTTCTATGCAATTTTAGAGTATTAGTATTTTATAACGTCGTGAAACGCCTCACTGACCGTTCGATTTCTCCCGCTGTCAAGTAGAACCTTAAAAATACCTTTCGTTTTATGGAAATTCTCCCTGAAGATCGATCAAAAAATGGTTTAAACATTTTCGCTCATAAGTGACGTGTTTTTCAACATAATGCATTGAAATTTGGTTTATAGAGTAAATGATGTATTCTGAATCGAATGAAATGATAAAAAATAAGGATTCGTATTGAAATTTTCGAAGATAGCGTTACATTTACTTAGTAAGCGGTCCCTCAAGAAAAAGAAATTGCATCAGATATATAGAAAATCGTATGCAAAACATTTTGGTGCAAACCGTAAGATTCTACGATAATTAGAACCGAAGATATAGCCATCGTTCTGTTTTTTGTTTTTTTTTGTTTTTTTTGGGGGTACTGTACCTTTGACAAACAGAATGTTAAAATTTAATTAGTTCCTAATGTTAATTAATTTTTTAAAATTATTATTTTTTTTTTAAAGTGACTTTAAATAGAGATACAGCTCTGAAATTTTCAATATAAGAAGTTTTAGCCTTTTAATTTGACTTTTGAAAAACAGGATTTTTAAATTTTTATTGTTTGTTTAATTATGTTTTTTAATTAATTAGTAAATATTTTACAAAATTATTTCTAATTGGGCTACAGCTCTGAAATTTTCAACATTTTGTAGTGTCGACTCTCTAGTTGGACTTTAGGCCTTCTAATTTTTTTTTTCATGAAACGCAATGTAAAACTTTTCTACACAATTTTACGCCAGATTTATGGCTACCCGATACTATATTTTCTTGGGAGAAGGGTGGAGTGAGGGGTGGAGAAACCACAGACACACATTCAGATACTTTTTCATGAGAAATGCCTTTTTTTATATATTCTTTTATTTAGAAATGCGATAAAGGCGTAAAAGGCTTCAAAACGAATGTCTTTTATTCAAAGTTTTTTTCCTTTGAGCATATCAATGATTGTTTTTTTCTTAAAACTGGAAAAAAAAAAAAAAAAAAAAGATTAATTATGGAAAGTATATCTCTATTCTGGTAGTATTTTTTTTTTTTTTTTTACAAGTGTAAGAATTATTTCAAAAACAAAAGAAAACGGTAAATTACACCAATCTATGTGAAATTTAAATGTAGTGACCAGAATGATCTTATAGTTGAAAGTTGTGTGATATTTCACACCCCTAGTTTGAACTCAGTTCTTTCCAAAATGAGTAGAGCTGCAAAAAACACAAATTTTTTAAAAATTATTTTTGTATATTTATGACGTTTGACATTTATTTAGAGCCTAGGTGTAATCACCAAAAACTAATAATTTGAGGAACTTTTGAAACTGGCAACACAAACCGCCAGTTTTATAAATAAATAAATAAATAAGATGGCCTCTCCAACTGCGGGCGAACCCCATATTAACACCAAAAAACCTTCAAGTAATCTTTAAAAATTCATTTTTAAAAATATTTTTTAACTGTTTTCAATTATTATAGTCAGTGGTAGTATCTTTTCATCAATTTTATGTTTGCGTGTTTTCTTAGATTTAATGGTGTCAAGACCAGCTTGTATCTATCAATGGTGTCATCAATATCAAATGATAGTTTCGATTTAGATTTGTTTTAACATATTCTTTGAATAGTAGAGTTAGTATTAAAATTATTAGATTTGGAATCGAGTTTCCTGTACGGATATGTCTTTTCTTTCGTTCAGTTCCCGCTACTTCATCGAGACCCTATATCTTCTTTTAAGGGTTGATTAGTTTTAAGTTTTTCTTCACCTGTTCCTCTTTGTATTGAGACTGATACCTGTGTTGAGTGTATACTTGCTTCACTTCATTCAATACATATTTTTTCAGAACTTGATTAGACTTTAAAATTCATAAAAAAATTTTAAATTATGACAAGTTCACAAGTTATTTATTAAGTAGCTACTACAGTGTTATTGAGGAACCAAACTCTCTCATAAAGTCTTCTATTTACAGAGTTGGTAAAACTCTGAAAACGTTTGTGGTTTGAACTAAAATTGTTTGCATGAAATTTTTTAAAATTTCAGCAATTTTTAGAGCATTATTTTATCAGGGTTGTCTTACTATATTAAAATAGATTTATTAAAAGATTCGGTTAAGATTTGCTGTACGGTCCACCTCGGCGACTTTTAAAAAAAATTTAAAATGTGAAAAGTGTGAACTGTGAAAATATTTTATTTTAATTTAAATTCCTTAGAAGTCTATTCAGTTTCAAATATTTCATAGAAATGTTATTTTTTTTAATACTATAAAATAAATTTAAATTTAAAAAAATTAGCTAGTTTAAAATACTATCTTACAAGGTCATGTGGTACAGGAATCTTAAACAAATGCTAAAATATGTGTAATGCCCCCTTTTGCCTGTCCTGGAATTGCCTCTAAAAATCATTCATTGACTATGGGTCATCTGAATAGTTGATGATGATTTGTTTTAAATGTTAAAATTAAAAAAAAACAAAAAAAACAATTTACTATAAGTTTCATTAAACATCTGTTAAACAATCCTTAGGTTATTCAAAGTGAGTAGACACAGCAGTGATTAGATCATATGATCTTGTTTTGATTGTTAAAGTTAAACTGCCTAGTGGGATTTCCTTCTCCCACTCGAGACACAAATTAAGGGCAGTTTTTCCTTCTCTCCCATCTGAGACACATACCTGTTGGAAGGCATTTCCACAAACAAAAGAGAATGACTTAAAAAAGTTATGATGTATTATAGCTCCCATGTTGGTTTTGTGTAGATAATCTGTAATTGAACTAACCATTATCTTATAAAATCATTAATTTATTTTTAATCAATCATAATTTATATTATGTTAATAATGAACTTATGTTGATCATTTATAAAATTATTTTAAACTATAATAAAATTAATATTTAAAACTATGTTTTTTCATATAGACAGTGCCTTCAAGCAGCAGAAACTACCAGCATGGCAACCAATTCTCACAGCTGGTACTGTCCTGCCAACTTTTTTTATAATTGGTTTGGCTTTCATACCTGTTGGCATAGGTTTGCTAGTTTCATCAAATCAAGTAAGTCCATACTTAGTTGACTTGATTGTAATTTAAAAGTATTTTAACTATTTTGTTTGTTTTTTCTATTATATCAGTGAGGTTTTGATTTTATGTATGCAAAAAGCTTTATTTTAATGTTTAGTCCCACCTTTTTAAACTGTCTCTTTTGTATTAAGTTAAAGTTTTTAAAGTTCATTCTCTAATTGATATAAGTTTAAAGGTTACCCAATACAGGTATTTAATTGACACAGCAAGCTTGGCATGTTTTCTGGATTATTAATCCACATTGTTATTCCTTTTTATGAATCATGTATTTTTGATGAGTATTGTATATATGTAACCTCAATCAAGTTTTTAAGACATTAAGAGAAAAAGGAATTGCATGTACAAACATTTGAAATAATGAAGGTTTCAGTGCTTAAAGTATTGTAAGATTATCTTAACAAATTCCCAAGTAAAAATACAAGGAAAAGAACTCATTTTTTGTACAATAGCAAAAAAACACCTTGCATTATTTCTGATATTACTCTTGTTTGCTCCACATTTTCTTCTTTAATGAAAAGAAAGATGGTAAAATATTGGTAACCCTAAAGTCATGTAAAATGTGTATTTTAATACCATCAGTCAAACTAAATCTCTTTGAGGATTTTCTTTTCTAGACTCAACACTAAATTATCTATTAAGATTTGACAATTGTAAAATCTTTTTTAAAAATTCAGTTTAAATATTTAAAAAAAAATTGTCCCAACATTTTTTGGAATTACCCTAAAATTTTTAGAAATTATCCCTAAAATGTTCCTGAAATTTTTGGAATTTCACTTAAAATTCCCATTTATTGGGTGCACAAATAAGTTACTGCCATTTTCGATAAAAAATTAGGAATTTATTGTGAAAGAATGGTACTTTACGCTTTATTAATAAGTATTGTCCGATACTAGCCACTACTTTTTCCCAGCATTCCGTTACCACGTCAGAAGAACTCTTTATATTTTGAGGCTATCCACGAATCAACCTAATTTTTAGTATCTTCATATGATGTAAAGTGCTGCTTAGACCAGCCATGTGCCATCAACTGGAACAATTGATTATCGGAAGGGGCAATGTCTGGTGAATACGGCAGATGGGGTAGGACTTCCCAATTAAGTGTTTCCAAATAGGTTTTGACCGGTGCCACAACATGCGGACCAGCATTATCTTGTAGAATAGTTTTGTTGTGTCTGGAGTACTTTTTTCTTGAGAGCTTGGCTCAATCTCATTGATTGTGTTCATTAGAGAGCTTCTGTAATGGTATTGCTCGGTTTAAGCAATTCATAATACACAACACCAAGCTGATCCCACCAAACACACTTTCCTTGCTTGTACTTTTTCCTTGAGTGCTCGGCTCAATCTCATTGATTGTGTTCGTTAGAGAGTTCCTGTAATGGTATTGCTCTGTTTGAGCAACTCATAATACACAACACTAAGCTGATCCCACCAAACACACAGCATGAGGGTTTTTTCATGAATATTCAGTTTGGTTGTCGACTTTGAAGCATGGCCATATGGTTCCCTTGATTTTCTCTTCTTTGAGTTATAGTGGATCCATTTTTCATCACTAGTGACTATACGATGCAAAAAACTTTTTTTTATGCCTGGCAAGCAGCATTTCACACTTGCAAAATCGGCATTCACTGTCTCTCAGCTTCTGTTCATTTGGAACCCAATTTCCTTCTTTTTGAATCATTCCCAATCATTTAAAAAAAAAGTGGAACTGCTTGTTGAATCATTTTTATTGTAAGTGTAAGACCTTCTTTCTTGCATTTGGCTCTAATCTTCCTCCAATAATGCTCCCAATTTCGTGTTTTCGTTCACTTTCAGCCTTCCACTACATTCTTTGTCTCACTTTCTTTGTACTTCCAATAATTCTTTTAGAAAACTCGCTGTGCCTCTTGAAATATAAGATCAGAACAGGATGTCTAAATTGTGTTTGTCATGTAGATAAAATTTTTTTTTTTTTAAAAATTGCTTTATGTTAACAATTTTATTTAAGTAGTTTTCCTCCAAGAATTCTCTTTAAAAAAATCTTCTTGATAGAGAAGATCTATACATATTGACATGTCTCTGCAACACAGGGCCACATAGCTAGTTTCCAATAAAAAGTGTTGAGGGATAGTTCTGTGAACTATAGCTAACAGTCAGTTGACATATGGCATTAAAAATTTTAACATATTCTTCCATATCTTAAATCCACTTTTTATGTTTTATAGGTGCAAGAACTTCAAATTGATTATACTTATTGCAATAGCACAACCTATGGTAGGCCCTGTGATGAAATGCTTGATGAAGGCATAACAAATTGCACTTGTAAAATTCCTTTCAACATCACTGAGCAATTCAAGGTGAATTTCATAATCAAAATGATTTTAAGTACAAAATATGTTATAATCATAATCATGAAAATTTAATTAGAATTGTTTTTTTATGCTTATACTGTTTTCAGACAATTATCTTGTACTGTCATACTAAAATCATTACTTTTTTAATTGTACTGGTTAATTGTTTAGTTTTAATAGCATGAAGTAGAATGTTAAACTAAAACTGAAATACTGATATTTGGGAAACTTGTAAGACATATACATAACAGTCTGGTCTAGTATTGCAGATTAAAAAGAATTCACATTTTGTGTTGATAGTAGTTTTATTCGATTCAGTTCTAAAAAAATGTCACTGTAAAATGTTCTTTTTTGGATGAATATTTAAGTTACTTGTTTTCAAAACTGAGCTTTTTTTAATTTCACAAGAAGGGGGGGGGGGGGGGAAGGAAAAAGAAAAAAAAATAGCTGTGACATCTTACATTTTCTCTAAATTGCCTTTGAAGGCAATATTATTTAATTAAAATTATTAAATCTTATACATTGTTGGGATTTCATGATGTGAATTATTTTGAAATGTTAAAAATCATGTGTTACTTAAGCAATTAAGAAATGCTAAGCAAAAAATTATGCAAGTAAGAAAAATATATGGGTCTGATACATTTTCTATTCAACACGTTATCTTGCAAAACTTTTATAATAGGATTGCTACAAAAGTATAAGAAGAATTGTAATATGATTGTTACACACATAATATTCTATTGCAATAATTATTAAATCATGACTGTTCTTTATGCATTTTAGAAAGATGTTTTTGTATACTATGGTTTGACGAACTACTACCAAAATCACAGGCGTTATGTTAAATCTCGAGATGATGTCCAACTTCTGGGTGACCTATCCCATGAACCATCTGGAGATTGCGCCCCTTTTGACAAAAATGGATCCAAGGTTCCAATTGCACCATGTGGAGCAATTGCTAACAGCTTGTTTAATGGTATAGTGTGTTCCATACTTCTATATAAGAAAACTTTAATTGCACAGAACAGTCAAATATTAAAATTGTTTGCTGGTTATTGGTTTTGTAAATAATTTAGGTTAAATTATCATAATTGAATATAATTTCCCATTTTATTTTACTTCAAAAAATTCTGTGGAAAACATTTGGCTTGGTGTTGATATACATATGTTTTACTAATTTGAGCATTATTATAAAGTACATTCTTAATATTTATAAGCTATATGATTTTAACATTTTTATTTTCTTAAACTATATGGTTTTATCATTTGTATTTTCTTAAGTTGTATAATTTTATCATTTGTATTTCTTTATGTAACTTTGCACCATTTCACAAAGTTTATTTTTAAAAAGTTTTAATTTTAGAGTACAAAAAAAAAAAAAAAAAAAAAAAAAAAAAAATAGTTGGTTTTAAATTTTATGCCAAGACATGCATGATGCCTTTTGGGCATGAAATTTTGTATTTTAATAATTTCTTTTTTAGTGCAAAGTTACCTTAAAAAAAAAAAAAAAAAAAAAAAAAAAAAAAAAAAAAAAAAAAAAAAAACATTTGAAAATTGAAGATTATTAGATGTTTTCACACATGGGGAGGGGGAGTAGCTATAAGTAAAGAGTGTCAATGTAGTAATTATAAAATAAAATAAATTGTGAAAAATTTCTTAACTAAAATTTTATTATTTCCAAAGTTATTAAATCACGGGTTAACATTGTGACTGTTTCATTTGTTGTTCTAAAAAATGTGTCCATCTAGATTTATTTATTATGTTTATTTTAATCAGCTTTAGGCACTTGATATTTCTTGACTATACCTCTCAATTTATCTTTTTTCTCTTTAATATAAATGTATTTAATTACATTAAATATCCTTTTGACAGATGTAATCAGGCTTTATGTTGTTAAACCGGAAAAACCAATTCCAGTTCGGTTATTGCAAAAGGATATTGCTTGGCCTACAGATAAGAAAGTGAAGTTCAAGAACCCACCTGGGTTTTCTAAGAATCCAGTTGAAGGTGAATGCTCTTTGAACACTTTTCAAATTTTTGCCATTGTTAAAGTATAGTTACATGCCAAAAGATTATGATATTCCAATTAATTTAATGTGTTTACATATCTGTAGTTTCCATTAGTGGGAAATTTAAACTATCTTTACAATAACATTTCTAATTGTCTGTTTAATCTGCATTATAATTTTTGTTCAATTAGCATGTTCAAAATAATTGTCTTGCGTTTTCACTACTTTTATGAAACTGTTGAAACAGTTAAGTTTAACGTGCTAAATAGCCATTTATATTACTAAATTTTCTACTTCCCATATCTTGCAAAAGTATATTTTAAATATCACTATTTATAATTTCAAAATTGGATGCTATTTTAAAAGTGGTGAATGATTTATGCATGGTCTTTGAATCAATTTACTAGATCTAATTTTTTATTAAAAGTTTCCTCATGCAGCAACTTTTTATGGAAAGGGCTGAAATTTGGAATAGGTTTTTAGAGAAACAATTGCTTAGCATACTATAAATGTTATGAATTATAACTTATGTATTGAAAGTATGTATGCTAATTGCTTCTTTTGGAAAAATTATTTTGAGTATATTTCTACAGATATATTGTAAGAAATAGCAATTATTATGTGTTACCATAATTTTATTTTGTGTAATTTATTAATTTGCTGTAAAGCGATATTTACTATTAAAAAAATTTGATTCAATCTGCACAAACAATTCTAAAAAACTAATTTTGATGTAAAATTTTCTAAACCTTTCTTTTTCTTAAATTAATAATTTAACCTCTTAACTATGGTTCCCTTTAGGACTATGTCTATACGATCGTTTTGTAAAGATGGCCGTTATTCGAAGATATGAAAAATTATCATTCAAAAGATCAAAATGAACAAATTAACCAATTATAAACAATTGGTAAAAACTGAATAATTAAATAAACCACTATTTATTATCTAAACATTTAAAGAAATCAGTTATTCATAGTTGTTTTTTCTTTTTTAAACAGACATTAATAATGTCAATAATTTTGTAGTACAGTTCAGCATCATTATTTAAAGCAAAAGTCTGGATGTCATTGAATTTTTCTAGAGCATCAGAATGCTTTTTTACACTTGTATTTTGATGCTGTTCATCAACTTCTAATGTTTCACTTTCTTCATCCTCATCACTTATCTGTACTTGTATTCTGTCAACTATCAGTTCTTGAATTGACTTGAATGTTGGGGGAAAAAAACCTTAATTTTCATCAATCTTCACAAAGTCAGTGGAATTTATATTTTTGATTCTAGTTGTGAAATATATTCTTCATCATCCCCATCGTTTCCAGGATTTTCGAATATCTTTTGATGACATTTTTAATCCCCGCCTTAGAAAAGTATTTCTGCACTGTTTCACATTTCAGTATCATTATTCCATGCTTGTCCAGTTTACAGCATTCAATATGTATAAAGATTGATGTAAGAAGCTTCTGCATTTTAGAAATCAATTTTCTCATTTGTATTTTTCTGGACTCGAGTTTGAATGCCTAGATGTCCTTGATCTAGTGGCTGTCAGAAGGCTGTTATGTTTGAAGGCAAAAACAAAACTTTCATATTACTGAAAGAATTATCCCTAAGATGACACTTTAACGAGAAGAATGTTTCTTTTTTTCTCTTCATGTTCAATTTTCACAGCCACTCTGTCATGATAGTGTGTCATTCTGTCTTTAAAGCTATTTTGTCAGATGACTGCAAGTTTTTTTATGTGTAGGTTTTAAAACAATGTGGTTTTGCTGCTCTTACATCAGCAAAAGTTTTTTTAAAATCTCCCTTTATGTTGTAGCATTAAAGAGCGGTTAATCTTTCTTTGGAATGTTTTCCTCCTTTGCATTCTTCAAATTTCAAGCATAATATTTTATCTGGACAGCACGAAAATATTGTCTGATCTCTTTGCAGTTGTAAACACCTTCGTTCTTGTATTCAGCAATTATTTAAGGTGAAGTTCTTCAATCAGGAATTTACTTTGTTCATCCGCTGCTTCACCAGTTAGCATTTGGTACAAGATTTTTTCATCAGTCAAAATTTCTCTTACTATCTATTGGATACTTTAAAATCCTCGATTCCCATTTGCTCTGCAATTTGCAGAGCACTTTCTTGCAGAATCGGTCCATAAATCGTCAAGTTTTCTAGCCATTTCAACAGAACTGCGTCTAGATTTACGTTACATGTTTTATGGTGTTTGACATCCAGATTATAGCCACAAAAGTACTGTTCCGTATAATGCTCACTTTTCTTTAAAATGTTATTAGTTTCAGTCTTTCTGCAATCATAAAATGTAGCTATTTTTCTTGCGCTTAATCCTTTTTTATTATCCTCAATGACTTAGTCTTTATCCTTTAACATAAGTAACAACTGCTTATGATTTTTTCTCATGCTTCGATGTTTCATTCAGTAAGGCTCAAATTCAAATTATTAACTCGGTACAACACGTTTTTGAAACTGGTCAAAACAAGTTCCGGTGTGATAATTCGCACATACTGCTTGTGAAAGCGGCATCTGTCGTAGGCAGGGTTTAGGTGTCAAGGCGTGGAGAGGAAATACAATGGTAGAAATGCGATGGAGAGAAGAAATATGGTCAGCTGGAATTATTGCAATTTCGATGTGAATAGTGTGAAAGTTTAATTTGGGTAAATAGTGAAATAATAATTGATTAAGTACTGGCTATAGGAGGCCGTTATTCAGAATTCGCTATTTAGAGGTGAGCTCTAATGTAAATCCTACGGAAATTGTTTTATTCCAGACACATTTGGCCATCCTCTGGAGGTTTCTGTTGTTTGGAGGTAGTCGTTAAAGGAGGTTTTATTGTGTTGTAATGCTTTATATACGAGTATTGATTATTAGCCTATTTTATTTTCAATTGTTATTAGTGCAAGTGTATATTTTTTTATTTAAATATATGTATGTTCTCACATAGTGGCATAAGTTATGTATTGTGGCAAGTCAAGAAACATTCATTTTTAGGCAGTAACACATTTATTGAACTAGATGTTGGAGAGAGAAATTTTCGAAGTGTTTAGCACGACAGATAGGAAGAGAGTGAATGTCGGGTCAATGAGAGTATTGAAACTCCAATGTTTGGAAGCCTGGGAATTTTGCTGATCTTAGCAGAGTGTCGAAGCAAGATCGAACAAAACGGAATTTTAATTATGGGACTCGTTTTTAGTAAATATGTTTACCTAAACGTTTATGCACAATTATTTACGTGTGGGCATTTATTGAATGAATTAGAGAAAGAATTAAAAATATTATTATGCACTTTGAAAAGATTAAATAAGTTAATGTTGATTCTAAAAAGTGATTATTATTACATATATTTAACCTTTCAGCATTTCGAGGGACCACTAAACCTGAAAACTGGACTGTTTTTGTGTATGATCTTGATCGTTATGACATAAACAACACTGGTTTTGAAAATGAAGACCTAATCGTTTGGATGAGGACTGCAGCTTTGCCTACTTTCCGAAAGCTGTACCGCCGTGTAGATCATACCAAAGAGGGCTACAGAACCGGAATTCCTCCGGGCGATTATGAACTGGAAATAGAGTACAGTATCCTTTTCTAGCAGATTTAATCTGTTAAATTTATACATTCTTATTTGTTTGAGAACTCATTTTTCTTTTAAATATTATGTGTATGTCCGAGCAAATGGTTTTAAATATGATGCAAATTTTACTATGTACTAAGGACCTGCTCCAATTTGTCACCCGTACACCAACACCCAGTTTCAGCAAAATTGCTCTAAAACAATTCCATTTCAACAATTTTGGGATTTGATAATATATCAAAACAAAAATATGAGTCAATTCTTGTGTTTTAAAATTTTACATTACTATTAAATGATTTTTTAATTACTTGCTAGGTTAGACGTTATTAAGAATATTGTGTTGTTTTGAGAAAAATTATAAACTGTTCGATTTGTTATACATTTTGTTCCAAAATTGGCAATCATTGCTCAGCTCCAAAACTGCAACATACTGCCAAATTAGGCTTTTTATCTACAAAAATAAAGACTTGAACTAATCCAATTTTCAATTTTTTCTGCATAAACACTTCTCCAGGCAACCGCACTGTATTAAATTTGTCTATATCTTACAATTTTCAACCATAGGAAAGGGAAAACTCATGCATTTGTTTGTTCATGACCGTATGACCTGTAATGGAATTCACACTTTGGTGATCAGATGTTCAATTTCCAAAAGTATGTAATATTAGAAAAGGATTCATTGCTTATGATTAGATATGCCTTTTGCTTAATCTATTTGGGTGCTGTAGAACAGTTGCCATTATCCATTTTCCATTTATAACTTTATAAAATTTATTGTATTTTAAAAATGTCTTTAATATGTTTCTTCTGACTTCAATGTTAGTGATGTTATCAGTAGTGATGTGTCTTAGGTTCTTTTTTGTGTAGAACTAACCACATTTAAGTAGCCTCTAGTGTGAAATGTTTAATTATAGTGTAAACAAATTTTCTTGTTGTTTATTCATTTTGGCCATTTAAACATTTAAACTTTGTATGAAATTTTTCTTGTTTTTAAAAATTGGAATTTGAAAGCACCTCATTGTTTTTACCCAGAGCAAAACTGCTGTGCTAAAAGAATGAGAGTGTAGTTATTTTATTTTTTTTACGTTTTTTATTTTTAAATCCTTTATATTAACTTCGATTTTGTGTGTACATTTGTCGATGGGAGCGGAATCTGCGGAGGCCTAATTACCCCCTTGCCGTTATCCAATCTGGCTGAAACTTTCAGATAGGTTCAATGTTGATGAAAATGCATTCTTTCAAATTTTGGAGCAGTTACTGTCACTAAAAGATCGCTTTTACAGAATACTTATAAACCATTGCACTGATCATTGTTGAATCTCTTTCCTGTTCCAAAAATTTTTTTAATAAATAAATAACATTACTTTAATCAGAATAAATAAATGATATTTGGATGTGAGATTATAAATTCACGTTAATTTTTTATTATAAATTTTGAAACATAGTTTGCTGTACATTTTAATGATAGAAATGTTTTTAATATCGGTGCTGTGTTAATGAATCTAATGCATATAAAGGATTTTATATGCAATAATATAACCTAAAAAAGCTCTGTTTTTATGGATTATGTTATTTAGGCAATTAAGTAGGATATTCCCCATTTTTTATATAATTTACATTTTACCATCGTTAATGTATATAAATGGCACATGCTTGCAAACCCCATAGAAGAAGAAAAGTATAATTGTCTTTGGGAGTAAGGGACTAAATGTTGGAAAAGAACAGTATTACCTCCTAAATAAATTATTTCAAGTTAATTTATAATAATTATCTTATCAATAGGTACGTACTTGAATTTTCATAGCTTTTTCACAACACGTCTAATATTTTTTGTATAGATAAGATACCAAAACGAAAGTTTCAACAAAATATTTGGTTATTTAGGATTTATCTTTTCATATTTAATATTTCATTCTTGTTAGTTGACAATATTTATTCTGTTTTCGATTCTAGATCTAGAATCAGTTTTGGTTAATTTCATATTTAATACTGTTGATAATTTTTTAATTCATTTATCAATATTGTTTTTCATAGTTCTGACTGTTATTCCTTAGCTTAACAATAGATTACAAGGTTACTTCGTTTAAAGGGACCAAACGTGTTATATTATCCAACACTTCATGGCTTGGAGGCAAAAATCCTTTCTTGGGTATTGCTTATATTGTGGTTGGTAGTATATGCCTATTACTTGCTGTTATCTTCTTAATTATTCACTTCAAGTATGGTAAAAGGTAAGCAAGATTTTCCTTAAAAAAAAAAAAAAAAAAATTAAACCTTACCTTAGTATAAAGAATGTTAATAGTGCTCAATGTAGTGCATGAATGTGATCACTGGGTACATTTCAACTGCTCCAGTTCAGTTACACAATTTAATGGATACTAATTTTTGTTGAATAGTTTCATACACATTCTCTTCAATGTTCTTCTAGATGTGTCAGTGTTTAGTTACAAGAGATAAAGCTTTAAATTAATTCAAGGATATAAAAAAACACAAAAAAAACCACCTGCTTTTAGCTTTGGGGCTCGGTACTTTTAAATTAGAAAAAAAGACAATCGATTTTGGGATATTTATTTCATGTTTTGTTTATACATTGATGTATTTACTTTTGTTTCTATTCAAATTAGAAGTATGTTATATTTCGTTTTAAGCAAACTATCAATTATTCTCTTTTCCTCTAAATATGGTATTTTAAGCTTCAATGTTCCTTTCCGACTAACTACTAAAAGTTGTTCATTTAATTTTTTTTTAAATTATATTACATAACCTACAGATTAACCTGAGGTCATTTTCTGTTTGTTTCATAATTATTGTTTAAAATATCAAGTCTTTGGGGAAAAAGGGGGGGGGGGGTTCTAAAAAAAAATTGCAAGTTTCATTAAAATTTAACAAAAAAAGTTCTGATGATATTTTTATTACCAAATTCTAACCTCAGTATCTTGTTCAAGATCCATTTAACCTTTATAAAAAATCTATCTCATTTGTTTGGAACCTTCCAAAAAGAGGTACTTAAAAAATATGCAATATAATACTATGGGTAAAGGAAGTACAGAGTCCCCTTAAATTTCTCAACATACATTGTATAACAGGACTCCCACGTCATTAAAAGTGAATAATATTTTTGAACTTGTTTTCAAGGTCTTGAAAGTACTTGAAAATGCTTAGAGGTGCTTAAAAACCCTTGAAAATGCTTGGAGGTTCTTAAAAGTCCTTAATTTTTGTGGATGTTGTTTGCCCAACAAATTTATTAAAATACAACTCGGACCTGCTATCCCCGCATAACCGCCATTTATCCCCACTGCAACGAAATTCTCTGACATATTTGTATTACACATGCGCCAACTTATAATTTTTTTGGTAGAATATACTTTATTAAAAGTTTATATATAGACATGATGCCGGAAAACAAATTTTCAAAGGTTCTTAAAAACATTATTTTGGTCCTTAAATATCATTGATTTTTATTCTTTGATTTGAGTAGAACCCTGAATAAACAATTTAAATCGTGCACGCTGTTAATATTAAATTGTGTATTTTAATGAATTGATCAAAAGTTCAAATATACAATTTCAATACAAAAGCATCTGAATTTTAGCTGATCAATGTTAATGATTTTCCCTCTTAGCTCCCCTTTCCTCACAGATTACTTCACAAGCTTTTAATATTTGAAATTTAATTATTATATAGTATGAGAAATTTTATTGTATCATTAAAATTATTGAATCATCCTTCCTGCATACTTTTTTGTTGAATTTTAGTGTATTCCTTCCTCGAGCTTTTTTGACGAAATTTTTGGGTATGGTTGCTTCTGCTTGCCTTCTTAACAAATTTTGGGATTTCCTCCTTTTTGCTCTCTGATCACTCTCATCTCTGTAATTATATCTTGTAAAAATAATTAAATTTATAAAATATTATTGTCAATCTTTAACTTGAGTTTTTTTATTTTCAGTACACATGATTTGGTAAATATTTCTCAACGGACTCCTTACTGATAAAGCATTGAATGTTTTTCTGTCCACATTCCATATTACTTGCCTTCATAAGAATAGGTGTACATAGAAGTGATTCCTTTTATGTTGGCTTCCAGTTGTGTGATGCTTTGCATTATTAATGTGTGCTAGACATATCTATCGTGTTTGTAAATAAAATTCTAACAATGTTACAATCAAGATGGTTGATGTTGCATTTCTCTGGCTTATACAAAACTCTTTATAAGGATTTGCTTGAATATAAATATAGTAAAAATGAAAATGTTTATTATTTCTTTATATATTTTATCTGGTCATACTTTTTTTTTCATGATTTGTATTGCAAGGATGTTGCCTCTCTTTATTTAATTTTTTTTTACTTATAATTATTTAATTTGTATTTCAATACGTTAAATTATTTTACTTATCGAAACCTTGCTCTGTATCTTCTAGTCATTACTAACACTTAGTTTTTAAAAAAAGAACAGTTGATTTTTTTCTTACCAGTCAAGATTAATAATTTATAATATGAAATAAAACATCAATAATATTTCTTTTAGAATTATTTTCTTCTGGTATAGATTTTTTTATTGACAAGAGAAGAACTTGTATTTGAATTTGAATGAAAGTTTCAAATTGTTTTTGTCTAATTTTTATTGCAGGTATAAATCTATACACTTATTGTGATAAAATTTCAATGCACAAATTTCAGTCATAAAGTATAAAGGCATATATTTTATTTTATTGTCACTTTGCAGAACAAGCACAGCGTGCTATTTCACAATTTATATATCACATTTTATAATTCCAAGTTGAACTAAATTTTTTCAGATATTGTGTTTTAATAAAGGACTGCATTTTAAGCAAGTAGGTTTTTATTTCAGATTCTTGTGCCTTGTAGAAAAAGCAATTGAAATAATGATTTTTTTTCTTCTACTTATTCCTGTGTGAAACGGAATTGTTAATTTAAGGAGGTGCTATTTTTCAATAGAACCTTATTTTACAGTTTATTTGTTATTGCAACATATAAATTTTCTCTGCAAAACTGATATAAAATATTAATATGAATTCAAACTTTCAGCTACTATTTAAAAAGCTTTTGAATATATTAAGGTTCTTCTGACAGTATTATATGTGGCCTATAAAGTTTCTACTACATATTTTTATATAGATGCTGTATTAGTGCAATAATTGTGTTCATTTGGATTTCTAACTAGTTTAAATTACAATATTTCTATCTGAAGAATTCAGATTAAGTCTATTTCAGATTTTTGTATGGTGTATAGATATTTATTTTTAATATTCCTTAAAGTTTCAATACTCATGCATATTTATCTTTATTTTATGTGAGTAAAATATTCGAGAAAGTCATTCTCTGTTGAAAGATCCCAAAATTGTCAGCAACAAATACTTTGCAAATAAATTGTATATTCATTAGCCGTTTATACTTTCAACATTGTTTCTTTAATTTCTTTATTTTTTTCATTGTATTTAAAAAATAAATTAGCTTATTAATGGCTTTTTAAAAAAGTTTAACAATACTTAATTTCCTTTAGAATTTATTTAAAATTAATAAGTTGAATGATATATCAAATTTCTGCCTGGTAAAATCATACAATGAACCTCTAAGTCTATGTGTGTAATAAGTTAATTTTTAATTTTGTAAAAATATTGCTCGAGGTTTTACTGCAACTTTTTGTTACAGGATTTTTTCCCCCAAAATTTCTATGTTTAATTTTGCAAAGAATTATTTTAGGTAAAGTTGCTCTTTGTATTAGTACTTAGTTATTGCAAAATAATTTATCTGTATCATATATATGTGCAAATTTGGAATTGAAATAAATGTGTTCTAACTTTCATGAAATTTTGTGGTAATTATTTTACTTGAATTTCAAAAGTTGCAATTTTCTGCATCAAGTTAATCTCCTCTAAAGAAAATTATAAGCGATTGCTATAAACAATTAAACTTGTAATTTGGTAGCCATTGCAATAAACTAACTAGTTTAAGCTAGAGACATTGGCTGATACAAATAAGTGTTATTAATATACCACCTTACTTCCCTTGGAGATTAAAGAGATTTAAGAATGTAAGATTCTCTTGTCTTTGAGTTACCTTCTATATTTCCCTGCAAAGGCATCTATAGAGGATTATTGAATATTTAGTTAAATACACATTTTTTAATAGAGAGCGCATCAGATTGAGTTAAAATGGTGCTTAAAAAAAAACTATCTCGTGAGTGACCTTATTAAATTTTTATCTCTCCAAACTTGATTTAAAGCACCATAAATTTTAAACAAACCATATAAATTTTGCACACTTACAAATATCAATCTATAAATATTGTAGTATTATACATGCAAATATTCTCTGAAATGTATTTTATAAACTGTTGGTATTTCATAAAAATCCATTCAGTTGTTCGATATGTGGCAAAATGTAAATGCAGGCAGATCAATAGATTATTAGATCAATTTGTCATTGGATTATTGTTGTCAAATAGATGAGTAAATGAACAGACAATATTGACTGCCTTTTATTGTTAGTTAATATCATTAAGGTAAAATTCTATGAAATGTCTTTTCAAATTTAGATAAAACTATATTTAATCTTCTGGCAGTTATGAATATTCGTGAATTGAGAAGAGTTTAATAGGGTGTTTTGTAGCGTATTATGTTGAAATTTGGTTTATAACTAAAAGTTTGTACACATGGGAAATTTTTTATTATTATTACTATAACTTATTTTAGAATTTTATAGTTAGAGATGAAAAAAACATAATTTACTTAACCTATCAAAAATTATAATGATTTTGTAAATTTTCCTACTTTGCCAACTAAGGATTTTTTTATCGTCACCTAAATGCATTAGATCTTAATTATAGTTGCAATAATTTAGTTTACATGAAGGACACATATTCCGTACCTTTTTGTATAGAGGTGCACTGCTAAGCTAGGATGGGATTCATTTTTGTATATTTTGGGCCTGTTTACTAGAAGACGATCAGATGTTTGGTCTGTAATACATAGTAGAACATGTGAACTAAACTTTTATATCTAGTAGTGAACATTATTCGCTAACTTTTTACTTTCAATTACACATATGTAATATACATAGGATAATGAAAGTATAGCATTCGGTGAACAAAAAATCGATTCTATTGCATTTTCCCACATTTTGGAACCCTTGATTTCAAAAAAGTGATATGGAAAAAATGTCTGAATGAATAGTAGATCAAACTTATGTGAAACGTTTAGTTGACTTCGAAATCTGATTAAAATCGAAAATATTCAATGAGAAGCAGTAGTTTAGGTTTGCTTATTGTAAATGACTAGTACAACAACATTATCGGCCGTACACACATTTGTTTAGTTCGAGGTTGAAGCGGTAACAAATCCTTCAAATACGTCTCCATTTTACGGCTATGCGAATTTCTTAATTGAATGAGAAGCAATGGCACATCATCACTAATATCGGATTTTGCAGAATGTATTGCAAACACTCTTTTGTTGGTGTTAGGAAAAGTACACGGCCCACCTAATAAAAATGCTCTAATTTACTTTTGTTCATAATTTTTTTCTTTCAGATTTTCAATTAAAACTTTATGAACATAATAATTCTCTTACAATTACTATTTCATTATTACTGCTTATTAAATTAAATTTGACCACTTGGTGTAACATAATAGGAAGTGGGCATAATATCTTCAACAACATGTTAGCAGAATTCACAATTAATACAATTTAACTTCGTAAAATATCATAATTCTGAAGTCTTTGTATTCGAACAAGCAGCGAAATACTTCTATTTTCAATGGCGATCGATTCAGTACGAGCAAATTGCATACTTAAGAGTTTTATTCTATCAAAATAACTGCAAGCACTCTTCAACGGGAAACTTAAAGCTACACAGATCTCAGTTTTGAACTAATAATTCCTTTGTATTCCGTATATATTTTGGTGTAATCCCCAAGATCGTTCGGTGAGTGGCTAAATTGAAGAATGCATACTAATAATTATTCGGTCAAGGCAACTTGGGTGAAAGCCTACCTGAAGAGGACTTCTAATATTGTTGAGAGTTGATCTCTTTTCCATTACCTAGAGTGAGAGAAAGGGAACTGTGAAATGGGGTAGATATTTTCATTTTAGGAATTCATGAGAAGGGGGAAAGAGTTAAAGTCTCAGGAAGCGGTGAAGGCCTCTGAAGAGCTCAAAGGGGCTTATGCTGTTCAATATGCGCAATCACACAATTCAAAGTCCCTTTCATTTTGAACCGTTGGGAGATGCATCTGTTTCCGAATAAATGAAAAATATTGGGAAGGAAGTTTAAATTCGAATGTTCTCTTTCCCGAACATTCACTAGGATCCAATCCAATTTCAAACCTTCGATGGCGCATTTAAATCGAAGAATTAGTCATTTTTGACGAATTCCGATAGTGGTCGATAAAGTTTGCAGTTGGTAATTCTGAAGGAGCGTTGAAAAATTTTATGGAGGGGTGCAAACTTCTGATACTATCTAATTAAAATATGAACTTATTACTAATGCAATTAACTTTTTAATTAAAAAGTAAGAACTTATTATTAGTGGAATCTGGTTAATTTTTCTATAAAGCAAAGAAATTCCTCGTTTAAAACATAGTAATTTAAGAGTTACTCAAGAATAACACCTTAATTAATTACCATTATAAATAATTACATCTAAAGGTATATTTAAATAGAAGTGTGGTTTGTATAGAGCAACGTTTTTCTCAGCTCATTTGATAGAAATTATTCGAATTAAAGCAAAAAAAGTGTTAGAAATTTTTTGAATTCCATTTTTAAATATCAAAGATAAATACTTAAAATCAGAAAAAATTAAGGTTTTCATTGCTCAAACTACAAGCTTACTGATACTCTGCGCTTCTATTTTATTTCTAATAAAAAAAAAATTAAAAAATCTCTGTAAATCCAGATAAATCTATCAGAAAAATCATTACAAAAATCAGACAATTTTTTTTAACAGGATTTTATTACCACCCTGGTAGAACATACCACTTTGACGTACTACTCAGCGACCGAATTGATTGACAACTTTCTTTTGTATCATCAGGATGAATCCAACAACCTGGCCTCTTCAGCTGTTCGGGAGAGTATGTGAGTGACGTTTCCTAAGCTTCCCGGAGACCTCGGAGGGGCGTCACTTTCTAATAAGACCAGGGCTTAAGGGACCAAACCGATGCCCTGCTCACTCCATTATCTGCGTCAACGTCTCATTAAAGGGATTTCAGTCAGTAATAAGCAGGCAGGTGCGAATGCGGAGAGAGTGGGTTTGCGAGTCAAGCCCCTTTTATACTAATGGAGTTGCGCCTATTATTATAACTACATGCTCTTTCTTACCTGTGGTCTTGGGAGGATTACGGTCAGAGTTTGTGAAAATAATATACTTTTAAATAAACTACACTTTCATGAGAAAATATTTATCTACTTTGTATGGCACTTGATATCGTTCAAAGTCTATTAATATTGGGTAAAGTAAAATTCACATGTTTGTGTTGCTGTTGAAAGTTTTTTTCCTTGATCTATACTGCTACAGATTTGTAAGGGAGGATCTAAAATGCTAATAGACAGAGAGGTAACTGCAATTTTTGGACCCCATCGAACATCATTCTGAATTTTTTATAGAAATTGGAGAAAAGTGAGTAGATTACGAATCCACTGGTTTTGTCGTGGCAAAAATGGCAGAAACTGGTCAAAAATCGACTTTTAATAAGTTGAACTAAATCCAATTGCCAAATGTGCCATAACTTGCCAAATAATGAGCATTTTTTTATTTGGTAACCCTTACTCTTTAATTTTCAATTAAGAAGGCTGCAGACGATTCGGATGTGTGGTTAAATGGCTACTTGCATCTTTTACGAATGAGCCAAATTGGCAATAAACATTACGTCACTGATGACGTAACTGATGTCGCCAATTTGGCTTACTTTTAAAAGATACAAGTTTTCCGAGCCAGAGATCAGAAATCGTTTGCGCTTTTTCTCATTGAAAATCAAAATGCAGTGGGTTGCCAGACGAAAAAGTTTGTTCTCTTTTTGCCAAGTTATGACATATTTGGCAATCAGATTTTAGTTTAACTCATTCCAAGTCGATTTTTGATCAGTTTCGGCCATTTTTGCTAAGGCAGACCATTGGATTCTTAATATACTCACTTTTCTCCAATTTCTATAAAAAATTCAGAATGATGTCCGATGGGGTCCAAAAATTGCAGTTGACCCTCGGACTATAAATATTTGCAATAAAAAGTGGTAAAGCTAAGGTTTGCCGATATCTTAAGCTAACTTCAATCTGTTTAAAGACTTATAAATATTTGTTTATACGCTTCAACTATCTTAGAATATATAATAGATTTTTAAATCACCTTAGAATTAAGTTTAATGTACTTAGAGTAATTATTTTTTTTAAAAACTAACTGAAAAGGATAGGTTGTCCGACGTTATCGAGCAAAGTTTCCAATAAGCTTCCAACTAAAGAATGATTAATTAAAAAAACATGGACAAATCCACCTCCAGTACAAAAATATATTTGGTATTGTTTAACATTTGAAACACATTTGGTGTTTTATACATTAATTTTGTGATTTTAAAGCGTAAAAACTTATGTTACAATAGAAACACTCTGTGTTTTCTTACCAAATTATTTACAACCAAAAAACACTTTCTTTTGGGCTAGTTTTCCTGCACCTGGTTTCTTTTATCATTGTTTTCCTTCCAAAATTTTACTGCTTTTCGTTTCCCAAATTTCTTCTTACTTCATATTTTGGAGCTTCAAGCTCATTTTTATAAGAAATTGCCGACAACATCTTCGCAGAGCTATTCTTTCAGCTGTCGCTTTCGCGTTTTCCTGATGTTGCTAAATGATCCATAAATTAGAGGTCACTTAGTTGCCTCGTGATAACAAAGCCAGGTAATAAATTCAAACTGAGATAGTATTTCTTCGAAATGGTCGAGAAACTCTGGAAATAACAACAATAATAATAGTAGTACTAAATGAGCACCATTTATTGGGGGTTTGCATTGCCTTTTGCCTATTCCTTTTCAAAACAAATTGAAATTTTTTATGCTTGTAGATGAAAAATGAGCAAGTAAGTGAATATAATCTATAGTGGTTTCTACATAGTTGAAATCTGTATACTGAGGTAGTGTTTTTAGATTTTGTGGGCAATTATAGAGGCCACAGAGACGATCATTGAATGCTGTGTGTTCGGATTATTTTCTTGATAAAAAATGAAGTTATTTGTAATATTCGAATTTTAAGCTGACAAATCTAATTTATCATTTAAAATATTCAAATAGAGTTCATGATTCATAATTCCATCATTAAACACCAATTTATCAAGTCCTAATGATGACAAGCACCCATACACAGGGACACTTCCACTGCCATGCTTTACTGTTGCAACCTTGCAACAAAGTTCTTGAGATTAAGTTCATAATTTTTCTTCTCCCCACAATTGTGAGTTAATCGAAACCAAAAATTTTACATTTGTTTTTATCATCAAAGAAGACATGATTCCAATTCGTTTCTGGCTTATTTATTATTGCCTTTGTATAGAAACGCCGAAACTTTCTATTTTTAGTATTTTACGAAATTTTTTCTTCGTGTAGAACTCCCAAGGTAGTCCAACTGATCTGACAGCTTTTCAATTGAAGTTGAAGTCAATTTTTTTTCCTAAACATTCTGACGAAACTTTCATAGCACACAAAAGTGGATTTTTCTCAAATTTTCTTACAATAAATTCCTTTTCACGTTCAAATAGCTGTGTTGGGCAATCTCTTTTTGGCTAGTTTTGGATTCTATTTTCTTGTTTGAAACGTTTTATTACATACTAAACAGTTAAATAGAATAAACTTAATATATTAGCCATACATAGAATGCATTTACTATTATTACGATGGAAATATGATTAATTATAGACTGCTGTTTGTTGATTTTGTACTGTCACGAACCATTTTAAAGAATAAATAGATTTTATAAATAGAAAAGGCAAATATTACAGGCAATCGATTTTCTAAATGTCACCACAATGCCAAATTTAAAAAAAGCGTAAAAAAATTAATTTTATTTATGAAATTAGCAAAAAATTTTATGGTGTACGAACACTTTTGTGGTATTTTTTTGTCTTCTTCTATGAATTTATATTTTTATAAAAATAAAACGATTCAATACTTCTTTTTAAAATTTCATTTAGAATAAAATAGACATTTTACCAAAAAAAAAAAAAAAAAAAAAAAAAAAAAAAAAAAAAAAAAAATGAAGTTAGTATTTGAATTCAATTCCAAACTAGAGCACATTTTCTACAAATTTTTAAGGTGTACGAAGACTTTTGGAAGACACTATATACTTTCCCGAAAATTCCAGAGCAAGCGATTTTGCCCCTCCCCCAATCAGAATACACAGAATATTCGCGAAATTTTTTAATTAATTCCCGTGTTGCTAACTTTTTTAAGTCGATATTATTGTTGTTCACGAATGAAAATAGAACTTTAGAAAAAAATACGTACACTATTTACAATTATTTACAGAAAAATTGCGTAACAACAAAATTGTTCAAAGGCATAGCAACAATTAAGATAGTTCTACTTGAAATTGTTATAAAAAGTTTGCATTAACTGTCAAAAGGTTTCAGTTGTTAATGTCCTTTTTGATAAATGTTTACTTATTTCAGTTTATCAAGGTATGTAGAAGATTTTTTTTTGATGAACCACGCATTCATTAACAAATTCTACATTTTATCCTCTTAATCAAAAACTTCAAAATTTTAAACTTACTTTGATGGTCTTTTGTAATGGAATTTTAAGACTCATGACTTAAAAAACCCGGAATTAGTGAGTTTATTGCAATAAAAAATGCTTTATAATGACTTAATGATTAAAAAATTCTGCGTTCTTTCTTAGTCACAATTCTTCCTTCAGCAACGTTTTTAAGCCTTTATAATTGCACCCTACTGTTCCAGAGAACGAACGTTTTTCTTAACAAAAAACAAAAATATCACATCGTAACTCTCTCAATGAGAAAATGTAATTGTTTCCTTCCACTTTTTTTTTTAAACGTTAAACTAACCGTTTTAATCTCCTGATAATTGCTGAATGTTCCCTGTAGGTTTTAATTCCCCAAAATGTTTTGAAAATTCCATTAGAATCACGACATGTGCCTTAACTTCGTAAGTCTCAACGTGACTAAAGAAGTTCGGTTCGGTTTACAATACTCTTGAAATAAAGTGGAAAAAAATTAAACGCGCTTTGCGTTAACCAACATTTAATTGTCTAGTAACAAAAATTGCTTGATGCTTTTTTTTTCTCTCCTTTATATAGCAATTTTCAAGTAATTTCTTTTGCATTGAGAATCACTACTTAAAGTCAACGGTGCAGAGGCGAAAGTATTCTTTAATTTAAAACAGCAATTAAGGTTGGATTTGTGATCCGCATATTTAATCTCTTCAGGTAGATGGGGATATAATTTTTCTAGTTGCTTTAATTAGCGGTTAGGAAAATTTGAAGAGTGACCTTTTTATTTTTGTCTAATTTTCTAGAGAAAACATTTCAGTATGCTACTATTGGAGAGAAGAGCTTACAAACTGACTTAAGGATGCAAAATGCACAAAAAGCAATTGATTAAAAAACTTTTTATGAAATAAAGAAAGTCATGAATGTAGCTTTTGTTTTAAGATCTTTTATACTGACTTTTTCCACATCAAAAGAAATTAAAATTCTTTCAGAATTCTTTATTTTTTTGTGTAAATTGATTGTACTTTTTGTGCAAACTATTTGAAGATTAAATTAACAAGTATGCTTAGTCTTTTTTGGTAGTATGCAGTGCTGAAAAATCACAACCGACTTATAATTACAGAAGAAACGGCGGATAAGGATTTTATAACATGCTGTTTTATGAAACAATAGAAAATACTTTTTTTCTTGTCATACAAAAATTACGTCTTACTTATTTGCATTTGATAGTAACTTAAAGTAACCTTTGAAATATAAAACTTCAATTAACGTCTCAATATATTTTTTTAATTTACTTACGTTTTTATTTCGTTCTTTACGTTAGAATTTAAAATAAAGTTAACTTTAAACCGTAACTTTACAGCTTAATACGATTGTTATTAATCAATCATCTTTTGCTTCTGATCCAATATTTACTCTTATTTTTTTTTTTTTTTTTGTAAATTTTAATGCATTAATGCAAAGATATAAAAGATACGCTATCTAAATTAACCTTGATCAATGTTGCTTATAATTAAACGGTGAAGGGGGGAAAAAAAGGGAGAATCACAAAATTTGTTTTGATGCTATTTCAAAAGAAAAACAAAGTATAATTAACTAGTTTCATTCTAAATTCTTTGCAACTACATTAGCCTATGACTTCAATTTTAATTTCGATGCCCGTAGACGAATTCATTGTACACTATCTGGCCAAAAGTATTCGGACACCCCTTAAAAAGAAGTTCTGGCGAGTGACGCAATTTGATACGTAATTGAAAGCTATAAAAGTGTTGGTAGTGGTTTGTCAGATTGTATTTATGCGTTTGTGAGGCAAAGGAGCTTAGTGAGTCAAAGGAGCTTAGTGAGTTTGATCGTGGCAGAATAGTGGGATGCCAGTTGGGATGCCTTTGTGGGAAATCAATTCGTGAGATTGCGGGCATTCTACAGAAGCCTAAATCCACTGTGAGTGATGTAATTGTGAAGTGGAAACGTCGAGGCAGTGAAACGGCAGAAAAACGAACCGGTAGGCCGAAAACACTTGGTGAACGCAGCCGCACAACTCTGAAAAGGGTAGTGAAACAAAATAGCAAGTCCTCGTTGGTGGAAATTTCTCAGGAGTTCCAAAGTTCATCAGGCGTTAGTGTTAGCAGCAGGACTGTCCGTCGAGAGTTAAAAGACTTGGGATTCCATGATCGTGCAGCCGCTCACAAGCTGAACATCACTCCACAGAATGTGAAGCATCGATTGCAATGGTGTAGAGCTCACCGTCATTGGACTGTGGACATGTGGAAAACTGTTCTTTGGAGTGATGAATCTCGCTTTACAGTCCGGCAGTCGGATGGACGCGTCTGGGTTTGGCGGATGCCCGGCGAACGTTTCTATAATGACTGCATTGTGCCGACTGTTAAGTTTGGTGGTGGAAGCATAATGGTGTGGGGATATTTCTCGTGGTTTGGCCTGGGTCCATTAGTTCCTGTGGTTGGAAACATGAACTCTAAGATGTATGTGGACATTCTGGACAATGCTGCACTCCCAACTCTATGGCAATATTTCGGGGAAGGCCCATTTCTCTTCCAGCAGGATAACTGCTCCATTCACACATCGAGGCTTGCACAGACGTGGTTTGACGAAATGGGTGTTCAAAAACTGGACTGGCCTTCTCAGAGCCCCGATCTAAATCCTATAGAACACCTTTGGGACGAATTAGAGCGCAGATTACGTAGCCAGCCAAATCGACCATCTTCACTGCAAGCACTCACTTCAGCTGTGATGGACGCCTGGAAGGCAATTCCTATGGTCACCTATCAAAAATTGGTGGAAAGTCTTCCCAAACGTGTGCAGGCTGTCATCAATGCAAAAGGGGGACCAACATCATATTAATATGTGCCTCAGGACGCTCTAAGTCCATACCACTGGTTGTCCGGATACTTTTGGCCAGATAGTGTATATTATGCTGCAAGTATTTTTTTTAACGAAGCAGAATGAGGAAAGTGATAGACCTTTTATCGTTAGAAAATGACTTATTTTTTGGAAAAGTATTGCTGCAGCTGTTTAGACGAAGTTACCGGCTGGAATACCGAAAAGATGCGAATGCGAATGTATTTAAATATTGAAAACGGAATTCACAGTCATACAGTCCTTGTTGAAAAGAATTTATTCTGAGACAAAAGACATCAATCAAAATTGTGATTCAAGTCGTTTCAGTTAGATTTTACTGTACATTTAAAAAAGAGCTGCACTGTGCGCAAACTTTTAAATTCCCATACAACCTAAATTTAGTTCAATGAACAATACAAGTATATTTTCTGGAAATATTTGTCTTGGCATTATAGAATGAAACGTTTTGTGATTATCTTTTAACTACTAAAGAATCTTTTTTTTTTTCTCTTACCACTGATCACTGAGTTCTTTTGTCAGTTTTTAATGTCTCATCAATTTTGCTATCTTTGAATTTCTCTTTCAAATAAGTGTGAAAGTTGCACTTATTTAGTTTTTTTGTCTTGAGGCGATTCACTCATATTCTTTAAGAAGCACGTTTAAAATATATATTAAAAGGAACAATAATTTTAAAATTAGATAACAGGTGGCTAAATTTTATTTTCACCCATTCAATTTCTATTCTATGAACCGCAGCCTTGTTTTTTACGTCCTCAGAGACGACAATATGTTCATCGGTGACTACTCAACGCACAATGCCTATTTTGCATGTCTTAACCCTTTGAGTACTGAATTATTTGAAGATTTGTATGCCCATGGGACGGATTTAGATGGACGGATGACGAGTCAGACTCGTCTACCGTAACTTCGCCCAAGTAAGCAGATGACGAGTCTCTCTCGTCAAATGTATCCAAAGGGTTAATACAAATCTCATTCATCGATATAGATAACAACTGGATAGACAGTTTAACGCTGGAGAAACGAGCCGTTGCCACCGCGGAAGCTAGATGCTTGGATGGAGGAATTTGTATTGCCGATGTGGATTTTCTTCGATCTTTATAGTATACTAGCTGAATACCCGTGCTGCGCTACGAAATTTTACCATTAGCATTTTAGCGATCAAAAGACATTCATGTATTCTACACTTCAGACGTTTGCTCCCATTTCGATCCCGACAAATTGATTTATCAAAATAGGAACTTTCCTTTGTTGACATTTTAAACGAAATTTATAATTGTGAATAGTAAACTGGTATAGTTTATTGTGTTTATGTTTGCTCTTAGTTCTAAATTTCAAAGTAGTAGCTGTGTTGGAATTAAGTTAATTAGACATTAAGTTAATCCTCGTATAGTTTCAATGTTGCGTCGTCTTTTCATCCCTTAAAAATTCGTTAATCGATATTGGAATGACTTATTTTTTTAACATTTGCAAAAAAAAATCAGAAAAATGACTACATTGGAAGAGGAACATTCGGATATCCCTCGTTTGGAACATTTAACCCCTTCTCGACCCCTTAAAGTTGGTTAATCGAGAACAGAATAGCTTACTTTTTCTATGTTTAATCTTTTTTGACATTTGTACCAAATTTCCGAGTTGTGACCATATGGGAAGTGGTACATTCGAATATTCCTCGTTTGGAACGTTTAACCCCTTTTCCACCCCTTGATCCACCCGAGATCGGAATAGTTTACTTTTTCTGCGTTTGTCTTTATTGATATTCACACCAGTTTTCAGAATTGTGAAAATATGAGAAGTAGGACATTCGAATATATCGCTCGTTTGGAACGTTTAACCCCTTTTTGACCTCTTAAAGTGGGTTCATCGAGATCGGAATAGCTAACTTTTTCTATGTTTACCATTGTTGACATTTGTACCAATTTTTAGAGTTGTGACTATGTGAGAAGTAGGATATTCGAATGTCCCTCGTTTGGAACGTTTAACCCCTTTTTGACCTCTTAGAGTGGGTAAATAGAGATCGAAATAGCTTACTTTTTATACGTTTGTTTTTGTTGATACTTGCACCAGATTTCAGAGTTGTGACGAAAGGGGAAGTAGGACATTCGAATATCCCTCGTTTGGAACGTTTAACCCCTGTTCCACCCCTTAAAGTGGGTTAATCGAGATCGGAATAACTTACTTTTTCTTCGTTTGTCTTTATTGATATTCTCACCAATTTTTAGAGTTGTGAAGAAATGAGAAGTAGGACATTCGAATATTCCTCTTTTGGAACGTTTAACCCCTTTTCGACCCATTAAAGTGGGTTAATCGAGATCGGAATAGTTTACTTTTTCTATTTTTACCATTGTTGATATTTGTGCCGATTTTCAGAGTTGTGACTATGTGGGAAGTAGGATTTTCGAATGTCCCTCGTTTGGAACGTTTGACCCCTTTTCGACCCCTTAAAGTGTGTTAATCAAGATCGGAATAGTTTACTTTTTCTATTTTTACCATTGTTGATATTTGTGCCGATTTTCAGAGTTGTGACCATGTGGGAAGTAGGATTTTCGAATGTCCCCCGTTTGGAACGTTTGACCCCTTTTCGACCCCTTAAAGTGTGATAATCGAGATCGGAATAGTTTACTTTTTCTATTTTTACCATTGTTGATATTTGTGCCGATTTTCAGAGTTGTGACTATGTGGGAAGTAGGATTTTCGAATGTCCCCCGTTTGGAACGTTTGACCTCTTTTCGACCCCTTAAAGTGTGTTAATCGAGATCGGAATAGTTTACTTTTTCTATTTTTACCATTGTTGATATTTGTGCCGATTTTCAGAGTTGTGACTATGTGGGAAGTAGGATTTTCGAATGTCCCCCGTTTGGAACGTTTGACCCCTTTTCGACCCCTTAAAGTGTGTTAATCGAGATCGGAATAGTTTACTTTTTCTATTTTTACCATTGTTGATATTTGTGCCGATTTTCAGAGTTGTGACTATGTGGGAAGTAGGATTTTCGAATGTCCCCCGTTTGGAACGTTTGACCCCTTTTCGACCCCTTAAAGTGTGTTAATCGAGATCGGAATAGTTTACTTTTTCTATTTTTACCATTGTTGATATTTGTGCCGATTTTCAGAGTTGTGACTATGTGGGAAGTAGGATTTTCGAATGTCCCCCGTTTGGAACGTTTGACCCCTTTTCGACCCCTTAAAGTGTGTTAATCGAGATCGGAATAGTTTACTTTTTCTATTTTTACCATTGTTGATATTTGTGCCGATTTTCAGAGTTGTGACTATGTGGGAAGTGGGAGAATTAGTGATGAGTGAGTCAGTGAGTCAGTGAGTCAGTGAGTGAGTGAGTGAGTGAGTGAGTGAGTGAGTGAGGGCTTTGCCTTATATATATAGAGATTCGAGTTACTTTTGATATTTGGCCAGAAGAAAAAAAAAAGAAAAAAAAAAAGAAAAAAAAAAGAAAAAAAGAAAAAAAAACATATTTGAAGAAAATAGTGTTTAACCAATAAATATAACTGATCAAAATAATTCTAAGTATAGGATTTGTATATTTAGAACAAACATTTGAGATTAGTTACTATCGATATCTGTAAACGTGTTTCATCTTTATTGATTCGAGTTTAATTCTTTAAATTTAAATTACGTGAATTAAATGTTTTAAAAATAAATTATTATGTACAAGTTATGAAAAGTATAGTAAACAAATGAAAATAGACTTTTAAACAAGAACAATTTAAATTTCAAAGGCAAACTATTATACTAATTTTTTATACTCAATATTATTATATAACTTATGATTTTAAATATATAAGTTTTGAAACTTGTTTATTGCAAGTCAAACACATATATTTATTTGGTCCTATAATTCTGAAATGAGAAAAATGTAGAAAACTTTACCAAAACTAAATAAGTTCAGGCATTGTTCATAATAATATTACAGAAAATTGTTTTTGAGGATTTCAAGTTAAAAATCAAATAAATTACAGTTTAATAAAAAAAATTTAAATGGAGAAAAAATGTAAAAAGTAGTCGGGGAGTTTTTCCCAAGGAAAAAAAAATGTTTTGTGGTTAATCTAGATCTAAACATTGTTAAAAAGGACCAATTTATTCAATTTATGCCTGATGGTAGTTTTGTTTCTTTGATGATCAAGTGTAACTCTCTTGGCATTCGAAAAAAATCTAATGTTGCCATAAGTTCTTGCAATTAGTTTTATTAATTGCGTTTGGTGGAGATCCTCCACAACAAATTCCCCTTCAGTTGAATGTATAAAACCCAAAGTATTTAATTTTTTGACAATGTTACCCTGTGACAAATATTTAAAACAGAATAAACAATGTAATCTAAAGGTTTTTCATACATACATATATACCGTAAAATGGGGTGAATAGGAACAGCGGGGTGAATCGGAACGAAACTTCATGAAATTGCAAAGAAATTATTATTTTACACAAATAAAGCAGTTTTATAAATTATATATATATTTTTCATTTGGTTAACATATTTTTAATCTTGGAACATGTTTTATAGGGTTTTCAACACTGTCCTTTTTTTAAAAAAAATTCTGAAACAGCGTGCATACAATCCAATGAGTTTTAACCTCTCCAAAACTTATCCCGTAATTAATAACATGTACCAGTTATAGACTTAACTAATATATTTTTAGATAAGTATAAACACACACAGCATGCCATACTTAATTTAACTTGGTTTTAAAATCTTTTTATTTTACGAATTTTTATGTTTTGCCTCGTCTCGATTTTGAGATTTGCGGGGTGAATCGGAACACTTGAAAAGTGATATTAAAAAGCTGTTTTTGGCAAAATTATGTTCCACACGAGATTCAACGACTGAAGAAGAGTCTAATTACTCCCTTCAAGACAGTAATCAAGATTGCTGGCTTAAATAAATGTCAGAAGAGGAGCCTAGTTTCCGCATGGCAGAAAACCCGATTGTTCCAGTGGTTTTTTATCTAAATGACTTCATTATCTTTAAGTTATATTGGAAAATGTATGAAGACTCTATGTGAGAAAAGTTTTACACTCACAAGATTATTGCTATATAAGTGTGTTTTACAAAAACCGCTAATGAACGAAGAGATTTTCTGAAACAAATGAGGATGCTTTTCTCCTTTTTCAAGATATTTTAAAGAATTTGCAGTTATACGACACGCAAACATAAAGTAGATTAAAAAGTATTTTTAATATTAATGACTATTTAGATGAGTTATAGGAGAGTTATATAAGAGTTAATACGCTTTCAAACATATAATTTGATTTGACAATAATTGACAAACACAAATTTTATCCGGCTTATTAAATGATTTTTTAATGATAATTTTGTGTTCCTATTTACCACAATGCATTATTATTTGTTTTTTGCCACTCCTGTAAACATTTAAATAAGATCAGACATAAATTGTAACGAGTGTTCCGATTCACCCCTTTCTGCGGGGTGAATCGGAACACCATGAAAAAATTCAAAATAAATTAAAGTCCTAGTTTTTTCAAAATTTTTTGGGTTTATCCTCAAAGAAGGTAAGACCCAAGTTTCTATGTCAAAAATATATGTTCCTTAACGATCTTATTACAACCGATTATAACTTTGAAAGTTGAAAAGTGTTCCGATTCACCCCATTTTACGGTATATATATATATATATATATATATATATATATATATATATATATATATATATATATATATATATATATATATATTTTAAATTTGACACATAATGACGAAATAATTTTTCTGTTTGTTGTTCAACAAACAATACTCCATCAGAAGCAAATTTTAATCCACCTTTATTTACATTGCATGTAAACGATTTGGCATTTTGATTGTATTGCATAACATAAGTATGGCTATTGCAATGACCAATTTTGCTTTTGTTGTTAACAAACTTGTACATTCTTCCTAGGTTAGGTTTATGCTAAGCTTTTTCACTACATAACCTGAAATATAATAAAGAATATTATCAGCAACATCTGACAAAGTGTTGGACTCTATTAGAAGTGTTAACTCTTGAATGTTAGTGTTTAATTCGCTACTGTCTTCAGTACCATCAATTAAAGTACGCTTACTGTGGAACGAAATTCGGTTCAAATATTGAACATTGTGAACTGTAATCTAAGTTCAAACAATTTGCAATGGAATTTGGTGATACAGTGTTTCTAAACAGAAGTTTTCTAAGGGCATATTTAAATTGGTTTACGTTAGGGTTGTTATTGCATCCTCTTCTTGATCTTATACATGAAAATAGCAATTCCACATGATCCTGAAATATCTTGTACGTTAAGAAATATTTGCTAGGGTTCTCAATTTCTATCATCAAACGCATGGCCAGCTTTTGAATGTTGTTTATGCCTATTACAAAACCCAGTGGAAAGGTTTTACGGGGATGTTTGAAGACAGAAGTGTTCGCTATCTTTAAAGAAGAAATATAGCTCAACGTTTCGTTTAAAAAAGTTTCCTAGCTTGACTTATTTGCAGGCCTTAAAGGTGGTTTAAAACCTGAGCTAACCCGGTTGCGGCTGTTTAAACAATCAAAGAGCCTGTCAATTACTCTTATGAAATGAACAGTGGCTTTGCACCCATTAAAATTGGGATCGCTTTTCGACAAATGCTCGATTGCATCAGCTACACTACCACTTAAGGTTTGTGCAGCTAATCGTACATTCATTTTCTTGTTTTTGTACATTTTGTGAGCCCAGAAAGAGAACTAGCAAATTTAAGTTGTTCTTTTCTTTGAAAATTATTTAGTGTTGTAATATAATCCCATTTTACAACGCCAATATTTCGACCAAACGGTATAGTGGTTAGCGTGCTAGCTTCTAGACTGCGAGGTTGCGGGTTCGAGTCCCGTGTTAGGCATGGGTGTTTGTAAATGTATGTTGGCTTGTCTAATGACGAATGTCTCGGCGCATTATAGCCCTCGTGTTGCTGACGGCGCCAGATAATCTGAAAACAACCAACCAACGCCTATATTGGACATTATAAAAACCATTTCGGCTAAAGTATTTCTGGCTAATTTCAACATGTGACAGGGATCTAAAAATGCAAATACTTCTAACTCAGAAGCAAGATGTTTAAAAGAAGTTTTGAAATCGTTTCCTATTTCAAAATTACACCCTAAATCTGTCAATATGCGAGTGTTAGTTTCGCTTTCATTTTCCATTTCTTTGCCAAATGCCCTTGAAAACGCATAAAAGCAAGGATTAAATAAATATAAATCAAGTGTTTCATTCTAGATCAGAATACTATTTGTTCTGAATTTAAAAGAGATCATTTATGATATGAATTGCCATATAAGAGAACAACCATTAACCACGAGCGATCAATGTTAAAATTGTCATTTTAGATATTTTTCAATAATAAATAAAAATAATACATTTACATACTTGAATAACTACTTTTTACTTACCGGTGAAAACTGTTGTTGATATTTTTCCGATTTGAGCTGTTGTTGCAATTATATGCAACACAGTAGTTAACCATGATTCAGGAAATCTTCCAGTGTCAGGAAAACAAATATTAGTGCCGGCGCGTTTTTCGCCCTAGATTGCCATCGGAGCAGTCTATCCAGTTGTTTATCGATATCGAAGTATTTGGCAAGAAAAAGAAAAGAAAAGAAAAAAAAGAAAGAAAAAATATAAGAATAAAATATATTTAAAGAAAATAAATTAACCAATAAATAAAACAGATCATAATAATTCTAAGTATAGGATTTGTATATTTGGAACAAACACTTGAGATTTTTTACCGTTGATATCTTTAAACGTGTTTTATCTTTATTGATTTGAATTTAAATCTTTAAATTTTAACTTACATAAATTAAATGTTTTAAAAATAAATTATTATCTACAAGTTATGAGAATACAGTAGACAAATAAAAATAGATTTTAAAAGTATATTGATTTTAGAAGTAGAAATTAAAGATAATTGAAGATATACAGTAAACCAGTTGAAAATAAGTAGTAATAAGATTGCAAAATACAAATTCATTTATACTATAACTAATGTAATACAAAAAACAGTTTAAGTTTCAAAGGAAATCTATATCATATTAATTTTTCATACTCAATATAATTATATAACATAAGAATTTAAAGTTACAGGTTTTGAAACTTGTTTATTGCATTTCAAAGACATATATTTGATCCATTAATTCTGAAGTGGGTCTCTGAAAAAATCTTAATTATTGTACATTAATTAATAAAAATTGGGGTTTCTTGTAAAATAAAATTGACCAATTGTATTACTTTTGGTACCGTTTTAGCTTAAAAACTTAATCAAAATTATTTGCCAATGAAACACATTTAATCAGTTTAACATTTATCAATAAATCCGTCTAATATACAACAATTCCTTTCAACAAGTATAGAGTTAAATCCGAATACGTTTTACAATAAATAATAAAGTGTAATCTAAGAGATGAAATATGAGAATTAGAAAACTATGAAGAAACTCGTGCCTTCCTGACACGTAAACACTTCACTTTCTCCTAATTTAATAAAAACATTAAATAAATTAAAATAAAATAAACTTAATTTAGTGCAAGCATTTGTAAACGATTGCAAGAGGAGAGACAATTTCTCTTTAAAATTCAAGGGTACATTTTTAAACAGAAATAAAACTGAAATATAAATTGCTTTCGACAGTTTGGTGAGACTTCGAATTTCAACAAACAGTTAAAAAAGACTTAGTTTTTAGAATAAATACGTAAGTAATAAAGAAACTGATAAACATTGCCGTTTGCAGTCCGTAGTTTCATTATTAAATAAGTTTAGAACAGATCACTAGCATTTTAAGTTATAGTTTCAATTTCCATTCCACCCCCCCCCCCTTTTTTTTTTTAAATATAATTACTAAATGTTCATGAAAACATATAAAAACATAGATTGAATAAAACATATCTAAAACAAATTATCCAGTAATAAATAAACAGAGTAATTATTTTAATTATTAAATGAATGAACAAGTAGAGTTTTAATTTCGCTTACTTTTCTAATTTCTTTGCCAAATGCCCTTGAAAACGAATAAAAACAAGGATTAAATAAATATAAATCAAATGTTTTATTCAAGATCATAATACTATTTTATCTGAATTTAAAATATATTATTTATTATATGAATTACCATGTAAGAGATTAATCATTAACCACGAGCGATCAATGTTAAAAGGGTCATTTTAGATATTTTTCAAAAATAAATAATAATAATAATAATAAAAAAAATAAAAAATAAAATACCTTAACATATTTGGATGACTATTTTTTACTTGCCGGTGAAAACTATTGTTTATATTTTGTCGATTTGCGCTGTTGTTGCAATTATATGCAACACAGTAATTAACCATGATTCAGGAAATCGTCCCACCACTGGCAGGAAAGCAAATATTTCTGCCGGCGCGTTTTTCGCCCTGCATTGCCATCGAAGCAGTCTATCCAGTTGTTTATCTATATCGATGGTCTTAGTACGCTCAACAAAGACACACATAAAGCAATACAATATAAATTCCCAACTCTATAACTAAACCCATTAGTTAATTATATTTTCTTTTCCAAACCTGCACATTACTCATACTCATCTCATGCCTTACTCAATGGCAACTTGAATTTTTTTATATCTTCGAAGGTAGGTGGGAAACTCTAAGTACCACAATACACTAAAGGTAAAAACGAAACTTTAAATTAGCATAAACCTTAAACTAAACTTTAAAATAGCGTAGAATCGACTTTTAAAACTTCGCCATAGGGAACACACATCCATTTCCACACCTGCCAATCCCATGCCGACAGTCCTACAACCCCCCCCCCCTTCTCCGCCCTTACAAAGGTTTGATTCAACTTCCTCCTCACACAGAACAAACGTCCTAATTCACAAAGTGGCACAACCTCACTCATAACCATCAGCAGATTGTCCCCCTACACCCAATATTTTCACCTGTTGTGATACCATACCAGAGGGGGGCTAATACCGCTTACACTCATAGAGCCGCCTTTCCTCTTGTTTAAACACGAATCATACAAGGGTGTTGGGAGGGGGGGGGGGGGCAAAAACATGTGATTGAGAAGTAACTCCACTACATAGAAGTATCACACTTCGCTTGTTAAGAGTCCCCCTGATCGTAATGAATAATCAATATTTGCCTCTTTTCGTGTTGATCGCTGTCCTACAGGGCTTCCCCTCCCCTCCCCCTTCCCTGTTTTAGTCGTGTGAGGGGAGATTATAAAGCAGCTTTCTCTATTGCTAATATTTCTCACTTCAGTTGCGTCGCTTGTGACGTATCCTCCTCTATTTTCAGTTCACCCTCAAACGGCGGGATGGATGGGTACGTTCTTATCGTCCATTTTGGGTCATGAAGGGAAAGCGTGTTTTAAAGTGATTGGATTTGTCTCGAACGTGTGATTTCAGAATATTGTTACTGATATCTTTCTTCTCTTTTCTTGATGCATATCCTAATATTAAGTTGTTGTGATAGATTTCTTTACCTCACCCTGGTAGCACAGCAAAATTAGTCGAAGTCGGTTGGTTGGTTGGTTAAATTTCTGGAGGATAAGCCAATCCTGCCCGAAATTCGAGTATCGTTTCAAAACACTCGATTTAAATAATAATAATAATAATGATAATAATAATAATAATAATAATAATAATAATAATAATAATAATAATAATAATAATAATAATAATAATAATAATAATAATAATAATAATAATAATAATAATAATAATAAACATGTTAAAATATATCAGAACACATATATTTTACACATACCAATTTTAATACTATTCATCATTATTTCAAAACTTTTAGTATATTTTATCCAGCATTGGACGAGGTTGGCCGATATCCGTAACAACGGCTAGTTTGTTTACAACGGTCTACATCGGGATTGGCCAATGTCGAGCGATATTAGCAAGGGTTGTTGTGCAACTAAAAAAATAAAATTAAAATCCTCCTCAATAACAAAAAGAGCACACAGAACATGGCCTGTCGGCAACTTCGGAAGCAATGCTCTGTTTGGTATGTAATTGTTTAAGATTTCGTCTTAAAATTATTGTGTGATTGTAAGTAGTTGTAAACACAAAATACACTATCATATTTAAAAAAAAAAAAAAAAAAAAAAAAAAAAATGTAACTAAGTGATTAAAATGCAATTTCAATGCAAGTGCAAAAAATTTAAAATGTTATAATTACGTAAAAAAAGAAATTATAACTTTTTTCTTTCTTTTTCTTATTTGGAATTTCTATCATCATAAGTAATATCTATTTTAGAAATTCTAACAATAAAATTCTAATTATAAAAAATAAAATGGGTTGTGAGGAGGGGGAAAAAAAAAAAAAAAAAAAAAAAAAAAGCAATGAATTTAATGATGAGTGCCTCATAATTAAAAAATATCTGCCGCACAAAATTCGACGCATTGATTAAGAATTAACACAATTTAAACTATTAAAACAATCAAACGAGTATACAGATTAAAAATAACACTAACTTTGATTTTGATAGGTAAAAATAAGTTTATTATTACATCATCCCTTATAACATATTACTCGGTAATTTTTTTAAACACGGTTTCATTTATTTTATCTCTCTATATATAAGGCAAAGCCCTCACACACTCATCACTAATTCTCCCATTTCCCACATGGTCACAACACTGAAAATTGATACAAATATCAGCAATGGTAAACATAGAAAAAGTAAACTATTCCGATCTCGATTAACTCACTTTAAGAGGTGGAAAAGGGGTTAAACGTTCCAAATGAGGGATATTCGAATGTAACATTTGGGATGGAAAAGGGGTTAAACTTTCCAAACGAGAGATATTCTAATGTCTCACATCCAATGTATTCAAAACACTGATATTTGGTGCAAATGTTAACGAAGGCAAACATAGAAAAAGTAAGCTATTCTGATATCAATTAACCAACTTTAAGGGGCCCAAAAGGGGTTAAACGTTCCAAACGAGGGATTTCCGAATGACCCTCTTCCAATGTTGTCACAATTCTGATATTTGGTGCAAATGTTAAGAAGGGAAAATATAGGAAAAATAAGTTATACCTATATCGATTAATGAATTTTTATGGAATGTAAAGTCGACTTAACATTGAAACTATACGAGGAATATCTTAATGTCTTACTTTCAATACAGTTATAACTTTGAAATTTAGAATTAAGAGCAAACATAAACACAATAAATTGTTCCAATCTCGATTCACTTATTAAAAAGGGGGGGGGGGTAAACGTTCTAAACGAGGGATATTCAAATGTCTCATATCCAATATATTCTCAATTATAAATTTTGCAAAAAGTTTCAACACAGGAAAGTTTCTATTTTGATAAATCAATTTGTCGATGTCGAAATGGAAGCAAACGTTTGAAGTGTAGAATAAAGTAATGTCTTTTGATTTCTAAAATGCACATGGTAAAGTTTCGTGGCGTAGCACGAGTATTTAGCTAGTATACTATGTTTGTAAATAAGTTTAAGGTAACATATTACGTGATTTATATATAGATATTGGGTATTGAATTAAATATTATTTCCGTTTTATAGCGTATTTTAATTTAATGTTTTTTTACTTTCAATTACCCATAAGTATGCATAGGGTAATGAAAGTATAGCATTCGGTAAAAAAAAAAAAAAAAGCATTTCTCCACATTTTGGAACATGATTTCAAAAAAGAAATCTAAAAAAATGTCTGTCTGTGTGTGTATGTGGTCAGGATAACTCCCGAACAAATTCACCTACGATATTCAAATTTGGTGTACGAGTTGGTGGTAGCCATGCGACCTACCGTTAAGGTTTTCGTCAAAATCATGTTTTTCAGTAATTGCTGAAAAACGGTTCTAACGATTTTGTTCGAAATCGCTGTGGTAATGCCTCTTTAGGTATTCTAAACATCCACACCATCGAAATTCCCGCAAAAATACTTTAATGGCGTAAAAAGTTTTAAAAAAAATGCCTTTAACACAGAGTTCTCTTACCTTGAGCATACCTCATCAATGAACGTTTTTTTTTTTTTTTTTTTTTTTTTTTTTTTTTTAATCTCTGCTCAGTTTCACTTACAAGAAAGGATAATATAAGAATTATCGATAATCATATCACCAAAATTCCCATTTTTTCGATATATATATTTTTTTTTTAAAGACCCATATAAGTATTATCACAAAAAATATCGCCAAACTGGAAATTTTTTCTTAGCGACTGAGGAAAATATAAAAATGATAAATTACACAAATCTACATCAGTAATATAGCGCAATTGAAAGTTATGCGATGTTCCACACCCCTAACCCTTAAACCCCTAGTTTAAAATATATTTCACGTATGTACGTCATCCGCTCTCTTTTAATTTTGTATTCATAAATTAGTGAACATATATTTATCTCGTTATTGTTTATTAAAATAAACTCTTCCTGAAACTTCCTCTATTTAGTCCAGCATTTTTAAACACGTTTTATAAATGACCGTGTCCAAAAATGGTCACGATATGTCCACGTCCTGTATCTCAGTTTCAACACCTGAGAATCAGCCGCGTGCGTATGACACTTTAGGTTTTTTTTTTCAGCCCCTTTCCCTCCATTTTTTGAAGGGGGTCCTCGTTTCGCGGCCAGTGAGCGCGGTCCGATGTCCACTTGCCCATAAAAATGTAATGAAGAATGAAACGCACACCAGATGGACGGGCACCTATTTCTTCCCTTGCACATTTTCGGAGAGATCGCCTTTTTAGGACGGGATTAGAGAATGGAAAGAAAGCTGTTTGTTTTTCTTCTAAAAGTTTATCTGGAACAATTGCAACATTCGTGAGAGGAGAGTTCGAATGTCTGTCGAGTTGGTAAATGGCGAAGAGATGATTGATTGGAATTGGATGGATTGGAACCTGTAAAAAATTAACATATCTTCATATGACTTTGCATACATAATACTGATACCACAAAAATGATCTTTAAAACACAAAGAAAATTACGAAGCATTAATAAAAATAAAAAAATAGTTACATTTTTTTAACTTTCGTATCAACGGTAACATGATAGTCCATTTTAAAATTCGATTAGATTGTGCTCTTTTTACTTCTAAAAACAGTTTGGTATTTAAAGTTTATAGTATTGGTCAGCATGTCCATGTCCCATACATCTAATACTAAGCCATAATACTTTTAAACTTATGTAATTATTTGCCCTATATAACAAGAGTAACTAAAGATAAAGGAAAATATCAAGTGACTATTTTTTAATTAGTTTTTTTAATTTTTTCGCATGCTAGCTTTTAAAAAACTACTCAGTATTTTTTATTTTTTTTTTATTTTTTAGCCGTTCCCCAATTTTAATTTAAATTGGAAACTTTTTTTTAAACTACATTCCGCATTGCAAAACTTTTATACTCTAAGATTGACAGGCATACATCGAATGATCCTTTAAGCGTTCTGTTTTTGATTTTGGGTGTACGAAACACTGAAAGCATGGGGTATTCTTTTTGTGCTAAACATAATATAATAAACGAAAAGTTGTTCTTTTTTTCCTCCCCCCCCCCTTTTTAAACTTTAATTTAAAAAAAACAAAAAAAGGAAAAAAAAACATTCATGGTTATTTGTGTGTCTACCCCAAAGTCAAAAAGAAACAGTTATAATATCATATGGAGGTCTTTTAACTTTGAGGTACGGAACATTTAACTTTGAGTACCGTTTGAAACTCGAATAGTGGATTAACGCTATATATATATATATATATATATATATATATATATATATATATATATATATATATATATATATATATATATATATATGTGATTTATTATATATTTTTAACAAAAAATTCTAATTATCTATTGCAAAATCCCCCTCTCCACCATTGGGGAAAATAGGTTACAAATTTTTGTTTGTTTGGGGAAGGGGGGGGGGGGGGCAATATGGACAAACTTACAGTTATTTTTATTTTTTAAGTGACCTCTTTCATTCAATGATTAAGGATAGTTTTCAAGTAGTTTTAAACGAAATATTGGGACAAAACATCTAGTTATTATTTTTTTTTTATATATTTTCAGTTTATTTTTATTATTGAAGTGAACTAATGCTTTGTTATATGATATCGTGTTATTTTATCGAACGTGCACAGTTAACATTTAATTGCATTCTCGTTAATATTATTTTCCTCACTCCCCCTATTTTTTTACTTACTTAACTTTTTTTTTAATAAAACCTCCTCGGTGCATTAATTTCTCTTTAAGGTCATTTAGTTGTTCTATATCTTCAACAATGATCGAAAAATTTTCGTCATCTTTTTTCAAATTCCTGAAAGCCTGTGTTACTAATTAACTTGATACTTGATGAACTCCTTTTCTAATACTTTTGGAGTTCGAAAATACTACGCAATATTTACAAAAAGGTCCGGATTTTTCTTCAGAATACGCTAACTAAACAAATTCTTTTACCCATTTATTTTGAAAAGTTATAATAAGATTTGAACAGAACTACTACACTGGTCTGCAAAATTAAAGGATATTTCAGTTTTTCCCTAATAAATTCTCAGTGGAGCAGTATAGACACATACAATTCACATCAAGAGACATCTTTATGTTACATAACGATAAGGAAAACAAGTCAATGGCAAATCGAAATGCAAAGTGTACATTGAGGGCATATGCAAAAGAATGGAGTACCATTAGTGTGCAGGTATCCACATTAAAAATCACGCAACCCATGCAGTTGACTTTTAGTGTGAGATATGATCTCCCCTGTCATTAGTGTTATTGGAACTGTATTCTCATACTTAACATGAATTTCTTGATGAATTCTAGTGGCTAAATTGTTCGTCCAATCTTTTGAACTGTTTGCAAGTGATGGAAAGTTCCCAATACATTAAATGTTTCCACAATGCATATCGTAGAAACGTACTACACATGTTTGTTCAAATTTGTATTAGAGGAGTAATCTGGCTTACTTATAGGGGCGATATTCATATTTTTTTTAATCGTTTATCCAAAGCAAAAGTGGGATAAAATTTGCCATAAGTATCAATAAACACGATTTAGAAACTGATAATTCCCAATTAAAGACTTGTCTAGATCAAGTTAACGTAATTACAGTAAAAAAGTGGAAATTAATTATTTTTTGCGTTTTTGGCGAGTTTATTAAACAAATTCAACATATTGTGCCTAAAGACCAAAACTCTTTCCCCCCCCAAATTGTTATTTTTGAATCGGCATTTACTATGTGATATTGTTTTCTCCCCTTTCTACAGAAACTCTGACGTCCAATATTACTCATGTGACTGAAAAGATTCTTTTCAGTAAAACGTATCTGTTGTTAAAAATATTCTGTGTTTGGGTGAAATATGTTGAATTGGTTTAATAAGATCTCTCAGAGCGCCAAAGATAATTAAATTCGACTTCTTCACTGTAATTACATTAGCTTGATCTAGACAAGTCTTTAATTGTGAAATATCAGTTTCTTAATCATGTGTATTGATACTTATGGCAAATTTTATCCCACTTTTGCTTTGGATAAACGATTAAAAAATATGAATATTTCCTCTATAAGTAAGTCAGATGACTCCTCTAATCCTAATTTCATCAAACATATGTGGTACGCTTCTACGATATGCATTGCGGAAACATTTAATGTATTGGGAACTTTCCATCATTTGCAACAGTTCAAAAGGTGGGACGAGCAATTTAGCCACTAGAATTTATTCAGAAATTAATGTTAAATATGAGAAAACAGTGCCAAGTAAACACTGATGACCGGTGGCATCATATCTCACGCAAAAGGGCAACTCCATGAGTTGCGTGATTTTTAATGTACATGCAACTGAACACTAATGGTACTCCATTCTTTTGCATGCGTCCCCACTGTACACTTTGCATTTCAATTTGCTACTGAGTTGTTATACTTATAGATATGTTACATAAAGATGTATCTTTGATGTGAATTTCATTTGTCTAAGCTACTTTACTAAGAAGTTATCAGAGAAAACTGAAATATCCTTTAATTTGCAAAAGAAGGAAATTTGTGTAAAGGTTGCGATTCCATACATTTTCTACAAGTGAAATTTTTCTTCATTTGTTAAGCTTATTTCTTTATTTGAAATTTTGTCTTTAGATGTTTAAGTCCTCCGCAACTAATGATGGATCAACGGTACTAGTATTTGCGATGTCAAAAGAAACATTGTTACTGGCACAGCCAACTTCAGCACTGTCACTAACAAGCCTATATTTACTCTATGCTTTTTACAAAATAGTTTTGAATAGAATTTTTTGCTAGAGTTTTCATTGCTAAGCAAACATAGGCTAGCTTCAGTTATTGAAAAGTTAATTGGCGCGATAGCACAAGCTTGCTTCCGCTCACTGAAAGGTTCATTGCTGAAGAAGCATAAATTCACTTCGCTCGATGAAATATTATTGCTACCTTTACAGAAACCTTCCTCCCCCTGTCAAGGAAAAAAAACTTTTTTCACTTTAATACAATAATGCAACGCTCTTTATCCATTCTGTTTGTGAAAAGCAAAAATAGAAGGCCAGACCTAGCCATGTTTAAAATTTCAGAGTTATACGCTTATTAGAAGTCCCATGGCAGATAAACTTTTAGAAATAAAAAAATATTAATTAAAAATAATTAAACTTTTAATATTCTGTTTATCAAAAATCTAAGAAGGCCAAAACTACTTATATTGAAAGTTTCATTACTTTACGCCTATTAAAGGACATTTTGTAAAATACTTATTTAGAAAAAAAAAAATTAACATTCTGTTTGTGAAAAGTCCTATCAGAAGGCAAAAATTTCTTAAGTTGAACATTTAAGAAATCTACGCGAATTAGAAGTCGTTTGTTAAAAAAAAAAAAAAAAAAAAAAAAAAAAAAAAAAAAAAAAAAAAAAAAAAAAAAAAAAAAAAAAGAGAGAGAGAGAGAGCTCTCTGCAAATTAGAATTCGCTTTGTAATTTTTTTATAAACTAATTTTAAAAAAAATTTATTAAAATTGTAACTTTCTGTTTGTCAAAAGTCAGATAAAAGTCTAAAACTACTCATGCTGCAAGTTTCAAAGCTCTATGCCTATTAGAAGTTGCTTTCAATACAGACATACAAACTCTTTGCTTTATTATGTTTTTGACTATTAATAAGCTACCTGTGCACAAAATTGCATTTAAATCCAACAAACATTTCTTTCGCTATTCAATTTTATTCATGTTTTGGATGGATATGCAAGCAGGTGGAAAAACATCAAAGCGATTCTGTTAATGTGTTCAGTTTTTGAACTATGAGGTAAAACTAAAAATTTCAAAATCTGGAACTTGAGGATTTTAATGGTTTTAAGATGGTTATTGATTATAAATGACATTTGTCGAAAATTTTATCATAACAAATTAAATACACTGATGAACAAAACTTAAGGACTGTTTGCATCTTTCAGAATAAAAGCCACAAAATAGAACGCAGCAACATGTAAAAATTTGCATAGGTTTTTGATGCAATAAGAAACATGGTACGTATGCAAATTTTGTTAAACGCACGTGTCAGTCACGTGACTGTGCCGATAATAGATCGGTGTTTCGGTTTCGCATGCGAGCTTTGTCTGAAGTTTGACGCGAGTCCATTGCTGCTTATCGTCCAGAAAATATCCTTAAAAGGGACCGATGTCATTAAGGTAGTGTAATCGTATGGGCTGACATCATGATCTATGGCCTCACGTCATTACACGTGTTTCAGTCGGGGACTATAACCGGTGCCCGATACATTACTGAAGTTCTGTTACCTCATATTCGTCTTTTCTGCGATGCTTTCGGTCCGACATTTCGTTTCATAGATGATAATGCCCTACGTCACCGCACAATCTCGGTGCTTAACTGTCTTAACATTGAAGGTATTCAGCCTCTCTGGCCTCACGTTCCACGGATCTAAATCCGATTGAAAATGTTTGGGACGCCTTGGGGCGATGTAATGCTGCTCGTTGATATACCCACCAACAACTTTGGATACCCTCATCCGTGCGCTGAAAGAGGAGTGGAATAACTTGCGCCAACAGCTCCTAGATCATCTTGTCCACAGCAGGCTCCGACGCTTGGAAAGTAGCATTGCACTTCGAGGTGGTCATATTCCATACTGAAATGCTTTCTGGAGTGCCTGTGATACAACTTTTGCATTTTTTGTAAAGCTTTTGACATTAGAGCAATATATATCTTTTCCATTTGCATCCTATTTTCGTAATTTTTATACTTAAATGCACAGTAAATCTTCTTTCACATAGTTTCCGATATTCAATCAATACAAGTTTTTCATTTTTGGACTTCAGCCATATCTGCTTTTGAAGTTACATAGCAATTTGTGTTCCGCCCTTAAGTTGTGTCCTTCAGCGTATATCATTGCTGATTAGAACTGTATTTGTGTGCTTTCAATGGATTAATTTCCTCCGCCATAGGCACCACTAGGAGGTAAAATTTAAAAAAAAAAAAAAAAAAAAGGTAAAACATTGTGAATAGTCCGGGGGCAAATGTAATCCCGTGGGCCACTTCGTGGTGCAAACATGTGGGTGGTGTCATTCTCTTCGTATGAATGCGTAGAAAATGAAATCCGATGGTGGGTACCTGGCATCCCAGTACGAGTGGCGCTACAGTCGAAAATCCAAAAATGGCCGCCACAGTACCACCTAACATGCATTTTGTCGAATAATGGCGTCCCAACTCAGTTTACCAATCAGTTGACTTGTAGGAAATAAAATTTCCTTTCCAATGGTATATAACACTTGCATGTTAGGTTAAATGACAAATTTCAAAATGGTCGCTTCGTCGCGATCTTTAAGTACGTTTTTCAGGTTGGTTGGTTTGTACGCTCAGCGATCTATACAAGTGCACAATAACGGCTAAACAGGCCGAGAAATGCAGCTGAACGTGGATTTCGAACCACAAAGAACACCCATACCTAACCCGGGATTCGAACCTGACACCCTTAGCGTGAAAAATTAGAGCACTAACCACACAGCCATCAAGTGGGCAATGCGTTTTTCTGAGTATTAGCTTCTCAGTGCGCTTTATTCACTTGTTGGCTATTGGGAAACTGGAGGAAATAAAATAACTTTTGTAATGGAATATCTACCTAGTCAAAATTTAAGATGGCCGCTGCATTATCGTTGCTGGAACGTCTTTTCAGAATAATAGCTTTCCGGTGGGCTATAGGAACATGTTGATTAGCAGACAACTTTTTCGAAATAAAAAGCCTTCTGACAGCATTAGAACCTTTACATTGTCACTCCAAGATTTAAAATTCAAAAAGGACACCATTATTGGGCATCTCTTTGGGACTCTAATAATAATTTCCATATTATATTATAAGATAAATGAGCATAAAACAGAGTTAATATTTACAGATTGGACAGTAAAATAAATCCTTGGCACTTTTCACAAGTAAATAAACTACAACAGACTGATAATAAACTACGGCAGCTCAATATTGATACTGTTGGGATATTGTTATCCACTGTCACTCATTTCCACCCCTTTGCTTGCTTGTGGACTGCCCTGCCTTGCAGCGCCGCCTTGTGGCTGGCTTATATAAACTGTTGTTCTAGCCTGTATGCCATTCATTCATTCATTCATTGTATTCTATTCATTTACCTCTGACTGTCCAATGTTATGTGTGTGTTCCTGTGTCCGTGGCGGTTTAATGACTTAATAAACTAATTGTACCGCTAGTGTTGTTGCTTCTCTCAACCACGCTCTGCTACCATCCCCAACAGGTTATGGGCCCAGGTAAATAGCCATACCTTAGCAGAGAGAGCAACACACGGACTGGAACGAAAACCGAACTAAAAACGACGATGAATGGAACACGGATTGAATCGTTAAACAAGGATAATTACGAGACATGGAAAATACAGATGAAAGCTTTGCTTATCAAAAGCGATTCCTGGGTTTATGTTTCTGGAATCAAAACAAAACCTGTGCTCATTCAAGATGACGTTAAATCGAAAGAAGCTTGTGAAAAGTGGGCAGAAATGGATGAGAAAGCGAAGTCGGACATTATCCTATGTATAGCTCCATCTGAACTGAAACAAGTGAAAAGTTGTGAAACATCATCTGACGTTTGGACTAAATTGAAACAGATTTACGAATCCAAAGGACCTGCCAGAAAAGCGTCGTTGTTGAAATCGCTGATTCAACACAAGTTGGCGGACACAACAACTCTAGATGTGAGAGAGCACCTTCGAATGTTCTTCGACATTGTTGATAAGCTCAGTGAAATGGAAATACGCATCGACGAAGATCTGCTAGCAGTGATGTTATTATACAGCCTTCCACCAAGTTTTGAAAATTTCCGATGTGCGATAGAATCCCGCGACGAGTTACCGAAACCAGAGGTTTTGCGAATAAAAATAGTGGAAGAATGTGATGCGAGACGCCAGGACCGGAAATCAAACGGCGAGAGTGGAGGAGCGTTTGCTGTGACTCATCTTCAACGCAAGCCTCATTGGAAAACAAAAAGCGAAAACTTCCAGAAGAATAACAATCAGTTCCCGAAGGCCAGAGATTCTTCGAAAATCCGTTGCTGGAAATGCCGACGTTTAGGGCACCGAGCAGCCACGTGTGACCAGGATTACCAGAAAAAGGATATTTCTCGCTTCAAGCAAGAAAATGCTGGACTGTTAACGTGTGCCGAATCCAAAAAGTGTGGAGATGCATTGTTTACACATCATGGTGAAATGCAAACACAGTGGCTGGTAGATTCCGGATGCACGCGACATTTATGTAATGATGAATCAAAGTTTGTTAACATTGGCGACACAGAAATCAACATTCTCAATCTTGCCAACAACGAAACAACTGAAGTTTTAGGCTCCGGTAAAGCAGTCATCAAAGCGGAAGTTAACAAGAAAATTCAAGATGTTGATGTTTTCGATGCACTTCTTGTTCCGGACCTGCGTACAAACTTATTATCAGTTTCTAAACTTTGTGATCGTGGATACACTGTGACTTTCAAAAGTGACTTTGCTAAGATTGTAGACACTAAATCCAACTTGGAACTAATTGCTGATAGAAAAGATAATTTATATTATTTACGTGGTGGTAATTGTAGTGTTAATCAAAGTGCAAGTCATGCTAGTGAATCTTTTGATAGTGGTAAAAGCAAAGTTGCAGATATTGAAAAATGGCATGCAAGAATGGGTCATTTAAATATAGGAGATTTATTGGAATCTAGTGGTAAGGGAAATATTCGTGGATTAAATTTAGTAAAATCCCCTAAAGAATTTAATTGTGAAATTTGTGCGGTTAGCAAATTAACACGAGCCCCTTATCCTAAGAAATCAGAGAGAGTGTCAAACACGTTGGATTTAATTCACTCGGATCTCTGTGGTCCAATGAAAGTGCCATCAATTGGTAAGTCTTTTTATTTTATGACTTTTATTGATGACGAATCAAAATATTGCGCAGTTAAATTTTTAAAGCATAAAAGTGAAGCTCTAAGTGCATTTAGAGATATCAAGGCTTTATGGGAGAACCAAAAATCGATTAAAATTAAAGTACTAATGACCGACAATGGGGGAGAATTCTTAAATAAGGAATTCGACGATTTTCTTAGGAAAAATGGGATTGAGCATAGATTAACCGTACCTTTTTCTTCCTCCGAAAACGGTTTAGCGGAAAGAAAAAATAGAAGTTTAGTTGAAACTGCAAGATGTTTACTAACTCAGTCAAAATTACCTCTTAAACTATGGGCAGAGGCGATAAATACGGCTAATTATCTGCGAAACAGATGCCCGACTAGCTCACTTAATGGAAAAACCCCTTATGAAGTTTGGAATGGTGTAACTCCAAATGTTAGTTATTTTAAGATTTTCGGTTGTAAAGCTTTTTATATCGATAATTATAGAAAACATAAGTTCTCAGCGAAGGGAAAAGAGGGAATATTTTGTGGTTATTCCGAAACATCTAAAGGATTTCGAATTTATTTACCAAACGAAAATAAAGTTATAACTTCCCGTAGCGTAAAATTCTTTGAGGAATACGATAATAAATCCGTTACATTGCAAGATTTCTTAGAAAAAGAAAATATAAATGAAACCTCAATTTCAATTGAAAACGAATCGAAACTTGGAAGCGATCCAATGCTATATCAGTCAATCAAACCGGATGTGGAGTTAGATGTAAATAAATCTTTGGTAAGCGAGCAATTGAAAAATACTCCAGTTATGGATGATAGTGAACCTTTAGTTTTAGATCAACAAGAATCAAGAAAAAGAATTCTTTCATTGCGCAATAGGGATATCATTCGTGACGAAGCAGATTTTATTTTTAATGTGGAAGTACCGATTAAAAATGCGCTCATAGATAAAAATAGTGAGTTATGGTTTAATGCTTTGATTGATGAAGTCGTGAGTATTATTCGAAATAATACTTTTGAAATTGTTGATAGGCCAGATTCTAAAAGATGTATTGGGAGCCGCTTTATTCTTACGAATAAATTTAAAGATGATGGAACATTATTAAAGTATAAGGCGCGTTTTATTGCGCAAGGCTTCTCACAACAATATAATGTTGATTATTTTAACACCTACAGCCCAGTGGTAAAACAAGGGTCAATCCGAGTTTTATGTGCACTTGCTGCAGATTTAGGCCTAGAAATTCATCAATTTGACGTAACTACTGCTTATTTGAATGGAGAAATAAAGGAAGAAGTTTTTATGGAATGTCCTGATTATTTTGGAGAAATCCTGAAACGAATAATCGATAAAAGGGAACTCCATGGGGAAATTTCTGAAAGAGCAAATGAAATTTTAAATTCTTTAAATCAGGGTGATAAAGTTCTTTTATTAAAGAAAGGGATTTATGGGACTAAGCAAGGAGGATACTGCTGGAATGTTAAGTTGAATGAAATTTTAAATAATTTTGGTGCGAAACAAACCGAGGCAGATCCGTGTACATATTACATTAAAGATAGTAAGGGCTTAACTATAATAATGGTTTATGTTGACGATATTTTGTTTATTTCTCAAAATCCGGATATGATCGAAAAATTTAAAACTCACATGAATAGAGAATTAGATGTAAAATATGCTGGTTTAGTCAAATATTGTTTAGGAATAAATTTTGAACAGAAAAACGGAGTTGTGACTATGAGTCAACAGAGCTACATAAGGGAGCTTTTAAACCGTTTTAATATGTTGGAAGCTAAACCTGTTACCTGTCCAATGGATGTTAGCATTAAATTGGAGAAGGCCGAAAAATGCGAGGAATTGATTCCTTACCGCGAATTGATTGGTAGTTTTCAATACCTAGCTTCGTGTTCGAGGCCTGATATCTCTAATTCAGTTAGTAAGCTAAGTCAGTTCCTAACTTGTTATGATAACTCGCATTGGATTGCAGCGAAAAGAGTTCTGCGTTATTTAAAGAAAACAATTAATTTTGGACTTGTTTTTCAACGTACAGAAGTATCATTGTTTGGATATACAGATGCTGATTGGGGTAATTGTCTTTTTGACCGGAAGTCATACACAGGGTACTGTTTTATTCTTAGCGGAAGTGCTATTAGCTGGGAAAGTAGAAAACAATGTACTGTGGCTCTGTCTTCTACGGAGGCAGAATATATGGCTATTTCTGATGGTACAAAAGAAGCGATATATCTTTGTAAGTTACTTAATGAACTGTGTAATAGTAATTTGGAAAAGGTACGTATGCTCACTGACAATAAGGGAGCAATAAAATTGGTTGAAAATCCAGTTTTTCATAAACGTACAAAACATATTGATATTAGACATCATTTTGTAAGAGATGCTTTAAAAAATGGTCAAATTGACTTAAAGTTTGTGTCAACAGATGATATGGGTGCTGACATTTTAACTAAAGCATTACCTTCTTGTAAGCATTATAAGTGTTTAAGATTACTTGGTATTGATGATACTGTTGTATATTTTGATAAATGAGTTGACATTGTGGGGGAGTGTTGGGATATTGTTATCCACTGTCACTCATTTCCACCCCTTTGCTTGCTTGTGGACTGCCCTGCCTTGCAGCGCCGCCTTGTGGCTGGCTTATATAAACTGTTGTTCTAGCCTGTATGCCATTCATTCATTCATTCATTGTATTCTATTCATTTACCTCTGACTGTCCAATGTTATGTGTGTGTTCCTGTGTCCGTGGCGGTTTAATGACTTAATAAACTAATTGTACCGCTAGTGTTGTTGCTTCTCTCAACCACGCTCTGCTACCATCCCCAACAGATACGACAAAGTTTTTAACATTTGGAAAGTGAATGTCACAGAAGAGTGTAACAGTGCAATAGTTTTTGTTATACCTATATAACTAATGCTGTAAACAATATTAAGATTTTTCATTATCATTAAGTTAAATTAACATCTTCATCCTCATCTGCCTCATTATCATTCATCATCAGGTCAACAATTGCAGTGTTGTCACATAGTCATCATCTCTACCACTTGAGCTCATCTCTGTGCAAGGCAGATTGTTGGTATTGTATCTGCAGAGAAGGCCACACCGACGCTTCAGACAGGAGCACTTAGTCAACTCTAAGAGCCCCTGCGGAGCACAATTTTCTGTATATATAATAGATTCAAATTTCCCATCCACAAGCGACCAGCCAAAATCAGTAGGTATGTAAGGAGACTGTCGAGTATCTTGTGCCCAAATCATTGCTTGGTAGCGTGCACGCAAAAGACCAGGATAAAGAGATACCTTTGCTGGTACAAGATGTTCCCCAGTCGTTTGTTTTTTAGTGAAGAGCCATCGTCTTACCTCCCCAATGTCTGTCATTTTGGTTCGCGGTACATACACAAATGACAAACGAATGCCTCTAACATTTGTAACATTTCTGTGGAAAGGGTTTCAAAATGACCCATAAGGGCCTGTGCAGCTATAATGTCATCACTAGCTATATAAAAAACATTCCACCATATAATCCTCTCCTTTTTCAGCAAGTGATGCAGTGTTACAAGCACCAAAAAGGGCGTGGAGTCCTGGTAGTGCTGACGACTTAATGGGCCCTAATAGCATGTCATAGATTGACTGAAGATTAATTAACCGTTTGTTTCTGCTACTACCCACTATAATGCTGGATTCTCTTGGAAGCATATAAGATATCTCCGAAGAGCAAGTACTAATACATTTGTGTCTGCAGAGTATTTGTTAATCTTGCTAATGCCTCTGGAAGCAACATGTATACTGTGTAAAATTATTTTAGAATCTGCCTCCTCCTGCGTGGTTTCAAGACACGACACGTCCATATGGTTTGCTTATGCATGATTTCTCCAACACAAACAAATTGTTTATTATTTTTGACTGCATAGTCCATAATCTTGAATGCCAGGTATTCTGTCAGTTCATCCTTATTCCTTTCGTGCAAAAGTAACTGGTGCATAGTTAATTTAAGGATGTTTGTTGATGGATGCACTTTGTATTGGATAGGAGCTGATTTACCCTGACGTTTCATCCTTGTCGATGTCTTCAGCGAATTCTGTTAGTAGGTATCAAATATTATGTGAACCTCTTTGTACATACCAAACTTCTTTGATTTTTGTCTGACAAAGTGATCTGCAAGTTCTTCACAAGTCTTAACAGTCATAGGTTTATGAATGGAATGCAGCCGTGCCATTCCATCAACTACTGCAACAGTTTGTGCTGTCTCATCTACTGGAAATGAATTGTGTTAGAATTTGCTTTTCTCATTCGAGGAAGGGTATAGATTTTGAGGTAGCTCCTCCAGGATACCCATTAGCTCTGCTTTTTTCCGTGTAAGGAAATCCATGTAAGGAAAAGAAAGCAGGTGGAAATAATGAGAATTCATCAGTCTAGAAAATATTAAAAAATCATCTTTTAACTCTGAAAATTTTTCCGTCAATGTTACTTTAAAATTTTAAAATGCTGATTTGCAGGCATAAGTATCATCTTTTTCATTGGTGCCCAAAACTGTACTGAAGGCTTTGATGGTACTGATTTTTCTGTTGGTACTGTTGGTTGGTTGATCATTTTAATGCATTAATCAATGAATTTGGAAGGAAGACTCTCACCAATATCGGCAACTGTACACATGTCTTTTTGAACGTCATCGGGAAGAACTAGCTTAATCACCAGATGTATAAGATGTTCTGTATTGCATTTAAAAAGGTTGGTCAAAACCCTCTATAAATTTTTCAACACTGTGATCTGACGCTTGCGAACCGATAGACAATATTCATGATGAAATGTTGCATTGGGGGTGGCATTTTTAATCATTGCATTGGTTAATGCTGCAATTCTTGTAAGCTCGGATCTGGCAGAAATAATCTTGTCCGAGCACTCTTATTTAGAGTGATGCCTGTAAGTCTACCTTAGTCTTCAAGTCTTCTGTTCTGGTGTTCCAGAGCTTCATTGGCTCCTAAAGCGCAAAATGGTATTTTGGTATCATTAACAACCCACTTTCCTTGCTGTAATTCTTGCCGTATAGTTGTATGCATTTTATTAAGTTTTTCCATATCCATCAAGTACAGTGGAATCATTCTTGCATAGTTTAGTCGATCAAAGGCATAGAAATACTTTATGAAGTCCTGTGTCCCTGTGTAGCTACCAAGTGCAAATCCCAGTCTGTATTTCTAACTGACCTGATAGCTGTGTAGTTAGCTTTCTGGATTCTCGTGCTAAGGGTGCCGGGTTCGAATCCCGGGTTGGGCATGGATGTTCTTTGTGGTTTGGAATCCACGTTCAGCTTCAGTTCTTGGCCTGATTAGCAGTTATTGTGCACAAGTATAGATCGCTGAGCTTACAAACCAACCAACCTGAAAAACGTACTTAGGAAGCAGATACTAAAATAATTTTGCACAGTATACATGTTGCTTCCAGAGGCATTAGCAAGAATAACAAATACTCTGCAGACACAAATGTATTAGTACTTGCTTTTCGGAGATATCTTATATGCTTTCAAGAGAATCCAGCATTATAGTGGGTAGTAGCAGAAACAAACGGTTAATTTATCTTCAGTCAATCTATGACATGCTATTAGAGCCCATTAAGTCTTCAGCACTACCAGGACTCCACGCCCTTTTTGGTGCTGGTAACACTGAATCACTTGCTGAAAAAGGAGAGGATTATATGGTGGAATGTTTTTTATATAGCTAGTGATTACATTATAGCTGCACAGGCCCTTATGGGTCATTTTGAAACCCTTTCCACAGAAATATTACAAATGTTAGAGGCATTCGTTTGTCATTTGTGTATGTACCGCGAACCAAAATGACAGACATTGGGGAGGTAAGACGATGGCTCTTCACTAAAAAACAAACGACTGGGGAACATCTTGCACCACCAAAGATATCTCTTTATCCGGGTCTTTTGCGTGCACGCTACCAAGCAATGATTTGGGCAAAAGACACTTGACAGCATCCTTACATACCTCAACCTACTGATTTTGGCTGGTCACTTGTGGATAGGAAATTTGAACCTATTATATGTACAGAAAATTGTGCTCCGCAGGGGCTCTTAGAGTTGACTAAGTCCTCCTGTCTGAAGCGTCGGTGTGGCCTTCTCTGCAGATACAATACCAACAATCTGCCTTGCACAGAGATGTGCTTATGTGGTAGAGTTGATGACTATGTGACAACACTGCAATTGTTGACCTGATGATGAATGATAATGAGGAAGATGAGGATGAAGTTGTTAATTTAACTTAATGATAATGAAAAATCTTAATATTGTTTACATTATTTGTTATATACGTATAACAAAAACTATTGCACTGTTACACTCTTCTGTGACATTCACTTTCTAAATGTTAAAAAACTTTGTCGTATCAATATTGAGCTGCCGTAGTTTATTATCAGTCTGTTGTAGTTTATTTACTTGTGAAAAGTGCCAAGGATTTATTTTACTGTCCAATCTGTAAATATTAACTCTCTGTGATGCTCATTTATCTTATAATATAATATAGAAATTATCATTAGAGTCCCAAAGAGATGCCCAATAATGGTGTCCTTTTTGAATTTTAAATCTTGGAGTGACAATGTAAAGGTGCTAATGCTGTCAGAAGGCTTTTTATTTCGAAAAAGTTGTCTGATAACCAACATGTTCCTATAGCCCACCGGAAAGCTATTATTCTGAAAAGACGTTCCAGCAACGATAATACAGCGGCCATCTTAAATTTTGACTAGGTAGATATTCCATTACAAAAGTTATTTTATTTCCTCCAGTTTCCCAATAGCCAACAAGTGAATAAAGCGCACTGAGAAGCTAATACTCTGAAAAACGCAATGCCCACTTGATGGCTGTGTGGTTAGTGCTCTAATTTTTCACGCTAAGGGTGCCAGGTTCGAATCCCGGGTTAGGTATGGGTGTTCTTTGTGGTTCGAAATCCACATTCAGCTGCATTTTCTCGGCCTGTTTAGCCGTTATTGTGCACTTGTATAGATCGCTGAGCGTACAAACCAACCAACCTGAAAAACGTACTTAAAGATCGCGACGAAGCGGCCATTTTGAAATTTGTCATTTAACCTAACACGCATGTGTTATATACCATTGGAAAGGAAATTTTATTTCTTACAAGTTTTCTTATAATCAACTGATTGGTAAACTGAGTTGGGACGCCATTATTCGACAAAAACGTACGTTAGGTGATACGGTGGCGGCCACTTTGGATTTTCGAATGCAGCGCCACTCGTACCGGGATGCCAGATACCCACCATCGGATTTCATTTTCTACGCATTCATACGAAGAGAATGCACCACCCACAGGTTTGCATCATGAAGTGGCCCACGGAACCACTTTTTTCGACATTAGCGCCCATACTAGAAACTGTTATTCAATATTACAATGTGCATTTTTGTATTACTTTAAATCTTATGCTTATTTCTTTTTTTATAGGTGATTATTGTACTAGCGTGGCGCCTATCGTCTAGTATTATTGAGACTGGGTGTGGAAGAAGTATATATTCCTTGTATATATTATTTATGTGTTGTATTTTCTCAATTCTTGGAAAATGTTTGGTTTTTTAATCATTTGTCATCAGATAATTAGGCCTTGAGATCTATTTAAAAAAATATATATATATATTATTCCTGAAACTAAGAAAAAATAAAATACTCTTTCGTATTTTAATGTCTTCAGTTTTCGTTGTTCGAAACACTTTGAAATACCACGAAAACTGCTGGGATGAAAAAAAATTTTAAACTAGGGGTGTGGGGAACATCCCACAAGTTTTAACTACACTGAATACTGTTCACTGCATATAAATTTGCCTTGGATTGGTGTAATTTGCCTTATTCGTTTTCACTATTTTTTTTATTTTTTTTAAAGCCAGTTTAGCGATAAATTTTTAGCGATATATATGTTCCATTGGTTAAAAAAAAGCGAAATTGGCTATATTCTTTTCGATAAATAAAACATTATCCTTTCTTCTGAGTGAAACAGAGGATAAACAGTCGCTGATGGGGGATCTAGGAAAGAGAATCCTACTGTGTTAGACATTCGTTTTCAACTTTTTACGCTTTTATCGCAATCTATCTGAAAAGTTAACGAATTAAACAAAATTCTTTCTTGCACTTCCCTGCAAAAAAACCTGCCGGCGCCCATGTCCTCCGCTTAACGATCTAGCGAATATTTGTTTTAAAGTATTCTAAATAAATTTTATGTGAAGTGGATGGTGAAAAGTGTCCTAAGAAAACTCATTAAACATTGGGAAAACACTGACCAGCCAGCGTCAGGATATCCATGCCATACCTCTTCAAAGTAATTCCGACATCCCTGCCTCCCCCATGACCAAGTCTTTAGAAGGATGAATTCTTAGATAAAATGATGGACATTTGCTGGATGAAGAATAGGTTTCTTGTTATTCTCAATAGATGGCGACACAAATTTTTAAAATTTTTATTTTGTTCTTTTCAAATATATGATTTAACATTAAAAAAAGCAATAATTATCATCTAATAATATGGCATAATCTTAAACAATCATTCTTTTCCCTACAACGTTTTTTTTTGTTTTGTTTTTTACTATTTCTTTTTTAAAGTACATCTTTCAAAGGCGAAGATATTTTAAAAGAAAAAAACTTTTTTTTTCAAAAATTAATATTAGCAAAAAACATTCGGAAAATCTAAGGGCGATACAGCTCATTTAAAATAATGTTCCGAAATTTTTTTAAAAAAATAGCAAACACTATTTTTTTTTTTTTTTGAAGATCGATTGAATAAGTCGATTAAATAAATAAATTATAAATTTTAATTAAAGAGCTTACATAAGACTCATTTAAAAAGAATTACCATAGTTGTACTTATTTTACTTAGCATAAATATCCCAACTAATACAGTTTTTAAAACAAACTCTATGCTATCTTTCTAATTTATTAGAAATAGCAAGCCCTTTTATTAAAATATTTTTTAGCTAGTATTATACTATACTAAACTCCACCTTAACTTGATATCACTTAGACGGTAGATCTTCAACGTGTACATAGGCAATTCATTAATTTTGGCGGCGTGAAGGAATAATGCTCGCCAAACCTAAGACGCTGGCCAATATCACTCGACATTATTCAAATCCGATGTGAACGGTTGTAGACGATGTGGGCAAAATTGGCCAATACAAGCAACAACGTCTGGTTTCAAACATTACACAATGGGATTGGCCAATATCGCTCGACATTGTCCAAACCCGATGTGGACGGTTGTAGACTTTGTGGGCAAGATTGGCCAATACAAGCAACAACGGCTGGTTTACAACTTTACACATTGGAATTGGTCAATATCGCTCGACATTGTCCAAACCCTATATGGACAAGATTGGCCAATAGAAGCAACAACGTCTGGTTTACAACGTTACTCATTGGGATTGGCCAATATCGCTCGACATTGTCCAAACACGATGTGAATGGTTGTAGACGATGTGGGCAAGATTGGCCAATACAAGCAACAACAGCTGGTTTACAACGTTACACATTGGGATTGGCCAATAACTCTCGACATTGTCCAAACCCGATGTGGACGGTTGCAGACGATGTGAGCAAGATTGGCCAATACGAGTAACAACGGCTGGTTTACAACATTACACATTGGGATTGGCCAATATCGAGCAATATTGTCCAGCGTTGTTACTGGGGGTAAATAGTTTCAGCACTAACAAAACTATATTTAAGATATCATATCACTCTAAATGGTATCTACAGATTTCAGGTAAAAGGTTGTATTATTATTATTATAGTAGCTTCGTAGTTACAATAATATTGTTAATATATTATAATAATTGTTAATGAAATTATTAATAGGTTGATATCCATAAATGTATTTTCCAATCTATATTAGATAATTAATGGTTAGTTGATCATTGATTTAATTATTTTTCTTGCAATTATCTTCTTTTTTTTTTTAATAAAAAACTTACTCAATAAGTTTACTAGCAATGCTGAAAAATGGGATTTCCTTACATCGTTTATAGTTATTAATTACATGTTATGGTAATAATTCTTTTCGTTTCGATTATAGATATATTCGATATATATATATATATATATATATATATATATATATATATATATATATATATATATATATATATATATATATATATATATATATATATATGTATTCTATGAAAAGTATAAATCTCATAATACCTCAATATCTATAATCGAAACGAAAAGAATTATTACCATAACATGTAATTAATAACTATAAACGATGTAAGGAAATCCCATTTTTATGTATATATATATATATATATATATATATATATATATATATATATATATATATATATATATATATATATATATATATATATATACAGAGAGAGAGAGAGAGAGAGAGAGAGAGAGAGAGAGAGAGAGAGAGAGAGAGAGAGAGAGAGAGAGAGAGAGAGAGAGAGAGAGAGAGAAACTTTAAGAATCCCAGGTAGCACAGCAGCATTGGCCAAGATTAGAAACAGAGGATCTGGAAGATTGACCATATGTTGCCGAAACTTGAGCATCGTTCCAAAATAGACGATTTTTTAAAAAATATACATGTTAAAAACATCTTAAAACATTTTTTTTTTGTCCTTCGCTCTTTCTTACAAATAAAATATTTTAATTTTTTGAAAACTGTGTACCAATGTTTCCAAACTTTCAGTATATTTTTTCCAGCATTAGACCAGATTGGACAATATTTGTAACAACGGATGGTTCACAACGTTCCACATCGGGATGAGACAATGTCGTGAGATATTGGCCGGCGTTGTTGTGCTGCAGGGGATAAACTGGAACAAAGCAAAAATTCTCAGATTTGAACTCATCTGGTTATGAGGTACAGATATAAAGAATATGAAACTTTGTAGAACCTAAATTAACCAAATAAAACCTTATGGTTTTAATGACTAAATCTTTCATTTCTATCCAATTCATAAATAGAAAATTGCTCACTAAAAAACACCACCTAAAACTTCTCACAACCATTTCTAAAAATTCATATGTGAGAAACCTTTAAAAACGAGTAAAGCATACATATATATCCTCTTTCTCTCCCAAAGAATCCCAGCAGGGCTAAAAATTTGAAAAGAGAGAGAGAGAACGAGAGAGGAATAAGATGCTGTAAGTTATGGATGGAGGCCTTAAGCCGCCCCTAATGCCGGGTCGGGCCGCCAGCAAATGGGAGTGGCGCCCGCAAATCCCTTAGGCTTAAGGGGCTTGCGAGGCCGATGACGGTCGTTGGACCCCTGCTCACTCGATCGCCGGACGGTGAGCATGTTCCTGCCGCGCCATGTACTCGCACTACCGCAACATCAGCCCTACCACGGTGAGTGGGTTTTCTTATGTATGTTATCAAGCTTTTTGATCATTATGTGTGGAGTTAATTAATTGTTTGGGTTAAGGGTTGGTAAAATAGCTATGTATTTGATGTTCTACGTCTTGATTGAAGTTACTGTAAATAATCTTTGGAAATACTGAAGTATTAAATATATTTATGAGGGAAGGTAAAATTGGGAAAGGAGTTTTTTTTTGTAGAAGGATGCATAAGAAATGAGGTGTAAATAAATTATAGTTTGTACTCTAACGATTTTCAAGGTTATTATGACTAACGTATTTTTTTGTATAAAATTAGATGCAGTTAAGTGTATAAAATAATGTGTCTTTAGCGTATAAAAATGACGATTTGTGTATTTTTTCTTCTTGAGTATAGAAAGTTAGTGTTGATAGTGATCTTAGCAATTATTTTGGAACTTTTTTTTTGTTGAAGAAATATGAATTTAAATATGGTTAAATGTTTGACGATTACTATTATAAAATACATAGGTGAAGAATATATCGATTATTTTCTAAAATTTATAAGGAAAAGTTTTGATGCATAGTTCACGAGTGATAATTCATAACTTTGGTTAAAAAATTATTAGTCCCATGCAAATGGACTTGTATTATTTTAATACATATATTTTTTTTTGCTTTATTAAAAATTTATGCATTTTGTAGAATGTTAATGTCTGAAAGCTTGTTTTATTTTCATTCTATTATTTTAAAATATTTTAAGAGTGCTTTATATTTTAGGATTGAAATGTATTTTAAAATATAAGTTAGCATGTTTTGGTTACAGAGATATTTTCTTCATTACAAAGAGATTTATTCATGTTAATATATTTTTTTCCCTTGTCGTTTCAAGTGCGTCAAAATACAAGTGTTTTTTATTAAAAAAGTTTCAGAGGTTTTTTTTTTTTTTTGTATAAATCATAGTTACTTCCTGTATTTTATTATATTTACTTATATATACTCATAAAATATATACTTAGTGTATAAACATGCAAACAAATTACCTTTTTGAAAGTAAATGGAGCAATAAAATATTTCAAAGTTCAAAATTTTAAAATTTCGCCTAAAATTAAATTTTGTTAATTGCAGTGTAAGAAATAAATTTACAAAATAGTAGATCGACAATTAAATCAAACAAATAAATGTATTTTGAATTACAATGTCATTATAATAGTTATATTCCGGTGTGAGACTTTTGGAAATTGAGTACAATCGTTTATTTGTGAATTATGTAAAAACCGTTCTTGTAAAAATAAGTTTCTGTTGAAAATAAAGAACTTGTGTCAACACAAGTGTTGCATTAGAGCAAGTGATTATATAAAAACGCATTAATTCATTATGATGTTAAATTGAAAAAATTATTTCTTTTTCGACTATCACATAAATAAAATGGATTTATTTCTAGACTTGATGAATCTTTAAGATTTGAAAGTTTATTAAAGTTGAACATAAATACTTGGATCAATCTTTTAAAAATAAATTTAAAAGATCTATTATAATAATATGTAAGAAAATAATCATAGTAATGTAGTATTTCATAATATATATTTATCACAGCAAATTAAATTTATTATTGTTTAACTTTAGTTTAAGATTTTTGTAAATCTCTATATTTAAATGTAACGAATTTACATTTCTTGAAACTTTATTTTATATTGTAATATTTAATCCTTAAATATTTCAGAATTTTCTTCCATACTTTTTGAGTTAATTATTTTACTAAATATGTCAAATGTAGTCAAAATGATTTTAAACCTTAATCAAAAAGTATGTTTGAAAAAATTGTAGCCACTTTGGAAAAAAGGCGATGAGTATTTTTTTCAACCGTTTATTTAAAAATTATACAGGATTTTACATTATTTTAAGTTTTTAAGGTATGAAATACAAACATAGAAAACTCAAAAGGTTTATATTCATTGAAGTTTTAGATTTTCGAGTGCTAGTATATTTTTCTATCAATTACTAAATCAGGAACAATTTATTTTTGTAATGGATATATTGCTAACGTTTTAATACTAAAATCACTGGGAAATAAGCTAAAAAATCAAATAACTTCAGAACAAGGAATAAGAAATATTCTACCATATCTTAATTGTTAGCATCATTTAATAACACAATCAGATACGATCACCTACTTTAAAGTTTTTTTGGGGTATTGCATAGATCTCTGTCTAAGTGTTTATATGTATTCCTTAATGCAATTTTTTTACGGATAAGATAATATAAATGGTTGTTGGTTCTCGTTTATTAAACTATAATATTTTATTTTAAAATGTGAAAGGAAACAGAAATATGACATTTCTTGTAATTAATTCAAACGATAATTGTTCCATAAAGAAATGTTGTAACGTTTTGTGTTTTGAGCTAAATATAAATAATGTTAATTGAAAAAAATTTCAACAAATAAACAGAATACAAGAAATCAGTATGATTATAAAAAAATATAGTAATTAATTTTCTAAACACTTCAAGCACATTTATGCAGAGAAAGTGTAAAAAATACGGATTTATTATATTTTATCCGAAAAATTCAAAAGCTAAATGAAAAACAGTTCTTTTAGCTTTTACGACAAAGTTTGAAAAAAATTCCATAGCTATACATCCTTCTTAAAAATTTACATAAGTATAACGAATAAAAAAATTTGACTATGACCACATTTTCATGGCTGTATAATACTGATGTCAAAAACATACTCCATACTTAGTAAGTAATAAATAAAGTATGTATTTGGGTCATATTTCATTCTACCTTAGTCTATCGTACTTTATATTTTCAAAATAGCATAACTACAGTAACTTTTAAGATTATTGATGATAAATATTTTCAAATGTATGATGTTAACCAGGGGTAGTAAAAAATACGGATGTTTTTGTTTCAAATTAAAATTCTGATTAATTTGGTAAAGTTTGAAAAAATTAGTAACACTTCATTAATAGCTCCATTTATCTTTTTTAAGTTTAAAAAAAAAAAGAATAGTGATTTTCCATTTCAAATTTTAACTCAAGCTAAATACTTCTTGAAGGGAATATGGCTTCTTTCCTATTTTCTTTGTAAATTTAAGTAATAACTGTTCGTTTAAATCAAGCAGTTAAAAAGTTACTAAAAAATTAATTGCAATATTTATATAAGCATAATTATATTTTCTTATAAATGCATCAAATTTAAATAAAATTATTCCAAGGAAATCATATTAAACATTTGAAAATTATGTTAAAGAATTACTCTGTTAAAACTTTTCAAATCACCCCCTGAAATTCCCATAAAAGTGTCATGGATGTGCGAAATCCATAAAAAGGGTTTTCTGTTGCATTGTAAGACCTATACATTCTAGTGATAATATTTTTATCAATAGATTTCTGAAAACTCTTATTTCATGTACGAACCATAAATGATTTTAAATACTGCTCCTATATCAATAAAGAGTATTAAAATACCTAACTGATACAACAGTGCAGAATGTCTTAAAATTTTCAAAATTACAAGTAAACTTGATAAAAATGAAAAAAGACCGATTGGAAACCAAGCAACACAGATAACCTTGTCCACAAGAAAGGTAAATCAACGAACATCAGTAAGTTGTTATAGTTATTTAAGCTTTCTGTTCAGAGTCATTTGTTCTTGTTAAAGCTTGCACTGAAGCCTACAGGTGGGCGAATTGTAAACGATAGCTGTAGTACGCGCAAACTTCTTATTTACAATAGAATGGGTGAGAGGTGTTTAAAATTATAAGATAATAATCAAAGTTCTTCAAAATTTATAAAAAAATTCTATTAAATTTTGAAATCATACCAACTGCTAAAATTTTTACAATTTACAATATTACTATCATTACATTCTTATCACATCAAAATTTACATTCATTACAATTACAATTACCATCCTAATAATTTCAATTGCTCTATTTTCAATAATCCCCCCTCCTTTGCATATATATAATATAAAAAAAAAGTTACTTCATGTTCACTTTTATTTTCATAAATTTTTTTAAATCACATATCTTAAGAATACTTGATTATTACAATTACAACCCAAATAAGAAATGCAAATTTTTATTACTTTTAATATTTTCAATCATTGCTTTAAATAACTATACTTAGTAGCGATGAACAATAAATAACACTAGTTGAAAATAAAAAATGAAAGTTGAAGACGAAATTTAAATGAAGAATCTGGCAGATGTAAAACAAAAGTACGATATATTTGTTAAAATAACTCGATTCCTTATAAAGCAATTGTATAGAGTTTTAAAAAACTGAAGTAGATTGTTTAAGGTGTGATATAATTTCTATAAAATTAAAACACAGTTTAATTTCTGAAACCAAATGAAAGTGGAGGATAAATTTTTTGTATTACTCACTTATGTTGCCATTGTTTAAATAATGTATTTTAATTCTGTAGAAATGAAGTCTTGATAGTAACGGATCAATTTTATTATTTATTTAGAAAATTAATCCATTAATTAATCGTATTTAAACGAGAAAAGAAAATGGAAATTGACTCTAAGAAATAAAACGAATGAAAATTAATTGAAATGGAAGACTTTAATAATTAAACCAGTGCTATTTATAATTAAAAAGCTAGTTGTCTTTTCATCTATATATTAGATTTTTCATTTTGTAATAATGTTTAGAATTGATATTCTAAATCGTATTGACACAATAAAAGAAATATAAAGGTAACTTATTATATTTTCAATATTGATAATGATGAATCATGATTTAATTCACTTCCATTGAAGGAAAATTTGGTAAGATACGACAGTTTTGCATCTATATTTCTTGTGTACATTAATTAGTAAAGACTAATTAGTTTTTGAACAGGTTTAATATTTCATAAATAATTATATTTATCTTATAATATCGTTATTATTCAATGGTAATATACTATTTATACTTTAATTTGTTATAAATTGAGAAAACAAATAATTCTATTGCTAACTAATAAATTTAATAATATTGCTCTTGAAACTGTTTAGTTTTACATATGAAAGTAATGTATAATGTGTATATTTATAAGCCTTTATAATAAAGAATAATAAGCATAAATAAATTGTTAGTATTAAAAGCACATAATTATGTTACCTAATTTACTTTTAGAAAAATACTTACTAATGTGGAATACAATTTATTTTCGAGTTAGATATAACTGAATATTTATCTAAGTAATAACATCTTCTCCACCAAACTTTAATTTATACAAAACTGAAATTTAATCGCTAACAAAAAAACTCATTATTAGCATTTAAAGTTTATACTTGAGGTAGGTTTCAAATTTTTTCAAGTCTTGTCTTGCTCTCACAAAAGAAAGTGGTTTTCCAAAATTCTTGTTGCGCACAAAATACAGATTTGTGAAAACTTTCCAGCAGAAAATTCAAGAAAATGGAAAACAAATTTCACTCCACCGTGAGGGTAGTGGTGCATGAAAATGCACGTCTCTTACTATGGACTATCATGATAATGTTTATAAGTAGTATATCATATATTGTGGTAGAAGAAATTGGGGCTTAACTTAATTGGCAGAAGAACTTAAATATGAAGAAATCTAGGCATTCAATTTTATTAGATAGTTCCAAAATACCCGAAGTTCCGATATATATCTTCTAAAAGAGAGATCCTTCAAACCCAGATCTTCAAACTTTATGATTATGTAAATCCCCATTCACCAAAAATTTACAATTTCAAGTATAATTGTTTTAAATAGTGAAACGTCGTGTAACATAAATCTTAAGTACATATATCACAAAACCCATCGTTTCAGAAAAACTGTCTACAGTACTGATCTGAAGCTGACGCTACATATACAAAAATACACAAGAAAATATTAAAAAAAACTGTAAACATCAAAACTATTTTTAAAGCAACAAATCGTTACTACAAAATAAATCCAATCTTTATCACACACAAAAATAAAACTTGGAACAAAAGCACCATCTTCTGCATTAACACTTTCCATCCCAGACTAAAGTTGACGCCAGATAGGTCGAAAGTTCTTCTCCCTAAATGACAAAGAGCAGCCTTAAGGAGAGTCTCAAGAAACAAAGCTAAAAGTACCTCAGGGATGCGACCTATTCCTTTTAACCCACCTGCAATAAGGAGCCTGATCTTTCTCTCAGGAGAGGCGTTCACTTTGTGAGGTACCTCCAGAGACTCACAATCAGAGAGCAGACTCTTGCCTCAATCCTAATAGCTTTCCTGAGATTTCTGTTGTAAGAGTGGCGTAAGTCCTTGCGAAAGTGGTATTTTTTTTTTTTTTTTTTTTTTTTTTTTATCTTATAGCAATTTTCAAGTTTTAGAATGTGTTTCGAAAGTTTTTACTATCTTTACATTCCAATAAAAATCGTAAACTTTATTAGTAGCAGGCTAAGAATTTATTTAATAAATGACAAATTACATTTCTGAAAATCTCATTCTATACTAGAATAGTGATAGAAAAATGATTGTTTTTCACCCAAAATTTAGCCTTTTTCAAATTGTCTCAAAGTGTTGTCTCAAAAAATATCCTATATTAACCTTCAGAGACTCAGAATCGGAAATTCGATTTTTTTTTTATCCTATAGCAATTTTCAAAATTTAGAACGTGTTTCGAAAGTTTTTACTATCTTTACATCCCGATAGAAATTGTAAACTTTATTAGTAGCAGACTCGGAATTTATTTAATAAATGACAAATGACATTTCTGAAAATCTCATTTTATATTAGAATAGTGATTGAAGAATGATTGTTTTTCACCCAAAATTTAGCCTTTTTTAAATTGTCTCAAAATGTTTTAAAAAATATCCTTTATTAACCTTCAGAGAATCAGAATCGGAGATTCGATTTTTTTTAATCCTATAGCAATTTTCAAGTTTTAGAATGTGTTTCGAAATTTTTTGTCATCTTTATATCCCAATACAAACTATAAACTTTATTACTAACAGATTTAGAATTTATTTAATAAATGACAAATACATATTTCTGAAAATCTTATTTCATATTAAAATAGTGATTGTAAAATAATTGTTTTTCATTCAAAATTTAGATTTTACCTTCAGAAACTCAGAATCAGAGATCTAACTCTTGCTTCAATATTAACATCTTTTCTGATACATTTCTATTGAAAAGTGAAGTCTTTTGAAAGTGGCATTTTGTAATGGGTAAAATGGGCTTTTTGTCCTCTAACTCAGCGTTTTCAAAACTGTGTGTCTTGACCCATTAGTGGGTCACTATTCAATTTTTGTTTGGTCTCAAAAAGACCTTGAAAGTATAAGTATATTTTGTCACAACTTAAAAATGTTTTTATATGGAATTAAAATTTTCATTACAAGGCAGGGTTGCAACACTATAAAAAAGCGCAACTACAAATCACTTCTTCTGCATGGAGGAGAATGTTTTTTATCAAAAGAGAAATTTACTCATTTCTTTCTTTTTTCTAATCGTCTCAACTGCTTACCAAAATACAAGCTAATTTTATTAAAAAAAAAAAAAAAAAAAAAAAAAAATCAGATTTTTTTTTGTATAAATCGTAGTTATTTCCTTTATTATATTTACTTATACATAGTCATAAAATATATACATACAGTATAAATATACAAACAAACTACCATTGTGAAAGTAAATGGAGCAGTAAAATCTTTCAAAGTTCAACATTTTAAAATTTTGCTTAAAATTAAATTACAGGGTTGCAACCCTATATAAAAAAAAACAGCAACCACAAATCCCTTCTGCATGGAAGAATACGTTGGCTATCTCAAGGGAAAGTGTTAGAAACACTTGAGGAAATTTGGGATTGCTTCGCGGAGGAAACGAATTAGAAAAATCGTTGCGTTGTTTGAAATTTGTACTGAAGCTCACGTACATAGATGACATATTCACGAAACTTAATGAACTAAATGTGTACTTGAAAGCCATGGGAGGTACAGATATATTTGCAGTGCATGGCAAAGTTTGAGGATTCTAAAAAAATGTTTTGATTTTTTGAAAAGTAAAATTGAGAAGACCATCATAAATATGAGAGTTTTGAAATATTTCAAACATTTGTCATCGAAAAAATAATGTGAATTTTCAGTAGCATACATAATTATTGAAATATATATATATATATATATATATATATATATATATATATATAAAAATGTAGTGTTTTGAGAGAAAATTTTAGTTTTTGCAGCATTACTGAAAAATGAAAAGCTGTTAAAAATTAGATTGCACATCCTTTCTAGAGAAATATTATTACCAGTATATTTCGTCGAAAGCTGATAAAGAATTTATCGACATACCAAAAATACATCACTAAAACATAATTTTAATCGTAGTAAATGACATAATGGTTATCTATCAAAAAAAAAAAAGAAGAAAAAAATCATATTCTTTCCACTGAAACTTTGAATAATGTATTATTCCCTTTTACATTTTTATAACTTTGTGCGGTTAAATTTTAGACAATAGTACAGACTAAAACCAAATATCGTAAATAGTTTTCACTTTAAGTATCCTAATTTAATTGAAATGAAACTTTAATTAGGTATAATCCATATTCTCTCAAATAACGTAGCTATGCATTGTAACGTTTTTAATCGCGAAGCAGATCAAGAATGGTAAAGTCTGTAGATTTACTTTTTTGTGCTTCCAACAATGGTAGATTTACCATTGTTAAAGTAAATTCAAAAATGTGTTTGGTTGTTGTAGAAGAGTGTTTCAATTAAAAAACCAGACACTGCTCTATTAGGATAAATGTATACAGAAATTTACTCCAATTTTATAAATTTAAAATGTATATAACTCTAGTAAATTTATTTATTTTCTGAATATTTTAAATATACTAATCCCTGTTTAGTGAGAGCTTATCATAAGCGTGCCCAATTTAAATGAAGTAGCATTCATTTTAACTCCTATACTTTCGAAATTCATCATGCAATCTTATTAAATGCTTAGTTATTAAATAATATAGTTAAAGCATTACTTACGAATTGATCGAAATACAACCGCAGTGCACTTTTTCAAAACCAGTATTTAAAATTAGTTTAAAAAAAAAAAAGAAGAAAAAAATCAACCAACCAACGCTTCAAATATCATCTTATGTCGATACAAAATTATGCAAATTTGGAAAAGAATACATCTTTTCCATCTGAACTTAGGAATTCAAATATTAATTCAAACCAACACATTTTTATACCACTGGGACGATATATCAGAAATTAATTTGAGCCCTTTAAACTAGCGCTAACAGGTCACAGTCAAAACTCTTTGGGAGCAAAGAATTACGATGAAAAATGTTTACCGAAAGTTCACCAATTATATTTCATGAAGAAGTAACTCCAAGAACACCTCAGGCACCATTAATGTCTCCATTTCTATTTGTAAAAGTGAGCATTGCTTATTCGGAGAACGCAGCACCATGCTTCGCGAACGTGACATTTTGGTCAACTCCAGGCTTTGCTTTTATCCACTTTTCCACAGTTCTACTTATAGGATAAAAATGTAATTAAATTCGAACCCTCCCCCACTTCTTAGAAAAAAAAGTTCAAAATAAAGAGTGTGAGAGCGACACCATTTTGTTTTCTTTGTTATCTTCCACTCCCCTTCCTCTTTTCTTATTTTCAGTGCACTCTTTTCCTTTACATTGTTAGTAGTTTTTTTTTCTTATCATCTTCTCTTTGTATGCATTGTAAAAATGTTCCGCAACCCCCCAGCGTTCACCGAGTCCTCATAAATTAACCTTCGCATAATCTTTTCCCTTCCACATACTTTCAGTTTTTTTATTTATTGTTATTATTATTGTTATACTCATCTCGTTGTATTTTTTAATGTTATTATCTACTTATAATTTATTCGGAGCAGGAGCTCAAAGCAGTTAAATGAAGACGCAAAGAGGTCGGAATAGATTAAAAAAAAAAAAAAAAAAAGGAGGGGAGGAGAAAAATAAAGGTCTATTGTTTAAAAATTTCTTTATAAAACAGTTTCTTTGTTCGACGTTCTTTCTTTTCTTTATAACAATGAATTAATGTTTCTGAATCTTTTGTCTCTGTTTCTTAGCGATTATACGTAGCCTTAAATCTATCTTTTCCCTTGTGATTCAAAACTATTAATTCAATTTAATGGTAGATTCTGAAGCGTTCTACTATAGATATTGGAACAAATCAGACAGATGAAAATCCCATTAAATATTTTACCTTGAGCAGGTTTGGCAAGTAATTATGAATTATCTTTTTTTTCACAGATTAGAGGAAGAGAACAAGTAATGAAAGTAAAAGGGAATAATTTTAATGGGATTGTTCTGGGGAATTTATCAATTAAAAATAAGAAATCTTCCATTCAGTTGATAACCGGAAAAAAAAAAATCTAATTCGATTTGTTGTTTTTAACATGAAATGAATCGTAATTGAAAAAGAAACACTTATAGAATTAAAATGTTAGGTGTAAAAATAAATTCATTATAAATTCGTTTGTTTGTTAGAGATATTATCCGTCTAATAAATACACCTCCATTACCTTATGCTGCATTTTTATAATTGTTTGGATGTAGAATTTCATTTTTGAGTCAACATTATCTTTATATTTATTTTTCAAATTCAATATAGTTTTTCAAATTATAAAAAAATTAATTTAATATTTTAATTATATAATGGTTGTATTCAGATTATCTGGCGCCGTCAGCAACACGAGGGCTATAATGCGCCGAAACATTTCGTCAAATTATATAATGATTATGTACAAAACAAGATAATACCTTCATTGCACTTAATAATTACGTGTTGAGTAATGCCCCCTATTTTAAAGCTCCGTTACATAAAGAGAGCTTTTTATTTTCTGATTCGTTACATATAGAAACCATAGTACTCGTCAAAAAATGATTAGAATATTTCGATTTTTTAAAATCCCTCATACTAACTTCGGTTTTGTGTGTATGTGGGTGGGTGGCTGTGTATGTCGATGGCGAAAAAATCTGCTGTGGCCTAGTTAACTCCCTTGCCAATTGGGCTGAAACTTGGCAGATTGATTCGATGTTGATGACAATCAATTTATCAAATTTTGGGGGTTGTAACTGTCACCTAAAGGTTGCTTTTGCTGAATACTAATAAACCAACTTACCCTCCTCCGATCGTGCTGAAATGGCCTTTAAGCGATCATTGAAGGATATCTTTCCTGTTGCCCAAATTGTTTTAATAAATAAATAATAAAATTGTTTTAATAAATAAATAATAAAATTGTTTTAATCAGAATAAATAAAATATATTTGGATATGAAGGCCTAAATTCGCCATAATTTTAATAGAGATGTATTTTTTTTTTTTTTTTTTTTTAATTTTTTTTTTTTTATATATATTTAAAATCGGATGCAAACACGCAAGCACACGTTGAAAAAAAAATTGGCGCTATGTTAATGAAAATAAAAATTGGCAATGCATATAAAGGATTTGTATTAAAAACTATGTTTCTATGGGTTATATTATTTTCCATATATCTGTCTGCCGTAAATTTAAAAATGCAAGAATCTCTCTGTCAGCCTATTTGCAATACTAAAAATTATACCCTCTAGTATTCTGAAAATACTGAATCAATTTTATTGAAACTGGAAGGATGTATGCGGATTGGGATAATTGGACCCGAAAAAAATATCTTGCATGTTTAGGGATCTGGAAGTTCAGAAGACTAAGACATTTTGTTCCTTTTACTCAAGTAACAATAAAGAAAGGTTACCTTAGCAATAATTACATATAAAATGTTAAATATTTAGTTTTAAGTTTATTTTCTGTTTCCAAAGAATATTTTGAGTATCTTGAATCAATTGAAAGCAACTTTAGTTTTATCTTAAATATTAATGTAGTCACTGAATGTAGTGAAAGCTTATACAAAGATAATGTCTATCCGTCCATACGTCATATACGTTTAATATTATTAACTCAAGATAGATTTTTAGAAAAAGTTTTATCATCAAAATTGTCACCAATACCTCCAATTTAGAATTTTTTTAACTGTTGAATATTTCCTAATTAGGTTCAAAACTCCCAAAATTTATTGGATTTGATGTATCCTTTTTTGACTATTTCATTTTAGACATTTTTAAAGTTCTCTGCACGATATAAAAAAAGATGTATTCATTATAATAATTAAAATAGTAAAAATACCTATTACAAAAGAGTGCTATAAGAAAAACATTAAATAGTATTATGACACAAAATATATACATAATATTATATGACACAAAATATATACATAATATTATATGACATTATATAACATTAAATACTTGCTTTTAATGGTTAATTTTATTTAAATAGGATTTTAGCAACTCACTGTAGATATGCGGTTATTTGAATTGTAATAGTTAGATAAAAGTTAAATTTTGTAATGGACGTAAATGTTTTTTTGAGTGCTAACAAAGCATCTGAATTAGAAAAATATATTTCTTTAATTAAAAGGGTTTATACTATGTTCGAGATACAGAATTTATAAGTATTTCAAAATTTTCTGCTTTTTTACACTTTCGAAATTATATATATATACATTTCCGTTAAGCTATGTCCAAAGTCAAATTTGAATTTTGAAACAATTTTTCAAACTTGAAAAATATACTTTTTTGTTACAAATATTCATAATATGTATGTAAATAGTTTCAGCGTTCTAATTTTTGTGTAAAAAACAAACACTAAACAACGTAAAGTATATACAAATTTTCAATTTTACATTCTTGAAAAATTAAATTTTTGGAAAATAATTTAAGTTATTAGTTTTATAACGGACGCAGGTGTTTTATTAAATTACCTTAAAATATAATATTTTTGTAATCGAAAATTGAAAAATTACTCAACTTACTTAGCTTAAGTTTTATACGCAAGCTTCTCAAAGGGGAAAAAAAATTCGTTTAGATATATAAGAAATAACAATTTTTATAGCAATTGAAATTTTGAATTTAGATCTAACTTTTTCTCTAGTTTCCTTACAAGATGTAATACTCCACAATAATCTGTTTTCGGACATTCAAAATTAGACTCACGAATCGATATGATCGTATTCGAAGGAGAAAGAATGTCATCTTAAAAGATGTATTCCCATGAATAAGCAATGAATGGGCTGATTGCCACAGAAAATGATACTGAGGCTGTGTAACGGAATGGATATTTTCATATTTGGATATCGCATCCTTTCGGAGGGAATAAGCTTTTGAAGATTGAACAGCAAATGATTCATTTTCTTACGTTTTTCCATGAAGTTGGATTTATATCGAGTAGTTTCCTTCTATAGAAACAATGGGGCTGTATTTTTACAGATGAAACAATGAAGTTTGGAGTGGAATAAATATGTGCAGTGTAAAATTATATGATACAGATATTTTATATGCATTGGATTTTTTTTTTTGTAAACGCTTGAAAACTTATTCGCTGTATTTCTACCAGATTTTGTTATCAGTTTTTGTTTTTGTCTACATAAATTTGTGGCAAATTACAATAAAAAAATAAAAAATTAAATTTGAATGTTCAAATTTCGTTAACCAATGACAAACCTTATTTAATTTTTTTCATCGCACATTGCGAAGAGCATTTGTCTGTGACGTCGCCAGCTTAAGTACCATACATGCTAATCAATGAAATTTGAAGGGAATAAAAAGTACTTTTTTTAGTATCAATCAAATAAGAGTCTTTATAGTGGACGCAGTAGACACCTTTTAGATAAAATAGTAAATTCGTAATGATGTATATTCGAAATTCGTAAAAATAAATAAATAAATAAATAAATAAATAAATAAATAAATAAATAAATAAATAAATAAATAAATAAATAAATAAATAAATAAATAAATAAATAAATAAATAAATAAATAAATGAATGAATGAATGAATGAATGAATGAATGAATAAATAAATAAATAAATAAATAAATAAATAAATAAATAAATAAATAAATAAATAAATAAATAAATAAATAAATAAATAAATAAATAAATAAATAAATAAATAAATAAATAAATAAATAAATAAATAAATAAATACGGCATGATGTGCATCGTTATTAAGTGTTGGGTTGAATCTAATGAGAACACTTGTGACTTTAACCAATATAAACACATCTTTAAAAACGAATTTGAATTTTCAAATTGCCATTACCAATCCCAATGCGTGTTTCATTTAGTCACGTTCTATGACGTTGTCACGCATAAGCTCCATTACTAAGATTTGTTTCGAATTTCAAACTTTTTATATTCATTGAATGAGTTTTAAAATGTAATTTGTTGTTGCTATCAGCATTTATAGGCATTGTTGTCGTCAAGTATGCTATAGGCATTGTTGTTGCAAAAAAAGACATCAGTTTTGAAGAAATATTTCAACAGACAATGTCATCTGGAAAGTATATATTAGTGTTAAGGGGTCGAGAAAGATTGGCGATCATTCTTAATAAACAGAGAAAAGAAAGCCAAAAAAGGGCCAAGTGGATGGGAGGGTGCATTGAAAGCCACTTGCTGCTCGATAATGTGGAGGTCGATACCGATTCCAAGATGGCCGTCGGGGGGATTAACCTCCCCCCCCCCCCCTCCCCTTCTCCTCCCCATACAAACATGGCGCCCCCTCCTCTGGATTCCTGGAGACAGAGATTGGAAAAGCCTGTCATGCCAGATGGGGTTAGGACTGACACTGTCGGGGTGGATGTCAGGGGAACGAGATTATTTTGTTGACGTCCTCTTTCTATTGTATTGACTGTGGGGAAAGAAGGCACTTGCATGTGGAAATCTGTAATGTGCCGATTACTTTTAGTGTTAGGTAGAGTTTCTGAAGATGTGTTGTTGTCGGGAATAGTTGATGGAACTCTTTATAAGTTAATAAGGCTAAGACGTATTAGGAAACTGCTTTAAGGCGTTAGTGAATTTTCAAAGTGTTTGTATTTAACCCAGTGGTTCAGAATTTTTCATGACTTACGTGTTGCAAGAAATAATTTTATAGATAAATAAAGTTAGTTATAGCATGATAGTGAAGTGAAAACAAAAACATTGAACTGTATACTAGGGATTGAAGATAATATCGTATGAGGTGGATAATAAAATTTACGTTATAACGAAAGAATTGAATTCTTATTTTCGTAAGCAATTACTCAAAGGGAAGTAACTACTTATAATTCTATAAAAGCAGGACACAGGCTTTTAAATTATTAATGAATTATTTTTGTTGCTAGAGAGTAGGTTTTAAAAACAAAAATTCCTCCGTTTTATCATTCTGGATAAGCGTTCACTCGAATAGCGGCAATTGCTTATCAATCTATAGATATATAAAGATACCAGATAAATGATGAAAATGTAAAATTTTTAAAAACGGAATGGATGTTTCTGTATGAAAGCCTGAAAGCCCCACTACATATCATGCACTCAAATAACCAGCATTATAAAAAAGTTCTAAATAGTTTCACACATCAAGTACTTCTAACTTTGTTTCAAGACAAACTGCCTTACTACTGCTTCTAATATCTCTAGTCTAAAACCCAAACAAATTCATTTTTTAACTTCGAAATTCTTGATAATTTTATTGCAATCTTGAATTTAAAGGCACATCCTCATACTTAACAATGAGTCATCCCAACATGTGAACATCCTTTATTTTTCCTGATGATCTGATCCACCCTACTTCACATGTGATGAACGGTATCACTTATCAGGAAGAAACAGCTCAATATCCAGTCCTTTCCGACAGAGATACTTCTCCCCACGACTTTCCTGTCCTCAGATTTCTCCCCCACCGAAATATAGATGTATCCGTTATTTTTATTATAAGGGGTTTTCCCGTTTCTCTCCCCTTCCACCAAATCCCAGTTAAGCCACGGCCATTATGACCGCCCCTTCAGCGAATCCCCCTTTTTTGAAAGGGAGTGTGAGGGGGAAAAGTCTGTATACCCCCTTTGAATTCGAACGTGAGTATGGTGGCATTCATTCTGTTTGAACTCTGGGGGTGTTGGAGAGGGCGTTTTACACACATTCTTGAAAGTATGCAGTGGGAGATTGTCAGGTGTGTCTTTCTGGTTTGATATTGAAATGGAAAAGATTAACCCCCGTTTTCAAATGTAATTAAAAAAATGCTTCATGAGAAATATTTACCAAAAAATTATTGTTTCAAACTTGAAACTAACTAAATTAAATTTATTAATGTTAATTATTTTTTATAGTTCGATAGTATTTCATTAATTCGATCGTGAATTTAAGCAAGGTTTCTGGGAAAGGAAACTTGATAGTTACATGCCATTATGGTCGATATTTTATCATGAATTATTAGTTCAGTTCTGTTAAATCGTATTAATTCCATCAAATCTAAGTGAACATTTTAATTTCTATTAAATATTAATATTAAATAGTTTTATATTGTCACAATGTTTGAGTACATATAATTGATGTTTATTAGTGAAAATAGAATTTCTAATCTTGTTTATAAGTATTATATTAAGGAATTACTTTAGTGTGTCGAGTTGTAATATGACAGTAGTACAAAACTATTTTACAGAAAGTAAACTTTAAGCTATCGGAAAGTTACTATTAAAAATACAAAAATAGTATAAACTTGCATTGGTCTTTCCAAGAGAACAAGTGCAATAAGTTCATAAGTTTCAAATTTAATACAAAATGATAAATATGATAACTGAATAATTATTTCTTACTTAATTTTCGTTTTCCCTTTTTAAAACTTTCATTACTGTGCAGATAGCTTCAATTTTAACCATTGTATATTAAATACTAAAGAGTTTCTCACCATGGTTAGAAAATTGGTAATTTCCAGAAGAAAAAAAAAAAATAATAATATGATACATTTTTTATCATCCACTGACGTCCTTTAAGCATCAGTATGACGGTTTTGGCTTTATGCAATCTTTTTAACTTCTTTAAAATTGCCAATGCGCTTAAAATTTTATGTATGAACAAGTAAATTATGAGAAGTAAGATAAAAAAAAAATCAATTTATTAAAAAAAATCGAGGTATTAGATTGGAAAATAAATATACAGCCACTTTTGTTTTAAAAGTTTCCAAGTTCATTATTAATAAAAGAACATATATTTACCTACTGCGGCATTTTTATGTTGATTTTCAGGTCATTCTCTTTATAAAAGTATTTACAAAAATACCTGGATAAAACTTTTATTGATGTTATTTTGAAATAAATGCATACATTCCTTCTTAAAAAGGATTCTGTTAATATTTCAAATAAACTTTTTTTTTAGTAAAACTGTTTCAATGAATCGAAAATAAAAGAAATTCAGTTTTAAGTTTTATTTAATCTTACACTCTCATAGATGGCAAATGAGTATGTGTGGAATTCACTTAATAATTTTCTGAAAATTGTTTTCAAGATTATTCCGTCTATTCAAATTATACCTTGTATTTGTTTATTAAGAGAATACGAAAGTTGCAATATCAACAAAATCTTGAAACTTTTGCTCTGAATGCAACTTATGCATCAACTTTTGATCCTTATATTTATTTCTCTGCATAATGAATTTAGAATAGAACGTTCCTCTACGGAAGGAAAAATCTATTCAAATTTCATTATATGTGTATAAATGATGTAAGTAATTATAAAAGTTAATAATAAATAGTATAATATACAAAAATCATGGAGTTATTTGAAGTTCAGTTTATTTTTTTTATCAATAAGACATAATTTAAATTTTAATTAGAAGCCCAAACCGCTAAAAATGTGCATATAAGAAATATATGTACAGAACCTGTATATTTTTAAATATATAAGCATTGAATTATGTCAATGAACATTAACAAAATATCCTTGTCTGAATTGTTTACACTAATGGAAAGTAAAAGACATATGCTGATATACTGGATAAAATCAATAATAAAAGTTGGCTAGACAAGGGACAATTCCCACATTTTTTTATTATTTTTTTTATTCGATTCTAAATGTCTCGAAATGACCATTAACACAAAATTTTTTATTCACCACGCTTTTTTTTCTTTTTTCAAAAAATTTGCATTTTAAGTTTGCCTGTCAGATTTTTGCGGGAAAACGGACCTTTTTTTGCGACTCTATTGTGACGTCATCGTTTCCTAAATATCTCCATAGGTCACGTGGTGGTTGTGGCTGTTAAAACGTTGTTATCATGGAAATTTCAAATACTTGTCTTCTCATCCTTTTGTTTTCATATTATTTGATTGATTTTTTCTTAAAATGTCTAACATCTTCTACAAATACTGAATCGTGCCAATGTGCAAAAGCACAACTATAACAACTCCTGACAAAATTTTCATTGACATACCACGGAATAAAAATACTCGAAAAAAGTGGTGCCAAGCGATGAAGAGGAACATTGAAAAGTATATGCCATTGTCGACAAAGACTTTACGTTATGTTTGTGAAGATCATTTTGAAATAAGCTACATTTATGATAATTTTTATATTATGAAAATTAAAGAATGTTTGCCTTTTAAGTTTAAAACAAGCTATTTGTTAGGAAAGCTATTCTAAATTTTTGTATCCATCAAGTGCAAAGTAATGGGTCAAAATTGAAAGTCCGGTACTGATTCTGCGCCAAGAATTGTTTACATAAAACTACGCCAAATTATGTTAACTTGTCATTAAAAAAAAATTTAAAAAATTAAAAAATGGCGGGGCAGCCATTTTCTGGCAAACATTACCTTGGAGCAGAATCTGTACTGGACTTGGATGTTGACAACGGCCCCCTTTAACGAAAAAATACCGATATTTTCCCACCAAACTTTTTATTCCAAGCACAACAAAACCATTCAAGTTAATTAAAGTAGGGAATCTTGCCTATTGGCTTTTACGCAAAAGGTTTCAGCTGTTACAAAATCCATATTCTTTCTGAAATAGACAGCCATCATTGTCGAGTCAATTTTTGGCAAATTGTCTTACAAAACCAGGTTCTATTTTTGCAATTAAGTAAAAAACAAATACCTACAAAATGGGCTATCAAAAATATTTGAGAAATGGCAACTATTAAGTAGAAACTACAGAGTATATAGCTGACATTTTGTGGTAGAAACCTCACCATAACAAGCGGAGCGAAGGGATTACGTCACCGAACATTTCGAAACACTTGACGTCATGCTCAAAATAGGCCCGTTTTGAGTGGATCGCAATTTGAGGGTTTTTTGCTCATTTTCTTTTCTTAATATTTAAATAACTAATTTTTTTAAAGAACTTTTATTGGAATATTTAGAATCAGAAAGAAATTCTTTATAAATATAAATCAACTTCATTCGTTTTTAAAAAATGCGGGAATTGTAAAAAGTACCCAAAAAATTGAAAATCTTTTTTTTACGGAAAAATGTCCTCAAGGACCAGCTAAACCAAGTGGAGAACGTCCGAAGTGCGAACTCCATTAGCAATAGTTCAAATTCAATCTTGCTCTTAGTCATAGTCTTATGAACCAATGCGAGTGTTTTTCATTTTTCGGCTCTCCTGAAAATTGTTCTTTTTTGGACTTGGGTCATTTTCCATTTCTAATCCTCAATTGTAAAATCGCATTAGTCATCATTTGTAATTTTTGTATAAAATATGAACATTTTGAATTAGTTTGCTGTTTATCATAATACGGAGTGAACCTAATGCTTTTTTTAGTATTAAAAGAGTTTATTGAAAACTATTTTACTGATTGATATATGTTTTATTTTTTTTTTATATTGGTAAGTGGTAATATAATATATTGGTAAACCTCTATAATTCTGTGTATATCAATTCGGTAAGCGAGTTCTGACAACGCATTTTTCAACATTTATTCTTTATTATATATATATATATATATATATATATATATATATATATATATATATATATATATATATATATATATACTACAAGACAGGCCAACAAGACCCCATTGAATACACTGTAGGAAGGATCCTTCCGCATAAAAGATATAGTTCCCGGCAAATCACACCTTTTATTGCAATATTGACTACCAGGGCACATAATTTTGTATTAAACTTCTTCTTCTTCTTCTTATCAAGGACTATGGGGACTAAGTCACCTCTGCTTAAGGATTTTGTACCAACTCCATATCCCGTATTGATCGGCAGTGGGCAGTACTGCACAGGATGTAAGGGCACACTTGTGAGAGGGAGTGCGCAAGTCTACCTATAGCCACCGAAGAGTTCATTTCTACCTCTTTTCGGTAGCTACCCGGTAGATGGCAGCACTACCGACCGTATGTGGAACTTCTTAATTTAGAGGAAATACCAAGCTGAAGATTTCACCAGAAGGCTTGGCTATTAAACTTAAATATATGTTAATAACAACAAGAAAATTAATACTTTTAAGTTTAAATTTTAATTATATTTTACTTTTCTAACAATGGATACAATAAGAGTTTTAACGAATCGGCCACACATCATTTCAATCAGCCAATAAGGGCGTAGTAAAACCGGTTCACTCATCATTGTAGCGTATTTAGTGAGCTCAGGTAAGCTTGTCTCTGTATAGAAGGATATATCAGTGTACTGAAATGCGATCTGTAAAAGCTTTTTTACGGCGATAAGAGTATTGAACATGGGAAGCAAATGAAAAATAGGTAGTGCTGATCTTGTGATGTCATAATTGTATTCGCAAATCTAAACCAATTGCTTATATTCTCAATAAATGTATAGTTGCAGTGATAGAGGTAAAGAAAAGTTGATGTAAACGTGTTGATCGAAAAGATTGAAATTTCATTGTCTTCACTCTCTTAGTTCTTTATATCTTTAAATTGTAACTCTTCAGTATCTAAATAGTTCTCTTTCTGTAAAACTGTCTTTGTAGCATCAAGACTATCAAACAAGTGAAGAAAACGTGCAGAGTTTTAATATTTCTATACCGCGTATTCACAAAATTCTTAGAATTTTGTTTCACGTTTTGTTCACAAAAACCATGTAAAGAAACTAATAAAATTCTTGAAAAGATATTTTTACTTGACTTTTAGCAAACATTTTGACGTTATCTAAAATAATGAGACAATATTGTAAACATTATTTTTATTTCATATTTAAATTCTAATACTTTGATTTTACTTTATATAAGTGAATGAATAACAATTTATAACCTTCTATTAAAGATTTACTAAAATGTTTTTACCGTACAGTATTTTGTATTTTTTTTTTTATGAATAGATTCCAGTCAGAAACTGAAGTAAATATATACAAATATTTTTTTTAGGAAAATGTGGGATTAATTTTCGTTCTCATTGATCAAATTGTGGTAAAACTGATCAACTCAACTTTTGAGAAAAATGAGTTATTGAGTAAATAATTATTATAGTCTAAGTTTTTTTGGTTTGCTTCAAGAAAAACCAGCTGTGTCGATTGGAAGTCTCTTCTCTGTTGAACTAATAATAAGTTTCTTTGATCAAGTCAAATAGTGCAGTTTTTGTACAGTAAATAGCGTTCAGCTATTTTAGACACAAGCAGTTTTCTCTGTAAGCCAACGAAATGTTTCACAAATATGATTCCTGATATTTCCGAATTTATATCAAGACAATTTTATCGCTTATAAAAGCATTAGAGAACATTTTCATGCGACAGTTACGCAACCGCTCAACTCCGAAATCGAATCTGAACTCAACCAAAAGTTCTTAGAACACTATTACTCGCAGCATTAGGATTCCAACCGACACGAAGTCCAATCCCACACTCGCGCGTCCCGAACAAATGCAACCTAAATCTCCATAAAACGCTTCATCCCCAAAGAAAGCGTCACGCCAAAAAAAATCATCGTCGAAACCTTCTCTAAACATAAACAAAATCCGCCGACAAGTGCTCGCCCTTAATCGCACACTAACCGCGTGTCTTCGGATGTGTCAACTATTAAGGAGAGTTTAACCGCTGGAGAGTCATTGTAAAAGGGCCCTCTTCTCTCTTAATACCCTCCAAGGAGTAAAGACGTAAGCCTTTTAGGATTTAACGGCATATCTTTGACTTTGGCGGCAAATCACGCTTAATCCTTGGCGTAAGCCGCGGCCGCCTTTTTACCAGGCGCTTCATACTAGGAGAGCCCCTAAGCTCCCAAAGTCTCACCTAAGCTAGGTATAATCACGTTAGGCCTATGCGCATCCCCCCCTCCCCTCATAATTCAGTGCCGAACAACCAATGGGGAGTCGAGCCCCGCCCCTTCCCCCCTTCCTCAATGGATATCGACCGGGCATTTGTAGAAGGCACTCCCTCCTCTCAACTCTACTCGATGCGCTTGCTTTTTTGGAATGTTGAGAAAAGGGTGGAGAGGGGGGTGCTTGTTTGAATGTGTTATGAGGAATTTAGGGTAGATTTGATTGTTCTTTCTCGTTCGAAGCGTTGAGGGTGATTTGCTTTTGGAATGGTTCTTTGAAGGAAAGTGTGGTACATTGCGTGTTCGGCAGTTTTCCATTGATAGAAAGAGTTGTACCTGCCTTTTGAAATTGGGACACTGTAGAAATATGCAGAATATCGTTATTTTCAACTATTTGGAATGCTTATAACAGGTCTGCGTGCTTCACAATTAAAATTATATATATATATATATATATATATATATATATATATATATATATATATATATATATATATATCTTATAAGAATTTGAAAATATATGCATGGCACTTAAATAGCCATACATGATATAACTAAAAAACACATTGCACGTCGGATTTAAAAATGAAAAATAATTTCTTATTACATTTTAAATACCAAACTGATAATAGCGATTAACTGTAAAATTCTTTTAAAAAAAAAACTCACGTATTTAGTTATCAATTGATTTATTTGGGTGTTTTTTGAGTATAACGATGCAATCAGCTAGACCTATAACTTATATTTTCGTCTATAGAAGTTCCGTATATGGTTTAAGATGGTTGAAAATTAAATATACGGTTTAGACTTTACCAAAGGCTATTGATTACACGATGAAAAGATTTAGTAAGTTTCCTTACTTGGTAATGGTTGAGGAACTATATTTTCATTTAAATACCAATTACTTTGTTTTAGGAGGTGCTTTTAAGGTAAGGGATCTTGCAAACGTACGTGTAGTTTCAAAGAAAAGGACCAGGAGAAAAATTTATATGTAAAAAGATTTTTAACTTTGCGATAGCAATAGTTTAGAAACAAGAAAAATAAAAGTATTTTACTAAAAGTTTTGTGAAATTCCCTTGTATTTTAACTTTATACTTACTATATTTATGTGATTGTGGCGGGGAAAACTTCGGATGCCTAATTAACCCACTTACCGTTTTTTAATCAAGCTAAAACTTGACAGACAGACTTTTTGACGATGATAATGCATTCTATTAAGTTTTAGAGGAAAAAAAAAAATTGCTAATGGCATGGAATCGATGGTTTTCTTCGCAGTTGTCAAACTTTAAGAAAATTCGATTTGAGCTCGAAATTGCGAAGATGCATAAAAAATATTTATAATATTTTTGTTTTGTTTTTATTTACTCTGAAATATTTTACGAAAAAAAGAGTCAAATCTGAAACTCAATGTAATGTGATTTTCACTTTAAGTTCTTAAACCATGTTATAAAGTTGCAGATTTAGTAGAGAATCATACTCCGCTGCTGTAGCTTATTCGGAACATGTGCTTATCCCTAAATGGGTTGGTTGGTTGTTTTCAGATTATCTGGCACCGTCAGCAACACGAGGGCTATAATGCTCCGAAACATTCGTTATTTGATAAGCCAACATGCATTTCAAACACCCATGCCTTACACGGCACCCGAACCCGCAACCTCGCGGTCTAGAAGCTAGCACACTAACCACTATACCGTTTTGTTGGCCTATCTCTAAATGGGATACGCAAGACTGGTGTAGAAAATTACAGAATGTCGTATTTACTGATTGAATAAATAAGAAGAATCAGGTTTTTGAAAAAATTTAAACTGAACACCTCGGAGAAGTTGTTGAATTTCTTAACGAATTATACCTTATGTATTTGTCAACTTTTGTAATAGGATTCTTGTTTTGGTGATCTGAAGGACTTTTATATAAATTTTACTGTACAAGTATAAATTTTACTGTACAATGTCCTTATATGTTGTGATAGCCAGTATTAGAAAAACAGCAATAAATACTGTTTTGTGTATTATTTTTGTCATGGTAGTAATTTTGGAAACGAAACTATTCGTAAATCAGTTTAAATTTTCTGGTCCTTAAAGTCATCAGTAAAATAATGTGCGATCGTGCAAAGAAGTTCATGATTTTTCTTAAATAAATATAAAGTTTTGATTAATCATATTCTAGTGAGGAAACATGGTAGAATTGGAGAGTTAGGATGCCTATTATTTCAAAATGTTTTTCGAAAGTGTGTGAAGAAACATTTTGAGACCATTCGGAAACCGTGTTATATATATTTTTTTATCATGAAAAGTATTATAAAAAAAATAGTATTTTTTTTTTAATTCATCGTAATTTTAAAATACTCACATTTCTTACATTTGATATGTAAAATCAAGGACAACGGCCGAATGTATAACTATAATTTTTTTTCATGTGATTTAAATGAAATCAAATATCATAGAATTCTTTGTATAAATAGTTTGATTAATAGCTACACTTTCAGGTGTTGCTAAAATTATGAAGGCACTGTATTATAATGGAGTATTTACTCAATAGTTAATCCTTGATTCTTTTTTCAAGTAGCAACTTTAATGAAAGTTCTGCATTTTTATCAATCTGTAATATATGAACTTGTTTTTTATTGTTATTTTTTGTAATTGTTCAATGGAATAAATAAAAAACAACATCTAAGTTTAATATAAATTTTTAAAATATTTTAGATTCTTTGATTATAGTTGTGTTTTATAGTTGGACCAGAATTATACTTGTTCATGTGATAAGTTCTTAAGAATATGGACTAATGTTTGCTAGCTTAAACTACAAATCTGATGTAATCAATTCCTTAATTTCGCCAATAATCATCTCTAAGAAACCCTTTGAAAAATCCCCTTCCAGAGGTACTAAATCATTAAAATTACCGCATTAATGGCAATTACGTCACTAATGATGATTCCCTCATCAACCAAACCATAAGAAACATAACCATAAAAAAAATCTCAAAATTCACTTAGAGTTGTAAACACTAATTTCTAACTTAACCTTATTCTACTGCATAGCATACGTTTTAGAAATCCCCATTACTGTAAAATAAAATTACCGCAGAGCAATTATGCAAGGAAAGGGAATAGAATTTGTATCCAAACAAGAAAGGGGAAGAGGGAGAGGGGGGGGGGGGGAGTAAGAGACCCCAAGAGAACGATTTTCTCTCTTGGAAAAGGCAGCCATGATGTTATTACAGCTACGGTCGCAGTCGATCGATCGCTTGGTAGCAGCCGATATGCCCTCATTTGTATTCGAATCTACCGTTTTGCTTGGGGACAGCTTTGCTCTCATTAGAGGGTTCTTTAGTACGTTGGGGATATTTTCGTTTGCTGCTGGTAGCATTGTTTTTTAATAATGGCATTTTCTGTCTTGTGGGGAAGTGTTTTTATTTGTTATTTTTTTGTTTGTGAGGGGGGAGGGGGGAATTTTATTCTTGAGAGTGAAAATAGTTTGAATTGTAGTGGACGGTGATTTAAATCGATAGTTCGATGGTTAAGTTTTGGACTATTGCCACAAATTGAATAAGTATTGTAAAGAGGGCTCTGCTCGAAAATTTCATTGCATATTTTTTGGTCAAAAAACATTTGTAATTTTCTTAATTACTTATTGTTACATTGCTGAAGCAAGTTACTGTAGCTAGAGAGGCTTTTTTATATTAATAGTGGATGATATAACGTGTATTGTTTTTGGTCATCAAAATATTGATTTCTTTAATGTTCCTCAAAAATATTTTTTTGGGGATTAATCCTTTTCATACTATTCGATTCGGAAAGGGTACAACTACGTTCAGTTATTTTATTTAAACTTCATAACGATGTATTAATACTTCATATTGCTTCAAAAATGTCGAATATCATACGTAAATAAAAACACTTAATTTTTAAGGGACTTTTACTTCTTAAATATCATTATAAAGTTGGAGTTGGGGGGGGGGGGGAAAGATTTTTGTCAAATATACTCGATAGAATTGCTCGTTTATGTATTCTTTGATTAACAATACAGTTTTGTCATCTTTCACAAGTTTGCCACTTAGATTTAAGTTTTGATAAACATTAAAAAATATTTAAAAAAAAAGTTCATTTATATAAATATATAATAAATATTTCAATTTGGATGAGAAAATGTATTTGGGAAGATTAAGTATTTTTGTCTTAAGCGAATAGCTTTTGCAATGTAACTCATGTGAAACTACGTCCAGTGTTCCAGTGTTGATTGCTCAACAAAAATGAAATATAAAATTATTATCTTGTTTTCTATGTTTATTTACTAGCACTTTTATATTTCTATTATCGTAAGCAATTTTACTATAATATTCAAAATTGAATGATTGAAAGCGACATCTACTTTTCCGATATTCATTGAGATCATTAGAGATATAAAATATTGTGATAACGTGCTAAAATATTACATTTCATTGTTGGCCCCTCTTATGTCCTTCATTGTTGAGTCAACTTTTGCAGTGGTCCTTATGCCCTATTGAACCATATTTTTTTCGCATGCCCATGTTGTTGTTTTTTCATTTTGCATTATAATATTTTATATTTTTTTGCATTTCATATATTTTTTTTGTTTCAGATTGAGCCTTATAATCTAATTGAAATTGTTCGCAGTTGATATTTAGAAATGTATAAAATTTTATTATGATTATACTTGTATGTCAGTAGTATGTTTGAAATGTAGTTTTGTTATACTTGGAAGTACAAAGAATCCGCAGGTCTTTAAAAGTCAATATATTTTAAGAATTTTTCTAATGCTTTTGGTCTGAAATTCATCGAGATTATTTCCTTGTTGTTTGGTTAGTTTCCAAGTTTTACAGCCCTACAATAAGACTGCTAAAACTGTAGCTTAAAAAACAAGAAATTTAAGTTTTATTTTAATATTTCATTAATTTCCGATTTTATCTAAAGTATAGTTTGCTTTTTTAACTTTTGCTTCAATGACTTTACAGTTTCTCCTTCAGTAGACACATTAGCTCCAAGATACACAAAAGTCTCAGTTTCAATGATTGAATAAATCCTCGTATATGAGTTTTATTCTTTATTTCGAATGGGAAATTTTAAATCTATAAATAATTAAATGTAAAGATATTACAATAGTTAAATACATTGTTTTAATAATTATTTTAAGTATTCGATTAGGTCGTTAACTTTGAGATTGATTACTTTGAAACAGATTTAAATCAAACGGGTTTGAAGGATACTACCACGGTGTACCACAGAAAAATAAATAATAACTCATGACAACGCTAACATAAACATTTCTTACTTTATATCCAAATTATTTTTTTCAAAAGGTAAGTACATTTACGATTTAATCCAAGAAATTTTTTAAGTGTACGCCTACGCTAATATGTCTACTTATTCCTTTTACATCATGGCTGTATAGTACAGACCGAATTCTGCGTATCAATTCCACTATTCTGTCAATTTAGTATTTTTTTAACATATTGAATTTAAGACCGGAGAGTTTTGTGATACTTTTACATAGGAGTTTTTTTATTTAAAATAGGTATGAAAAAGAATCAGGGCCAGTTATTTCAAATAATTTATGTTGTGTTAATCAGTTCAATTTAGCATAGGAATTATTCCTGTTCAGATGTATGATGGATTTTGAACTTGCAAAACTTATACTATGCAAATAGAGCTGCTTTAACTTAGCTATTAAGCAAATTTATTTTAAAAATCTAGTCTTAAAATTTATAGTGCAAGTTATAGTAAAACAAAAGGGTTTTGCTTATTTCAAAAAATTGTCTTTTTTGTGTATTCTTTGCGTAGATTTTTATTTGACAGTTAAATCAATATAATTCTTCACCTGTACAAATTTTTTACCATGTTACAAATTACTTGTTTTTGAAATAATAAACAAGTTATATGCTGTCGTGTGATATTTATGAATAAACAATATTTTGGCCCTCAGAATACAGCGAGTACAATAAATTAGTATGTTTAACAAGTGCCTTTAACTTTCTTCTTTTCATTTGTACATTATGAAACAAATAGTCTACTTCATCTGAAAATAGCTACCGTATAACGTTTTAGAGTATCAGTATATCAGGTTCTAAAACACGTTCTTTCACTGATCCTCAAAAGCTCTCCAAAGAAGGGTCGCATTTTTAACCAAACCGAAAATTGACGTCCCCTGTGACCTTGCCAGATCCCTTAACTGCATTCGCCTTAATTTAAAACTTCGTTACCAGTCTAACGCTTTCTGTACGAAACATCTCCTTTTAGAAAAACACTCTTAAAGAAACAGAGATGGAGAACAGAAGAGAAGAATTAAAAATAAAATAAAAAAAAATCCCAAAACTCTCCAAAGCATGTCTCCGAAACGAGCGTATATAAATTAAACTTATTTGCAATAATTTTTACCCGCGACTTCTCCCCTCTTTTATGCGGCTTGCGTCGACTAATTCCCTTTCTGTTCTGCTCTCAAAAAGGAGGACGGAACAGAACAAAAAAAAAAAAATCCATCAAATGAATGAAAAGAAGAAAAACATTCCACGGATGGGGGTTGGCGGGGACGCATCAGTAGGCGGGAACCTTGTACCCGCATGTCCGACGTTGATTGGACAGAAGGGGGAGGGGGCGGAGTTTATGGGGGACTCGTCCGTCGTAGGGGAATCTTCTGTAGTAAACAACGGCTAATGGTCGTGTTGTGTGGTCATGGACTCCCTCAATGATTCGCTGTGTCTTCAGGACTTGGTCGGTGGACTTCACCATCAGCAGCCCTTAGAGACTTCCATGAGTTCGCACATGGGGTCTTTGGTGGGGCCTGTGCCGGCTCAGCCGCTGACTGTGTGTTCGTCCTTGCATGCGATGACCCATCACAGACTCGATAATAATGTGGTCAATATGCACGGGCCACCTTCTATGAATACGGGGAATGACCACAAAAAGAGAGGTGAGATCATCTTGATCTTAGATGTTCTATGTCTTTGAAATTGCTCTGCTCTGAAAGGTCATAATATTTGGTGACCGTTTCAAAAAATATACGGGGGACTCTAATAGGATTTAAGTGCTAAAGGGATTTGGCTTAACGTCCCTTAATTACTTTTTAAATTTCTCTCTTCTGAGACGTCAGTTTTGTTGGCCAATGTTTGTCTTTAATAGTTAAAAGTTGAGTTACTAATATCGAGTTTATTTTTTAAAGCTGTGTCTATGCTCTAAAAAGTAGATCCATTTCAACCCAAACAAGTCGTTAAGTTAACAAACTGGTCATGAAAATTAACATCTATTAATATAAATGGCGTTGAAGCTCAGTGTTTTGATGTAAATGTAACCAGTGTGAATTTACCTGTCTCCATGTGAATATTGTAAAAATAGACAATACGAATTATTGAATTTGGTACAGATTTATTCATCAAAAACTTTTAATATTTTTCTGTAACTATTTAAAACAAAAATTATAATCAATCAGCTTACAAATCAACATCGATAGCTGTAGCTTAGAATTATAAACAGGAAAAAACTTAGATGCTTGGTTGCTTAGATTAAATGCAAGTTAAATCAACAGTTAGATACTCGAAAGATACGCATACATATTAGAAAGCTAACATATGGCTTCTATAGATGGTATTATAAAGCATGATAACTCACACCTCACCTTCTATATTTTATTGATTTAGTAACTTCAGCTGATTTCAAAAATGTCTGTAGGTAACCCTTTCTGTTTAGTTCTGTATTCTGTATAACATATCGAATGTATTCTACTGTAATTTTAGTTCAAAATTATAATTATCGTAGTTTTACTAGTGGTTTGATCGTAGCTGTAAACAATATATTTTTTTTTAGAAAAGTTGTACCACATAAAAATATATAAGTATAGTTAATTGTACATTGAGTGTATAGTTATCACATTGAGGTTTGACCAACAAAAAAATGGCTGAATTTCATACAGCTTAAAATGCTAAACTATTCAAGATAAAAATTCTGAAAATGGTAAAAGTTTAGAAACAAAGTAAATAATACAAAATATTTTATGGTGGTAATCATTTAAAAACTTTATGATTTATTCTCCTTTTTTAATAATTTTTTAACATCTTTACTCTTAGTAGCGTAACTATATATTCATTTTGCAACTGTGATGATATTCCAGGTTTAAAAACTAATGTTTAAGTGTTTTGAAGTTATTAAAGGAAGAAAGTACTTTCATCTGATTTTACTAAACTTGATTTCTTATTTCTTTTTAACAGATGGAGACTTCTTATAACAAAAGTTTTTTTTTTTATTAAAAAGTCAGTTATAAACAGTTAGCTAACAAAAGATTAGATATTTAGTTTATACAGGGAGGAAATTAACTATATTCATTTGCTCCCTCTTCCTCTTCAACCCACGTTTAAATTTTATTTTTTTGTACAGTTAAAAAATGGTTTTGGAGTATTATCTATATATTGCTTTTAAATGAAGGGAAAGATAAGTTTCTTCAAGGAAATTAAACTCATTGGTATTATAAATAGTAATTATGCGTTAAATTATTATATAATACTTTGAATGGACATTATGACAAAGTTACTTTTACATAATTGGTTCCAGCGTATATGTGTTTCGACAGTACTTGTTTTCATTTTGAATATAGAAAATTTTATTTGATGGATGGTTTCCTAAATTTAAGAATAGTTTCTTTGCTATACTTAATTAATAATAGCATAGTTTGTGTGTGTAAAAATTCGGTTAAAATTCAGTAATATTTTTGGGAGAAAGTTGGAAATGAATGTGATAAATTTCTCAGTTTTATATGCAGTAAACAAGCCTAATTTGCATCAATATTGAATATTATCTTACATTAATTTGTAATTAATAACATTTTACATAGTTATTAAGTGTTAATATAACTCAATGATTCAACATATTGAGAAAATTTAAAGGTTCAAATTAAAATTATTTCTCTATTAGTATTGCTGCAATACTTTTTTTTGTACTTAAAAGAAAGCTTATTTTTCATTATAAATTCTTAACTTCCAAGGAAAATCGTTACCTTAATCATCATATTTATCAAATATTAAAAAAATTTCAAACATGATTTTAAAAGTACGAAGTCATAAAATAAACACTTGTTGTTCGTTTATGATTTGCACTTTAAGTATATTTTATAAAGAAATAAATTCAGTAAAATTGTTTACATATAAATTTTTATCTTATAATTTAGCATAATATTTGTAAACTGAAATTGTGTTTTTTCTCGTGTAAGTCAGAAGCAAATTAATTGTATACAAGTTTTATTTCATCGGAAAAACTAAGAGAGTACGTAGCAACCTACTTTGTAAATGCATCTTTTCCTATGAAGACTCTCTTCACAGAGAAGCAACATGTACAGAAACAAGTTAGTCGGATAATGTAAAATCAAATGCTTTGAATTGAAGAATTAGTTACTCATTTATCATGGTTTAAATGCAAATAATAATAATAATAATAATAATAATAATAATAATAATAATAATAATAATAATAATAATAATAATAATAATAATTTGTAGTTCCTGAATTAAATACTAGCACTGAAACATTACACTTTGTTTTTATATTATTAATTTGTTTAAATAACGCTAAGTATAAATAGCTTCCTAATCAGAAGCAGTAAATTTATATTACAATTTTTAAAACTCTTATCTAGCAAAACAATATGAGAAATTAACTCCTGCAATTTCTTTTAAATAACAATCAACTAGCAAAATTTCATACACAATTAAGTAAATCTCTTCAAATTCAGTAGCATTCTAAAGAATAAATACTCTAAAGGTACAAATATCTATTTATATAACTATCTGTTAACCAGAAATTTTATTTACTATTAAATGCATGATTTATTTTACATTTTATCTTTTTAATTAAAACATGCGATTTTCATTGTTGTACATTGATATAAACTTATTGCTTAATTTATCGGTTGTTCTGCCAGTACCGTTAAAGTCACTAGTTCATTGATTAAATTATAAAAATAAATTAATTACATAATAAAGAAAATGAAATTAATTTTTAATAAATATAATATAATTTTCAATGCAATGATGCTTATACTAACAGTACATTTCAAGAATATTTATTTCAGTAAATGTTTGAAAGTTAATATGAAAAATTTGCAAAGCGTTTGTTTGAAATAGATTTGTTTCACATTGCAAAAAATAAATAACCAACAAATAGTACAAGTATTTTAAACAAAGAATAATTATGTCCTCATTAGTTATTATTAAATATTAAATAACAATTTTTAAACAGAAGTAAACTTCTAAATATATTTTAGTAGTTTAACCTCTCATTCAGATTTTAAATGCGCTTTTTGTTGTTAATAAATATTGTTACTGCACAAGTCTTGATGATAGGCAATTTTAGTTTCACAAAACTTAATCTTTTACCAAATCCCCAGTTTAAAAAAAACTCTTTTCATTGACACTTTATGTCTTCATTCCTTATCATAAAATATTTAGGTGTCTGAGAAAAATTAACAATTAATTTTTTTTTTATTTTTTTTTTTTATGACATGTAGGCTATAAAGATGCTTGTATTTCAAAACCAAACATGAGCAAAAATTCATATTTTTACTGAACTTATAATTATTTACTTCTGTTTGATTACAATAAAACTTTATTTGTAAATTTTAACTTTTGCGTCGTTTTTCCATAACCTGTGGTTTTTAACAATGAACATACAGAATTAAATTTAAAAAAAAAAAAAATTGCTCCACATTCTTTCACATATTTTTTTCTTAATACATTATGCCTGAAATATACAACCATAAAGAAAAATTACTGAAAAACATGTTTTAGAAACTTTTTTACATATTTTTTTTATAGCAAAAATTTAACTTTTTTATTTGAAATCCTTCATTTTTTGTAAATTTTGAAATTTATTTAGTTTGATAGAGGATTTTATTCATACATTTGTTCCCATATATAATACAAAATAGACATTTTGTGGGGGTTTTGAATCAAGTAATGCTGCATGCAACCTTTGTAAAAATTTTGGGAGGGTCAAAATTTGCGCTCAATGCATTTCCTTCATTAAACCCTCACTAATATTTTTTCATTTTGTAAAGTTGTTAATCTTTTAATTCTTAATTACATATTTCTGCTCAAAACAGTTAAATCATAGTTGTTTTTGAATTCCGAAAATAAACTCAAAATCGTTGATTTCGAGAATTTTAAGGTTTTTAAGAGCCCTTAAACTAGTTTCTAAAAAATGTTAAATCTTTAATTATATTTTTGATGAGTAATTTTTCATTCCAGTTTTAAATTTACCTGTACACTTAGCAATGAGGAACTTGCACAAGTGAGAAAAATGAATATTTTTTGTATATTTTACTGGTATCCAACGAATATATTTCAGCAGTGCAATTATTTTTTATCTTTATGCTTTCACTTAATCAAAAATCGAGTTTGAAATCAAAGTAAAAGTCACCTGACCAAAAACGCATAAAAACCGTGACGTAGTTACACATGGATTCCATCGAAAATATAAGGAGGAACCTTGTCTAAAACAGGTTTTAGACTGGTTCATCATCTGCGCATTGACGTTACACGCAAAAGTAGCTTTTTCCTGCCAAAACGCAAAATGAAAATTTAAATATTTTTTTTAAAATATCTATCTAAGCTCAAATTTATGAAAGAATGGTATATTGTTTTTCATGATTTTTTCTCTACTTTTATTTAAAAATAAAACCAAAAAAACTTGAAAGTTCCTCATTACCTTCTTCATTACGAACTAATAGTTGATTTTGGTTTCACCAAACTTTAAAATCCTATAGAATCCACAATTAAAACAAAACTACTTCATTCAAACTTTCAACAAAATAACTTCTTTTATTTTATTAAACGTACTACAAACGAAAACTATTTCCTTCAAATATAGCCATCTAATTCAAGTTGCTTCCTAAAACTCCTAAAGATAGCTAGAAACCCTTCCAGCTTTCACACCCTATGGTATGGCTTCCCTATTGCAGACCAACTGTCGAACTGTAGTCAGTAATTGAAATGTTTCGAACCATGCATTATGCAAAAGCAGGAGTTCCATATACATTCGGCCCTGGTGGATTCCTGCAATAGAATTGGCGGTGTCGGGTCTATGGAAACCCCGTTTCCATTACCCTAGATCTCTCTAGGAATGGTGGAAGGATTAGGGATTTAATAAACAGTTCGTGGCCTGGTGGTGAATACACCTGGGGGCTCGATCGGCTGCCCGAATTAAATTGAATATTAGGAATCTCAATATGGAAGGGCGCCTGCGTGGAGATGTTTTGGAACGTGGGAGGGCTAGGAAGGCAAGTCTCTTTATTTAATTGTGAATGGGAGATCTGACCCACTTGCGTTTGGGATTTGCAAGTGAAGTACGGTGAAAGATAATTTACTATTTTGAAAGCGTAAGAAGTTTAGATTCTTCATCTATAGACAGTTTCTTGAATATGATCTATAAATACTAGACACGCGTGTAGTATGTGTAGTGATATGTAATGGTAGAAAATTGTAATATGTCATAGATGTGAAAGAGTAATTGCATTCGTGTAATATGCTGTTTTTTTTTTATGGATAGAAGAGAAATGACTAGTGTTCCGTTTTGCTCTAAAAAGACAATTGGTTGAATGAAAATCTTTTAAAGTTATAAATATAAAATTAATTAGATTTGAGGAAAAAAAATTGATTTATAAGCGTAGTAAAATAAAGTTTTTCTCTAATTGAAGATGAAAGTATCACTGTAAAGAATTAAGAGGGAAATATGATAAGGCGTGAAAATTGGGAAAATTATATAGTAGCACTAGAACACTAGAATTGCTAAATAATATTTATTCCTGGCAATTTATTGTTTGCAAATATGTATAAAAAATTATTACTTGAAATGATAATTGATTCTAGAATTAATTTAGTTCAACAGGAAATTAATCACCAAATCAAATTTTTTTTATTAAATTACCTATATAGCACCAATGTTAACTTCTTTTGTAATATCTGATTAAAATTCATTCTTATCAACATGATAATTGATATTATTTGAATCAAATAGACATTTAAAAATTAGAGAACTTCATATTTAAATTTTTATTTTGGAATATCCACAGTTTAAATAAAATTTAAGTTACATTTCTAACCTTTACCATTTTCAGATTAATTTAAAGTAGGCATTTAAGGCAAACTCAAACTCTTAATTTAAATTATTTGTATTGTATTTCACGATACATCAAATAATATGATTTTTTTAAAATAACTTCAAAATAAAATCTTTTAAAATTTGTATATAATTATAATTAGGTAATTATTCAATGTAATTAAACAATTCTATGTATTCCCTATTTCAAAGTGCCGACCAAACGGTATAGTGATTAGCGTGCTAGCTTCTAGACCACGAAGTTGCTGGTTCGAGTCCCGTGTTAGGCATGGGTGTTTGTAAGTGTATGTTGGCTTGTCTAATGACGAATGTTTCGGCGCATTATAGCCATCGTGTTGCTGACGGTGCCAGATAATCTGAATACAACCAACCAAAACCAACCCTATTTCAAAGTTGTAAAGTATTTATTGAAATGAACGTCTGTATTTTCCGAGGAAGTTTTTTCCGCAATCATTTCTGTAAAAATTGTTTCTCCTGTTATATCATTGTATTGGTTGAAAGGAAACTTATAGAAATAAGGTCATAAGATTATTCTGTAAAAGTGGCTTAACCTTTGAAGTTAAATCTTCGTTACAGAAACAAACTTAAGGGAAGTGGGTGACGACATATTAAAGCAATGTCGTTGTAGTCAAGTATACAAAAATTAATAGTTCAATCCGTATTTATACTAACTAAGAAAATCAGTAGAAATGCAAAGAATTTAGTTTTGATTGAAATAGTTGCTTTTAATGTTGTTAATAAGTTTTATTAGCCTATAAGATTTTTTTTTATATCCAATTGATTAGATAATATTGCAAGAATTCAATTAATTTGTTAGAGTATCGAATTTTTTTTTGCTGACAGTTAATTATGTAAGAAACATTCGAAAGTTTGAAGTTAATAACGTAATTTGTGTTTTTTTTATCTTTTTTAAAATTAACAAGATTTTGTTTAAATTCGAATTTTTAGATCATATCTTTGTACTAGCTTATTAGTTTATTTTAGTTTGTATATGAAAAACAAACACCTCTTGGATATTGTGGAAGATTGTTTAGACAAATGATATTTAGTCTGAGAATAAATTTTATATTACCCGATTATTAAATAAATAACCAAAGAGAATTATTTTGTTGTAATTTTAGTTTTCTGAATACTATTGTTATTGCTGAATATATATTTTACGATGTTATTTTTCATGTGTATTGATATGGAGGATAAAAAAAAATTAAATAAAAAAAAAAAAATTGAAATACTTTTGGAGACTATCTGAAACTCTGAATTGTTTTATTAGTCTGTATGACTAATATTTGATTTATAGCGAGAAATGGTGGTTTTAGATATCACAATATGCGCATTGTTAAAAAAAAATGGTGTAAATATTAAAGTAATGCGTATATTTTTGATTTTATTGTTTGTAAATTTGCTTAAAAATTAAAGTTTTAAGGAGTTAGAAGAACAATTTAAAACGTTTAAAGTAGAAAAAAAAAAGAAGAGAAAAAAAAAAAATGTGATAGTTGCTATGAATTTAACTGATTACGTGAATATGTTTTAGAAGTTTTTAACGTAAAAAAAAGTTGCATATTTCAACAATGACATATTCTTTATTTAAAATTCTGAAACGGGATATATGTTATTTAAGAATTTCAAATTTCAAAATACTAAATACTATATACTTGTATTAAGTGTCAAAACAGAGAATTCTTAGATATAAAAGCATAAATAAATCATATAAATTTTTAAAATATTTTCAAAAGGATTGAATAACAGTTTATTCAAAGTAAACAATAAATATTTAATTTTTGCCATACAATACTTTAATGTGTCTGCTTACCTTACAAGGAACTTCTGAAGTAATTTATGAAGGTATACATCAAGACACTATTCTCTTATGTATAATGATGTTCAGAGTTATTGGGCATACTCCTTAAATATATGTTTTGCTGACTAATCAAATTAAAAAAAAAAAAAAAAAAAAAAAAAAATTAGCTTGCATCGGGACTTACTGCTTCCTGGATATTTACAGCCGATCTAAATAAATAAATAATTTATATTAATAATAAAACAAAATTGACAAAAATTCGGTTGAAGTTCATAAAGTACATATTGTACAAGTATCTTTTCATATAAATTTTCCATTCGTTAAATATTTTTATCTGTATTATAATTATCATATGAATTTCCTTTTTCAATTAAATTCTCAATTACTTGAATGTATTTTCATACTTCGTACTACATTAAAATTTCTTAAAAAGGTGTTCTGTTCAAATAGATTTTGCTTCATATTTTCTGCTTTTCCTTAAAAACTTATTGTATTATAATTTGAAGAAGTTATTTATTTTTTAAAACAAAAATTGAAACGTAGCATCCCAAGCTGCACCTCTGAAATACCTGCAAAGCAATCTCTAAAAGTTGTTTCACTTTGTATATCAAACAGTAAGTAAGGAGCAAACTTACAGGATGATATTTTAAACTTGGATCTAAATGTTCTATAAAATTGGTTTCATTTTCGATGCTGATATGCAGTAAAAAAAAAAAATCTAAAGAAACAAACCACATAAAAATACTTCTATTTCAGATGTGTAATGTTATTTAAGAAAACAAAAGTTAGCATTATGTTTCGAGTAGTTCAATTTTTGAACAAATGTCTTATTCATATTTTTCTTCTATTTCTACAATCCAATTTTGTATTCCTAAATTTATTTAAAGAGCTTCAAAAAGGCCAGATGCGTTTTTAAAAATATAGTTAAAATAAGCAAGTACTTTGTAGTACAAACTTAACCTAGAAATATTTCGTAAAAAATTTCTAAAAATATTTTCAGTTTAGGTAAGTGAAACAAAATATTGCTTATCTGATAAATTTTGTAATGAAATAGGTCAATTTCACTTCTTTGTTTATTATTATTTTTAAGGCCCATTGAATCTTATTTAAAATTTTATTATCTTTAAATTCTATTATCTCTACACATTTGACATTCCTTTAATTTTCTTTACTGCAGATTTAATAAGTACTTATAATTACTTTATAATTACTACAATTTATATTTGTATGTCCTAAACAAAACTAGAGGTGTGGAGCATTAAAGAACTTATTATTATATTATAATACAGGTCACTACATTTACATTTGATATGAATTGATGTAATTTCCCATTTTTATATTTTCATTTATAAACTAACTAGTCTATAGTGTAGCATATATGCTACATAATTCATCGGGGGAAGGTGAATATTAGAAGAAAAAAAAAAGAAGAAGAAAAAAAAAAAAGAAGAAGAAAAAACCTTCGCTATTACATGAGGTTGCATATATGCTACAGAACAATTTTAAATAATTATTTAATTAAATAATTAATTATGCATTTCGGATTTTTTTGTATATTTTTTCAGCTTCAGGGGACCAGGGGCATTAAAAAAATAAAAGTATTTCATTAAAAAGAAAAAAATCATGTACTAGAGGGTAAAAAAAATGTTTAGTTTGGCGATATTGTTGGTGATGATTAGTACCTGGGAAAAGAAACACCACCAAGGGAGAAATTACCGATATGTCTTTAGTTAATTATTACATTATAACTTTTGGGAAAGTGAAACAGAGAAGGAACAGCCATTGATGGGGGATGCTCAAAAAAGAGAGCTTTGTGTTAAAGACATTTGTTTTTCAACTTTTTACATCTTAATCAAACTTCTACGGGAATGTGTGGGGATGCTTAGAACACATTTAAAGAGAAATTATCACTGTAATTTGGATCAAAATCACTGTGAAATGTCTGGTGTGTTCTTTGGAAATTGCAAAAGAAGAAAAAAATATTCAATGGCTATCATTTAAAACAAAATTTCGATTTTTTTTTTTTAGCATTTCTACTCGTTTTGAAAAATAATGAGCTCAAAAATGGTGGTCTAGAAAAAAATGTATGTTTGTGTGTCTGTAATCAGCATAATTCTCAAATGGATTGATCTACGATGTTCGAATTTTATGTGCAAGTTAGTAGTGACCATGGAACCTCTCAATAAGGATTTGGTGAAAATAGCTCAAGTGCATAAGGTGTCTACTTAAGAAAGACATAGCTATGCATATCAGATAGCTAAGGAAATATTTTTAAACTCGAAATTTGGTGATAACAACCGACAGATGAAACATATACCTAAAATAAGAATTTGCACGAACCAAGATAGCATAGAAGCAGTTATCAATGTCGGAAACAAGGACTCTGGAAGATTTGGCCAATTCTGGCTGAAACTCGAGTATCATTCCAAAATACATGATTTTTAAAAAAAATAAACATGTCAGAACCATTACAAAACATATTGCTTACTCCTCCGTTCTTTCTGACAAGCATATTTTTCAATTTTAAAATTCCAGATCAACATTTGAAAACTTCGAGTATATCTTATCCCGCACTGGGCGAGATTGGCCAAGATCCACAACAACGGTCAGTCTACAACGGTCCAGATCGGGATTGACCAATGTCGAGCTAAAATGACCAGCGTATGTACGTGGTGACTACACGAGAAGTTACCACGTAAGACCGTAGGCAAATATAATAAAAAAAGATACTCTAATATAGTCATTGTTGGCTGTTTGGATATATTCTGAACAAGAGCTATATAATTATTATACTGAGTCCAAACATCAAATATAAAATACAAGTATAAAAGAAGCCAACGAACTTCGGACACGAAGCCCAGCAAGGAGGTTAGAGTAAGAATTGGAATTTTGGGAGCAGATAAATTGTTAAGATGTTACACCTTCCGGAGGGTCTCTCAAGGGGAAAACTTTCAAACAACTGCATCTAGGATAGTAGATAACTCAGAAAACTGCCTCAAAGTAGTTCGTCAATTCACAAGACACCAACTGTTACATAGATTCCGTGTCTACTCACTTTTAAAACAGAGATTGCAGCGTAGACTCGATCCCGAGACCTTTCCTATGGTAGACAAGCTCTGAGTCATGAGTCACAAAATTATTTAAATAGGAAATGGATGTAAAAAATTCATCTTTAACTTTTTTAATAGTTATATCTATATCCATCAATGTTTTAAGTAAATATCCCCGTAATAAATTTGCATCAATTTTTCTTTACAGTGGACACCACCAACCACCACCATCATCCATCCGGAGGCGACAAAATCCGAGGTGCCGGGGGAGGAGGTGGTGATGGAGGAGGAGGCGGGGGAAGAGGTGGAGAAAGTGGAGAAGGGTCTGGGATCGACGAAGGGGGTGACCCAAAAAAGAAAAAGAGGCAGAGGAGACAGAGAACGCATTTTACCAGTCAACAGCTGCAGGAGTTGGAAGCCACTTTTAGTAGGAATAGGTATCCTGATATGTCCACGAGGGAGGAGATTGCCATGTGGACGAATCTCACAGAAGCGAGAGTGAGGGTGAGTGTAGGATTTCTTTGTTAAAAGAGGGATCCTTAAGTGTCAGAAAGATAATGAACGAACTGTTAATGGTAGCAAGATGTGGTTTTCACAAAAATTCAAGAAGGATAGATTTTTCCTACAAAAATATTTTTTATCAACGTATGCCACTTTTAATTAAAAGCTTAACAATTCAAACCGGGATCCTCCTTTTTTTATTAAAAAAAAAAAAAAAAAAAAATCTGAATTTCTGTGGGAACTGTATCAGCCTATCATCATTTGTTCACTATTTATCTACTTTCAAACTTTTTGTTGTTTTAGCATGACATTGAACTGTGTAGTGAATCTAAAGAAAGAAATAATATGATCGAAGACGACTAAAGAATTATGCCCACTAATATTTAAAGATCAAGTTGAATGTTACTTGGAAAAGCTCTGAATTCTTACTTCTTGATAAGTTATAAGTTTTTAATTAAATGTCTGACTTACAAGGAAAGGTTATAAATATGATAATAAAATTACTTTACCAATTGATGGACATTTAAATTGTCAATGAAGTTTCTCAAGATTTTGAGATTCAGAGAAAATTTTACATAAAGCACAAATCGTGGAAATTTTCATGATACCAGATTTTATTTAAGATAGTTGTGTTAAGGAGTCTAAAATTTGTTTGAATTACAATTTATCACTATACTTTAAGTATGAAATATGTACTAATGGGGTATTTAAGAGAACAATAGATGTTGGGTGCTACAATATCATTACATATCAAACTGATATTATCTCTCACACTTTTTCTCATTTTATATGATTCGGAGAGTATTTTATTTAAATTTATCCGAAAACAATCATATTTATAATAGAAAATATACGTTTTAGTTTATAATGGGTGAAAGTTTTCTCTCCAAAATGTTCACGGTCGTAAATACTGTAATTTAAAAGTAAATATCATTTCAGGTCAAAATTTGTATTATTGTCATAATTGCTTGGTAGGTTTTTCTAACTTTTCATGTTATGAAATGGTTAAATACATTGAAATTCTATTAATTGATCATAGCACTATTTCATTTAAATTATTACGAGGTAAAGAAATGTCCCTATCCTTGACAAGTATTGTTAAGCAAGTTATTACTTCGGTGAAGATATATTTTACCTCAGTCACTTACCTAGATTAACGAGTTACACTACACCTCAGTCAGTTTTCTATGTTAAATGAAAGTGATGGTTAAAATAACAGAAAAAAAATGGCAAAAATGTATTTAGACACTTATTCATAATATTTATGAAGATACTAAAAAGTTTAGCTTCTTTATAAATAATGTAATGCGCACCTATATGAAAGATTAAGGAATATTCATATCAACTTTCGAATAATGTAGAGTTCGTAAAATTTAAATATATTCAGTATCCAAATGAGAAAATTTGATTATTTAAAACTTAAAGTGATTTCTATCTTGTTCTTGAATATTTTTGTAATTGCCAGATATATAAATCCTCAGAGTGCATTCTATGTTTCTATAGTATTAAAGAAATACAAGCGTAGTTACTTTTAAAGTAATATAGCATTAAGTAAACTTCACACAGAAAAAACTTTTATTTAATTGTTTTCAACACAGCCACGTAAACTGCAATTAACTAAACTACTTTTGAAACTTGCTGTTCAGGAGTATAAAATGGGATCTATGACTTTAATCAATTTTTCTAGTTCTTTATAAAATATTATATACTTTGTTTGACATTACATCAAGTCAAAATAATATTAAATAAAAAAATGCCCGTAAGAAAGACATCAGTATATCTAAAATTTCTTGAAATTGAAAATCATAAATTTAAGCTTGTTTATAGTTTTACTTTTCTTGGTTCACATGTGAGCAATCAGAACAAATTTGTTACCGAGATCAAACGACGCACATTTGCTGCTAATCAATGTTGTAATGGATTAAGAAATTTCCTACAATCAAAATTAGTAAAAAGAAAAACAAAAATTGTTATATATAAAACTATTATTTGACCTGTTCTCATATTTGGTTTCGAAATCTGGGCAATGATAAAATCACAATAAAATCGGCTCGCTATCTTTGAAAGTAAGATTTTGAGGAAGATTCTTGGTGCAGAAATTTTAAAGGCAAATGGATTTAACTACGAGTTGTACAAGATTTACCAAGAGGCAGATATTATCAATTATATTAATTTTAATCGTATTAAATTTTCTTGTCACATCTGTCGAATGTATTCCTCCTCTTTAACACATAGAGTATTCAATGTTAAAACAATAGGAACCCGAATATGGGCAGGTCTAAACTGAGATAGGCTGAGTGCAATGACATGTGTTTTAAAAAACCAAGTCTCTAATTTAAACAATTTGGCAAGAAAGAGATCAGAATGAAAGAAGATTCTGAAGAAGGGTATTGACCTACAGAGGGCTAGCCAATAAAAGAGGAAGGGGGGAAAAAGAAAGAAAGAAAAAAAAACATAATTTTTAAAAATGAAGGTCCATTTATATTTATAGCTTATATAAAAGTAATTCCACTTCCTATGATACGAATATATTCTTAACGCATTCAGAGCTCAACATTCAATATTTTCTTTTACTCAACTTGAACGAGTACGTATCTTTGATATTCAAATAAGATCTCTCATTCATATCAACTAGGCACATTTCCCCAAAACATAGCCCATGCTGAAAAAGCCACTACAGTCGTAACTGCAATCCCATCATGCATCGCAGTGGCAATCAAATCGTGGTAAAGTAAACAATCCTGTTAAGAACAACACAAACCCCTGTTCCTATCATCCAAAATAAAGGTGATGCCAGAATCCCTCTAGAAATGAGAAATATCTCAAATGGCAATGACGGTGATTGCCCCCTTTCTCTAAAGTATGGTCCATTTTTCTTCTGTTCCACCTTCTTACCTCCCCAAGACGGAAAATAACTTCTTCCGAGACACAATCCAAAGATGATGGATGGAATTCGGTCACGTGAGAGTAGAGAACACATATACGAGGGATCTTCATTCTCTCAATTACTTTCCACTTCTTGCCAATCAGGGGCGCTGCCATCGATTCGCGAGAAGATTTCTGATTTGCTCGCTTCTTTCTTTCTTTTCGCTTCAATCAGTGCTGGAACGTGTTTTTCTTCGGGGGGGAGGGGAGAGGCTTTCATTTGGCCCTAGTGCAAAGGGTGTTGCGTCGGAGTGGGGTTGGGGGCAGTGATGAGAATGGATCGTTTGCTGTGGAGGGTAAGAGAAGTGAAGGGATTACTGGTATCGTCGTTGTGTTGAGCTGTGTTGTAACGAGAAAAGGGGCCACGAAATAGTCGTTTGAACAAGAACCGTAAATTTGTTGGAGAATGAGATAGGATCTTGAACTCATGGTCCTTTGAGTATGCAAAATATAATAAGTGTTCAAATAAGTATATTGACAATATGAAATGATGATGCATATGTATGAGCTTTTGAAAGGATGAATTGTTATGAGTCATAAACTCTACTTTCTAGGATTAGATACATTGGGTAATGTTTATGTTATATAGAGTTTTTAATTATTAATTTGTGCACTTTTTTTCATGAAAGAAAAGTAGAAAAAGATATTTTTTTAATCCAAAAATTATTTAGAAAACGAAAGGAATTTGTTTCTGGAAATTATTGAAAGGTAAATGTAAAACTGCAACTTAGTGCTACTGCAAATAGTTTTCAATTATATTACCGTTACATCAATTCGTGTAAAATAACAATTATAAAACATATTTAAATACAGCGACCTATTTTTAAATTTGGATAACACTTACTTTAAAAATGATACTATACATATACTATCATTCTACAAATAAACTGTCGAAACCACATCGTCCAAGCTAATAAATGCTGATTTTCGAAATTTTTCGTTGAAATGAATGGAAAACCCTTGTATGACAAAAATTGAGTAACTTGCTTGATAATCTCATATTTAGAGTATAATACGTAATAAATTACATAGCCATGTATTCTCCCAAAAGTCAGATATAAGTTTTTCTGATTTTTTTTCTTTAATTCATATTTAGACTCTTTTTCTATGAAAAGTATTTCATTTGGAAAAAAATGGCTTGTGAGATTGATAAATAACGACGTATTTCTATTAACAAATAAAACTTAAGCAAGAAAAGCTAAGTATTTATGTGACTTAAGTTTCTGCTTTTTTATAGACTAAGCATACTCATTCAATTGAAAATTTAATGATAAAGCAGAGAGCAAATTTTTGCATCATTGTTTTGAGTGACCAAATGATTGTTTTAATATGTGATTTTAATTTGTGGTTCTTATCAGACTTTGAATAACACAATTCCTCAATAGCATACAACATTATTAGTCCACCAGCTAATTTATCTGGGATATTAGAAATATTCGAGGTTTATGGTATGATGAGCTAACAAATATTGTGTTCTAAATATATTATATAATCTTCTAATTTTAGATGTTGAGGAAAAACAATCTTTTTACTAGCTTCTCTCATTATGTGAATAATTTCTAAAAGTTATATTGAATTTTTGTAACAACATAACTTTAAAGACTTTTTTCCCATACAATAAAATGTTTTGTTGATAATGTGTTTCTAAGAAAAATATACCCCAACTTTTCTAAATGATTTTTTTCTGTCTTTATTATAACACTTAAAAGGCGTTAATTTACCATTGACGTTGACCCTTGGATAACAAGTTTTAACCGTCTAGTTCGGCTCTGTTGCTCGATCAGAATGTCTCAGCTGCATGGAAGATCGCCCATTTATTCAGACTGACCATTTCGGGGGACTAAGGGAATTTTTTTATTTTAATGAAGTTCTATAATCTAAGGGAATTCTATGAACTGAGGGAATTTTTCAAACTTTTGTGTTTTAAAAATCATTGAGACAAATTTGGATTAAAGTTCTTACAATTAAAAAAAAAAAAAAAAAAAAAAAAAAAAATGGAACTTTGCATCGTAATCATTACAAATGTCTTACTTTAATCAGTAAAATTGCATTTTAATAGACCTGATTACATTCACAACATATTGAGGTTAAAAACTATCCAATAATATCAGTGGTTTAAGCTCCAGGCTTGTTAAGGCGAAAGTTATCAAATAATATCAGTGGTTTAAGTTCCAGGCTTGTTAAGGCAACAGCTATCAAATAATACCAATGTTTAAGTTACAGACTTATTACGTATTTCGTCCTTTACTGATTCTAAATTAAATAATTTCATAAAACTATAATGTGAAAAATTTATAAAACACTTCCCTATTAAATTTTAAGACCTGATAAGTGACTGAAACCTATTCAATACAAGGAGATGTTTCATTATAAAATTATTAAACTTTCAAAAGAAATTAACACAAATAAGAAAATTAAGAAAGTTTAAGGCATAAAAAAAATAACGCATTTATAAAAAGAATATCGTTTTAAGCTTAGTTTAGGTGTTTGTTAATTAGTAAGTTTTATAATCAATACTGTAGTCCTTAATTATTTTCTGCTGAAAATATGTTTCGTTGTATATATATATATTCTTACAAAGTTAAGTTCCTTATAATCTCCATCACAATTAAATAAAAAAATACACATAATAAAAATAATGTCAATGTTCCTTTAATATAATATTATATATATATACAAAAAATCACAGGTCTTCTTCTACTATATCTAAACAAATTTTGCTGTCAAAGGAGAACGTACATTAAAAAAAATCGTATTTGCACATTTCAATTTTCTTTAACAAAGCAAAGGTATGTAACTTTTCTAGATATTTTAAGAATAATTAACTATACAGATATTAAACATTTAAAAAAGTTTCTTAATGTGCATGATTAAACTAAAGCTATTACGATATGTGCCAATTTATACTTTGTTTTGTTAAAGTGCAGTAATTTATATTCATATAATCAAATATTTTCTTCTCAAAGTTTTGTGAATAAACTATACGAATTAAATACTGAACATTTATGTTTCAGTGAATGGTAATGCTTGTAATTGTTTAGCTGTCTTCATTTGTTTTAGAGTCTTTGTTTGAGATATTCAAAATATATTTATATTAACAGGAGATAAATGGAATGGATAAGAATTTTCGAGGGCTATTTAAAACATCGTTTTTTGAGAAAATATTTGTACTTCAAATATTTATCAAACATAATTTGACATATCAACTATTTTTAAAGAGTATATTAGATGTTGACAATATTTTAAAATTAATTAGTATCTTTACATACATTTAATTGCATTTATGTAAATATTGTCTGAGTGAGTTGATAGTTGGAATTTAAGGAGATTGAAGTGATTAGTTACAAAATTAAAAAAAAAAAAATATGTTGATCATAATATTTAGGTAATTAAAACTGGATATTATTACAGAAACTTTTAAAAAATTATTTTAATATCGGAGTAGAATCGTTTTAATACTGTATTCTTAAATGTAGAATCAATTTGAGAAAAAGTAATTTTTAATTACTCTATGTTCTCTAAAACAAGAGAGTTTTTTTTAATATAAAATTTTTAACTTTAATGAGATCATAGTAATAAATACTAATAATAGTTTTAAATTTTTTAATTTCGGTCTTATTGGACCCGTTTTCATAAATATCCTACAAAATTATTAAAAACTGACAACCACAAATACGAAAAAACTTTAAAATGTAAAAATATATAATAATAAATGAGATAATATAAAACCATCGTTGAAATACCTATATAAAAAAAAAAAAAAAAAAAAAAAAAAAAAGGAGGAGGGGGGGGGGGGGAATTTGTTATTCATTTGATTAAATAAAATTTCGAAATGTTATTAAGCAAAATCGGAGCAGTTCTTAGTTGGAAATTGAACCAATTTAGTACAGTTTGGAAAAATAATATTAATGTAATCCTCTCCCATTTTTATACATTAATGTACACTTTTAAGACATTTTTATAACATTATGGGGTTCCTTTACTTACTTTCTGACGCTCACTAAGTCGCGAGCTTGATAATCTTGCGTATTGTTAACAAAGATACCTAATAACTGAAAAAAAAAGTCCGTCGATGAAAGATTTGTGATGTGAGCTTGGATTACAATTAATTATGAATTACCATCCTTAAAATATCACATGGTCTTTGCTAACAATGGCGTTCAAATCAACATTGAATCTAAACGAAAACCAATTAAAAAAACTAAGGTTGCCAGATATTCAGCCATTTTTACTATTATCTAACAAAACAAAAAGTATTTCATATGTTAAATAAAATATCCAAGTATATTTTTTAATAATAATAAATATCATAATTATACAATCGCTTTGAAAACTACTACTTCTAAAAATACAGTGCCCAAAATATATGTGAAAACGAGGAATATATATATGACAACTCTTGAGGAATTTTGACCAATGAAGCACGCCTTTAAAAACATTTTGAAACCTTGTGATTAGTCACAAGTCCTCATTAGTTGCCTGTGACGTAGTCCTCATACTATTATATAATCTTCCTATTATCGTAGTATTCAAATACTACATCTATCTACACGTAATTTCCACTTTTAAACATGGAAGAAGAAAACACGAAATAATAAAAAATAAATAAATAAATTAAAGGGGGGAAAAAAAAGACGAAAAAAAAAAAAACTTTTTAACTAAATTAAATTTGTGAAATCTGCTTCATATTTTATGTATACCAATCCGAGTTCTGATTTTTTAATCAAATCATATTATAGTTTATGTCGTGGTATAATTTATAAAAAGAAAGGAATATTTTTTTTAATACTTTTCTTCTGTTTAGAAAAAAAAAACCATCAATCCCGGAAACTTAAAATTGAGTTTTTTAATTGATGGCTCTAAAACTACATCAAAATTTAAAAAAGGGTTAAGAGGTATTTTAATAAGATATATACTTCTGGGAAAACTAACTGACACCGGTTGACATCTCTTGAGATGACGTAACATGTAAAAAAAAAAAAAAAAAAAAGTTCTCTCACTTTGGCTTATAATAACTCAAAAGTTAAAGTTTCCATCTTGAAATTTTTCTTATCAGCAGATTACTCAAATATTTCTCTGCAAATGTTCCAAATTTCACACTCTTAAATGCAATAGTTTTAGCGCTGGGAAACAGAGAAGTACGTGAGGTGGAAAAGTTCTGAAACAGCGGCAACTCTTTTTCATCCTTACTTATTTTTAGTATAGAAAGAAATTAAATGTGTAGTTGATAGCTAGATGGGGAAATACCTAGTAAATGTGATACTGTGTGTAAGTGTAGTGCGTGTATACTAATATCTAATAAACATATTAGACAATCGAAACAAAAAACAAGAAGGTAATATAAGAAGCATTTTTTAAATGTTTCTTTATGCACATACCACAGCTTAATGTATTCGAAAAGTTGCTTAAATTACTGTGAAATATCTGATCTCAGAAAAAAATGTATTTTCCTTTTGAATTCATGTGGTTATAACTGTTCTTTATTTAACTAAAATAAATTGCAACACGCTATCTCTTCTTGACGACACATTTTCATTCGAAACTCTGATTTCAAATCAAAACTAGAATATGTTGCCATTTAGAAACGACCAATTTTTAAAGCTATATATTTCCATATAATGCAATTCTTTCAGTTCATACAGTTTATGGTACAGATAAAAATGTGTTGTGTTCAATTATTCTTTTATTGTGTGGAGTTGCCCAGTGTAAAATGAAGGTTTTTAAAATATACCCTAAACATTTTCTTTGGGTGGATATGCACTTGTATATGGTATACTTATTTTCATGACATTACAGAATTATTCAAGTACGAATTGCATTTTACAAAAATATAGTATTAACTGTATATATTCTCTTAAAAATCTATCAAGATCAAGTTGGCCTTTTGTTTCTCTTAAGAATAAAGGTGCATCAGTAACCCTCACCACACTGCATTGCAAAAGTTTTTCGATGGATTTATACTATCATAGTTCTTCATTGCTTTTAGATATTGTTAACAATATTTAGGAAAATCAATTTATTAGCTTTTGTGCTGAAAGAGCAAATTTGCAGCAAAATATCTCAAAGCTTATATTTTTGTTTTGTTAATTTTACATTAAAAAAGCCGATGTGTAATATAAAATAACGCTGGATAGTAGTTGTAAATTCAACGTCAATGTTTTTGTTTGTTTGCTTGCTTGTTGTTGTTTTTGTGCATAGGGACATATATACGAATTGAAAGTTCCTGTGTCCATATATCCAGGTAATACAGTGGTGTTGGCCAATGTCGGAAATAGAGGTTCTGAGAATATTGGGAAGTCCTTGCCAAATCTTAAAATCTTTCGAAAATGCAGGATACTTTTTTCTAAATAAACATGTCAAAACCATCAAAAAACATATCTTCTACCCTTCTGTACTTTCTTTTAACAGTATATTTAAAATTTAAAAATCTGCATCAACATTTCTAAATTTTTAGTATAATTTGAAAAACTGGACGAGATTGGACAAGACCATAGCAACTGTCATTGTACAACGGTCCCCATCAGTATTAGCCCAGTGTCGAGCTCTATATTGGCTAGAAGATTTTTTTCTACTGGAGTAGTGTTGTTCGGAAAATGGTTAGTTTGTGTGTAAGCAGCATAACTCCAGAACAGCTGGCATTACGATGCTCAAATTTAGTATATAAGTCAGTAGTATCCATGAAAGGTGAAAATAAGGTTTTGGTCCAAAATCGTACATGCGCAAATGGTATTTGTTATTTCAAAATGTCAATTTTTCAGAAATTATCCCCCGTACCCCTTCTCAATCAGCTCTAACAATTTTGATAAAAAATTTTTCTGGAAATAACTTTCAATGTTTTTCCTACATCCCCAATACCGAAATATCGGTAAAAATAGATTAAATATGTAAAAAAGATTAAAAACGACAGTCGTACAACAACCAAAATCGTCTTTCCTAATACTCATAAGTCTTTAGAAAACAATGAATTTTTCAGATAACTTAAAAATGTACACACGCTTCAAATTATAGCTAATTTTTAAATATTTCATTTTTCACTACACTCTTGTGACAGGCTTACACAAGGGCCATGCCCTTCTGTCGATTTAGTGTCAATTTTCTCATCCAAAATTTGATATTCATAATTACTTTTGCTTCCGAAATACCACTGAGCTCACCAACTTTAGCGAGATTTTTAAAAGTAATATTCACCAAAATTATCACTGATATCACTCAAACGTCTTGTTGTATGTATAGTCACTCCTGGGAGTGTTGACCTTAAAAGGGTGAACGAATGGTTGACATCTTCAAAGTCTTTTTTATAACCCTCATGTGTAAGTCTTTCAAGTCTTAAGTATCAGCCCCTCACTCTGGAAAACTAGTTTTCTCAGAGATTGACTGATTGAAAATTGAGTAACTGACATTTTATATTCACTTTGTCGCTGTCACTATTAAAGTAGAAGCTAAAATTCTGGTTTATGACCTTTTAAGCTTTTAGAGACTTACCATGTCAAAAAATAAAATGGCCCAAAGTCCTGTAGTCACCCTAATGATTTTATCGATCCCAGCTATTATCTCAAAAACCGCCGACTTCCAACCAAGTCCGAAACTGTCACTAAGATTTCCGGAGCAGGCAGTTACAAATACTCCTGGAGCCAGTGAGCGTATCGCTCCCAAAATCCCACTTTATTTCCCTTCTTATTATGGAATCTTCTCCCGATATTAAGAGATTAAAGTCTCCAAGTCGCGAGGCCTGGGAGTAATTCCTTTTACGGGGCGTCTTGCCTCGTTTGAGACCCGGAGCGAGTTAGAGGAAATCTTATGTGTGTCTTATGGGCTAATGGGATGAATTTGAGATTACTTTTGCGTTCCGACAAATTGTTCTGCGCTCAACCAGACACTGATACCGATGATTTAGTTTATTCATTAAGGAACTTATTTCTTGTAAGGAAGGGATTGTTCGAGTAAATTGTTTTAAATTCGAGATTTTTTTTGTTTTTTGTTTTTAAAGGAGTTGTGGCTTTGTTTGGTGTAAGCTGTAAGTGGTACTTATTTACAGGGTCTTTCAGAAAGACATTTGAAATGGCATAACTTCGAAACAATGAGAGATAAAAAGAAGATATAAGTGGTGCGTTGCATAGAAAGGTATGTAATTTTAAATACACTGGTTTTCAAAATTGTTTGATGGGAGTAAATTTGATGACGAGGGCATATGGATTACTGATAAAGCCCATTTTCATTTGGATGGATTAGCCAATAAACAAACCTGGTGAATATGGAGTATCTGAAATACTGTCTGTGTGACTTACTAATGTGACCCTTAAAAAGTTTGTTATACAAATCTTTTATATGAATTGCCAATTTTTATATTCATTAACATAGTATCGTTTCTGTTGACAGCTTGTGCTTGGTGTTGGCATCTAATTTTTATTATTAAAAACACCTCTATCAGCAATATATGCGGTGAACTACTTTTCAAAATATATTAATTAAAAATGAATGAAATATTATGCACTCACATTCAAATATCTTTTATTTATTCTGATTAAAACAATTTTATTTATTTATTTTGTTTTTTGTTTGTTTATTTATTTATACAATTTTGTCAACAGGAAATAATTTCTTCAGTGATCGGTTAAATGCTGTTTTAGCGTGTTGGTTTATTAGTATTCCATAAAAGCGACCTTTTAGCGACCAAAGTTTGATAGAATGCATTGTCATCAACATTGAATCTATCTGCCAAGTTTCAGTCCAATTGGTTGACGGCAAGGGGATTGATTAGGCCTCTACAGATTTTCCCGCCATCGGCATACCCAGCCACACACACACAAAATCGAAGTTAATATAAAAGATTTAAACAATCTCTGCATTCTTAAAAAGTGACCGTTTGGGCTGAACTATACACTAAAGGGGGATCACTGAGTCCTTTATCATGAGGAAGAACGATAAACTCATTCAGTAATATTTAGGGTTTTTTTAAGAAGCGAAACAACCAAACAATTTCCTTTGTACAACTGATTAAAAATGCTTTTTATTCAGTTGAATTGAATGACTTGATTTAAACAAGGAAATGATAAATTTAAATTGGGAAATATATCCTGAGATTTATTGCAGTTAAAGTTGTTTATAAATTTCATTTTATGGTGCGGTTTTAAAATGAAATTTTTTTTTTCTAATGGCAAGCCCAAGTACTCACAGTTACTTGCAAGCGCTCGCAGTCACTTGGCGATTACAATGTCGTTAGCGATGGTCACTCGTGAAGGGGCGCCCAATGGGAGGGCCATCGTTGCCCCTAACTTAGGATATCCAGGCCCTGATCATTGCCTAGGCCCAAAAGGCCCGGCCAATGGACCATGATTTTAAGGGGTCCTGAAATTGGCTGTAAACTTATAACTTTTGTTTCACAAAAGCTATGTGAATATCTTTTATAGTGTGTGTAAAAGAATTTTTACATAAAAATCCTTTCGTATTGATTTTGAACCGTCTTTAGTATTCCATAACGTATTTATTCAAATAAACCAAACTATTATTTAAAAGCTTAAAAAACGAGCTTTCCTAAAAGGTAGAGAGAGAAAAAACTGAAAGGAAGTCTTGACGAATTTATTGTGAGATCAGCAAATTTTGACTCTGAAATGTGAATAATGCTTCAGATATTGTTGTTACGGATATTACTACACGTTGTGATAGTCAAATGCAATGCTCTACATGGCAAAGTTTTCCCTCTTTTATTTTATACCTGTTTGAAATACTTGTTTCTTTATTTGTGAAAAGAAAAATAACTTTTAGAAAACAATATTAACATTAATTTATCAACTTTTCTATGTTTAATGCTAATTGATTTAACTATGTGTCAAGCCCATTTCCAATAAATCACACGTTTTAAAAGGGGCCCCCGAATGTGTCCGGACATTAGGCCCCCACTTGTCATAGTCAGGCCCTGAGGACATCTACGTCTTACATCCATGTCTTGCCCCGGATTCGAACCGGCCCCTTTACCTTAGTAGTCTGATGCTCAAACCACTATACTGAATGGGGGACTACAAAGTGAAACTGGAAATGTAGATTTTAACTCGTGGTGATTCCTCAAAGCAGGATCTTTATATCTTCGCAATGAATATTGGTAAATTTCCTGTTTTGCCAGGGTGTATGAACTTACAAATATTTAATTTTGATAAACTATTTTTCTCGGAGAAAACATTTTTTTATTCTCCGCCACGTTTTGATGTAGTAACTAATTTAGAAAACTAATGTATTTAAAATGTTATTCTAGTCTGTCAAAGTGAGATAATTTGTCGTTTTTTTTCTGTTTCTTGCTGTTTCACTGTTATGCCGTTTTAAAGTTCGAGAATTCTTTCTCAAAGAATCCCTAAATAGATTCACAAATACCTAAAATGTTGAAATAGTTTTTGTATTATGAGTTTACAAAATCTTGCATTAAATAACACTTAAATCATGAGTTAAAATTAAAACGCTTAAAATATCAATTTGAGCAGCATAGGTTTACAATTTTGATTTAAAAGTTAAAATGTTATGTTCGCATCTTTTTACTTCTTATATCTAAGAATACCACCAAGTCTGTGATTTCAGTTGCAACAATTTCACTACAGCACATAGTTCTGTTAATGATTACAATATTAAATTATTACAATATTACATAACATCATACTATATAAAAAGTAAACGGTAAATAATATCGCATAAAAAAAAATTGTTGGTTTTAGTATGAAATAGTTTTATTACGAGTAAAGTATAATTTTCACTGTTTATTGAACTTGTTTATTTTGTTTTATGAAAAATTCTTCAGTTTTTAATATTGCATGGTTTATTTCTTTAGAAATGAAAGTGTGTACATGATTTATAGATTTTGTTTCTAATGAATCAAAAATGAATTAAATATGTTTCTTTGAATTGAAATAAAATTGATAGACATTTTTTAAATTTATATTTCCTTTTAAGCACTTTAAAGTTTAAATAACTATAATTATTAATAATAACAACAGCTGTCTAGTAATAAATTAATCAACTTAACTTGTATTTAAAAAACACTACTTAATAACATTGAAAAATATGCCTGTTTATTTCATATGGATAAAATATACAACAAGTGTCAGCATAAAAACGAAATATGCAGCGAAATATAGAAACAAATATGTGATTAGGCCACGTTAAAAAATTCCGATTTCATTTGATATGAAAAATACTTCTTGCATAGAAAATTTATGCATTGAATATTTATCTGCCGTTTGGGGAATTTACCGGAACGAAAATGTTTTCAGGTGTATTTGAATAAATCGCACAGTTTATATACATCTATCTCTTTCTTTAATACGTTATTATTAAAGCTTTGATTTGTAAATAGTATTCTCAGAAATGTTTCTTGAGAAAAATGAAATAAAATTTCTTTGAATGCTATTGCAAGTTTTGTTTATTGTCATTTGTGTTTTTTGGAGCACTCTACGATCAAACAAATACAAATTAAGAAGAACAATTACTCCCTTTCATATTTGTTTTGTTAACCTTTACATTTCTCTGAAAAACTGGTACCTTTTATTTGTCTTTTTTTTCATATTTAAACAAAGATATTTCGTTTAACCACATTCTTATTCACTAAAATTTGGATGTCACATAAAAGGTTTTGGTATTATTTGAATTGCATTAATAATAAGATGCAATAAAAAATAAATAATAGGAGGAAAAAAATCAATTCTATTTTGTTGCTAAGTAATTAGATGTACTCATCCTTTTAAAAATAATTTATTGATATTTGAATTAGTAATCTTCAGTTCTTCTTATAAGGAGGGATATTCGCACTTAATATATTATCAATTCTAAAATATAAATGAATAAAGTAAAGACAAAGAACTTAATAAAATGGACTATCAGAAGTTTTTCATTTTATTTTTTTGCTATTTAGATATTTATCTAAATCTAGATTAGCTATTAGTATTTACAAGAAACAGAAAATATCCAATTATCTGTTTATTTATTTGCGAATACTTAATTACCAAGGTTTATCAAACTCTTATCTCGTGATGAATCATCGTTATTTTTCACTCTTTGGGTCTCTTGATATTTTGAAAAATACGTAGATCGTTGTTAAAGTACCACAAATTAATCCTCAAATAAATGAGAGGAAACGTTACGTTTCATATCGTATAAAATGGAGCACATTATGCTAATGGTGCGTAAACTATTTTCATTTTTGATCTCCTATTTTGTGTACTATTTTGTCACAACCCCTGTTTAGGATGTAGATGTTCTTTTCATATTCAACGTAAAAAACACTAAGTACATTTTAGTATTTGAGCTTATGCTTCTGCCTTGTAAGTGATTTGAATAAAACATATACAAATACAAACACAAATTTTAAGACCAACAACAGGCTCAAGGCCCAACAGGGTTGGTCGAGTAAAAAATATACATAAACATGTATATAGAATAGAAATTACATACAATATATAATAGTTTCATGATCATACACACAATATACAGTAGTTACAGGATCATACGTAATAATACAATACAATATACAAAGTTGACACAGCGTTTGACAGTCATACTGGAAAAATGCAATACATAATGCAAGCTGACAAATTTTATAAAATCCAACAGTACGCATACATAAGTAACCAAATATAGTAATTTAATAACTTAAATTAAATACGTTCAAGTTTTGTAGCATATAGTTTTATGAATCAATGGTTTTAATTATGCATGCATATTAGTACAGATATTTTTTTAGTGAAAAATGTTTTAAGAAAATTTTTGTATATTAAGAATTCAATGTGTGTTTTGCGCTTGCAAAGAGCTCATAATTGCTTCTTTATTAGAATCTGTAATGAAATCGCATGTCCATATTTATACTACCTTTTCCTTCTAATTTTTTACCATGTAAGAAATCTTCTGATAAGTCTTCTTAATAAATGTATTTCATGTAAATAACTTATTGAGACAGTTTAATAATGTCAATAGTTTCATCAAAATTGCAAAGAAAATATTAAGAATTTGGTAATCGATTTAACATAACTTATTTTATATTATGTGATATGGCTAGAATTTGACAAAAAATGGTGTATCTTGATATGGTGTCTTTTGGAATCATTAACATATTTTTTATTTGCATAATTGATATCATTTTAATTGCTGAAGGAAGGATAAGTGATTCTCTAACTGTATGTGATTTCACATTTTCCGCTATTGAATATGAAAAAAACTTCTAAGTATTGCCTAAAGCCTTCTCATGTATTGATACATACATTTGAAAAATACATTTCGATTTTTAATACTTCTAGTTTAGTTTCTTAAAAAAATTCAGATTATTTGCTGATTTCTTACGTTTGATCTCCGAGGGTCTTTTTAACTGAGCAGGTTTCTACTTTCATTTGTTATCCCTGTAAATAACACACAATGAGTGTTCTTTCCCATTAACAACACAATATGTAAATCTATACTTAGAAAACTTTTCTAAATATTTTCTTATTTTTTTTATTAGAAAGCACATTTCTTTCAAAAAAAAATTTTATGTAGAAATGATGACTCTGAATTAATTTACACTTTTCCAACAAAATATCAGTTGAAGATAAGCAGCTTTTGAAAAAATCAAAAACGAAAAAAATAATACAACATATTTTATAATTTTTTCCTTATAATCATTTTGATATCTATATTAATTTTTCAGTTAATTGTTTATTATTTCCCACCGAGCACGCTACTGAATTGTTCTATACTTCAAAAATATTGTTTGTGAAGGGCGGATTATTTAGAATTAACAACTGCAGTATATAACAAAATTTCAGAATACACTTGAATTAACCTAAAAAAGTAGAAATCAGAACTATTGAGGCACTAATGTCAAAAGGTGTACTTTCCCCTCTGTGATAACACTAAATATCAGTTACGGGGGGGGGGGGGGCGTCATACCGACTCAAGTTGCATATGAATCCCATCCATAAGCAGGTAAAGAGCATTTCACTATATCTTTATCACTACTTCTGTTATCCTTCCGGTTTACGAAGTAGAGCTATTAAAATATACTAATACACACAATTGCTTTCTTAAAGAATTTTTATATACTTAAAAGGTTATCTCATTTCTCTTTTTAACTGGTACCTACTACTTTTTATAATCAAATAAATTTCTCTGAATTAAGAAACTCATAAATTTGCAAACGACCCCCAGACTGATAGCGATCCATAATACCATTGCTTTGTACAACGGTAAAAACTTCCAATATTTAAATTTAAAGAATACTCTATGAGATGGCCAAATACATGAAATTAAATGGTTGTTTTCGCTTAGCTATTTCTGCAGCGATTATTTTGACTAGGTTAGTTCCTAACACCTGTATGAAAAAAAACCAGCAATCTGTTAGACTCGACATAGTATCTGAAAACCATATTTGAGGACAAAAATTATCTTTAAATTACCTTTAGCTGCTCTGAGAAATCATTAATTTATTTCCGTTAGTCCAGATATTGTTCTCACTTTTTCATTACTTTTCCTTTAATACATTGCGATTAGTACCAAGTGAAAGCCATGGACGAGAGTATTTCAAGAATATTTCACAAAAGAAGTTTGTTAATGTTTTTAACCAGATATATAAATAAATAATATTAAAAAAAAAAAAAAATACCTTGAACTCTAAAACTTACGGGGGGAAAAATTGGAAAATTCCAAAAGTCAATGACTACGAATATTTTCAAGAAACTTATTTTATTACTTAATTTAACGATTATATCTTAGTTTCAAATAAATAAATTTAGATATTAAAAGTAGAGGTAATAGGGATACTTGACCCAATGCCTTTAACTCAGAATTGGAAAGGTTTTATAAGTTGGAAATAGTATCTCTTCTTGCCCATCAGTTAGCTAACCACATGGTGAAAATGGCAACTGAATCTTCGCAAGCTATAAGGCAAATTAAATTTTCATGCTCCAAAAGTAATATATTTGTGTTGTAAACGTTAACGTGAAAGAATTTTTTTGTTTAAAAGTAAGATTTTTTTAAATTTTTTTTTGCATACTTGAAGCTACAATTATATATATAATAGTGTTTAACCCCTTACTTGCAAATGGTTGCTTTTTAGGGTTATGTAATAAATGTACAAATAGGGATACTTGATCCAAGATAGGGATACTATTCGAATGCATTTGGCAAGTTTTATGGATTTTTTTTTATTCTTCTTACACCATTTTGTTAAGTATGCAAGATGTTCAATTGATAAAAAGGTATTGTTACTGATGGATATTCTTGAAAGTTGTATGTCGTTGACTACCATCGATGTTACATGAGTTAATGGTAGTGCAATTCTCTCCATATTGTTTTCACAGACCATTAGGTGTATCAGTTTTCTCACCTTTCAAAAGATTTTATAATGTTCAATGCACAAATCACCTGAAGATACAAAAACCTGACTAAATTCAGGCTATTCTTCATCCACCTCAGTTTTCAATGAAAAATTATAGAATTACAAATTTTGGGTTTTAATGTGAGTTTACATTTGCAGTTGAAAAATAGTTATTTTCTTGTTCTTGAACTTGTATAAGAACATAAATAACTTTCAAATTGCTTATATTTTTAGTTTTCTACGATAAAAATTAAGAGTGCACACCATATTAACATTCTGTAGCTAATAAAAATAAAAAGTATTGACTTCATTGAACTAGTATAGAAGAGTATTAACATTAGACTTATTTATGGGAGTTGTGTTATTATTATGTAAAAGTGTTGCATTTATAATTTTAAATTGTATACTCCCAAATATATTACTTGGGTTAAGTATCCCTATACATTGGGATACTTGACCCAAGTTGAAGGTTTTTATGTTTAATATTTTACCACCTTTCCAATTAACACTTCAGAAAGATATTCATAAATATTGTGTAATACTTAATAAAGAATTACACAATATTGTAATGTAAAATAAAAACTAAACAAAAAACAATAAATTGGGTCAAGTATACCTAGTTTTCACTATTTATTTATAAAACCATGTATTAATAAATGTAGGGTTATGCAAAAATTGTTAATGAAGCATAAATTATTTATTCGAAATTAATTAACAAAAGAAATAGCTACTAAAGCTGATATTTTTGAAAACAATAAGGATATTGAAGCATTTTTAGTGAATGTGATTAATAAATAATAATGTTCAGTCATTTTTATTATAACACTTTGTTGATTTGGGGCATCTCGAGTCACAAAGTACATTACTCATTTTTACAGGTACATCTTTTTGTTTTACATTGTATTTTGTATTATTTACGGGAACACTTCTTAAATACTTGACTTGAAGGTTGAAATGAGGGTAATTTTCCTGCAATCTCGCGCAGACTTAGGTTAGTTTGTGGAACTGTTTCGGTAAATGTTGTAGCTATTTGAAGAGCGTTTCTAGGTATGAAATCTTTACTATTTCCAGCTGAAGTTCCAATATGGTATAAATTATCTTTTACGTCTAATACGATCCCCACAATGTTATTTCATTCCACGAAACGCCTGAGTGGAGCGGTGAGGTAAAGGGGAATTGTAACAAGCGAAACATAGAGCTGTGTGAGTCTTGACTTGTATATTTCATCTTTTCACTAAAACAGTTAAGGGATTTAATCAAACCCCTTACTTTCTTTAGGGAAATCCCCCCTCAGAGTTGTAATTTTGACATTTTCTTCCGTGAATGAATCATCTACCTTAGGGATTTGATTAAATATCCGTTTTCATCATTTTCATGCGACATATTGTACTTCAGTAAAATTAAAAAGATAATTATTCCTCACAAGCATACTTTAAAAAAAAAAAAAAAAAAAAAAATTAAAAAAAAAAAAAAAAAATTCGTTTCTGTGAATTGTATGGCAGAAAAGTCTAAAAACTCACAGCCGATCAGTAGCCAGATTGAGGATTCGGGATTCATAACAGTCTCATGTGGTCTTTCAAAATAAGACATAGTGCAAAATTTTAATATGAAAAAAAAAAAAAAAAAAAAGTGAAGATGGTTTGGTTTTTCAGGTGTTAGTTACCACTAATTTACCTTACGTTAGAGGTTTGAGAGAGTATACAAATTTTTCATTTATACAAAATTCAGTTTCGAGTTATGAAAATGGCCAAAATGTTCTTAAATATCACCTAAAACCATTCCGATCCTCATATGGTGTTTAAAATAGTATTCTGGTACTTAAAATGTGCATAACTAGTTCATGTCTTGAAACTATCTTGACTTAAACAAATTGAGTCTACCTGATGGCTGTGGGGTTTGCGCTCTGGTCTTGCATGCCAAAGGTGCTGAGTTTTAATCTTGGATTAGGCATGGATATCCGTTGTGGTTCGGAGTCCACGTTAAACTGTAGGTTTCGGCCTGATTAGCCGTTATTATTCAAACGTTGAAGGTACAAACGTACAAGTCATTGAAAGTACAAACCATCTAAATAAGCTGACTCAAGCCAGCCATCAAGTCATGGCTTTCCCTCATGTATGTAGATCCTCTTAGCATTTTTCTCATATGTATAAATTGCTGGATAGCTCATATCGTAAGCTATGACTGTGACAGAAAAAAAAAATCCCCCCAAAAAATGCACTACAAATCTTATATATGCACTGGAAACTTTTATGTTCAATTGCATCTTATTTAAGTGATTTTGAGATCAGGTTGAGTTTTCATAGCATTTGACTACTACGGAGAATACTATCAATTCCGTGACCAATTGACTAAAATGTTTTATCCCTAAAACATTACATTACATTCCCAAAAATACATTATCGTCTGTAGCGAGTCTACCTCCCCTGTTTCAACTCGATTGAATGACGACAAATCGATGAATTAGGCCTCCATAAGTTTATGCGAGCCACAAACAAAATCGAAATTAATATCAACGGTTTTTGTACTGAATTTTGTACAAATAAGCTTATTTTGAGTCATCGAAACAGAACACCTGTGTAAGGAATCCAGTAGCCAAGCGGTTGAAATTACCGATCTCATGAATGGTAGATCATGAGTTCGGTCTTGGCTTCGCCGAATACTGGTGTGTACGATAAGGGGATTAGCACCCATTAAATATGTCGTGACCTCATTGTCCTTTCGTTGGTGTGATTGTGATGGGGATAAGATTTGGACCTCGTAATCTTGTGGTAGTTCGAAATGACGAGGTGAATTTAGATGTGATAAGCACCTCATAGGGGCAGAAATAGACAACCGGAACCCTGCAAACTAAACTAAACACCCGCATAAAGCTGCCCTCTAAGATCGTCTGCAACTGCAATTTCATAAAACATGTACCCTAACAAAGCTCATACTTTAAAGTAGTACATAATACGAATGGATCTCTTATTTCTTCACAGAACTCCCACTCCCCTTTAAACTTTATTGATTTATAGAAAAGAACTATCCCTAAAAGTACAGTATCTTCCACACTGAAGAAAATCCAAATCTCCGTCACCCCAGTGGGTGATCCCATCGGATACTCAGTTGGGGGGAAGGGGGTACCAATAACTTTCGCCCCTTCTCCAACATTTATCACCGATCCCTTGTCACATCGAATCAGGGCTTAATATTTTGCGCCCCCTCCCGGAATAATTGTCTAGCCTCATACCGTGCGCCCCTCCGCCCTCCGCAGCTAAATTATTATTTCCTCGAATGGGGCTTTGAAGAGTCAGTATGGGTTCTGATGGAATGAAAAATCGTGGGAGATTAAAATTGAGTCGAGTCCTCGTGCAAGTGAAGTCCCGATTGAACGCTTATATGATGAGATCTGGAAATAAATGATGTTGAATTGGTGTTTGCCTATGATTGTTTGAGGCTTTGTGATTATTAGTAGACAGATTTTTATTAAGGGTTAGTAAATGCATTTAGGATATTATTTTGTAAATAAAATGCAGCAATTTACTGCAGGTGCATTAATAACACTAACAAAATTGATATAGATAAACAACTGGATGGACTGCTCCGACGTCAATGCATGGTGAAAAACGCGCCGTTGGTTGATGTTGATGGGTGGACAATTAACCAATCACAGTTCACTTTTATAGTTGGGTGGGAATGAGAGAAACCTTGTAAAGTGCTAGAGTAGATATAAACCTCGTGTAGCTATTGTGCAAGAAAATTCCGAAGGAATAAATAACTTTTAAACTTTTTTGTTTAATGTTATGATAGAAATATTTTGTTTAGTAATACTTCCTTACCTGTATTTTTTCTAATATTAAACTTTCTAAGTAAAATTATATGATATTGTCTTTTGATTTATCAAAATATTTATGATTTTTGAAATTTATGTTCTTATTAAACTGTGCATTTTAAATGGATTTGTATTTTTGTTTTCGATTATATATTATGTATATGAAGAATCCATGGCATTATTAATTAATGCCCCTTCACTATTCCTAAGTACGAGTTACAATTGTAATAAGCGCATTAATTTGATTGAGTTAATTTCTGAATGTAGTGTGAATAATGTATCTTCATATATTTTAATTATTTTGATAAAATACATAAGAAATTATTATTAAAATTATCATCAGAAATTATTTCTGGAAACAAAATGTACTTAAGGATAAAGTTCTAGTCCCAATTTTAAGATGAATAAATTACCCTTTAATTTTTGTATTTTGTTAAGAGGTTTTTGACATAATGATGTAATAGGTATAAGGCAACTTTACCAGGTTTCCTCTGTATTAAAATAAATGGGAGCAGTTTATTTCGTTGCAAAATACATCAAATTAGTTTATGAGAGTCATTGCAGTTTTATTTGTTGTCATTCTTGCAAGTATGGTTTAATTTAGGTTTACGGATGTAGTTTGCTTAAACTCTTATAACGTAAATGCTGTCAAGATAATATACGATAATCAAAAATGTGGATATATAAGCAAAATTATTTACAAGGTTAAACTCAGAATATCAAACAATGTCGATGAATAAAAACAAAATATTGTATTACAAAATAATCTTACAGTATTTGCTTGGACTTCAAGTTGGATTTCAGAATGCATTTTATTATAGAATTTTTATGAATACATTTTTCTACACAGTTACCTAAAATTTCTTAAGAAGATAAAAAAGTTATCGTTTCAACAACTGCAAAGTTGCACGCAATATTCATGATTACGAAACTACATTAATTTCGTGAAATTATTAATGCAAAACAGGAAATTTAGGTAACTAAGCAGGAATATTTTTTTTTTTTTTCGTTTACTCGCTCAATTTTTCCTAAATTGTATGTTTTTTTCTCAATGTATATTGGAAAAATTTACATGACAAAAAGTTAGGCGTTCTTAAATAGGGTAGAAAGTGTCTGTAATGTTTATTGTAAAATCGTAGTATGAAATATAATGGGATTTTTATTTGAAGCAAGTTGTAAGCAGAAATAAGATTCATGTAAAAGCAATTGTTTAAATACAAAATATACGAATTTTGAATCACTCTGAAACATAATTTAGTTTGGCTTTGTGTATACCTCAAACATTTCATTTGATTCTATACAAGAAAAAAAATATATAACATAAGAAAATATGAATATAGTATTTATTGGAAATATAAATTCTGGAAGAATATTAAAAAACCTTTTATTCAATTTGAAAGAGAAACAGAAATAAATATAAATTTTTCAAAGAATTTTAGTTTTCTTTTTAAATTAATTTGCTTTTACTATGCAATATTTAAGTTTAGTAATTACAATTTCTAGTAGTTTAATTTTTTACATTAAAAAATAAAGTTTCGCATACTAAGAAATCTAACGTATTACTTAAGTACCATAAATATCAATAAATTATTACACATAACCTGGCATGTTCTATTTAACGTTGCATTTTTAGAATCAAACAAAACACATTCATTTGAATATGCCTTTGGAATATAGCCATCCATGCAATTTAAATCATTCATACATATCATAGGTTTTTTTTACTTATCATTAAAATTCATTTCATTGAACAATTCAAAAGAGATTTTACTGAACAACTCAAAACACTCCATAAATAAAGAAATAAATTCACGCTCCATTTAAAAAAAAAAAGCCTCCAACTGAAACTGGAGACGCCCTCACTATGAAAAAGTAACAACAACCCTCCTCTTCAACAAACAATATTGTTGTAAAAGAAGCGAAAAAAACCTCCCATCTATATCCACATTACCATAAACAATATATCTCTTTTACGACTTTCTTTGTCATCAACTAATCCCATCCTAATACAGTCGCTGTCCTTTTGCAGGGATTGATCGAAATCACTGGTCTCCCATTACGATGCAATATTGAAGGGCACCATAAAGGGGAGCATTGCCGTTTAAAAGGGCGACACGATGCCCCCCCCTCTAATCCTGTTGGGGGTGAAGGCTCGATATGTGGGAGAGAACAAGGCTAAATGATAAAAGAAAGCTGTCGCTTAAGTTCCCCCTTTATGGATTGCGTCATTAGAAGGTTGCTGCCGTCATTCGTTTTCTGCCCTGTAATGTTAATTATATATTTTTCTAGAAACAAGTGTTAAAATATACTTTTAAAATATATTAAATTTTTACAATATAGCTCAACTGTATTTAGTTTTAATACTAATCCAATGGGAATCGTACTTATGAATTCGAAGATGATATAAAAACTTTAATGTCTTTTGGTATCCCTTTAAGTTGTGGGATCTATGAATTGAAATGAAATAACTAGGAAATATATTTTAATGTGTGCCAGAAAAAAAAAAGAAAAAAAAAGGGGGGGGGGGGAGGGGAAAAAAGAAGGGGGGGGGGGAAAAAAGAAGGAAAAAAAAGAAAGAATCTCCAGATTCCATCATTTTCCGATGTTGCTGCTGTTTTATTTTTTACAAAACTTATTTTATATTTAAATTATATATCAATCTATCTGTATCACAGAGATAGAAAATGCCCAAGTTTTTCGCTATCAGATTATGATTGCGACATTATGTGTGACGTTTAGGGTTATTTTAAGAAATATTCAATATTATATCATACAATAATTAACCAAAATCTTTATTTATCAAGTTTAGCAATGGTAATTAGGGAATAACAGTTTTTAACCTTTTATTAGACTTTTTATAAGATTAGGGGAAATGGTGAGGGAAAAAACTCCAATTGCCCGATTCTAGTTATCCGGTTCACTAATTATCCAGATCACTTTAAGAAAAGAAATGACAAAAATCAGCATTATTTTAACCTGTATATGATAAAAAGTGCACTAGACTAACGATAGCAGATATTTAGTTGATGAGTAATTAGACTTGTTATTTTCATTGTAACTTTGTCCTTCAGTGGACTTATAAGAACAAGAGTAATTTTCGTATATTTTCCATAACGCAAAACAAAAAATGTAAACCAAGATTATTTTCATATTCATTGAATTCCATAAAATGTCCAATTACAAATTTCAAGTTAAAACAAATTACAATTTTTCATTTATCTATGTAGTCGATTACCCGAATATGGAAAAAATAAAGGGGGGGGGGGGAAAGGGGGGCTGATTCCGAATGAATGGAAAAATTGGAGTTCTAATGTTATGTACTATACCTCTGGCTGTTACAGATATGATGTATTTAAGAACTGGCCGCGTTAAAAATTTACCGGTATTATGGTTTACTATGAAAATGAATCTAATAATCTATGCGTAAGTAACAAAGTAACAGATTGGTAGCTCAACATTTCGATGCTTTGTGACAAACAGGGACAAGCTTGCAGAATAATTGGATATGAAGAAAGATATGTTGAGACTACTTTAAAAAAAAAAAAAAAAATCTCTCTACAATGAAAAGTTAATAGACTGTTTTCCTCCCCTTATAATTAGGGATTCTTGAATTTTAGAACATTCCCTAACTTTAATATGTCATTTTTTAGCATTTTCATGTCATTTTCCTGAAAAATATTGAGCCTGAAAAAGACACATAACTTTCCGGAGCGTTACACGTTTATTTTAGTAAATAATCGAATTTAAATGGGTTAAAAGCAAGAAAATTTCCTTCTAAATTCTAAAAAAATAATAAATATAAAGTTTATAAAGAGTATTCACTTACAAAAAATTTCTAAAATAATTAACTAACTTAGAATTGTGATTACTTTCTCTACACCGATTCATTGCTTTGCATAAGATTTGTCACTATAGTAGCATACCAACCATGACTTCCTCAGCGGTATTCCCTTTAAAACCAGCAAATGTTATAAGACCTCTTCCTTTTTTTCGACAGCTTTGGGGACTGGGGTGTTGTCATCGCTCTGTTGGAGGGTCAGGGGGACCTGTGTGATCAGTCATGCTTATTTAAATGATATGTCTTCGTCGACCACCCTATTTGCCTCGTTTTGTGGCTTTATGTTTGGTGGTGGTAATAACTATCACCCGCTAAAGTTGATAAATGGGCCCTTAATGAGAACGACCATGAGGAGGCACGACGATTTTTGGAGCTTGCTGTTGAAGTCGAGGAGAAGGACACAATATAGTGGCAGAGTGGTGGGGAAATGTTGAAAGCATTTTGTTTGATGTCGGAAGCTTGGAGTTTGTCGGAGTTAATGTGCATTATTATATATAATCAATTAAATGTAAATATGAGATTGAATGGATAGAAGTCTAGATTTAAAAAGAGTGCACCGTGTAAAAGGAAAGTTTTCAGGTTCTTCAAGCAGTTTATAAGATTGTTTTCAAGTGATGACATAAGAAGGGTACAAATTTGACTTAGTTGACTGGTTTATAACGTGCTTCTAAACCTACTAACACAACAACACTGGACGATATAGCTCGGCATTTGTCAACCCTGATATAGACCATTGTAAGCCGGCAGTTGTTACCGATAATGTCCCATCTCGCCCAATGCTGATGGATAAGTAAAAAATGTGTTTTGGAATGTTTATTTAAGAAAAAAAGAAGGAAAAAAAAAAAGTTATGCATTTTGAAACGATGCTCTAGATTCGGCATGACTGGACAATTTTCTCAAAAACTTTGTTTCCTTCATCGGCCTATACCGCTGTGCTACCTGGGTATAAATTTTTCTTTTTTTGAAATTTTTGTATGTGTAACTAAGCATTCATTAATTTTATATTAATGCTTTAGTCAAGAGGGATACAACTCAAATTATGTACCCATGAAAACTAAAGTATCTATACAGGATGTGTAATCTCAAAGTAATTTGCCGACCGAACGGTATAGTGGTTAGCGTGCTGGCTTCTGAACCGAGAGGTTGCGGGTTCGAGTCCCGTGTTAGGCATGGGTGTTTGTAAATCTAAGTTGGCTTGTCTAATGACGAAAGTTTCGGCGCATTATAGCCCTCGTGTTGCTGACGGCGCCAGATAATCTGAATACAACCAACCAACTCAAAGTAATTTAACATGCATATGATTAAAAACATACCAATTGAAAAAGAACCAAAGGAAAGGGGATATGAATGCTCTCTAGAAAATTTAAAGAGTAAGACCAATTTCCACGGACCTGTTCAGTAATCAGGCCCTGATGAGTAAATTCAATAACTCATAACTCAAAGTAGTTTCTTACAGGGAACGTTTTGGGCATTAAACCTATAATTTACTTTTTCATATTCTCTAACACCCTTCTCTCTTGGCAGGTATGGTTCAAGAACAGACGAGCAAAGTGGAGAAAGCGCGAACGCAACGCCGCTGCAGAACTGAAAAACGGCTTCGGCAGCCAGTTCAACGGACTGATGCAGCCCTTCGATGATGGCCTATACCCGGCCTACTCATCCGGCTACAACTGGGCTGCCAAAGTGCCCTCACCCCTCGGCGGAAAGAGCTTCCCCTGGCCCACCCTCAATTCCGTCAACCCACTCGGACAGTGTTTCAACCCTTCCACGCCACCCGGAATTGCCAGCGCGGTGCCGTCATCCGTCAGCGGCATGGCTGTCGGTGCCGGCAGTGGGCCATCGCCGTGTCCATACGCAACACCGACACCACCGTACGTCTACAGGGAACAGTGTCCGACCATGACATCTAGCATTGCATCTTTGAGACTGAAGGCCAAGCAGCATGCGGCTGCTGGCTTTGGGACCTATGCCGGCGCCGTGTCGGTTTCGCCACGGCAAACGCCGACCCTGTCACCGTGTCAGTACGCCACTGTGGATAGGCCGACAGTGTAGTTGTGCCAAGAATTGTAAAACTGAAAGCCCAGGACAAATAAATGAAAGGACCTGACCGCAGTTTGGTTGGTTCGTGAGTGATGGGGTATACAGGGGGGGAATTTTTTGAAATGTCTGTTGCAAATTACTGTGCTTGAGAGATGATATATCTTAAGAATCACCATTGTTTTTTAAGGTTTCTTGTGTATTGAAAATAACTTATAGAGAATTATTATAGTAAAGTTATAGTGTGAGGCGCGGTTTTATATTCAAAATACAAGAGATTTACGAAGTCTTTACTATCCGGTAACATCGTAACAATAAGATTTTCAAAGAAGTAAACGCCTTCTGGTAGGACTTTCAAAGAGAGCTTCTTACATTATATGTCTAAAATCAAAATAACCCTTTAAATTAAATCAAGATACAATCAACCATCTGATACAATCGCAACCTTGTCTGCTCATTTCTGAAAACAAAATAATATCGTTTTGATTTTTCTATGATTTTCATTCTAAATAATGTTTCTGCATTTACTGTAATTTCACCGTGGACTCATATTTACTTTAGAAAAGTTGAAAAGATTTAAATAAAAAACCATTTACTTACCATAATTTACTACCGAGGCACAGATTTATACCATGATATTTGCTATACTTGGGATCAAGCTTTGTAAGAATTAAAAAACCGAATATACATATCTCTAAAGAATCTACACCTGTCTAAAAGAATCTCACTGATTGACTGAGAATCCTTTGTATAGGGAACTTATTTTAAACTAAACTAGATCGGATTTATAATGATTAATTTACAGTTATTTTTCAAAGATGCCTATTTGTTTGAATCAATAATTCGACAATGAACTCTTAAGGAAATATTTGCTTTAAGAAAAGTATAATAGTTTACGTGGAAGTTTCACAACCGGATCAGAAAAGCAATGAAAGGCAAGAAAAAAGAAACTGTTTATTGTGAATATTTTGACTCAATCTCATTGAAAAAGTAATTAATAAATTTCCTTAAGACCATTATTACCTTCCGAGAAATTACAATGGGTTCAGATATAAAACGTATGACTTGCCTTCTAGTGTTTATTTATTTTATTTTAATTAATATAAATTTCTTGTTTTTGGGAAATATAAATTTTCGTGGTGTATTAAGAAAATTCAAGATATTGGTCCGGGAATAATTCTACGTTAGGGAATAATAAAGTTACGATAATGTGAGTTTTTCGTTTGAGTTTTGTTATTAAAGAACTTCCAAAAAGTCTTAATTAAACATTCAGAAACACTTTCCTTGTGTTAGACTGCAATATTTTTTTTTATTTACTAGCAAGTGAGGTGTGGTCCTGCCCTGTGTTGAAAAAAAAATCTATAGCGAAACAACAAAAAATGGTTTATAGTATCCCCATGTATCCTCAAAAGAACGTGAAAATCTATCTCTAAAGAAAAGTATCCTCCTATCTATCTTTCTACTATAATTCTCCCAGTCAGAATCTGAATTTGAAAAAGCCAGGAATTGAATGAAGAGTAAAAAAAAACTGAATAAGTCCAATACCTGAAATATCCGGAAAGAAACAAAACTTTAACTTTCTAACATTTAATTTTGCATTGTACATTCCTTTTTTTCTAATTTGCATAGTTCCTTTTTCCACTTAAAGAGTGCGCATATTTCCATCTAAAATATACAGGTTTTATCCTTTATTTTCCAACCGTTCAATATCATGAGTTATTTTATAAAAATAGCATTTACATATTTATTTATGAAACACTGTATTTACATCATCGATTGAAACAAGAATATATTTATTGAAAAGCAGAAACAGTAAAGGAAAGTGGTTCGAATATATATAGAAACCTTATATTTTTTTTTGTTTTCTTATCCTGGTTATTTAACATTATTTTCCTCTAAAAATGAACACATACATTCAAAGTACTTTTTTCACAGATACATCCATAGGTCATAATTTAACAATGACATATTGTTTCCATCCGTATTACCTACTTTAAATTTAAAAACCACTTCCTGTACAATATTCAAGAAAATCTAATACACTAGGCCATTGCAAAATGTAAAAATATACATACTTCCACAAATCGCAGTAATAAAAAGTTGTTCATACATTGAGACGTTGCGAATACGAAGGTAAAACTAAACAAAAGGTGGTTGTCATGAAAAGTTTTTCTTGTATTGATTTTCCATGCTTAGTATCATTCTCTGAATATTTTGAGAGGAAAAGATGGGCGAACTCAATATGAAAAATATACCTGTATAATCTGTGAAGGGTCTAGATTTGAATGGTGAATTTTTTTTTTCTCCAATGTTAAGTTCACCCTTCGTAACATCAACGCCTTTATTGTATATGATCTTTTTAAATATTATTAGATTTCTTATCTTACATCAAAGGGAATACTATATTTATAGAGCAAAAAAAATCTCCGTTCGACAAGAAAAATATGGAGTTTCAAATACCAGAGAAAGCGAAATGCATTTTAGCTCAATTTAAATTTAATTATGTTTGTCTTCAGTATTACGGATAAAATTAAAGCAAATGTTTCAGTTCATTCCAGTTGCTTACATCTGTTTCGCTGATGTGTTAGTCCGAGAGGTGACTGCAATTTTTGGACCTCATCTAACATCATTCGGAATTTTTTATAGAAATTGGAGAAAAGTGAGTAGATTAGAAATCCACTGATCTGCGTGGCAAAAATGGCCGAAACTGGTCAAAAATTGACTTGAACTAAATCCAATTGCCAAATGCGCCATAACTTGCTAAATAATGAGCATTTTTTTATATTTGGTAACTCTCACTTTTTAATTTTTAATTAAGAAGATTGCAGATGATTCAGATATCTGGCCATGGTCTACTTGCATCTTTTAAAAGTAAGCCGAATTGGCGACATCAGTTACGTCATCAGTTACGTAATATTTTTTGCCAACTTGGCTCCCTTTTAATAGATGCAAGTAGATCGTCGCCAGATATCGGAATCGTTTGCAACCTTCTTAATTGAAAATTAAAGAGTGAGGGTTACCAAATAAAAAAAAATGCTCATTATTTAGCCAGTTATGGCGCATTTGGCAATTGGATTTAGTTCAACTTATTAAAAGTCGATTTTTGAACAGTTTCAGCCATTTTTGCCACGGCAGACCAGTGGATTCCTAATCTACTTACTTTTCTCCAATTTCTATAAAAAATTCAGAATGATGTTCGATGGAGTCCAAAAATTACAGTCGCTTCTCAGTCTATTTGGAGAAACACAAATCAATGAAATAATAATAAGTCAAATTTCCCTCTTAAAAGAACAGTGAGCTAGCACAATATTTTGTCATGAGAAGGAATTTTTTTTGAAGACTATCACTAAATAAATCTTTGCAAGAACCTTTCACAAAAAGTGTCTAGTATGTGATTTTTATTTTTGCCGTTCTTCAAAAATAAACGTAAATATGCAAATAGCAAGGGAAAGTAAAATTTCGACTAGATAGGATTTGAGTGAAGGAGCTCTCAAAAGTCACAAGTTCAATTGTTTGGGTTCATTTCAATTCCAGTCATGTTAAACAGTAAATATTTTTGCATTTTAGATCGGTTTAATTGAGAATGGGGGAATAATAAATTTCAAACAAATATTTGGTTGAATTTGAAGCGGATTTCTCAATTTAATCACAATTTATTTTGTGTTCAAATAAAATAATTATGTGGTATCAAATTATTTTATGTATTAAGATTTAAAAAATATCATCTCAAAAATACAGTACTTATCATAACTTAAAGCCCTTTTTAAGTTATTCTAAATTATTTTATAAAATTTTAAATGATTTGAAAATTAAAGTATATATTTGTTTGTTTTAATATCAATACAGTGACGAAAATTGCAATGATCGGAAATTGAATATTAATTATGATACCTTTTAGAGCTTTAATATCTAGTATTTATAATACTTTTATTTGGCTACCTTCTACAATATTTCTTACAATATATGTAATAAAGAAGCTATGAATAAAATTAGTAACATCTAAAATAGTTACCCTCAAGTATAACGCAACATATGTAGATACAAGGGAAATTATTTGGTTTCATGCACTTAAAAAAATATCGATATTTTATTTTCCAAATAAAATGCACAGACACATCATCCAAAATACTTATCATTAGGAGAACATACGAAACACTGTACATATCAGCATCAACGTTCGCGTGATTTATACAAAATGTTCACGAATTTTGATGATCTTGTATCATAGTGTACTATGTAATATATATTGTACAAATAAATGAAATTGTGTCCAAGATATTCAGTGTGTATTTATTTTGTAATCTAGTAAATATATTTAAATTAATAGGAAAATATTTTAAATTTTTACACCCAATGATTAACTATTGCTATTCATATTTTTACTTTCAATTACTCATATGTGCACATAGTTTAATGAAAGTATAACATTCGATAAAAAAAAATGCGATTTTTTTTTTTTTTTATTTTTTTTTTTTTTAAATTTCTCCATGTTTTGGAACATCCCGATTTCAAAAAAGTGATCTAGAAAAAATGTATCTCTATGTGTATGTGTGTCTGTGTGTACATGGTCAGCATAACCCCCGAACAAATTGACCAACGATGTTTAAATTAGGTGTGAGGGTTGCTGATGGCCCAAGGACCTACCATTAAGGTTTTCGTCAAAATCGCGCATGCGCATAAGGTAGCTACCATTGAAAAAAAAACATGTTTTTCAGAAAATGCTAAGAAATGGCTCCAACGATTTTGATCAAAATCACTGTGATAATGCCTTGAAGGTGTTCTAAACATTCCCACCTCCGAAATTCCCATAAAAATTGGATAATAGGGTGGAAAGTTGAAAAACTAGTGCCTTTAACACAGAGCTCTCTGATCTTGAGCATCTGCCATCAACAATGGATTTTTGTATGTTTCACGCACAAGCAAAGACAATATAATGTCTATCGAATAAAATCACTATTTTTGCCATTTTGGCTTTTATTACCCTCGTGTAAAAATTATTGCCAAAAATATCACCAAACTGGTCAATTTTATTCAAATGAGAACAAATAATAAAAGGGTAAGTAACACAATGTCAAATTTTGCCTCAATGACCAATGTTATTTAGGGTAATTAAAGTTGTGCGATGTTCCACACCCGTAGTTTATATTTGAATCGACGCAATAAAAGCTATTGATTGATAAATCTTGCTTATTTTTATAATCAATAATTGTGTAACAATGTACTGTTTGTTAAAATAATATTACAGACTCTATCAAATTTTCAATAATTAACTGAAAAGTGTATGTACAATTGTATATTATTGTGAATTTTCTCAGAGGAAATTAGGACACAGTTTTTTCAAAATATAAATCATAAGTTATACTTCGTTTCAAAGGCTCACAAAACCTCTCTAAACAACAGTAGCTCACAAAACCTCTCTAAACAACAGTAAGCTCGCTGTTAAGCTTTAACGAGAACTTCAGTACGTACGATTTCAGCTACAGCGATAGTTCAAACTTCATAAAAGTAATCGCTGAGCTTCTTTCAAAACAATGCTCAAAATGCAACTAACTCGCATTGGCGATATTTAAACCCTCACTGGTGAACTTTCCCTAAATATCAAGTTCAAACGATTTTGCAATCAGACTACGCAGACTAATCTTGAAAAATATCTTGATTGACTCGCTTGTTGTCAACTTTTTTTTTTTAATTCTGTATTATCGCTGTTGACAAATAAATTTAAGAAAATGGATCTTTAAATAGGAATATGTACACTATTTACAATTATAAACAGAAAAGTTGCGTAACCTTTCCCCCTTCATAAGGACTGCACGTCCCGGGCAGTGAAGTTACTTAAGAAGAAGAGCCATATGATCGATCCCTCAACGCAATCGAAACGTCATTCCATGAAATCCGCACCATGTGTGTTAAAACCAGACGTAAATTCATTGAAGTGAAACTGCAGTTTGGAATTTCAACCTACTTCGAAATCCAACGAGCCACTCCAAATGGCTATCATTCCAACCCCACGTGTTTAAATAAAACTGTCACACTTTGATAGGAAAGCAGACAAGGAAAATGCTTCTGGCCTAATCGGGTGTATTTTTATACATCTCCTCAATGAACCAGAACGCAACCAGTGATATTATTTGAAATGTATAAAGAATTGAAAAGTTTCTAGAAGATTTTTGACGCGTGTTATCATGATGAAATAAAACAAAATGAAGCACTGGAGGACTTGTCCAAGAAAATCAGAGCCAAAATGCCAAATAAAAGGTAAACTAAATTAAACCTCACTAAGTCAAGTAAACTTTGCAAACTGTGCTAAATTTTTGAACCTGTTTAGAACTGAGGATTTTTAATTTAAAGTTACAGCTAAATCTCTGAGGATGTCTTTGTTAAATATTGAAATTTGTCTTTGAAGAAGGCCAATTAGCAATTTAGAGTATTTATCTTCGTAATTTCTGTTATGTTAACTGAATTGTCTTTATACTTATGTTAAATTAATTTTTCTCCATTATGTACAAGTCTGCAATTTGAATTACTCGTCTCATGATTGTAGGCCAACTAATGAAACGAGAGACGAGTTTAGCATTGATTTCTACTGAGGGTAGTTTTTTTGTGTATTGGAGGATTATACTACAGAAGGATTATACTATATTTGCTCAGAACCAGAAGAACCACTCGCTGACTTTCTAAAGAGTTTTCATGGCCTCGAAATGTCCTCCCGTAGGAATGCTGGGAAGTTCATCCAGAACGTTGGTAACTTTAAAACGAGGTAGGAATAATTGCCACCGGCACTGCTGCCATCATCCTACTCCCATTGACGGTAGAGTACTCCATTTTCAAGTGCTAGAGTCCCACATAGCCCAATATCTCATAATCGTTGAGCTATAACATGTATATATCTGCCAACTGGGTTTCCTATTGGCTGGTGAATTCTATAAGAGGTTTCAGGTCCTGGTCTTCAATCTGGGTATTTTGGACATTTTGATCTCTCCAAGGGTCCACGTCTAAAGTTAGTACTTGGAAGTCATTTTTCGAACTGCAAACCTCAAACTTTGACTCTGCGTTGGTCGCCTGGAAAGAGCACCCGGAATTCCGTGGGATGTTCCTTTACGATGGAGGATATGCATATCGTATACCTGTAGGCGCTGGATCTATCTAGTTATTTGTTCCTCTGTATTTTCAAAGTTCAATAACCAAGTCAAAGACGCATGATCAGTTCTTAAGAAGATTTTTCGACAAAGCAGGTAATGATGAAAGCGCTCTACGGTCTTTACTATTACCAGTAATTTTTCTCGTGCCACGTTCGTTCCGTTTGGATTTTGAAAGGTTCTTTGAAAGGTTGATCAGACTTAAGATTTGTCCTTTGATTTTCTGAGAAAGAAATGCCCAAAGCCTTCATTACTGGCATCCGTATCCAAAATCAAGTCCTTATCAACATTTGGAAAAGCTAAAAACAAGCGCGGATGTTGAAGCTGCCTTAAGTTGATTGAAGAATTTGTCACAGTTAACAGTCCATAGGAAGTTCTATTTGCTCTCCTTCAATCCGCGTAGTGGTCTGACGATCTTGGAGAAGCCCTTCACAAACCTAGGGGAATAAATGCATAATCTTAAAACACTTCTCAGTCCTTACAAATTGTTACATTGCTGAATGATCTGAGGAACAGAAATATAAAATTAGATAACATTTTTAATAGTTAGGTCATCATGCTTACAAGATAAATGGTTAGGTCAATACTTTGATTAAGGCCTAAAAATTATTAATGAAAATAATTGTTGTAGTAGAGTAACCTGCTTGATCTAATAAGTATCATTCAAGTAAGAAACTTTGGACAACATGGATTTGAAATATGGTACAATATTAGAAACTATTGTTAGTACAATGCATTCAAATTTCTCTACACCAACCAAAATGCTGTTTCTAACCGCCAAACATACCTGGCACCAAAACTAGAATTGTTTCGCTTCTAAGTTTTAGTATTATAACAAAAACTACTTTTTGCACTTTTGTTCGATGGCGGGATTATGTAAGCAATGGAGCTAGAGAAGGAAATTCCAAAATTTAAAAATTTGATTATACACAATGTTTTGATTGAACCGCCTTTAATTTTGCACAGCTATCTAATGTTCACTAGAAGCTCATGTGAACAAAGGGATACAACTATCTTGTTTATATTGAAAATTATTAGTAGAACAATTTAAGTGGTGCTTCAATATAGTCAAATAAATTGACACCAAACTTACATGTTCCAACAGGTAAATATAAATGGAACTTTGTTAAAGTTGAGAGGCTGTTGAATTTATTTTACTTTCGTTAAAAGTAAAATTTTAATGCACAGGCAAGTATTAATTTCATAAATTTCCATTTGCTTGCATGATTCAATTAGTTAGAATTCATTTTAAACTTTTCCCGTTTTTAGTTAGTTGGGGAAGCACTGTAGTTTAACATGTTTTGTTTTAAATGTTACCCAAACAAATTGAGTACTAATTAAAACAAATAGTATAATGAAAGAATCAAATATAACATCTGGAATAGCGAAAATGAGAGAACTGTTTGAAGTTTTTTAATATTTGTTAGACTGTTAGAGCTATGGCATCAGCTTTTTACAATTTTGTAGTGTAGTACCTAAAAATAGAATTAAAAAAAGTTTATCTTCGTTCAAAACCGAAAACTTCTTTTTCTGTAAAGATTAAAATGTATAAATTACGCTTTTTAAAACAAAAACGGCTAAAAAAATTGCGCACAAAATATAAAACAGATCTGCGGAAGTGACTGAGTAGTCATTACTATTTACATTTTTTTTTCTCAGGATAAATTTCACAATTTACATAGCTAAGTCAAAGCAGACATAAAGTAAAACCTTTTCTAATTATGTACTTCCAAAAAATTAAGAATACAAAAATACGCCTTCAACGACTTATTTTGCCACTATTTCTCTATCCTAGTGGAGGAGACAGGACTAATATCCCTCCTCCACCATCTAGACAGTTCTTCCGCTTCTTTCCCATTAAACGAATCTTCCGTCTCGCCGGACCCTGATGTCCCCTGGGGAAGGGCAAAGGTCGACGCTTCGCTGACCCCTCGACACCAATTGACGATTCCTCTGACGTTTTAATGCATCGCACAGCCTGCAAGTTGTTTTCCGCTACAGAGGATGCCGATTAGATGCTGCTGAGATAAAGCCTTCTCATTGAAAACTTGGCTGCTGTGAACAAGGACAACCTTCTCTAGTTAGAAAGTGTAGATTAACGTTTCCTAAGCAGAGGTGTGCGCTGAAATGGCTATTGATCCATAAAACGAGTTGGTTTTCGGAGTGAGATTTACAATTTTGTGTCGGGAGAAGATCGGTTTAAATTTATACATGGATAGGCTGAAGTCAGATACATTCGATTATAAGCTTAGGATCATGTCTTCTGTTTGAGATGAGCGAGAATGGAAATTAAATCAGTATTTTTAAAGGATTTATTCAGTTAGAAAAATTAGGGAATATATCTGTTGATATGCGATATTTCTGGCAACAGAATTATTAGATATCTCTGCTGCCTCTTTCAACACTGTCTTTCTTGTTAGAGCTATTTCAACTCGATCATGCCAGTTATTATTAAAACTTTTGTCGTTTCACAATGATACTAATAACAAATGTTTTACCCTTTTGCCTTAAAGCTAATCACGTTAGAAATCCCATCTATGTTAATCTGAACAAATTAATTTTAGGACGCATTAGTTTTGAGTATTTAAAATAATCGCATGACAAACGCAACAAAAGACAATCAAAACGTCATCATAAGAATATTTGTGAGTATTAAACTCCAATGAATAATGAAATTTATTAAGCTAAACTCCGCAACTTTTATATGAAAATAAAATAAGGCAATTCAAAAATCTTAAATGCATAATACTATAAATGGAAATCTCGTTTTAGTATCCCAAACAAGCTGAAATGTTACAACTAAAAGTTTCATTTTCTTTAATATAACATTTAATCTATGCATTATCACTTTAGAAATGATTTTTATATTTCATTTCAATGACTATTATTTTGCTCTATGCTTCAAACAAATGGTCTTGTGAATCGTTTCTGTAACCTTTTGACACATAAAAATACTACTTATTATTTCGGCAAATTATACAGTAAAAGTTTTCTCCATGTTCTCAAATAAAAAATATCATCGTAAAGTTAATCCAAAGAACTCCAGTTTAATACAAAAAATAGTAAACATTTAGTAAGCGACATGTATATGTTATTCAATAAAGATACGTTCTGTAAAAATATTCTATCAATATCTATTACACATCATGTACAAAGAATGTAAAAAACATACACGATAAAAAGATAACATGATATCTGCTAATTTATTCTAACTTTGTTTCTCAAAACAGAAACCCAATCTCCACACACTTTACCATTCTAAAAAACAAAATTGCTGATGAGTCCCCTTTTTAGCTGCATTACAATGTTCTTTCTTTTTGCAAATATTGACGCGCTGGTTCTGTATTAATCTCTTTCTGTGATATCTAATTCTTGAAAACAATACGATGTTAAGTTACGAAGCAACGAATTCAATTTGAGTAGATCCATCGCCTCTGACAATTTGCATACGTAATGAGATGTTTCGTCAACATTCGTATGAAAAGATGGGGGGGGGGGGGTCTTTTAGGGAAAGGACATGAATTGCTTTTGAAGAATGAATTTAATAATTAGAAAGAACTGTAAAACTAAAAGCGGGATGGAATAACGAAAATAAGCAAATTTAAACTTTCTCTAATTTCGTAGTAAAAATAATAACATTATGAAGGAAATGCATTTAAATCATCTAAAAATGATTATTTGCCTGCTTAGCAGTGCTTATTTGTTTTAGTTTCAGATGTTTATTTCGGAGTTTTATGATTGAATTATTTGGCTAATTAAAATGCGTACATACTAGAATAATTTAAAGAATGAAATTGGGAATATAACTTGAATGAGTATTTTTTTTTTTTTAAAGATTAAGGATAATTTAGGCATGTTAAAAGAAAAAATTTCAAATAAATAATGGTGAGAAAGTGACAATTTTAAAGACTTAACATTGTTGTATGTGGTATTATAATTTAATTTTATAATATTTAAACAATATATGCTGGAAGTAAATTGCATAAAAAATGAAACAAAGAAATTTACAGGGCATTAGTCTAAACAGTAAATTAATAGTATCCGAAATTATTATAACTGTCATTAATGCTTAAAATTATTATGATTTATTTATAAGCCTTTTTCAAACTAGTTTATTTATCTGGCTTCAATATTTTATAAGGTCAAAAAATATCTTGTTCCGCCAAATATGTTTAATTTCATCTGTAAATGAATTGGTTTGTTGATTTAGACATTATCTGTCTCCAGACCCCAAAACAGATATACTACATTGAAATTATAGAACAAAAGGAGATAACTCCTTCTGGAAGGTCTTTCAAGAGAAACTATAATAAAAGAACTCGAAATAGGAGAAAACCCAGAAAGATTCCACCATGTATTTTCCGAAAAACGACGTAAAACCATTTTTGTCACAATCATCATCGCGTCTACTCATTTTTTAAAGTATAGCCACGACAAATCAATGATCCCAATTAGATTAGACATTTTACAGCTAAGAAAATGCTCTGCATTCCATATCATGAGTTCACCAATTATGTTATTGCATGAGATAGCATATGAGATTCATCAGATAATTAATAAAACAGAATAAATATAACAGAATTAGTCACATACAAATTGAAATTAAGACTGAGCTTCATCTCCTAACGCTTCCTGTTCTAAAACTCAAACTCACGGGAATTCATTCGAAGCACAAAGTAACTCCTTTCCCTCCTTCTTAAGTCCCAAATTAAGACCAGTCATTCGAATCCAAGTCCCCAACGACATTTGAAATAACCCTCTTTTTCTTTATCTCCACCATTCTACTCGCGCAGACACGTGAAAACGTCAAGAACGAAATGGAATGAAATGGGGGAAATCCCTTTACCCTACGCGTCGCTGAATTTCCATTTCCATACGCCATTTTCTTCTTTCGCGACAAACGGAAGAAATATGGAAATATAAGGCAAAAGGGGGTGTGGGTTATCACATGCCAGTAAACGATATATGGACTTCTGAGCGGGATATAAGGTTGGAAAAGGCTCTTGGAAGTTGATATATTCACGTGTCATCTCACAGACTAGTGTGTGCTTGATTTCAGGCTTGGAAAATGAAGCTATTGCTACTTACGTTCGAGGTTGTGAGATCGACACTCGTCAATGGAAACCGCAGGAAATCAAGAATGAAATGATACAAGAGAAGCAATGTTTCTTGAATGCACTGATAATAAGTGGGGAAAGAATGTTATTGCCTTTTTTTTTTCCTTTTTTTTTCCCCTCTCTCTTTTGATTTTCACAGGAGTTTTGCAACTATATAAAACTAATTTAATATATTTACAACTGATCTTCACTAATTTATCTGAGAGAAATCATTTCTATAAAAGTCAGAATAATTTTACTTTTTTTGAGGCAACATTTGGTATTATTGGTTACTGGATAATATTATTACTGGCTAAAATATTGATATATTGTTTGGCATGTGTGCACTTTTATTTCTGTCATTAAGTTTTTTTTTTTTTTTTTTTTTTTTGCATGCAAGATAATATAGTAAAGGCTGCTTATTTTCTCTGTTTCATTCCTTTTATGTATGTGTATATATATATATATATATATATATATATATATATATATATATATATATATATATATATATATATATATATATATATATATATACAGAGAAAGAAAAAAAAATTAAATATTCCATCTAACAAAATCTTTTTGTAATCAAGCATGAGATAAAACATATACCTAGTATTACTATAATAAAATCATTGTAAAATAACGCGACCAGATAGACGAAAATAATAATTTTCCACATCTTAGGGTCATAATAGACACAAACAAAAATTACTCATATTGTTGAAAAAAATTGGTGAAATTATTCACCACAGGATAGTAATCTAAACTGGAGCCTCCCCATCTTCAGACCACTCCCCAAAAGACATTGAACCACTGTCAGTCTCTGTCGGGATTTTGTTTTCAGGGTCATCTCCGCTATGTCCGAATTGCGAGGGTGGGGGTGGATAGAGAAGGGAGTCAAGGGATGCAGCAGAACACGTTGTCCGTCGGATGCGAGGGAGCTCATCCAATCAGATGGGTCCACGGTCAGGCGTCCCAATGTGACAGGCAGGGATTTAGGAACGTCGGCCATTTCCTACCATTGGCCAAATGCGAGGTGATGGCAGGATTTGGAGTCACTCCTAGCTGCTCTATATCTCCTTTCCCCCTTCCCATCTGTGTTGGAGGAGTGGACAATGTCCACACACAAAGGAACCTGGGATTCTGGAGCTTGGATTTCTGGGGATGCCGTCTTGGTATAAAATTGGAAAGGAAAGATGAATGGCATTTTTTTATCCAACCTTTTAGTGCACTTGAAAACTTTTAAAATCTATTAGTGCTGTTCAAACATGTTTCGAGTGTATTTTTTTTCTCAGTCGCTGAGAATGTACCGTTATTGCACAAACCTGTCGTGTTTTAAAATGTATTATCCTTGTGATGTTAGCTTCCAAAAATACGGGTTTTTTTTTCATTGGGACTGTGTGTTTGGGATTGTGTTCTTATTGGTTTCTTATTTTATTGAACATGAAACCAATGTCTTTAAAATTTGAAAAGTTTATTGCCAGTAATGCTGAAAATATAAACACTAACAAGTTTATGACTTAATATAACATTTATAGTATCTAATACTAATTTTAGAACTATTTATAAACTTGTCAGTGTTTAAATTTCTTAAACCTGTCAGTGTTTAACTTGTAGTGTTTTACTTGGTCAAGGGAGTCTTATGATAAGGAAAACACTTCTACAGAGAGTGTCCCCTCACTCTGCAGATTGAGCAGACACTCTCTGTAGAAGTGTTTTCCTTATTATAAAACTCTCCTAACCGAAAAAGAGAAGCCGTTATACAAGGACATAAAAAAATGCTCGTACAGTTTATATGATTAACGATTTTTTTTTCTTTCTAAACTTAAATGGGAAGAATAGAAACCCATTTTAAGCTTAATGGGTAAGATAAAGTTAAGTTTTTAAATGAAAACTCATGTGAGAATCTAAAATTCCAATTCCAAATAGGAATTTTATTCTCCCTCTGAATGCGGATTCCCACATAAAGAGGAAAAATCCAAAAGTTTAATCCGTCTACTAATTTTAATGATTTTTTAATAAACAAAACTTAAGCTTTATGACATGGTTGAATAGAAGCACTTTTCAGATAAAATGCAAAAAAAAAAAAAAAAAAAAAAAAAAACACACAAGTGATTGGTCTAATATTTTTATTCTCAACATACAATTTGCATGTAAGTATTATAATATGAAGAAATTAAAAAATGCTTTATAGTAAGTGTATGTATTTTACTGTATTCATTGTAGTGTGTGTGTCGCGTTAGGAAAACCTCAACAACCAAATTCAAGAATGGAAACCTTTTCTGACATGTAGTGTGTCGTGATTTCCACAGATCAACAACTCTCACAATTCCCTATATCAGAATCATCGTGGCATTGTCACAGCTAAAAAAATGTCCACCAATTTAACATCTCACAGTAACAAAATAGGCTAGTAAGGCACCCTTTTTTTTCTTTTCATTTGATGGAAATTTCTGCAAGGAAATAGAAATAAGAATCCTCAAACTTAAACAAAATTACCACTGATCCTTATTGCTTGTATAGTTTTTTCTTAACATCTGTTTGTAGTTTTTGCAACGTGTTTTTTTATCAACAGTACCATCTGTTGGCAAACTTAGAAATTAATTTTAAAAATTGATGTTTCCCTCTTAGAATGCAACAAAGTGTTGCGTTTCTTTATTATTATTTTTTTTAATTGTTATTGTTATTGTTGTTTTTGTTGTTATTATTATTATTATTATTTAACTTATTTTTCAAATGGATCGGTCCGTTTCGGGACACACTGTAGTTTAGAGTAATTTCCTTTTTAATGATAATTTTCTTGTTAATACAATAATTAAAACGCTTCAAGGGGAAGAAACAAAGAAACTAACCAAAAATAGTTTAAATGAAGTTTGTAATTTATTTCCTTCGTGGTTACAGGAATTTGAACTGTTACCGATTCTGCAATTTGAGGTTTGGTTCTTTAACGATCAATGTATGATCAAATGTGAATGATATAAGAATACCTGAAGATCAGAGATATTTATTTAAAGTAACTAATGATATGAAGAATAATTCTCCTTATATTCATCTATAATAATAAAACAAGGTGTGTGTCTGTCTATCTGTGGATCTATAGAAACCTACTTAAAATTGGAGTAGAGCTATGAAATTTTCAACATAAGAAGTTTTGGCTTTCTAATTTTATGTATGTCAAACAGAATGTTAAAATTTTATTTAGTTCTTTTTTAATTAGTATTATATAGGTATATTTTTTATTAGTAATTAATTTTTTTTTTACAAAGTGACTTCAAATAGAGATACAGCTCTGAAATAAATTTTCAACATAAGTAGTTTTAGCCGTTTAATTGTACTTTTGAAAAGCAGAATGTTAAAATTTTAATTAGTTATTTTTTAATTAATTTTCTTAATTAACTAACAATTTGTTTTTACTTTTACAAAACGACTTATAATAGGGTTACAGCCCTGAAATTTTCAACATAAGTTATTTTGGCCTTCTTATTGAACTATTGAAAAATAGAATTTTAAATTCGTTGTTAGTTTTTTTTTTTAATTAATTAATAAATATTTTACAAAATGGTTTCTAATAGGGCTACAGTTCTGAAATTTTCAACATAAGTAGTTTTAGCCTTCTAATTGGACTTTTAAAAAACAGAATTTCAAATTTTTATTTAGTTCTTTTTTAATAAATTTTTTTTAATTAATTAATATATATTTAACAAAACGATATCTAATTTTCAACAAAAGTACTTGTAGTCTCCTAATTAGACTTTTGAAAAACAGAATTTTAAATTTTTATTTATTTATTTTTAATTAATTAACAAATATTTTACAAAATGATTTCTACTTGGGCTACAGTTCTTAAATTTTCAACACAAATAGTTTTGGCATTCTAATCAGACTATTGACAAAAAGAATGTTTAAATTTTAATTTGGTTTTTGATTAATTTTTTTAATAAATATTTTCACAAAAAGCGAATTCTAATAGGCCTAGAGCTCTGAAAGTTTCAACATAAGTAGTTTTGGCCTTTAAATTTTGCTTTCCACAAATACGTGTTAACATAATCTTAAAGGGGTGTTGTATTATTGTATTAACGGGGATTTTATTTTGTGTCTCGACAGGGGAGAGGCTTCTAATATTAAGGCTTTACGTAGCAATTAAATTTTAGTGAGTGAAGCGAACTTATGTCTACGCAACAAGGAGCCTTTCAGCGAGAGAAGCTAGCCTATTCTTGCATAGTAATGAACCTTTCAACAATTGAAGTAAGTCTGTACTTATGTGTCAATGAACTTTTCAGCGAACGAAGCGAGCTCTATTTTGCGTAGCGATGAACCTTACTGAAGCGCCTCAAACACTAGGACCTATACACCAATGACACATTTCCGAAACGGGGGCCTTACTAATTAAGCTAAAATATTGCGCATGTTAAAATTGAAGCACGGGTATTCAGCTAATTTATATATATTTGCTCTTTCTTTACTAGTATAGAAAGCCTTTGTTACAGGAGTATGTTACAGATTTACTTGCGAATCATAGGCTTAAAATAAAAGATATGATTAAAAACCATGTAGGAAATAATGACCAAAGATTACTCATTTTAACAAATAAACCTTCTTTTGGTTTTAAAAAACAAGATAATTTTTAAGTCTTGCGCTGATGCTGCAGACTTTGCATCACAAGTGAGTAATCTTTTGAAATCTGAAGTAATGGGAAGATTTGCAACATTAAAAGTAGTTACTTGAGTAAATGAGAAGACTATATGTTTAATTTGTTTTAAAGAAAGAAATACAATACTATTCTATATAAGAAGTACAAAGTTTATTTTGAAGTAGCTTTTTAGACTTAGAAATACACGACTATATTTTACATAAGAATACAAACAAATTAATTAGAAATTTTGAATTATTGATACATGTCAACGAAAGAATTCACTGAAAATCACTCGCAAATTCTGCAGTAAAATTTTAGGGTTTAAAGTTTATAGCAGTAAGTTTCAGAAAAATTTGCAGCAGCTCTCACAACTAAATCGATCTTCATCGAGTTTTTAAAATGTAACTCTAAGCAATTTGTTTAATTCATGTTAAGAAAAATGTAAGCTCTTTAATATCAAATAATTTAATTTCAAAAATAAGCATGAAACTCTCGATGGATCAATTCAAGAATATGCAGATTTATTCAAATCATTCGGTTAATAAAAATCTCTCATTGTCTTGTTTTATAGAAATTGAAACTGGTTTAGTTTATGATTTTGTAAATCATTTTAGGTTTAAAAAATTATCAGTGATTATTTCCCATTTCATAACTAAAAATCTACATCTTCTTTCATAAGGGCTAATTTTTAAAAACTTTAAATCAGTATTTAAAATTATAATGTGAAACAGGTGTCGGTTCTTGTAACTATTAAGTTTATTGACCATTGTAAAACTAACCTGCTTCAAATAAGCCGCGGTTTTATATTAAGCAGGCACGTAAGGCTTAGAGAGTTGACACTATCTGATTAAGCATAAAAATATTGTACATCCAAGCAGTGACGAGAAGAAAAAAAATCACCTCTTGTTAATGCAAACTTCAATCTGACTGCAAAACAGGCCACCTAGCGGACACCCCGTAGATTAGAGTCGGTCTGTTAGTGCAAATGGTGGGGCGCAGGCAGGGACAGAGGGGCTTTAACCTGGATTAAAGGGCTGCGTGCAAAGAGGGGTTTGCCCTTAATCGCCACGGCTGAGGGCGCAGTATTACTCACACTACACGACTCGAATATTGAACAGGACTCTAGTAATGATACTGACACCCTTCTATGAATCCCATAATAAGATACTGGGCCACACATATGCTAAACTTGAACTGTAATTTAGTGCCTATAAATGTAATCCAGAAATAGATGCTTTTGATTAGGATAACGAGGTCAAATTGGTATAATATTGTCAATAATTGTTGACGTTTTGTTAATAACACTGAAATGTCGAATGATGAATATTGGACGATATTTTGATTGGCGAAGTTTCCATCGGGCACATCAAATGACTTACTTACCGATGGTATTTTGTTAGCAAATAACTTAATAACACATATTTGTGCTCATGTCTGTAATAACGGCACGATACAAAAAGTTTGAGTTTTAGAGTGGATATTTTAAAGGAGAAAAGCTTCTACACTAAAAGTGTCGGAAATATTTATGCATTTTTTTTGTTTAATATTAGAATTTTAACGATCAAAAGTGCATATTGAATGATTTATGTATCTACATAGTAATGAAAAAATTTTTTAATAATATTATTATTTTTTTTTTTTTTTTCAAAGGCGAAATTTAAACACTATGCATATTTCGGATAAAACCATTTTTGACGTAATATTTATCAAAACAATTTTTAAAACCACCAGTAAAAATCAATCTCTCTCTCTCTATATATATATATTTTAAATGTCTATTGATATCAGTAGGGTGAAAAGAAAATTCAGAAAAAGTTATCTTTCTATTCTGACATTTGGTTGTCGTAATATGTATGAAAAGTCCCCTTCATTTAAGGAATAGTATACAAGATTGAAACTGGTAATTACATAGTCATCGTAATGCCTTTTTGTCTTTAATGGTGAGAAAATGAGCAAACACATTTTCGCTCATACCTAATGCAGTTTTCATATTATAACGTCACTTTTCGAGCCTAGTAGTAAACAATAGAAATTGTAGTGAAGTACTCAAAGATTTAAAAAAATAATAATAATTGCCGACCAGTTAAAAAATATTTTTTTTACATAATTGTAAAAATGTGTAATAGAAATGGAAACACAAACAATAAATGTAGTTGTAAATGTAAATGTGCAGCTGTTATATTCGAAATCACTGTCATCATTTGTTTTTGTTCCTCTATTACATATATCTATAGACTTATATTACAGATTGTCTTTATTATATCTTATTATAGACTTATATGCCTTTATTATAGACATATATTACATAAATTTAAAGCTTTTTGACTGCATTTTATGTAGAGTTAAAGTAAATAATATTACAATGAATTCCTTTTGACGAGTTCATGGGCTATATTAAAAGTGTTTATCAAGGTTTGTGTAAACTTTAGTAAAACCAAAATTCCAAAGAATCAATTGACAGACATACATTCAATTCCTTACTGAACAATTTATAGCTAATTGTGGAGCAGTTAATTGACTGCAGCACAATCAAACTTGTTCATTAAACTCTTGTAGATTTAGTTACGACTCAAAATGAGTTTGAATGTTCCCGACTCAGAAATCCTCTGCCTGATACAATGATAATTCCGCAAAAGAGTTTTACTTCTCTTTAAACAAGAGAATTTAATAATTAAATAAAATATAATTTTACTAATCTCTTGAGTATTTGATAATTTTTTTGATAACAAAAAAAATAATTTAAATCATTGTAGTGATAATACATTCATAAACAAGTTATCTTCTCTAGGAAATATTTAATCGGAAGCATTTCTGATGAATTTAACTATTTTGACGATTCTATTTTGCCAATAAATAGAAATATTAAAATTATAAACGTTATAACAACATTGAAAGCAATTTAGAGTTACTTTCACTAAATTCTTCCTTATATTTGCTGAACTTTGTAACTTCAGAATATATAGTCTTGACTTACCTAGAATTAAAAAATAACAGTATAATAATCCCCAAATAAAAAACCATTGATTTTCCTACATTCCAAATTCTGACACATACTCTGTTTTCAATATGCTCTGTTATTTGATACAAAACTCGTAAGCAAATATTGAGAAATTTTATTGAGAAATCTATTTTATTAAAAACAAAGTACTGTTTTACTATGTATAAATATGTTCTTATGTGTTGATTGAATATTTTTTAAATTTGAATTATATTATTAAATTTTTTACTATAAAAATTTATGCCTATAAAAACAATAATTTTATCTAATACATACCAAAATTAGCAATAACTTCTACTTTTGTAGATGATATTCGAAAAAATCCTCAACAATTGATCTTATTGTAATGATTTTATATGTTGTACGCTCTGGCCAAGAAAATAAACGAAGCCAACATTGTTCTTTATTTATCAAACACTTTTAGAAAGAGTTATACTAAAAATTGATATTCCCAATATCTTCTTGTTATCCCAGTTTGTTCAGTTATTATATACATAAAGACAGTCTTAACGGCTACCGACTCATTTTTCTACTCAAACTTCTGAAAGCCAATCCCAAATACTTATCCAGTGATTCTGAAACCACACATTACCGTCTTGTTCATCAACTGCATTTAGACTGAGAGACGACTGCAAGTTTAGCCATCCAATCGAGCATCAGTCTGAATGTTTAATAGAATGAAGAGAAATGGTAATAGAATATATATGAATTTACTGGTATGTCGGACTAAAATGGCCGAAACTGACCAAAAATTGACTTTGAATAAGTTGATCTAAATCCGATTGCAAAATATGTCATAACTTGTCAAAAAATTAAGACCCTTTTTCGTCTGCGAACCCATCAATCTTTAATTTTCAATTAAGAGTCTAGCAGACGATCCGATTTCTTTTTCTTCAAATACTTTAATCTTTTAAAAGTGAGACAAGTTGGCCATTAGTATTACGTCATCCGTTACGAAATATTTATCACCAACTTGGTTCGCTTTGAAAAGATGTGACTTTCTTCGCCAGCAAGATGGAATTGTTTTCCTCATTGAAAATTAAACAGTGATGGGTTACCAAATAAAAAAGAACCCTCATTATTTGACATGTTATAATGTATTTTTTGGCAATAATCGGATTTAGTTGAACTCATTCAAAGTCAATTTTTGGCCAGTTTCGGCAATTTTTGTCCCGGAAGACCAGTATATTCGTAATCTACTAACTTTTCTCTACACTATATAAGAAATTCAGAATGATGTTCGATAGCGTACTTGAGCTTGCAGTCGCCTCTCGAATTAATTTACAAGAGCATGCAATTTGGAGAATAAATTAGCAGAGCCAATGTCTCTTCTCTAACCATTTTCACACACTTTAAGAATGAATGATATTAAGTGTTTTAAATGAATAAGTGTTAGTAAGTGTAGCTTGCTCACTCGGAATGTCACTCTTCTATCTTTATCTTTACACAGCAGTTATTGACAATACTAACGAGAACATCTCCAAAGACAGATTCGAACAATTCTTGTTTACTTCAATAAAAATACTATAAATTAATTTTGAATATTGTATATTAATATTAATATTAAAATAAATTTTCGGAATGGTGTTTTCAAGACCTTTCATGAAATGAAGGTGTGTGTGTAATATAGCCCTTATAATCAACTTAGCTTATTACTTAAGGGGACTTGGTATACTTAAAACTTTTTTTTTATTCAAGCCTTTAAAATTATAATTTTTACATATTTGGAAGTATTACTGAATAAAAACTAAATTTTATTTAAAAAAAGTTCACATAGGACTCTAAATTTCCAAAATTTTAAATTTTTTTAAAAAAATCATCAAATTACAAATTTGATCTTCTTTTTCATTTTTGAATAATTTTTCCTGATTTTTTTCAAAAAAAAGTTCTTAGTAATATACTCTAAATTTTTAGGCATCGGATTTTGAATAAGTAAAATAGTTTTTGAGAAAAACTGTAATTACTGTACCGATATGTAAAAAAAAGCGTAAATAACGGGTATTTTTCAACATTTAAATTTGTTAAAAAAAGATTTACTTTATTCAAAAATCCATGCCTATTTTTGTCAAATAGATATTAAGAATGGCGCAAAAAAAATTCAAGTCATTTCATTTATATTTGCTGAAATTTTAGTATTTTGAGTAAGGTGGGAATTTCAAAAATCACGAACTGAGAAAAATGCATTCAAAGCATCGAAGAAATTATTGCAGCAATGCTAAATTCTCCATACAAATATAGTTTTTCTGTAATTGCAGTTATTGGATCAGCCCAAAAGCTTGCCAGAATAAGGAGAAGGTTTCAAAGATTATAAAAATGCAAAAAAAGAAAAAAAGAAGAAAAAAAAAAGAGTTATATTTTTATTATTTTTTGTGAAAACAAGGGGTACCAAGTCCCCTTAAGCAGATTAATTACAATACTAATAAAACGTACCACCTATTCCTTTTCAAAAGCTTTTTTAGTTTACATGTTTCTAGATACAGAAATACACAGATAGAAAATACTGCTAAAAATTATATACACAATCTAAACGCAGCAACCAGATTATATCGATCGAAATATGTACAATCCCCTCAATAAACAAATTACCAAGAGAAGAAGTTTATTTTCTACATCACTGAAATTGTTTGCCTAAATTGTCCAGTAAAACGTCCCACTACTAGACTCTCTACAGATTTGATGAAACAAGTATAAAACCTCTTTCTTCGTCTCAGTAGAAAAAGAATCAAACCACACAGGAACAAAAGACTAAACCTATTTTCTAAGAGTTGCAAAGCTTTCTCACCTACCATGGGATGATACCAACGCGGTGTTAAAAAGACAGCATCCAGATATTTTACACAACTACAACCCCCCCTCACCTCCCCCACTTCGTAATCACCCATCCCTATCCCAAGAGAGTTACCACTTTTTTTGTTTGGTGGTTTCCTGAAAGAAGAAAAGTGTAAAATATAGAAGAAGGATGTTTCCCTAAATGTGCAATCCATCAAGCGATCTGTTTACATATTTTTCACCTTCACCCCTCCCACCTCCCTCTCCCCTTCTTCGACGAATCCTGATCTTGAAGATAAAAGATGCGTCTACCATTTTTTTTTTATTTTATTTATACACATTTTTGTTACACCTTCGGGTACTACGCATTTAAATAAAAAAAGATCCAGTGTGGATATAAGAGTAAAGAAAAAAATATATCTAAAGAGCGCGCTATTCAAATTACCCGTCTCACTTCCACAATATATAACGCCCGGGTAAAGACGAATACATCACCGGGGCATTAGGGGGGCGGGTAGGGCGGCGCTGCGGGCGTGAAAAATTGCCCAACCCGGGGCTTTAGAGGCAGCATCCGCCCCAAGGACTTTTTTTTTTAGGAAGAGTCATTCATCTTCATCACAAGAGTGACGCCACCGTCTACTGTACCCTCCTCGCTTCCCTTCAGTTCGGTTGGTGAAAAAATTCTTTTCCACCTCCGGAATTTTCTTTTAGAAGAAGAGGAGAGCGGATTTTGTTAGGGCTACTTCCCCTCTTTTAAAGTGAAGGGGGGTTGAGGGAGGGGGTCATTCTTCGTCGACGCAAAGCCACTTATGTACGGGCATCGATCGTTTGGTAAGGCCTTAATTTCAATCTCTGTTGAGACTTGTCCGGAAAAGAAGAGGACGCAGTTTGTTTCTCATTAAATGCTTCGGAAGAAGGGAGAAATCCAGGGCGAGAGTTGCAATTTCTTGAACGAAATGAGCGTGGCATGAATGGTTCTTATTATATTTTTGTTTTTAGGAAATAAAGGATTATTTTAGCGTAAAATAGAAAGTTATTTCGAGTATGCAACAAAGCAACAAATTCAAATTTTTTTTGTGAGTAAAGTGTTTATAGACATTTCGAAATATAACAGTAAAGATCCAAACTTTGATAGTTTATAAAACGAATTGTGTTATACAGAAAAGAATACTTTTTCAAAAGTTTTTTTTTTTTTAATATATGTTTTGCAAAATATTTTTTTAAATCCAGTTGCAAAATAAATCAACAAAGTGGGATTCATTCTTGCGAACATGAGTTGTTAGAAGCGTAATTACATATAATTAAATATAAATGTAAATTATTTATAATTAAATATAAATGTAAATTATTTATAATTAAATATAAATGTAAATTATTTATAATTAAATATAAATGTAAATTATTTATAATTAAATGTAAATGTAAATTATTTATAATTAAATATAAATGTACATTATTTATAATTAAATATTAAAAAAAATCGTTGGAATTTAAACTGTATGGTCTGGAATAATATAATTGCTGACATAAAAATTCGCTTCAAGGACTTTCCCTTTTTTAGTGAATGCTGATTTTCAATTACAGTGTGTCTCTAAATAATCCCTACAAATTCATTCAAAAACGGATCTATAAAAGCATGGGTGAAACCACTCCTATGAATCTAACTGTCATCGCAGTTTAACATGGTATCTCTTCTTTCACGAAGAATATCTAGATGCAACTTGATATCTAATCAAGTCTGTTCTGGATTTCCAAAATCAGAAGTCGATGTTATACAACTCCCCCAGTAGTACAACAACGCTAGCCAACATCGCTCGACATTGGCAAATTCCTAAGTAGACCCGTTGTAGACAGGCCGTTGCTATGGATCTTGGTCAATCTCAGCTAGTGCTGGATAAATTATACTAGAAATTTTGAAACTCTGATGTAGGGTTTTTAAATTAAATTATATTTTTAGAAAAATGGATGGTGATAAAAAAAAAATGTTTTGTAAGGATTTTGACCTGTTTATTTTAAAAAAATCATTTATTTAGGAGCGTGCTAAAGTTTTGCCTAGGATTGGCTAATCTTCCAGAACACCTGTTTCCGAACATTGATCAATACTGCTGTGCTACAAAGGATCATTGTATTGATAAAGCATCGTTTGTATATTCTTTATGTAACAAACAATAAATATGTACAAAGGAAAATAGGGGTGTGGAGCATCTCACAACTTTTAATTACACTCTAATACAAGACATTGCATTTAAATTTGGAATGGAATGATGTCATTTTACGTTATCGTTTTCAAATTTTCATTAATTTTAAAAAAGGCCTGTTTGGTGCTATTTTTGGCGATAATTATTGCATTGGTAAAAAGTACGAAATTGACTATATGTTTTTCGATTATTATTATTATTATATTACTGTTTCGGGTAAGTAAGCAGAAGAAACAGTCATTGATGGGCAATAGTGTGGATCCAAAAAAACATTTTTTTTCGAAATTCGTACTATACTTTTAGTGGCTAGGTCTAAACCAGGACCCTGAAATTTGAAGTTCATCAAAAAAATATCTTAGGAAACCCCAAAGCCTCACCAAAATTTGACTTTTTCATAAAATAAAGCCGAAAATTTTATAAAAAATATTTAAAATACTAAAACATAAATGTCACTCTGAGTAATAATTTCTACAAGGTACTCTAAAAAAGTATGTAAAATAGGAATTATGTGAAGCAATTATTTAGAGATCCAAAACTCCCTCGAAAATTGTAATTTTTCAAGAAAAAAGCATAACATAGGAGATTTTACAAAAAAAAGAGAGCTATAATTTCGTGTTACACATTCGTACCACCTTGTAGTTTCTCACTGGATTTTATGCGTTCTCTGCGCACCTTATTTCGGTCGAAAACAAGTTCACATTCATCTATATTTATCTGGCTATTCACATCTTGAAGCGATGAACAAGATGGAATATTTTGCTAAAAATTATATATATTTTTTTTCTTAACTTCTAATCTTTATTTGAAAAGCCTTTTTAAAAACTTTGATTTCTTATATTTTTATGATAAAATCTAAGTTTCAAGGGTTCTAAAGTACCCTCAAATATCAGTTCAAATAATTAAAAGTTTGCTGTATTGTTTTTAACACTTTAAAGTAATAACTAAGCATGATGATATTTATGTTTCTTTATTTTTAATGTTTTTTATAAAATCTCCTATGCTATACATTTTTTATGAAAAATGGCAATTTTCGAGGGAGTTATGATCCCTAAATAATTGCTTCACATAATTCATATTTTACATACTTCTTTAGAGTACCTTGTAGATATTATTACGCAGAGTGGCATTTATGTTTTCATATTTCAAACATTTTTTTTTTTAATTTTTGGTTTTATGCATTTCTTATGAAAAAGTCCAATTTTGGAGAGCTTTGAGGAACCCTAGGATATTTTTTGATTAACTTCATATTTTAAGGTCTAGATTTAGACTCCAAATGGAAACTAAAAATTATAGAACCAAAACAAATTTCGAAAAAAAAAAAGTTTTTCCAATTCACTCTAATCGTTAATGCTCATGGGAAGAGAACTGCGTGTTAAAGACATTCGTTTTTCAACTTTTTACGCATAAATCGCATAAAATAAGAAAATCTTACGCATAAAATAAGAACATCTTGAAAGGTAGCAAGTACCACAGCGATTTTGATTAAAATCATTACAGTGGTTTTTGGGCAATTGTTGAAAAAGAATTAATTTGTCAATGGCACTACCTTTTGCAAACGGGCTATTTTGACGAATACCTTAATGACAAGTCCCATTCTCTCCCCCCCCCCCCCCCACTTACCACTGTAAAAAATTTGAACATCGTGTGCCAGTTCAAGCGGGAGTTATGCTGACCGCAGACAGACACACGGAAAAAAATAACATCAGATACTTTTTTCCAAGACCATTTTTTTTTAACTCAGGAAGTTCCAAAACGTGTAGAAATAATTAAAAAAAGAAATTAAACTTTTCTTTTGCCGAATGCAAACTTTCATTATCATATGTATTACATTTAGGGTAATTGAAAAATTTGTACTTGTATCCATAGGTTAATTTTTTTTTTTTTTATAAAAAATCCTTTATGTATTTGTAACTAAAATAAAAATTTGTTGGAATACTATTTTTTTTAACCAACTACGCATCATCAAACATAGGTAAAGGTAATTTCGATTGAATATTTGCCCTATAAACAGGGGCGTACTAGCCATAGGGTTGTACGGTGTAATTATTGGACCTCAGCCGTTCAGTGTTACTAAAAAAATTTGATCGGTCTGGCAGGAAGTTTGATAATAAATATATTAGTTATATATCTCGTCATTTTTTATCTTGCATTTTTTTTTTTGCATTTTCGCTTTAGTTTTTGTGACAAACTATTAATATGGTTTATGGAAACAAGTTTCGCTCTAAAAAGGTATAAATAATATAGACAGACATTTATTTAGTTAAACTAATTGTTAACACGATTCATTTATTAAAGTTAATAAATAAAACTACTTGGTTATTAAATATAAATATTTAAATAATAAAATCTATTAATATTATAACTATTTAATTACTTATTTCATCATAGACAATATTTATTAAAAAAAAATTTCAATGATTATATTTGAAAATTTGAGACCACAGATATCTAAAATCACCAGGTCGATGTTATATCCCAGTATTCCCTTGCCTATAAATGGAAAAATATTTCACACTTCTACTTCAAAAATATATTATTTTATTTATTTTTATAGCTCAAGGGTCAAGCAATCAAAGCACTAACATTTACACGCGATCAAAGAATAGAGTCCATTGTCTGTTACAAACCATAGATCTTAAAATCGATTTCCATTCCATTATCCTCGCATATAGCTTTATCGTACACCTTACACAACGTCCTCTTTTCTGCTGTATTACCCTAATAACAAAAGACCAACGCGACATTACAGCGTTCGACTTAATTGTTCCAACGACGGGATCTGGCCGATCTCCATTGTCCCTCACTGCCCTCTCTCGGGACGAGACGTCACTGAAATGACATCCTAATTTGCATAAAAACGACCTTTCCCTCCTCGCAGGTAATCCGGGGGATTCGGAGGCAGGATTACGAGACGTTCGAAGTGTGGGGATCACTACTCCTCTCCCTCCAATGGAGTGAGGAGACAAACGATGACAAACTCTGGGGCCCCGCTTCCCCACACTTCAGATCCCTCCGGAGCTATTTCATAGGATGGAAAAAACGAAACTGCTGAATAATTCCATCTCGCAGTGCTTCATGGTAAAATTATAAAATGGTAAGAAACGAATATTTTTTTATTTTCTATATGCGTCGTGAAGAAATAAAAAAACAATTGAGTGAATGTCCCACGCCGAGAATTCCGTAGCACTTTTCAGAACAACCCGACAATTAAAATAAGAGTTTGACTTTACTATTTTAATTATATGTTATCGTGTGGTTAGAGCCGCGTATCCCAGTCAGGAGAGTATCGTTCTCGCAACTAGAAGGTTGCGAGTTCGGGCCTGGGACCGACTACAGACCGCAGTGTTCGCTAATGGTGACTGGAGTACGTTAAATCAGTCATGGTCGCAAAGTCCTCCAAGTTCCCATACAAATCAATACCTCTGGGGTGGGCAAAGCCAAGTCTTCTGGTGGAATCTTCTGCTTGGTATTGCCTCTAAATTAAGAAAATCCTCATATGGTCGGTAGTGCTGCCAGGTAGTGCTGCCATCTACCGGATAGCTACAGAAAGAGGTAGAAATGAACTCTTCGGCGGCTATAGGTAGACTTGTGCACTCCCTCTTGCGAGTGTGCGCTTACATCCTGTGCAGTACTGCCCACTACCGATCTGTACGGGATACGGGGTTGGTACAAAATGCTTAAGCAGAGGTGCCTTTGTCCCCATAGTCCTTGATAAGAAGAAGAAGAACGTGTCGTTAGATACAGTTTTGTTCCTGGTTCCATGATATGATCCCTTAATTAGTATGAAATACAGACAGACGAATAGTTATCATCTCAGAGATTTAAACAGTCATTCTTGGTCTTCGACGAACCTGAAACAAAATGGCTACGACGTTTGTGAAACTGTTTTCTGTCAAAGTGTAATAAGATTATGTACTCTTCACTGTAGTCCACCTTTTGCATGGGATGAGTTAGCTCTTCACATGAATTTATAGTGGATATCATATCTCTTAGAGTAAATTTCTTTTTGAGCACTTTAACCTGAGCTGTCAAGTGTGGAGATAAATACAACCATGCATCTCCTAAGATCATTGGTTCCAAGACTACATCTTTGACACCTGAGCAAGCACTAATCTCTCCAATTCCTTCATATTAAGAGGATATTTCAGGTAGTTTTCAGTGATATCAATTTCCTGCTCATAACGGTATCCAATTTTGTTGGGGACTTAGACATGTTCTTGCAAAATAGCTACACTAAGGCAATGCTGCACCTAAACAGCGCTGTACTGTATAATATCAGCGGAGATTGCCTTTTAAGTGTAAACTGCCCCATATCTGCTTCTCGAAAGAGTGGAAGTTTGGAGAACTCTCATCAGATAGCCCGACAATCGACAGTCTGTTTGATCACCGTCGTGTCTACTGAATTTTAAAATTATAGTTTACACAGCGATAACTTTATTGGTATTCGATTCCATAACCTTTCGCCTGCTTAGCGAAGTAAGAATTATTTTTGTCATCCATAACTCACTAACTATTCATTGAAAATTTATAAAACTTGGTATGCCGACATCTATATATTTAATAGGCAATACGTTTTTTGGGGTTAGTCCGTCCGCCTAAACTACTCAACCAATTTCAATGATCAAGGTGTCATTTTAAAGGAAATAAGCTGTAGATTTGCCAAAACGTGCCAAAATAATTTATTAACACTTTATTAATTAGTTAAATTTCAATATTTTTCATCATTAAGCTACTACAAAGCCTCAATGATTTTGAATATAAGAATGGCAACATCCTTAAGTAAACAAACCCGCTGCTCGGGGGTTCAACCAACCAACCAACCGTTGCTAATTTTAAAGCTATCCTTACGTATGTAAACAACAAACCCGTTGCTAATTTTAAAGCTCTTTTTAAACTCTTCGTTTCAAAGTTGATTTTTTCTGTTTTTCTGAAGCATTTTTGTATTAGAGTAATTATTATTTTGAAGTATTTCTATCCAGAAAATGCCTCGCGTTGGACGTCGTTCTCTAACGGGGCGACTTATCAGAATAAATAAAAGATATTGGGACTTCAATGTAAGGGCATAACTAATGAAGTTTTAAGTCAGAATGTTGGCGGATAGTATATTTAACTTTCTATTATGAAACTTGCAATTTGGGTGTTTTCTCTATTAGGCCTTACATTAAATTTATAAAAATTTGGTTACATTTTTTATGGCTGGCAAATCTATTCGAGCGCAGCAAGATGTTTTAACCACAAATTCGAGCGGCAAAGCCGCTCAATCCGAGCGCAGCGAGGTGTTTGGGGGTTGGCGAGCGTTAGCGAGCAGGGGGCGAAGTCCCCTAGTTTTTTTTTAATCGTATTATTATAGTGGTGACATTGAAGTTTTAAGTCGAAGTTGTTTTTTTTTTCAGTTTTAATATGTAAATGACCACATATGACAAAAAAAAAAAAAAAAAAAAAAAAAAAAATCGATCCATATTTATAAAAACGTTCTTTGAATGAGAAGGATATTCATTTTCTTTGCTTTCTCACATCAATTAAAGCATATAATTTAGTCAGCGATGCCTTTTTAGAGCAGGTATACTTCTTTTAACTTAATAATAAAAAAATCAGTACGTTTTCTAAAATACAATACGACCTTAACCATAACAACTAAAAACAATACTGATAATTAAGCGAACTCAGAAATTATTCCAACTCCAGCTAGATAATTCACACCCTTTTCAACTTTTATTCTCCTTCAAGAGCGCAGTAGTCAAATCCAATATAACTCGAGTTACTTTAATTTCATTGTCTCCATTATTTTGCATAACTATTTATGCAACAAGTTGAGAAAGTAATACTATTTCAAACACGGGAAAATGTTTATTTGGTGAGTGCTTTCGCAGGAGTCGAATAAAATTTACCGAGTTTGGAAAAGTATTTTCGCACGAGTTGCTGGCCATATTTTTTATTATCTCGTGCAAAAAATAATACATCTATAATAATAAAACAAGCTGTGTGTCTGCCTGTCTGTGGCTCTGCTGATCTATAGAAACCCACTTAAAATTGGAGTAGAGCTCTGAAAGTTTCAACATAAGAAGTTTAGGCCTTCTAATTTTATGTACATCAAACAGAATGCTAAATTTTTAATTAGTTCTTTTTTATTTAATATTTTAATTAAATTTTTTTATTAAAGGACTTCAAACACAGATACAGCTCTGAAATTTTCAACTTAAGTAGTTTTAGCCTTCTAATTGGACTTTTGAAAAACAGAATGTTAAAATTTTAATTAGTTATTTTTAAATTAATTTTCTTAATTAATTAAAAAAAATTACAAAATGATTTCTAATAGGGCTACAGTTCTGAAATTTTCAACTTAAATAGTTTTGGCCTTCTAATTGGACTTTTGAAAAACCGAATTTTAAATTTTTATTTAGTTCATTTTTAATTAACAAATATTTTACAAAACGATTTCTACTTGGGCTACAGTTCTGAAATTTTCAACACAAGTAGTTTTGGCTAATTAATTTTTTTAACTAATATTTTCACAAAAAGCAACTTCTAATAGGCCTAGAGCTCTGAAAGTTTCAACATAAGTAGTTTCGGCCATCTAATTTTGCTTTCCACAAACACGTGGCTTATTCTTAAAGGCGTGTTGTATTATTGTATTAACGGAGATTTTTTTTTGTGTGTGTGTCTCGACAATATTGAGGCTTTTCGTAGCAATTAGATTTTAGTTAGTGAAGCAAGCTTATTCTTACGCAACAATGAACCTTTCAGCGAGAGTAGCGAGCCTATTCTTGCATAGTAATGAACCTTTCAATGAGTGAAGTAAGCCTGTGTTTATGTGTCAATGAACTTTTCAGCGAACAAAGCGAGTTCTATTTTGCGTAGCGATGAACCTTTCGGCGAGCTTTGCTCCAAAAACTGGGACCTATACACCAATGACGGATTTCCGCAAAGCGTGGCCTTACAGCTAGCTAAAATATTGCATATGTTAAAATTTCGTAGCGAAGCACGGGTATTCAGCTGGTCTATAATAATAAAACAAGCTGTGTGTCGGTCTGTTTGTGGCTCTGTAGATCTATAGAAACCTACTTAAAATTTGAGTAGAGATCTGAAATTTTCAGCATAAGTAGTTTTGGCCATCTAATTGTATACATGTCAAACAGAATGTTAAAATTTTAATTACTTATTTTTTAATTAATTTTTTTTTACAAAGCGTTTTCAAACAGAGATACAGCTCCGAAATTGTCCACATAGTAGTTTTAACCTTCTAATTGTAGTTTTGCAAAATAGAATTTTAAAATTTTGATTAGTTTTTTTTTTTTAAAATTAATTTTCTTAATTAACATATTTTTTTTACAAAACCACTTCTAATAGGGCTACAGATCTGAAATATTCAACATAAATAGTAATGGCCTACTGATTGGACTTTGAAAAACAGAATTTAAAATTTTTATTTAGTTTTTTTTAATTAATTAATAAATATGTTACAAAAGAATTTCTAACAGGGCTACAGATTTGAAATTTTCAACATAAGTAGTTTTGGCCTTTTAATTCGACTTTTAAAGAACGGAATTTAAATTTATTTTTTTTATAATTTTTTTTTATTAATTAATAAACATTCTACAAAACGACTACTAATAGGGCTACTATTCAGCTCTGAAATTTTCAACATGAGTAGTTTTGGCCTTCTAATTGGACTTTTGAAAAACAGAATTTTAAATTTTTATTTAGTTTCTTCTTAATTAATTTTTTTAATTAATTAATTAATATTTTACAAAACGATTTCTAATAGGTCTACAGCTCTAAAATTTTCAACATGAGTAATTGGACTTTAGAAAAACAGAATTTTAAATTTTTGTTTATTTCCTTATAAATTAATTTTTTTAATTAATTGATATATATTTTACAAAACGATTTCAAATAGGACTACAGCTTTGAAAATTTTAACATAATTAGTTGCTATCTTCTAATTGGATTTTTGAAAAACAGAATTTAATTTTTTTTTTTTATTATTATTAATTAGCAAATATTTTACAAAACGATTTGTAATTGGGCAACAGTTCTGAAATTTTCAACACAAGTAGTTATGGCCTTCGATTTGGACTGACAAAAATAATGTTAAAAATTTAATTTGTTTTTTAAGGAAATTTTTCACAAAAAGCGACTTCTAATCGGCCTAGAGCTCTGAAAGTTTCAACATAAGTAGTTTTTGCCTCTAATTTTGCTTTTAACAAACACGTGTTAAAATAATCTTAAAGGGGTGTTGCATTATTGTATTAACGAGGATTTTTTTTTCTTGACAAGGGAGAGGCTTATAATATTAAGGCTTTACGTAGCAATTAGATTTTAGTAAGTGAAGCTAGCTTATGCTTACGCAGCAATGAACCTTTCAGCGAACGAAACGAGCCTATGCTTGCATAGCTATGAACCATTCAACGAGTGAAGTAAGCTGTGTTTATGTGTCAATGAACTTTTCAGCGAACGGAGCGAGCTCGATTTTGTGTAGCGATGAACCTTCCTACGATTGAAGCTCCAAAAACTGGGACCTATACACGAATGACGGATTTCCGCAACACGAGGCCTCACAGCTAGCTAAAATATTGCACATGTTAACATTTCGTAGCGAAGCACGGGTATTCAGCTAGTATACATATAAATCTTATTGTTGGCTACTCCAGCCAAGGAATCTCTTCTGAAAATAAGTCATTTCCATACTAAGACCACATAAAATTTGACCACGAGGCGTACAGTAAAGTATTTTATCGCACTAGTGCCATAAAGTTACTTTATAAGTTATATACTTCTTTATAAATGTTATACTTCTAAACTTAGCTTACGATAGTCTTATTTTTGCCACGATTTCTGGTAAAAAAAGTTTAATTTTTTGCTATGTAAACTCGGGGTGTGGAACATCGCACAAACTTTCAATTACACTATATTACTGAGGCGTGTATTTGTGTCATTTACCGTTATTATAGTTTCATCATTCATTTAGAAAAAATGGTGAGCATGTCGATGTTTTTTGCGGTGATTCTTGTATAGACCTTTTTTTTTTTAAAGAAAAAAACAAAAAACATCTTCGACAAAATGATGATTTCGGCAATATACTTTCCGATAATCCTTATATTATCCTTTATTATTAGTGAAACTGAGAGGAGAAGAAAAAACGATCGTTAATGAGGTATGCTCAAGGAAAGAGAACTCTGTATTGAAGGTTTTTCAACTCTTTACGCCATTAAAACGTTTTTACGAGAATTTCAGAGATGGGGACCTAAGAGGCATTATCAAAGCGATTTTGAACAAAATCGTTAGAGCCGTTTTATAGCAATTACTGAAAAACATGATTTTTTCAATGGCAGCTACCTTACACGCATGCGCGATTTTGACGAAAACCTTAATGGTAGGTAACCTTAATGGTACCACCAACACGCACACCAAATATGAACATCCTAGGTTAATTTGTTCGGGTGTTATGCTGATCACAGACATGCACACAGACAGACAGACATTTTTTCTAGATTACTTTTTTGAGATCAGGATGTTCCAAAACAAAAAGAAATGCAAAAAAAAAATTACCGAATACTATACTTTCATTACCCTATGTATTACATATGCGTAATTGAAAGTAAAAACTAGTTATTTGAGTTATTTATTTAAAAGTACAATAGAAATTAAAAAATAAAATTTTAAGAGAAAACTTTACATTTATTTTACCAAAATTTTAAGAGTAATATTTACTTGCATGTAATAATACCGCAATGAAAATAATTTTTTGAGGAGAACGATATTATACAAACAATTCCAGAAAATTTAATTATGGTATTGAACTCCCGGTACTTCAACAAAAATTTTCAATCTTAGCATCGACTTTACATACCTGCGTTCAGTTAAATTCAAGTAACAGAAGAAAATGACTACCATTCCTGTAGAAAAGCAATTTTTAACATTTGGTTCGTTGGTTTATACGCTCAACGACTTTTTTTTTGCACAATAACGACTAATCAGATGAGGACCTAAAGCTTAGTCAGTTCGGCTCTAATGGCATATATGCCCCGGCTTTTTTAAAATATACAGTCCCAATCGTACTTTATATAGTGGGACAATATATTCCATAGTGGGACAATATATTCCAGCATCAGTGATCAAATTACTACAAGAGTATATGTGTATTACAATATCCTAGGCGATTGGGTCAAATAGTCCCAGTCGATTGTACGATCGGGATGTATTATTCCAGAAGATTTCCATAAAACGGAAAAAACTTTTAACTCATAGCAGACTTCTTTTAGTATAACATTAAATTAAAATTCTTTTCATTGTTAAATTTAAATCATGCAAAAAGATAACGAGGTTTCCGAAGCACAACGAACATTCATAACTAACGGATTTGAATCTGGCACTTTTGGCAAGCGAGGTCAGAGCGCAAGCCACACAGTCATCAGGTAGGCTTTTAGATTTTGGAAAGTAAATAAAAAAGTTGTTTTGGATTTTTTTTTTTTCAAAAGATGTACAGAAATTATCTAGCAGATGTCCAATTAGTTGAAGGTGTGAGACAGACAAAGAGTAATCCTAAATTAACACGACTAAAAAAATATATAATTCAGTTGCAATTGAAATTAGAGATGCTGTTTGTACAGAAATGCTCTAATAAATGAATCGACAAATTTTCTATACTAAGTAAGCCGACCAAACGGTATAGTGGTTAGCGTGCTAGCTTCTAGACCGCGAGGTTGCGGGTTCGAGTCCCGTGTTGGCATGGGTGTTTGTAAATGTATGTTGGCTTGTCTAATGACGAATGTTTCGGCGCATTAAAGCCCTCGTGTTGTTGACGGCGCCAGATAATCTGAATACAACCAACCAATCTATACAAAGTAAAAAACAAATCGTGTTTTTTTTTTTTTTTTTTAAGATCAAAAATTTTATGATAGAAGCCACAATCCACTTAAATGACATAGAATAGTGGCTTACAGATACCTATAGCATCATCTATTGATGAATAAATAATTTTCTTTGTTGGAAAAAAAATTTACTTTTTGCTAAGCTTTCCTGTGAAAATAGTTATCTTTCTACTCTCAAATGTTCATGAATTATCAACCTGTATAGACTGAGAGGCGACTGCAAGTTTAAGTACCTCATCGAATAGAATTCTGAATTTTTTTAGAATATTGAGAAATGTTAGATTACGAATCTACTGGTCTGTCGGGGGGAAAAAATACCGAAACTTTTTAAAATTGACTTTACTTGCCAACTAATGAACATTATTTTTTTATGTGGTAACCCACAACTGTTTAATTTTCAATGAGAAAGAGTTCAGACGATAATTATTCTCTGGCAAAAAATACTTCATCTTTTAAAAGTGAGCTAAGTTGGCGATAAATATTAAGTCACCATGACGTAATATTTATTGTCGAATTGGCTGACTTTTGAAAGATGGAAGATCTTGGTTCTAGGAAAGACAAATCGCCTGCATCCATCTTAATTGGAAATTAAAGACTGGCGGGATATCAGACGAAAAAGATGTTCATTGTTTGTCAAGTTATGACACATTTATCAATCGGATTAGTTCAAATCATTCAAAATCAAGTTTTGATTAGCTTCAGTTAATTTTGGTCCGGCAGACCATTGGATTCATAACATACAATCTTTTCTCCACATTCTATAAAAAAATTCAGAATGATGTTCGATATGGTACCTAATCTTTCAGTCTCCTCTCGGACTAGGGTATACGAGTAATATCTTCACACCCATAATTGACATCTGCTGCATTATTTAGGTGAGAGGCATTCTCTCACAAAATTCAGACTTTGCCTGAATAGATTTATTTAGTCATAGTACACCCTATTTTTATAAGCATCGTGGTTAGTACAGTGCCATCAGTATGTGGGACAGAACAGAATTAGCCAGTACCATCTTCACAAATTCGTCACAATTTACCCAACATTCAGGTATTGATCAAGGACTGGTATAGAAAGGAGAGCACACAACTAACATAGTAAAATTGTTCCACACCAAACCTGCGGTCGTTGCAATATGATGGTGCTCGTTAAAATATCTTTAAAATGACAAATCGACTTGCTACTGAACATAGAGGGACTAAGTGAATGCGGAAATACATTAGGATGTATTTATTGAATTCTAAAGGAAACTATGCATGGTTTAAAAGTTTCATTGAAATTCTTTAATATTGAAAGTTACTACAGCCAAGATAAAATAACTTGTAGGCGAGAAAAAAATTAAAAAGTGGTAAAATGCTTTAAGTTTTTCTCATACGAATTTCCTATCGAAATTTTCCAGAAAGCCATAGCCATTATTCAACCTACCTTCTAAATATATGAATGAAAAGTACTTTCCTACTAAAATAGTTCAAGAAGGCAAAAAGTTATCAGAAACATGTCTCAGAAAAGGAAAACACAGAATCAACATCACTAAATTAAAGGAATTTGTGGCTACAGAGGCGATCCAAAGAAAGATAGTACTTTAAAAAAAATTACTCAATTTTAAATTTGCAATTTCTTTAAAATTTTGTTTTTCATTGAAGGAGATAAAAATACACTAAAATAAGATAAACAAAATTTGTGGTAAAGATATTATACTTGTTCAAACTGCATAAGAGCTTTTAGGCAATAAGTTCATAGTCTATAATCCCAAAGAATTTTTCATTTCTTCCACATTGTCCTTAAAAATGCAATAACAATTCCCACATTTTTTTAAAACGAGTGAAATTAGTTTACATTGATGAAAAATTTCTTTCTGATTCCAAATATTTAAACGTAAGTTATTTAAAATAATTAGTTATTTAAATATTAAGAAAAAAAAAATTCCCCAAAACTAGTCCAATCAAAACACTCAGCAAAATCTGTGACATAAAGCTTTCTTCCATTTCTTTGGTTATCGTGAACTTTCTGCCAAATAATTGGCATTAATTTGGTAGACCATTGCCATATCCTGGACAGGTTGGCGCTATTTGCGAGAAAATTACAAAACTGGTTTCCGCTACCGCATTTCAAGCCAAGATGTTTGAGAAGCCATGACGTCACATTCAATTCGAGCCAAATTAATCGTTTCCTCACTAATGTCTAACAGGGAAACTTTGATTTCAAATTAAATAAAAAAAAAGTGCATTGAGCATAAAATTTTGTGTTTATGGCCTTTTCGAAACAATTAGAATTAAATTTTAAAAAATGAAGAAATTGTCCTTCGCTAACTCTTTTTTTTCTTCTAAAAATTAGCATTTATTGAATTCATACCTTTTTCTACATCATTGATTAAATTATTCATTTACAAATCTTCACCTTTTCATTTTGTTAAAAACTGGAATATATTTTCTTATTTGTAAACTTAAAATATTTGGTATTTGCTTACTATAACATTTACGATTAAAAAGCACAAAGATACATTTAAATTACATTGTTTGTTTATGTGTGTATTCAACACAAGATAATAAACTAATGAATACCAACTGTTTATCATCAAATGGTCGCTCAGATGTGTAGCATTCGATGATTTAGTGTGAACTATATTTTAGAAACAATTGAGTTGGCATGCAAGCAATTTTGAAATATCCATCTGCAAAATTTTCAAATGTTGTAGTGACATCTAAACATAAATCAAATTAAGTAACAACAGCACAAAGTTGTATTTTAAAAAAGCAATCAAAAAGATTTCCTTCAATATCTTTCTAAAATTTAATTTTTAAGAAACACTTTACTGTCTTGTGCTTTTACTAGAATGTCTTAAAGGAAATATTTTTTAAATGACGATATAAAAAGAAAAAATATCTATTTTTATGCAAGTATCTTTTATTTCTTTTATTTTTATAAAAAAATTGTATATAACATAATTAATATAAAAAACAGCCATCAATGACAAATCATTGCACTTAAAATTTTAATTGAAGACTCAATCTTGTTAATTTTACAATATTTCAGAAAGTACGTAAGGATTAAAGCATGCAAATAAAGAAGGAATAAAAAAAAAATTAGATAACTTGTATAAAATATATATAAAAACAATTCAAAATTAATAACTCACTAGTTTTACAAGAATTGTGTGAAACTAAGATAAAAGAAAGCATTAGAAAAAATATACCAATAATCAAATGCGAGAGAACAAAACGAGCAAAAGATATATAGAAAGCTAAAAAGCATACTTTATGTAGTATTCAATCGGAAGTAAAAAAATGGATTAAAAATTATCTAAAATATTTTTCATTAGTAAAATGCACACTTTATGCAAAAATTAATAACTTTGAATACTTACAATTAAAAGAATAATTTTAAATATTTTGAGAAATAATAGCTTTTTATCCGTTCATTTTGAGTTAAATTAGCAATCTGAATCATTGAAAAATGTTTCACAATAAACAAATTGATCAAAATAAATCTTGAATCAGCATAAAGTTAAACAACATTTAAAAATCTTCCTCCTGAATCTTCTCCAATTATATACATGAATATAAATTGTAATAATTCCCTTAAATAAAAAAATCAATAATTTATTTTTGAATATGTATTCCTATAAACAGTTTCCATTATTTATTGATAATATAGTAAAATAAACAAATATATTTATAGCCAGAATGATTAAGCCATTAAGATTTTGAATAAACCAGTTAGTAAAATTGAGTTAACCAAGAAATTTCTTTTCTCAGAAAAATTGTATCATATTTTCAGAGCAGACATAAAAAACAAAATATACAAAGTAATATCCTTACATAAAAAAATCAGTTTAAGTTAATAAGTAAAACAATTTTAAATATAAAATATCATCAGCATAATTATATTGCTCAATATGAGCATACAAATTCTAAAATATAAAACACTTAAGATGTGCATACAGTATAACTTGTTAAATCACTTCTACAGAGCATTTCTAATGAGTTAAGAATAGAAATTTATATGTAACACAACAGAAAATAAACAATATTTTTAATTAAATCTATGGATTATCTTTTGACACAGTTATATAGCATTAAAAACAGTAAAAAGTTTTTAATAAATTAAATTTAAGTATAAATACAATTAATTATACCATGACTAGAGATAAAAATAAAAATAAAAACTTCAAATAAATGCAGCAAATATTTTTGATACCACATTTGTATGCCTTAGATCTTCATGGTGCATGTTTAATTTAAAATTAAAATATTGTTTCTTCTGAAAACATTGACTCATTAAAAGAAACCTCTACAGCAGATGCAGCTTCTGCCATCATCAGTTCATCTTCTGATGACATCTCTTCAGCATTCAATCTCTTGTCAGTGTTTTCTGGGGAGGTTTCGATGAGAATGTCTGGAGAAGTGTGACCATTGTGTGAATTTAGGTGTCCTAGAAAAGAATGTAGTGTCAGTAGTGAATCTATTGAAAAGATTTACTTACCATATAACATTTGAAAAGATTATCCGGATTTAAAAGTACGTAAATCTTTTAAATAGATTAACATTAAAAAAAAATCTGCTTCTTCAAGTAATTTCTCTAGTTTTTTGGATAAATTTGCTCGATTTTATGGTTCAGTAATTATCCAGAAAAATAACAATATGAAAGAAGGTTAAGACATTACCTAATGCAGTATTGGTCATAAAAAACCTAAACTCTCCTGATTTTTGTTAAATTAAGCAAATTTCCTTAAAAATTTTACAGATCTTCAATGTGGTGTAACTCCTCTAAAAATATTGCTGTCAAATTCAAGATAATATCAATGACTAGTAATAATTCGAATTACTCCTCATTATAATATCACAAAATATTAAAATATTGTGACATCAAAAGACAAATTATTTCTTAACGAATATTTGGATATGAAAGCTTTATTCATTATATTATTTCCGAATAAGTTATATAAATGTAGACATATTTCACAATTTTGAGAATAGTCCTTATTTCTTACTAAGTTTAATAAGAAATTTTCCAATGGTAATAATCAGTTTATTAATTTGGATTGCCTAGTACAAGGGCTAGAGAAGACGAAACTGTGCTGAGTACACCTGTCGTCATAAGTTAAAAAGCTCCAAAGCAAAAAGCGACGTTATGCAGAAAATCAAAAAATGAGTTTTAGAAACTAGGCTTCTAATGTGATAACAGTTTTTTTTGTGTGCATATAATGCCTTTCTTAATAATGCTCCCACACTTATGATGCATTTATAGAAAATATTGATTTTCTCAAATCAGTTTTTGATAAAAAAAAAAAAAAAAGATTTAAAGGGTCGATAAATAAAGATTTTTTATGTCCAAACTTTTCCAATGAGGAACAGAAATGATGTTAACTACCACAAGTAACGAAATAACAGTAGCTAATCAATAGTTACAAGTTTAAATCCACTAAATTCATGCAATACTTTGAACTTTGGTTTATGCATTTTTAATCGATAAAAACATAACAATGCCTTACTAAATATTCAAACTATATATTTCTCACAATAAAAATTGGCACAATCTATACAAAATTTTACTCAAAAGACTCACCATTTTTGGCTGTCTGAGTTTCAAATTCGGATTCCAAATCTTCCATACATAAATCATCAAAAGACTTATCCGCGACAAATAATGCTTCCACATTATCACTAGTTAGTACTTCACACGTGACAGGACCATCACCGTTAGTCCTATCATTTTCAGACACAACAGGGCATAATTGAGTAAAAGGGTAAGGATCAAATAATAAATCTTCCAAAAAGCCCTCAGATATTTGATTTTCTTCTGTTGATTCTTTTTCAGGAAAAGAAGTCAAAATTTTAGTTGGAGAATTTGTAATTGTATCCGACTCATTTCGTAGTTGAGAAAAGCAGTCAGCCTCAAAGAAATCATCTGGCACATTGTACAGAGCTGCAATGTACTCTGGAAGAGCCTTAGCTGTAAAATGAAAAATAGAGGAACTTTTAATATATTAAAAAAATTACAATTTATTAATGGAGGTACAAAATAAAAGCAATATCAAAATCACCACTGCATTTTGAAACTAAAATAAAGCTTAGGAATATTTATTTATATATTGAGTTTCTACATAATATACTAATATATAAATATATTTATATACACAGTATAATGATTAAAAAGATGTGAGCACCTGTGGACTTATAGCCATGCTTTCGACATTCAGGATCATGACATTTTTGATAATATATTTTTCTCCTCATATCAACAATAATCCTATAGAAATAATATAAAAACTCAGACAAAAAAGAAAGCAAAACAATTGATAACATTTTAGACTGTAATAATAATCTTTCATAGAATATTTTGAATCAAAATCCTAATTGAGCTACACTTCAGAGGAGAGGGATAATAGTGCAAATATATCCTTGTGTTTGAAAAAGAAAATGTACTGTTATTAATTTATTTTATTATCTCTTTTCATTTCGAATTACAATATGAAGAAAATATTGTGAGGTTTATGTTATTTTCTAAACTCTCTTTAGCATTACACATTTTTGGACAAATAATTTTGCACTTTATATCCAATCATTCATGTCATAAGAACTATAACTTATTAGTATTCTATTGTAATACTTTCAAAGGACTAATCCCTTTTAAACTATACAATAACAAAAAATAGTCTTGAAAAATGACACTCTTCATTGCTTCTTCCCAACAAAATATAAGAACCAAATTAATATTAGGTATTAATATTATAATTATAAAAAACAAGCATTCTGAAAATACCTTCCATAAAATTAGTATAGCATGGTCTGGTATTGGCTGAGAATGGCACATAAAGATCATTATAATGTATTACTAGAACGTCCTTGTAACACATCAAAACACTCATTTTGCATGCTCTATAAGTAAACAGTAAGGATACTACATGCCCTGTGGGTCACAATACATCTTACTTCTATTTGGTGGCAAAATTCCACTATATTATAAAAAAAATCCTATTTGAAATATTTAACCTTTTGAGAAGTTAATTTTTATAGAACTTAAAATTTGTACAGGGAATTCAGGGCATAGTACTACACAGAGCTCATATGCAAATCATTAAAAAAACAAAATTTAAACACCCTATTGAGGAAACAATTACAAAAAAGTTTACTTTTCTTTGAAGTTTCCTTTCAATATAATTTATATTGTTGCGTGGGTGGGTTCGAAAGACTTGAAGCAAAAGCAGATCAAAACTTGCAGAAATTTATTCCGATATAACTCTTCGCAGATTCTTTTACAACTCCAGAACTTTCCGTTCTAATCTACTCATCAATACAGCTCTTAACACAACAATGGAGTACAAACATCAGTTAAAAACTAGATACACAATTGCTAAAATCGACGCAAAAGATAATGCAATTCAGTTCTTTTTTGGAACTACTCTGAATGCTCGCTGAGAGACAACTAACTCACTAAATCAACCCTCTATTGGCCTTATATAGGAAAGCTTCCTTCGCAAATCTTCCAGAGGTAGAAATTTGGAGAATTTTCCAGATCCCAGTCGAAAAGCCCTATACAGGTACAAGGGGACCTAAAATGTCGACAAATGGTCGCCAAGTTTAGCGACATTTGGTGATTTCTCACCAAATTTGATGACCAAAAATATTTGCCAAAACCGTCGCCAACTTGGCGAGATTGCTATTAACCATAATAATAAATGGCCTTCTCCTTGTAAAACTCGTTTTCCAACATTATCTCTGTAAAACACCTTTTCAAGCATTAAGAGACACATTGCAGGAAAACAAAGTAAAGACAAACTCTTGCACTGCCTTATGCGAAATGTACATAAATTCTCCTTTTTACATAATTAATAATACGAAATATTTACAAATATACAGAAATTTGTAGCAATATCTATCGATGTACATTCTGCAAAGTTATTCTAAGTGACAATTTATTGCAGCATTAAATTTTTAATGAAGATATATGTAATTCCACATTATACCATTAAACAATTTTAAACTTTAATGCTACTAGACAAAAGACATTTGGCTTACATTATATTGTTGCTTCGATGGTGGCGACCAATCCTACTACAAAACCGATAACTCCCGATATCATAAATGATTAGTTCTTCATTATCAAGATAGGACCATTTTCGAATGAAACCTATACAAATATCATCCTTGATAATACTGGACACAAATTCATCAACTTCTGGATATGGAGATGGGCTGGTATGAGGTGGCACACCTTAAAGAAAGTCATAAAACATTCAGTTATCATTCAAGAAAAAACTAATGATAAGACAGAAATTTACTCCGAGTATAATTAGTGAATTTCTAAAATTTTAGCAATTTTAATTTTAAATTAATATAGTGTTATTTCTAAGATTTAATTCTCTATAACCAAGTCAAGTATGCAGTGTATATTTTATATATCTAAACAAAGTATATTATGCATTTATATGAAAGTTGTAACTTAAAATAGTTCATCAAAATACGCTTAGTATATAAGATGCTTATATATAAAAGACATTTTAAAGGAGCCTAGAACATGTAATAATCGAAAGATCTCCATTAGTTTTAATATATATGCAGGGTTTCTGCTAAAATAAAATGTCACAAATTCATGATTTTTTATGACTTTCCAAGACTGAAGCAAATAATTTTCCAAACTCAAGAAATCGAACTACAAAAATAATAATAATAATAACCTATATGAGTTTTACTAACACGAACATAGTAAGTAAATCAATTTTATGGTATTTATGGTATTCTTGGTATTTTTCAATAAAATGATTTTATTAAAGTTTTATTTTAAATTTATTAAAAAATCCTTGTTTCCGTTACTTCCAAATCAGAAGAAAAAGGGAACAATAATTTTCCATTCTTTGATATTTCAGTGCTAAAAAAACTAATCAATCTTAAATAATAAAGAAATATTTGAAGAAAGAATAAGTCAATAATAATAAATTATATCATCAAAATTAAAATGCTTTGATATCAACAATGCAAAACAGTAGAAAAAATTTTAAACACCAGCTTTTCAAAACTGTTCATTTCAGTTCTCGTATTCTGAATTTTTTTTTCACCAATGAGACCTCACTCATGTGATGTCATAAATTTGGAATTCAGAAATGTCTTCATTGGTCGAGGTTTTTAACAGTGACCGTAGTTTCCTTCAAAATGTAAATAAAAACATAGATGAATTTTCTATGAGCTGATTAGTGGTCATGGCGTTTACGACGTCACTGTTGCGTGATTTTGCTTAAAATGTTTAGGAATTCAATAAATTCACTGTATTTCCATGACTTATGGCCATTTTTTTACACAAAATTATGACTTTCCATGACAAAATTTGCCCAATGTTCAAATTCATGACTTTCCATGACATTTCCCGACTTTCCATATGCACGGAAACCCTGCATATACATATATCAATGCGATCATACTAAAATGATATCTGAAAAATTAAACATCAGTTGAAGCCCTGAAACAGATTGGATTTGGCACTTACAGGACATAAACAAGCTTAATTCGGAATTTTTTAAGGAAAACAAATTAAATAGAGATAAAACATACTATTCTTAGTCCTGAAAATACTCCCTCTCCCTTCGCCGACTAACATGCATAGTGGTGTGGATAGGGAACATTTGTTGGGTGATCGCAGTTGACAGGCTGTTTTTAAAACAATTTTCTCCCTGAAATCCAAATTTTTTAATCATATTTTTCGACTGTTATTCTCCATTCCTTTCTATGCTTTTTAAGAGATGGGAGAGTAAACTTCCTTTTCTTCAAAAAAAGGTGGGTTTAGAGAAAATTCTTTCATGCATGCTTATTCTCATCATTTTACTTTTTTCTAGATATTTCAATACTTTGTATTTATATAACATAAAACAATTCAACTTCATTCTACACTTTTCTTCAAAAGTATTTTAAAATTTTGAATAATTTTCACCAAATATGTTAACACGAAATCGCTTAACATGAAATCTGGTTTAAAGCAAGGTAAAAGCAGTTCTCCGTACTTAAAACTTAACGTTAATTTATTCGTTTAACACGAAATTCAGTTAAACACAAAATTCATTAACAATTTCATCAGCCCCATCGACTTCGCATTAATTGACTATCACAACTACGTAAATCTTGACAATATCGACAACTAGTACAAAGACGCAAATCTTCAAAGTAGTAGCTACTATATCGGCATAACAGTCGCCGAAAATGAACATCACCATAACGTAAATCTCTGTGATAGCTCCAGCCATAACCATCATCCAAACGAGCTGAAACTTGACACATAGATTTGTTGTGGCTAATAATGCATTTTATTAAGTACTTTTGCAGAAATAAAGACAATCAATACAACATGGAACTGATAGTTTACTTTGTAGTGGTCAAACACCATGAAAACTCGATTTGAGTTCAAAATAGCTTAAATGAATTGTAATCAAATATAAAAGTTGGCATTGCATATAAAGGATTTATATGAAAAACTTTGTTTTTATGGGTTAACTTTTTATTGAGCTAGCAAAGAGCGATTGAAAGAATTCTGAAACCAAATGACAAGGTTATGTTAAGACCATATTAGAAAGGACAATTTTAGGATATTTCTTTACACACAAAAAAATTGTAACAAGAATTAAATATACTTTTGTGAAAGAGATTATTTTTTTAACTTAGGCAAATTGAGCACAGCATTAAAGTATGATAAACTTTGTTAACACAGTAGGACTCCAGTTATTGAGTCCAGTTTACTCTACATTTACAGGGGGATCATCCGGATGAATATTTGGATAACTAACTGAATTTTTTATTATTATTTCTCAGTGAAAAACAAATTTTGTTTCAGTAAGTAATAAAAGTTAATGACTTTGAAATTTTTTATTTAGATTTCATACATTATGTTATTGAAAGCATGGCCAAAGCCACAGTGAAAGTGACAATACTGGTGACTCATAGTGTATCTATTACAGCTACTTCAGGACACTTTTTCAAACATTCAATGATAAGAAAATTTTAATACGCAAATTTTGCAGATTACTAGCTATCTAAATTACAGGAGTCAGGACAATTAAAGTTTTACTGTAACAACAAAGATCATGTAACGACTAACAATCTAAACGACTAATACCACATACATATTTCTGAGAATGATTCGTTAAAATAAACAGAAAAAGACATCTGATGATATTATATTATGGCATCTATGCAAAATTGCAAGGGTTCAAGTAAATATGAGTTTTTTAAAAGAGAGCGAGAGAGAGGGAATTATCAACTCACCGGAAAAACCTAACTTTAATCTGGGTGGTAAATTATTTTTGGGAATACTGTTTAATGTCTTGAATTGATCACAGCTCAATAGTCTTTGAAAAGTTTTACCATTCCTGGAAAAGAATACTTTTAAAGAAACACACAAAAATAAGAATAAAATGTTTAATACAAATATACAGTTATTCTGCAAAAATACTGATGAATGCTTTCATGAAAATGTAATTTTTAAAAAATTTTATTTGAGGATAAATTTACTGACATAAAAAATTAGATTTGGGGATAATTCATGAAGTATTGTATAGGGCATATGTATAATTAGAACATCAACTGTTTTTGAAAACAGATTACTAAAATTTGGGATAAACAATTTTGTCTCTCACCTCAATGTAATATTTCTTTTATCAAACACAAAAACGTATAAAAAAAATAAGATTGATTGTGAAAACAAATGCAATGTTATTATTTATTAGATTACAAACAACTTCAACAATAAACATACATTAACATATCCTCTTTTATTCAAAAAAGAAAACACAAACTTAAATTGAAATTTTTTCAAAAAGTATGTACAAGGGTTCCAATGCAAAAAAAACTTTTTAATAATAAAAAAAGTTTTGTAAATTAAAGTTTACCTAATTTTTTTTTAACTTCAGGAGTTAATTACTTAACAATTGTTTCAATGAGCATTAAGAACTCTGAACAATTCAAAGATAATTTTCAGAAAAAAAATTATTTTAACTTGAATACTATGTCAAGGTTCATACTCATTATCAGAAAAAAAATTCCCTGAGTTTTCCATAGTCATGTTTTCCATCATAGAGTTAATTATTATTAGCCACATAAATAGTGTCAAACCTCGATTACACAAATTCTTCCGATAACTCGGAAAAAGTCTTTTATCTTTAAGAATAACTTGCAGCAAGTCTATGTTATCAAATAATTCTGTAACTTCAATTCCTTGAGTTAGGGTTAAGAAAATAGCATCGCAGAGTAGGATTTTTTTCCAGAGTAAAAGTTTAAAATTTCCATTGAAAATACATGGGAAGGGGGGGGGGGGATTTTCGTTTTTCCCTGAGATTTTAAGGATGATTTAATTGTCCTGTGTTTTCCAGGTATTTCCTGTTCTCCCTGAAGCATATGAATCCTGTATGTATGGAAGATATTGTAGAAATGTGATGCTCTATATAATGATTGCTTTAAGTGAATTGGTCATAAATGCTATGTCTAAATATGTTTTAATTGCATAACCTAATAAGTGGCACCAAAGATTACCTTTTACTAAAGAGGTTAGCAATTGAACCCAACAAAAAATAACATACAGGAAATTAAAATGAAATAAGTTTAATCATATTCCAAAACACATTTGAAATACTTTAACTATGTATTCATTTGAATTTCATCAAACCTACCTGAAATAAGTGACAAGAGAGTCATAAAATATAACTTCATCCATATCATAATGCCCTCTAAAAACTGGGATGTATTTATTTTTTTCTGATAGCAGCAATGGTGTATTTTTACCAAACTTAGTAGAAAGATACAAACGGAAATTACGATTTTTTGTGTAGACACCTAGAAAAGAATAATGTAAGAGTAGTATAAAATAAAAAACAATATTTTAAAAATAGACGATAAATCGAAAATAACAAACTAATATAATTATATAAAAGTAACATACAAATAAGAAAACTGAGATTAAAGTACTAAATATAAGATTTACAGATGAAATAAGGAATTATATATATATATATATATATATATATATATATATATATATATATATATATATATATATATATATATATATATGTATTTAATGGTAATGATGTTATTTAGGGTGTCCAGGGAGAAAAAGTTTAAATTTCCCTGATAATTCATCATGGCAAAATGTTTAGCAATATTTTAGAACAATGTCTATTCTGAAACATTCTACATTTTATTAGAATGATTAACAGAAATAGTGGAGTACATGCCTTATTCAATAGTACAGTTACAAAAGCTATATTGAAAAACAATGCAATATTGGTATACTGCAAACAAAATAGTGTCAATCCCCATTAACTCCAAATTGCTTAACAGGAAATTCTGTTTAATGCAAAGTAAAAACAATTTTCTGTATTTAAAACTTAACGTTAATTTATTCGTTTAACATGAAATTTGGTTAACACGAACAATTTTGGCAGGCCATCGACTGCGTGTTAACAGGGTTAGACTGTATAGTGTTATAAAAAGTAAACCTAATATTAAATATTGCGATGAATACTAATTAAATTGAGCAAGTAGGAAAATGTACATTGAAAGATTTACCTTCATCACAAAAACAGATGCTTCTGTCATCAGCATTTTTAACTAATAAATGTTGAAGTTCTTCAGAAGATGGCCAGATACTATCTGATTTTGCATGGTTCTCGATTCTTTTCCTTACATTTGTAAGCATCAAAGAAACGAAAAATCCTTCAAAATAGAAAATTTAAATAAAATAATAAGAAAAATTGGCAACCTCTATAAAAATATTATTTTATTCAATGATAATAAATTATTGAATGACTTACCTGCTTGAATATTGTTTTGAAAAGCAATATCAGGAATTTGCAAAATGAGGTGACAGCTATACTTTTGTACAGAGCTGGAATATTAGCATTAAATCATACAGACAATCTAACATTTTAATGGTTAACATTGAAAAAAAAAAAAAAAAAAACGCTCTTAAAGAATTTTTTTAGTAATCTTTTAAAAGGCAATTTTGCAAATATACAAATGCAGTAACATACTTAATCAGGTATTACTTCAAAATAAGTTGTTCAATTGGTATTCATTAAACATACTTACAAAATTTAAAAAATGTTTTATAGTCATGGTGGTCTAATATATTCTTTTAGATAATTTTAAAAATTTAAAAATACAAGTTCAATTGAAAATATATATATAAAAAAAAATACACTGAAACTAGAGTTTGATTATAATTTATATGTTCATTCTATTCATTCAGATACGTTTTATAAAAAGTACTTGAACAGATGTGCAATAAACTTATTTGGGATAGATAGTAAGTAGTTTCTGAAATAATGATGTCTGTTTAAAATGGCATTAGGCTATTGTAAAGAATTGTAATTGTAAAGAAGACAAAATTTTATCAAAACCATTATAAAATGCTATGTAGCTATGTTGGAAAATTTATTTAAAAAATAAAACAGGCATTGTAGAATTTAAAACGTCTTCTAAGTTCAAGTTTTCCTACAACTAAAGGAATAAAAGGATTAATATTTACTTAGAAACATAAAATTTGTTGTGAAAGTGATAATATTTAAGTTTCAAAAGAAAGCAATGCTATGAAATTAATGGAATAATAATCTATAGAATAAATAACACACAAAAAAGGGAAATTAAACACATAATTTTAGATTGAAAAAAAAAAGGTAGGTGAATAAGCATACCTGGAATCTAACCACAAAAAGTTTTCTGTCGTAATGTTTAAGTTGTATTCTTCAAACAAAGAAGCAATAATGCACTAAAATAAATACAATATCACTATAACTAAATCCAAAAAATATTTTTGTAGATTCAGATTATAAATATTCCTTAAGTAAATTAAAATTAAATTATTGAAAAAATTTTGCATTGGTAAAATGTTACTTAAAAGAATTCACAGTTTAAAATTAAATAAAAACTAATATTATATAGTAATTATTTTCCTACCATGATAAATTTGTATAATACATTAATACTTATGTACCCTCCAAACCTTTCTTATCTAAAGTTTTAAACAAAAATGCAATTTTGTATTTTTTCCATTAGAAATTCAAGGCTTGCAATATGTTCCAAGGGAAAGTAGGGACAATGCTTTTTTAAAAATTTGACTTTTAGGGACCTAAATTTTGAAGGCCACAACTAATTTTCAGTGAAACTAAGCTATTGCAAAACGTTAGTTTACCATTCACTTCAAAATTAAATATTGTATTAAAAAAAAATTTCACAAAAAAAAAAATTAATGGGCTATATCTTAGAACAGCAAATATGGTGTAGCTCCCAAGCAAACAAAGTTGAACTTCATGCGAAAACAATGAAAACCGTAAAAAAAAAAATTCCAAAAACTGCACAAGTCAAACAACTTAAAACAATTATACTATAACAACAAACAGTTTAATCTATTTAAATTCAGTTTTCTAATTGCTTTTTGCATCCTAATTGTTGTTCATTCTCAATTTCTGATTGCAGTAAAAATTACAATTTTAAACGAAGATTATTTTAACAGAAAAATTAGGACTCATTTTCTTGAACAAAATTAAAATAAATTTTAGTCATTTTGCATCGATTTGAATGAAATGATAAAATCGATCTCAACAGACACTAATCATGGACATAGCGGATATCACATCAGCGAATGTCACAAAATGGTGTCGCAAAACCCAGTAATAGCTGTTATTACATCAACGTAAACTTAGGTGAAAGTAATCATCACTACAACGTAAATACTGGCAACAGTACTGTACCGGCAAATCTCAACATATTTTCGGTAACATCGGCGCAAATCTCAGATGTTACATATGCATATCAATCAGAAAAAATGACCATCACATCAATGTAAATATCAGCACTAGCACCCAATGTAGCCAAATATCTGCAATAGAACCGATTATATTGGCATAACAATCAATAAAATCGACTTTTACAATAATGTACACCTGTATGAAAGCCATAGCGGTGTATATATAGTAAACGATGGCCTATTACATCGTCGAAAATGACTCACACTAACTAAAATATCGGCGATAGCACCCACCGTAGCAGCGCAAATCTTGGTAATAGCCGCCATAATACCAACGTAACGTTCAGCGAAAATGACCTTCACACACCAAAGTAAATAATGGCACTAGAGGCTATCGGCAGCAAAAGGGGCTATTGCATGGAAGGTTTGGGAGAATTCTGCATGTATACAGGTTCCACGTCTCTCATATTTCTAAACAAGGGCATGAACCCCTCCAAATAATTACTCCCCCCTTCATATAATTACAAGGCACATTTGCACTGATCTCAATGTTCGAAACCCCCCCCCCCCCAAACACCTTCTTCAAAAAAAGTTTAAACCAATGTTGCCTCAATGTCTGGATATTTTAGTCCTTATGCATTGATTCAAACTTTATAGCAAATGATCCTCACACTAATCTCGGGCATAACGGTTATCATATCAGTGGAAGCCTAAGCTAATATGCCAAAAAACCAAAAACAGTGGCATACATCTTGGCAATAGGTGCTATCAGATCAGTGTAAACCTAGGCGAAAAGGACCATCGCACTAACATATATCTCGACTATATGCAGTAGCACTATCACTATGGTGTCTTCCTCACTGGCACAAATCTCTGTATTTTGTAAATTTTTTTTGCCAATATAAGCGTAAATCTCGGTAATATGGCATATAATACAAATACATATTAGCATTAGACCCTAATATAGACGAAAATCTCTGCAATATAGGCGATTGTACTGGTGAAATAATGACTATTATATAGGCGAAACATGACGAAAATGACCATCATAATAACGTAAATCTCGGTGATAGTGCTCGATGGGAGATACAAATATCAACAATAGCTACGTAATATGAATGTAGCGTTCAGAAACCAACGTAAATAATGGTAAAATAGACTATCCACGACAAAAGTAGATATAATTTCAGAGGTTTGGGTAAATAAAAACAAATGCAGGCTCTGTGGTTGTCAGACTCGCAAGAGTATGTTTTGAGCATCACAATAATCAGTCAAAATATCCATTTCAACTCGGAAATTTAAGGATTTGGACAAAACAAAACAATTCTTAGCTATTTTTAGTAAAATAGGGACTTGTTGCAAGGCCTGGAAATTTAAAACTAGATTTTTCTTAGCCATGTGGTTTAATTGTTAGAATTATTAGACTTCCCCAATAAATAATACAAAACAAGTAACGAATACTATAGGATATAACATTGTAATTGTTTAGATATAGCAATAACTAAGGTTGTTAAATATTTATTAAATAAAAATAATGTTCTTACTTCTTATTTACAATCTAAATCTTTCTCTACCTTCCAAACCCACCTGTTTGGTTGGCATTCTTGGCTAAAAAAATTATTGGCTTGGGTTTAACTATCACAGAGGAGGGGATCTTTTAATTTAGAAATAATATTTGTAATAACTCTTAATACATGCAAGTTATTATTTTAGGTAAACTGCATGATATTATTTTTGATGTAAACTTTTAATTAAATTACATAGTTGACCAGCTCATGCCATCATGCAGTACAGCACTTGGCTATTCTCACATACAATAGAGGGTTATTATAAAGAAATGACTCGGGCAACATGATTTGAGGTCTATGTGACATTAGTATTCATAGAATACAAGGTATTTCTGAGGCAATTTAATTTCAATACATGGATTTTCATAAAATGGCTGTCTTTTTCCAAACAAACAATTGAAATAAAATTACATTTTTTAAGTTTGGAACAGAAACGTTAACTAAAAGGAAGCATCTACACTTGGTTCTATTGCAGTGCAATAATGCCCAAAATCTTGTCCTGTTAAAGTTGACAAGATATGATAAAAAAAATTAAATGTTTTATGCACTCAAATATGCCTCTAAGTTGACAAATTTACTAACAAACTTATCACCAAATAGACAAGGTCTAACTTAATATCTTTATTTGCAGCTAAAGTGTAAATTTCCCATAGAGCAATTAAGCCTGGCTAAATTTTTGGTAATTCTATTAGTCTTTTTGAATTTTAATTTTTCCTACTAATCTGACGTATGACACATGTGTGAAGAGGTGCGTTTTACCATTTATACTTTAAATTTAATAAATTTCAAATTGAAATCCTGAACTTTCAGTGGAATTTTTGTATGGGAACTTATCTCAATGACTCTTCTTTGACAGATTGCTTGTGTCTGTTGCATTTATAGTGTTGTCTGGAAATGTTGGCCTTAAACAGACTAAGCCTTTTTATAAGCTTCTTGCCATATTAGTTTTATGGATGCAAAAAAAAAAAAAAAAGCATTTTACAAAGCATGATAATTCAAATATAAGCTAAAACTTTTCATTTTACAGTCTCCAATCCATTGAAATACAAACGAAATTCAACACCAATTAATGTTTTTGTGTTTAGTGTCACAATATAATCAACTATTGCTATTCAATACATCTATTTAATAGAATTTCTTTGAAAGATCACAAATAAAAAAGTAATGCCAATTAATAAAAGTACAAACCTTTATAAATATTTTAGTCATTTTAATTCCATCATTTTGAGGATTGTATATTCTATTAAACTCTAGGTCAAAATAAAGCTTGCATGGAGCATCTAAAAAACAATATTTGATCAAATAAATTAAAAAATTTAAAGGTGAGTACTAGTCTTATTCCACAATAAATTAATGTTAAGGTCATAAAAAGCTATACTGATACATTATCCAAAGAACAAAATTTTATATTATTTATTATCATATTTGCATAATGGTAAGAGTACTAATTATACTTATTAAAATAGCTTGCAATACTTTTTTGATTAAAACAATTCTTGCAAGTTCATTAAAGTTTAAGAAATGCACATTTACCTTTAACAATAATTCTTAAAATGCAACAAATTATAATTGGGTTTTATTCACAAAAATTAAATTTTTAGTTTACCTTCTCTGATGACTTCATAGGTACATCTTTCATGAAGAGGACGATTCCTAAATTATGAAAACCAAATGAAACATTTGTAATATATTGCAAAAATTATATTTTTAACTTTCTCAACTTACATTGTAATATAAAAACACTTCTTACACTGCCGCGATATAACAGAGAGCTGCATCAGCAAAATGTTAGGTTTGAGAAAGAGACATTTTTTTAGAGTGGAAAAATTTATTAGTACTGACTCACACAAAGATCTTCTCTCTATATATTACGTACTATAAAACAAAACTGCCATGTTTATATTTGTAGTATGACAGCAGTACAAATGTCAGCAAAAGCAAAATGTGATCTATTTAAAAAGCTGTGTGCAAACAATTTCTACAATTAGATGAAAGCTTTCCAATTCTATTGTTTAAAAATTCAATGTGAAATGATAAAATAGATCTATTTTTAAGAACAGCTAACTTTTTTATCTTCAAATTTGAAAATACCTGTGTATGATAGAAATTAACACCTAGCTGTAGAAAAAAGCATCAAATTTGTTAGCACAAACATACTCAGTGATTTACTAAATATTTTTTGTAATTACTTTAGAGAATAAATTACAAGCAGTTGTAATGCATAATATTTTTTAAAATAGAGTTGCACATACAAGCAAATAAATCAGACATTTGTATTGCACTTATACCAAAAATTTACAAGCAGAAAGTAATACAATGCAAACTGTTTTAAAACAACTGCCCCACATTAGGGTGTCATATCAGATAAAATTTGAAAACTGTCCAACAAAAGACACATTTGGGTAAGAAAGATGGGAAATATACATAGCTCGGACCTCCAAATTTGGACTTCATGTTTTCTTTCTAATCAAGAGAGGTTTAAGAGTGTAACATTTATTTTCAGTATCTACAATAATAAAACAAGCTGTCTGTGGATCTATAGAAAGCTACTTAAAATTGGAGTAGAGCTCAAAATAAGCTTTTCAAAATAAGTAGTTTTGGCCTTCTAATTGTACCTATGACAAAAAGAATGTTAAAATTTTAAATAGTTCTATTCTAATTAATTTTTTTTTACAAAGTGACTTCAAATAGAAATACAGCTCTGAAATTTTAGACATAAGTCTCTAATTGGACTTTTGACAAAAAATAATGTTAAAATTTTCATTCATTTTTAATAAATTTTTTTTAATTAATATTTTCACAAAAAGCAACTTCCAATAGGCCTAGAGCTCTAAAAGTTTCAACATAAGGTAGTTTCGGTCTTCTAATTTTACTTTTCACAAACACGTGTTAAAATATTCTTAAAGGGGTGCTGTATTATTATATAAATGGGATTTTCTTTTCTTGACGGGGAGGAGCTTCTAATATTAAGGCTTTACGTAGCAATTATTTTTTAGTCAGTGAAGTGAGCTCACGCTTACGCAGCAATGAACCTTTCAATGAGTGAAATAAGCCTGTGCTTATGTATCAGTGAACTTTTCAGCGAGCAAAGCAAGTTCAATTTTGTGTAGCGAAGTGCCAAAAACTAGGACCTATACACCAATCACGTATTTCCGCAACTCGGGGCCTCGCAGCTAGCTAAAATATTGCATATACTAAAATTTCGTAGTAAAGCACGTGTACCCAGCAAGTATAAAATAATGGTGGTGAGAAAGTTACAACCTACCTCACATTTCATAATTCAAGAAATTATTAAAAGCGAAACAATGATTTATTTCTATGTTTCATGGTTAAAAGCAGTATGGAGATATGGGGATCCAGTCATATATGGTTCCTAAGTATTCAAGGTCTTTGGAGCAAAAACAATGTGAATTTGCCTGATATTTCTTAACAATTCCTGATCTCCACTTAAATTTGAAGTTTATAGAAGAAAAAAAAATTTGCTAACTTAATTTCAGTTTTAAAGCATTCCTCGATGTAGCCAAAAATTTCTCCTAAATTTCCAGACATTTCACTGTTTTCAATATTTTTCCTGTTGCTGTAACTAAATTGATTAAGCACCTGCAAATAGTGGTGAATTTAAATGTTTTATAATAAGTTTTGTTTATGAGAACAAAGGATGACTTTTTTTCTTTATTTTACATATGCAACATTCATCCTAAATTTAATTACAGTTAAATTGCTACAATATTGTTTCCTGCATGTCATACATTGGAGATCATCTGAGACTTATACATCGAACAAATAATTAAACAAACTATTAGTTGAATGATTTGAGGAAATTTACTTATGATTTGGCCAGAGATGACTTGGGTGAGTGACAAGAAACAATCTTTGTCCGGAGCTTTCAGGAAGCCTCTCCTCATAGGAAAACACCATGCAATCCTAGGAAGATATTTGTCTGAGTAAATAAAATAAGTCTGAATTAAAAAAAAATGTAGTATGGCAATATGTGTGTACATTTTAAACCATTTAAATTTTGTTTTATTTCTAATGGCATGGCCCAAGTAGGGATGAGCTTAACAGTTATTGTTAAATAACTGCAGTTACATTAAAATTATTAGGAAATAACGAAATATTATAACCGTTATCCGTTATTTTTAAAGTAAAAGGTAAATAAAAATAAATACATGGAATAAATAAAACATACCTGTTTTTCTACAACATTCTCTTTAGATATCAGTTAATCGATTTTAAATTAGAACATCTTTCAATATAAATTTGTAAAAATATCAAAATAAAAGAAATCATTTATAGTTTTGAGGTTATTTTATAAGAATTTTGTTTTTTTATTTTTATGATTTAACAATAAATTGGAGAAAGAATTTACAATACAACATAATTCATAACTGATACATATAAAATGAAAGTGATTTTTAAATGAAAACACATTTTGAAACATTTTACGTGCACAGGCTTTAAAATTATTACTTACATATAAATTTTATGTAATATTGTGAGAAAAATGTACATTTTCAGAGGAATCTTTGAAGTATAAAAAATATATGTTTTAAATATAGGGATATTATTATTATTTCAATAACTATATTTTTGAAATTATTGTAAATTAATTATGGAGCGTTAAAACTATTTACAGAAATTATGTATTTTATAAATAATTGTGCCGTCACGACCACATTTATGTATACATAAATTCATGAAATAAAAATTTATAAACAAAAATTATAAATTTAAGTTACGATATTAAACCCGAATAAAAATATTTTTAATAAAAAATTTGAAGTAAAATTCAAATATTATAAAGTTAATCAAACTAAAAAAGATGAATGTCATGTTTATTTAAAAAATTCAATTCATAATTAATCAAGAAAAGCAATTTTAAAAATAATAAATTCCCTTTATTTAGTTCAAATTGAAAAATGATCATAAAAAAATTAAAAACCTCTCAGGTAATGCTTTAAATATAAAAAATATATGCATAAACAAATTTTTGTTTAACATTAAAACCTATTTAACTACGCTCCAAATTTACTACACAATCTTTTGATTATATCGATTTGAAATTAGAAGCTTGCTTTACAAGGAAAAGAACATAATTTATTTTCCATCAAAAGGAAAAACTGAAATCCTACGCTCTCTTTATTTTTTATATATAGTATCATTTTCTTATTCCAAAACAATAGCGAACAATTTTCTTACCTCCAACCAATACGAAAGAAACACAGCGAGTCTTTAAAAGTCTCATAAGAAGACTGAAATGAAATGCGAACGAACGTTCAAAACCTCTCCCACCAAAGGAATTCTTGTAACATAAAAAAAAAGAGCCTTCCGCAAAAACATGCATGCATTTCTTCCTAAATCCTTAATCCTAATCCCCCACCTTCTTTCCCCCATCTCTATCATTTAAACCCAAAGAATGTTGCGTCAGATACTCCCCCCCCCCCCTCCACCCTACCACTCATAATGTGCATCAAATCATAACGAACTAACAAAAATCAACGAAAAAACAAAAAAAAAATTTAAAAAAATCGAAACGAAATTTAAAATACCATCTTGAAAAGCAGCGCTAACAAAGAATGGTCCAAAAGTTATTCCAATACAAAAACTTCTGTCAATATCTTATAACAGTTATATCTACTTTTATTGAAAATTATGTCAATATCAACTGATACCAATCGGACACGTTAATCCATTCAGACAAGTTATTTCGATGGATACAGTTAGTTATTCCAGGAATAACGACCAGGATCCTAATATCAGAATCACGATAAAAAAATATATTTTTCCGTTCACCGTTATTAGAAAAATATATTTTTCCGAATCACCGTTATTAGAAAAATATATTTTTATTTCGTGATTCTGATATTATGATCTTCAATAACAGAAATATATGGACATACTAGCGCCATCTATTGCATTTATAATAAATGAATAACTGTTACTTAGAAAATTAGGTAACTGTTAATTCGCGTGAGTTTAAGTATCAATAACTTTTAACTGTTATTAAAATATGGCTCATCCCTAGGCCCAAGTACTTACAGTCACTTGACCACTTAAAGGTCGGTAGCGATGGCCATTTGTGAAGAGGCACCCAGTGAGAGGGCCATTGTTGTCCCTCACACCATTTAAAGTTTATGATCATAATTACATGCACAAGATGACAAGGTCTTAAAATAACAGGGTTCCCAATGAAATCTCAGAATGAAAATCATTGGCTTTTAAGGACCTAATTAATGTTTTTAAGGACCTTTGAACAATTTTTTTCAGGCATCATGTCTATATATAAATTTTAATAAAGTATTTTTTACCAAAAAAAGTTAAAAGTTGGCGCATGCGTTACACAAATATATCAGAGAATTCCGATATGGGGCGGATAAGTGGCAATCACACGGGAATAGTAAGTCTGAGTTGTATTTGTATCGAGTTTTTTTTTTTTATAAATTTTTTAGTTGTATTTTTATAAATTTTTCAGTGGGCACACAACATCTGCACAAATTAAGAACTTTTAAAGAGCTCTAAGCCTTTTTCAAGTACTTTATAGTATCTCTAAGCGTTTTCAAGGCCTTGAAAACAATTTCAAAAATATAAAACACTTTTAATGACTTTCAATGACCGTGGGAACCCTGAATAAAAGGCTCAGAAGTCATTAAAAATTAGTTTCAGAATTTTATGATTGATGAGTACAATGCGAGATCATTCTTTTAACAGATTTCATTTTGGGAAGATGTTTGATTTACCAGACATTGAAAGTAAATACTAAATTTGTTTGGTAGTACAATGATACTTCCCAGACCTGAAATGCAATGTTACAACTCACTTTTGTGAAGGAGTCTGCATATGCAGTAGCTTGAATCAAACGCTTGAAAATCTTCCACGACACTGATGGTCCCTCTAACCTGAAAATTTTTAAATCATTTTATTTTTTAAGTTACAAAGATAAGATTGTGATAAAAAAGCTGAAAGCGAAATTCTATTCCAAAAGATATATTGTTTTACAAGTTTGTAAAAATAATAAGAAACCTACATTGAGAATACTTGGTAGAAGGATAACCTATAGTTCTTGAATTGACAACAAGGTTCAGTATGTCCTCAATTATTCTAAATTTTTCAACAAAAGTAGAGAAATTTTATTAGTTTAAGAATACTTTTATTGGCCCTTCAGACGTATGTTAGTATGTAACGGAATCTTTGAACATGATTTTGACCCCCTTCAAAACGTCGGATTAACTCGAAATTTGGCATACTTATTAAGGACCGATGACAATTCAATATTTTAAACAGTTTGACCCGTTATCTTTACTAGGATAATCAGGATTAGCAATTTTTTGTTTTCCTAAGACCTGGATTGCCTGCGTCAAGACCAATAAGGGAAACTACCAGGCGAGCCGATCACTTATTTAAGTATAACTTTAAAGAAGTCTACAACCTCGATCGGAAGTGGATTTTTAATTTTAGTTCACTATAAAAAAATTACCGAAATTCCCTTTTTAACAGGCTTTTAATAGTTTCACCTGTATGTTCAAACTTTGCACACTTGTCAAAGACCCGATGACAATACAATAATTCTATAAGCTTGTTGCTTTATCACAAGGGTTAGCTCGTGTTGCCTTTGAGCCGTCAAATTCCAACCAACCAACCTTCTCCGGAATCGAACCCTGGTGTGCCGTTACCCATTACAATCCCAGTAATCACAGAACCTATCTTCGACAATTGATAAGGCAGACATTTGAAAGATTTGTCATGGGAATGACGGTTATACAAAGTGTGTTTTTTTTAGTCGCATTATCCTTACCAGGATCTTCAGGATTAATGATTTTTCATATTCAGAGACAAGGTAGTGTTTTGTGCCTAGTAATATGGCATGTACTAAGGCATACACATGACTTAAATTTGCGACAAGCATGTGACTATTGGCAAGAACAACTGGAGAGTGTTTTCAGGGTGTCCACAGAAAAGTTATTTTAAAATTCCCTGATATTTCCCTGATTATTCCCTGTAACACCCAATATTTTCCCTGATTATAAGTTATCGACAAAATATATATAAATAATAAACTTTCAAGTAAAACAAAATTCAAATTCACCATCATAAAGAAAATTACGATGCATGTACTGTTTATCTTTACACATTTATGACACAAATACCAAATTGCTTTATTTAGTGTAGTGTATGTATAGTGTACCTGCACTGTGCATGTGCAATTATACTTTAAAATCACACTTTTTTTTTTCATTACAATCTAATCTCAAGAAAAGAGAACTCTAGTATTAAATTTCAGATTTAATAAACTGTTTTCTTAAGTAAAATTTTAAAAATAAAGACAAACCATAAATCATGTCAAAATGGATCAAACACACACATTTAACAAATACTCTATATATTATATTAACTATTTTTGTTTTCTGAATACTTGAAATTGTAATCAAATTTTAAAAATCAATAATTGCTTTAAAATATTTTCGTAAAGTAAAATTTTTATATTTTATGAATTATATATCAATTTGTGTATTTATATAAAAAAAAAAAAAAAACCTGTCTTCAAATGTAGTTGGATTGGGGGAGTTACACTATTTTCATTGGCTTTTTAGTTTGCATAATTTCGTTGTCCAAATTGTTCAATTTCATTATATGCATTATTTGAAATTTTCTTTTTTGTTTAAGATCAGCTGTAGCCGCTTGTTTAAGTACAATACCCAAGCAAAATTTTTACAAAATAAACACATTTTCCCCAGACAATTTTAAACAATTATACATAAAAAAATTGCTTTAACTTTAAACTATTACTTACATCTATAGTTAAAATGTGAAATTGTTTTTCAAGTTAAAATGAACAATTTTACATTCAGTAGCAGTTAAAATGACAATTTAAAATAAGGATACATAAAAAAAAACTGGGACGATTTGGATTAATTTCTTGTGCAAAATTAAATTAAAATTCTAATCATTCATCATTAATTCAAACCAAACGGTGAAAACGATCCTCACATACACACTAATAACGTACATAGCGGCTTTCACATCAGTGGAAGTCTAGGCGAATGACACCAAAACGACGTCGTGAATCTCACCAATAACTTCAGTTAAAACGGCTTAAATCTAAGTGAAAATTACAGCTATTTCAACGTAAATATCGGTGATAGCGGCCGGCGTACGGGCGCAAGTCTCGGCAATCATATTAAACCCAACAATCGGGCAAAAATGCCCGTACCGGTACAGACAAAATGCCGATTGTTGCCGAGATTCCGTGATTGTCAGACTTGTAAGTCCAACAAAATTGTAATGCAGATTTGTATCGATCTCGGGAATGATCAAAATTTCAATTAAAAGAAAAAGTCGAAATTCGCGTTTTAGTTGAACTGTACTATGTCCGACAGATGCAAACCTCTGCAATAACGTCAGTAACTATTATTTTCGAGTAAGAATCGACGAAAATGAGTATCATACAGCAACGTAATAACGGCGATAACGCTCGCCATAATTACAGGAATAACTGCCATTTCATCAGCGTAACGTTCTGTAAAATGGCTATAACATACCAATGTAAATAATTCTGATAGAGTCTAACATTAGAGAAAAATAAGGTGGGAGGGGATAATAATTCCATCGGTGGTTTGGGGAAGACTGAACGCACGCAGGTTCCATGATTGTCAGGAAATTTTAATCACCGCGGGATCAATGAGAAATTTGTGGGAGGAAAGTTGGTTGTTTTCAGATTATCTAGCGCCGTCAGCAAAACGAGGGCTATAATGCGCCGAAACATTCGTCATTTGACAAGCCAACATACATTTACAAACACCCATGCCATACGCGGAACTCGAACCCGCAACCTCCCGGTCTAGAAGCTAGCACGCTAACCACTATACTGTTTGGTCGGCTGTGGGAGGAAAACTTTGATAGGTGGAAAAATAAGAAAAATTCACGAAAGCGGAAAGATCGGCAGAAGCAATCACATCCCTGCATTAAGGCAACAATAGGCAAAAATGACCATCACACCAACGTAAATATCAACGCTAGCATCCAATATATCGATGGAAATCGCTGAAATAGACGCGATTGTATCGACGTCACAATCTACGAAATTGACAATCACAAGCGTAAATCTCGGCGATATAGACAACTATTGAGGCGCAAACCTTAGAATAGTGATTAATAGGGACTAAAATGAACATCACAAGAATGTTAATCTCGGTGAAAGCTCCCTTCTTAGCAGCGAAAATCTCGGCAATAACAAGCTTAACATCAGAGTAACGTTCGGCGAAACTAACCACCACACACCAGAATAAACAACATCGATAGATGCTGGCAATCAGCAAGAAAATTGTCATTACATCACAAGTTTGGGGAAATCTGAAAGTATGTAGGTTCCTTGATTGTCAGATAAGCAAGTAAACCCAATGAAATTGTAATGCAGTTTTGAATCCGTCTCAGGAATGATGGAAATTTCAAAAAAAATAAAAAAATGCTGAAATCTAAAAAAGCAGAACTGTACCATGGCTGACAGGTGCAATCTCTGAAATAGCGTCAGGGACACATCACGAAAATGAGCAGCATGCAAGAACGTGTATCTTGCCCTCTATAATCACGAAAATATCGGTCATTTTACCATCGTAACGTTCAGAAAAATGACCATCAAATATCAAAGTAAATAATGCCGACTACTATAATATAAGAGAAAAATGAGGAAGAAATGTAGTCATTCCATCGGCGATTTGAGGCAAATCTGAAAGCAAGCAGGTTCAGTGATTGTCAGGAAATTTTAATGCGAAAAGTTACATGGTCGGTCTTGCGGTCCGAATTTTCAACGTTTTTTTTTTTTTTTTTTGTGTTTTTTTAACTTTTTCTAATTTTTTTTCAAATTGATTTTTGTATTTTTGGTAACAGTGTATCTTTAATGGTCAAAATTAAAAGTTTAATTTTAATTTCGGAAAATTCCTTTAAACTTTTTGACAAAATCCCTGATAATTCCCTGATTTTTCCCGAAATGCCGAATTCCCTGACTTTTCCCGATCTGTGGACACCCTGTTTTTTACACTTAACTAAAAAAATTAACTACAAAAAATTTACAGTTTACAGAAAAAATAATTAATAGTTTAAAAAACTAAAAATATGCTTTAATAGAAAACCAAACTAAAAAGTAGAAAATAATTAATAGTTTAAAAAACTAAAAAACACGCTTTAATAGAAAAGTGAACTAAAAAGTAGAAAATAATTTTAAATAAGTTAGAAATAAGAATAGAGTGATTAACAAGAAATATTTATTTTATCATAAAAAAGCGTGGGGTGCTTGATCTCAATTGTTGTATATATATTGGTAAAAGTAGAGCCATTATGAAAATATCTTAAAAAGCACCCCACGCTTTTTTACGATAAAATAAATATTTCTTGTTAATCACTCTATTCTTATTTCTAACTTATTTAAAATTATTTTCTACTTTTTAGTTCACTTTTCTATTAAAGCGTGTTTTTTAGTTTTTTAAACTATTAATTATTTTTTTCCTGACAACATCTAAACTTTAGTTTTCAATGAGAATCCAATTCTTGATTTTTCTCCACACACCAATTAATTGCTTCTTTTACAAACTGACACTTATTCAGCTGTTTTATTTTGCTTGTTTTTATTACCTATTTTATGTTGATACAAATGACAGAAATTCACATGTAATAATCCAGTCAAAATGACATCAGAACTCTTCTGGAAGCTGGAACAACTTATTACAGCAGACAAAGATATTGGTATTCTTAAAATAGTACTAGTATTTCTCCCCTAATTTTATAAAAACTGTGTCCCTATGAAATTACAAATTATCTTATATTTCCTTGACAAGTCTCAGTCACCAGTACTTTTGCAAAATTTCATTATAAACTAAATTTAAGGAAATTAGTTACATAAAAATTAATATGATACATAACAAGTACTCTATCACAATTCTTATATGTATTGGGAAGAGGGGGTCAAGTAAAGTCCTACCCCTGATTTAATGGCAATTTGTACGAGTGAGGAGTAGACTTGCTAGCATGATTTTATTCAAGAGCTGATAATACAAAAAAGGTAAAAGGATGAAGGCACAATTTATGACCTGATGGAGATTGGGCAGAGAGACAGATGGGAAGATTTCATGAGGAGGGACCCTCAAGTGCAATTGAATATTTCATAAAAATAAGAATCATCCAATTAGGAGGTAAAACACGAGCAGAGCAAAATCTTGGATACTATTTCTCTTCACTTTTTCGAATACCATGTTTTAACAAGTCAGGTAGCTACTGCGTTAATTTTCAAGGTAGAAAAAGATTGCATACTAGACAAGATGGAAATGCCTACCATTCAGCCAAGAAAAAGTTCTAAGCTACAGACGTTCAAGAACCTCCATGTTCAGACGGAAGGGTGATCCCAAGCAGCCCAAGCCCTTCATGACTGCATTATCGACACAGCCTCAATCGTGACCATTGATATGTAGAAGGCCAAACAACTCTGCCATGTTTTTCTTTCTACACCATCAGCAGTGGATACAATTTTACGCTATCTCGAGCTAAAATTTATTTAGAAGTGGATACACTGATCTTCAAATTCTGCTTTTATTAGTCGTTCGATGGTAATTATGGACGATATATACATTTAATATTTATGTAAATTTTACAAAATGCTGAGTCCTTGTTCCGTTTTAAAATACAACGGGAACTCCAGAACTGGTGCTAAGATTTCTATGTTCAAATTACCTTTCAAAGAAAGTGTTAGAAAAAAATGGTGGCGTGCAATACATCAAAAATATTTTGTCCCAACGAAATACAGCAAGGTGAGTGTTAACTTTTTAATAAAATCTTTAATGTGTTTTTAAATATAAGTGTAGAATTTTTTAGAAGTTGTTACTAAAGTACTGAAAAGAAATGCTAAATATTTACGATAGTGATAACTTTTCTTCGGTTTCAATTTTTTTGTTATTTTTCAAATGAAAGTTTAGGAAACAATTTGATTAAAATTCCAAGTACAGTACGAATTCTATGCCAAAGTGATTTTCGCCAAAAAATGACAGCAGCCGTCATTTTTTTTTAATAACAAGTAAGCAACCTATGATTGACATCATTTGATGCTGTTTTATGAAAACAATTCTTGGCACAGAATTCGTACCGTACTTGGAAGTTTTACCCAATCTTTACTAGCCTTTCAAAATGACCAACATAAAATAAAAATTTAACGTGGAAACTTTTTTCTTATTTCAATCTAATGTTTTGTTAAAAATTTGATAGTTGTTTAGATTTTTTTTCCCTCTATTTAAGGTATGCGAGCTGCATTTTCATCCAAATGATTTTGTACATTCAAAAGAGGCATTTGATAAGAAGACTGGATAAGATTAGATTTTGTAAGGTGACAGTACATGCTTGTCTTGCAAACATTGTAAATTGGAAAAAAAAAAGTATATACTATATATATTTCCTCCAAATACAGGTTTTTTTAAAAATACGAGCCTTGAATTTAGTTGTGGTATTTAAGCTGTTATATATTATCTGTGTAAGTTTATTGTGTATATTTGTTGTATTTTATCAATTGTATATATTAATGTTTTGAATTAATATTTTTCTTGTTTCTTTTCACACTTCAAACATTTAGAAATACTTTAAAATTACATAAAAAAAAAACATATAAACGAACAGAAATTATACTTGATCATACTTATACGGAAATAGACGAAGTTTAAAACCTCAAGTTGTACAAAATTAGTGTTTTAACCTTCTGAGGGTCATGGGCATATATATACGTCCTTTGATCCCCAGTTTTTCCAGCAATACACAACCTTTTTAAATTTATAAATAAAATATTTTTTAAATCTTTTTAATAGGATGATAGTTTAAAACCTACTTAAAACAAAATAAATAAAAAATAATTTGAATCAGAAATATAATTTAAAAATTATTGCCGGGAAAACAACTGTATAATTTCGCCCATTCCCTTGACGCTCAGAGGGTTAAGATGTAGGGATAATCTAATTTTTTACATTGTCAAAGAAATAAAATAATCCAATTACTTGAAATATCTTTACAAAACGTAAAATAAGGAAGATAAAATATTTCGTCACACAAAAATAATGTCTTCCCTCACTATCTGAATGAAAAAGTGTATCCACCACAGGTGACGTCATCATATTAGTTGGTTGGCCTTCTCAATATCGGAGGTCACGCCTCAATACCTCAGCAACTTCACCAATTCTATGTTCAGATGGCACATTGAATTGATTCAATTCATCCATAAGCCAGAAGTCCTTCGTGACTGCATCAGTGACATATCCTCGATCTTAAGAGCCCACACCAGCTGTAAGTCAAAAAAGTTCCCTGATAATTCCCTGATTTCAATGACAGATTTCTAAAAAATTCCCTGATTTAAGGGCAAACTTTTTTTCAAATTTCTCCAATTTTCTTAGGTTTTCCAGATGTCTAGACACCTTGATCAAATAGAACATGTATGCTAAAGAGATAATATGCAATTTTTTTAAAAATAGTTTTGCTGGTATGAAAAGTTGAAATTATTCCGTAACATTAAACCTCTAGTGGCTTACCACTACAAATCTCCATCCATGTAAATAGCGCCAAAATATGGATAAACGTGCCTTAAACAATAAAAAAATTTCCTGATTTTCATGAAATTTTAGAAAGTTCCCCGACATTTCCCTGATTTTTTCCAGAATCAGAAAGCTCCCTGACATTTCCCTGATTTCCAGGTTTTCCCTGTTCTGTGGCCACTCTGCTACACTTCCATAATTAAAAGCAGAGAGATCTAATTTGCTGCCAAAAATGCTATTGAGCAATTAGAAATGATATATATACATATATTTTTTTAAACTTTTATAATGTTTCTCTTCCTTGTTCCATGACTCCAATAAAAAAGAACTCTTTGTTCCCAGTTTTTGACCATTTAAATTAATTGTGTTTACTGCGGGTAACAAGCTCGCCATAGCAGTTGGTGCTTTTTATGACCAGCAAATGTACTAGCTAACCACAACAATACATAACACTAGAACTACGGATCAAGCAAGAACACTTAATATAGATAGATATATATACTTAAATCCTGTGCATGAATAAACTTAAATACAAGACACATATACAAATTAAAAATGTACCTTGATTTTAAGAGTGGTGGTACAGGTTTAGATCTGTGTTCCTTATAAGTTTTTCGGAGTTGCAAGATGCTTTCACTAAATGCCCTGCAATTAAATAAATTTCTTTACTTTATAAAATTTACACACAAATGTAATGGCTTAGAACTGTCATGGAAATACAATCAATGAATCCAAGATTAAAATGCATCAAACGCCCCATGTTTTTAAAAATTTCGTGGAAATGGTCTGTCAATAAATTATTTTTGTTCGAAATGCTAAAAAAATATTATACATAAAAGTTTTTAAAAATTGAATAACATCTATGTGGTCCACCAGCACTTAGAATATACGATAAAAATGGAAATTCTGAAAAAAATGCATCACAAGTAAAAAAAATGTAAACGTATATTCTTATGAAATAATGCAATTGGACTGTTTTTTTTATAAAATAAAAGGATACATAATCATGTACTGCTAATTTTTTAATTTCAATTTAATTCATATAAGTACACTCGTTTAGTCAATTTTGGCCGTTTCGCAGATTTCTCCTTTTTTGTCGATTTTGTGAAGAGATTTTTTGGAAATTGAGATTTTTAAAATTCACGCCATATGTATCATGCAATTTCAAAGCAAATATCAGTGTAATTTAGTTTTGTGGCTTACATTGTATTATGTTCGTTCTTGTGGGAAAACTTTATTGCTCCAAAGAGCTAATGGCATACTTTCTTCTGTAGGGTACCAGTAGTGGTTTTTAAAGGTACTGATTGCCCTCTCATATAATGTGGTGAACAGTTTGGTTTAATTTTGCTACTTGGGTAATATTGGTAAAGTCTAAGTATATTAGGCAAAGCTTTACATACTCCATACAGACATCTCACTTTTTTCCCGAATCGATGGCAGATTTGGCAGTCTGGATTGCACTGGTTCTAAGAATATCAATTATGCTTTTTGCTTGTACATTCACTGACTTGGAGTCAAAAGATTCCAATTCACTATCAAAATATTCAAGATGATTAAAATTGTCATGAAATTGTTTAGACCAGGTTATTTTTGGTGACTGGGAAGACTTTATTTTTAAGTCATCAAACACATGAGACAAAATGACTTCTCCAACATGATAACAGCAAGCTGACCAAAGAAGCGCATGCTCCAATTTCTTTTTTTCACTGATGAAGGCAGCAATAACTGGCCTGTGTTCTAAGAAGTTGTGTCAAACATTATGTTCACAATTATTTGTAAGCATTGCCCAGAGGTGAGCTGCTTATATATTAAGTCAGCAAAGATATGATTGGGCCTCATTAACGATTAGTTTCTTGAGGATATGCTGATACACCAAGAATCTTTTGCTAGTGAACATTTCCAACGACAATGGTGATATTTTCGTCTGTTTTGTACTTATTAAGTAATGATGTTGAAAGTTTTGCATCTCAGTGCGGAGTTAGATATATTTAGGGAACCACCACTGCACCTTGCAGGTGTTTTTGAAACACCATTGCAACTTGGCTGCTTGATCTATCTGCTGTTGTGCAAGATACAATCAATTAAGGTGTAGCAATATTAATTTTGCATTATTATTAAGAAGTTTTATAATTTTTTGCAAGCTTTTCATTCACTGATTATTCTGTGATATTTACTTTTTCATAAAAACAGCTTTGCTTGTGAAAGAACTAATTTTGCAGACTCCCATACAGACCAATTTACTTGAACACCTTCAATATGATGTCATTATACCTTAATACTTGCAAATTGATTGGAAGTTTGAAGCCATTTATTTTTTAATCATCACAAATTATCTTGCCTACCACCAAAAACATTTTGAAAAAAGAATACAGTGTTACCAGTGGCAGAGTAAAAAAAAAGTAGAGCGAATCACGGCTGTGATAATAAACTTTGTTTATGTTGCTTATCGAAAATTTTAATGACCTAAATATTAAAATGTATTGTAATCTAACTGAACTTAAATATTGAAATGCACACTTCAACACACTTTAAGAGTGGTGCAGGTTCCTCTATTTTTTAATAAAATATAAAAAGAATGTAGTATAAAAAATACTGAATTTTTTTATTAAAATCTGAAATTTCTAACTTTTCGTGGACCCCCTAAAATTGTTTGGAAAACAAAAAGAATTGGTTGGTTGGTTGTTTTCAGATTATCTGGTGTAGTCAGCAACACAAGGGCTATAAAGCGCCGAAACCTTCGTCATTACAAAAAGAATTGGAATGGTAACTTTTTACAGATAAATGAAAAATTTTAAGAATGGGGACAAAGTTATTTGTTTCCAGAGGGGCGTTTGATGCACCCTATTCAAGATGTATGGGATATTTTAAAATGCAATGAAAAAATTTATACTCTCTCTATTATATTTATATTCTCTTAGTAAAACAACCAAGTTTAATCCATATTTTTGAAGCATTAATGGAGAAGAACCTATACTAACAGATAAGCTTACAGAAGAAACAAAAAGAATAATAATAAAATAAAAAACACCATTTCTTATATCGATCAAAGAGTGTTCAGAGGAAAAACCTTTGAATTGTCTTGATAATTCCTGTCATCACTACTTTTACAATAATGCAAATGTACCTAAACTTAACTATTATCACACAAAAGGCTGTTGGTATATTTTCTAAAAATTTTAAAATTATTAATACAGTCAAACTCCGTTAACACGAAGTCGATGGGGGTCGCCGAAATTGTTCGTGTTAACGGAATTTCGTGTAAACGAATAAATTAAAGTTAAATTTTAAATACAGAGAACTGCTTATACTTCGAGTTAAACGATATTTCATGTTAAGCGATTTCGCGTTTATGGGGTTTGACAGTAAAAACATTATATAACTCTTAAAATAAGTTATTCAAACTGTTATTGATAGAGAAATTAAATTTTTTCTAAGTGTAAAGAAATCAGAATAACATTAATGATATGTGATTATTGGCTTTCATGAAAGGATTTTTAATTCAAACATTTATACTATCTGATTTATGGAAATTTTTTATGTATTCCCTGATATTTTCAAGTTTCCGCAATTTTTGCTTTTTATGGGCTCCCTGAAGTATAATGAATAATATAATAAATACTTTCTTTCAGTCATTGTTTAATCTAGCAATTATTGTTGAAGAAGACCTGGAAGGAAGAAAGAAATTATAGTAAGAACGCTTCACCAAAGCAACAAAGAAGGGCTTCAGTCATCAAAATTTGCCCAGTTTATTGTGATATCACAGGGTGGCCAAAAAATGCAGGAAAAAAAGTTCCCTGATTTTCCCGATAGATTTCTACAAAATTCTCTGATTTTAGAGCAAACTTTTTTTCAAATTTCCCCAATTTTCTTAGGTTTTCCAGATGTCTAAACACCCCGATCAAATAGAACATGTATGCTAAAGAGACAATATGCCATTTTCTAAAAAAATAATTTTGCTAGTAACGAAAAGTTTAAATTATTCTGTATAATAAAACTTCTAATGACTTACCACTGCAAATCTGCATGTACATAGCGCCAAAATATGGATGAACGTGCCTTAAACAATATAAAATTTCCCTGATTTTCATGATATTTTAAAAAGTTCCCTGATTTCCAGGTTTTCCCGGTTCTGCGGCTACTCTGTATTACGGTTATTCATTATTGGTGCCTAAGCTACCTCCTGGCAATAGTTTCTGATTTGTCGAAATTGATTGACTTGATAGTACATAAGTATCAAAAAAACAAATTTTTAAGCATTTACTTTGGTAGACAATTGTATTCGAACTGCAGATTTTGTTTGCCATAACTAATGCATTTTAATAAACTGTTGGCAGGTTGCAAACTTTTTCTAATTCGACAAGTCAACTTCAGTCACTCAATAACTAAATTAGTGTTCAATAATTTCAATTTGATTTCTAGCAAGCAATAATAAATTAAAATAACTAAGAAATATTATAATTAGATTCATAGTTTGGAAATGGAAAAAAAAAAAAAAAAAACTTTATTAGTAAAATCATTTATTGAAAATATTTTGAAAGAAAAAAGTAAAGCAAAATCTATGTATTTATAAAGCAAGAAGCAAAATATAAGTACTATATTCAAAGCAAAATATAAGTAAATTAAGTACAAAATAAAATTAAGTCAAGTACAAAATAAAATTAAGTACAAAATTTTAAAAACTGCATGGTGCAAAAGTATAAAAATCAGTGGTAATTATGAATCAATATATCAAGTTATAAAAATGTACCAAAAGAATTCAACTTGTTCACCATACACTCATAATCTTATCACTTACCTATGCCACAACCTATATGAGGAGATGCTGTTCAAAGCTAGTTCAGTAACAGATTTTAGAATTTTCAATAAATTTGCAGAAATATTTTAACTTATTTAAGCATCTTATATTTTTAGTCAGAAAAAATATTTTCAAAAAAGGCATATGATTTAGGTAAAAAATAATATAGTTTACCCTGTAGAGGTACAAGGTCTATAAAATGCTTCAACCAGACGATTAACAGGTTCATCTGAAATAAACAGTGAATGAGAAATAGGGAATTTTAGTGAATTAATATAACCCGAAATGAAAATGAACATTAAAAATAATAAAGGAGGATTTTAAAAAAAACTCTGCACATATCAGCATCGCAAAAAGTAAAATTATTTAACTTCATAATAAAATTGCAGACTACCTTTGTAAGTCAATTTTGTATTCTTCCTTTAACCGGGTACAAGCATACAACCTATAATGCTACAGGTACAGTACACAAAAAAATATCCGAGCGATGGCTATATCTTGTATTCTAATAACAAAAGTCAAGTACCATTGTGAATTGTGGAAGGTCTTTATTAATTGTATATAATTTTTTTTTTTATCATGAGGGGTCATCTATATACTAAAACTAAACCAAACTTTAAAAAGTTCAATGGCAACCCCATAATATTATACCATATTTAGATTTAGAATCCAAAAAAACCCGTCTAAATACCAAATTTCATAACTGTCCAAATGAGTGGTTAGTAATTTAAATGATGTAAAAAAAATGACAAATTAATGTAAAAAAGATCATTTGTTTTTTTAGCCATAAATTCTTAAATATTTAATATATTTTTAGCAATTATTGTTTTAAACGATAGTTTGTTAAAGACCAAACATAAATAACATGCAACTTTTGTATAAAACAGTTTTTTAATAATTAATTAATAAGAACAAGTTTTAAATATATTAAGTTTAAGTTATAAGTTTAACATATTTTTTTTTTTGCTTCCATTAGAATTATCATGATCAAAAACCCCTCCAGAATTGTTTTTCATTCCATTTTGACATTTAGTTCTTAATATTTTAACAAAAACATAAAAAAAATCACTTTAAGGGACTGTGTAATAGATTACATCTTGAAGCATGCAAAACGTTCTTCCTCGCTTCAAAGAAGTTTCCCCTCAAAATCGGCCAAACATTTTCGCTCATAAGTGATGTGCTTCTCAACATAATGAACTGAAATTTGGTATCTAGGGTACACAAAGTATCCTAAATCGAATGAAAACATAAAAAATAGGGGTTTGTATTGAAATTTTTAATGATAGAGTTAAATTTACTTAGTAAACAGCTCCCTAAGAAAGAAAAAAATTGCCCCAGACATATAGAAAATCGTAAACAAAACATTTTGGTGCAAACCGCAAGATTCTACAATAATTAGAACCGAAGATATTAGCCATCGTTTGGATTATTTTTTGCATACTGCACATTATAGCAACCCTATAACAAACTGTAAACATTTAGACTGGACGATACATTTATGTACCATTTAAAAATGCAAACATTTAGGCACAGCACCAACTAGTAATGGAAGAGTTCCATCAATTTATACATTAAAATTTTATATCAGCGTCATTCTCCTCAGAACACTCTATTTCAGCAATAGGAGGAAAGAAAAAATTTAAATCATTCAATACTTAGCAACTTTTTTCTCCCTTAGAATTTATCAATTACAGTTCAATTTGACATTGGCAAAGATAGTCTGATAATATATAGAGATAGTCCATAGTTGATTCCATTAATTTATGTCCACAGACACGACATTTTCCTTGTTATAGTTTAGTTTCGAATAGAGCTGTAGGTTTATAAACATGAGATTACTAAATTGATATATGTAACTGCTAATACTATCAAATAAGTAATTAATAATAAATATTTAATTATTCTTAACTAATTTTATCTTGACCATGGAAATGATGATATGATCTTTACAGTTGCACTAATTTCGCATGTAAATAATAAAATATGATTCTTGTATTGAAAAATAGAATGCACAATGTGTATTGGAACCAAAATGGTTACATTTGACTTCTTTCCAACATCACAGTTGACTTGTTGTGTTAGTTGATGGGCTGTTAAACAACAAAAAAATTGCTATCTCCGGACATGACACGCCAGTCTTGTGAAAAGAGGTATTACATTAATTGTAATGAAATTACTACTCATAAAAGCTTTTGGACAAACCTCATTAACATGAAATCGCTCAACATAAATCCTGTTTAACACGAAGTAAAATAAACTTATCCAAACTCTCCCTGTTCTTAAAACTTAACGTTAATTTATTTGTTTAACACAAAATTCGGTTAAAGCGAACAATATCGGCAGCCCCATCAATTTCGAATTAACGAGGTTTGACTGTACCCAGGAATAAAATTGCTTAATATACCTTATAGCTAAAAATAAATAAATATAGACAGGAAATATGAAGTGACATCAAGATACTGATACTAATAAAGCAAGCAACCCTGAGGTTGCGACAGTCCACAGATATGATAAATCATGTTCGTAGACGTATTTTTTTAGAATAAAAAAGTTTTTTGAGGAGTTTTGATTGCATTAAAGTATATTCTATGGTTAACAGAAATATCCAATAAATATAATAGTGAAAAAAAAAATGCTGCTACAAGTTTTTAAGCGTTTTACGGAGAATGACCTATTTGCATCATATAAAGCATTGATTAGATAATTTATTTTAAATGAAATGTTGATACATTTTTCTTTTAATTTATAAATTTTTATTTATACATTTTTATTTTTATTTATAATTTTTTTTTTTTTTTTTAATTTATGCTTTCATGCATAATATTATATTATTTCTAATGCGTGTTTTGAGGAGTTTTGATAGCATTAAAGTATATTCCATGGTTAACAGAAATTTTCAATAAATCTAATAGTGAAAAAAAATGCTGCTACAAGTTTTTAAGCGTTTTACGGAAAATGACCTATTTGCATCATATAAAGCATTGATTACATAATTTCTTTTAAATGAATGTTGATACATTTTTCTTTTAATTTATACATTTTTCTTTTAATTTATACATTTTTATTTTTATTTATAATTTTTTTTTTTTTTAAATTTATACTTTCATGCATATTATTATACTATTATTTACATTTTCATTTATTTATAATTTATTTTTTGCAATATATTTATTTACATAACCTAGTTTACGTAACAACAAAGAAACTAAAAATCCAAATTATTTGTAAAAAGTTCAGACAAAACTTTAAAAAAATTGTTTTTTACTTAAATCGATGGGTAGTCAAAGTTTGGTCAACGTTTTGGAAAATGTCACACAAAGTCGGAACAAGCGAAATGATTTTATTTTCAAATGTGCAGTAGATAAAATTTCAACTATTTTATAGAAACTCTTACGAATTATAATAATATGAATACTATAAAATATAAATCTTAATATTTGAGGAATTAAATGTTCAAATTGATCCTAAGAGAATACTTAGAATGAAGTATGTTTAACGAATAGTTTCAATTATTTTTTTAAAGATAACCTGTTTTAGATGCCTTTGACATGATAATTTAGTTTCAATTTAGAAATTTGCTCATATTTAAACTTGTTTTATAGGTAATGCCAAGTTAACAGAAAAATCAACTTCCCGCTTTTTTTAAAAAATGATAGTAAACAAATGATGAAATATCCCAGTCCCAGTTACGGATTGCGGTAACGATCAATAACCTATATTTTTAGCTATAAGGGAAATTACTGTTTTTGTGATGTCATTTATACTCTTTGTGTAGGTATGACACTAGAATTCGATATTAAAGCAGAAATATTTCTTCGAAATACTTTCTCTCAGTATATAGCGAAACATAATGCAAGTGCTTAAACACCTGAATACAATTTCAGAGTTTCATTTTTCTGGTGCGATGTATGTATTTAAAAAAAAAAAATGAACACTGTCAAAATAAAACCATTTTTCCTAGTGTTACCCAAAGGCCGGATTTACACGCTACTTACTGACTACTGGCGCCAGTAGGTCAAACATTTTGAATCCGAATTTAAACGCATACCAGTCAGGCCTCCAGTTTAGAACGCCAGTTCTGTGACGTCGGCTTAGCGACCGTTGCGCTATCTATCAGTGATCAAAGGGAGAGCGCACGTGATTGGTTGATCGGAGTCGAGGGCGGCAGTAAATAGAAAATGTTTGGTTTACTGGAACCAGTAGCTTGATGACGTCACTGACTGGCGATAAACTGGAATCTCGACTGGTAGCGTGTAAATCCGGCTTTATTTACTGGCATTGGTGTAATGTAAAATAAAAAGGTGTGGGAACGCTATGTCAGATCGTTACAAACGTATTTTTTTCTGTGTGTGGGAGGGGGAAGAGAGTGAAAATGACAATTTTAAATAGTTTTATTAATACTACTTTAATAATCTCAAAACAGCTACCGAGCACCTCCAAAATTAAGGGGAAAAAATATATTGTGTGTTTCAACTTATTCTTTTACTCAAATAAATTTTTAAAACTATTAAGTTATATGGATTTTTAAACAATTTGCATTGCAAAACTCATTTTAAAAGATTGTTTAACACTTATAAATGGATTATAAGACATTTTCAAGCATATTATTGACACAAATTTCTAAACAGATTTTCTACAACAATTTTCCAAAATGTCAGAGATGCCTTATATGCAATGGGTGCGGTTAAATTCCAAGTTTCTGTAAATCCTCGAAATCTGTTTTCAGAATGAATTCAAAAGATTGCGATTGTTGCAGATGCCGATTGAGAGTTTTATGGCTTTTCTCCTTCTCGAAAAGAAAATGTAGAGAAGTTCCTCTTGCTTGTGATAGACCCTTCCTTTCCTTTTCCAAATTTGCTCCATTAATAAAATAATTGGAAAATTAAAATCCATCAGTCGATTTAAAATTTCTTTATAAAATAGTAATTTTTGTACCATCTCAATCATCTCTAATTTTAAGCGGGATATTTCAATGTAGACTCATTACGTGCCAGACATATAAATTTGCTTGGGACATTTCTGGTTTTTTTTTTAATCTTAATATCCAGTTCGATTTTGTCATTTCGACAGTGGTGACAATAAAAGTCAGAAATGGGTATGAATCAGAGGAGAAAGCAAACTGCAAAATATATATGATATTGCCATCAAAATTACTAAATTTTAGTAAGGATCGGGGGAAACTTCCTCCCCTTATCGCCGCCACTGTATTAAGTGTTTATTTTTTTTATTTTTTTTAACTCGGGCGAAAGATTTTTTTTAGGAACTGCTGCTACATTTTTGGACTAAACTCTAAAATAACGGTAAATGTAAAAGCTTTCCCATTCTCAAGCCGAAAAGCAATTTAATTTTGCATTTTAAAGTACATCTGAATTACTTTCCTACTTTTTCACAGCCCAATTTCGATGTATTATACCCATTTACAAAACCATTAGCAGTTTTATATTAAGGGAAATCAAATATACATTACCGGCCTAAGAGTAAAATGATATGTGTGCAAGAATGAGTTTTGGCGCCCCTTAGAATAAAAAGGGGTCTAGAAAACCCTCCAAAAATGGTATGGCGGATGCTTTATATGGTATGTGTGCAAATTATTAAAATCGTAAAGTTTTTTGCACTAAATAACATTATTTTAAGTCAGGTTTTATTATGGAACCCTTGAGATACTATTTTTTTTTTATGTATATATATAAATTGTAATAAAATTATTTTCATAAGAATTTAATAAAATACATGTTATTAAAATTACTGATTTTTGCTACGCATTAATTTTTTATAGCAGTCCTCTGCTCTTAGAGCAAGCCTTGGTTCCCTTTCGCAACCCTGAGTTATGAAGGGCTGTAATTCGGCTAATATAGCATTATTCAGTACTGCCAAGTTAAAGTGAAACAAAGTTGACAACTGTTCAGTTCTGTCAAAACAAAGTAGCGGAGCGCTTGAAGCCAGTCTCTTTACTGTACTTTCAAGCAACATTTTATCTGTTGAGCTAAACATATTCAAATTCACAAACAAACATACAACAGCGAAGTTAATATAATGGATTTAAAAATCAATACTGTTTTGAACATTTTTCGTGTTCAAACAAGTTATCAGTTTGATTTTCCCAATTTCTGGGAATAAAATAAATATTTCCCAATATCTGACAAAATATAAAAAAGCTCAATTCCGTAATCTCAAAACATCTTAAAAGCTAATACAAAATATCAATATGCTCTTACCTATCTGGATTTTTAAAACCAACCACTTTATTCCGTCAGAATCGCAGGTTTGCTTAACTTTTTGGGATTGTCAAAAAAATAAATTCTTATTGACATTTTTTTTCTTTTCTGGAACGAATTCATTTCTCAGGTCCGGTGAGAGGTTAACAAATAATAATACAAATACAAATTAAAAAAAAAAAAAAACTTTGCATAACTTTTGTTGATAAATCGGTTCGAGTTTCCGTTAAAATTAGAAGAGGAAAAACATTTTTCGAGGAACGGGCGCAATGATCTGTATGAGCTAGGAAGTTTTGGTCCATATATATGACGAACCATACAAATTCCCAGGTAGCACAGCAGTATTGGCCAATGTCGGAAACCGGAGCTCTGGAAGATTGGCCAATCCTGGGTAATGTCGGAACGGCCAGCACCGAACGGCTAACATTTTTGCAATATTGGCCAATATCGCAGTGCGGTTTTGGCCGATCTCGAGGAGCAGTTTTGGCCGATATCGATACGTAGTTTTGGCCGATCTCGATGCGTAGTTTTGGCCGATATCGATGCGTAGTTTTGGCCGATCTCGATGCGTAGTTTTGGCCGATCTCGAGGAGTAGTTTTGGCCAGTATTGATGTGCAATCTTGGGCAATAACGATGAGCATTGGTTTAAACCAAATGTTTTTCTTTTCCCTCAGAAAAACGAAATATTTTTTTTTAAAGAATAATTTAAAATTGTATTTTTATATATAATTAGATTTTTTAAATTATTTGATGTTGTAGATGACTTCTATTTTTAGCTGAAATACAATATGTTCTAATGTATTTTAAAATAAATCTTCCAATTAAAAACTATTGAAGTTTTTATAAGTATCAAATGAATCGAAGAGCAATATTCTATGTATTATGTAGTAAACAATTACTATTGTATATATTGAATTTAAAAAATAGTACCTCTAAATAAAATATTAAAATTTAATGATTTAAATGTCCCCATAAATAGCAACAATTGTTTATTTACTTAGTTCAAATTACTTTCAAAAGGAATATTCATTGTTTATAAAACATAAATTATTCTTGTTTATGCTAAATTTTATTTATAAATATGTATACATGTAATTAGAAAAGGATAAAAAAAAAGACCTCTGTTTAAACCAAAAAAACATGTTTTTTTCCAACCCTGAAAGAGCAATTTTAGCTACTATTTTTTTATTATATCACAGAGCAGTTTAGGGTAGATTTGCCACTCAACATATCTGAACTTTCTTTTTAGTGGAAGAAGTGGTTGCAAATGATAATTCTTATATGCGTTTAGATTCAATTTTGAGCTGTTCAATGTTTAGTAACACATTGTTGCCCAAAAACCCTTAATAATTTGTTAAGTTATACTTAAACATTTGTAAAATAATGTTTTCAACTCCCCTACCAAAAAAAAAAAAACATTTAGATAACAAAATGTCTGACATTCAAGGATTTAGAAAGATACATGCAGTTTTAAACTAGAAAACTAACAGTAGAATTTAAAATCCCTATTGGTCAATCAATACTCATTGAACTTTTTATGCTAAGGTTTCATAAAAATAGAAGGTTGAATTTTAAACTTGTGAAGTATATTTTTTCTGCACCGATCAACTTCATTTATGAAGTCCCTTTTCATTTTTAAAACATAATTTTTCTCTATGCATTAAGAATCAAATAGATAGTAAATAAATCTCATTTTAATGCTTTAGTTCATTCACTTCAATCATAATATTGTAAAAGCAATAAAGTGAATTAAATTGCAGACCCCCCCCCCCCCCATTGAAAAAGTTTTCTCATCCAAAAATTATTTGACAAAAACATCTATTATTTTAAAAAATCCACAATAATATTTACATGAATACCTCGTATAATGAATAATTTTTCATACTTTCATTCCTATTTTAATTGATTTTTAATGACCGATAATTGAAACCCAATATAATTTAATTGATATTTTATGGCTTAAAAACCATGCACTCTTAAATTAATTGTCACTTTCTGCAGTGCATATTTATAATAAAAACATAAATTTAATACAAGCTGTTTATTATAATACATATTTTATTTTACATATTTTATCTTCCTTTGAAGTTTCTACCTCGGCGAAGAAAACGAACCTGAAATATAAAATTATTCATTTCTGTTTTCATTAAGATTACATTAAAATTTAAAAATCAAATTATTGCATCAAACTTTTTCTAGTCTTTAGCTCTTTTTATTTTATCCAAACTCTTTTTGTTACGGAACTGGAATTTGTTATCAATAAAAGAAATCATGCAGTGCAGCATTTACTGCCCATTAAAAAAAAAAAAAAAATTGCAAAATGAAAAACACAATTTTGCACAAAAGCATAAGATTATTAACATTTTGTTAAATTGTTATATCAGAAAACATTTTCTACTAACATTTAAGAAAATAATTTTAAACTGGTATTTAAATTTCAATTGTATATACTGAGCTTGTATGAATTTAATTTATATAAAGTTCTCTGCAAATACGTTTGCACCAACCTCAACCAAGCACACAAAAAAACTATCAATCACGAAATAAATGCTAATTCTGTTTTTTTTTATAAACTCGTTCATTTTTCTTTAGCCGTTTAAAATTGTAATAAATAATTTATAAGAGAGAAAAATCTCTTTTAAACTGTTAAATTAACCACCAAATAAAATCAAAATAAATAGTAAAAAGTGTTGTTGAAAAGTCTGTGATAAAATACACTGTTGCACTTGAAAAGTTATAGGAACTAATTTAGAACATAGTGTTTTTGTTGTTTTTTCTACTGAACTAATTTCTCAATTATAAGCATATGACAAAGGTGATTTGTTCAAAATTGTTTAAAGAAACAGATAATTTTTTTTTTATTTGAAAGACCAGAGATTCTCCATTGCTTATTATATTTTAAAATATAAATTATTGTAACATCAAATTGAAATTGCTTGGATCGTATTGAAATTGCTTGGATCGTTACCTAATTGATTATCATATATTCTTACCTGGTAGAGGAAGTTTTCACGCTTTTTGGTTCACAAACAAGTTTTTGCTCGTTTTTTTGTGGGATTCCAAAGAAGGGGGATCGTCTTTGAAATGGGCTGGAATATTAGTTCGGCTTTTCTTGGTTAATAAATTTTCATCTTCTGAAGAATCACTCCCAATTGAACGAGCAAGCTCAGCTTTATCTTATGCCTGTTAAAATGAATCTAAATAGGAAAATTATGGATATATGCTATCTCAAACTAGTTGCAAAACTTTATATACAATTTATTTATACAATTAAATATCTTATTTAAAGCACTTTTAATATAACTCACTAAAAAACCAATCTTCAGTTTGAGAAATTAAAATAGAATATTATTTAAATCTGTTAATAAATATCTGTTATTCATGTCCACCACTTCAAAAATCTACACCATCAAAACTTGAACTGATAAGTAGATCAATGACTTATGAAACATTATTTGTGATACCTTGAATTATTTGTATATACTCTATACAAAAATTGTAATTTAATTACTGTATGTACAATAGATTTTAAAATTAAATGTTTGCCATGTTATACTTGAGGGCATATATTCTTTAATCATGTTCATTCCCCCCTTCCCCATTTGTTGCAAACTACCAAAGACAACTTTTGTCTGAGATGAACCAAGATGAAGGAATTACTTCTACGGGTTCTCCATTTCCATCAATGAACCCTACAACAGTATATTTCTTTATTTTAAACTGAACAGAATAACAAATTAACTATTGAAAGGCCATACTGGCATTTTACTGCCAAGGGAAGGAAGGCTACAACTATTACACTTTTCATTCCAAGACAGAAAATAGCACTAACAATAATACTTGATTACAATATTTGATGTTTACTTTTCAAATGGAAAGTCTTTTCTTTAAATGAACAAAACATTTTTATTTTATAAAAACAACATCTTTGCATAGTATGTTTAAATTAACACAAATGAAGTTAGGCATTCAAAATATATTTTTGTAGATATTTCAAAAATTTCCATTCATTGCTCTTTTCTGAGAAATCAATAATTGCACAAGACAGACCTTTTAAATAGGAGAATGTACATATACAGTAAAACCCTGTTAACGCTAAGTCGATCTGGCCACTGAAATTGTTCGCTTTAACCGAATTTTGTGTTAAATAAATTAACGTTAAGTTTTAAGTACGGAGAACTGCTTTTCCTTTGCATTAAATGTGATTTTATGCTAAGCAATTTTGCGTTAACAGGGTTTGCTGTATTTTTTCAAAAATAGGAGGCATAATAACATTAGTTATACATATTGTTAAAATTGACATTTTCTAGAACATTTACTTTTTATGCCAAGCGGTTGATTGAGATAATGCACCCTATTCCACACCACCTTTGAGATTGAGTAATAGACGTGTTTTAATTTAATGTGGTTTCCTCAATATGCCCAATTCACAATATATTCTATTAACAGAGCTAATCATGGAGCTTGGATATTGAATTTTATAAGCAATATAAACTAACGATAACAAATATGATAAATAGGAAGACAAACTAGAATGTAACATGTAGTATAAGTATATTTCAATGATGAGCATAATTTGAAACAAGCAATGGAGGGGTAGGGGGGAATGGCTAAATGAGTATTAGTTTGCATCCGTGTATGGATGAGATAAAAGCTGAAAATCTTGTTTATATTTTAAACAGCAGCATTAAATAAATAATTGAAACCAACTCGATTCCTAATCAAGTTTAATGTGAATATCAATCACCTTTGTCAACATCGCTTTTGTAGATCAAACCAAGTCGGCAATCAAGTATCGTTGAAATTAACTAAAACCAACTTAAACCAATAATGTAATACGTAGATACCCCATGAAATCGACAAATTATTGTGACAACACTTACCAGTAATAAGTTTTCGATCCAATTTTAATGTTACTAATGACCGTCGCGCCGGCGACATAACATAAATAAACTTAGTAAACACACATCCGGGCACTTCAGTTCCTTCAGCCACTCGGTGGCGATTCTTTTTGAGAAATTCTGCGCATCGTTTTAATATCGCATTCGGCCAGTTTTGGCCGTAAGTCGAGATCGTTCCAAAATACATGATTTTTTAAAAAATGCTTAAAACCGTGGCAAAAATATCACAAAACATATTAATGCAAACCTTCCTTTCTTATACATAAAATATTTTAATTTTAAAACTGTCGATCAACCTTTCAAACTTTTGAGTATCGTCTATCCAATATTGGGCGAGATTGGGCAATATCGGCATCGAACGGCCGATTTTGCGCCATTCCACATCGGGATTGGCCAATGTAGGGCTGATATTGGCCAATACTGCTGTGCTACTTGGGTTTGACTTCTGGAATTCCTCCACAATTACAGGTCATTCGTTGAAGAAGATAATTGCCATTGAATGAATCTTAGCTAGATGTAAACATATGTTAGTTAATTTCTAATGAAGGAGAAATGGACTTGGGTGGGTTGCTGCGCCTCTTTCAAGTGTTTTACAAAAACTAGAACTTGCCTGATCAGCTCTGAAGTTGTGGATCGCAGACGAAATCAAAGTTCTCACGAAATGACTTTTTCGTTTACTTACTTGACTTTGCGTTTAGTAACACATAAAGAGAACAAAAAATACAAATTAAAAAAAAAAAAAAGATGAGGGAACACCGTTCCCCCTTCTAAAAAGGTAAAGGATCGCCGTTCCCACTCGTTCCCGCTCCACTACACCCCTGGTTGTATATATATAATTTAAACACTAACGTGCAGAAAAACAACCACTTTTAGTCTGATCCAAAATTTCCCGCCAACATGACAGCACTTAACATGTACCTTCATGTCTAATTGTCAGCATTTTGTTAAACATTCTGGTGTTTACCGACAGCCTTTGTCTATCAAAGGAGGGAGGGCGATGTTTTAACGGGAAAATTATTTTGTACCTTGGATCGGAAGTGGGAGGGGGGAGTATTAACGGGAAAAAGGTTCAACATTTTAACTATAGGTGTGCTTAGCAATGAACATTTTAAAGAGTGAAGCGAGCATGTTTTGGTTAGGATCTGTACACATTGATAGATTTCGCAACGCAGAGTCTCGTACTTAGCTATAAATAAGAGTATAACAAAAAAATTTATTATTTTATCTACAATGAATTTTTATTATAATTTTTAATTAATTAAAACTCCCCGATTTTCCCCAACCTGCTAGCCTCATTATTTTAACATTTTCTATTCTAGTATTAGTTGCCACTAATTACTGCTTTAGTATTAATTGTAATTAGTAATAATTGATTAGTTTTTAACAATAGTAACACTAAGAGGATTTCAACGATAGTGAAACAGATCAGATGCAAACCTGCAATCAACCGGCTAATGCCACGTAAAAAATAAAACTGATTTCATTTGGGTTACTTTTTAAGTAAGATCGATAAATCCCAAATTCATGCAAACGTATATTCTACTTTCATAAGATGACCTATGTTCATTTGTTCATGAAGAGCACAGACTGTTCAATCAACAGTTCGTTCATGCATATCTTTTGACGTATTTGATGTGAATGTTCTATTTTGTAAATTTTTAATTAGTAAATTTGATGCGTTCCTCTGTATACAAGAGGAGGTAGTAAATATTATTAAGGAAGCATATGTGCGCTTATATATATTGAGAAAATGTTTTACATAAAAGTATAAAGTACAAGTTGTATTCGTCTTACTTAAAAATACTACAAATACTTATAGTACTACAAACATCAATAGAAGTAATTGTATACCGAATTTTTTTCTTTCAGATCTTAAATATTTTACGAAACCCATGTAATGAAAAATTGTTTTGTTCGTATTAATAGAATTTATTTCCTTGGAATCATAAAAAAAATGTAACATGTGCAAAAAAAATTTCCTTTAAATTCGAAATTTTTTATTTTCTATTGTTTTGAGCTATAAAAAAATAAAAAATAATAAAAAATAAAACCTCTTGCAGTCGAGCTACCAGTCATCATGCTGCTAATTAGAGTCTAAAGTTCGATGTATCACTTTCAACACATCAATATTTTCGAATTAAATTAATTCGTAAAATTTAGTACGTATTTTTCTCAAAAATGAATGAAATATATTCAGAGTTATGAAAAAATATTTAATTTACATAAAAATGGGTACATTTTACTCATTTCCAGTAACCCATTTCTTAACAGCTTAAAAATAATCAACGCCAACAATTATAAAAATACGTAACTGATTATAAAAGGCACCTTTTCTATTTTGTGGTCACGCCATATAACTACATTTTGCTGGTGTCGTGACAAAAACAAACAGTGACATTTGCCAACAGTGACAAAAACCAACGTTTTAGCTGTCAAGGGGAATCGGTCCCCTTACTTTTAGGGACCGTCCACATATATTTTTACCAACCTCATTGAGTTAAGCTGCTATGTTTTGTTGGAAAGCCGTGATACTAAATACTAATTGTTATTTAGGTCACAAATTCAGAAAAGGTTTCAAACAAAATACAGTTATCATTCTTGTGATTTTCTTTTATTTAAATATTTGTGATACTTTTGCCTACACAAGTGGTGCAATTTGTATGTATATTGCTTTAAAAGTTCCTAAAATAAAAGCATTATCGAAAAAAGATTCTAATTTAAAATTGCATTGTCGGAAAAATATTCTAATTTAAAATTACATTATCCAAATATTGTGACAAAAAAAATTACCGTTACCTTAAATTTTAAGTGTAATATAATAAAGTTTAAATAACTAAGTAATAATGTTTTGACATTCTGTAAAAAACATCTATTACTTATTGAAGCGAAATACACTTAATGAAATTTCATAAATTTAAACTAGACAAACAAACCATTCAAAAAGAAGTTCCATAGTGTTTCAATAGCCACTAGAGTATATGCTTTTTTAATGACACGTAATTTAGTACTAATGTGTGAAGAACGAGTATTTATCCGTATTATTTATCATTTTTTCATATCTTAAAAAGAAGTCAAAATAATAATTTTTACTTTCAATTATCCATATGTATACATAGGGTAATGAAAGTATAGTATTCGGTAACGTTTCTCGACGTTTTGGAACATCCTGATTTCAAAAAAGTGATTTAGAAAAAATGTCTGTCTGTGTGTATGTGGTCAGCATACCTTCCCGAACAAATTGACCTACGATGTTCAAATTTGGTGTGCGTGTTGGTGGCGGCCGTGGGACCTACCATTATAATTCTTCGTCAAAATCGCGCATGCGTATAAGATAGTTGTCATTGAAAATATCATGTTTTTCCGTAATTGCTAAAAAACGGCTCAAACGATTTTGATTGAAATTGTTGTGGTAATGCCTCTTACGGTGTTTTAAACACCCCTACCTCCGAAGTTCCCGTAAAAATGCAATAAAAACGTAAGAAGTTGAAAAACGAGTATATTTAACACAGAGCTCTCTGCCCTTGAGCGTTGCCCATCAACGATTGATTTTTATGAGTCTTTCGCACAAGAAAGGAAAATGTAATGTCTAATGAATTAAATCACCAATTTTGCCATTTTAGAATTCTCCCCCCTCCCCCCAATCCCCCATGCAAAAATTATCGTCAAATTGGCCATTTTCTTTCAATGGGTGAAAATATGAAAACGGTAAGTAACACTATGTTAAATTTTTATGCGATGGCCAATATTTTAGTGTAAATGAAAGTTGTACGATGTTTCACACCTCTAGTTTATGTTAGTATCTGTTTGGCTGTTTGCAAGTCAGAAAAGTAAAAACAATGGGGCAACATTTTAATAGGACTTAAATTATTTGAGTCATAAATAGTGAAGTATATTAATTTTCCTGACTGGAACTCCAATAGGAAATTATTTTAAATTACCGTGTTCAATCATGTAAAGACGCTTACATACAACTTTTGCATTACTACGTCGAGCTAAAAGCATGGAATTTAAAATATACAGATATTTGGTACCCTTGAACCCATGATACTTGTCCGAGCATGGACCAAAACCATAACTAAATTTCCTTTGCAGAATTTTTTTTATTATTATTTTAATAATACAAATGGTATCACAGCAATCGTTATGAAAGGGTTAGTAATACTTTTTAAAACGTGGCAAAATGCTTCGTTGCGTGTTACCGAGTTTAATAAAGTAATTTCACACATGTTGCATACAATACTTCTTATAATCACGTACAAAAAATAATATACAATGTTGGCAATTCCACTCAATGTTTCTGAAAATATATACCGTTATACTAAGACTATAAAACTCAAGCCCGGTCGTGCTGTAAAATGACTTTACTGCTCTAAAGTGTTATTTTCGCCACGATTTCTGATTAACTAAAGTTAAATTTTGTGCAAGTTTTATAAAGAGTACTTTATCGCACTAGTGTGATAATAGTTATTTATGCAACCAGTGGGAAAGTAATACTTTTTCAAACGAGCTAAAACGTTTATTTGACGAGGGAGATAGCACGAGTCAAATAATTTACTGAGTTTGAAAAAAATATTTTCCCACGTGTTGCATAAAATATTTTTTATAATCACGTGCACAAAATATTTATAATGCATATATTTATTAATGTTGGCAACTCGATTCAATGAATTTCTTCTGAAAATATGTCATTTCAATGTCAAGACTGTAATATTTGAGTACGAGGTGTGCGAAAAAGTTACTTTCCCGTACTCTTTGCGAAACAGTGCTATTTTCGCCACAGTTTTTGGTACAAAATGATTAAAAAAATTACATTTTTTCACTTTGTTATAAAAAATATTTTATTGCAAACATTGCAAGAAAATGTTGCTTTCGCCACAATTTCTGATTTGAAAAAATCTAATTCTTTGCACGTTGGTATAACCTTCCTAGGTTACTTAGCTATTAAGTTACTTATTCGTTGATTCTTATATTTTTATTATTTGACTATCGGTTCTTAAACACAGACACTAAACAGAAATATTTACGTATTAGCTGAATATCCGTGCTTCACTACGAAATTTTACTATGTGCAACTTGTTAGCTAGCTGCGAGGCCCCGCGTTGCGGAGATCTATCATTAGTGTATAGATTCCAACTTTTGGGCAATTCGCTCGCAAGAAGGTTCATTGTAACTCAAAATCAAGCTCATTTGTTAGCTGAAGAGTTCATTGACACATAAGCACACTTCACTCAATAAAAGATTTATTGTTATACAAACTTGGACTTGCTCTGAACAGTTTATTGCTACATAAGCATAAACTCGCTTCACTCACTAAAAACTAAATGCTACGTAAACCCCTAATATTAGAAGCCAGTTTCCCCCCCTTTATACAATACCCTTTTGAGAATATTTTAACACGTGTTTCAGAAAAGCAAAATTAAGAGGCCAAAACTATTTATGTTGACATTTTCAGACCTCTAAGCCTATTTTATAGAGTTGTTAATATAGAGTTGCCTTTCATATGACATCACATAATTTTTTATCCATTCGAAAAACTCATAAGTCAGCAAATCTTTATTTACATCTTATTAATTCTACACTGTTCTGTTTGATCAGTGTAAATAATTTTCTAAAAGTATTGCAGCTGATAGTACTTAAAAACTGTTTTAAGCAAAATTAGATAAGTTCATAAAAGAATTGTTAATACAACACCCATTAACCATTATATTAATTTAATCGTCTCTAGAATTTGATGTATTTAAAATTAATGACATAATTTTAAAGATATTATGCCAGTTCATTTAAACTTACAAAGGAAAGTTTTGGATTGTTATTTTAGAGGAAATTTTGACATTTTACATTTGTATTATTTAATCAAAGACAACTTTATTGTTAAATTTATGTTTGTAATGTATAGGCCTAAGTTACATACATGTAGAAAATCGCCATCGCTTTTCCTAATGTTGTGTAATAACACAGAGATCATGTATAAAAATTATACATGATGGATATGTAATTAATATAGTATAATTGGCATTTTACATGGGCATCGCAAGGAAGTGCATGTGTATATAAAATGACAATTGAAGATTAGAAATGGAAAATGGCCCAAGTACCAAACAAAATCGAAAATCTATTTTTTAAGGAAAAATGTTTTCAAGACCAAGCTAAAAGTGGAGAACGCCCAAAGTTCGAACTCCAGTTGCAATAGTTCAAATTCAATTTGATACTTAGTCATAACCTTAGGTACCAATAGGAGTGTTTTTCATTTTTCGACTCTCCTGGAAATTTTCTTTTTTGAACTTAGGTCGTTTTCTATTTCTAGTCCTCAATTATATATTACATATTTCTTTTAAAATATAAATTAATTGTTTATATAAATTAATATCAGTCTTTAATTATATTGAACTTTTTGTTAACATTTTATAATGCATAATGGTAATTTATACTTTACTATAAAAAATTTTTTATGTTAAACTGATTTTGAAAAATGGTTTGAAGGAAATTAATGAAATATGTTTCTAGAATTTTAATATGTATAATAAACATTGAATAAACAGCACATACTTTTTTTTACCATTGTAGAATAATATCTTTAGTTCAGCTTCTGAGTGTAAGAAATAGCTTTTAAACAAGAAATGATGTCACCCGTTTCTTCGTATTTTCCAACTATTTTCTTTAACCTCTCATCAAGTTTTACGTAATTTTTTTTCCTTTTTTTCCCTTCAATGGCTAACTGTGTTTTCATAAGCATGCAAGATGAATTTTCTGCCTCTTTCTTTAAACAAAGGATAACGTCCTTGATTCTTGGGTTCCAAGCAAAGTATTGACTTTGTTATGCCATCCCTCAACAGCATTAGTAGTTCTATGTCGTCTTTGGTAGCAGCTCCATAACTGGACAGGTATCTCCTCATTTTCCAACCACCTTTCGACAAAATAGTCAAAAAACTCGGAAAGCTTTGCACTGTTAGGAGCGTGTATCTCCATCCATCCGTCGTATACTGTTTCAGGAAAGCAGCACACATGGATATGTGAAGGCGGACCTCTTCATTATCTAAACGTATCAATCCAATATCTTGCACTTTCCGCCATAGACATTTCTTCATGTGGAAATAGCAACCATGTATTTCCACTTGAGGGAACACTTCTCTTAGAGCAGACATTGCAGCCGCTTCGAAATCTATCGTTACATTTATGGGGTTCCATTCAGGAATAACTTGAATGATGCAAAGAAAAAGTCCGACATATGTGTCTTTTGTCTTGTTTGGCAAAAGAGCAAATAGAACGGGGTGTATATTTGTAACTTCTTCTGAACTTCCATAGTCCGCATGAATAGTGTAGATTTGTTTAAATTGCTTGCTGCATGATTTAAAGGTGCCATCCATAAAAAAATCTGTGTGGCCCTTTAAACTCTCTTTCCCATTTCTCCCACAAAGAATAATTAATCTCTCTCCAAAGTTGTTGTCTTCTAAAAGAAAACTGCTACCATCTTCCATCTTCAAAAGTTCAGCTTCAAGAATGACGTCTTCTCGATTTTTTGCTTCTTTCAAAGTTCCATTTGCTTGGTTTCTGTGGCGATATAAACTCCTTTTTGTTTTTGAATGACTTGGCATTTCCGCAACGAAATTATAGCCTTTGTTATGAATTCCACCCAATTCAGAAGAATAAATATGTTCAATAGGTGTATCTTCCTCACGGGCTCTTTTCTTAGCATTCTGAAGACTTCGTAATATTTCCAGGCGTTCGACTTCAGGAGGTCCGCACAAATGCTCACTAGTGCTGACAACGTCGCCATCTTTACTGGAAAGAGTCCCTGGACATCTTGATGACCTTCTTTTCGAGCAAAACCAAACATCAGTTCCGTCTTTTTTCTTTCTCACTAGATTGTATGAATGTCCCTCACAATGCGCGGATGGATGTCCTTTGTTGTTAGGTACAACATCCATGTTAGCAATAATTTTAGAGCAAAAAAATCTAAAACACAGGAAATATGCCCACTTGCGCTATACACGTGTGCGCGACCAGCTTTTGTATGTGCAGATACTCTGTGGTACAGATATTCTCCCCCCTTTTGGACTTGACCCACCTTTAAAACTCTTAGGGGGGGGGGGGGGGTTAGCGCTAATTGACCTTGGTTGACATTGGATGACATTTTGCAAACCGAAACTTTTAAAGAAGTTCTGAGAGCATATTTTGCCAGACTAAAAGAAAAACAAAATCAAGTGCGTTACCACAAAAATAGTAGGAGCTCCATGAAATCTCTTTGCAGCTGTGAAAATAATCCAATCCAACATATATCTCAGAACAAAAATATAAGTTTTAATTTTATTTAATTAATGTATTTTGGACTTAAGTATTGTACTTCAAAATATTCATCTAACATTTTCATCCGTGTTTATTTGTTTGTAGCTGGAAAATCAGCAGAGCTATAATTTACCCACTTACACTAATCGAATCGAGCTGAAACTTGGCCGATAGACTGGTTGTCGATGAAAATACATACTTACGTTTTTTTACTGCTTTTCCCCATCAAATGCTTCTTCAGGATTTTTTAGAATTTTTATATAGGTTTAATTTATTCAATTATGGCAGCTGTCACTTTATGACTGTTTTGCCCCCTTTGGGGTTAATTATTTATTTAACAAATGTCATGATTAAATGATTAATGGTATAAAATACTTTTTTCTGATTATTTAATTTAGTTTTTGTTTTAACTACACCTAAGCTTCTTTCTATGTATTAAATAATTAAAATTTAAGATATTCAATGATTTGAAATATTATTATTATTATTTTTATTACCTAAATTTCATTTGCTTTGAATTATTTGTACATATTGAATTATTTGCTATATTTAGACATATTTAAGAGGACTTTTTATAATTTCCTACAAGAAAGAAGCCACTTTTAAAAATTTCTAAGTTGCAATTAAACATAAAAGTTGGTTATGCATATAAAAGATTTATATTAAAAACTTTTTTTATGAGTTTTCTTTCTTCTTTTTATTAATGGTATGCACGGAAAATATGAGTTTGGGGGACAGCACGCGACTAACCGCGTGACAGAAGGTCGGCGGCTTAACCAAGGGTTAAAGATTCTGTGGATTGTTTAAAATGTCACATTATAATTTTTTTAAGAATATGAAAAGTATTTCTTCTTTACTGATCTTCTGAAACTAATGTTAGAAAGCGAGAGTAATATTATAAAAGTAATAAGTGTAAATATTTGAAAAATGCAAATATTTCAAATGTAAATATATTCGACTGAATATTCTTATTACTCATTATTACTTAAAATGATTTTATTTTTATGTTTTGTTTACATGCAAATGATTTTGATGCAAATGCAATTACACTCAGTGGGTCAATCTGAAAAGTTCGAGTTGAGTGATTTAAAAAATTATCATAAAGATAAAAAAATACAAAAGTGTGCAAAAAAAAAAAATCTTGATAAATATTGACATGAATTTACAATAGTTTTATTTAGTCATAGCAATGCAAAAAAAAATTATCAAAATTATAAGCAACGAATCCTTCTATCCACTGTATTAAAAGCATATGTTGAAAAAGTTACTTAATACATATTAATTTAAATCGCCAATTGATTTCGTTAAAAATTACTTTAATTTATTTACTTAAAGTTACGTAAAATAATTTGTTTAAAAAATATACCCAAAATAAATTAATATATTATTAGTTAAGTGCTACGCTGTATTTATGGATTTAATCGGTAAAAAGTTACTAAAAGATGTAGAAGTCGGGAAAAAGATGTCTATGCCCCCCCAATAAAATTTCTTGGCGACGGCCCTGTCTGTCCCGCAAATGGGTATCGCGCAACTGAGACGACACCAAATCACAGTAAAACTCGCAAACGTAACACTGAATAGAATGGTCAGAACCAATTTTATATTTTATATGGCCCCTTATCTATTGCCGGGAGCATTTCTCAGCCCCCAATGTTCCCTATCAGCACATCTACGTGACATTCAAGACTTAGAGGAGCGGCCATTTTTGGTCACCAACTATTTTCATAGAACACAGTATTCGGAAAATATGGAGTGGTTCAGTATTTCAAGCTATCCATCCCCCTCCAAGGAGAGGTCGTAAATTTTAAAAAATGTTGGCTAATGTCGCGATTTTCGGTTTATGGTTTTTGTCACTCGTTGGTTTTTGTCGCACAACCCATTTTGCTACCCCTGCGTACATTTATCAGTTGCACATGATTCCCCATACTTCCTTAACGCTAAACAGAACAATACTGGGTACAGAACATGAATATAATTTATTGTTTTGACTTAAACCTTTGCCCTCGAAGCCTTTTTCGCGAGGAGGGACCAGCAACTCGAGACATTTTAAGTTCGGTTGGCGTTTATGGATTTGCTTTATAGAAACTAAACACAGTCTTTGGCCTTGCATCAAATTTCCGCATCAAACTTAGTGGTCTTCTCGTGTTTCGGTATCCAATCGTGTGGAGCCTGAGCGGCGCCGCTCGAGTGCAAAGGGTTAAATGTTGCATACAGACTGATAGACGTACGTTTTTGTATGTGCCGTAATACGTGCAGTTACAAGTTAAAAATTGACTTTAACTTACGAAGCAAGAAAGGGACAAATATGTAATACGAAAACTACTTTATGAATTCCAATAAAAGCGTTAACTACACTCACCTCCAAAAGTTAAGCACGGGGCGGTAAAATGCGAAAAAATAGACAAGTACTGCTTTAATTGACACGACATGCTGCAAGTAAGTAGCTCTATGTTTATTCATGAAACAAAACAAAGAATTACAAACTGAGACAAAAATAATATTGAATTTTCATAAATTTTAAGATGACGTCATATTTGTGTCATTTACAAAATGATGTTTAAATTCAAAACAGACCACACAAATCGACATTAATAAGGTATGTGAGCACTCTCCACCTGTATACAAAGTGTACAGCCTGTGATCATGCTTGTTACTAGGTGATCAACCACCAGAGTCCAATAATCGCTCTTCCTCCTGTAGGGCAGTTTCTAAATCTCTAAGAGTGGCTGGAGGTGGAAAACGTGTACATACAGCACGGCCAAGGGCATCCCAAAGATTTTCAATTGGATTAAGGTCTGGCGAGTAAGCCGGCCACTCCATACGCATAATCCCCTCATCAATCTTCAAAAAGTCGTCAACGATGGCAGATCTATGGGGACGCGCATTATCGTCCATTAAAACGAAAGGAGGACCAGCTGCTGCAGTGTACAGTTTCAGAATGGGGTCTAAGACTATCTCGATACCGTAGAGTCGTCATAGAATCTCGCCTGATGATGTGCAGGTCGGTGCGATATCTCAATGAAATCCCTGCCCAGACTATGATGCGTCCAACGTAAAATGCGTGATGTTCTGTGATGTTCTGGGGCCAATTACGTATGCCTTTTTCCCTCCAGACCCTTACACACTTATCATCAGGTTGTTGTACTAATCTGGACTCATCTATGGACATAACGTTTTCCCAATCAGCAGGGACGACGCGAACGGGGGGCGTAGGGGGCGTCTCCCCCCCCCCCCCCCAAGATTTAGAAAGTTGAACACAGTCGGCAAATTTTCGAAATTCTATCGAAACCTTTTTTTTTTTATAAGTCAATCCACAATAAAATCGAATCGAATGAAAAAAAAAAAAATAAAAAAAAAAAAAAAAAAAAAAATATTAAAAATACCGGAATGCATCTTTGCGACCCGAGTTTGACGAATCTGCATTTTTACTCTAGAAATAGGGGTTTTTGTGTTTTTTTCTCCTCTTACATTGATTAACTGCGAACCCAAATATCATCATAGACATCTTCATTATCTCACCCCGTCAAATGTTTTAGAAAGGCGGCAGTCGGTAAATTTCTGAGATCCCTTTTTTAATAATGCCTAGTGAATCATGTTTCAAAAATATTGAATGGAAAAAAGTAAAAATAATTTAAATCGTCAATAGTATTAAAACATCCTGGAAGCAATGCAGAAGTTGACGGTCGCCAATTTTGAATTGGAGTAAGTGTATCCTTTTTGGCAGGAACAGTAAAGACATTCAATGATATCTTCCTGACATTGGTTAATTTTTATGTGTCGACATAAAATGTAATGACATATTTGTAATATGTCAAATAACGCCTCAAAATCCATGATATACACATTAAACGTTATTTACATAAAGTATATATATTGTACATCATGTGAGTTGAATGTTTTATACAAAATTTCAAATCCGAAAAATAGACTACGTTTTACAAAATTATTTCAATTAATATCAAGTAGAGCTCCATAAATGATGTTGTGCACTTTATATATTAAAAATGCATTTCCTATATAATGCATGCCAAATGTAAACTGGAAGGCGATATCGTATTTATTCCAACAAAATAGGTTTATTACAATACTATCTAAATTTCTTTGCGTTTCACTTGCTCAAGTAGCTGTGCCTTGTCCGGCACAACCAGGTTCAAACTATTGCAAATTGTGAAATACCCTTTCACGCCTATCCTCGATTTCGCCACTTTATACACTAAACATTGGTAAGAAACTGTGTTTCAGATAAACTAGATCAGTCAAAATACTTATAAAATATTTCAAATTCGATCAGTAGATATCAAATTAGGATCATAACCTTTAAAGGTAGGAAAGGGAAATGGGAGTGGTTTTTTGGAAATCTCATGTTGACACTGACGTTTCTTTTGCTTCCACGATCAAGTGTGCATATTGTTCTTCCTCAAGATCGGGATAACACTCTGGATTTGAGTACCCTCCCTCCTCTCCCCCTAAAAACACTACAGGTACTGTTCCTTTAGTTTGGATTTTTGTGCTAAAAAGTATAGATTACATTTTTTATAGATCTTAATATTTTGTCGCTAAATTCGAAGTTCATAAAAGTAATGAGTTAGTTGAGAATAATCTACCTTTCTGCATATAAATAATGTTATAGTTTTGTTTAATGCTAAAGTAATCTATTCATTTTTAGTTCCACTTAGAAAAAATTAGCATTTTCAAGATTACTTTCAACTCATTATTATTCCTCAAAACACGAGTAATATTTCCAGAAATTATTGCCGAAAAACAGAAAAAAAATCATTACATTCAATCTAGCAGCAGTTATGGTAAAAATATGTACTATTAACTATTTTTAAGAAGTAAGTTCCTGTGTTTAATGGACGATTCCCGCATTTTTTCCCTTTTTTCTTTTTTTCTTTTTTTTATTCGATTCTAAATGTCTCGAAATGACCATTAACACAAAAATTTCTATTCTCCATGCTTTTTTTTGTTTTTTAATTTGCATTTTAAGTTTGTCTGTCAGATTTTTGCGGGAAAACGGACCTTTATTTTGTGACTCCATTGTTACGTCACCGCTTCCAAAATATCTCCATAGGTCACGTGGCGGTTGCTGCAGTTTTGTTTTGAGATTATTTGATAGATTTTTTTTTTTTTTTTTTAAATGTCTAACATTTTCTACAAAGATTGTATAGTGCCAATGTGCAAAAGCACAACCATAACAACTCCTGACAAAATTTTTATTTACGTACCACGGAATGAAAATACTCGAAAAAAGTGGTGCCAAAAGCGATGAAGAATATGCCACTGTCGACAAAGACTGTACGTTATGTTTGGGAAGATCATTTTGAAGAAAGTTACATTTATGATAATTTTTATATTAGGAAAATTAAAGAATGTTTGCCTTTTAAGTTTAAAACAAGCTATATGTTAGGAAAGCTATTCTAAATTATTGTAAACATCAAGTGCAAAGTAATGGGTTAAAATTCAAAGTCCGGTAAGAATTCTGCGCCAAGAATTGTTTACATTAAACCACGCCAAATTATGTTAACTTGTCATTAAAAAAATGGCGGGGCAGACATTTTGGCAAAATCCACCTTGGCGCAGAATTCTTACCGGACTTGGATATTGACAACGGCCCCCTTTAACGAAAAAATACCGATATTTTCCCACCAAACTTTTTATTCCAAGCACGACAAAACCATTCAAGTTAATTAAAGCAGGGAACCTTACCTATTGGCTTTTACGCCACTGGTTTCCGCTGTTACAAAATCCATATTCCTGCTGAAATAGGCAGCCATCATTGTCGAGTCAATTTTTGGCAAATTGTCCGATTGGCCTCTTACAAAACCAAGTTCCATTTTTGCAATTAAATAAAAAACAAATACCTACAAAATAGGCGACCAAAAATATTTGAAAAACGGCAATTACTAAGTAGAAACCACAAAGTAAATAACTGACACTTTTTGGGTAGAAACCTCACCATAACAAACGGAGCGAAGGGATTACGTAACTGAACCTTTCGGGGCTCTTGACGTCATACTCAAAATCTCCCCGTTTTAAGCTGATCGCAATTTAAGGGTTTTTTTCGCATTTTCTTTTCTTAATGTTTAAATAACTAATTTTTTTAAAGAACTTTTGTTTGAATATTTAGAATCAGAAAGAAATTCTTTATAAATATAAATCAATTTCATTCGTTTTTAAAAAATGCGGGAATTGTCCATTGTTAAAAATTTAAATTTTACTATTAATTTTCTTTTCAAGATAAAATAAAATCCTTTTTTCTTTTTTGGTTTGGAAAATGTGTTAAAAAGTATTAAAAAAAAATAATAAACAAAACGTTTTACTAATTTTGCAATGCAATTATATAGATCATGAGCGCCAACAGGATTATTTTCAGGGAGGTGCAGATCGCAAACAGAAAGAGGCGACATATGTTTTTGTTTAATCATTGATTTTTCGAAAATGGGAATTTTATTTCCTAATTGGATAATAGTTAATAGCTGTGCATTCATTTTCTGTTCGAATTGATAAATTTATACTGATATATTTTTTGCTTGTAAATTTTACACCTTTTCTTCCATATAACTTTATTTTTCGAAAGCCAGAGGGGAGGGAGTGCAAGTGCATGTTTCTTATGTCCCTGGCATTGTATCTGCATTATAAAAATCGTAATGCTTCGCATGGGTAATTTATTTATGTAATAGCAATAGTCCGCCAGAATTTTGCAAAGAACTTTTCCAGAATTTGTTTCATCAACGTTTATACAATTCTAGACTAAAAACTAGCCTATTTGATCAGTATTTTTCATTTATTTAATCCAATGTGTTGAAAAGCCATTTGCACCCACTTTTACGCTTTTAATTAATTTATTCAAAACTGCAATTTGAAAATTAATAAAAAAAAAAATTGCATCGAAATTAAGCTTTGTACTCAGGTTACTGAATTGGTTTAAGATTGTGGGAAATAATCTTCTATCTATCTTCTATCTGCAAGTGATAAATGCTTATTAAAATGAAATGAATTAAAGTAATTTGAAGAAACTTTAACTAAAATACGATGAGAATTTACGTAAAATTTGACATTAATTAAGTTATAATATTTTTAAAACGGTAATTAAACATTAATAAAATTTAATTACACATTAAATAAAATAATTCCCAATTAAATAAACCATGCATTAACAATTAGTTATTCATTAATTAATAATTAATTGTGTATTATTTATCAATCAACTATATATTAATTAAAATTAATTATACACTAACTAAATTAATTAAAATTTATTATAATTTTACATTAATAAAAATTAAGTATGAATTAGCACCTTAATTGATATTTTTACTTTTACACCGGACTTGTCTAAATTTCAGTTGGCAAAATGATGTCTAACGCCCCCCCAACCGAAATTCTTAGTGACGGCCCTGCCAATCAGATACAGTCCAATTCACATGCTGGTGGCACCACTTTAATTGTGCCCCTTTGGATTGGACGGATAAAGGAACACAAACTCGTGGTGCCCGGGCGTACAGACCATTCATGTGTAGCCTTCGACGAACAGTAGTGGCAGATATCGTCTTACCAATGGCGACTGCAACCATATATGTCACAAGTGTGGAAGACGATCTTAGATTCCGCTTGGCTACAGCAGCAATATTTCGATTTTCCGCGGAGGTCGTAACCTTTGGACCACCGGCTACAGGTCTTCGGACAACCGTTTGGCTGGTTTGAAATTGTTTCCATAATCGTGAAATGACGGAATGATGAATGCTAAAGAAAAGAGCAACCTCTCTGATAGACTGTTTTGCTTCAATGCGTCCGACAGCCCGCCAGCTCTCAGAATCTTCCATTTGTCATCTGGAAGCCATAGAAACAGGTCTAGTTTGAAAACAGATCGTACGAATGTTCTAAACATCTTTCATTAGCACTTACATGTAACTACTCCTGTAACCCTTCACAATGCCAGCTTCTTATAATACTGCCTGTTTTGCATATTTCTCGACGCGAAACCGTGATTAGTTATCTAACATATTTGCATACTTCCTTCTACCTTTGCAGCAAATTTCAGCTTCCTTAATTCAGATTGGCTTACGAAAATTAACATTTTCCTCTCCGTGCTTAACTTTTAAATGTCAATGTAGTAGAGTAATATCAATATACAATACAATAATATCTATTATGGTACATCGTATAGTATTTGGATTTATAAATCTCAGGATATAATTTGTATCATTAAATAATATAACCCATAAAAACAAAGTTTTTAAAATAAATCCTGTAAAAAAAGCATTGCCAATTTTTTTATTCATTAACACAGCGCCGATTCTGTAGACAGCGAGTGCTTGGTGTTTGCATCTGATTTTAAATATCAAAAACATTTCTATTAGCAAAATGTGCGGCAAACTATGTTTCAAAGTTTATTTATTAAAAATGAACGTCACTCTCACATCCAGAGTTGTAGTGCTAAAAAAAAAATCGTGCCTCCACGCAAGCTTCCCGATCGTTGCGGTAACCTCAACTGTAGCTGAGACTTTTTAACTATAAAATGCAAATTCATAATATTGTACATAATTTACCTCCCCCAAAAAATGCTAAATACTCTTAATTTATCTATTTATTTTCTCACTAACTTATTTTACAATACATGCATAAAGATTTATAACTTATTATTAATTAGTTAAAAAAAGTGGAGGTGCTTATCGGGCCCACTACACTCCTGCTCACATCTACATCGAAATATTTTTAATTTATTCTGATTAAAACAATTTTATTATTTATTAATTAAAAACATTTTGGCAACAGGAAAATGTTTCTTCAATGGTCGATTAAATCATATTCTACCGTGATTGGATCACAGCAAGTATTTGTTATTCCGTAAAAGCGACCTTTTAGTGACAGTTACAGCCCCAAAATTTGATTGAATGCATTGTCAATGACACCGAATCTATCTAACAAGTTTCAGCCCGATTGGATGACGGCAAAAGGGTTAATTAGTCCTTCGCAGAATTGCGCCCATCGACAAAAATACATACAAACAAAATCGTAGTTAATATAGAGAATTTAAAAACACATAAATCATCACGTTACTTTTGAAATTCACAAATATTCTGGGATTCTATGAAAACTTCACGATTTATATTTCAAAGGAAGGTAAAAGACCTGTCTCAATTACAGAAGACAGGAAAATTTAAACAGCCCAAAAATGCAGCTGGATGCCAACCCATTTGATTAAAACATTCACTGATGTTAAAGACATTTTAGTCTAATTAATAATCCTTCGCAATCGATAGTACAAGAAGTAACAGCTGCTTCCGATTCCACCATGTGGAAAAAGTACACAATTAATCCTGGAAAATTTATATGTAAAAGTAATTGGGGATTTCCATAAATTTAAGATTGTTATGTATGTATTCTAGAATTAAGTGCATTTCATATTATATGCACCTGTTATCACCAGTATAAAAGGAATGTAAAACACTGTAACTTCTATAACAAGTTTTGTAACAGTAAAGTTTGAACAATGCTTAAACTCATTACAATGAATCACATACTGCTGTTTGCATTTGCATTCATGGTGAGTATATCTTTATGTAAAATAAATGCATTTCAATTTTATTAATTGGTATAATTTGTTGGTTAACATTCCAAGTCCTGTTCTGCGCCAAGGCGATTATCGGCAAAAAATGGCAGCCCCGCCAAGTTTTTAAATGACAAGTGAACTGCCTATGATTGCCATAATTTGATGTGGTTATGTGTAAGCAATTCTTGGCTCAGAATCCGTACCGGACTGAGAATTTTAACCAATATTTGTTACCTATGTGCATTGTGAAGTGCAACATCATACGGAAAAACGGTTACGAAAAACGGATCAAAATGTTCAAAATTTGCTCAACGTAATTTTTTAATTTTGCATTCTTTAGCATCCTCTAGTTTTTAAGTTTCCTTTGTCCTTCTTTTAACCTTAATTTGTTTAGTAAATTGTGGCTTCTACACCCCAGTATAATATTTAAAAAAAAAAAAAAAAATTATACTGTCGACTTTAAAAGTTTAAACTCAACGTTTAAAGATTTATGACGTAGCAGTTACAATAAACAATGTCGCTTAAACAAAATCATTCTTATTCGTATTTTAAATGTTTGTTTTTTAATTACTTTATTAGCAATTTATGAAGATTTGACTCCGTAAAATATTATGTGCAATACCTATTAAGAAGTAAATTAGCGGTTGCCTGGTCTCATCCGGTTAAAATATCAAATTATGAACATTTTCTCTTTCACCCCCTGTCAACGATTTCGCCACTTAGCAACAAAACATCGGAATGAAATTTTGTTCCCGAGAATCTGGATTACCCAATATACCTATAGAAAACTGGTTTAAAGCGATTAAGTAGATCATAAGTTATTGCCAGATGTTAGAAAGAGAGAATGAGGAGTTTTTTAACATCTAAGGTAATTAATTATTTTGAAGATCCATTGTGCAAAATTTCCTTTAGATAGAAATAAAATTATAAATTTCAAGTTCTGATCATATTCTTTAAGGGAGGGAAATGGGGAAAAGAGATTTTTCAAAATTTTACGTATCTTTCTTCTTGTTTCGACGTTTAGGTGAGCAAAATTTCATTAAAGTTTAAATAAAACTATAGCTTCTTATAAAAAAAAAAAAAAAAAAAAATACATATAAGAACATTTATAATCAGTTAATTACTTTATACAATACATCTTAATTAGTGAGTCGAGTAGTAGTGTTTACGTTATTTCGTGAAATTGTTCACAAAATAGCGGAATTCTTAAAATTTTACCGAAGGAAAAAATATTTTTGTAATTAATTTCATCCATTTTTATTTAAAATAATAAGCTTAAAATATAATATTAATTATAAAAGCATTTCAAAATAGTTTTTTTTTTTATCAAACAACACTATAAAAAATATTTCATATAAACTAATGGTACTGTAATGGTCACGTAAATATAAACATATACAGGTTGTAGCAACAGGGGCGGATTTAGAGGTTAATCAAGGGGGGTGCGATTATGAACGTGAGTGTTTACAGTGGCGGTGATAGTTTGTCAACTTGGGGAAGAGGGGGAGGGAGGTGTATCATTAATTAGTATGATACTACCAGAGTTTAATGAAACACAAAAATTAGAGGGTTTGACAATCCTCTTTTGCACCCCATGTAACAAATTACTCCGAAAATGTAATAAAAAATTTAATTTTAAAAATTAAATTTTTATTAAATAAAAAATATTTAAGAGCACAAAAAAATATCTCATGCAGATTAGGTGAAGTGTAAAAAGTTCAGCAACCCTGAAAATTCAACTTTTTTATACAAGTTAATTTACCAATACATTAAACATCGTAAATTAATTGATGCAGAAAAAGGCGATACATCTTTTAACAACTTTAGACAACATTGCAGATACGTAAAACTCTACATTCATAAAGTTTTAATAATTTCCAAAGTTAAACAATGCTTTTTAACTCTGTTTGACATCACATTAGTAAATTAAAATATAAGTTACATAAACTTGAGACTACACACTATAATATTGGTCACTGCATTCAAATGAAAATGGAGAGTTTGGCGATATTTTTGGCAATAATTTTTACGTGGGAAGAAAAAAAAAAAGAAGAAAAAAAAAGAATAATAATAATAATAATAATAATAAAAAACGCATAACCGACGAAATTGGTGATGATATTCAATAGACATTACACTGTCCTTTCTTGAACGAAAAGCAGAAAGATATCAATAGTTGATGGGTGATGCACAAGGGCAGAGAGCTCTGCGTTGAATTCATTTCAACTTTTTACGCTTTTATCAGATTTCTACGGGAAATTCGGAGGTGGGGGTGATTAAAACACCTTAAGAGGCATTAGATTCATGATTTCACCCTTATGTGAATGCTCAAACCTAATCGTAGGTCCCATGGCTACCACTAGCCCACACACCAAATTTGAATATCGTACGTCAATTCGTTTAGGAGCTATGCTGACCATGTACTCATAGACATTTTATCTAGACCATTTTTTTGAAATCAGGATGTTTCAAAACCTGGGGAAATGAAAGAAAAATAGATTTTTTTTCTTCTTCTTTTTTTCTAAATGCTATACATTTTCATTGCCCTATGTAAACATATAGGTAATTGAAAGTAATAGATAGGTAAGTAAGAACGTGTTTGGCTATGATTCTCAATATTTTGAAAAGAAGTATAATTACAACATGGAACTCACTTTAAAATGTTAAGGATAAATAACTTTTTTATAATTTAAGAAAGTAATTTTGTTTGACATTGTCAAAGGGTATTTATGATTTTGCATATGAGAGCTTGCTTATACAATGCTTATTCATTAAAAACAGTTAATTTTTATAAGAATGAAATATTTTATTATAATATATTCAAATATTATGTTGATAATTGCATAAAATATCGAACATCAGTGTGTACGGTAAGTCCCTTCTTCGGATCATTCGAACAAAAATGAAATATTTAAAAAAAAAAAAAATTGGAAAAAAAACAAATGTCAAAACAAATATTGTTAAGGAAAAATTACATTCTGTGAAATAAGAAGTAAAATAAAATAATAATAAAAAAAATTAAAAAAAATAAAAAATTACAAAAGTTTAGTCACATTAACACTATATATTGATGCACTAAGACTACTCTAACTAAATTAACATATATTCGAACTTTATAGTAAAAAAAGAGTCAAGGTGAGTGTGTGTACAGTTTTTTTATTAAAAAAAAATTATCTTCAATTATAAGAAAGTTTTTACTATGGCTCTCTCAAGATTTTTTTTTTTATTTATTATGGAAACTTTCTTTTCTTTTTATTGGTTAAATGCGCATCAACAATATTAGTATAAAAATCTATAAAGATTTTCTGCATTAATCCAGTATAACTTTCTTTTAAAACTTTAATATAATTCTAATTTGGTTAGAGGACTATAATACCAAACGGTACGTGTGCTTTATTTCTGACAGCTTCGAAAGTTTTTAAGGTGCAAGCAAGCCATAATTAAACTGGTGTTATTTAGATCAATCCAAAGTCTGTAGAAATTAGTAAATAATTTTGAAATGTTGTATTAGTACTGCTGGGAAAATCTGGAAATGCTGTTTAAACATTATCATAAAATTTTTGAAATGAAAACTTTAAGAAATAACTGTTCGGATTTTTGCTAATTACGCTTCAAGAACAACAATATATTTAAAACTTCATTGGGTTGAATTCATTTTGGTTTATTATTTCATTTATAAGGAATAGCATGTAAAGCGAACAGCCATATAAGCCCTTCTCATCTTAAAGTTTTATATTTTCCTTTAATTGCAAAAATTCTCTAAAAAGATGGATTTTAATTGTACCCAACCTGTACTTTAATGTAAATTTTGAGATTGGTTTAACATAACTGTATATTTTCTCTTATAAATATGATTTAAAAAGAACTTAAATTAGGAAAATGTACTCAAAGACCATCTTAAACCGTCAACACACAAATCCTCATATTCAAAAAAAAAAAAAAAAAAAAAAAAAAAAGCAGGTTTTTCAAACAATAAACTTAACATTATATGAAAATTAGTTTGTTTAACTCTCTGCGTTTTATTCAATTAAAATTCCAAACTAAATTAGTTACAGCAGGTGAAATTGTAATAATAATAATTTTCATATAACCATAGGACCTGCTTTTTCATCACAAGTAGCATCTCTAATCGGTTACATATTGTGTCTCACATTAGATATATTATTAGTCAAATTACCATCAAGTTTGAGTTACACACACAAAAACACATTTAAAATTAGAATTAAAAAAAAAGAAAAGATTTTAACATTAAATGATTTAAATTATTTGTAAGTCATCGGTATTGTTCCTAATATTTCAGTAATTTATACTTAAATAATCAACTCGTACAAAACAATATTGGCTTTTATTTAACAGAGCAAATAAAAACTGCCAAAAGCTGCGAATGCGCAATATTTGCAAATTTGCAATCTAAGCTGAAAAGTTTTGAAATTATATGTTAAATTACTTGATATTCTTCTAGTACCAATAAATGTCGCTGTATCGGATATTTCAAGGCATTACACCGGAACAACGTTAGATTCTGATTAGTTTGTTTATCAAGCAGAGAACATCTACCAGATGGTCTTTCAAGGGAAAAATGGACTTCATCTTAAATAAGAGAAACCTCAGAAAACTATCAGGAAGTAGCTCAACAATCGACGCGAGATTACTAGTCAAAATTTTTTAAGTGTTTACTCAATTTGAAAACAAACTACAGAGAGCCAAATATTGCTCGATCCGGTGAATTTTTACGAGGTGTGAGATTGGAACATAGCAAAATATTTAAAAACGTGTTTGACTATGATCCTGAATATTTTGAAAAGAAGTTAAAAGCTATATGGAACTCACTTTATACTGTTAAGGTTAAATTACATTTTATAATTTACGAAAGCAATTTTGTTTGACATTATCAAAGGGCTTTTGATTTTGTATATGAAAGGGTGCAGATACAATGGGTTAATCCAGTAAAACCAGTTTATTTTTATAAGAATTAAATATTTTATTATAATCTACTCATATACTGATGGTATTGAATTGAGAGCTGCGTTGATAATTGCATAAAATGTCAAATATGAGTGTGTAGGATAAATCACTACTTCTGATCATTCGGTAAAAAATGAAATATTCAAACATATTTAGAAAAAAAAAAGCAAACGTCTAAACAAAAACAAATTGTTAATGAAATATTACATTTTGTAAAATAAATAGTAACATTTAAAAAATCTTATCATGCTTATATATTACTGTCAATTATCTTGCACTGCCATACCAATTGAAGAAACAAAGTCTTGACATCGCACGCACACTCCAACTCAAGCAAGAATGACTATTCCATTCACTTGTCACTTCCACCCCAGAGTAGAGGCATTTTAGTATTTTGCAATTCACAATGGTGCAATGTCACGTGCATGGGAGGGGACAGTATGCCCCACAAGTTTTATTGCTTTGTGTCCTTAGTTTCAAATTCAAGGTCAAGAAAGAAGGGGTCGTTTTAGTTGATCTTCTGGAGAGAACGAAGGAAAACTTTTCTTGGTCCTAATTTAGTGATAGCTTCTTCATCAGAACTCTAAGTTCTTCATAAGAACTGTGCATTTCTGTAGAAATGCAATAATGCTATTGCACTGATTTGATCAAAGCTTTTTCTTAATTAGGAATTAGGCATTTTATTTTCCAATTATAATTAAAGGTTGTTGTTTTTTTTAATATTTTTCAGTGCATGATTTTTTGTACGTAGAATGAAGTTTAGGGGGTGCAATGGCACCCCGATATTAAACCTTTATAATTAATTGCCCTCTGATCAAGAATACAAGAAGTATACCTGCAGATTGCTAATTGCAATCAAAAACTTGCCAGTTATTGGTCCCATCTCCTACTCACAAGTGAGAAAATCGTGCTGAAATTGAGAAATTTTGTAATGGTATTGTGAGAAAATTTTTAATTTGAGAATCACACAAGGGGTAAAGATTCGTTGACCGGTACATTGCATGTCATCACAATCCCGATCTACTCGTCCCCTCTCAAGCCTATTCCTTCTGCTGGTTGTGAAATAAGGATCTCGGTTCGGTGGCTTAAAAACCTGTATTAATGAGGCATGAAAAATGACAGAAAAGGCCTAATTTTGTTTACCCCCTCTAAATCCATCGATATTGATATTAAGTTAAAAATAGATCTTACAAATATTAAAGAAATATCATTTTTTTTTTTTTTTTTTTTTTTTACTTTGAATTTGGAGGAAACTGCCATTTCAAAATAATTTTGACGAGATACATCATGGGGGGTGCGGTCGCACCCCCCCGCACCCCCCCTAAATCCGCGCCTGTGTAGCAATATAAATTACTTTTAACTAGACTTTCCTGCTGAGTGTTGATTATGTTAAATTGTCTCAACGTCAAAAAGTATATTTTACTGATAGGCAAAATACGAAGATACGTAACTCTCATGATAATTATTGTCGTAAATGTGAGTTGTAACACCTAGCAAAGGGGCGTTGCTCTTCTTCTCAGAATGAAGTGTTGTAGATAGCATTTCCAACAATTATAATAAAATCTTTAAGATGAGGTGTCAGTTCAGTACTTTTTAAAGTAAGATATGAACAAAACAACACTTTTCCAATCTTCTTTTCAAATAATCTGAAACTTCTTTTATATTCAAACAAATCTTTCAGGTCGTCCATTGACCATGGAAGCTTAAATTTTCAATAAAAGCTCAATCTTTAATTTTAACGACAAGCGTGGTATTTATATAATGTATGCATGCAAATATATGATGTATGGTAACATTATATGATGTATGGATACAAAAGGATAGTTAAGATGAGACAGGTATTTAACAAGCAGCAAAATGATTGTAAAGTCAAAAAGCTTGAAATTATAGTTACAAAATTTTCCCAATTAAACGAAACCAAGGAAAGTATTCTTAATCTCAAAAGACTTCATTTAAAACTTATTTCATTAATTCTTAAGGAACTTTTTATTCAAACTTATTTTATTACCTAATTTTACTTTTTATCCCATACTTTTTTGATTATTACTTCACTTTTCTATAGATTACTACTCAAAACACTAATGTGGATTTTAAAAATTTATTCTTTTGCTATGTATGACACAAATCTAATTTTTAAATGTAATCATGTTTTTATTTTTTACGAAATGTAAGCAAAAGAAAACAATACTAATTTTTATAGCTACAATTTGGAATGTTTCAAGTAAAAGTACTATTATTGAGTAATAATAAGATAATTTTTGTAAAATTAAAAACATATTTTACCAGGGGAAAAAAAAAAAAAAAACTTCACAATAAACCGAAGTCATACGCCAATTTCTTCATTTCATTTGACTTTTTGAAATGTGAACGTTTTTCCCACCTTCCATCTCATACGTTAAACGTCATTACACATTAATTATTAGATACGAATCCCAAAGTAATCTAAGAAGTAGATCTTATTAAAGGAATCTTGTTTTTTATTACAGGAATTAGCCTCTGGTTCGAGAGACACAACAGTGAGAGAGAAATTTACGTTCCCAGATCATCAAACATCTACGAAATCCAGGGAGGACCACCCTCCTATGGGAACAATTTCTAGTTATACGCATGTAGAGCAGCAAACATCTAAGAGTGTAGAGGGGGTACCTCCCACGGGAACAGTTCCTACGCATTGGTCTACAAATCAAAGATTTCGGACATCTAATCCAAACCTGAAGCAATCTCCGACTCCTTCCAAAACTTCTCCTAGACCTACCAATGAGATTCACACGGAAAAACCTGATGAAAATCCCGATGATGCTTGGCTTCTTCAAGCCACCAGTACTCGTATTTGTTTCGAGCTTGTTCATTCAGGTAAAGAACCTTCAGAACCTGAAACATCAAGTGAGCACTCCATTCATGAATCGTGGCATACCTCGACAGAGATGCCAAGAACCACGCGTCGGAAGTCAATATTGGACATTTTCAATAGTACTTGGAATCCATTTTTATGATTTCCTTTGATATGTATTAAAAAAAAACTCAGATAAGCTGGATTGATTTTCTTTTCAATATATTTTGGTAACGTTCTTTTTTCAATCTAAATGTGTCAGAAAGTAAATTTGAAACAAGACTTTAATGCGATCATGAAACACTGTTTAAAATCCTGTCAATTTTCATACAAATGCTACCAAAGTTTTGTTAGTATAGTTTTGTTCTATCATATCTACTTTAAAGATACTTAAAATTCCTTAATATTTAGACTATAAGGGGAATTTAATACAGCATGATAAGCAATTCGTCTCCATAAGACGTTAGTTTAAAGTTAAATGACAGTCATTTATACATCTTCCTGGAAGCAATATATGATGTTGTTAAGGGGAGTTGGTACCCTCTACTATACCGATAATATTAATTTGGCCTATTTCATATACCATTTTCTCAGAAAGTATTTGACATAGAAGCCCAATTTTTTTCAGTGCATTTAGCAGGCACTTGTTGTTCTAGTGAAGTTAGTTTTTGATTATGATTCATTTACTTAAAAAAAAAATTCGCAAAAGTCACTCAAATTTGTTAAAAATCACAAGTTTTTTTGCCGAAATAGCCAAAAACAAAAACTATTTTTAAAATAGCAACAAAATATCACTTTAGTATGGGCAGATACATAAAAGGAATATGTGGTAAAAATTTTAGGAAGATAATTTCTGCAGTTTCTGAGAAAAAGGTACATACATAAAGAAAATTGTAGTTTTGAGAAAAACGCATTTTAAAGTAGACTTTACTTACAGTAACAATTACCAATTTTGTCTTCAAAAAATTATTAAAAATACTTCTAGTTAAGGTATTATTACAAATGAGGTATCCTTTTAAAAGTGATAATTTAAATTTTGATACACAATTATAAACTCGAAATTGATTATTTTTAAGTTTTTGGGTACTAACTCCCTGAGAAAATGATCTCAACCAAATTTTAGAATTTTTTTACAAGTTTGATGCACCTGAAATTGAGTATGAGTTTTTTATTGTATTTTTTCTTTTTATACCTTGTAATTTTTATCCTAACGTAAAAGATAAAATTAATAGCGCATTATAGTAAATCAATTAAAAAAGACATGTATTTGGGAAAACTCCTTACTTGAATAATGTAATGAATAATAAAAAGAACTCTGTTATGACAGTGCACGTCTTTGTCTCTTTCAACTTAAATTCTTTCTTAATTAATGAAAGGATAAAATTAAATTTCTTATTACTTGTCAAAATCTTATTACATAACCATTTAAATAAAACATACTTCAATATTAATAATTATAAATAAATTATTTATCATTCAATGACATAGACGTCGCTTAGTTTTGATTTGAATCCCTCCACCCATGATTTTAATTTTTTTCAAATCTCAAGAAAAGTGGAAGAAAAGAAGATATCAGCCGTAAAATATGAATTTTAAATTATTTATTTCAGCAGGAATAAATTCATAATTATATATTAAAAGTACAATATCTACAATAACCATAGATCTATGAATGGAATGTGTCTGTTGTTTATTCTATTATCAAATTTAATAAACACTTTTACCGCAGTTATAAACAATATTGGTAATGAAAAACTGCGTTTTGTTATGTTCAAATTTATACAGATCAATTTCTTTCGCATTGGTTTGAAGAAGGTACAACCATTAAACGTATATTGTCTTACTACTGAATACTTTGTCAAAATGAAATTTCGATCTTTAATAGTAATTAAAATTAACCAAGTTTTGCATGAATTTTGGTAAAATATTTTTAAAATATGTTTAAAGTAAGCTTTCATTCTACAAACAATTTTTTTTTAATGACAAGTCAATAAAAAGAAGGTCAGTAAAATAAATATAAACATTACTAAAATATCATTTGAACCCCCCCCCCCCCCAAACGTTAAAAATAATTATATTTAAATAACAAAAGATCTCTAGTATTCTGGGATTTTGTATTGAAATTTTAAACTATACAAATGACAATATTTTGTTTGATACAAAAACTCAGTTGTATTTTCCAAACAAGTACAGTTTAGAGTCCACATCGGTCAATACTCACAGAAACTTTTTGTTGTCATAAAAGTTTTATAAAGCTCACCTGATGGCTATTTAGTTAGCGCTCTGAACTCACATGCCAAAGGTACCGGGTTCGAATCTCGGGTATGGCATGGATGTCTGTTGTGGTTCAACATCTTCGTTAAGCTGTAGGTCCCGGGCTGATTAGCCGTCATTGTTTATAAAAATAGGTCATTAGGCACACAAATAAACAAATAAGGCTTAAAAAAATATAAAAAGTTGAACTTTTATTCACTGATCAACTTTAAGTTATGAAATGGCACTCATCATTATTATAAAATTATTTTCCTCCTTGTATTATACTACTAATAGATGTTAAATAAATATTGTTTTAGGGATTTAACCCATTCATTTTAAACCATAATATTGCAAAATTATAATAGCAATATAGTAGTGGATTGAAATATCAGACACTTATATTAAAAATTACTCTTCTCCAAATGTTATATGACAAAAACATCTATAGTACAGGAAAAATAGCCCAAAAATGGACAGTTAAGAAACAAAATTCGTTCATTCTTGAAACTTTGGTCGTAACATTTTTTTGGTAGTAGAATACAAGATCCGATGAGTCCCCAAAATTTAAAGGGGTGGAACACTGTTTTTGTGAGGGGAAGGGGGGGGGGGAGGGTATTATCCATTGAAAATTAAACTTTCCCATATTAGTTGAGTGAGGTATCGATTTTTAATCATTTTTTGTGCTGAATCGAATGAAACAACTTTCAGATAAATTGGAACACTCCTCTTTAAGATGTAATAGGTTTTGTGGGTAAAATACTTAAAAATCATTAAATTAATTAAGCAAAATGCAGTGAAGGTATTTTTATTGAGTAAAAATCAAAGTTAGTTCCTCGATTGGTAATTTTTTAAAGGAAACTTTTCTGATCAATTAAGGCGTACAATGTATGACACCTGCTTATTTAATTTTGGATTCCAGTGCTCGATTTACTAAACAATAGCTACAAACAATTTCAACACTGTGTGAAAATAAAGGAATTGCCTTAAAAACAAATCGTCAAACAAATTGCCTTTAAAATGCTGTCTGATGTCCACGAATTCTCATTCCTCGTCTTAAATAAGCTTTTCCTAATCAAAGTAAATGATTACGCTCCTTCTCCTTATATTGTAGCTTGGACAATCAAAAAATGGTGGAAAATAGAAAATATTTCCGGTTTGCAGTGGTTTTCTGAAACAGTTATAGGCAATTAATACAGTGATAAATCTAGCATTATCACTCTACCTTTTTTTTATGCACCTCCTTCAGTATCTTAAATCTGTATATACAGCTTTAGTGATGGCAATTATGCTGAACAACTTCCTGGTTTGAAAACTATTTTTATAGCTTTTGACTTGCCTTTATATATGAAGGCATTGGATAAGTCTATTAATTGGCATTAACTCTGTCAGTCCCACCGTAATCATTACTGCTAAAAGCTGTGATGAGAATAGGAAGATTTCATTTACTAATGCCCTTCCTTGGTTCAATTGGATACATAATGGTGGATTCTGGGCTACAAGAGTTGCTGTCTGTTGTGCACGCTGAAAATACTACAAAACATATACTTTCAGGGAGTGCTTGTTCTCATGCTGTCAGAGCATACATTTTGTTGGCTGTAACTCAGTATAATTTACATCTGAAGGACATATACAAATGGACCAAGAGTGGATGGGCAGCGAAAGGAGTGATAGGGTATTTCAAAAACTCTATCATAACAAGAGAAACGATTTCATCAGATTCTAACATTATAAATCTAACAAAAAAAGTGTGGGAAGTCTTGGAACGTATCAAGCAGAGAAGTTCCACAGTTAAGTTGTGGATCCATTACCTTGAAATGGCAACACTGGTAAGAAAATTCATACTAGCAGAAAGGACTGGTGCTTGAGAGACGCATTTGATGATTGTTAAACATATGGTTCCATATTTTATTGCAAGGAAATGCATTTACTATTCAAAAGCATGCCTTATTTATTTGCAGCAAATATCTACTCAGTTGCAAAAACATATGCTTCTGTCTGATTATCATAAGTTTACAAAGGGATATTTCACTATTGGGAGAACCAACAAATTTTTCAGTGGTATTTCACCGGATATGGTCATTGATCAAACTGTTAATCGAGAGTTCAAAGTTGTGGGAGTTATTGTTCAAAGAGGGTTCATTGAGGATGTCTTGAGTTCACATATTTTAAGGCAGCGTTTCTCAACCTTTCAGTATCCGAGGCCCAGTTTTCAATCATAATTTTCATCGCCCCCCCCCCCCTGCAATAAAATGTATACAACAATTATGTATATTGAGTATTTTGGATTCTGTTTCTGAATTAACTAACTGCCAAAACAAGAGTGAAAGCGAGCCAACGTTAGCGAGAAACCACATCTGTCATTTTGTCAAGCGGGCGGTGAACACGACCGATGCCGTCTCGAGCATGCGCTTAGGAAGAAGGAAATGTTCAATAACACAAGTTTCAATTCCAGCCAGTCTTATTCGAGTCGATCCTTCTATCGCTATAGAATCTATCGTGAATGTATATGCTATATTATGTTTAATTGCAATTCACCATATTAAATATTAACGGCTGCAGATTTATGCAGACTCATGGATAAATTTTTAAGCGAAAGTAAGCGAGCATTAGACGATAGTCAAACATCAACAAGTACACAGACGAGAGTGGATCAAAAAATAAAATCAAGAAAATATTCTCAAGACTACTTAAATTTTGGGTTTAATAGTACTGAAGTAAATGTAGAAGAAAACCCCTGTGTATCATTTGCTCAAAAATATTGGCCGCAGACAGCATGAAACCTAATAAACTTAAAAGACATTTGGAAATGCTTTATAGTGTGTATGTCAACAAACCCAGAGAATTTTTCGAATTAAAATTAAAATCATATAAAAGCAAAAATCATTTTTTAACGAAACTTTGTGAATAAAAAAGCTTTAATTGCATCTTACAAAGTTTCATATAAAATAGCCAGATGTAAAAAAAAACCTCACATCATTGATGAAGAACTTATTTTGCCTGCAGCAATTGAGATTATAGAAACTATGTTTAGAGAAAAAATTTCCAAGCAATTGCAGTCCATACCTCTTTCAAACGATACTGTTGCTCGTCGAATTGGTGGTATAGCTGAAGATGGATGTACAGTGTCAGCTTTTCCCGAAGTTTATGACAAATTGTTTCCAATACAGCTTGATGAAGCAACAGATAGTAATAAAGATGCTCATTTAATTGCCTATGTTCGATGTTATGATAATATGTCAGTAGTAGAACTACTTTACTGCAAACCAATACAAGTCCAAACAACAGCACTCGCATTATTTGCTATTTTAAATGATTTAAGAACAAGGCAAACATTGAATAGAAAAATTGTGTCAAAATATGCATCAATGGTACTCGTCCAATTTCTGGAAGATCCCAAGGTATACAAGCACTTGTAAAACAGAAATCGCCTCAGTGCGTCTGGACATATTGCATGATCCAAAGAGAAGCTTTGGCTTCGAAAGAAATGAGCCCTGGTCTGAATATTGTGTTAACTACGGTTGTAACCGTAGTAAATTATATAAAAATGAGACCCCTGAAATCGAGAATCTATTTCTCACTTTGTAAAGACATGGGTTCAGTACATTCATCGTTACTATTTTATTGTGAGGCACGATGGTTATCATGTGCGAAATTTTTGCAACGTGTTTATAAAGTAAAAGAAGAAATCACCATTTTCCTAGAAGAAGAAAACAGACCGGAAGCCTAAAATTTTCGCGATGATTTATTTGTGATGAAATTGAGTAACTTGGTCGACATATTCGAGAAATTAAATAACTTGAATCTTCAACTCCAAGGAGCAAATACACATATGTTGGATACGAGTGATAAAGTTAATGCTTTTTGAAGAAAATTGGAATTGTGGAGCAAAAATTTAAAGCAAAATTACCTAACAATGTTTGCAAATGTGAATGATTGTACTCAGGGCCGTCGCTAAGAATTTCGTTTGGGGGGGCGTTAGACATAATTTTGCCGACTAAAATCAAGATTCACACACGGTGTAAATGTAGAAACTATCCATTAAGGTGTTATTCTATTATTAATTAAATTTTATTAATGCATAATTTTTTTTAATTAATATATAATTATTTGTTGATTAATGCGTGATTAATTCTTAATGAGTAAATAAATAATCGTTAATTTTTTTTATTTAATTGTGAATTATTTTATTTAATGTGTAATTAATTTTAATTAGTGTTTTTAATATTTTATGACATTTTATTAATACGTAATTAATGTCATATTTTAAGTAAATTCTCATCACATTTTAGTTAACAAATTCAATTAATTTTTCATTTTTGTTTAATAAATAACCCTTTCTTTCCCGAACAAAGGGGTTAATTTTTCGAAGTGCTTTTTTGGGGGGAAGGGAGGCATTTATCATTTGCAGATAGAATGCATTCTCACAATCTTGAACCAATTCAGTAACACATGAGCAGTACAAAGGCTCCATTTCAATGCAATTTTTTTTTAATTTTCAAATCGCAGTTTCGAAGAAATTAATTAAACGTGTAAAAGTTTCGTACGAGTTCACTACAACACAGAATAAAATAAATGAAAAATATTGATCACACAGGTGACTCTAATTTAGAATTGTAAAAAAAGTTAAACAAATTCTGGAAAAATTCTTCAGTGTAAAATCCTGGCAGATTATTGCTAAATCACAAAATACTGCGATTTTTATGATAGAGACAACGTCAGGGACATGCACTTACACTCCCTCCTGCCTTTCGAAAATTAAAGTAATGTGGAAGAAGTAATTCACAAGAACAAAATATATAGGTAGTAAATTATCAATTCGAGCAAAAAATTATGTACAGCTATTAACTAACATCAAATTAGGAAGTCCAATTCCCATTTTCGAAAAATCTAGGATTAAACAAAGACTTTTGCCGCCTTATCCCTCCCTGTTAGCGATCTACACCTCCCTGCAAATAATCCTGTCGGCGCTCATGGACAATATAATTGCATTTCAAAATACAATAATTACTAAAAACGTTTTGTTAATTTTTAAATACTTTTTAACATATTTTCCTAACCAAAAAATAAAAGAGGATTTTACTTTTCTTGAAAAGTATATTAATAGTAAAACTTAAATTTTTTTTAGCAATTTAACACAGAAATTTACTTCTTAAAAATAGTTACTTCGTGTTCATATCTTTTACCAAAACTGCTGGATTGATTTTAATGATTTTTTGAGGTTTTTCAGCAATAATTTCTGTAAATATTACTCGTTTTATTAATAATAATTATTTGTTTCAGAAGGAAAGTATAATGCTAATTTTCTCTAAGCAGGACTAAAAATGAAATGTATTACTTTAGCATTAAACCAAACTATAATATTATTTATATGTAAAAAAAATAATTAAAAAAAATAATATACATAAACCTCTTTCCTAAGAAGCAGAAATCAAGTTTTATAAAGTAAATTATTCTCAACTAACTCACTACCTTTATGAACTTCGAATTTAGAAGCAAAATATTCAGCTCAATAAAAAAGCAAACCATAATTTTCGGCACAAAAATCAAAACTAAGTAAGGAATAGTATACCCGCGAATTTTTTTTTTTTTTTTTTTTTTTTTTTTGGAAAGAGGGAGGGGGCTATTTAAATCGCCAATGTTATTATCTTGAGGAAGGAGAAGTTGCGCATATAATCTTCTGAAGAAGAGAAACGTCACAGTCACCAGGAGATTACTAAAAAAAATAAACCCATTTCCCTTTCCCACCGTTAAAGGTTATGATCCTAATGTGAGATCTACTGATCCAATTTGAAATATTTTTAAAGGTATTTTAACCAATCTAACTTATCTGAAACACGATGTCTTTCCGATGTTTCATGTATAAAGTGGTGAAATCTAGGATAGGTGTGAAAGAGGGTACTCACTACTTCTAATAGACCGAAACCTGGTTGTAAGTCGGACAACGTCAGGCCGCAGCTATTTGACTACAGGAAACGTCAAGAAATTTAGATAGTATTATAACAAACCTTTCACTACTTTTCCAATGGTTATTTTGTTGCAATAAATGCGACATTGCCTTCCAATTTACATGGCATGTATTATTTCGGTAATACATTTGTGGCTGTCTCGTGTACAAGTGACAGATACAACACCTCAACAGCGACTCACTGTCACACGCAACGCACTCAACCCACACTAAACTCAATCACTCAACTCAATCGTTCACCCCTTCGCAATTCACTGGGAAGGGGCTATGTGGTGGTCTCGTGTACAAATGACAGATACAACACCTAGGCACTAGTGATCACTTTTGCCTAGTGGTTAGAGCGCCTGTCTTCTGATTTAGGAGTCCCATGTTCGACTCTCCATTACCAAAAAACCGTTACACATTTTTAATAGAAGAAGTACTATATAACATCATTTAAAGAATTCTACTTGACATTAATTGCAATAATTTGGCAAAATGTAATAGAAATATATTTCAACAGAATTGTACGCTACTTCCATTTCACTCAACTTCTCGTTCGTAATAAGTAAAAACTAGGGGTGTGGAACATCGCACAACTTTCAGTTGCACTATAATACTGACGTGAATTTGTGTCATCTACAGTATTTATATTTTCATCATGCATTTAGAATAAATGACCAGTTTGGAGGTAATTCTTGTATGGGTCTAAAATAATAATAATAATAATGGTGCTGAGAGGAGAAGAAAAAACTATCGTTGATGAGGTATGCTCAAGGAAAGAGAACTCTGTTTTGAAGGCATTCATTTTTCAACTTTTTCGCCATTAAAAAATTTTTACGAAAATTTCGGAGGTGAGGATGTTTAGAACACCTTAAGAGGCATTACCACGGTGATTTTTATCAAAATCGTTAGAGCCGTTTTTTTGCAATCATTGAAAAACATGATTTTTTCAATGGCAGCTACCTTATGCGCATGCGCGATTTTAACGAAAATCTTAATGGTAAGTCCCATGGCCGCCACTAACCCTCATTCCAAATTTGAACATCGTAGGTCAATTTGTTCGGGAATTATGCTGACCACAGACACACACATTTTTCTGGATCACTTTTTTGAAATCAGGATGTTCCAAAACTTGAAGAAATGCAAAAAAAAAAAAAAAGCGATTTTTTTTTTTTACCGAATGTTATATTTTCATTACCCTATGTAAACATACATATGGGTAATTGAAAGTAATAAACCTCGTTGAATAACCTTATAAAATGTATTTTTTATCTTTACCAAAAAATAAGCAAGTTTTTTTCGAAATTGAAACTTCTCGCCAGACCAGTGTTGTACATAAGGTATGTATTTGATAAAAGAGGGCTCATTTTCCGGATGTTAAAATTTAGATGTTTTGAAATTTTCTGTAAGACTTTCAATTCATATGACGTACAATACATACTTTATGTAAATGACGTTTAATAGGCATATCATGGGTTTTTGAGGCGTTACCTGATGAACTAAAAATATGTCATCTACTGTAACCCATTAGAGTTATCTATTAATTGGAAGAATATTGTCAGTTTCTTCCTGAGGATATGGTGTGTACTTCTCAGGTGACTGAATTAAAAAACTTACGACAGTCGACTTGACGATTTATTCAATTGAATGTTCTGATCTTGAAGGAAAATTATTCATTCTGAAGAGAATTTGTGGAAATTGATATTTGTGCAACAGTACGGGATACGGAAGTTATGTTCATATTTAATTTTATTTAGAAGCTGTTAGTGACGATATCATCTTAAATGTTCCTTCAAAAAAAGAATATACTTACTCCAATTTAAAATTGCCGACCGCCAACTTGGGTTGAATTGTGATCAGGATTTTTAAATACTATTGACGATTTTAATTATTTATATTTTTGTCTATTCAATATGTTTTAAAACATCCATCACTTGGCACTTTTAAAGGAATAGATGAAATTTTGGAAATTTGCCGAGTACCGTCTTTCTTTTCTAATAACTTTGGCGGGGTGAAATAATGAAGATATCTATGATTTGTGTTCGCACGATACCTATTATATGTAGGCGGTCCATCAATGTAGGCGGTGGAAAAGACACCGACTCCCTTATAATAGACTTCTTGTGTAAAAATGCCGATTCGTTAAACTCGGGTCGGTATTTTTAATATTTCTGTTCGACATTTTTTTTTTTTTTTTTTAATATTTTTTTTTATTCAATTCGATTTTGTTGTGGATCTACTATAAAAAAAAGGCTCAGTAATATTTTGAAAATTTGCCGACTGTTCAACTTTCTAAAACTATGGAGGGGCAAGAACGGCCCCCCGTTCGCGTCGTCCCTGATTGTACTAAAACTTACAAGGCAGCAGAAGAACAAATAAAAGCGGTTTTTGTAAACATTGAAAATCTTTTAGCCATACTGGCAAAGAATTTTAAAATATATTTTCTTGCTGACGACAAACTGATAGCAAGTTACGAGTGAGTTAGAGATCCATTTCATAAGACAATTGATTTCGCAATTGATGACGAAGAAAAATTCATAGACTTCACAAGTGGCGAAACCAAAAGACAATTTAGTAATAAATCACTATTTGAATTTCGGGCAGGAGCAGAGGATGATTTATCTACACTAACAACAAGGGCATTTCGCATTCTATTACCATTTTCAACATCCTACCTTTGAAAAACTGGATTTTCTGCTGTGTCTTCTTTGAAGACAAAATATAGATCTCGGCTGAATATAAAAACAGAACTGAGAGTGGCTATTTCTAATACTAAGCCTTCCTTCGCAAATCCTTGCCCTGCAAGACAGGCCCAAGGAAGTCACTAATAACTATTAAATTTGTTTTTAATTTAGTATGTTTTGATTAAGTGAGTTTTTGATTTCGTAAGTTGTTTTACTTTATTGGTTAAATATGTCGAAATGTATTTTGTTTTCTCTGTGTATGAGTACTTCCCTTTCAGTCAGTTAATAAATTTTTAAAAATAATATTTGCTCTTGGATATTCTCGCGCCTGCCCTCTAGTGTGATCGCGCCCCACAGGTTGAGAATCGCTGTTTTAAGGAAATCGGCAATGTCACATATTACCTGAGCACTTGAAATTTTTTTAGACATTACATTTTTTACAACATGTAGATGCTTAGGAAACTTGTTTGAAGCGAGACAACAATTACATTATATAAATACAGGAACGGTCGAAATTAGTTAGTCATTTTTCTAATTCAGCTACAGTTGTAGTATCTTTTAGGATCGTCATCACTAGTATAAACTTGATTAACTGTCACTTGTCAAAAGGTATTGGTCAGAAGATTATGTCACAATTTTTTAGGATAATATTTGGAGAAGTAAAAATGAAAAGAAGCGATAACGTGCGATCCCTTGCTAAAGTAAATCCCTTGATTCGAATAAATGAAAAAGTAATCAACAATGTTCCTATGATACTGATGTTGCTGTTTCTATCAAATTCACAAAATAAAAAACAGTTAATTAAGATGTTCACACTTGTTCTTCAAAGCAACAATATTGAGGTGAAATAGGTTGTTGGTGATGCAGATATTCTTATTCTTCGAACCGCCTTAGAAAAATTTGTCGAATTTCAGCCTACTATCGTCAGCCAAGTTTTAATCTCAAGGCACGTCTTAATTATAATGATTGCACTTGCCTCTGAGGAGAAACTTATTCTGCTTTTGTAGCCGGAAATAGGACGTGTTACAATATAAATTTATCACTCAAAAAACTCTCAGCCGCAACATCCAAATGTTGAAAACTACATTCTCCTTGCCCATGGATGCGATATCAGTGGATGCAATATTACAAGTGCAATCCATAGAAAAGAGAAAAAGCAGTTTTTAAGTTGTTTCAAACTAACAGTACATTAATGGACTGTATCAGAATATTTTCCAAATCGAATGCTTACCGGGAAAGGTGCTGGAGAGCGTTTTTTTAATTCTTTCTTAAGGGGCGAAGGATCGTAATCTTGACCAAATTCGCCACAGTTTTTTCCTGAGTTCACTTCAGAAGAAGACAGCCAGATTGGAATCCTTAACCTCCCAGTTCCGTAAGTGCAGTTCAGCACTCATATAGAGTGTACTACCAAATACAGAAATGGCTCAGCTAATACCATCTACTTCCAGAAACTTGGTATTGGATTCATCGAGGGGGTGAACTACAGCCTGAAAAAACAACTTTATAACCTGCCACTGATGCAATACCCAAACTGATTTCTTATACATCTAAAGGATATTGTTCAACCCAACAGTGCCGTTATATCAAAAGTGGTGAGAGTTGTTCTGCTTTCTGCAAAAACTGTGAAGGAATGACCAGCAGTAATTCTGAAACGAATGACTTTGACAATGATAATTTTGGACAGTTTTGCATCCATGATGAAATAAACTCAGAAACTGACTCTGATGTTGATATTTTATGTCAGTAAGATGATAAAAATTAATAATAATTCTCATGAAACTCATTATATTTAAAAAAAAAAATTAGAGTTCCGATTTATCTGAAAGTTATTTAATTCGATTCAGCACAAAAAATGTATAAAAAACGATACCTCACTCGTCCAATATTGAAAAGTTTAATTTTGGAGAGAATTTACCCCCTCCCCCCCTCCCCCTCCTTCTCCACAAAAACAGTGCTCCACCCTTTTAAATTTTGGGAACTCATCGGATCTTGTATTCTACTGACAAAAAGATGTCATGACCGAAGTTTCAAGAATGAAAGAATTTTGTTTTTCAAATATCGTATTTTCCCTGTACTATTATTATTTTTACTTAGTTTACGAATCTTAAGATGAATATCTCCTTAAATCTATTAATTTTTCAAGTTTTCTTTCCTATTTAAATTGCTTTTTGTTCACTGTAAATGAAACTCAATTAAATTTATTTAACATTTTATAGCTTGAAAAACATGCACTTTTTAGGGGGTATGGAGTTCAACATTTATATATCTATATATATATTTAATTTTTTCTATATATTTTATTGAAAAATGATGAAGAGATAATTTATGTTATGAATTATAAGAATTAATTTAATGCAAAATTGAAATGATTTTTTAAAAAAGCTTTTTAAATATATCAAATTTAGAAAATGTCAAAATTTTTTAATTTTTTTTTTAAAATATTTTTTTTTTATTTGAAAATTTAAAATAGTTTTTGGAGTTTCAAAGCATAATACAGTACTGTATAAAAAAAATTTCAGAAAAATAATTCTAAAAGTAAGGATTTTAGAACTCACCAACTCCTAAGAGTCACGGAGTTCATCATTAAAAGTTATCCATTTAGTTAACTCACTGGAGGTTTATTCCTTGATGTAGCATTCGTCAGAATCTGGATCACTGAGCTCGTCTACAAACTTATCTCACTTAATACACCAGGCTATCTCACACACATTATTTACTCTTCACTCACTAACGGGACCTTCACAGTCCAAACCACTGATTCCTGGAATAATATTCTGAATGCGATACCCATAGATTAACCTTGATAAGTTGATGATAATCGAATCATTCCTTGGTACTGGTGATTTCTCTACCTCGGCCCTGGATCCTGTTCTGCAGTCATTCCATCCCAGTTGCCTTACCGATGTTATGACAACCTCTGATTCCTGGTTGATTTGCTTAACTCATTTTTGACATGTATTTCCAGTTTTCTGTTTATTTTTAAATAAAATAGTTTATGAAACTGTGCAGATTTTAGTATTTAATTCCTCTATGCCAGCTATGATTAGCTCTTATGAAAAATGTAAATGCCCTTAATAGTTAATCTTTTATTTTATGAAAAGCGTGGAAACCCTGATTTAAAAAAAAAAAACAATTTTCAAGTACTAAAAGTTTAATTTCTACTCTTTTCATATTAAACAAATACATAGTCCTGAGCTATGTTTTTGGTATAATGATTGCTGCTTAGTTTGTTTTAGAAAATCTTCACTAACAATTCGTCTATTTCAACACGAAAACTTTTAATTTAGTACAAATAACAGAATTTTTACTAGATATTTCAGCCTATACAGTCCTTTTTGCAGAATGCAGTTGTTTTGCAGGATACACAAACGGGTTTTCAGTACCCCATAGTTACCAGGTTTCTTTTATTTTATTTTTTTGACAGATCAATATAAATGAAAATGGGCCTCAACGGTATACCAAGTGACTGTCATCAAATTTACTCTTATCAATCAATTTTGCATATTGGTGTACTTAAAATTCCCTATTTGTCTATCCATTATACCACTTGTCTCTTTCTTTGTATTTCACGGTTTCGCATTTCAAAGTTAGGGATGATTCATTTCTGAAAGACACTGAATAAGCTGAGGATATTTATTGAGTGTCAAATTACGTACGTTTGATATTTATAGGGATTTTTCATTGAAATTATTGTGCAAATATAATAGTTGAATACATTTTCAATACGAACATTACGCATTTAATTTTTTATTGTGTGTAAATACTTTTTGTATATGTTACAGGCTAGTCGGCCTATGAAGCTTCACTAAGGTGAGGTAAAGTCTTTTTTAATGGGTAAAACTTTCATTTCTCTTTTCTCCTGAAAAATTGTATATATCCAAAAATGAAAAGTTACTTTTAGCATTAATTAAACAGTTTATTTCATTCTCTTTAATCCTGAAAAAATGTATGTACCCAAAAATGAAAAGTTACTTTTAGCAATAATTCAGAAATTTTATTTTATTCTCTTTACTTCTGAAAAATTGTATGTACCCAAAAATGAAAAGTTACTTTTAGCAATAATTCAGAAATTTTATTTTTTTGTCTCTATTCCTGAAAAATTGTTTGTACCCCAAAATGAAAAGTTACTTTTAGTAATAATTCAGAAATTTTATTTTATTCTCTTTTATTTCTCTTTACTTCTGAAAAATTATAGGTACCCAAAAATGAAAAGTTACTTTTAGCAATAATTAAGCAATTTTACCTTTACTTCAGTTCAACTGTCACATGGCCTTCATTTTAACACTTTAGTAATGTATAAATATTGATCGATAAATTAGTGACAGGTAGTATTCAACCCTAAGCTATGAAGATTTCATGTTATGCAGGTCAACTTTACAAATAGGTTATTGAACAAAGGAGATCATATTAAAGTCTCTGTCTATTTATTGACAACATTTCAAGATTCTACAGTTCTAATCGAAACAAGTGCTTACAAAACATCGAAAATATAATCGTCATTCGGTATATTATTTTGTATCTAAAGTCACAGATTAATTACATTTAAGCTTAGAATTGAACAAGTGTCGTCAGCTTCGTCATTCTTTTCGAGCTGAGAATAAGCATTTTCCTGGCCACACCATGCATGGCTCTGGAGGAGGAGTCGATGGCAAGATGGGCATAACTGGATGAATGAAGTGCTTTGGGTTCACTTCATGTCCTGAAACTGGTTCAGTAGGAGTTTGAATCAGTTGTCGATCCTTCGAAGTAAGAGTTTCATCATTCATTTTATTCCTATACGGTGTAGACTCCACTGTTACTGATGCCTATAAAATATTGTTATAAAAGATTTGAAATGAGTATATTAAAATGGGCTTAACCATTTTCACTAAAAAGTTTTCTTATTCTTTTTAAATCCTTTATATTAACTTCGCTTTTGTGTGCTTGTTTGTTTGTTGATGAGAGAAGAATCTGCGGAGGCCTAATTATCTCCTTGCCGTTATCCAATTAGGCTGAAACTTGGCAGATAGGTTCGATGTGCCGATGAAAATCTATTCTATCAAATTTTGGCGCTGTTACTGTCACTAAAAGGTCGCTTTTTCAGACTACTAATAAACCTATTTGCCGTCATTCAATCGCATTAAAATGGGATTGAACCGACCATTGTTGGAACTCTTTCCTGTTGCCAATTTTTTTTTAATAAATAAATAATAACATTACTTCAGTCAGAATAAATAAATGATATTTGAATGACGTTCACGTTAATTTTTAATAAAAAAAAATTTTAAACATAGTTTGTCGCACTTTTTGCTGATAGAAATATTTTTAATATCGGCGCTGAGCTAATGAATATAAAAATCGACAATGTGTGACATGTGCTACAATCTTAAATTGTGCATAAATATTGGGACTAGATGACACTGAGAAACAAAGGTGTAATGCGACCTAATAAAGTCATTGTTGACTTGACAGATTACGACTTGCGATTGATTTATCGGTATCATTTGTATTTTAGTTTTCAATTTTATGAATATTATAGCTTAAATCAAGCTATGAAAACTTATTTTTCAATTGATTTTAGATGTCTGCAGATAATAGATCTCTTGTGACATTAATGTCCATGAGCTTTGTGAGGGAGTGAATAAATATGAAAAACATATAATTTTATTTTCCTGGTGATGAATGCTATTTTTCTTAATATAAGATGTAAGAGCTTTTTGATTAAAAAAGAAATATTTTTATACTTTATTTACAATTTAAGCTATGGGTCTAATTAAAGAAAGAGAGGTTTCAATAAGGACGATTTGATTCTTTTGGGAAATTGTATTTTTGAAATCATGAAATTATAAAATATTGTTTCGTGTTATTTAATAGTCAACCTTATCGTAAGTCTTTTGAAGCATATATCAGGCTGCTCCTAAAGACATGCAATAAGATTGCACAAGAACTAAAAATTCTCAAACCTTAGGTTTACTTACTTTACATTTCGTTTACTTATCTTTTATGTTCATATCGTATCGTACAAGAATTTTTCGAATTTTGATTGTCATTTTAAAAAGTCAGTAACATAAAAATAAGAGAGTCCAACTTTACAATAATAGTCCTTTCGCATTATTTTCCTCAATATGTGTCATTTAATAATTATAAAGGGTTTGAGAACATAGGTTCACAAACAAAATATTCATAAAACATCTAAACAATATAATCATAAATAATTTCTACAAAAATAACATATATTATCCGAAACTAGGGTAGTATTCTCAAACTTGGACAACTTTCCTGCAATACAAATGTTATTATAAATAATTTTACATTCCAATTTGCTCATCATTGGTTAAATTAAATTGGTATTCGAGGAGATCAATAAAGAAATTTAGAAATGAAATATATAATTTTATCCGCCTTTGCTGTTTGTGACACCTAGAGATAAATGGGAATTGGCGGATTTAAAACTGTAAAACCCGTGCTTTCTAACCGTTAATACAACTCATTTTAATAATTAATAAAAGGGATTTTGTGAAAAGATATCTAAGACAAGTCACAGTATAAAAACAACTACATTTTAATTTATAGTAAAAAAAATTAAAAATAAAAAATTAAAAAAAACTTTCACTCTTAGATTTTGAGTATAATGTAAATAATCAACTACAAGGGTTTTGATTATATTTATCAATATTCAAAGACATTATGACCAGATAAGCGACATTTTTACATTTAATGTTGTTTTCAAATGTAATTGATATATTGCATGATTTTTTTAATTAAGTCATACCTAAGTAAAAAATTCATGACATTCTAACCCATAACGATCCAACTTTTTTTCTTTTTCTTTTTAACCCATTTGTGGGAATTTTTTTGCATAGTAACCTGAAACAAAAATTGTAGCTGATAATAGTTAGGGAAATCACAATGTGACAAAATATCTATGTTAAACAAATCAAAACATTTTTAATTAATAATACTGGATCTTAAAATAAAACCATTTTAAGTAACATAAAATACTCTCACCAAAATTATCAAAAAGTTCAAGACGATCAAAGAGCTCTTCATGTTGGATTAACTTCTACGATAACAAAACCGTTATGGATGCTATACACTGGAAATCTTCTATAATTTATACTGGAAAAAAACAATTGGATGAGCTCCCAATAGCAACAGTTTCCATTAAAATCAAATTTATTGCCAATCCTGCTACATAGTAACAATCCGAAAACATGTGTTTTAGGAAAATGCATTTTTTATATATTCAATTAATTCAAAGGGACATGTTTATGATACGAATGCATGAGACCAACACATGTGTACATTTCAACATTATTTTAGTACTTGAAACTAGAACAGAACAGCATAATTATACCTTTTTGCTTCCTGTACCATAACTTTTGTTGTATGTAGCTAATTGAAGACTAAGTACAAAGAACCCCGATTTTTTTTTGTTTCGAAAGAGTCAAACACCAGAAATATTTGCATGGAATTTAATGCAAGTAGGTTTTCTTTCTGAACTGTCAGTTTTTAACAGTAAAAGGTGGTCATAAATAAATTGCACTTGTTTAGAACATTTTGCACCTTCGGCTAATTTTCCCTTTTTGAATTTTCTACGCTTGGTTTTCGTTTTAACACTCATTAAAGTAAGAAGTAAATCTAACGGGATTTTCGAACTATACAAGTTTTTATTTAAAATGTGGCACTTAAATTACTATATTTAGCATTTCAAACAATTTGTTACTTTTAATTGCTTTTTATTGTAGAAGACTATATTATAATAAAATTCCATCGGCGTCATAATTTGGCGTTTTTCAGTAATTCTAGAGGAAAGTTCACCGCCCTAGTTTTAACTCAAATGCTCCGAGACGTAAAAAAAAAAAAATTAAAAATTCTCCAATAGACAATTCCCGAATTTTTTAAAAATGAGTGAAATTAGTTAATATTTTTGAAGAATTTCTTTCTGATTCCAAATATTTAAACAAAAGTTCTTTAAAAATATTAGCTATTTAAATATTTAGAAAAGAAAATGACTCAAAACTAGTCCAATCAAAACACTCAGCAAAATCTGTGACGTCAAGTGTTCCTACAGTTTCTATGGTTATCGTGAAGTTTCTGCCAAATAGTTGGCGTTGGTAGACCATTGCCATATTCCGTTCAGAGGTTGGCGTGATTTGCGAGAAACTTGCAATACTGGTTTCTGCTGCTGCATTTCAAGCCAGGATGTTTGGAAGCCGTGACGTTACATTCAATGCCAGCGGAATAAATCATTTTCTCGCCAACGTCTAACGAAGTAACTTTGATCGCAAATTTAAAAAAAAAAAAAAAAAAATTAAAAAAAAAAAAAAAAATTTAAAAAAAAAAAAAAAAAGCGTATTGAGCAGACATTTTTGTGTTTATCGAAACATTTAGAATTGAACAAAAATTTCAAAAATGCGGGAACTGTCCATTATACAATCCATACACGAGCGTCTCAATTCATTTCTAAAACTTATTAATTAATTGGTGGCAATCACCTTAACATTTTTATCTTGAGTAAAGAATTTCTTAATGATCATTGATGTTTGTGTATTTTTCAGTGAATTGAATATTTACTTATTAAAGTTTTCTGAAGGAGACAAATAGTGTTTTAAATAAATCTGCAATTGGTTTTTACCTGCAATTTACATGCTGCAGTGTATTATTTCAAGATCTCTTCGTGGTATAGCGCATGAAAGACTTTGCAATGCATCTCAAATTTCAAATAAAATTTTAGCTATTCGTAGGGAAGAGCAATCGGTATGGGAGAGAAGAGCACCATTATCAGCGAACCAAGTAAAAAAACTTTGCCATAAAGACATCAAAGTAATAGTCCAGCCTTGTAACAGACGAATCTTTACAAACGAATCTTACAGAAAGGCAGGAGCAGAAATTCAAGAAGACATTAGCGAAGCATCTGTCATCATGGGAGTCAAAGAGGTTTCAGTTGACTATTTACTGCCACACAAAACATATTGCTTCTTTTCGCATGTTACGAAAGGTTTCGAGCCAAATATGCCAATGCTGAATTGCATTCTTTATAAAAATATTCGACTCATTGACTACGAGTTCCTGGTTGATAATGAGGGTAGAAAGGTTCCGAAGGTAGCATTTTCAAGATATGCAGGAATAGCTGGATTCATCAACATTCTCCATGGTCTTGGTGTCAGACTTTTATCTCTGGGACACAACACGCCGTTCTTGCATATAGGTCTCGCTCATAACTATGGACGTACATTCCAGGCCTTACGAGCTGTGAGAGAGGTGGGATATGAAATTGCTTTGGGTCACATCCCCAAATCAATCCAGCCTATAGTTTTCATCATTCTTGGCACGGGAAGTGTCTCATTGGGAGCCTTAGAGATTTTCGAAGAGCTTCCTCACGAATACGTTGAGGTGAAAAATCTTCCTCAAGTGCAAGATCGAGGTTCCATGAATAAGGTTTATGGAGCAGTGATCAGCACAAACGATTACTTGAGGAGGAAAGGTGGAGGCAGTTACAATTCAGAAGAATTTAGGGAATATCCTGATCGTTATTTTTCAAGTTTTGCTCAAGAAATAGCTCCGTACGCGACCGTAATTATAAATGGCCTCTATTGGAAGGCCGGTTATCCTAAATTGCTGACATCTTCCGATGCCAAAGACCTGTTAACCCCGCGTCATAAATCTGAATACGATTCTCGTTTAGGATTTCCTCTTCCACATCGACTTCTTGCTATATGCGACATTAGTGCAGACCTACAAGGTTCATTTGAATTTTTAACCGAAAATACAAGCATCGATTGCCCGTTTTTTATCTACGATGCTGATCAGAAAAAACATGAACACGTGTTTTCAGGTCCAGGAGCGCTCATGTGTTCCATTGACAACATGCCTACTCAATTAGCCTTAGAAGCAACTGAAAGTTTTGGAAAGTTACTCCTGCCCTATATTAACAGCATTATGACTTCTGATGCGACAAAGCCATTAGAAGAACATGACTTTCATCCATCCGTTCGAGGTGCTATAATTACTAGTAACGGGAAACTTTTACCGGAATATGAATACCTTGAAGTCTATAGAAAAGGAATAAAGAAGTATGGTTCTTAGAAGACGCATTTGAACTTAGAATGCCATGAATATTAAGCAGACATATTACATATATGAAGCTGAAGGTGTTGCTAACGGAGCGGAAATATTTACATGCAAGTTGTCAAATATTGTGATATATATAAGTGCCTGTAAAATGAGAGTTTTATGCTTCAGAGAAATCACTAGCCCTTTGCTTAAAAAGTCAATTTTATAAAAGCTCCTATAATTTTTTAAATAGTTTGTTTATATATATTGCATTTTGTGTTTCGTGATTCTACAATAACTTTAGTTAAAAGGCACACATTATTTTGAAAACCTTAGTTAAATAAAATTTTGACAAATCTGTCATAAATGGTATATTATGTTCTGTCCAAATAGATCACTCTGTGATACACCATACTATAATTATAAATAATAATATTTATTTAAAAAACAATACATATTATTTTGAAGTATATCACATTAAGAAATACATGTAGCGAGTGTAACAAATTAACCTCCTTCTCCATTCGTTTCTATAACTCTATTTCGCAGCATTTCTTTACTGAAACTGAATAAAAATGTCTCAGCAGGTCGTCTGAAAAGCCAAAGGATAGTGCTCTTACCTTTCACAACATTAAAACCAATTTTCCACAAGAAACTTAATATACTCTCTTCAATAAAAAGTGTCTTGTATAGTCCTTATGACGGAAAATTTTTAAGTACGGTATACGGACTCTGCGCCAAGAATTATTTACATAAAACCTCGCCAACTTATGGCAACCATAAACAGTTCCCTTGTTATGAAAAGAAATAACGGCGGCTGCCATTTGTTGGCGAAAATCACCATAGCACAAAATCCATACCGTACGTGGAATTTTAACCCTTATGCCACGGACAATTTATACCTCCGGTGAAAGGATAATGGCATTTATTATTCCGTGTGGCAGAAAGAAGAGTCCAAGTTTTTGCAAAAATATACAAACTTTGGCAATATTATTTGTTTTGTTTTTTGGAACTATACCGACTGTCTATTTCTGCCACTTATAAAGTACTTAACACAGCCAAATACGTCTCGTAATTTTGAGCATCTAAAAGAATACGAGATCGAAGTCTTCTATACTAAACTTCAACTTAACTAGACATCACTTAGACGATAGATCGTCACAGTGCTCATAGGTATTTAGTCCATTTTGGCGGAGTGAAGACATAATTCTCGCCAAACCTTATAGTCTTTTGTTCTCTATAGGGTTGTGGTTTGGCGAACATTAGGATTTCACGCCGCCAAAATGGATTAAATACCTATGAGAGCTGTGACGATCTACCGTCTAAGTGATGTCTAGTTAAGTTGAAGTTTAGTATGGTGTAAACCCCTCTCTCCGACTTCACTCCTCCACTACACCAATGAGAGGACATTGAGGCCACGACAGATTTAATGTGCACCAGCCTCCATTAGGTACTCACCGATATTTGGCGGACGGAGGCACGAACCCACAACTCTCCGGTTATGAGCTCGATACTCTACCGCAAGATTATCGGAGCTCTCCAATATTATTTAATAGAAAATAATTAATCAATAAAAACAATGTTTTACTATAAATATTTTATATGCATTGCCATACTTTATATAGAAACTAAAGGTTATGTGCAATAGCAACTTATTAATTTAAGTGATTGAATTTGACACTCGAATAAAACAACCTTTTCATGCCATTGATTAAGTCCCAATACCAGACCCCTCCAAAAAAAAAATCTTGATAGTATGCATTGTCATCAACAACAAGTTTATATACCAAGTTTCAGTTGGATAGGATGACGGCAAGTGAGGTTAATTAGTCGCATGAAAATTTTACCCACTACAAACATACACATAAACTGACTAAGTCGAAGTTAATACTGTTGCACAAATTGTCTGTATATATTGTAAATAGTGACTTATTATTTCAAAATTCTATTGTAATTTATTTTTATCTTATTTTATTTATTAATTAATAGCGATTATACAAGTTAGAAAAAGGTGGCAACACCTAAAGCAAACGAGAAGTTTCGAGATATTTCTTTTCCGATGAATTGGCTGGAAATTTCGAGAATGTCTCACGCGCTTGTATATAAAAGACGGGAGAGCGGGAAAGTTTTCAGATTGACTTTGGACTTCGAGGAAACCTTATCGCTTTGTTTACCTATTGGAGTGAGCTTGAATAATCGCCGAATTCGAAGTTATTTTTGTTGAAGCTTGTGTTGAAGCTTGAGAGTAATTAAACTGTTGCCTGTGAATACATTTTTGTGAGTTTTCTGAAGAGAGAATAAATACTTTTAAACCGTGAGAACTATGCCATCATTGCCTCAGTGGAAAAATTCATAACAGTGGTGTCAGAAGTGGGGTTTAGTCATCTTGAATGCCGACAACTAGAGGAATGATGGAAGACCAAATGAAGCAGTTGATGGAAATGATTGCTGGAATGAAGGCCCAACAAGAATCCACTGCCGCCGAAATAAAATCCGAAATGAAAGCCTGCCAAGAAACCACCGCAGCCGAAATGAAAGCCTGCCAAGAAACCACCGCAGCCGAAATGAAAGCCGAACTTTTCGCTACGATTGCCGCCAGTCAAGAAGCGGCATCATTAGATATTAAAGCTTTGCAAAACGCAACGTCATCTGACATGAAAGCGTTGGCTGATAAGTGCGAGTCCACATCAGCAGCCGTAATCAAGATCAGAGAAGAGATGAAAACCGAGCTAGCCTCAATGGTAGAATCTACAATTATGGAGACAACATCATCGGTCCTGCATTCCGTGAAAGAAGACGTTCACATTGCTGTAAGGGATGAAATGGAAGAAAAGGTATCTACCATAGAAAGAGAAATCACGACTGCTAGAAATGAAATGAAAGAAGAAGTTTCCACCCTGAAAAAAGAGCAGGGAAGGTTTATTGACGCTATGGAAGAGAAACTTCGAAAACTGGAAATTCGCGGCACTGTGGCAGCTGCATCACCGAACTGGGAGGAGGTTTCCACTGCAGTTTTAGCACCACGTTCCAACATCAAAGTGGCCACTTTTGATGGAAAGTCTTCCTGGCGCATTTATCAAACGCAGTTTGAAATTATTGCTTCTGCGAATGGTTGGGACGATACTTCGAAGGCATTCCATCTCGCAGCATCTCTTCGAGGTGAAGCTGCTGACATTTTACAGACACTACCTGAAGAGAAGCGGGGAGAATTCGTGGCGCTGGCAAGTGCGTTGGAGTTAAGGTTTGGGGAGCAGCATCTAAAGGATTACAACAGACTGCAATTGAAAGTGAGACACCAGAAGGCCAATGAAACTCTTCAAGTATTGGCATCGGATATAGAAAGACTGTCGCTCCTCGCTTTCCCAGACTGTCCCTCGGACGTACGAGATAACCTGTCTCTTCAGTATTTCGTGGATGCCATCAAAGATCCCGACATACAGCAAGCTACCAGGATGTCAGACAGCAAAGATCTGAAGTCCACCCTCGTCTATGCCATGAGAGTAGAAGCCGCACAGCAAGCTTCTAGAAAAGACCGGCGTTTCGTACGTGGAACATTGGCAGACGATTCCTCTGAACTTTTCAAAAAGAAGTTTCAAGAACTGGAAAACAAGATGGAGCGAATTATGAGAAATATTCCTGGCTCAAGGGATCGAAAAACTAGAGTGGTTTGTTGGCTTTGTAACCGGGAAGGACATTTCAGACGTGATTGCCCTGAATTGGACAGGAGAGGGGACAGACCCTCGTCCGAACCTCAGCAGTTAAACTAAAGAGCGGCTATCTCGCGAGGCGGAGGTCGCCGTGTAGAGCAGGTGGTGCCCCACTCAGCCTCTATCACATCTCATCCCTTCAAGGAGGAAACCATGGTTTATTCGTGAAGGGCAAGATCAATGGAACTCCCTGTCGTCTAATAGTTGACTCAGGGGCAAATGTAACCATCTTACGGACGGATGTAGCCCGGCGCCTGGACAGCCAACCTCTTTACACGGCGCCTTCAATTTCACTACAAACTGTGACTGGTGACAAAATTTCTGTGCATGGGAAATTAAATGTCAACATCTCTTTTGGATTTCACACCTACACTCACACCGTTTACGTGGCTGAAATTATTGACCCATGTATTCTTGGATTGGACTTTTTAAAGAAAAATGGAATTACTTTGAATTTCGAGAAAGGCGAGCTTCAAACAGGGAAAGAAGAAGTTCCATTGTTCGGTTTGGACTCGAAAGAGCCGTGTGCATATCGAATAGTAGCTCTTGAAGACATCACCATCCCCTCCATGACAGATTTGGTTGTAAAAGGTTCAACAGAGCTCCTGAAGGCCTTCCGATTCGGAGTAACGGACTTCCCATCATCGAATAGCGTCCCGAAAGGAGTGCTTGTAGGAGCGACGCTTGTGGATCTCTCTCAAGAGGTGGTGCATGTGAGAATGGCCAACATCGGTGATTCTAAGAGAGTTATCAAGAAAGGAGAAGAAATTGCCACTTGCACACCCGTTACAAGCATCGAACGAGGATCGAAGGAGCTTCCGACAGCACCACCAGTGGATTTAGTGGACCAGCTTCTCGAGGACTCTCGGTTGGAAAGAAGGCAAGAGAAGATTGTCGGAAACCTTATAAAAGAATTTCAGGACGTTTTCTCCATGTCATCGAAAGATGTAGGAAGAACGAAGCTTACACAACATCGAATTGACACTGGGACCCATTTACCGATTAAACAACATCCTCGAAGACTTCCATTTGCAAAACAAGAGGAGGTCGAGAGATTGTTACATGAAATGGAAGATAATAGAGTTATCGAACCCTCCTCAAGTCCATGGGCCTCTCCAATCGTACTCGTTCGAAAGAAGGATGGTTCCACCAGGTTTTGTGTGGATTACCGGAAGCTGAACGAAATTACGAAAAAGGACAGCTACCCTCTGCCAAGAATTGATGACACTTTGGACACTCTATCAGGGAACCAGTGGTTTTCGACTTTGGATTTGAAGAGTGGATACTGGCAAGTGGAGATACATCCCGACGAGCGTGAGAAGACTGCCTTCACTACCGGCCAAGGATTATGGCAGTTTCAAGTTATGCCGTTTGGCTTGTGTAATGCACCGGCTACGTTCGAGCGACTAATGGAGACTGTGCTTAGAGGACTTTCCTACGAGACCTGTCTGGTATATTTGGACGATATCATTATCACCGGGCGGAGTTTTGATCAACACTTGCAAAATGTGAAGAACGTGTTCTTGAAGCTTAGGGAAGCCCACTTGAAACTTAGCCCATCAAAATGTAAGCTCTTTAGGCGGAAAGTCAGTTATCTCGGACACATCATCTCATCCGATGGAGTAAGCACAGATCCAGCCAAGATCCATGCTGTGCAAATTTGGTCTCGACCGCAAGACGTTCATCAATTGCGAAGCTTCCTAGGCCTGTGCACGTATTACCGTAAATTCGTGAAAGGTTTCTCCAAGATCGCCAGACCCTTGCATCGACTAACAGAGAGCAAGCAGAAGTTCCTATGGACTGCCGACTGTGACGACTCCTTCAATCAACTGAAGAACGCTTTAACATCCGCGCCTGTTTTGGCTTTTCCCGATGTTAACAAGGACTTTATTTTGGATACAGATGCCAGCAATGAGGGAGTGGGCGCCGTTCTTTCCCAGGAAATTGAAGGACAGGAGAAAGTCATCGCTTATTTTAGTAAGAGCCTGTCAAGATCCGAGCGGAACTACTGCGTCACAAGAAAGGAGTTACTGGCAATAGTAAAAGCCGTTGAGCACTTTCATCATTACTTGTACGGCCGAAAATTCCTTTTAAGAACTGATCATGCGTCTCTGACTTGGTTGCTGAATTTCAAGAATACAGAGGGACAAATAGCAAGGTGGATTCAGCGCCTGCAGGAATACGACATGGATATCCATCACAGAAAAGGAACGTTCCATGGGAATGCAGACGCTCTTTCTAGAAGACCATGTCCGGAGAACTGTCGATTTTGTTCCAATGCCGAGTCTAAGTTTGGGGTTAACACATCGGCCGTTCGGAAAATAACTACCAACTCAATTACTTCAGACTTGGACCCTTGGAGTGACCAGAATGTTCGAAAAAGTCAGGTTGAAGATCAGGACTTGAAACCTCTAATTGAATTCCTGGAAGCCGCTACCGGAAAACCCAGTTGGCAGGAAATTGCATGCTATAGCCCAACAATGAAGAGATATTGGGCTATGTGGGACTCTTTGCACTTGAAGAATGGAATACTCTACCGTCGATGGGAGTCCGATGACGGCAAAAGCTTCCGGTGGCAATTAATCCTTCCAAGTTCTAGAGTTACCAACGTTCTAGAAGAACTTCACAGCAGTTCTACTGGAGGACATTTTGGTGTCACGAAAACTCTTCAGAAAGTTAGGGAGAGATTCTTCTGGGACAAAGCAAAATCCGACGTGGAGAAGTGGTGCAAGTCCTGTGATGCATGCAATTCGAGGAAGGGACCGAAGACCTGAACTCGTGGAAAGTTGCAACGTTACAACGTAGGAGCACCATTCGAAAGAATTGCTTTGGACGTCTTAGGCCCCCTACCTCACACAACTAATGGCAACAAATACATCCTAGTTGTCATGGACTACTTTAGCAAGTGGCCAGAAGCATACTCGATTCCGGACCAGGAAGCCACAACCGTAGCAGAAGTCCTCGTACGGAATTGGATCTCCCGATTTGGCGTACCCCTGCTGATACATTCCGATCAGGGGACGAACTTCAACTCTGCCGTCTTCACTGGGCTGTGTGACTTGCTCGACATGGAAAAGACTCGTACAACTCCCCTGCACCCACAATCCGATGGAATGGTTGAACGATTTAATAGAACTATTCTGAATCATCTCTCCTTGTTTGTTTCCAAGAACCAGCAAGATTGGGATCAGAAACTTCCATTGTTTCTGTTGGCATACGGGAGTGCAACTCACGAGACCACCGGATTTTCTCCATCTCTAACGATGTGTGGAAGAGACCTTAGGCTCCCCAGCAACCTCCTCTTTGGACGACCACCGGACACCCCTTCCTCGCCTGTCCAGTATCTAGATGATCTCCAGGCACGTTTGGAAGCCGTACATCGGTTCGCCAGAGAAAGAATCAACATCATGACAGAGCGCATGAAGGTCCGCTACGATGCCAAGGCCACGGAACGTTCATTCCAGGAAGGTGACAAGGTGTGGTTATGGAATCCTAAACGTCGGAAAGGACTTTCCCCTAAGCTCCAGATGAACTGGGAATGGCCGTATGTGGTCCTTAAGAAGATCAACGACGTCGTGGTAAGGATTCAACGGACACCCTCCTGTAAACCTAGAGTTGTACATAACAATAGACTAGCCCCATATTATAGTAGAAGTGATTCAATTGCCTTTCCTCTTAAGGACTTCACTGCCCGGGACGTGCAGTCTTTAAGAAGGGGGAAATGTTGCACAAATTGTCTGTATATATTGTAAATAGTGACGTATTATTTCAAAATTCTATTGTAATTTATTTTTATCTTATTTTATTTATTAATTAATAGCGATTATACAAGTTAGAAAAAGGTGGCAACACCTAAAGCAATCGAGAAGTTTCGAGATATTTCTTTTCCGATGAATTGGCTGGAAATTTCGAGAATGTCTCACGCGCTTGTATATAAAAGACGGGAGAACGGGAAAGTTTTCAGATTGACTTTGGACTTCGAGGAAAGCTTATCGCTTTGTTTACCTATTGGAGTGAGCTTGAATAATCGCTGAATTCGAAGTTATTTTTGTTGAAGCTTGTGTTGAAGCTTGAGAGTAATTAAACTGTTGCCTGTGAATAAATTTTTGTGAGTTTTCTGAAGAGAGAATAAATACTTTTAAACCGTGAGAACTGTGCCATCATTGCCTCAGTGGAAAAATTCATAACAATACAAAAGATTTTAAATACCCCACTTCTGACAACTTAAAATTATGAATTAAAAACTAACATTAAGGATTTTATACTAGTATTTAAAGTACGTACCTGTGTCTCTATTCTTTGAGAGAGAAAAATGCCAGTTATAGCAGTCAAGGTCCCATGTGATTCATTTTATTGCGAAAATCTAATTTTCCTTTTCAAATACGTATTACCGTTTACAATACAGAACATGCCAAGCAACAAAGTAGACAAAATATATGTTAATCTATAATAATAAAACAAGCTGTCTGTCCGTGGATCTATAGAAAGCTACTTAAAATTGGAGTAGAAATCTGAAATTTTTAACATAAGTAGTTTTGGCCTTCAAATTTTGCCAAAATAAACAGAATGTTAAAATTTTAATCAGTTCTTTTTTAATTAATATATTTTTTTAAAAATGACTACAAATAGAGATACAGCTCTGAAATTTTCAACATTAATAGTTTAAGCCTTCTAATTGGACTTTTGAAAATCAGAATGTTCAAACTTTAAAGAGTTCTTTTTAATTAATTTTCTTAATTAATCATTTTTTTTTTTTTTACAAACCGACTTTTAATAGGGCTATAGTACTGAAAGTTTTAACATAAGTAGTTTTGGCCTTCTAATTGAACTTTTGAAACACAAATGTTTTTTTTTACACAATTTTTTTTAATTAATTATTGTTCAGAAAATTATTTCTAATTGGGCTACAGTGCTAAAATTTTCAAACATGAATAAAGAACGAACTTTTCAGAGAGCAAAGCAAGCTCATGTTTGCATAGCAATGAACCATTCAACGAATGAAGTAAGCCTGTGCTTATGTGTCAATGAACATTTCTGCAAGCGAATCGAGCTCGATTTTACGTAGCGATGAACCTTCCTGCGAGCAAAGCGCCAAAAACTGGGACCTATACACCAATGACGGATTTCCGCAACGCGTGGCCTCACAGCTAGCTAAAATATTGCACATGGTAAAATTTCGTAGCGAAGCACGACTATTCACCAAGTATCATATAATAATGTCATTTAACAATTCAAACAATATTAAAGTACTACCCAATTCCTATTAGTTGGCCAAGTAGAAAGCACTAATTAGACCTGTTTGGTCCAGTTGCTGACAATAGAAAAGGTCGGGATCATCGTAACATTATATCAGCCAAACTAGCCAGAGCTGATAAGAAATTGAAACTACGAAGATGTATTGTCCATGATTAACGATAAAATCTGGTATTGAAATCGTTATGACTGTCGTCCATTTGCTTATTGGGAGCTCAGTACAGCAGTACTACAAATTGCACAAGTAGTTCAAGATTAACTTAAAAGCATATAATACTTTTGAGTAACTATTTTTTAAATTTTGGTGAGAAATACCATTCATCTTGCAGATTGAACTATTACAGCAATATAATAATTTTTAAGCCTGTTTTCATAAATCATCTATCTACCCAGCAGTTTTCATGATTTCTTCGACATATTATCACCACTAATCTCTAACTGCATCAGTACTTTAACTACAGTTACCGATTAGTGATTATTCCATATAGAGGTTTATCCAACTTTCTTTGTACAGACAGATTTTGAAGACACCACAAAGATTAATACTTTGCAGACAAATGTTTTGCTTTGTTGTTGTGGTGATTCTTTGAGAAAATTCGAACTGTTTAGTTTTAAAAATGGGTCTTGTTGATGAGGTCATTAAATACTGATATTTTACAGGTTTGTAAACACCTTAGAAATAATCGTGCATAAGATCCAGTTCGGCTAACAAACGTAAGTCACAATTTATTTACATTTATCAGTTAATTAACGTAGCACGTGCGTTTCTTTTTCCTTTTTTACATTTCTAAAGATGAATGTCAGCTATAAATATTAATTGAACGTGTCTAGTTTGTTTTTATGTGTAAGTGGAGAATGTTACGCACTTTCAACACAAGAAAATTTAAATTTTCGCAACATTCTTTAGTGAACATAAGCAAAAAGTCTACAATTGCGGGAAAAGTTTTAGCCATTCGCCGAGAAGACGCTTCCGTATGGGAAAGAAGGGCGGCATTAGCCCCCAGACACGTCAAGGAATTGTCTCAGCGAGGTGCCAAGGTACTAGTACAGCCATGCAACAGACGTATCTACGTCAACCAGAGCTACAGAGACGCTGGTGCAATCGTCCAGGAGAACATCAAAGAAGCTTCTGTCGTTATGGGCGTAAAAGAAGTATCCTTGGAAAACCTCTTCCCAGACAAAACCTACTGCTTCTTTTCCCACGTCATGAAAGCGTTTGGGCCAAATATGCCAATGCTGGATTGTATACTCCGGAAGAATATTCGTTTAATTGATTATGAGAAACTCGTTGACAGCAAAGGAGAGAGACTGGTTGCCTTCGGAAAGTACGCTGGTAATGCGGGTACTGTCAATATCCTTCACGGTCTTGGAATCAGACTCTTGTCTCTTGGTCACAACACCCCATTCCTGCATATTGGCCTTGCTCATAGTTACCGGCATTCTTTCCAGTCCAGGCAATCAGTACGAGAAGCTGGTTATGATATTTCTTTAGGTCTGATGCCAAAGTCAATTGGACCGCTCGTATTTGCAATCACTGGCACGGGTAGAGTATCTAAAGGTTCCCAAGAGATATTAGAGGAACTTCCCTACGAGTATGTGGAAGTGAAAGATTTGAAGGAAGTGTTCAAGAAAGGATCTACTAATAAAGTATACGGAGTGATTGTGGGAACAAAAGATTATCTGAAAAGGAAAGGTGGCGGCGATTTCAACAAAGAAGAGTTTCGAGCCCATCCAGACCGATTTTATTCAATTTTTGCCCAAGAAATTGCGCCATATACTTCAGTAATTATAAACGGTCTTCATTGGGAACCTGGTTATCCTAGGTTGTTAACTAGTGCAGATGCCAAGTGTTTGTTAACAAAAAAGATAGAAGATGGTGACAGCAAATTTTCTCTTCCACATCGCCTACTAACCATTTGCGATATCAGTTCTGAAGCGAGGTGTGCGTTTGAGTTTATGACCGAATGTACACGAATCGAAGCTCCTTTTAATATCTACGATGCCGAACAGAATAAGCATTGGGTGCCTTTCTCTGGTAATGGAGTACTTATGTGTTCAATTGATAACATGCCCACTCAGTTTGCATTAGAAGCCACTGATCATTTTGGTGAATTGCTGTTTCCTTATGTAGACAGCATTATATGCTCAGATGCTACAGAACCACTAGAGAATAGCAATTTCCATAAAACAGTACGAGGAGCAATTATTGCTAGTAATGGTAAACTTACCCCGGAATTCGAGTATATTTCAGAACTCCGAAAAAATACAAAAACCCATAGCGCTGAAGAAAAATTTCGAACATAAATGTAAACTGACACAGAATTTCTCACCATAATTTCACATACAGGATTTAAAAATCATTTCAAACAAGTCTTTGTAAATAGTGTTAGAAATTGTTAGTTCAGAAATTTAGTTCATCCTCAGTTCAAGTTGCAACTTATAATGTAATTATCATCTAAACTTATATCCCTCTCCTTTTTGAGTACTGTGTTTAAGTAAATAAAAGTTTAAATTTACTTTATATATTTGCAACTTGTACTATAAAAAATTATTTATTGTTAAATGCCTTTAAGTGTCATTATTGACTAAAGTTCTTCATCCATTTGTGTCCAGAAATGCCAGCAATTCTGGAAGGCTTGCAATTGCGTAAGATTTTCCATTAATATATATATTACTGAACTGTTCATGGTGTATGCCTGTTGTCGCAGCATTTGCATGATTAAATGTTTTGAAAATTTATAGACAAGGCTGGTAGAGCAGCCATTGAATGGTTATCAGAATGGAATGGGTTCAAAAAATATTAATTGAATTTCCTATTCAAAGATAAATGAATATTTATTCAACTGAACAGAATATTAGTGTATAATTTTAAATATATTTTGCACATCAAGCGACTTTTTCTTTTTATAATTTCTACCATTTTAATTCACTTTTTGTGTAATTTACAAAAGTTGGGAGGATAATTTAAACCCCTTGCTCCTTCATGAAAGAGCCCATGTTTCTAATTTGCTAATTTCTGCTTGCAAGTTTCTTGGGGGGAAAAAAATTATACTTTGAATTTTATTTTAAAATTCATTTGAAAAACTTTTAAAGCAAATAATTTTATACATATATTTTTGTAATGCCTTAAAATAGAAATTAAATTTTGAATTCTATGCACAACCAGTGAATGGCAGATAACGACTATGTAAATGTTCTTACAGCATAGCTAATAACATTTTATTGAAATGTCTTGAATGATATAAAAGATATGGCTTTAATGATACATGTTATTACATTTCATTACGGTTGGTTGGATTTTTTATTTGTTCGGATTATGATAATTAAGATAAAATTAAACCAAATCAAAAATAAAATACACTCAATGTGAATTAGTGAAATGCTCCAAAATTTGATAACTAATTTTTGAACTACAACATGTTATTATACATAAAACCTGCAAACTTACAGCTCAAAACCCACTAGTCTGAAGCATTGGTAAGTGAAAATTATAAAATTGATACAAGTGGTGAAAGAAAAACAAGCAAGGAAAGAGAAACATTTATTAAAACACAGGTGCATGAGGTGATATGTATACAGAAATAAAGTCTCACTTTCAGATTTAAGTATTTGCCTTGAGTTCTTCCTTTCATAGATAATGGTTATCAAAATACAATTATAAGTGAAATCTTACTAATTTTTCTAGCTAAAGGTTATACAAGTCAATTATCTGAAGTATTTTAAGATTAAAAAAAAAAGCTAGCAAAGAATAATATTAAAAAAGAACTATGCGTCAGGATTATCCTTCTTGCATACAAATAAATGTATGATTGAATTGCTTGGTTGCCCTTCTTGAAAGTGACTAAAGAGAGTTATTTACAACAGGGGTAATGATCAAATAAACTAAATGTATCCAAAACCTTATACAAATTTCAACTTCCTAGCAATATTCAATCAAAATAGGGCCATCAACTACTAGAATGCACAGGAGGGTAGAGCTTAAAAAAAACATGTTTTTTTAAATAATTTTTTCTTTAGTGCAGAAAAGTGTATTGGTAGGGATAGTTGAGTTCCAACAAGAGCATGGTAGAATTTCCTTGTTTTTATGGGTAGCTCTTTGTTTCTTTCTCAAATATGCTGGAAAGGGGTCTACCTATAACTACTTTTCTACCCAACCTTAAAAGTAATTCCTAGTAAGGATCATTCCCTTTACTTGTAATGTTACAATCCTCTGACCCAGTTCATTAAGAAACTACTTGTATAAAATCTTGAAATTTGGAGAGAAGGTACAAAAATGATCACTTAATGAAATGACATAAATTAATAACTCAAAAATAGTCACATATATTTTATTTTATATTTGAAATCCTTACGTCAATGCCAATATGTTCAGACAGGTAATGCTATAAGTTATTTAAGTTTCTAGAACTGTGTATATGATGAACATGTGCATGATGGATTAATTACAGGCAATAAAAAGGGGAGAAAAGTTATTGTGCCAGTTGAAACCAAATATCAGTAGAGAGAAAACAAGGAAAACTGCAAAATAAGAAAGAAGTTAAATAATCTCAGGATTGGGTGAAGAATAATTATGGATAAAATTTCTTTCTTGAAAACACCAGAAAAACAACTAATTACTGCATTACATAATGTTTGCTATAAGCATGTACAAAAAGACACAGCCATTTTGGTAGTGGAACATAAGTTCTTTTAAAATGTTATGCTTAAAATCTACCTACTTATTGTACACAAACAAGTACACAAATTTTCTACAATACGGCACTAAACTATTTTTAAGGAAATTGCTTTAGTCTACAACACATTTACTTTCAAAAGTGCAACTATTTTAAATTAAATATAAATTAGAGGATTTTCTTTTATTACCATTGCTCTAAATCAATTAAAAATATAATTTCTACTAAATCCCCTAATATTTTAACATTAAAATTTAAAAGGGGAAGGGGGATATATATGTTTAACAAGAAGCACATGTTAATCCAGATACAATTAAATGCTCTGTGTAACATCTTTTTTTTTTCATCAAAAAAAAAAAAAAAAAAAAAAATACCATATGAAACATTTTAGTATACTTAATATGTATGAAATATTTATGACAAAATTTCCTCTATCTGATAGACAGCAATTTTTAAGCAACTTCATTATTACACCTTTAATATGCTTTAAATTTTTTGATATTTATAATTTATTTGGATAGAAAGATTGAACTTAGTTTCTTTTAGATTAAGAAACCTAAAATCTTAGAAAAATAACAAATTTTGAGTTTTTGTTTCAATAAGCTCATCTTAATTTTAAAAATTTAAGCACATTTTGGTAATATGTTTGAGCTTGTGATAATCTTGTTTTCTACAATTATTTATTCAATAAATAATTAAACACAAAAATTCACCAGTATTAAAAATTGTTTCTTAAGAAACAGCTCCACCAATTATATACTGTATGTTAAGTATGCCTACAACAAAAGGCAATTAATATTAAATTTCTTAAAATATTTTAGCTATATTTTCTAACACTCTTTTGGCACATTTTAAAAGAATGTCTAATTATATCATAAACACATAAGTACTTTTTGTCACAAAAATACGAATATTTAAATTAAATTATATCACAAGTAAATTAACAGTACTCAAAAGTAATGAATAAAGAAAAGTCAATTACTTTGTATTAAGTAAATAATACATAAATAATGATAGTCTCATTGGTTAGTATCATTACTAAAGTTATTTAGTCTTAAATCACTGTGGAGATATTAAAATTTTTGCTAGATGACTTATACTACTTGTTTTCTATTACAGATAGTATCCAATCAATTTTAGCTGAAATCTTGTTAAAAACGGCAGGTGTGTTAGCGATTCCACATAAGCTATCCAGAGTGTTGTCGGCTGGCAAAAAACTTGTAACACCGTATACATGCCACTTCCCATTTCTTTGGCAAACAAGAGGACCTCCACTATCACCCTAGAAAAAAGACATTAAACACAAATTAATGAAATACGGTTGTTGTCGATCTACTTCAACCACTCATTTAACACAACCAATGGAGTGTGAAACTTTGAACATTTGGCAGTCTTGATAAACATGTAGGGAAAACATGAAAAGGATAAGATTTGAATTTGTATTTTCTATGACAGAAAAATTAAAAGACACACACAGGGCTTGCAATGGATTCCAAACATTCCTTTAGGGAGAAAAGGGACAATTCTCTTAAAAAAAGGGACTTTGAGGAACCTAAATTTTTAAATGACTAAAATAGTATAAACTATGCCACTCCGGTGTCCCTCGAAACTATCAGGCAGTGCTGGCGACAAATCGAAAATGATCGAGCAAATGCCGGCAACACCTTGAAAACTACCAGGAGAATGCCGGCATCACTACGAAAACTATTGTGCCAGTGAAATAAAACTTGACGATTTATGATATCCCGAAAAAACACCGGTGATGGACATAGGCAAAATGATGTGAATTTCTGAACCAATCCTACCGGCGGCAAAAAAAAAAATCCTGATTAGACGGACGAACAATATAGTGTTAATCTACGTTTTACATGCTTTCATGAATGAGATTAACTTTTTTCCTCCATTTTGTGCAAGAAAGCATGGTGAAGAGTCGTCGAAATACACTTAATTAAGGAACGTATGAAATTACATTCGGAAATTGTGGAACGTTCCCCTACAATCTATCAACTAATGCCACACATGGTATCAGCAACCATTCAATGACTTCAGTCAGTTACTATTTTTTTGAGAGGCACGTTTGAACATGAATGCGCATGTGTAACTAGCGATTTCGAAGGGGTGATCCGTACGTTGCATCCCGTTGGAAAATAAACGAAAAATTTTGCATAAAAAGACACTATTTTCAAAGAAAAAGGGCAGGGAGGTAGTGGCACCATCGAAAAATGGCTAGAATGATCGCCGATTTTATAAAATGGAGGATTATTTTTTTTTAATTTAACCATAATGTACCGTTGCGTGAATTCACGCATGAGGTTAATTGTATGTGATGAAATTGATTTTCAATGCTTGTTCAAGCAGATTTCAGGTATTTTGGCGAACTCTGCGAACGACGTTTATGTAACTTCTGAAATATGCATCGCAAAAATTGCATTGATTCACCACAGAACCAATAACAGCAGAAATTCTCTTGAAGAAAAATTTTCAATCCTCTTCAGTTCAAATTCATTCAAGCTATTATTAAGCGCAACATTATTGGTGGAAGCCACAGACCTAAAGAACAGAGACTGCCTACTTTTGACGTCATCGCCCAATTTACGTTCCTCCCTTGCTTTTACTTGTAAATAAAAAATAAAAATGCAATTTTTTTCCAAAAAAAGTTGCCGAATATTTCAAAAAGGAACAAGATCAGCTGAAAAAGTCGCTTTTAGGACAATTTTGATAAAAAAAAGTTGCCATGGTAGACTTGCCTTGAAAATAGTCGCTTTAGTAGCCTTTTTAGTCGCCTGTGGCAGCCCAGGGTTTAGGAAAATGTGATATTAAATGTCTATATTTAATTGATATTGTACGTACAGAAAGTATTGGAAAATTTCAAGATGTTTATATCAATTTACCTGCCGCCTGGATCAGGGATGAGTTCGGTAAAAAAGCTGAAAACAAAACTCCAAACGTTTTATGTGTAAAACACATTTTAAGCTATATTTTTAAAAAATTGTGGTTTTCCATGTGCGTTTATAACACTGCACCTTCTCTGTCTGTCTGTGAGAAAAATGGTTCAAAATAGAGACACCTAACTGTAGGGTTACACTTTGGGCTGTCATCAGGCATGATACAGCTTCAAAAAAAAAAAAATCTTGAAAAGCGATGGAATCCGGCAAAACTTCAAATTTTCAAGTCCAAAATTTTCAAATTTTCAACTTTACGCATAACTTTAAGCAACTATACTATATTGACAAACAGGCCGAATATAATTAAACCTAGTTTTCTTAATTTTTAAGCTACATTTTAAGTACTAAAATCTTTACATTTAAATTTCTATTCCTACCGTTCAGCATGTTCAATATAATAAAAAGCCACAAACAATTTTACATACAATTGCAGTTAAAATAACAACTTTCAACACAGCTTCTTTAGAAAAAATTTAATTGGGACTAATTTTAAGAATATTTTTATATCATTTTTACACAAAATGATATAAAAATTTCAGTATAGATTTACATGAAACGGCGAAATCGATCCTTAAAGAGGCACTAATTATGCATATAGCGGCTATCACATTTACGGAAGTCTAGGCGAATGGCTACAAAACGGTGTTAAAAATCTCGGTAATAGCCGGTATTGTATTAGAGTAAACCTCGGCGAAAATGACCATCACTCTAACGAAAACAATAGCGCTTGCAATACAGGCGAAAATCTAAATATCAGCTGAAATGAAAATCGCAACAACGTGCATATCGGCGATAGTGTCCACGATATCTGCACACATTTCGGTAATATTGACATTTTCTTGGTAATACTAGTTCAAATTTCGGTAATATCGGATGTTATCAAAGTACAGCATTCCACGAAAACAACTTGCACACCAACTGAAATATCAAAGTTAGAACCTAATATATCGGAGCAATTCTCAACAATAACGCTATTGTATGGGCATAACACTCGTAGAAAATTACCATCACAAAATCTCGTCGATAGCGCAATTCATCACGGTAATATCAACATTCTTCTGTAACATTGGTGCAAATCTCAGATTTTATAACAGGGTAGCACTCAACGAAAATGCCCATCACATAAACGTAAATATCAGCGTTAGTGCCGAAGATACCGCAACAATTCTCAGCGATAACGCACGTCCTAGCCACACAAATCTCGGCAGTAACGGACATTACATCAGCATAACGCTTAACGAAAACGAGCAACACATACTAACATAAATAAAAAATAGTTCCGTGGATGTCAGACTGCGAAGTAAACGCATTATTAGTAAACGTTAATCGCGTGAAATCGTAAAAAGGAATTTACATTTTGAGCAGAGAAAAAAATGACACAAAAGGATCAAAATTTCGGAGCAGTTGGAAATGTACAAAATGCGAGTTTGAGCGCCAATCTGATTAAAAAAATGCATTTCAGTGGATTTTTGTACTTGGTGCAGAAATAAGGCAAGAATGTGATGCGACCCCTGAGCGATAGGTTTCCCGATCTTTCGGAAGTGAAGCTGCTTTGCGGTTCAGCCATAGAAAAAAAGTTATTTTTCCTTGGGATAGAAAAAGCTGGAAAACACAGATTTTTTTCAGGAATTAGAAAAGCAGAACTTTCTTTGAAAAAGCGGAATTCTTTTTTTTTCATAAAAATTAAAAAAGCGGAATTACGCCATATGGTGGAAGAAACTCATCCCTGGACTGGATATTTCGAGAAAGTTATGTGTTCCTATAAATATAAGACCGCTGATCGGGAGAGTTCAGTTTAACTTTCGATGTCGATTTGAAAGAAGCTGAACGCTTTGTTTACTTTTTGTGCCTGAATAATCACTGTGTTCGAAGTTGTTTTTAGTGAAGCTTATGTTGAAGCTTAATAGAGATTTCACTGTTGCTCGAAGAAATTTTGTGAGTCTTTGAAAAGAGAATAAATTATAGTTTTCATCTAATAAAAACTGTATCATCATTGCCTCCGAAAAAAATTCATAAAAATATGTTGACATTTATAAAACAAACATGATTTTAAAAAAAGAAGAAAAAAAGTCATTACATTCCAAACAGTACTACAATTTGACAAGAAAAGATAAACTAGATCCTACTAATATCATTTGAAATGTTTGTTCAATTGTTTAAGATTCCTACTAATCCAATGAATTAAAAAATAAATAAAATCTTAAACCAATAAAATAATCAAACATCTTATATACATTCGGCATAAATGCAGTTGTAAATGTAATTAAAATTAGAAAAGAAAGAAATCTTACAGAACACAAGCCATTTAGAGGTTCCAAATGTCCAGCACAAATCATAGTTTTATTTTCAAACTTATAAAAATCATTTTCACACTTGTCTTCATGCTGAATAGGTTGTTGAACTTGCTTTAAAACGTTATCTGATCCAGAACCTACAAAAACAAACAAGTTACAATAGTAGACACTAATGTCAAGCATATTCCTCTAATTAAGTGAGTTATTCACATTTTAAATGTTGTCAGAAAGGTATATGCAAAAAAGATTTGTAATATAAGAAATAGTTGCAGAAAGAACTAAAAAATTATCTGCTAAAAAAATACTGTTATACTACAATAAAAGTTTTTATTATTATTAAGAAACTAAAACAAAAAATTTAGAGAAAATAATGCCAAATATTTAAACTGTTTGTTTTTCACATAAATCCCTTCAAGACATACACAGCAGAATAAATACTGACTAAAAAACTGAATAAGAGAATTTTTTTTGTTATCATTATCTCACACCAAAATTACTACATGCTAAAATGAATTTCAAAATCATTTTTACAATTTTAAAAAATGATTTACATTATCTTTTTAAATAATAACTTTAGTTTGTTATTAAGTTTTTTAAAATAATCACTTTTAATTAGATTATGAATAATTAGAGTTGTTAATGATATGTAATTTGTATATTGCTGTAATTTGCTTTAATTTCACTTTCATTTGCAGCTTATTTTTTAATAGGTATTCAGTGCTATTCTTATACAGATTACAGTGAGTAACTTTAAAGTACTGTAGAATGACAGAGGCTTCCAATTTGATCAATAGTTATATAATTATTAAAACTAAATATTAATGTACATTATAAGCAATAATTAAAGTTACTTGTTAATAGAAAAAAATATTAATCTACATCACAAACAATAATTAAAGTTACTTGTTTATTGAAAAAGATGAAAAGAATTTTAAATTTTTTTCTCAGAGTTAATGTACCTTACTTACCTCTTGTCATACCCCAACCTGTTGCATAACACATCTGGCCCACAGACAGTTCCTCATAAGGATAAGGCAGGCAGGCCGTTTGCACATGTGGGTTCATGCTGACCGGTGCATTCAGCTTCGCCAAAATTATGTCGTGAGACATGCTGAAGTTGCCAGTCTTGAAAAACTGAAATCACACATAATTTGTTATAAACAATGTTTCTAATAGAAGGACTAAATAGATGAAGGGGAATGCATCCAACAATAACTTTTAAAATATTAACTCATAAGGTTTTTGGTCATTTTCTAGGTTTGACTTTTTATAGATATCTTTTTCTAATGTTCTTTTAATTTTGAAAATCAAGAAATTAAATTTTCTGATTTATCAATTTTCAAAAAATTCATTGATTTTGAAATCCTTGATATTACCCAGAACTAAAAATTTTCCCTATTAAATCCTCAGTATTTCCAGAAAAATAAATCGTCCCGATATTTGCCTATTCACTATAATTTTCTTCGTATTGGACGACCTGTCTTTAAACATTTCCACAGCAAATTTAATGAATATAAAGGGACTATTCAAATCTTTCCCTCTGAAAACAAAATAAATCCGATTGTTGAGCTTGCTCATATATAACATTTTAGTTATATTGGCTTAGTAATAACTGGTGATGAATCGTAACTCATAACCAACAATATTGCATGTCTTGCAATTCAACTTATAAAAATGTTTTAACAAGACTGTAAGATTTAAAAAAAGTCACTTACCTTGAGTGAGCTGATCCAATATGAGTGGTTGATTGCATTCTTGTATGAAGTTTAAAATTTCTTTTTTCAATAGTTTGAGATCCTGAATGACTTCATTTAATTGATTAGTACTTAAGATGAAATCACCATATACTTTCTCGTTTCCAAGGCTGCTATCAACAGTAGCATTTGATGCGGTCAAAGGTATGTCAATATTTAAGTTCTGAAAATCATCAGTGATAGGCTCAAATTCAGAACTTTCTTTGTTATTCATCAAACATTGCATTCTCAAATCATTGCACTTCCTCTCAAATTCAACCAAACACCTCTTGAGCTCCATGGATCGATCAAGGAGAGGAGATTTGGTCTCCCTTAGTCTCAACTCGTTTACTACAAGGAGACCTCTGATGATCGAGACTGGATAGCTTGTCTCGAAACCCTTCGCGTACCCACGATCAAAACCTCTTTGCAACTTAGATTCACCACCTAAAGTTATTCCGTCGACATAGCCAGTTTTGTATCCAATCTCTTGAACCTTCGACCACTCGATTTCTTCAACAGTAAGAGACATTTTTAGAAATAATTATCCTGCCACTATCACATATGCGCCATAAATATACAAAACAATAACAAACCAGAAAGAAAGCTGGAGTAGAGTTGAGCGTACTATCTACTACCACAATCTGATAAAGAAAATTAACCACTGACGTCATATACCCTTTGTTAATCTGATAAATATATCACAAACTTGCCTAAAAAAGAACAATTTGATCGGAACGCATTCGTATAATGATATTCTTCCTTTTTGCTATTGATTTTTTTTCCATTCGGTTAATGTTTTTGACCAATACATGTGAAAAGACAAATGTAAAAAAGAAAAGTCTTGTCTCGTCGAGCTCAACATTACTAATTCAAAATTCAACCTTAGGGCCTGATTCTCACCTACTCTCGAATCGGAATATCAATCGGAAAGGAGGGTGTCACGTGACTTTCCGATTATTTGCGATTCTCACATCAAAATCTCGTTTAACGAGATGTCCAATCTCTCGGAATGCGTCTCGGTTGCTCTGGAGCTCTTGGGATGCCATGACGATTATCGAGATCTCGACGAAGTTTATTCTGATTGGTTGTTCTAGTTGTATGTTGAAGTGTTTATGATGTTTTAAAACAACAAACATCAAAATAGATCCTGCAAGAACATTAGTTTTTATGAATTTTACCCAGTATTTAGTGAACAGGAAATTGAAAAGATAAAGAGTATTTCTATTTAGAGATAAAACAAATCCCTTCGACTCTCACGATATTCATTTTATTGAAATTTTTCGGCTTTCGAAATCTGCAGCATGGCCGGTAATCGAAAAAATTAGAAGTGTACTTGCCACACAGTGCCGAAAAAAAGAAATATGAGCCCTGAACTACTTTATTTTTTCTGTTATTAAGACTTATTTCTCCTAAGTTTTACATAAAACTACGGAGCCAATACAGGAAGGAAAAAGTAATCATGATAGATTCTTATATGTTCACTACATTTACACTCAGCAGCTTTGGGTGCTGTTCCATGAAAGTCAACATCGTTTCGTACTGACTAAATGAAGTTTTCTTGTCAACAACTTTCTCGGAAGCCATTTCTTGCAACACCACGAGGAGAGGACGAGTTCCACAAAAAAAGTATAAACATTGAATTGAAGTCAAAACAGCACATGGTTCTTAAAACTCTACTGCGCATTCCTAACCGCGCAGTTTTCAGCGGAGGAAGTGCGTCATTCTTCGATTTCGGGAAAAACTGAGGTCAGAATCACTCCTTATCTACTGAACGAGAAATGACGCGATTCCGAGAGAGCCGGTCACGATTTTTTTTCCGATTCGATCGGAGGTGAGAATCAGGCTCTTAATCTCCGCTTGTAAATTTTGAATGTCTCAGCGAGAAAATCGATAGCACATAATTAAAGCGTAAGTGGATACGACCTTACACAGACAGTGACTATCATAATCAAAATTGTTTTATTTTACATTTACTCTATCTATTCCCCTATCTAAACCACACATAAGCATCATAAGACATGCGCTAACTCATGATCTGTAAAGCAGAAATGTGTTTAGCATGCGAAAGGACCCAGGATCGAATCTCAATAGGCGGATCATCGTTGTGCGAATTCTACTTTCTCAATTGCGTGAATACGTAGATGATTGTGACAGGTAGTGTCGTAGTATTAAGTCGATAGTTGAGTCACACCAGGTGGTAATTTTCAGAGTTTCTTCCCATTCGTGAAGCAAAATACGAAACAACAGTGGCGGCTCGTGTACTACAGCCAGTACAGCCGGATTGCATCTAAATTTATTACTTCAAAACTAAAATTATTTATTTTACAATTTTCTAAAATGAAGATCCATTTCCACGGTAAAAGTGAACAAAAATCCAATAAACGGTAAACTTCTTGCCTGAATAATTCACGAGAAAAACCTCGCTTTCATTCAAAGTGATCTTCCTCCGAACACAGCAGTCGTGTTTCCTGAAACGTGTTTCGGGCAGCCATGTTGCCATGGTAACCAATGAAAAGCAATAGAAGCCTTCCCTCTACGCAATGTAATAGCGGTGCTGCAGATCAAGTATTATTCCTAACTTCGGCTGGCCTTGAGAATTCGATGAGCTGATTGGCTCAGCAAATGAGAATCTGCGTGGGTGGGATGAGTGTGTTACCAAAACAACTCCATTTTGTAACGACATCATTGACAACTCGTAAGTTTCCAGACGCACTAGCATTTTCGATCACAGGCCGCCACTACGAAACAATATCCTAATGAAAGATTTTCTGATTTCCAGGAAGGCGATTACCTAATATTCTGCAATTTCAATAACGATTTAGTGCAATATAGCCCTAGAGTATACTTCGGATATTGTTGAAATCAACCAGATAATATACTAACATATTTTAATTACACAGAAATAACAAATAGGAACTTCACTTATACTACCTAACATACAAAACAATAATAAAAAATTCAAATTTTTTTGTAATTTAAAGCATAAATGGTAAACCATTATGTTTTTATGATTTGGTGTTGATACGGTATTTTTTTCAAAGTTCGACAAAATGAGAATATTAGTTACATTTTTAACTATACATTACTTATTAATTCTCAGTTTTGCTTGGACCCCTCTGCAAAAAATCCTGCCGGTGACCATGATAATGAAATAAATTAATAAATGAAAATCTATGAGAATGACATCAATTCCATTTGCAAAAAATATTAGAAATTAAAAAATTAAATAAAAAAGTGCGATGAAAAATGTTTAGAATGCCTGCTAAAATAAAAATATCCAGAACTGCCAACTCTGAGATCGCCAACAGCCCATTAAAAAAATCGCAAAAAAATTATTGTAAATGAACAACTTAATTTATCAGTGCTCTCGATACACTCTTGTAAAAAAAATCCCAATAAGTCACAACCTAGCAATTTTTGGTAAAGTTGTCCCCTGCGTGATTATAAACTGAAGATAAGAAAAACAAACATTATTCTACTTTCTTTCAAACAGTAATGAGTCCACACATCTCTGCAGTTAAGTTTTTTTTTTTTTTTTTTTTTTTTTTTAAACATTTTATGAGGCTGATATAAATATATCGAAGAGGAATTAACCATAAAGTAACTTTTTAGCAGTTATCGAGAATTATTAAGATTTCTAGTATAGTCAAACCCCGTTAACGCGAAGTAAAACCAATTCTCCTTACTTGAAACTTAACGTTAATTCATTCGTTTAACATGAAATTCGGTTAACGCGAACAATTTCGGCTGCCCCATCGACTTCATGTTAATGGGGTTTGACTGAAATTCATAAATAAATCCACCTATCACCACCATTGTCCTCACACTTGCTAAAAATATCAATTCCGCAACCTATTCTCGTCGTTAAAAAAATTAAAGCTACTACAGTGGCTAGGCATTTCCTTTCTGTATCCCAGAAGGAACACAATCGCCATTTTTTTTAAAAAAAATTTTAAGATATGATTGGGATTTTTAGAAAGTTACGTGTTCTTTCAATAGACATAGTAACACTATTTCTTACAAGACTTTATAACAAATACATTCCTTTTTAAAGAGTAATAAAAATAACACTGATTGAAAAGCAGTTTATTTTACTAAGATGAGCTCTTCATAACAATTAGGAAAATCATCGGATCCTTCTCTGGGATTCAGGTCTATATTATGTTTGTTTTCAAACCACTGATCGCTAACTACTACTTCTGCATAGCTAATAAATGGTTTCTTCTTTACAAACAGATGAAGTCACTTGAATACGTCCCCCAAATGCTATGTAATAGGTTTGCCATGGACAGATTCGAACTAGTCTGAGGGAAAGTTGCAAATATAGATCTCAATAGTTACTGTTAGGCCTTTTTAGGCCACAAGTCAATTATCAGGACTGCTCTTAGCATAATACAGATGTTTTAGTTAAGAGATCAGTGGTGTTAACTTACCTCTTCCTTTGAAACTCCGAATATTTCATAGTCCTTGACGTATCGAATCTCTTCGTATGGATCCGGTTTGTACTTGTGGTGATTACCGAGATGAACTCGATAAGTGTAGGGTGTACGATAGCTGAAAATATATATATAATGTCGAAATATTATACATTATTAGATTAAAAGTGACGAGTCAAGAAGATTCATATTTGTCGAAATTATAAATACAACTTTGTTACATCTAATTAATAGTATAAATTCAACCCTCTTAGTTTTCGAATTACCATATCTGTTAATAACAATTTCAAAGTTCACATTAATATCTCTGTGAGCATAGCAGGTCTATTTATCTTCTATCATTAGTGATTTCCTCTTGGTTTTGATTCTGCTCACATTTGGGAAATATTCCTCTCTTCTGTCGCTATTAATTCTGTCAGAGTGGTGAAATAGAGCAGAAAAAATTTCAAAAGTGGATAGCAACAAACTGATCAGAATAAAATTTATAAAAAATATAATTAAGTTTAAATTGAACCTCCCGATTCAAAGACTGTCCGATGGGCTCCTCAAGCTCAATAAGCAATAACGCCCCCAATCATCATTATTCCCCTCTCCTCCCCATTCAACGCCCCTAGAAACATTGTTACATCACTGGTCCCATATTATAGCCTTGAATTATGTATAAAATCAATCTTTTTGATATCTTCTAATCTATAAAAGAAAATAATATAGTTGCAAGTAATATTATCTTTTATGATTATTATTATTATTATTATTTTTTTTTTCAATTTGAAATCTATCAAATTGAAGCTTTTACTTCGTATTTCTAAATGAGAACTACGCACGATTACACTATGTGTCTGCTAATCTCCCATAGATCATTAGAAAGATTTTCAAGAGTATATCAGCCCTCTTTTAAGCTCCAATGCTGTTTTGCTGCTGATAAGTTTATCATCAGTAACAGAGAGAAAAAGCACACGCATTATAAATTTGTATTATTATTAAAGCTTGTCTGAGATTTCATTCCATCATTTTGTTTAGCAACTTTTGTATTCTTGTGCAAGCTGTATTTATCATAAACAAATAAAACTTTAAAGGGGAAAAAATCAAGATTGTTTTGTCCAGGCTCACCTGACGTCCTTATTTCTTGTTAACTAAAATTGTGTTGTCTTGATTTATCTAAATGCCAACGTACCTGCTCTTCTTACAATTTAACAGTGAAGGTTCATAGGACAGCAAGTACAGTCAGGCAAAATCTAAATTTTTAGTTTAAAATTAAAATTTACTAATTGCTAGTCAACTTTTATCATCGTCGAGCGAGATACAGCCACAGAATGAAATTTCCAAATAAGCTGCATCGTGGCCATGGAAGCAACTGCTACTAAGTAATCTTCATTCATGCTAAATATATATGGCGTTATAGCAACATGCAGCTTTTTGTGAATTTTGCGATTTCGGCTGCACTTGTAATTTCTATGTACTGATTGGATCGTGTGCGAGGGAATACAATGTGTAGGTGGAAGAGAAACGAGCATTTCTTAGAATTTTCTTCCCTAAACAGATATAGTTTCCATAAAAAGTTTACACTTGTGTTTTCTTTTTACTTGAATAGGTGCTGTTGTGGAAGGTTGCGTAGATGATAAGGTTGATCCGACTCCAATTACAATGAACATATTTAATAGAAATTTAGGTACAGTACCCAAAAAAAAAACCAGAACGATGGCTATATCTTCGGTTCTAATTATCGTAGAATCTTATGGTTTGCACCAAAATGTTTTGCTTACGATTTTTTATATATCTGATGCAATTTTTTTTCTTTAAGGGACCGTTTACTAAGTAAAAGTAACGCTATCTTCAAAAATTTCAATACGAATCCCTATTTTTTATCATTTCATTCGATTTAGAATACATCATTTACCCTAAATACCAAATTTCAATGCATTATGTTGAAAAACACGTCACTTATGAGCGAAAATGTTTCGACCATTTTTTAACCGATCTTCAGGGAGAATTTCCATAAAACGAAAGGTATTTTTAAGGTTCTACTTCACATCGGGAGAAACCGAACTGTCAGTGTGGCGTTTCACCGACGTTAAAAAATACCAATATTAGTCTAAAACTGCATAGAAACTACTTAGATTTATAGTGTCATGTTTAAGATTAATACAGAAATAGCAAGTAAACGCAAAAGTAACATAATTTATTTACAACATTAAAGATATGCATTCTTCACACGAAATAAATAAAATGTCAAAAACTGTGATTGCAGAAGTATAACGTATACTACTGATAATTAGAAAATTGATAAATATAAAATGTAGGCATTAGAAAACAGTATTAAGCAAAGCGTGATTATTTTACAGAAACATTTCGCTGTAAACACAAATGCAACTTGATCATTGAAATTATTTATAAAATAAAGAAATCACATGATTCAGTAACATTTTTAAAGGATAACTTATTGAAATTGCTTAAAAAATGTTGTTTTAAAAAAATGTAATTTACGAAAATAATTTAAAAAAAAAAAAAAAAAAAAAAAGAACACTGTTGAAAACCACACAAAACATGTTCCACGATTTCAAACACGTTAGACAGATTTAAAAAATATATATAAAAAATAAAACTGCTTTGTTTGTATAAAATAATATTTCTTTTTGTAATTTCAAGAAATTCTGTTCCTATTCACCCCATTTTACTATAATTGAACGTTGTGCGATTTTCCACACCTCTAGTTTACCTTGAATTAATCTTTGAAAGTTTTCAAAAGTCGTCTACTATACGGTCCCTTAAAGTGAGCGTTTTCTACATTTTCGCTAAAAAATCGAGAACTAAAAGTCCAAATGGAAAGAAAAAAATTGTGGGGGGGGGGGGGTTTAGACCAGGATATATCTAATGAAGGCAAAAAAAATATACGTTTCTATTAAAAAAAAAAAAATTAAAATTGTTTTTTTTAATTAATAATTAATTATTAAAAAAGAAATTGATGCAAAAGTTTATTGCTATTTATGTTTGGCCATTTACAAACTATCTTTGGAAAAAAAAAATTACTGAAATATATTAATTATTCAAATATTTATGGCCAAAAAAACAACTTTTTTATTTAACATTAATTCATCATTTTCTTTTTATCATTTAAATTACAAACCATTCATTAGAAAATTACGAATTTTTGTATTTCGACATTTTTTGAGATGCTGAATCCAAATATGGGATAATATTATGATGTTGCAATTGGACTTTTTAAAGTTTGGTTCTGTTTTAATATGTAGATGACCCCTCATGACAAAATAAACTACATGTAATTATTAAAAACCTTCCACGATTTACAACGGTACCTTTTGTTTGTTATTTCAACAATTAGAGCACAAGATATAGAGATCGTTCTGATTTTTTTTGGGGGTACTGTACAACAATTATAACAAAGAATTGAGGCCGACCAAACGGTATAGTGGTTAGCGTGCTAGCTTCTAGACGCTAACCACTATGGGTGTTTGTAAATGTATGTTGGCTTGTCTAATGACGAATGTTTCGGCGCATTATAGCCCTCGTGTTGCTGACGGCGCCAGATAATCTGAAAACAGCCAGCCAACAAAGAATTGAGGGAAGGAATGAACGACACTTTCGTGGTTTCTGAAATCAAAGTGAAGTCTGATGGTTACTAGGCAGTTCTTCAAATTCTGATATCATAATCACGTCCACAGGGCATGGAAGCAATATGTTCTCTGCTTAAGCTATGCACGTGATATTCAAGTGGAAAAGTAAGAGGTAATGCCTTGCATACTTCTTTTAGTCAATACCAAAACGTATAATTGTATCATTTTAAACCATGAAGCCTCATTACAAGTAAGTTATGTATTTTCTTCCTCGTATCATTTTTTAAATATTGAAAGGAAACTAAGTTTGAGCAATTAAGATTAAAGAATTTCCATTCATGAATGATTGTGAGGAGGGGGAAGGGAATAATTTTTCCGGCAGTACTACCATTTTTGACCACGGGCCATCAATAATTTAAATTACAATTTTTAAGTAGTGATTCTTCTCTATGTGACTTGGAAAATGTGTAAGGACTAGCAGTGGTTATTTAACAGTTCCTGTCACCTACTTCTCAAAACAGTGTGCTGCTGTGACGAACCATTCACTGTTAAGAAGAGTTCCTCCGCAGTTGTGGCCGTTGGACAATAATCTGGCGTCCTGAAGATCAACCTGAAAAGTACAATAATAATGTTATGAATTTTTCCACTGAGGCAATGATGGGACAGTTTTTCAGATAAAAACTAGTATTTATTCTCTTCAGAAAACTCACAAAATTTATTCACAGACAACACTCAATCACTATTAATCTTCAATACAAGCTTCAACAAGAACAGCTTCGAATATAGCGATTATACAAGCTCACTCCAATCGGTCAACAGAGCGATCGCGATCAGCTTTCAACGAAGTCCCAAGTCAATCTGAAAACTTTCCCGATCTCCGGCCTTTATATACTTGGCGCGAGAGAATATTCGTGAAATTTTCAGCCAATTCGTCAGAAAAGAAACATCTCGAAATTTCTCGATTGCTTTAGGTGTTGTTACCTTTTCCTAACCTGTATAATCGCTGCTAATAAATAAAATAAGATAAAAATAAATTACAATAGAATTTTAAAATAATACGTCACTATTTACACTATATACAGACAATTTGTGCAACAATAATAGACATTACAGAGGACTGAAGGAGTCGTTGGGTCTATTTTAGAGAGTGGATTATACATGGGTTGGTTGTATTGAATATTTTCTTTGGTACATGATGGGTAAAACTCCGGGAATGACTTTAGACCTTCGGTGTGACAGAGGCTCCCTGACTGCAATTTTTAGACTAGTTGGCTGTCACACCAAGTGCATCACATTCATCGAGGGCAGTAAGGTCTTCACCCCCTGCTCCAAGTGCCACGACCATCAGACTTCACCAGAGCATTTGATGGACTGTTTGAACCTCTCAAGGGAGGACATCTATCAAGATCCTCTTCTCGTAATAGACTTTTTTAGTGTCAACGGACTCATGGATATCTTCTGACACCGTCAGACACGGAGGATAAGCAACAAAAACATTTTCTGACGCAAGTGTAACGTAAGGGCAAAAATATTAGAACTACATAGAAAATTCGAATACCTTGTTCAAATGAGGTAAATAAAGAAAGATAAACATAGTTGAATGAGCCGAATTCGAAAATATATTGGAACGTAACTATCGATACATAATCTCACGAATGTTAGAAGCGCATACTGGTCGAAATTGCAACATTTGTGATATTAGCCTGTGATATGAATGTTTTGCTTGAAGGTTAATCGTAAAAGCTCAAACTTTTGTAATTTCACAGATCGATTTTGGGGATTTATACGATGTAGAAACACCTAATACACTGACCAGGATGTCTTTATACAAGAAGATGTACACAGAAGAGCCAGGAAAACTGGTATACCTTCATAATATTGTATAAGATCTCCGCGAGCACGCACAAGTGCTGCAACACTACATGACAATGATTCGACTAATATCTAAAGGTATCCTGGAGGCAATTCATATCATGAATCCTGCAGGGCAGTCTACAAATTCTTGAAGAACTAGGTGGTGGAGATTTCTTCTGAACAGCACATTGCAAGACATCTCGTACATGCTCAATGATGTTCATGTTTGGAGATTTAGATAACCAATGGAAATATCTAAAGTCAGAAGAGTGTTCTTGTAGCCCGTTTGTAGCAACTCTCGACGTGTGAGGTGCCGCATTCTTCTCCTGGAATTGTAGAAGTCTGTCCGAATGCACCATGAACAAGAATGGTTGTAGGTGATCGGGCATGATTAGCCCGTTTGTCATGACAAACAAGTGCTACTTTGGACTAAAGCCATCTAAAAAGCAGACTCCTTCAAATTAAAACAAAAATAAATACCTACAAAATATGCCTACGAACTGTGATCGTGTATAGTAGTGAGTGCTGGCCTCTCAATAAATCAGAAGAAAATAAACTGATGATTTTTCACAAAAAAAAAATTAAGAAGAATCCTTGGAGCAGTCTATGAAAACAATAAATGGTGTACCCTTTACAACCACGAGATCTATAGAAAATTTAAACAGTCTGACATAATCCATATTATTAAAGCCAACAGCATTCGGTTATTGGGGCACAATTACAGATCTGAAGATAATAATCCGATAAATAAAATAACATTCTCTAAACCAGACGAAATTAGAAAAAGAGGTCGCCCTCCATCTAGATGGCTGGATAGCGTCGAGAGGGACCTACAGACAGTTGGAATCACAAACTGGAGAGTCACTGCGTTCAACAGAACAAGGCAAACACCTTTTGGGACGGTCTTGGCCTGCTCTAGGCTGTAGTGTCTAAGAAAAAGAAGATCGGACAGGATGCTTACGTACCTGTTACTTACATTCGTCTCTAGACATATCAGGTCACGGGTCCCACATCGCGCCAATTACACACGCCCCATACTATCACAGAGGCTCCTACAGTGTGAATAGTCCCCTGTAGACATGTAGGATCCATGGATTCATGAGGTTGTCTCCATACCCATACACTGCTCTATACAATTTAAAAAAAAATAAAAAAAATCGTCATACCATCCGGCTTGTTTTCAGTCTTCAACAGTTCAAATGCAAATTGGCGGGCCAAAGCGAGGCATAAAGCCTTGTGTCTTGTAACAACGGTTCACGAACACGAGTGGGCCTTCGGTTTCGTGAACTCATGTCGATAATGGTCCTTTGAACTGTTCGCACGCTGACACTTATTGGTTGATGCCCCAGCATTGAAATCTACGGAAATTTGTGGAAGTGTTGCACGACTATCTTGTTTAAGAATTCTTCTAGTCGTCGATGGTCTCGTTCTTTCAAGTTTTTTTTCCAATCTCACTGATGTCTAAGATTTGATGTTTTACCTGATAATTAATACTCATGGTATACTCGTGAAATGGTCGTACGCGAAAATCCTACTTCGGATATGCTATATGCCATCTCTCATGCGCCGACTATAACGCCACATTCAAAGTCATTTAAATCTTGGTAACCTGCCATTGTAGCAAGAGGAATCAATCTAACACAGCGTTTCTCAACCTTTCAGTATTCGCTGCCCAGTTTTCAATCATAATTTTCATCGCGCCCCCGCTTGCAAAAAAATGTATACAACAATAATGCATATTGAGTATTTTGGATTCTGTTTTGAAATTATTTTTAACTAACTGCCAAAACAAGAGTGAAAGCGAGCCGTCGTTAGCGAGAAACCACATCTGGCATTTTGCCAAACGGGCGGTGAACACGACCGATGCCGTCTCGAGCATGCACAGAGCAAATGTTTTCTCATAGGAAGAAGGAAATGTTCGATAACACAAGTTTCAATTCCAGCCAGTCTCATTCGAGTCGATCCTTCTATCGCTATTGAATCTATCGTGAATGTGTATGCTATATATGTTTAATTGCAATTCACCATATTAAATATTCACGGCAGCAGATTTATGCAGACTCATGGATAAATTTTTAAGCGGAAGTAGGCGAGAATTAGACGATAGTCAAGCATCAACAAGTACACAGACGAGCGTGGTTCAAAAAATAAAATCAAGAAAATATTCTCAAGACTACTTAAATGTTGGGTTTACCAGTACTGAAGTAAATGTAGAAGAAAGGCCACTGTGTATCATTTGCTCAAAAATATTGGCCGCAAACAGCATGAAACCTAATAAACTTAAACGACATTTGGAAATGCTTCACAGTGAGTATGTCAACAAACCCAGAGAATTCTTCGAATTAAAATTAAGATCATATAAAAAGCAAAAACCATTTTTTAAGGGGACATAGGACACTTTTGCCAAAATTCTTTAGTTTTGCCAAGAATTAAATAAAATTTGGCATAATCATAGAAGATGTGACTTTAAACAAAACAACACAATTTGAGCAGATAATATAAAATAGATAGTAAATTATTGAGAAAAATGCATTAAAATAACACGAAATTTTAATTTTTTTCAAAATGCTCCTCGCGACACAATATTTTGACGAACATGAAAGAAAAATTTGAAGTTGTTTATCAATATATTATAAACATTTTCAAACAGGCTTTTATCTTTAGGTACAATAGTTGAACAGAAATAAAATTTCAAACTTGGTGCCAGTGATTTCTCATTAAAAAATGCACATACTTCAAATTCCCAACATGAAAAAAAAATATAAAAAATTATGTGACATAAAAAAGCATTTGTAAATTTCTTTATAGTACATTAAAAATTATTAATACAAAAAAATTAGGTGGATTTATCAAAAAATGAATCGCAAGGAGCTTTTCGAACATAAGTAAAATGGGAAAAAGCAAAGCTGAGAAAAACGCATTTTTAGCCTTTGCCAACAAGTGTGCGATGCGTTAAAATAGTTAGTTAAAATAAAGATTTTACCACTTAAAATCATCGGATTTCAAAAATTCAAACGCGAAATTAAAGCTAGTGGCATAAGCAATTTTTATAGATTGAAAACAAAAAACGTCATTTTTGGTGATTTCGGTGTCCCATGTCCCCTTAAAGAAACTTTGTCTGTGAATAAAAAAGCTTTAATTGTTACAAAGTTTCATTTAAAATAGCCAGTTGTAAAAAACCTCTCATCATTGATGAAGAGCTTATTTTGCCAGCAGCAATTGAGATTGTAGAAACTATGTTTAGAGAAAATTTTTCCAAGCAATTGCAGTCCATACCTCTTTCAAATGATACTGTTGCTCGTCGAATTGGTGGTACAGTTGAAGATGCACAGTGTCAGCTTTTCTCAAAGTTGCGGGACAAATTGTTTTCAATACATCTTGATGAAGCAACAGATAGTAATAAAGCGGCTCATTTAATTGGCCTTTGTTCGATTTTGTGATAATACGTCAGTAGTAGAAGAACTACTTTTCTGCAAACGAATAGAACTCCAAACAACAGCGCTCGCATTATTTGCTATTTTAAATGATTTTATGAACGAGGCAAACATAGAATGGAAAAATTGCGTCGGAATATGCACTGATGGTGCTCGTTCAATGTCCGGAAGATTCCAAGGTATACAAGTCCTTGTAAAACAAAAATCGCCTCAGTGCGTCTAGACACATTGCATGATCAACAGAGAAGCTTTGACTTAGAAAAAAATGAGCCCTGGTCTGAATATTGTGTTAACTACGGTTGTAACCGTAGTAAATTATATAAAAATGAGACCCCTGAAATCGAGAATCTTTTCCGCACTTTGTAAAGACATGGGTTCAGTTCATTCAGCTTTGCTATTTTATTGTGAGGCAAGATGGTTATCACGTGGGAAATTTTTGCAACTTGTTTATAAAGTAAGAGAAGAAATCACCATTTTCCTAGAAGAAGAAAACAGACCGGAAGTCTAGAATTTTCGCGATGGTTTATTTGTGATGAAATTGAGCAACTTGGTAGACATATTTGAGAAATTAAATAACTTGAATCTTCAACTCCATATGTTGGATACGAGTGATAAAATTAATGCTTTTTGAAGAAAATTAGGATTGTGTAGCAGAAATTTAAAGCAAAATAACCTAACAATGTTTGTAAATGTGGATGATTATACTAAAACTTACAAGGCTGAAGAAGAACAAATAAAAGTGGTTTTTGTAACCATTGAAAATCGTTTAGCCATGCTGGCAAATAGTTTTAAAAAGTATTTTCTTGCTGACGGCAAACTGATAGCAAGTTACGAGTGAGTTAGAGATCCATTTCATAAAACAATTGACTTCGCAGTTGATGACGAGGAAAAATTCATAACTTCACAAGTGGCGAAACCAAAAGACAATTTAGTAATAAATCACTATTTGAATTTTGGGCAGTAGTAGAGGATGATTTATCTATACTAACAACAAGGGCATTTCGCATTCTATTACCATTTTCAACATCCTACCTTTGTGAAACTGGATTTTCTGCTGTGTCTTCTTTGAAGACAAAATATAGATCTCGGCTGAATATAGAAACAGAACTGAGAGTGGCTATTTCTAATATTAAGACTTACTTCGAAAATCCTTGCTCTGCAAGACAGGCTAAAGGAAGTCCCTAATAATTATTATATTTGTTTTTAATTTAGTATCTTTTGATTAAGTAAGTTTTGATTTCGTAAATTGTTTTACTTTATTTGTAAATATATCGAAATGTTTTTAACGAAATGATTTTATAAATATGTCGAAATGTATTTTGTTTTCTATGTGTATGTGTGCTTTCCTTTCAGTCAGTTAATAAATTTTTTTAAATAATATTTGCTCTTGGATATTCTCGCGCCTCTCCTCTAGTGTGCTTGCACCCCCCTAGGGGGCGCGCCCCGCAGGTTAAGAATCGCTGAAAAGACACCTGTTGTCTCATATAGACGCTTTTGATCATTTCGCTTTTATGCTGATTGGTTGCATACCTCCGTTATTTGCATACACTCGCCTATACTAGTTTTTCTGGCTCTTCAGTGTAGAAATGAACATTTTATCGGTGTTTCCCAGACAGAAGTTATCCGCCGTATACTCCCTTACAAATACACAAGAATTCGACCACCTGCAGGCACGATGCCACCAAGGTTGGTCCAGCTAAAAGTATTCAATGGTATTTCTTATCCCAAAATGATTATCCAATTTTCACTTAAAACCACCCACCCCAAATGAATTCACTATATCCAAAAGGCAAATAATTCTATTCATTAATCACCTTATTGAAGAAATAGTGTTTCCTCCTTTTGAATTGTTATTCTTCTGGTATTGTGTGTAAGCTGTCTTACCTGCCATGGCCAGCTCCCTCTCCGGGCCTTGCGACCTCCTACAACGCGATCTGCCTCTCCACTTCCGATCACTGGCTTCACCTCGGGAACGCCGCATTCACCGGAAGGTAGTACATTAAAACCTAAGACGATGAAAGAAATGCTTTGCAAATTTTTTAGATCATTCACAGCTTGTTTTCATTTGAACATATCCGTTATAGATTATATATAACCTCTTTCTGATGACTTGTACAATCTATCATGAATTTTTCAAATGAAAAAGCTATTTATAATATCATTTAAAACTGTTGTAACTGGCGTTACAGTTATTTTCAGCTAAAAGTATTTCTCACTGTCATATAAAAACAAGTTTGGTAAATGAGAAATGCAAAGTTTTGATGCAGTCAACATTAATACGCTAAAAACAGATGAAGGATATTTAAAAATTCTGAATGGCAGTTTCTAAAACTGATTTTTTTTTTTTTTTTCGTACGTAGTGTTATATTATATGGATGTAATTAGTTTCTCAATAAGAGAAGAGCATGAGTTTTTAAACAACCAATGGTGTAAAAACATTTTCTGTTTGCTAATTTCAATCCAGGAAACATTGAATAGATCGCAATTCGGTAAATTCATTTAAAAAAAAAAATCCTACTTTTATTCAGTTACTCAACTTCATCATCAACTTATCGCAAGCGAAGAACTTAGCTTGAGTTTGCATGAGGGAGGTTATCAAAATGTGGGAGCAATGAATGTTAACTATAATAAATATTTCAAAAAATTCCTATTTAACCCCAATTTTTTTTTACTGTCAAGTTTTCCATCTAAGAATATATTATGTAAACATTAAAAAACAGAAAATGTTCTGAAAAATTACTAATTAAAACATTTAATCAACTGATCTGTAGGTTACAGGTATTGGACATTGTTGTCCACAACTTTGGACAATGTTGTCCCTGTAGGTTACACAATTTCAGAAATAGTTGTCCTGTAGGTTACACAATTTCAGAAATAGTTGTCCTGTAAGTAATCGTTTTGACTTTTCCATAAATAGGTTTTGTTTATTATTTTACAGATGCCTTAATTGCTTTTAGCAAAAAATTAAGAATGTATAAAATTAATACTTCACTTATTTATCTGATAAACAGAAAACTGTTTTAACTTACATAATAACAGAAATTTTTTCTTGAAATGTACTAATATTATTAAGAAATTAATTAGTTTAATAATTTTAATACATGAGTTACAAATTGCATGTCTATCTGCTCACAATTTTTACTATAATTTTTATTTGTTAAAAATCTCAATTTACCTTAACCCTTTACAAATATAGTATTTAAATTAAGAAAGGAAAAAGGCAGAATATTTTTATTTGAAAACCACTCGTATGCTTTTTTTTTTTACAAATTGAATTACGAGGTTATTTTTAATGCACATTTCAATTCTTTCTTTAGCAAAAGAAAAGTCCCCTTCCCCTTAATGTTACATGACTAGGCGGTGATGGCGATTTGAGCAGAATATCTTCATAGTTTAACGTTGCACGATCGTATTTTGCTGGATAGCGAAACCTATTTGAATTAATATTTTCTTGAGGAGTAAAAAAAAAATTACATTTCTCTGATTATTGGCGTTTTGATCGTTACGCGGTTTCGACATTGTTGTTAATTTTCATTATTTGCAAATATTGTTACAACAAAAAAAAAAAAAAATGCATGAAAGCAATAAAAATGTTTGATATTTCCTTTTAAAAATAAATAGGTTGGTTTTAAACATATATTTAAGTCATACATGTCTTATCCCCATTGATGTAGAGGGCGCTGCTAATGTAATCCCCTAGCGGCGACTTCGTCGCCAGAGAGAGAGTATGATTGAAGGAGTGAGGGTGAAAGGACGTGGAAGTAGCCTCTCCTAGTTTAGGTTTAAGAACCTATTTCTATCTTATGCACGAATAAACCTGCTGTCCATTTAATTCGCCTCTTCACTTTTACCCCTTCATCATACAACATACATTTAGAACATAATGTACAAAATTACGTAACGATCGTAAATGCCACTATTTTGTTCCTATCGTACATATAGTTAGACATGTTTTTAGTCATGATTTTTACATTTTACGGCCTACATGTAATTTTTTTCTGCAGAAAAACTATTGGTTTATAAAAGTAACATTATAATTGATACTTTACATCAAATTTAAGACATTAGACTTTAAGTAACAATACCTTTATTAAGAAGATTATCGGCGTTTTGATCGTTACGCGATTTGGACATTGCTGTTAAACAAATACTAAAAGTGTATTTACAAGAAAGAAACAGCACAAAAAGACACAAAAGCAATTGGAAATATTAAAAAATTTATTTCAAAAGACAAATAAATGAGTTTAAAGTACTTACTTCATATATTTCGTATTCAAATACAGCTTTGTTGCGATCGTTACTTTTGAACATAACAAAACGTGGAATATTTCTTTGTAGAATAATTCTTCCATCTAATAAAATTATTTAACCAGTTCTGCCACCTATTGTCTTAAATTTAGAGTACTCATCTCTTCCCTTGATTCATTCCTTATTATTATTATTGTTTTAATTTCTGGAAACAAGTTAGAACCCATTTTTAACATGCTTTTATTAGCTTAGTTATTTATGTAACGGAATCTTTGAACTCGATTTTCAACCACTTCAAAACGTTGGATTAATTTAAAATTTTGCACAGTTATTAAGGACCGATGCCAATAAGTTTGTCGCATTATCGCAATAGTCCGAGAGGCGACTGCAATTTTGGACCTCATCGAACATCACTCTGAAACTCATATGGAATGTAGAGTTATGCTAGCTGATTAACAATCGCGTGGTCTGCCGAAGCGCATTTGGCCGGAAGTGTCCGAAAAGCGTGACCGCAAGTGCAATTTTTGGGTACCAAAATACCTCATCGAACATCACTCTGAAATTCACAGAGAATGAAGAGAATTGCCTACCGAGTAAGAATCACTTGGTCTGCCGAGCCGCATTTGGCCGGAATTGTCCGGCAGACCAATGCGAAAGTGCTTTTGCGATGTTGTGATCCTTGGATTAGTAATCTGACTCCATTTTAGTTTAACATAAATTTACTATACTTTAATTAACTAAATAAACACCAACGATACAACATGCTAAGAAAATATTCATGGAACACAAGTAATAAAAATAAAACTGCTCGCCAGGAAAGTTATTTTTTCTGTTGCTATGCAACGCACGAGACATCATCTCATCTCACGCCGATGGAGTTCAAAATGTCATACCAACAAGCTCGCGCCGCCACAGGGGTTCCCCACCAGTCCAAGGGACGATCCAAGTTAATATCCGTAGCGATCGACGAACCGCACCCGTCTACCGGACTTGGTAACTGTTACTTCCGTCGGAGCACTCGTTGAGGAACTTGACAAGGAATTGTCCGGAATCGTTGAGGGAATTGAAGTCGGTGAAGGTACTGGAGTCGGTGAAGGTACTGGAGTCGTTGAGACAACTGATGTCGTTGAAGGAATTGGAATCGTTGAAGGAACTGGATCTTTCTGGAGCCCGTCGTTATCCATAAAAGCAGGCTTCAGGCGATCAATCGACACCGTGTTATGATGCCCGTTAACCTCTAACACGAAGAACTTGTCAGCTCGAGATACGACTCTCCATGGTCCTTTATAGGGCTGTTCCAGGGGTCGTCTTACCGCGTCAGTTCTCACAAACACATGGGACGTTCGGTGGAGGTCTCCGTGAATGAAGGCACTTTGCTTAGAGTGATTTGAGAATGGGACAGGACGTACCTCTCTCATCTCTGCACGTAACCTTCTCACAAACTCAGCTTGCGAGATGTCTTCTGGCCCTGAAGAATTCCTAAAAAATTCACCAGGAAGTCGCAAAGTAGTTCCATACACCATTTCCGCAGCAGTTGCCTGTATGTCGTTTTTGAGACTGCAACGCATCCCCAAGAGAACGGTCGGGAGGATGTCACACCACCTTTCTGTGCTGCGGCACTTGATGGCTGCCTTAAGCTGGCGGTGCATACGCTCTACAGCGCCATTACTCATTGGGTGATAAGCAGTGGTTCTGATCCGATGTACCCCTAACAACTTAGTAAGAGAAGCAAAAAGGTTGCTTTCAAATATAGTTCCTCGGTCAGTAGTTACAATATCGGGTACACCAAAACGAGCAATCCAATTAGCGTAAAAAGCCTGTGCTACCGTCTCAGCTGTCTGATCCTTTATTGGAATGGCTTCAGACCATCTGCTGTACCTATCTACGCAGGTCAAAATGTAACGACAGTCTTTCGATGGTGGCAAGGGTCAGACTATGTCGATATGGACATATGAAAATCTGGCGTTAGGTGAAGGAAACGACTGGAGCACTGATTTATTGTGGCGTTGCACTTTTGGCGAGATTTGACAAAAGACTGCAAAAATTGGTGTAGGAATTGCATACCTTGCCAAAAGTCAAAAGTGCAACGCACGAGACATCATCTCATCTCACGCCGATGGAGTTCAAAATGTCATACCAACAAGCTCGCGCTGCCACAGTGCCCTTTTTAGGGGCCAAAATATCTCATCGAACATCTCTCTGAAATTCACAGGGAATGAAAAGAATTACCTACCGAGTAAGTATCACTTGGTCTGCCGAACCGCACTTGGTCTGCCGAACCGCATTTGGCCGGAACTGTCCGGCAACAAAATAACATCTTTAGGAAGAAATTAAAAATATCAATCAAACACGCTCCCTCATGATCGATGCAAAGACAGAATGGAGTGTTGTTGGATATGATATCATAAAGGACGATCATGGACGTCATATGATGAAGCTTATTAAAATAGGGGTGTGGAACATTGCACACCTTTCAATTACACTATAATACTGACATGGATTTGGGTCATTTACCGTTTTTATAATTTCATCCTTCATTTAGAATAAAGGACCAGTTTGGCGATATTTTTTGTGATATTTCTTGCATGGGTCTTGAAAAAAAAAAAGAAGAAAAAAATCACAAAAATGGTGAATTTGGCGATATACTTTTGATCAACGATCGTTGATTAAGTTTGCTCAAGGAAAGAGAGCTTTGTATTGAAAGCATACATTTTTCAACTTTTTACGCCATTAAAACATTTTGAAGGGAATTTCGGATTGTTCACTGTTAATAAGGATATAAAAGTTAATAAGGATAAGGTTAACTAAGGATTACAAAATCATTTGCTGAAATGAAAGTCATATTCTAAAAATTGAATGATTGTATGCCGATATTTCTGATCAGAACTTTCTACATTGTTATGTTAAGCAGTCGTCTTATTTTTCTATGGTAATTTCTTATTTCTTTTCAAATACAAATTAATGTCTCAAAATGAGTGTTTGTTTTTTGTGCAAAAAATAAAACAAATTGTCGGTATTGAACGAAATGCGCAGAAGTAATAAAATATCAAGTATGGAAAGATTATTCTGTCTCCAGATCTTGGATATCATTTATGATGTTACAGAAAGGTTATGACATTAAAGAAAGAATATAAAGATGCATTGGACAACAGCATATCACCGAAAATTGTAAGTAGAATTAGTTTAATTAGGTGATATACGATACGTCTTTAGGTACCCAAAGCTGCGCTTGCGGATTGGTCTGCTGGACAAATCCGGCCAAATGCGGTTCGGCAGACCAAGTGATTCTTACTCGGTAGGTAATTCTCTTCATTCTCTGTGAATTTCAGAGTGATGTTCTATGAGATATTTTGGCCCCCAAAAAGTCCACTTTCGGATTGGTCTGCCGGACAGTTCTGGCCAAATGCGGTTAGGCAGACCAAGTGATTCCTACTCGGTAGGTAATTCTCTTCATTCTCTGTGAATTTCAGAGTTATGTTCGATGAGGTATTTTGGTACCTAAAAATTGCACTTGTGGTCACGCTTTTCGGACACTTCCGGCCAAATGCGCTTCGGCAGACCACGCGATTGTTAATCAGCTAGTATAACTCTACATTCTATATGAGTTTCAGAGTGATGTTCGATGAGGTCCAAAATTTGCAGTCGCCTCTCAGTCTACAAGGATTAGCTCGTGTTGCCTTTGCACCGTTAAACTCCAACCTTCTCCGGAATCGAACCTTGGTGTCCCGTTACCCGTTACTACCCCAGTAGTCACAGAACCTACCATCGACAGTTGATAAGGCAAACATTTGAAAGAACTGTCGTGGGCCCTAATACGGTTATACTATCAGCAAAAAGTTATTCGCCTTTATCATATAATAATGATGGACGAGCCACCGATTGGTTTTGATCTAATATTGAAGCTTTCCTTTCATCTGATCGGAACTCTGGATTGCAAGGATTAGCTCTAGAAATATCACAGTTTTCCATGTAAATGTGAACACGATTAAAGGGGTCATAACCGAATTAATGAGCTATTCGTGGTTTCACCTTAATATGACGTGTACTGATGAGACATGCATGAGTTAATCATGTATGTCTCAGTACTCATTGAGACAAGCATATGATGACTACTGGCCGGATCAACTAATAGGGAGTTTCATTCAAGTTTCACAATTGAATAATTAATAGTTTAAAAAAAACTAAAAAACACGCTTTAATAGAAGGCGTTTTTTTTGTTTTTTTTCAGTCGCATTATCCTTACAAGGATCTTCAAGATTAGCGATATTTTATATTCAGAGACACAGCCAAAGCTTGTGGCAAAGCTTGATAGTGATTGCACTGTTCTTCGAATAACTTTTATGAGTTCCTGAAGAGAGAATAAATATTTTTATCCAGTTAAAATTGCGCCATCATTGCCTCTGTGGAAAATTCATAACAATATCCTTTCAGGGACATAAATCGTTGAAATAAAGTAGAATGTGAAATGCGAATTTTGCTATGTTGGATGGCCCATGTCATTTCCTTTTGATATAAAGCGGTAAATTATTTGCTAGCATGAATTTATTTCTGAATTTCACAGCTAGATCTATAGTGTTTATTAGTGAACTTACCACAATTCTCTTCGTCTGTTCCATCTCCACAATCATCTTCGCCGTCACAAAGCGCGTTTTTCTTTGCGAGGCATTTTCTATTCCTACACTGGAACTCGTCCTCTGCACACAACTCTGAAATAAAAAAAAGATCTTTTGCTTGAAAGGGATTTCCTTGTCGTTTAATTCGAAAACAAAAATTCTGATTGTGATCCAAAAAACAACATTTTAGTATTTGTAGCATTGCGGTGTTGTACTTTTAAAGTTAAATCCTAATTTCACAGGAAAACTCATCAAAGTTTTTCCTTTTTTTTCCTAAAAAAAAACTTACCATTTGCCTTTTTGCTGTTTCAACTCTCTTCAAAATGAATATCTTTATTATATACTAGCTGAATACCCGTACTTCGTTGCGAAATTTTAACATGTACAATATTTTAGCTAACTGTTAGGCCTCGCGTTGCGGAAATCTGCCATTCGTGTATAGGTCCCAGTTTTTGGAGCTTCGCTCGCAGGAAGGTTCATCGCTAAGCAAAATCGATCTCGCTTCGTTCGCTGAAAAGTTCATTGACACGAAAACACAGGCTTACTTCGTTCGTTGAAAGGGCCATTGCTATGCAAACATAGGCTCGCTTCGCTCGCTAAAAGGTTCATTACTGCGTAAGCATAAGCTCGCTTCACTCACTAAAATTTAATTGCTACGTAAAGCCTTATTATTGGAAGCCTCTCCCTTGTTGAAAAAAAAAATTCCCCGTTCATACAATAATACAACACCCCTTTAAGATTATTTTAACACGTGTTTGTGGAAAGCAAAATTAGAAGGCCAAAACTACTTATGTTGAAACTTTCAGAGCTCTAGGTCTATTAGAAGTTCCATTTTATGAAAAAATTAATTAAAAAACAAAATAAAAGTTTAAAATTCTTTTTGTCAATAGTCCAATTAGAATGCCAAAACTACTTGTGTTGAAAATTTCAGAACTGTTGGCCAAGTAGAAATCATTTTGTAAAATATTTGTTAATTAATTAAAAAAATAATTAAAAAAGAACTAAATAAAAATTTAAAATTCTGTTTTTTAAAAGTCCAAACAAGAAGGCCAAAACTACTTATCTATAATAATAAAACAAGCTGTGTGTCTGTCTATCTGGCTGTGGCTCCTGTGGATCTATAGAAACCTACTTAAAATTGGAGTAGAGCTCTAAAATTTTCAATATAAGAAGTTTTGGCTTTCTAATTTTATGTATGTCAAACAGAATGTTACAATTTTAATTAGTTCTTTTTTAATTAATTTTTTTAATTAATTTATTTTTTACAAAGTGACTTCAAATAGAGATACAGCTCCGAAATTTTCAACATAAGTAGTTTTAACCTTCAGTATTATAGTGTAATTGATAGTTGTGCGATGTTCCCCACCCCAGTTTTTTTTTTTTTTTTTTTTTTTTTTTTAAATCGTGTATTTTGGAACAAGACTGGAGCACCTGGAATTAGTCAATCTTACAGAAACCCAATTTCTGACATAGTCAAGTACTGTTATGGTATCTGTTGTGTATGACTACCAGAATGTTCAATTTGGTAATTCTTAATCTAATAATTATTTCAACATGAATCTGCTACTTGGAAAAACGGCTGTCTATTATTGACTTGAAACCCATTTTTGCTTTCAATTACCTAGATGTATAGGGTATAGCATTCGGTGAAAAAAAATAATCGATTTTTTGCATTTCTCCACGTTTTGGAACATCCTGATTTTAAAAAAAGTGATCTAGAGAAAATGTCTGTCTGTGTGTGTGTATGTATGTGTGCTGTGTGTATGTATGTGTGTAGGTGTGTATATGGTCAGCATAATTCCAGAACAAGTTGACCTACTATGTTCAAATTTGGTATCAGGATTAGTGGTGGACATGGGACCTACCATTAAGGTTTTCGTCAAAATCGCACCTGCGCATAAGGTAACTGCCATTGAAATATAATCATGTTTTTCAATTATTGCTAAAAAACGACTCTAACGATTTTGATAAAAATCGCTTTGGTAAGGCTTCTTAAGGTGTTCTAAACATCCTCACCTCCGAAATTCTTGTAAAAATGTTTTGATGGCGTAAAAAATTGAAAAGCGAATGCTTTCTACACAGAGTTCTCTTTCCTTGAGCATGCCCCATCAACGATTGTTTTTACTTCTCCTCTCAGTTTCGCTTATAATAAAGGATAATATAAGGATTATTAAAATGTATATAGCCATCTTGGCAGAGGTTTTTTTTTTTTTTTTTTTTTTTTTTTTTGACTCGTAGAAGAATTATCGCCAAAAATATCACCAAACCTTTCTTCTAAATGAATGATGAAAATATACACACGGTAAAAGACACAAATCCATGTCAGTATTATAGTGTAATTGAAAGTTGTGCGATGTTCCACACACATAGTTTTTTATACTTAAGTCTGTGTTTTGTACCTTGAATTTATTGATACTTTTTCGCCATTTTGTGAAAGATCTTGTCTTTGATTGGGCAACCAAGTTCACTGTCAGACATCTTTTACTGGAAGCAACTTAGCAGTATTTTGACCTCTCATATCTGCGTATTACAGTAAACTTGAGAGAGGTATTTTTTTATTTTTTTTTATGGGTAGCTTTTAGCCACTTTAGTAAGTCTCCTAAGTTTCAAGTCTCCAATTATATTTATCAAATTCGATAATGGCAGAAAAAACATAACATTTGAGGTCCACCCACTCACTCACTGATCATCAAATTACTAAGGTACTAGTAGAGCTAGAACTATGAAATTTGGTATACTTGTAAGGTTTGACATGTATACAAAGGAAAAAAAATTCTAAAAATCAAAATTTCCCGAATCCCCTAGAGAGAGCAATATTCAAAAAATTTGAATTTTAATTCGAGTCTTTCTATTGGGCTAGAATTATAAAACTTAAAATACCACTAGCTATTAGCATATGTAAATAGAGGAGAAACTTACCACACACCGCGAAGCTTCGGAAATCAAGAAATAATAATAATAAAAAAGGGCCCCTTTCGCCAAAATTGTTTGCAAATCTGAATAAACTAATTTATTTAAAATAATTTTATATCATCATCATTCATAATGAATGCATAAATACGTCATGGACTGTGGTACGGTAAATTGAACTTATAAAAATCTCAGATAATTCTCCGCAATGGACAATTCCCGCATCCTACAAAAACGAGTGAAATTAGTTTGTAATAATGAAGAATTTCTTTCTGATTCCAAATATTCAAATAAAAGTTCTTAAAAAAAATTATTTGAATATTAAGAAAAGAAAATGTCCCAAAACCGAACCAAAACCAGTCGAATCAAAGCACTCAACTATAGCTGTGACGTCAAAACTCTCTTCCGTTTCTATGGCTATCGTGAGGTTTCTTCCAAATAGCTGTGTGTTTGTTTTTGTTATCGGTGTTTAGTAGACAATTGAAATATCTCATACTGGTTGGCGTAATTTGCGAGAAACTTGAAAAACTGGTTTCCGTAGCTGCGTTTCAAGTCAAGTTGTTTGAGATATAGTGACGTCACTTTCAATTCCAGCCGAATGAATAGTTTTCTCGCTAAAGTTTAACAGGAGAATTTTTATTGCAAATTGAAAAAAAAGGAAAAGCGCATTGAGCAGAAATTTTTGTGTTTATTGCCTTTTCAAAACATTTAGAATCGAATACAAAATTTAAAAAATGAGGGAATATTCCATTGGACATTGCGGAGAATGGTTTTTTTTATTATCATTTATTATTATTATTATTTTTTTTTTTAATTTTCTCAATGCCAAATAATAAATTAAATTCAAAGGTTGACTTATTATAAAGCGCTCGTAATTAGCCTCCAACAACAGGTTTGTCAACTGTATAATAAGTAAGTACAAAAAAAAAAAAAAAAAAAATGATACTTAACTCTTTCAACCCCAAGACGTTTTCTGGCAAGTTTTAAAATTGTGAATTCTAAACATTTTAAAACTTGCTATCGCTGTATAAATAAGTAATAAATTTAAAATTAATACCATAAAAAAGAAGTGGAATCCCATCAAAAACATCTCTGTTAAAAAGACGCCAAGTTCAAGTTCTTTATATAATAACTATGACCGTGAAAATTATTGAAACCTCAAGTAAAGCCAAGCTTAACGTTGTTGTAAATTACGAGCAATGAAAATTAATAAAATGTTTTTCTCAAAGTTAAAATTCACCTACATAGGTCTGAATATCCAGTTACAAAAATGCTTGTGCGACTTGGTCATTACGCGCAGCAGCACCAACACAGCCAACAAGTGATCCAGAATACGAAATGGCCAAGTGTCAAAGGCATTTTTATAGCTGGATATTTGGTCTATGTAGGGGAATTTTGACTTTGAAAAGAACATTTTACTAATTTTCATTGCTTGTAATTTACAACAACGTTAAACTTTTCTTTACTCTAGATCCCAGTACTTTTCACCGTCATAGTTATTATATGAAGCCCTTGGCGCCTTTTTTTTTCAGACATGTTTTTGGTGGTTATAAAGAGTCACAAACACTCACGGGCATTATTGGTGATGATGTAGGAGATGTTGTATCCTTTTCCAGCCGCAAAGAATCCTGTTTGAAGCTGAATTTCTATCCTGTTTGAAGTTGAGACTAAATCGGGAACCCTAGGTGAGCCACAATACGCACCGACTATGGACAAAGAGTTGGTGGCGTTCACATTCGCCACCAAAAGCTTTTCCGCCCTACATACTAAATTCTCTACTAGGTCCACAGTTTGAAATTTTAGGCGGATGTGCTATAGAGGAAAAAAGGAATTATCCATTTAATTAGTTTTACTACTTCTAAAAAAGTTTTTAAGACACAAAGTAGTGAGAAGTTTTACAAAGGGCTTGTTACGGTTTTAACTCCTACGGTCTGTGGTCAACATTCTTGGCCTCAAATTTCACAGTTTTGCCCTGTGTCAAATGAAAGGTGTTGATGTTCATACAAGTTCCTATTTAAAAATTTAACCCTAAGTTATAATCGGAAACAATGTGAAATTGTTGTCAAAAATTCATTTACAACATTGCTACACACACACAACAAATGCTTGCATACATTCGCCATGTAATAATTTAAGGAACATTGTAAGATTAAGTAATAAGTACACAACTAAAACATCAATTGGAACTTCTGATCAGAGTCACTCTGAAATAACACTGAGGATATTCCTTTCTTGGCTCTAAATTTTAATATCAGATTTGAACTCAGGTCTTTGGTAACAAAATATATCGTCAAAATTATCTCTAAATTATCGCAAACGTGGTTACATTTTTGTTTCTAATAAAACGTTAAATTGGCTGGTTTTTTACCTGCCAATCTGTCGCAGAGATATAATATCCATACTAAGTATTGCTCACCTTATAAAGGCTTGTTATATCCGTTTCCAATCAATAACTCCACATACAGCTAAAACAACATTTAGCGAGTGTTAGTGAAAGTACAATTGAAGTAGAAATCCAAGATGAATTCATTGTTAAGTTAAAACCTGATATGCCACAATATAGCTTGTGTAGAACCGGCTTTTTAATGTAACTATCAAAATGCTACATATATTTACTTTCAATTACCCATATTTATACATAGGGTAATGAAAGTATAGCATTCGTAAAAAATATATATATATATTTTTTTTTTTTTTTTTTTTTTGCATTTCTCCACGATTTGGAACATTCTGATTTCAAAAAAATGATCCAGAAATATATCCTTCCTGTGTGCATGTGTGTATGTGTGTCTGTGGTCAGAATAACTCCCGAACAAATTGACCTACGATGTTCAAATTTGGTATCGGGGTTAATGGTGGCCATGGGACCTGCCAATAAGGTTTTCGTCAAAATCACGCATGCGCATAAGGGAGCTGCCATTAAAAAAATCATGTTTTTCAATGATTGCTAAAAACGACTCTAACGATTTTGATAAAAATCGCTGTGGTAATGCTTCTTAAGGTGTTCTAAACATCCCCACCTCCGAAATTCCCGTAAAAATGCTTTACTTTAAAAACGTAAAAAGTTGAAAAACGAATGTCTTCAACACAGAGTTCTCTTTCCTTCAACGATCAACGATCGTTTTTTCCTCTCTCCTCAGTTTCACTTGTAACAAAGGATAATATAAGGATTATCGAATAGTATATCGCCAAAATCCCCATTTTGGCGCAAAGGATGTTTTTTTTTTATATAAAGACCCTTCCAAGAATTATCCAAACTGGTCCGTTTTTTCTAAATATGAATGATGAAAATATAAAAACGGTAAATGACACAAATCTGTGTTAGTATTACAGTGCGATGTTCCACACCCCAAGCTTTTATAGATTTTGCAACAATTTGAGCACTTTTTGCATTTATACTTTTAAAACGTTTTCACCAAAAAGAAATGTATCCCTTTGCGAAGAAAGTATTGAATTTTATTATTAGGAAACAGTGTCCTATTCAGAGCGACCGATGGAAGAGTGAACAAGTGGACCATATACTTCGACATGAAATTACTCAACTTATGCATCTACACTGACATTTTAAAATGTGTACAATGTACTCTTCAAAGGAATTATTTAGCCATTTAGTGTGGAATAAGGATGAGATGTGTGTTTTCATTCTTGTTTGTGCAAAAAAAGTGTTCAATGTCATATCTGCAACAAAAAGTATCTACTATAAATTGGAAACAAAATTAATTTTCTCAATTTAGCAATAGAGATAGAATACTACAATCTACAATTAAGATTGTAATTTTTAAAACTGTTTCCGAAGTGTAAAAAAAAATGAACTTTTAAAAGGTTAAGAAAAGAGTATTATCATTTTTCTTTCATAGAATCTGTTTCAATGATAGGTAGATAAATATGCAGCTGCTTTGAACTAACACTAGCTATTTTGTCAGCCGAGCTTGAAGTTTTATGAAAGCTTACCGTATAACATTTAACAAAGTTAAGAGCACTTTGTTTTAACTTAAGTAACACTTTCAAATCTATAAAAACTTAACAATGGAATTTAATTTTTATCTTTTCAAAAAGTGTGTGTTGTAATTTAGAGACAGTCTTCTAATACCACAGTTCCATGCAGTTAATATCCGACCAAACGGTATAGTGGTTAGGATGCTAGCTTCTAGACCGCGAGGTTGCGTGTTCGAGTCCCGTGTAAGGCATGGGTGTTTGTAAATGTATGTTGGCTTGTCAAATGACAAATGTTTCTGCCCATTATAGCCCTCGTGTTGCTGATGGCGCCAGATAATCTGAAAACAACCAACCAACCATGCAGCCAAAAACCACTTATAATATTCTACTTTTTTGATATGTATAACCTGTCTCAAAAGAACACAAGATGGTATTTAAATACATAATCTTGAACAGCTTTGTTTAGGAATACTTTTATAAATATTACTTTTATACATAATTATTAAATATTACTATTATACATAATGCATGTAGCAGTCAGATCCCCATCTTTTCCCATCAGCCTGTCACCATCGGTTAAATGTTTTGAGAATACACACCATGTTCTCTGGAGCGGTGAGTCTTGTCAAGCATTTAATTCCGGGAGGAGGAGGCTTTCCCGTTTTAAATCCGGGAGAATACAAATTTCCTTTCTCATTCACAGTCACATCTACCAGAAGCGTTGGTACATCAGGGTTACATTCGATGTCCTTTCCTATAATAAAATAATAATAAATAAATAATAACAATTAACTAGTCTAATACCAGATAACTCAGGCCGACCAAATGGTATAGTGGTTAGCGTGCTAGCTTCTAGACCACGAGGTTGCGGGTTCGAGTCCCGTGTTAGGCATGGGTGTTTGTAAATGTATGTTGGCTTGTCTAATGACGAATGTTTCGGCGCATTATAGCCCTCGCGTTGCTGACGGCGCCATCCAACCCGATAACTCAGTATATGCTAATTCTGAAAACTAATCTAATACTACATTTCAGAATTAGAGTAGGCTGAGCCAATGAAGGGATATTCATCAGAAACGTCATCTACAATGTTAAAAACATGCCCCTAACTAATACTGATACGCTCTAAATCCAAAGAAAATCCAAGAATGCAATACGAACAAAATTATATATCTTTTTGTAAAGGCATAAAACAGTGGATTGTGTCAGTCACTGTCACTGAAACGGTGCGGTGCTTCTATTTACATTTATATTCCGGTACATTAAGGCCTTATTATACAGATCCACTCGACCGCTTCAGTCGCTTAGATAAGCGAAACATGCAATCCAATGGAGCTTATTATACTTGGTCACTGCTGTGGCTAGAGGTTGCGACTTTCGCTTGTGACGTTCAGACCTTAATCGAAACATGCAATCCTATGGAGCTTATAATACTGGATCACTGCTGTGGCTATAGGTTGCGTCTGTCGCTTGTGACGCTCAGACCTTAAGCGAAACGTGCAATTCTATAGAGTTTATTATACTGGGTCACTGTTGTGGCTAGAGGTTGCGTCTGTCACTTGTGACGCTCAGATCCCTAGCGAAATATGCAATCCTATGAAGCTTATTATACTGGGTCCAAGCTGTGGCTAGAGGTTGCGTCTATCGCTTGTAACGCTCAGACCCTAAGCGAAACATGCAATCCTATGGAGCTTATTATACTGGGCCACATCAGTGGTCAGAAGCGGTGGTGTACGTTTGCCACTCGAGTAGCTTTGTAATAAGGCCCTCATGTAACTTGGTTAGATATTTAGAAAATCTACTTGCTTATAATGTTACTATGGAGAATCGGTAAATAATTTTACATAACATTAATGCTTAGTAAATTCTAATTCTATTTTAGTTCTACGATCACATTTAATTATAGCTTTTTTTTTTTTTTTTTTTAAATATTGTATTTAGTATCGAAAATCCAAGCTTCAAATTAGTGGCAACTGCTATATTTTTCTGGATATTTCTAGAATCTTAGAACATCTCCAACCTATAAAAGGCTCATTGCATGGGAATAGTCCAGTTCTGTTCCATCGGTGAATGTTGTGGGTTGAACTGCGATAAATGCAGTTCGGGTTTTTCGAAGTCGGAAGTCTGTGCTTTCGTTGTTGTGAAGCCGGACTGATGTGAGCTGGTTTGAAAGTTGCTACTGCTGTTGAAAGAATTTTATAATTCTTTGTCAAGAATAAAAGGATTTATTTTTGTAATCTAATGTCATCATTCCTCTGAGAAGAAATTTTTTAACAATAGTATTCCGTATCTCAATGCCAAAAACAAAACACTTTGAAATGAAATTTGGGCACATCACACTAAGATGGTTAAATTTAAATGTTAAAAAATTGAATTTATTAAAAATTTCAAGTCGAAAAAAAAAAATCAAAGTGCTTCAATTGGGAGGATTTTTAAAATATACGACATTTGTGTCTTGCTGTTACTTTTTTGAAAAATCCTCTAATTTTCTGATGGAAAATTCCTGAATTTATAGTCAGTGTTTTCTTTCTTTCTTTTTTTTCTTTCATCAAAAAAGTAGAAGACTATGGAGGATGGTTTTAAGGAGAATTATATTGGTACAGTACCCCCCCCCCCCAAAAAAAAAATCAGAACGATGGCTATATCTTCGGTTCTAATTACTGTAGAATCTTACGGTTTGCACCAAAATGTTTTGCTTACGATTTTCTATACATCTGATGCAAATTTTTTTTCTTAAGAGACCGTTTACTAAGTAAAAGTAACGCTATCTTCAAAAATTTCAATACGAACCCTTATTTTTTATCATTTCATTCGATTTAGAATACATAATTTACTCTATATACCAAATTTCAATGCATTATGTTGAAAAACACGTCACTTATGAGCGAAAATGTTTCGACCATTTTTGGACCGATCTTCAGGAAGAATTTCCATAAAATGAAAGGTATTTTTAAGGTTATACTTCACATCGGGAGAAATCGAACGGTCAGTGCGTCGTTTTACGACGTTAAAAAATACAAATATTAGTCTAAAATTGCATAGAAACTACTTGGATTTATAGTGTCATGTTTAAGATTAATACAAAATTAGCAGGTAAAAGCAAAAGTAACATAATTTATTTACAACATTAAAGATGTGCATTCTTCACACGAAATAAATAAAATATCGAAAACTGTAATTGCAGAAGTATAACGTATACTACTGATAGTTTGAAAATTAATAAATATAAAATGTAGGCATTAGTAAACAGTATTAAGCAAAGCGTGATTATTTATTTTACGGTAACATTTCGCTGTAAACACAAATGTAACATGATCGTTGAAATTGTTTATAAAATGAAAAAATCACATAATTCAGTAAAATTGTTAAAGGATAACTTATTGAAATTGCTTAAATAATGTTGTTTTAAATAAATAGAATTTAATAAAAGTATTTTTTTTTTTTTTTTTTTTTTTTTTTTTTTTTTAATTAGTAGTGTTGCACAAATTGTCTGTATATATTGTAAATAGTGACGTATTATTTCAAAATTCTATTGTAATTTATTTTTATCCAATTTTATTTAGTAATTAATAGCGATTATACAAGTTAGAAAAAGGTGGCAACACCTGAAGTAATCGAGACGTTTCGAGAAATTTCTTTCCTATGAATTGGCTGGAAATTTCGAGAATGTCTCACGCGCTTGTTTATAAAAAGACTGGAGAACGGGAAAGTTTTCAGATGTACTTCGGATTTCGTTGAAAGCTGATCGCTTTGTTGACCTATTGGAGTGCGCTTGTATAATCGCTGAATTCGAAGTTATTTTTGTTGAAGCTTGTGTTGAAGCTTGAGAGTAGTTAAACTGTTGCCTGTGAATAGATTTTGTGAGTTTTCTGAAGAGAGAATAAATACTTTTAAACCGTGAAAACTGTGCCATCATTGCCTCAGTGGAAAAATTCGTAACAGTGGTGTCAGAAGTGGGGTCTCGTAATTTTGAATGCCGACAACTAGAGGAATGATGGAAGACCAAATGAAGCAGTTGATGGAAATGATTGCTGGAATAAAAGCCGGACAAGAATCCACGGCCGCTGAAATGAAAGCCGAAATAAAAGCCGGACAAGAATCAACCGCCGCTACAATCGCCGCTGGTCAAGCCCGTCAAGAAACGACAAATGCCGAACTCGCCGCCGCAATCGCCGCCAGCCAAGAATCCACATCAGCTGCTATAATTGGGATTAAAGAAGAAATGCAATCCGAACTGGCTACAATGGTGGAATCTACGATAATAGAGACTACTACAAGTGTTCTACAATCGGTAAAAGAAGAGGTTCTGAGTGAAGTAAGAAAAGAAATCAGTGAGAGTTTTGAGGCGGTTAATGGGAAAGTTGACTGCTTGGGAGAAAAGGTTTCCACCATGAAAGAAGAGCAGGAAAAGTTTAATGACGCTGTTGAAGAAAGGCTACGGAAAATTGAAACTCGCGAAGCTGTGACCATTGCAACGCCTAATTGGGATAACGTTTCCACTCCCTTTATTGCGCCACGTTCCAGCATCAAAGTGGCCACTTTTGATGGGAGGTCGTCTTGGCGCGTTTATCAAACGCAGTTTGAAATGATTGCTTCTGCGAATGGTTGGGACGATACTTCGAAAGCATTCCATCTCGCGGCATCTCTTCGAGGTGAAGCTGCTGACATTTTACAGACACTACCTGAAGAGAAGCGGGGAGAATTCGTGGCGCTGGCAAGTGCGTTGGAGTTAAGGTTTGGGGAGCAACATCTAAAGGATTACAACAGACTGCAATTGAAAGTGAGACAGCAGAAGGCCAATGAAACTCTTCAAGAATTGGCATCGGATGTAGAAAGACTGTCACTCCTCGCCTTCCCAGACTGTCCCCCGGATGTAAGAGACGATCTTTCTCTGCAGTATTTCATCGACGCTATTCAAGATCCCTATGTGCAGCAGGCGGTAAGGTTATCCCAAAACAAAAACCTGAAGTCGGCCCTCGTGTACGCCATGAGAGTGGAAGCCGCGCAGCTAGCTTCTGGAAACGACCGACGATATGTGCGTGGTGCATTAGCCGAGGATTCGTCTGACTTTGTCACCAGTAAGCTTCGAGAACTGGAAAGCAAAATTGATAGAATGATGAGAAGCTATCCCGGAGCCAGGGATCGAAGGACCAGAGTCGTTTGCTGGCACTGCAAACGGGAAGGGCATCTACGACGAAACTGCCTTGATTTGAAAATGAGAAGGGATAACACTACCACGGATTCTCCACAACTGAATCTAAGAAGATGTCATCTCGCAGGGCAGAAGCTGCAATGTAGAACAGGTGAAGCCCCGACCAGTCGTTTCCACGTTTCATCCCGACAAGGAGGAAACCAGGGTTTATTCGTGAAGGGGGAGATCAACGGAACTCCATGTCGTCTAATCGTCGATTCGGGAGCGAACGTAACGATCGTAAGGACGGACGTGGCTCGTCGCCTGAACAGCCGACTCCTCTACACAGCTCCCTCTGTTTCTCTACACACTGTGTCTGGTGGTAATATCTCTGTTCATGGGAAATTGCAAGTGGACATTGCCCTTGGATTTAACACCTACAAGCACACCGTTTATGTTGCCGAAATTGTAGATCCATGCATTCTTGGACTAGACTTTTTGAAGAAAAATGGAATTACGCTGAATTTTGAGAAAAGCAAGCTGCAAACATGGAGAGACGAAGTTCCTTTGCACGATCTAGACATGAAAGAGCTGTGCGTATATAGGATTATGGCTCATGAAGACAATGTCATAGAGAATGCTGAAGAGTCCACATCTATGAAAAGTACCTCACCAGCCTCGGAAAGAGAACCGAAGAAAGTGACGTTGATGAAACCCTCCCAAGAAGTGGTTCATGTGGAAATGGACAAAGGTAGTGAAGAGGGAATCGACATCCGTACTCCTATTACAAGCATCGAACGGAGGTCCCGGGATCTATCAGCTGCACCCGCGGAGGATTCGGACGCAATCTCAAAATCATATAACCAGCAAGATGGGGATCAGAAACTTTCACCGCTTCTGTTGGCATACGGGAATGCAACTCACGAGACCACCGGATTTTCTCCATCTCTAACGATGTGTGGAAGAGACCTTAGGCTCCCCAGCAACCTCCTCTTTGGACAACCACAGGACACTCCTTCCTCGCCTGTCCAGTATCTAGATGATCTGCAGGCACGTTTGGAAGCCGTACATCGGTTCGCCAGAGAGAGAAACAACATCAGGACGGAGCGCATGAAGATCCGGTACTATGCCAAGGCCATGGACCGTTCATTCCAGGAAGGTGACAAACGTCGGAAAGGACTCTCCCCTAAGCTCCAGACGAACTGGGAAGGGCCGTATGGGATCCTTAAGAAGATCAACGACGTCGTGGTGAGAATTCAACGGACACCTTCCTGTAAACCTAAAGTTGTACACTACAATAGGCTAGCCCCATATTATGGTAGAAGTCATTGAATGGCTTAAGGACTTCACTGCCCGGGACGTGCAGTCTTTAAGAAGGGGGAAATGTTGCACAAATTGTCTGTATATATTGTAAATAGTGACGTATTATTTCAAAATTCTATTGTAATTTATTTTTATCCAATTTTATTTAGTAATTAATAGCGATTATACAAGTTAGAAAAAGGTGGCAACACCTGAAGTAATCGAGACGTTTCGAGAAATTTCTTTCCTATGAATTGGCTGGAAATTTCGAGAATGTCTCACGCGCTTGTTTATAAAAAGACTGGAGAACGGGAAAGTTTTCAGATGTACTTCGGATTTCGTTGAAAGCTGATCGCTTTGTTGACCTATTGGAGTGCGCTTGTATAATCGCTGAATTCGAAGTTATTTTTGTTGAAGCTTGTGTTGAAGCTTGAGAGTAGTTAAACTGTTGCCTGTGAATAGATTTTGTGAGTTTTCTGAAGAGAGAATAAATACTTTTAAACCGTGAAAACTGTGCCATCATTGCCTCAGTGGAAAAATTCGTAACAGTAGGCTGTATAGTGCCCCATCGTGATCGATAACTTGTTGCATCCATCGGGGCAATGAATAGATCAAACTGAATTTGATGTCCGAATCAGCCCGTAAGGATTTCAAAAAGTTTTCAGCAGCTCTTCATACTTCTGCAGTTGATTGCACACCGGAAAAATCAATTCTGGCTTTCCATAATGCCCACAAATTTTCCATGAGCGTAATTCCCGAATAAATGACTTGCGATGTTCAAATTTGATGTACGGGGTTGTGGTGGCCATGAGAACTGGTTTTCGTTAAAATCGGACATGCGCCTAAGGTTGAAATCCTGAAAAAATCATGTTTTTCAACTATTGCTAAAAAATGGCTTTAACGATTTTGATTAAATTTTCCGTGCTAGCCTCTTAAGGTCATTCCCACCTCTGGCCCATAGAAATGCGATACAAGTGTATGAAGGTGAAAAACGAGCGCGTTTAACACAGACTCTCTGTCCTTGATCATCACCCAATAAATTTTAATGAGTATATACCATCACCATTCCCCCCCCCCCCTTTTTTTTTCCTTCTTTTTTTTTCTTTCCTGCCTTTGTACAAAAATTTACCAAACACGGTTAATAACACCATACCAAATTTTAATGCAATGATCAATATTATAGAGTAATTGAACGTTGTGCGATTTTCCACACCTCTAATTTACCTTGAATTAATCTTTGATTGTTTTTAAAAGTCGTCTACTATACGGTCCCTTAAAGTGAGTGTTTTTTACATTTTCGCTAAAAAATCGAGAATTAAACGTCAAAATGGAAAGAAAAAAATTGTGGGGTATTTTAGACCATGGTAAATCTAATGAAAGCTAAAAAATATATGTTTCTACTAAAAAAAAAATTTAAATTGTTTTATTAATTAATAATTATTTTTTTAAAAAGAAATTGATGCAAAAGTTGATTGTTATTTATGTTTGGCCATTTAAACAAACTATCTTTTGAAAAAACAATTACTGAAATATATTAATTATTTAAGTATTTATGGCCAAAAAACCAACTTTTTTATATAACATTAGTTTATCATTTTCTTTTTATCATTTAAATTACAAACCATTCATTAGAAAATTAAGAATTTTTGTATTTCGCTTTTTTTTTAATGCTGAATCCAAATATGGGATAATATTATGAGGTTGTTATTGAACTTTTTAAAGTTCGGTTCTGTTTTAATATGTAGATGACCCCTCATGATAAGAAAAACTACATGCAATTATTAAAAACCTTCCACGATTTGATTTGTTGATATTGTTTGTTATTTCAACAATTCGAGCACAAGATATAGCCATCGTTCTGATTTTGATTTTTTTTGGGGTACTGTACATCAAATTTCTTAAAAATCAAAGAACGAAATTTGAATGTTCAATATTTGATCGTAAATAGTTGGATTCGAATCTCGCTGGTTCTGCATAACTTTTCGTGATTACGGCTATTGTCCTAATTTCCAAAGTTTCTCTAATTTTTTTACTTTAACGTTTTTAAAACTTCAAGCAGGTTTTGAAATCAATATCGGGAAATAAATGAAGTATAGGTTACCAAAACAATTAGAGACTTTATTTTTTACAGCATACTGTTATGTTAAAAGAACCCATGTTTTATATCATAGGGACTACAAGTGTAAATGGACCTACAGTTAATAACTTCGGACTCAATGGGTCAACCTATAAACTAGATTCTTCATGAACTGATTGCGAATCCGATGTTCATTTGGTGTGTCCAAAACTCTCTCCCCAAGGTCGTATCCATGGGGGGGGGGGGAGGAGGATAGTGTTAAGCCTTCTCCCTCCCAGGAAGTATTTTCTGTTATATACTATAGAAGGTGTACATAAATTACGTCATGCACAAGCTGTGACCTTTTCGATTCCCCCTCCCCCCAAATCATGACCAGTTTGAACGACCCCTACTTGTAAAATTACGTCAAATTTCTGCTACCAACCCCCCCCCCCCCCATCTTTCTAAAAATAAATTTAAATAATTTTTAATTAATTTCGAAAATTAAAATATATAGATTTATGTCATTTTGAAATTAATTTTAGATGGAATTGAGTATAACTTATTACAGATTAACTTTCCTGATCAAAATGATCTCGAACAACTGAAGCTAGATTTTTTTTTCAACTTTAACATGAAAAAGAAAGGTATTGATTGAATTTGTTCCGCAAAATATGACATATTAACGTCACGCAAGTGAATATCTCAAATATAAAGGTCCATATCGTTGGACAATACCCATGGGCGCCCCCAGAAGGGTGCAAGGGGATGCATTTGCACCCCCCTGGCTATTGAAATTTTTTTTAAAAAATAAGGAAAAATGTTAATTCCTAGATAAAAAAAAAATTAAAATTTTTTTTAAAAAAAGCACTCATGCCATATCTAAGTTTCTAAGATATATTAGTTTAGATATATTTAATTTTGAAAATACTACTTTTAAATTTCAAGCTATAGTGAATTAAAAATATGTGACACTTTCGAGTCTAAAAAATAAAAATAATAGAAAAGGTAGTGATATTATCCTACTTTAATAATTGAGCTATATAATTGGAATGTGATATGGATATTCATTCTTTCCTTTTACACTTGACTTTTTAAAAACTTTATCCCAAATATATCTCACATTTCTTATAGAAACTGTTAAGATAACTTTTTTATATTTAAATTTTATATATATATATATATAATTATAATATTACAAAATAATTGTCTTACCTTGAATAATTGTAATGTGTAAGGAGACAAAAAATATAACTAATTTAATAACAGACATATTTTAATACAATTAATTAAAGCATGTACAGCTTCCTCGTTGACATTCAGTTGAAATTGAATACTTTTTTCAGGTTATCTGTCTCTTCAAATGTTCTAGTAACTCTTTGATTCTTTTTAGATAATAGGACACAATGATGATAAAATCACGATTGTTTTCTAGAGATAGAAAATTAAAATAAAAAACACAGTGAACAATTATTTTCTATACAATTTTGCATTTCAGTTTTATTAAAACCACCGATATCAATTGTATTGAGACACCCATAGCAACAGTTTCCATAATATTTGTAAAATATCTACATTTATTATTCTATTATTATTATACTAGCTGCGAGCCCCCGCGTTGTGGAAATCCGTCATTGATGTCAGCTTTTGGCGCTTCACGAACAGGCTCGTTTCTCTCGCTGAAAGATCTATTGCTACGCAAAACCAAGCTTGTTAACATTTTCCTTAATTGCACTAACACAGCTCACTTCGCTCGCTAAAATGTTTATGACAGTTTCGCTATATGATTGTTGAAAGTTTCGTTGTTACGCAAGCACAGGCTCGCTTCACTCACTGAAAGATTCATCGCTGCACAAGCATAAGCTCGATAAAAATTAATTGCGACGTAAAGCCTTAATATTAAAACCCCCACTCCTGTCGAGAAATAAAAAAGAATTCCGAGTTAATACAATAACACAACCTCCTTCACCCCTCTGAGAATGTTTTAACATTACGTTTGTCAAAAGTTCAATAAGAAGGCTAAAACTACTTATATTGAAAATTTCAGAGCTGTATGCCTATAAGAAGCCGCTTTGTAAAAAAAAAAAAAAAAAAAAAAAAAAAAAAAAAAAAAAAACCCTTAAAATTTTGGTGAGTGGTGAAAGTAAAACAAGCGAGGAAGAATAAAACATTTATTAAAGACACAAGCGCGTGTAAAGTGATATGTATACAGAAAGAGTCTCCCTTCAAGGTTTAAGTATTTGCTCTTGAGTTCTTCGTTTCATAACTAATGTTATCAAAATACAATTAAAAGCGAAATTCTACTAATTTTCTAGCTAATGGTAATACAAGTTTATTTGCTAAACTATTTTAAAACAAAAAAATAAGATAGCAAAGAATTAAAATAAAAAAAAGTAACTATTTGTCAGGTCTTCTTGCATATGAATAAATGTTTAAGAGAATTGCTTGGTGGTCCTCCTTGAAAGTGACTATAAAGAGGGTTATCTACAAATGGTAATGAGGAAATAAACTAAATATATCTAAAACCTTATTCGAAATTCAACTTGCTCGCTATTTTTGTAGGAATGGAGGTAAGGTTAGAACTATCATAAATTTGACAATCTCCAACACCTATACATCAACTGTTTCACAGAAGGCTGGGGATTCCAGACTATAGATCGAAACATGACTTACACCTTAACTATTAACTTTTCGTTTCTGTCTAAAATATGCTGGATAGGGGTCTATCCATAGCTACTCTTCCACCCAACCTTAAAAATAACTTATATTTGAAATCCTTACTTAAATGTCTATGCAGTGGCTTCACCTGCAATATTCCCTTGCTTTTTTTTTAATTTATAAGATAAAATATATTAGATGCTATTTTCCAGTTTTTAATTTATGTCATTTCATTAAGGGATCAATTTTCGTACCTAAAATTTAGCGACTTTATATCAAGTAGTCCCTAAATAAACTGGGTCAGAAGATAGTAAGTATACGGAATGATCCTTAGTAGGAATTACACATAACTGCTTCCTACTAGCATTTGTTTCTCTTTTACTCAGTATCGATTTCCAGATTCTGGTATTGCAATAGCTTGTCATGGTTTGATTAAATAATCCATCACATATATATTTTATTCATCCACAGTTCCAGAAACTTTTGTTTCTTGTAGTAAAAACTATTGGCTGAGCACTTTGGATGTTGGATGGAAATTATTTATTGGAGATAATGTACTAGCACTCCAAATTATATATGTCACTGAATAAAAGTGACTCGTACAATTTGATGGCAAAGTGCTATAATTCAATAAATTCCCTCTAACAACAAGCATTTTCAGACAGTTAATGCAATTAGTCATAAAAGTTTCTAGAACTGTGGATATGAAGAACATGTGTATAGCTAATGTTTAAATTGAAAAATTACATCACAAGTAAATTAACAGTAGTCAAAAGTAACGAATAAAGAGGAATGTATCACTATTTCACAGTAAATTTGTATAAATATTAGCAGTCATATTGCTAAGTATCATTACTAAGTATATAATTAGACTTGAATCGCTGAGGAGATATTTGAACTTTTTCTACAGAACTTATATCATCTATTATCACTACTTGTTTTCTATTACAGATAGTATCCAATCAATTTTAGCTGAAATCTTGTTGAAAACGGTGGGTGTGTTAGCGAATCCACACAAGCCTTCCAGAAAGTTTGTGTCTGTCAAAAAACTTGTAACACCATACACATGCCACTTCCCGTTTCTTTGGCACACAAGAGGACCCCCACTATCACCCTATTAAAAAAAAAGACATTAAACATGAATTAATAAAATACAGTTGTTATTCATATACTTCAACCAGTCATTTAACACAGCCAATGGGGTGTAAAACTCAAAATCTTGTAGTTAAAAGTTCTTAGTCTTGAAAACATTTAGGGAGGACATTAAAGGACAGGATTTAAATATGCCTTTTCCATGAGAAAAATATTAAAAGACTCACATCAAGTACCTTAAAAAGAAAAACAATCTGTCGCAAACACTATTACATATACTTATTTAAAAACAATTTCAACAGAGTATTGCAGCCAAATTCATTGGTTCTACTCGTTTGGCATACAGCCTCAAAACATTGTGGGAACATGATTTGATATTCAGAATTAATCTCCAGAGACATAGTTACCGTGTCCCAAATTTGCATCCCAAAAGGGAGAAAATCTGTCAAACGGTTTGCTTTTACCAACCAGGCCATTATGGATTCGAATGGCCACTATGGTAGAATTCCCTACCCTACGTCCTGTCCCACGCTTACCGAATGGTTATTCTCTTGACGGGACGCCTCGACACACGATTGTTGGGTTTAGACGGAGTGGGGAGGGGATCAAAACTCCCACTAGACAACCTGACAATCGATATGTGACTGTTTGTTACAACTGCCGTCATATGTACTTGGATTTTTTTTTAAATAGCAGAATGCAAGATGCTAAGTGGTGGGGCTTGATCCTGAGACTACTCTCAAGCTCTGTACTTATTTTACTTCTGAGCTATAAGTCTAGTGCATTGTAACAAATTGAATCCAAGGATGTAATACGTCAGGTTTACGTTCAACCTGTCATCTATGAAAAATTAAATTCTACCGGAGGTGGAACTTAAGAACATATAATAAACTAATGGTTCACTAAATTTTATATCCTACTTTCCGCAGAAAATTGTAGTCTTCTTAATTTTCTGAAACACAAACCTTAATAAATTAATTCTTTACCAAGATAAATGCCTACAATCAATTGTTATAGAGAACAGAAGGGTTTTGAATTACAGAAATATATGTCCAGATAGAAAATAAATTGGATTTTTCAGAAAATTTACTCTTTTACCTTCGATTTGAATTGCAACCAATTGGAGTTAAGATTTCATTTAAAGCAGCCAATAAGCATTAAATTACAATGATAATTCTTTTGATTACAAATTTATTCAACATTTTTTTTTTTTTTTTTTTTTTTTTTTTTGTAAGATAGTTGTTACAGTTTTAGAAATAAAAGAAATAGGTTATTAATATTCAACTTTTCAGATTCAATAAAATCAATCTTATGCATTTAACATGATTTAAACCATATATGTTAAATTCATCTACAGTCCTGCACAAAAGTTTAAACACAACACAAAATTGGTGTTTTATAAAATAATATTAAGACAGAAGATTTAATCTTTATATCGCTTAATAATATGCACATATTACATTCAAAATAGAAATTTGGAAATGAAAAACAAATCTGTAGCGAATTAGTCGCAAAAATAACAAAAACGGCAAATACCCGTTACACATAAGTTTAGGCACAAAGTATTTTTTTTTTCCCCCTAAGCAAGCGAAAAGTTTTAGCAATCAATTAAGCTTTCACGATGTTTTATCAAATCAACAACACGATTTTTCATTAAAAACACAAGCTTTTGCAAGGTTTCAGGCTTGATTCCATGCCACGCCTTTTCAATGGCTTCTTTAAGTTAAAAAATGGTGAAATACTGCTTTCCAAAGGTATACGACTTTTGTAAGAATTCTCCATATGTTTTCGATAAGATTACAGTCAAGACTATTGGCATGCAAATAGAGAACCATGATTGTTTTGGATCTAAACCACTTTTCGTTGACCTGGATGTGTGGAGGGAGGCATGGTCTCGTTGAAATTTCCAGTTAGGTCCACTTAAATACTCAGCAAATGGTAGTAAATTACTTTCTAGAGTTACCTGGTAGGCCTCAGAATTCTGTTTACCCTTTAAAAACGCTGAGGAATTTTGGCCTTTGAATCCAAATCCTCCCCAAACCGTGACTGAACCTCCAACCTGAACGTCGGCTAAACTGAGTTACAGGATCTTTATGAAGATCATGGCCAGTAGTAGAAAAATCTTTCTGGACCATCTAGGCTACATTTTTTTCATCACTAAAGACCACCTGTAGCCATTCGTCCCTGTATGACATGTGTTGCTGAGACCAATTCAGTCTTGCTTCTTTGTGATGAAACTGCAAACGCGGCTTGCGTTTAAATTTAGATTTTTTTTAAAAACCCGCATTCCACAATTCTTCTACGTACAGTTTCCCATGAAACTTCAATGGCAATTGTATTTTTGATCTGATTTGCAAAGTAATGTTGATTTGAAGTCAGTTATATGTTATATAACTTGTCTATCGTCCCATTTGCTGGTCGTCCTAGGTCTTCCAAATCGTGATTTTGGTTGATATTGGTCCCTATAAGCTTAAACTCTATAAATACCTGTTTTGGAACGATTTAATATAATTGAAATATTAGACATGGATTTATCTCTATCCTTTAACTTCCAAATTCTGAAAATCTCTACATACGAAAATTGCGTAGACTTAAGCATCATTCTAACCAGTGAAAATTACTTCAAACCTTTTATAGCAACTTGAAGACACTACCCTTTAATGATGTGATCACTTCTTCTCAAGAATTTACATACACTATCTGGCCAAAAGTATCCGGACACCCCTTAAAAAAGTGGTTCTGGCGAGTGACGCAATTTGATACGTAATTGAAAGCTATAAAAGTGTTGATAGTGGTTTGTCAGATTGTATTTATGCGTTTGTGAGGCAATGAGTAAGTCAAAGGAGCTTAGTGAGTTTGATCGTGGCAGAATAGTGGGATGCCACCTTTGTGGGAAATCAGTTCGTGAGATTGCGGTCATTCTACAGAAGCCAAAATCCACTGTGAGTGATGTAATTGTGAAGGGGAAACGTCGAGGCAGTGAAACGCCAGAAAAACGAACCGGTAGGCCGAAAACACTTGGTGAACGCAGCCGCAGAACTATGAAAAGGGTAGTGAAACAAAATCGCAAATCCTCGTTGGTGGAAATTTCTCAGGAGTTCCAAAGTTCATCAGGCGTTAGTGTTAGCAGCAGGACTGTCCGTCGAGAGTTAAAAGACTTGGGATTCCATGGTCGTACACAGTGGTAGAAGTGGGAAAAAAAGGTGGGGGGACGACCAAAAGTTGGTGACAAGTGCACCCCCACAACGATAAATTTTATAATTTCGTTTCTAATAACAATAAATTTATAACAATTAAATAAATAACAATTAACTAGTAGAAAGGAAACAATTTTCAACTAGAACAAGGGTCCAAAATTTATTGTTATTTTAATGAATATTCTGCGACTTAGTTTTTTTACTAGGAAGTAAGAGATGAAGTAATAATTCAACATTATATACATAACTGTTTATTTAGATTTAAATATTGCCTCTAAATAAGCATATTTTCATAAAATTAAATTAATAAGGAATTCCAATTTTTTTTTTAAATACTTTGTCTTTATATTTTTTTCTAGTTCCTCCAAAGTTAAAATTTGACCAAGTGAAAATACCTATATCTTTATATAAAGTAGTATAATACATTTTTATAACACTATGACATAAATAATTTTTTTTTTCAGTGACTTAAAACTTTTTCTCAGTGTTATTACATTTCGCATTTCCCTACATGCTTGGTATATTTTTTAAGAAGAAAATCTATGCTTAATTAATTTTAGTACTATCTAATATCCCATACCCAGTATTGCTTAGTGTTCAAAGAAATTTATAAACAAAATTAGTGATAAAAATTGAAAAATATAGTCGGGAATAAATAAAATAATTATACAATTTTGAATTACATGACTCGGAAGACAGTGATAAGATGAATTTGTTTCAACAATTTTGGCATTGATAGTATATACAAGTATTGTATCGTGCATTCAAAAATTGAAAGTAAAAAAATTGCAAAATGATATTTTACCTTCTTAAAGGAAATGTTTGCATTTTTCAGCTTTCTTGTTTGGCTTCGCCGACCAAACGGTATAGTGGTTAGCGTGCTAGCTTCTGGACCGCGAGGTTGCGGGTTCGAGTCCCGTGTTGGCATGGGTGTTTGTAAATGTATGTTGGCTTGTCTAATGACGAAATGTTTCGGCGCATTATAGCCCTCGTGTTGCTGACGGCGCCAGATAATCTGAATACAACCAACCAACCAACTTGTTTGGCTTCATGGATAATTTATCCTCCACATTTATGAGTTTTATTGGTTTTGTGTTTAAAAATCTGCTTTCTTAAGGATTCTCGTTAGTCAAATTCCTTGTCTCCATGTGGCAAAATGTTACACTCTACCCATTCTTTAGAAAGTTTCAAACCTTGTTTTTTTTCTGGTTCCAAGCTTTTTAGCAGCCTTTTGTATGTGTTGCATCCAAGTTTTTGTTCTTTTCAAGTAAGGCATGGATACTCGTTGTACTTCTGAAGGTGCGTATCATTTTGTGTCCAATACTTTGGATAATCATTACTGCAGTGAGTTTTTGCTTACTGTTGCTGTCACGTGCCAGATTCTCTCTCCACGTGGTCTCTTCAACTTGATGCACTTGCACATTTTCCACTGCTCCTTCCTCAACGTTCTGTAGTGTATCGGAGTCATATTTCTTACAGTTTTGAAGCCAAATATATCAACCTCATCTTGTTTTTTACTAGGTGGATTACAAATACAAATGCCGTTTAGAATCAGAAGTAAGAGTTAATGGTTAAGTTGGAGGAATACACGATTTTCTACTAATAATCAACAAAAGGCAAAACATTCTAAAGTAAATGGTCGAAGACAAAACAGGAAATGATAGTGCAATAAATATGTCTTTTTCTATCCACTCCTTCAATAATCCCAGACAATGGGCGCCGAAACTCGCCGCGCATTTCCAAGAAAAATTGACTGAATCTGCTTTAAACAAAACAAAAATGAAAGTATAAAAAATAACAAACAGCCAGAAAAAGCAGAAGTAATGAAAATGGTTAATTCTATCTTTTCCCCCACCCCTTTTAGTTTTTAGACGGATTGAATGTTTTTTAAAATTAGGGGAATAGATTTCGGTAGTTTTAGAAGTGGGGGGATGGATTTCATTGGTTTTAGAAGTGGGGGGGATGGATTTCAGTGTTTTTAGAAGTGGGGAGAAGCATGGGTATTTTCTGAACAAGTGGGGGGACGCGTCACCCCGCGTCTACCCACACTTCTAGCACTGGTCGTACAGCCGCTCACAAGCCGAACATCACTCCACAGAATGCGAAGCATCGATTGCAATGGTGTAGAGCTCACCGTCATTGGACTGTGGACATGTGGAAAACTGTTCTTTGGAGTGATGAATCTCGCTTTACAGTCTGGCAGTCGAATGGACGCGTCTGTGTTTGGCGGATGCCCGGCGAACGCTTCTATAGTGACTGCATTGTGCCGACTGTTAAGTTTGGTGGTGGAAGCATAATGGTGTGGGGGTGTTTCTCGTGGTTTGGCCTGGGTCCGTTAGTTCCTGTGGTTGGAAACATGAACTCTGAGATGTATGTGGACATTCTGGACAATGCTGCACTCCCAAATCTATGGCAATATTTCGGGGAAGGCCCATTTCTCTTCTAGCAGGATAACTGCTCCATTCATACATCGAGGCTTGCACAGACGTGGTTTGACGAAATGGGTGTTCAAAAACTGGGCTGGCCTTCTCAGAGCCCCGATCTAAATTCCATAGAACACCTTTGGGACGAATTAGAGAGCAGATTACGTAGCCAGCCAAATCGACCATCTTCACTGCAAGCACACACTTCAGCTGTGATGGACGCCTGGAAGGCACTTCCTATGGTCACCTATCAAAAATTGGTGGAAAGTCTTCCCAAACGTGTGCTGGCTGTCATCGATGCAAAAGGGGGACCAACATCATATTAATATGTGCCTCAGGACACTCTAAGTCCATACCACTGGGTGTCCGGATACTTTTGGCCAGATAGTGTATAACTTACGTTTGTGCTTATACTTTTGAGGCATGGAAAGTTTTCAAAGTTTCAACTTGTTGGTGTTAGACAATTTAATTTGATTTTCCTGGAAATTTTTTACCCTACACTTTTTCCTTATGGCTTTAAAAATATATATTAAAAAAAAAAAAAAAAAAAAAAAAAAAAAACACCTAGTGAAAATTAAATGAATACTATTGTTTTTCGTGAATTGCCTCGGTGTCTAAACTTTTGAGCACAACTGTAAATGCAATTCTTGTTTTATTTTACTAATCAATAAAATATCTTACATAGAGTATGTGTAAATAAAATAAATTTTTAAAAATTAAAAAAGAAGGAAATCTTACATGACACAAGCCATTTAGACGCTGCAAACTTCCTGCACAAATCATAGTTTTATTTTGAAACTTATGAAATTCATTATCACACTTGTATTGATACTGAATAGGATGTTCAGCTTGTTTTAAAACACTATCTGAATTAGATCCTACAAAAATAAAGAAACAAGTTACAACAATAGACATTAATATCAAAGACATCTCTCAAATATATAAACGATACAAGGTCATTCCTAATGTCCTTTTATTTTAAGCCCTTTAAATTTGAAAAGACGTCTCGATAGCAAGGGAAGTAACGTATACCTGTAGTATATTGATTATGCTAAATATTTCGAGATGGCTTACAGCTGTAATTTGAGGAAGTTACAAAAAATAACTAAAAAACTAAAGGAGAAAGGGAAAAAAATCCAATTAGAAAAATGTTCACAATAATATGGCAAAAACACAGGGAAAAGTTTCATAAAGTTATTAAAAAAATTGGCAGAGGTAGTTATAGTTGAATATGTATGTAGATGGACAATTCACGATTTCAAAAAGGTGACCTTCTGATATTGAGGAATGTGTTCAAAGTGCTATCATGCAGCTGTACAATATTTACATGAATATATTTAAGAGGGATGTTTGAAAAGTCAATGACTTTTAAATGAAAAAATATATATATATACCAAAATACATTTTATTTCGCAACATTGTCTCCTCAATACACCTTGCCCAACGATTTTCTCGAATTCCTCAATCTAGGTATTCTAGGGTGGTTCATTTTTTCGAAATTTGCTTTTTTACCGGGGAACCCCCTCAAAAGTTGCTATGTAATAAAGTACTATGTCATGCAAAATTTTATTAAAATTTATTAATATTTAAAGTGGGGCTCATAGTGGTGAAATATCGCAAATTTTGCCAGTATCTATGCTAAAACACTTATTACGTTATTAAACCATAAAAAAAATCCCCTTAAATCTTTAATTTACAAGCTACAACGTCTTTTTCATATTAAAATATCATAAAAATAAAAAAAAATAAAAAAATCCGATGTCGTAAGACGACACGGCGACGCCAAAAAGACATTGAGATATGTGTTCGCTAGCGCACAAGTATAGGAAGTGAATATGCACTCAAACTGTTGTATAGTAGTGGTCATTTGTTCTGTGTCATTTCAAATATCGTATGTTTTTGAAGTTAAGTAATAAATTTGATCGGATTGTGAGGACAAATGGATACGAAAATATACTAGTGTGCATGGTTGGACTGTTAGCTAAGACAATTCCTGTATATAAACATTCCTCGAAACGCTAAGTTGCTGAAAATTTCTTTCATCGTCTGATTCGAAATATAATTGCTCGTCAAGTTTGACAGAAGTTACTGAAGTTGTTTTGTCAATATGAGCCAGTTAAATTTAACATAAGTTTTAGCTCTATACGTTGGACTAGAAGCAATCAGTGTACCGAACACTTTTCTTAAACTGTGTCACTGAAGCTTTTACAAGATATAACTGGATAAAAAAATTCATTGGTAAGCAAAAAATGCAATGCATTAATCACCGATGCATTCACTATCCAATGTAGCAGACCGAAAGGATGTCATCATTGCTTTTGTTAGAGAAATCTCTCTCTCTCTCTCTCTCTTTTTTTTTTTTTTTGAGCTCTTGGAATCGGTATTCATTTTCTTAGATAGTTCTTCTCCTGACGTATCGGTACATTTTATGGATCCAGTGAACTTCACTGGGCAAGATGGATGGCGAAAACCATACAGGCCATCAAGATATGGATATATTCAGGGAGCAATTCAGACTTGCTAAGAGAAAAGAAATTATACTAAATGCCATTGCTATATTTATTTCCTGTATCTACTTGAAGTTGTATTTTCTTGCAATTCTTCCAATTTCTGTTCCAAATAACAACTTGATTAAATTGAAGAAGCTTTAGGACTACGAGAACATCATTGAAGATCAGTGGGTGCTCGTAGGTATTAAAAGTGAGAGGGCCCAAATTAACACTGGCATGTCATGCAGGGAAAAAACATGCAAATATCATGACACATGAATTTCATGTAATTTTGTAAATGTTACTTATGGGCAAACAAAACTACAAGATTATTTAACAGTTAAATTATATAAGCATACTGATATCTGATAAAGTAAATATTTCAATAAAAGGAATTATTATAACAATAACGACGCGACGTTTAATTTGAGAATGGACGTCGCCAGGAAGGGTAAAATGAATGCACTTGCACCTTTTGCTTTTGAAAATATTAAAAATGAAGTGAAGAATTCCTAGGCAAAAAAAGTAAAGTACAGGCTTCAAATTATTCAATTGAACTTAAAATTACGGCATATCTATTTATAAATTGTTCCGTAAGAAATCCGATTCTCATTCACGGTTGAAAATTCCTGGTTTGAAGCTTTAGCCGCTTTGCACCCTTTTGTATGCGATCTGCACCCCCTTGCCACTGTCTATGCGTTTGAGGGTTTAAATTTTTTATTTATGGAGATTATTTTAAGGATCTTCTGCTCTTCCGGGAAGCCCACCAAGAGCTGGACGCTATCTCAATGACCAGTGGTCAGGGATTAGGAACAGCCATAGCTACGATATTATCGGGACTCACTGTAAGACAAAAAAAATTAAAAAAAAAAAAAAAAAGAGTTGAAATTTACCTTTTTGCTCCATCCCCCTCCCCGTTAGATATAACTAATTACTCCTAATCATTTAATGAAAAGAATTTTATAATTAATAATTTTATTAAATTAAGAATAGAGAACACATTAAAATGAACTCATGTCGATTGGACGAAGTGTAAAAGTTAAAAAGCCTTGAAGATAGAACTTTTTAATATAAGAAAAGTTACCAATATTTTCAACAGTATAAAACATTTTATGTACAATACAAGTGGCTGGATTAGATACCAAGTGTGTAGGAAGCAAAAGTTTTTTTATTTTGTTTGACATAATAGTAATAAATTAAAATACTAATCACAAAAAAATAAGTTAAAGTATGAAAACCGATGTCACTCAATTTCTATTCTGTATTTAAGAAAAAGAAAAAAAAAAAAAAAAAAAAGAGTTAGGGAAGAGTTATAAAATAAATAAAAAAATAGTCAAAACCTTGGTTAAAAATTCTGTAGAAATCACAGGGGAAAATTTTTCATCAAATATTACATGAATCATAGAAAGAAAAAAAAAGAAAAAATGATGACAACAACAATTTCACTTTTTTTAACTTTAGAGTAAATACTTAATAGAGTAAATAAATAATTTTATAATGTTTTAAAATAATTTAAATAAATCATTTTAAAGACATCGGTATTGCTCCTAATATTCAAGTCAATGATATTTCAGGAATCAATTCATGCAAAATAATTTTGGCTTAACAGTAGAACTAATGAAAAATGTCATTAAATTTGCAACCAAAGTCAAAGGTATTGTTATATTGACCAGTTCAACAGTTTTAATTTAAATTCATGAAAAAATGAATAATTACTTGATTTGAGGATGAATAATTACTTGAAAAATGCATTGCATATGAATCTCAAATTTGAGATGTCTACTCACATTGAAACCAACCTGCAAAGCATCCGATGGGGCTCGATTCGGCAACGTTTCACATAAGAATTGAATATATTTTGCCTCTGGTCAATGAGTTTTGACATAGCGATAATTAAAAATAGGTGTTTTACCATGATTCTTGATATTTTGAAAAGAAGTTGAACAAACATGGAACTCGCTTCAAATTTTAATTTTTTATTTAATTCAGAATTTTTTTTTGAGAATTGGATCCTATATGAGTTAATAATAAACATATTTTCTTCAATTTTAAGAATGTACACATTTTATTTGACAATTTCAAATTGTTTGTATAATTTTGCTTTTTAAAGGGTGTAGGTTCACAACTCAAATTTTTTTCTGGTAACAGTAACTAGGTTTGCTTTATCTACATTTTACATTTTATTTGGGAGGGGGGGGGGGTGGAGTTTTGAAAAATCTGTAGCTGTGACGTTTAACTTTGACACAGCATTATACGATGGCTTAGTTCTAGTGGAGCCACTTATTTAGAGAAGAACGAAATTTTTTATTCTCTTTATAGAAATTCTTCCTTTGATGGCATCGGATTGAAAGTTACGTTACTAATTTAATACGATATCAAATATTAATGTGAGACAAATAACTTCTTCCGATCATTTGGATGACATTTAAGTACTCAAACATTTTTCGGGAAAAAAGTAAATATGTAAATAAAAACAATTTGCAGAGACAATCTTACTCTTACATTTTGAAAAACAAAGAGCGAAAATGGATGCAATAGATATTTATTGTAGCCACTTTTTTCGCACCGTCATACTAGAGGACCAACGTGCAATCTCCGTCTCTACAAAAAATTGCCATTCCTTTACAGAGAAGTCCACCTCAGAGCAGAGCGATCAGGGATTCTTTTAGAAATTTTGTATTTATGCTTTGGCAAAACAGGATATCACGTGAAAGTCGCAATCTTATATGCCCTATCGGTTTCAAGTTCAAGGTCGTCCGAAGAAGGAGTCATTTTGTCCCTAGGAAAACTAGCATCTTTAAGAGAAGGGTCGCTTTTTTGCAGTAATGATTGTAATTGATTAACATTTTTTCGAGTTTGTTGCAAGAGCTCCCTGCTCCCTTTACAATAGTTAATGTCTAATGACAGATTAAATAAGTTTTAAGCTTTTTTTGCTTTTTTTTAAATATTAAAGAAATCCCACAACAAAACAATATTAACAAGCATATATGTAAGTGGGGCCAGCGTCCAAAAAAGTGAGGGGGCCACCCCCCCCCCCCCCCTGGCCCCCTGCAGCAGCCGCCACTGTTGAAGATATTTCTAGTGTTTCAATCAAAAAGGTTCTTTCTCAACTTTGGTATCTAGGAGGGTTTTTTCACTTTTTTTATAGGAATGCTGGTACCAAAAGAATATATAAAATTATTACAGCACTTTGCAATGAAAGTCCGAATTTAGAAAACATTACAAATAAATTAACTTTCACTGCAAACCCTATCCTCAAGAAAGCTTGGAAGAATTTTTCCCTTCAAAATCACTCTTCTAATCCACAGTTAAGAGTGTTTTTACATTTCCGGTGTGTACTAATGTATCTATGTCATCAACTGTTAAGCAAAACCGCTAAAACTCGATTGAATTTGTCTAAACAATATTTTGAAATGTTTACAGAAATCATTGTTTTTTAATTTTGATCAACTGTCAGAAATCGCTGCAGCTATTTTGCTGATCACTTTCTATCTATATTAAAAAATATCTCAATTTCTGGTGCAAGGAGAACTGTGAAATTTGAAACATAAGTAGTTTCTGCATTCATTTATTTTCAATTTTTTTTTTTTTTTTTTTTTTTTAAATAAATTTTAAAATTTGGCCGTAATGGTAATCCATGGGGCAAATTTCCCCCCTATTCTTCTCTCGCAATAAATGCTCGAAATATTTACTTTTTCAATTGAAAAAAATATGGTTCGAATCGTTAAAATATCCTCTAGCAGATGGAATTAAAAATTTCGTTGAATGATAAAAAAATCAATTAGATACATCATGTTTTAAATAGCACTACACCCCATTTTTTCTGCCTTCTTCTTCCTTCAAAACGGGAATTTCCCGTTTTTCGGGGAGTGAGTCGGTGTGTGTGTGAGAATTATGACGTAATTTTTATTTATCATATCATGCATAAAGCCCAAGTACGAGGTATAAAACTTATTAATATTTTTAATTGACTTTCTGCTAAAAAACCGATCATCGGCATTTACTTGGTTGATTTTTTATTAGTTTTTTTAACAACACATTTCAAAAATTTGCATAATCTAAAATTATTGTTTATGTCCTTGGATTCTTCTGTATTTTTTAATCGGCAACGTTCAGTTATTTTGAAATCGGCCATCTACCTACAACGTATTGTTTTAATTTTTGGGAAGAATATTCCAGAATTTCGTTCTACTATTAAAAATATATTCTCTGGACCGGTAATCTGGTCAGAGTATTCCAAAAACAATTAATGTGTAAGTGCAATTTTTTTAGCGTTATATATCTTGTTCTATATTTGTTTTTAACGTAAGCAATTGTTTTGGGGTAAAGTTAATATTGCATAATGTTCTTTTGAGTACAATTTTTTAAAAAAACTGTGAGAGGATGTCTTATACTATGTTCTGTTTTTGCATTTTTATATTACTAAAGTGTCATTAATATTTTTCAATAATGAATATGATGACTTTGGTTTTTGTGTAAATTCTATTGTTAATTATGATTTCTTTTTATTCAAGTGTGAAATTCTTTTTCTATTGTTTAATTGTTATACGTGCGAAATTGGCCTGTGTGGAGAGGGGAGGGAGGGGGGAAGAATAATGCTAAACTATCTGGTAACAGTTAAAGAAGACATATGGGGTTTTCAAATTTGTCATTAATATTTTTTGATAAACATAGCGTCTTCAATTGATCGATTTAGTGTAAATGGGGTCTCTTATTTGGTTTTTTAGATTACAGTGTTTTTTGTGTGAATGTTATTTATGAATTTTTATTATTCAAGAGCGAAAATCTTTTTCACATGCATCGTTCTTTTGTGTAAATTTTATTGTTAATTATGATTTCTTTTTATTTACTTGTGACAATCTTTTTCTATTGTTTAAATGTGCAAAATTGGCCCTTGGGGAGGGGTTCAGTTTATCAGTGGCCACATTGTTGCGCTTTCAGGTAAGAATAGTGTGATTTCTCAATAATTTTGTTTTTGTGTGACTTCTATTGTTAATTAGGATTTTTTATTGAATTGATGCCTTTGGTTTGCTGGTTTGCGTCCCCCCCCCCCCTCCAAAAAAAAATCTTAGTGCTTCTGTACCAATATTTCTTTTGCGTTTCTTTTATGATTTTTGTTTTTGTTTGAAAGATAATTTTTCTTGTTTTATTTAACGGTTGCGCTTAAAGTCCAATTATTTCTATTAGGTTTTCGTGTTAATTCTATTCTTTATTATGAATTTTTCAGGCGTAGCCCCCAACGGTTGCATTTTATCGGGGTGTCTACACATCAGGAAAAGTTGTGGAAATTTGGAGAAAATTTCCCGTCAAATCATTGAATTTTTAGAATTCCTCAATGTTGTGGCAACCCTGATCATGAATTCTTATTATTCGAAAGTGAAAATATTTTTCACTTGTTTAATTGTTGTACGTGCAAAATGCGCCCCTGGAGAAGGGGAGGGGGGGGGGGGGAATGTTAAATTATCTGGTTGATGGCATATAAATGGTATTCGAAAGTGTCATTAATAGTTTTCAATAAGGGCAGCGTCTTCAGTTGATCGAGTATGTGGAACGTCGTCTCTTATTTGGTTTTTTAGATAACAATAGTGTTTGTGTGAATGTTAATTATGAATTTTATGACTTTGGTTTTTGTGTAAATTCTATTGTTAATTATGATTTCTTTTTATTCAAGTGTGAAAATCTTTTTCTATTGTTTAATTGTTATACGTGCAAAATTGGCCTGTGTGTGTGTCAAGCTGGGGGAATAATGCTGAACTATCTGGTACAGTTAAAGAAGACATTTAAATGGTTTTCAAATTTGTCATTAATATTTTTTGATAAACACAGCCTCTTCAATTGATCGAGGTAGTGCAAATGGGGTCCCTTATTTTGTTTTTTAGATTACAATAGTTTTTGTGTGAATGTTATTTATTAATTTTTATTATTCAAGAGCAAAAATCTTTTTCACATGCATCGCTCTTTTGTGTAAATTCTATTGTTAATTACGATTTCTTTTTATTCAAGTGTGAAAATCTTTTTCTATTGTATAAATGTGCAAAATTGGCCCTTGGGGGGGGGGATAATGCAAAATTATCTGGTAACGGTTAAAAGCATATGAATGGTTTTTGATACTTTCAATATGGGCAAGCGACAACATCAAAAAAAAAAAAAAAAATTCTCATCAAAAATTTCCTGTTTTACATACCACTACCACAACTTCAGCTGCTTCAAATACACCTCTTTGGTTTTGCTGAAGAAAATTTTTTGTTTACAAATGCCTTCTGTAATGCCACTCAATTTTTAGCGATTGTTTGTAATTCGACCAGTTCAAACCGGGAAAAATCGCCAATGGGGACATATACTGCTTTAGTTCCATTTTTCAAATTTAGCAAACTGCGGGACTTATTTTTTCTTCTTTATTTCAGTGTTTATAGTTTGTTGAAATCTAAAACCAGCTGAACAACTATTGTTTTTATTTTAGTTATGTCATAAATTAACGTTTTCTAAATCCCTTAGGAGTTTTTTTTTTTTAAATTCAACAAATATTGTTTTATTTTCAGATGAGGAATTGTCTTGGGTTCAATGTATTGTTAACGGTGTCTATTAGTTTAGATTTTTTAAGTTACAGTTTTATGAGATTCACATTAAAATGTTTAATTTTTGGTCCATTTTTCTTTTTCACTTTACTCGGAGCTAAATATCTCATTCACTTGCGATTGGTTACTTTCTAACATTTGATTTTGTTTTGTGGTTCTATTGTTAACGGTTTTTGTTTGTGTAGGTTAGCAATCCACGTTTAATTTTGATCGGCAAATGCTTTTTATTGATTTATTTGTGGATCGGTGTACTATTAAAAAAAAACTAATTAAAATTTCACCATTTTGCGATAATACGTGGCGAGCTAGAGAGAAAATCTGCTTGTGTTAAAAATTTCACATTTCTCCTTGCACCAGTTAAAGAGATACGTTAGTGTCAACACACCGGTTCCTTACTTTTATTTTTAATATAGAGAAATTTGAAACTAAAGTAATACAGCTGACTGACCACTAATTTGCTATGATTTACTAAAACGACTACAAGTCATGTATTATGACAGTGAAAGTGAGTAGTTCTTGTGGGATCTCGTCAATGTGGGGGCCCTGTTATTGAGTAACGGTTAAAGGCACCAATTCAGGAGTGAATCACAGGAATTGCGTTAAAAATCCCCAGCTATTCGATTTCTTTTGTGTTATCAATACGCAGCCAAAGTATGGGGTCAACGAGAAGGGGGCGGAGACCCCTAGTTTCGTACATAAATATTCATGCAGGCTATTAATTACACATTTATTGGAGATGCTAACCGTCTCATGTATCTTAAAACAGCGGTCTTCTATGGTCCCAATATCATGGATTTTGTGACCGGTTCTTCAGTCGTTACCTTGAAAGTCCAGCGAGCTGCGTCTGTTGTGCTTGCACAGCCACACAAAAAAATCCGTAAACCACTTGTAAACCATTCCATGTGATGGAGCAAAGTCCACACAAAATTTATTTAACTTTTTTTTTAGTTTGGTTAATTATTCTTCTTTGCAAAATGTATCTTTTATTAAGACCCGCAATTCTCTTTCCTCCATAATCAAAACAAACACGTTACCTACTTGCTTTTGAGTCCGATTAAACACACATTACTTGAAATTTTGTCTGTAAATTTGACGAGTGTTGTCACAGAGAGTAAGAAAGTAAACGCATAACAAAAGGAGTGCGATCAGAGCATCTAACTTTTCTGAAGTCATAGACTTATCAAAAAGCATATACATCTTTTTAATATCGTATTAAATGTTAACTTTAGTTTAATATAAAGTATTTTTTAAAGCTTTTATTCAGACTAGGAATAATTAGAAATGTTAGCGATAATATATAATTCGTGTATAACCGTCACCGACCAAACGGTATAGTGGTTAGCGTGCTAGCTTCTAGACCGCGCGGTTGCGGGTTCGAGTCCCGTTTTAGACATGGGTGTTTTTAAATGTATGTTGGCTTGTCTAATGACGAATGTTTCGGCGCATTATAGCCCTCGTGTTGCTGATGGCGCCAGATAATCTGAAAACAACCAACCAACCGTATATTACCGTCATTTCTTGTGGTTTTCTTAAATTTCAATTGAATTTACAGCTTATTTTTAACAGGTATTCAGTGTATGCAATTTACATTTCTTACTCAAATTGCAGTGATAAACTTTAAAATACTGTTGAACAGCGGGGCTTCCAATTTGATCTATGTTTATACCATTATAAAACTAAATATCAATCTATATTACAGACAATAATTCAAGTTACTTGTTTATTGAAAAAAGATAAAAACGAACATTAGTTTCTCTTCTTAGAGTTAATGTACCTCACTAACCTCTCGTCATACCCCAGCCTGTGGCAAAACACCTCTGACCCACAGACAGTTCCTCATAAGGATAAGGCAGGCAGGCCGTTTGCACATGTGGGTTCATGCTGACCGGTGCATTCAGCTTCGCCAAAATCATGTCGTGAGAGATGTTGAAGGTCCCAGTCTTGAAAAACTGAAATCACATTTAATGTTTTATAAAGCTATGTTTCTAATTGAAGGACTCTGTGGATTATGAGGGATATATCAAACAGTAACTTTTGAGACATTAGCTCTTAAAGTTTTTACTCATTTTGTATGCTACCCCCCCCCCCCCATTACTCTTTCATCAATCCACTGTCTAATCCCTAATTGTAGTTATTTATGTCTACCCATTTAGTTCTTTTGTTATATATTTATTATAGCTCAACAGACCAACAGAGTACACCATAATCAACTCAAACTTAAAATTACTCTCATTATTTGTTATTAGTTTACATATAAAATTATGGATTTTACTGTCAAAGCTGAAAGGAAACACCACAAACATTTACAATTAAGTTAAATCTGTTTACAATTGAAAACTGTTGCCTGTGCAAAAACACTTACTGAAAAATTGAAGACTGCTGCTGAGCCTTCAACACATCCACATTGACACAGCTTAAATAGGATGATAACGTGATCGCAAATTAACTTTCTTTTCGGCTGTTAATAAGACAGCATACTTAGCTTAAGTTCGCATCAATATTCAATATCAAATTCTCTGATTTATTACAATTTTCAAAAAATTCCGTGATTTTGAATTCTTCGGCATTACATGATTTACAAATTTCCTTATTAAATCCTCAGTGCTCTTCCGTTGGATGGGTAGCAGATGAAAACCGCCAAATTGAAGCCGTAACTCATCCAAACTAAAAACCTTCAAATAATTTACAATTTCTTGAACAAACCGTTATGGAGTTGCTTAAGCAATAATATAACAAACCATAAACATTTAGTTTTGGCAATACATTTACGTGTCATTTAAACGTGCAGACATTTATGCTTGGAAACAACCGTGACAATTGATACCCGTCTAACGGAAGAGCACCAAATCCTCGATATTTCCACAATAATAATTTTCCTGGTATTTCCTTTCAAAATGTAAGAGTAAGATTTTATCAGCAATTTGTTTTTGTCTAGATATTTACTCCTCCTCCCCCCCCCCCCCAAAAAAAAAAAGTGCTTGGTGGGAGGGAAGTGTGTTACAATAAAATACAATTTACACAATATGCAATATACAATGAAATACAATATTTCTGGTTACATTGTTTAAAATTTATCCACATTTTTTGTGAACATAAATAATGGGCTTGTTAATATAGCTTGAAATTTTGAGAACAAAGTATTTAATTCGTAAGTTTTTATGAAACTTTAAAATTTTTAATTTTAAACACTTTAAGTATCTTTTTTGAAAAAACTACTGTAAATAAAAGCATTCGGTTTTCAGAATTATAATTTAGGACACATATTCTTATTGTGAAACCTCAAAAATTGTCCATTCCATTAGCATATATCATTGTAAAATTTAAAATTTTAATGTAATATAACTTTTTTAAGAGGAAATTTTCAAATTTATTTAATAAAAAAAAAAAATTTAAAAATACGTTATAAAAGTTAAATATATTTTCGACACCACGTTCTTTATTGGCAGATACTTCTACAATTCATAGTATTATTATATGGTTGGTTGATTGATTTATACGCTGAACGACCTATTTTTATGCACAATGATGGCTAATTAGGCCGGCACCTACAGCTTAACTTGGATTTCGAACCACAACGAACATCCATGCCCAATCGGGATTCGAACGCGGCATCTTTGGCATGCGTGGCTAAAGCGTTAACCACATAGCCATCAGATGGGCAAAACAGTTTTCAATGAACTTGTGACGACCACCATTATAGTGTTGAAAATGTAAGGACCAGGCGGGAATCGAATCCGAGGCATCTAGAATGCTAGGCCGAAACTATAACAGTTAGAAAAAAGCGGTAGCCCTATTATTATAAGTAATTAATTGTCCAAGGTTACTAAGCTATTCTATCTTGTTTGGGGGGGGGGGGGAGTTGTTGATGTAGATCTCTATGTTGATTGATAAGCTTTCTGAGGCTTCAAGTCAATAATCAATCATTCACTATCCTGAAGTTGTAGTTTGAGATCAGTGGAGTTAACTCACCTCTTCCTTTGTTATCCCGAACACTTCGTAGTCCTTAATGTATCGAATCTCTTCATATGGATCCGGTTTGTACTTGTGGTGATTACCAAAGTGAACTCGGATCGTGTAGGGCATACGATGACTGAAAAGATATTTATGATGTCTTAATATTATACTTTATTAGACAAGTAGTGGTGACTCTCTAGAAGTGACTTATTTGCTAAAGTATTAACACAACTTTGTTACATCTAATTTCAACACTCGTAATTTTTGAATTAGCATATCTACTAATAACCATTTCAATGTGCACATAAATATCTCGGTGAACATATAAAATAGAGAAATTCTATACATTTTCTATCATTATTAATCTCATCCAAATTTTGATTCTTATCCCATTTGGGAAATATTCCTCTCTTCTGTCGCTATTGATTCTGTCAAAGTGTGGAAAACTTGCAGAAAAAAACTTCCAAAGCGGATAGCAAAAAAACTGATCAGAATAAAATTTATATAAAATATAATTATTTTTAAATTGCACCTCCGGATTCAAACCCTGACCGATGGACTCTTCCAGGCCAATCGGCAATAACGTCCCCAATCAGCATTAACCCTTCCCCGCTCCATCGCGCATTAATGGTGTAAGTGCTGTGTTACATCACTAGTCCCATCTAGATATGTATTATAAAATCGATCTTTGATATTTTCCTATCTCTAAAAGAGAATAATATGGTTGAAAGTGTTATTAACTATTAAAAAAAATTTCAATTTTGTTATTAAAATCTATCAAATTTAAACTTTTTCTTGGTATCCCTGTGCGGGGATCACGCGACCACACTCTGCATCTGCTACTGATTCAAATGTAAGAAAGAATAGAAGGATTTTTAGCACTTAAATTTGAGTTTTATTTAAAAGAGAGATCTCCCATAGATGATTAGAAAATTCGCAAGGTAATATTAACCATTTCAGCTCCGATGCTGTTTTGATGCTAATCCGTCTATCAGTGACGGAGAGATAAAACACACGCATAACACATTTTTAATATTGTTACAGCTTGTCACAGATTACATTTCGTAATTTTCTTCTTCAACTTTTGTATTTTAGTGCAAGTATAAGCTTTATTTATCATGAACAAATAAAAGCTTAAAAAGAAAAGTAAAAAAAAAATCAAGATTGTTTTGGCCAAACTCGCCTGTCACCCTTGTTTTTTCTTAACTAAAGTTTTTTTTGTTTATATTCATTTGTTCATATTTATTACTGTTTTTGTTAGCTAAAGTTTTTTGCCTATATTTATCTAAATGCCAATGTTCCTTTTTTCTTCTACTTAAATTAAAATTACAAATTTTGAGTCGTGATACTGCCCTATTTACGAGTATATAATGTGTAAGGAAGGTGACCCACCTTCCTTACACATTATAAGGCAGTAAATAAGGCAGTAATATGGAAGGGTGGGCAAGGGGAACAGTATATGCATGGTAAATATGCAAGGAGTAACAGTGGTTTTTCAACAGTCCTGTCACCTACCTCATAAGACAATGTGCTGCTGTGACGAACCATTCACTGTTAAGAAGAGTTCCTCCACAGATATGGCCATTGGGCAAGAACATGGCGTCCTGAAGATCAACCTGAAAAGTACGATAATAATAAACATTACAGCGGGACAGAAAGATTCGACGGATCCATTTTAGAGATCTGACTTATCTGGGTGGGTCGGCGTAAGAGTAACATTTTCTGGTGTAAGAGTAACGCGATTGCTATAATACGTTGAAACAACATTAGGACTACCTAGAAATCCCAAATACCATGTTCAAATGAGGAAGAGAGATTAATCATAATTGAATGAGCCGAATTCAAAAATGTATTGGTACGTAATGATCGATGGACAATCTCACGAATGTTAGAAGTGCATACTGGTAGAAATTGCAATGTTTGCGATATTAGCCTGTGATACGAATGTTGTGCTTCAAGGTTAATCGTGAAAGCTCAAACTTTTGTAATTTCACAGTTTGATTCTGAGGATTCATACGATATAGAAAAACCTAATACTCTGACAGAGAAGGTAGTTAAACAAGAATACATACAAATTAACACCTAACTCTGTGTTGCTCAAGCAGAAGCTCTAAGTAATCGCGGTTGCATTAAGGCATTGATAATGACATCTCTGAGTCTCTCTTTACAGTTGGTCATCTCTTTTCATCGGTTTATATTGATAACTGAACTAATAACTGTTTTTTCCTCTCTTGAATTGTTAATTTTCTGTTATCTTGTATATAAACTGCCTTACCTGCCATGGCCAGCTCCCTCTTCGGGCCTCGCGACCACCTACAATGCGGTCTGCCTCTCCACGTCCAATCACTGGCTGCACCTCGGGAACGCCGCATTCACCGGAAGGCAGCACATTGAAACCTAAGGCAACGGAAGTAATATTTTCCAGAAAAATTTAGAGCATTCACTGCTTGTTTTCATTTGAACAAATCCGTGATTGATTAAACAACCTCTTTCAGAGTAGGTATAGTTAAAACTATTTATAACAGACACATAAAGACACATTTTTGGTAAATAAATGCACTGTGTTAGTGCAGTAAACCTTAATACGGATAAAAAAAAAACAGATAGATTATTAAAACTAGGGGTGTGGAACATCGCACAACTTTCAATGACATTATATAATATTGGTCGTCATTGCAATAAAATTTGACACTGTGTTATTTACCATTTTGTTATTTTTACTCATTTAAATGAAAATGGACAGTTTGGGGATATTTTAGGCAATTATTTTTACAGGTGCGAAAAAAAAATAAAAAAATACCATTCCAAAATGGCAAAATTGATGATTTTATTCAATAGATGTTTGTGCGTGAAACGCAAAGAAAAATCAATCGTTGATGACCGATGCTCAAAGGCAGAGGGCTCTGTATAAAAGGCACTCGATTTTTTAACTTTTTACGCTTTTATCGCATTTTTATGAGAATTTCGCAGGTGGGAATGTTTAGAACACCTTCAGAGGTATTAACACTAAGATTTTGATCAAAATCGTTAGAGCTGTTTTTAACAATTACAGAAAAACATGATTTTTTCAATGGCAGCTACCTTATGCGTATGCGCGATTTTGACGAAAACTTTAATGGTAGGTCTCCGTGCCACCATCAATACGTACACCGAATTTGAAAATCGGCCTAGGTCAATTTGTTCGGGAGTTATGCTGACCACGTACACACTGACATACAGTCACACATACAGACGTTTTTTTTTCTAGATCACTTTTTCGGAATCCGGATATTCCAAAACGTGAAGAAAGGCAAACTTTTATTACCCTGCTGTACTTTTACGAATGCTGTACTTTTACGAATGCTGTACTTTTACGAATGCTGTACTTTTACGAATGCTGTACTTTTATTGCCGTATGTATACATATGAGTAATTGAAAGTAAAATTTGGGATTTTTTTTTTTTTTTTTTTTTTTTAATTTTTGACAAAATAACGTGGTCAAAATCGCACCTGCGCATAAGGTAGCTGCCATTGAAAAAATCATGTTTTTCAATGCTTGCCAAAAACGGCTCTAACGATTTTGATAAAAATCGCCGTGGTAATGCTTCTTAAGGTGTTCTAAACATCCCCATCTCCGAAATTCCTGTAAAAAATTTTTGATGGCTTAAAAAGTTGAAAAGCGAATGCTTTCTACACATAGTTCTCTTTCCTTGAGCATACCCCATCAGCGATCGTTTTTTCTTCTCCCCTCAGTTTCGCTTATAATCTATAATAATAAAACAAGCTGTGTGTCTGTCTGTGGCTCTGTGGATCTATAGAAACCTACTTAAAATTGAAGTAGAGCTCTGACATTTTCAACATAAGAAGTTTGGCTTTCTAATTTTATGTATGTCAAACAGAATGTTAAAATTTTAATTAATTCTTTTTTAATTAAATTTTTAATTTATTTATTTTTTACAAAGTGACTTCAAATAGAGATATAGCTCTGAAATTTTCAACATAAGTAGTTTTAGCCTTCTAATTGGACTTTCGAAAAACAGAATGATAAAATTTTAATTAGTTATTTTTTAATTAATTTTCTTAATTAATTATTAAATTTTTTTACATAACGACTTCTAATAGGGCTACAGTTTTGAAATTTTCAACATAAGTAGTTTTAGCCTTCTATTTGGTATTTTAAAAAAGAGAATTTTAAATTTTTATCAAAGTTCTTTTTAATTAATTTTTTAATTGATTAATAAATATTTTACAAAACGATTTCTAATAGGGCTACAGCTCTGAAATTTTCAACATAAGTAGTTTTAGCCTTCTGATTGGACTTTTGAAAAACAGAATTTCGAATTTTTATTTAGTACTTTTTTAATTAATTTTTTTAATTAATTAATTAATATTTTACAAAATGCTTTCTAATAGGGCTACAACTCTGAAATTTTCAACATAAGTAGTTTCAGCCTTTTAATTGGACTTTTGAAAAACAGAATATTAAAATTTTATTTAGTTCTTTTTTTAAATAATTTTTTTTGATTAATTAATAAATATTATACAAAATGATTTCTAATAAAGCTTCAGCTCTTAAATTTTCAACATAAGTAGTTTTGGCCTTCAAATTGGACTTTTGACAAAAAGAAGGTTAAAATTTTAATTTGTTTTTAATGAATTTTTAATTAACATTTTCACAAAAAGAGATTTCTAATAAACTTAGAGCTCTGAAAGTTTCAAAATAAGTAGTTTTGACCTTCTAATTTTGCTTTTTACAAACATCACGTATTAAAATATTCTTAAGGGAATGTCGTACTACTAGTTATTTACGGGGAATTTTTTTTATTGTTTATTGACAAGGGAGGGGCTTCTAATATTAAGACTTTACGTTGCAATTAGTTTTTAGTGTGTGAAGCGACCTTATGCTTACGCAGCAATGAACCTTTCATCGAGCAAAGCGAGCTCATGTTTGCATAGCAATGAACCTTTCAACGAGTTAAGTAAGCCTGTGCTTATGTGTCAGTGACTTTTTCATCTAGTGAAGCGCGCTCGATTTTGCGTTGCGATGAACCTTCCTGCGAACGAAGCGCCAAAAATTAGGGTCTATACACCAATTACGGATTTCCGCAACGCGGGGCCTCACAGCTGGCTAAAATAATGCACATGGCAAAATTTCGTGGCGAAGCACGGGTATTTAGTTAGTAAAGGATAATATAAGGATTATCAAAAAGTATATCGCCATCTTGGCGAAGGTGTTTTTTTTTTGTTTTTTTTGTTTTTTTTTTGACTCGTACAAGAATTATTGCAAAAAATTCCGCCAAACTGTCAATTTTTACTAAATGAATGATGAAAATATAAATACGGTAGATGACGTAAATCCACGTCGGTAGATGACGTAAATCCACGTCAGTATTATAGTGTAATTGAAAGTTATGCGATGTTCCACACCCCTAGTGTAATTTCGAAATTAACTCAGAATTAAGTCCAACTTATTCCAGATTCACTTTTATTTAGTAGAGACAATGGAATCTAGAGATTAAGGAAACAGTAGCATAATACAATTTGCCCCAACAGCCTCTTTCTGAAATACCACATTTTTCTCATGGTTTTTCTGGAACTACTATTTTTTTAAAAACTTCAAATAAAAAAGTATTAATAAAAACTAAATTTCCCCTTAAAAATGAAATTGTTACATCACACAAGCGATTACCCATACCCTATCTTTCAAGGTCCATCACATTGGATAATTCCCCTTCCCCTCATTGTTCGGTTCTTACTCTTCTTCTACTTTCTGCGATTACTCTTCGAGTAACATTTTTCAAATATCTCAGCTAGTTATATAATTTTGTAGCCATGAATAATAAATAACTTTAAAAATGTCTTGGAGATCCGCGAGAAACTTTTATTTCAAAATGGACTATAGGTTCTAAAAAGTTTGGGGAGCGCTGACCCAGACGATAAGTTACACCACTACGCCACCATTCTTTCAAAGTTTCGTGCGTCACACCACGTTCAACCCCTTTCCAGTACTCAATTGGGTGCTATACATAAAATCTGTATTTAAAGCTTAAGTGTCTGACCCTAAAATCAAATTGATGAAACGTAACTGTTCAGGGTCATGAATCGTTGAAATAAAGTAACAAGTGAAAAGTGAATTTTATTATGTTATTGGCCCATGTTCTTTTCCTCTAATGTGAGGAGATAAATTGTTTGATGGCTTTTATAAATTTCTGAATTTTACAACTTAATCTTTGTTGCATATATTTTGCCGCTCGGACGTTGTATTTGGCGGCGGAACACTACCACGTTCCTAGATATATTTGTGAACTTACCACAATTCTCTTCGTCTGTTCCATCTCCACAATCATCTTCGCCGTCACAAAGCGCGTTTTTCTTTGCGAGGCATTTTCTATTCCTACACTGAATCTCGTCCTCGGCACACAACTCTGAAATAAAAAAAAGATCTTTTGTCTGAAAGAAATTCCTTCTGGTTTAGTACAAAAAAAAAATCCTGATTGAGATCCAAAAACCCCCATTTTAGATTTTTAATTATATACGATGTTATATTACTTTTAAAGTAAACGGTCTCTCCTAATTTCAACCCCTCCCCCCCTCTCAAAAAAAATACAATCTAACTTTAAACAAAACTTACCATATCGCTTTTCTCATCTCTTTTAAAAATGGATAACTTCATGAGATATGAAATAGCGTTTATACTTCTAGAAAGATCACGAAACACTCATAATATTAGGAAATTCAATGAAAATTGAGATATTGCCAGGTATACAGATTGAAAGTCGTTACATATTTGAGCTAAATCTCCTAAAACTGATCATCTCGAAACTTTTCAACAGTATGATTTCTTCCAAAAAGTAAAATTTTAATTTGGTAGACAATGATGACCTATTAATTGGTCACTTTTAAAACTGACTGACTAGATTTGGCTAAATTTCGATTATTCGAAATCATTTAATACAAATAACCCCAGTAGCACAACAACTTTGGTCAATATCAACTGATATTGGTTGATCCCGATGTGGAACGTCGTAAACCGGCCTTTGTGTGATGCAATATTGGCTAATCTCGCTCAATGCCGGAAAAAATGTACCAGATGTTTTGAAGTGTTGATGTACAGTTTTAAATTTGAAATATTTTTGTATTCATAAGAAAAGGCGGGGAGCAAAAATATGTCTTGTGATGTTTTTGATGTGTTTATTTTTTAAAAGTCACGCATTTTGGAACGATGCTCGAGCGGCTAGAATCAGCCAGTCTTCCAGAACCCTGTTTTGAAACCAACTCTTGGAAGAACATGACCATTAGTGCTGTGCGACCTGGATACAACTACCAGAATACAATTCGGTAATTCTACTAGTTATTTCAACATAAATCTGCCACTTGAAAAACAAAAACAAAAAACGGTTATTTATTATTGACTTGAGCTTATTTTTTTTATATTTAAGCCTAATTTTTTAACCTTGAATTTATTGATACTTTATAGCCATTGTGTGAAATATCTTATCTTTGATTGGGCACACATATAAAATGTCATAAACACTTACGCGCATTACTGGTGATGGTGTAGGAGATGTTGTATCCTTTTCCAACTCCAAAGAATCCTGTCTGAAGGTGGATTTGTAGTCTGTTTGAAGTCGAGAGCAAGTCGGGAACCTTAGGTGAGCCACAATACGCGCCGACATAGGACAAAAAGTTGGTGGCATTCACATTCATCACCAAGAGCTTGTCCACCTTGCATAATAAATTCTCTACTAGGTCCACGGTTTGAAACTTTAAGCGGATGCGCTATGGAGGAAATAATTATTCATCCAGTCAATTAAAATTTTACTACTTTTAAAAAAGTTATTAAGACACAAAGTAGTGAGAAGTTTTGTAAAGGGCTTGTTTAAGGTTGGGGTCAACATTCTCGGCTAAAACTACAAAGGTTGCAGTCTTGCCATGTGTCAAATGAAAGGGGATGTTTATACAAGTTCCCATTCCTAAATTTAACCCGAAGTCATAATTAAAGGTACCAGAAATCGTGGTCAGAAATCCATTTACCATAGTTTTAACTACAAATGTTGCATACTTACGCCATGTAATAATTTAAACTACACACAACTAAAGCATCAACTCAAACTTCCGATCGAAAGAGGGACTCTAAAATTATGCTGTGGATATTCCTTTCTTGGCACAAAATTCTAATATCAAATTTGAACTCGGGTCTTGGGTAACAAGATGTATCGTCAAAATTATCGTTAACCTTGACAACTTGGTTACATTTTTGTTTCTAATAAAACGTGAAATTGACAGGTTTTTCAGCTGCCAATTTGTTGCAGGGATATAATTTTCACACTAAATATTGCCACACATTATACATGTTATATCCGTTTCCAATCAACAATTCTATATACAACTAAAGCAACATTTAGTAAGTACTTGTGAAAGTGCAATTAAAGTAGTAATCCAGGATGAATTCCTTGTTAATGTATGACCTTATATTCTACAAAGTAGCGTACGTAGAATCGGCTTTTTAATGACAGTGACTATCAAAATGCAACTTGTTTTTTGATGGATTTTGTAACAATTTGCACACTTTTCGGCATCTATACTTATAAAACGTTTCTACCAAAAATATATGTATCCTTTTGTGAATGCGATGCAAGTATTGAGAAAAAGTGTCCTATTCAGCGCGACCGAGGAAAGTAGCTTTGGAAGAACGAAAAAGTGGATCATTTATCTCGCGAAATCGCACAACTTATGCAACCACAGTGGCTTTTTAAAATTTGTATTAAAAGGAGTTATGAACATATTTTGTCTGAGATAAATATATGATAAGTAAATATTTATACCTATTACATATTTGAAAAAAAAAAAAAATACAAAGTTATATCTGATGTAAAAAATGCCTATTAAAAGTTGAAAACACAATTTAGTTTATCAATTTAATTTAACACTCAAGATAGAATACTGCAATCTACAATTAAAATTTCAATTCTTTAAAGTACAAAGGAGAATTTTTTTTAAAAGCGTTAAGAAAAGAGTACACGTATTATTTTTTCATGTAATCTATTTTAATGATATATAGATAAACATGCAGCTGCTTTAAACAGACATTAGCTTTTTTTTGCCACCACTGCGCTTGAAATTAATATGAAAGTTTACCGTACAACATTTTAATAAACTAAAACGTAAACTTAAGTAACATTTTAAAATTATATAAAAATTTAGTCTTCTAATAGTATCACAATTCCATGCAATGAGTATTCATTAACAATCTTGTAGTTTATTTGGACGTGTAAGCTGTTTCAAAAGAACACAAAATGGTATTTAATGGAACTGGCTAATTGATATCTCTGGACATATAGTTGCATTAGAATGTGATCTCAAGCAATGATACTGAAACAGCCTTGCCCAATAATACATATAAGTTAAACATCAGCAACACCAGAACGTGCATATAACTGCCAGATTCACGTATATTCCCTGATTAAATGTTTTGAGAATACACACCATGTTCTCTGGAGCTGTGAGTCTCGTCACACATCTGATTCCGGGAGGAGGAGGCTTTCCCGTTTTAAATCCGGGAGAATACAAATTTCCTCTCTCATTCACAGTCACGTCTACCAGAAGCGTTGGCACATCAGGGTTACATTCGATGTCCTTTCCTATAATAACATTATAAAAAGAACAATCACGTAGTCTAATACTAGAGAACTGGATGTTTTCAACATTAGTGTGTGTTGAAATAATTAAGGGGTAATTATCAGGGTTGAAGTCAGGGGCGGTCAAAGCAAATTTTTAACAATAAGCGAGACCAATTCTGGCGCGCCCCCCCCCCCCCTCCAATTTTATTAAAATCAGACGAAACGGTCGTTTCGCCGCCAACCTTAAAAAAGGCAGAAACGACAGTAAGTATCTATTCTCTGCACAACTTCCAGCGAAAAAGTCGAAATTGACTATTTTCTAGCGCGCTTACGAAACTTCACATAATTATACAAAAAATACCATAGATTCGTCTCGGTGATATCTTTCAAAGAAAAAAAAATTGAGTACGTAGGATAAAAGACAATGAAGGAAAAAAATATTGAAATTTCAAAAACGAAATAAAAAAACGAGTTCTAGCCCGATTTTGATGTAAAAATTTAGACAAACGTACAGCCCTAACTAAGCTATAGATCTTCAAACGGATTGAATTATAGGATGCGGAATGTTTCAACTTAAAATCCTACTCTGATTTGAACTTCATTAAATAATTCTTTCTATTTTTAATTAATTTAAAACCACTTTTTTTCATTTCATAATTTGGCGACAGATAAAGGCGATCAGCTTGTAATTGAGGTTCAAATATATATGCCAAAAGTTGCCAAATAGGTTTGCTATCATTTCGAATTTAGTTTTCCCGACATGTTAGGCTTAAGTGAGAATGAACGTAAAGTTAAAGTATAGGCAGAACGAATTGGACTATAATTAAATGGCTTATAACATCTTTAAAATTTAAATAATTTAATTTTTGAAGAGACAGAATTAAAGAGAAATATTTGTTCTTTAAGTTGCATGTGTTATTTGAACTGTATGACAATTTAGAGAGAGTTAACTTTCAAAAACATTTTAATTTCGGGAAATCTCCATTGAAAAATGAAAACAATCACATTTTGTTGCAAGATACTATGGGCTGAATACAAAGTATAAATGTGGAGGTTATGCGAGCTGACGTCACAGTCAATTCATTACAGAGGACTAAATGAACCACGCATTGCGATTGGCTAATGGAATTTGCAAAAATGTCATTCGTTTTTAAAGATGTGTTGATTTTTACTTTACGTTGTAAAATGAAATTGTAGAATCATATATCATCAAAATTGTAATTTAATAGTGAATTTTAAAATTGTTGTTAAGAAAATATTTTAAATTTTGTCAAATATCAATGGGTTAATGCTTAATCAAAATAATGCTTGGTATAATAAGAATAATTTATACTGCAATATTTATTAGACTGTAAAAAACTTGTAATATTTATTTGTAACAATTTATTAGAATAAACTTTCAATGGGATGAACGCTCTGGCCTTGTAAGTTAAAGGTGCCGGATTTGATTCCTGGGTTAGGTGTGGATGTTCGTTGTGATTCGAAATCCACGTTAAGCTGTGGGTCCCGGACTGATTAGTTATTATTATGCACTAAAATAGGTCGTTGTGCGTACAAACTAACCAATCGAGCTGAAACTTGGCAGACAGGCTCTTTGTCAATGGCAACGTTTGTCTTTAAGTTTTGGGAGTTGAGTTGCCATACACAAGTTTCTAGTACTCGTTCGTGTTAGATTTTGATGGTTACTGCCGTTCGCATTCAACCATTTTGTCAATTTTCAAGTAGATTTTGGCATGCAAGATATCATTGAACTCAACTTGAAGAATTATGAATATCCATGGTACCAGGTTTACCATAGGTGTTACTACTTCTGGTTTATCAACTTTGAAGATAAATATGGCATGTTGGGTGTCGTTGGGCTTGTCGTGAAAAACTATGAATGTTTAAGGTATCAGGTATAGCATAGGTAGTACCATTTTCGGTTAATCAATTTCCAAGATAAATGTGGCATGTTGGACTTCTGTTTTGAAGAATTATGAATGTTTAAAGTACCAAGTATGCGATTGGTACCACTTACGGTTTATCAATTTTAAAGATAATTATTGCATGTAAGGTATCGTCGAACTCAGTTTGAAGAATTGTGAATATTTCTGGTACCAGGTGTACCATAGGTGATAAAGAGAAAAATGATGAAACGGACCAATTCAAAAAATAGAAGTCGCCAGTGTTTAAAAAAAAGTTATGATATCCCCCAAAAAAACACTTTTGAAAAGTAGAAGAACCACCAACCTCAAAAACACAAAAAACTTTCTTGCAATAAAAAAATCATAAACATGATGAAAATTTTCAGCCACAAACACAATGATATAAAAAATAGTCAACCTCTGATTACAACTCTCGGTTGTGACTCGCTTACGAATGTATGCTTAATTAATTTTTTTTTTAAATTTAAGTTCCGCTCCCATAAAAATTTACGCTGCTTGAGGTTGGCGCCCGTCTTAATTACTGACCTTTAACCCCCCCCCCCCCACACACACACACATAAAAACTTTCCAAAATGTATGTATCAACCAAACAAAAGCTTACCAGAAACACTTAAGTTTTCTACTTAAAAAATTCTTAATAACGATTCAAATGCAAGCGTTTGAGCACAGTTTCTCTATACCATTTTGAAAATTACACGAACATGAATATTTACACCACTTTGTATTTCCTACCCATCCAAATGAAATCATAAACTCGAATATTCGTGCAAACATCCATAAATTAGTTTAAACGCAAGCATTGTTAATAATCCTATGACGGGCGCCAACCTCAACCAGCGTAAATTTTTATGGGAGCGGAACTGAAATTTTAAAAATAAATTAAGTAAGCATACATTCGTAAACGAGTCACAACCGAGAGTTGTAATCAGAGGTTGACTATTTTTTATATGACTGTGTTTGTGGTTGAAAATTTTCATCATGTTTATGATTTTTTTATTGCAAGAAAGTTTTTTGTGTTTTTGAGGTTGGTGGTTCTTCTACTTTTCAAAAGTGTTTTTTTGGGGGGATATCTCTTTCCAATTTTTAGAGTTCTGAATCCAATAATTTTTAAAGATTTATGTTCTATGCAAATTGCAAATTAATTTTTAAGTATTAAATTTATTTAAAGATATGTTTAAAAACCGCAAAAATGACAATTAGTCGGCAAAAGCAGAGAGAAAGAGCGTGAAATTTAAAATTCACATTATATTATTGAAATATGTTATCCATGTTTCCTCTTCTACTAATATACATCACAACTTTTATTAAAAAAAATTAAGAGTTTGAAGAGGTTAATTCATGTTCCTTAACATATAAGTACTATAATTATATAAGAAATATTATGAATGTGTAAATTTATCAAAAAAATATGTTTCAGCCCCTTAAAAGATGAAACATTACTTGTCAAAAATGGAACGTAATTTAAATTTTAAAATGCAACTAAAAACGAAATAGAAAATTTAAATTAAATCATTAAAATTCTTTGACATGTGTGATTCTGAATTAACCATTTATGAAAAATTATTGCTTTCTTATTTATTAACATGGTAATTATTCCTGGTTTTGTGGGTGAAACTCCTTTTGCAAGCACATTTCGAAAACGATTACAGCATTTTGAGAACTAATTTAGCAGTTGTATAACACCAAGTATTTTTTACATACAAGCTAAAATGAAAAGTAAAGACAAAGAGGTTATAATTTAGGTTCTTCATTTAATGTTTTTAAACAGTAAAATTAAATATATAGAACAGATTAAAACATGATATACTTCTACTTACAAAGTTCGGCAAAATAAAATTATAAATTTACTTTTAAAACTTGCCACAAAAGGCCACATACAGAGAGCAAATGCCCTCTCTACTTTCAAAGAAATGTATGCCAGCTTCTAAATAGTTGAAGGAGTGGGGACACCAAGGAATTCTAAGAAATTTCATCCCTTCGGTAATATACGACCCCCCCACCATCCTTCCCGTTGACCGCCGTACATGATTTTCGTTATACTAGTCGGGACAAATGGGCATCTCTTTTGCAATCTACAATGGTCATATTGTCAATCTAACGTATTGGTACTAATTGAGTTCACTGGATGATGAACAACCCCTATAAGAAAAAAGGAACTTTATACTGCTGATGAGTCTTGCACAATGGTTTGATGGTCGTATAACCAAGACCTCACATGCACATTTTATTGCCGTCTCTGTCTGATGCTTTTTTAAGAAGCTGGTCAGTAAGCGATTCTCACGACCTATTGGCGACAGTTACATCTACCACTTAGGAAATGGGGGCAAGCCAAGATCCCCCATCCTTTCTTTGTTGTTCTCCTCTCTGCATTTTAAATGAAACGTGTTACATCTTCATGCATTTTTATTTTTGCAACTGAAAGCAGTTTTTTTTAAAGGGGAGGGGGGAGGTTCTTATCTTTTTGGTAAGTTCCTTGAAGCTTAGCTAGAATATTTGAAACTGGAATTTTACCTCATTCTCCAAAGGGAATCATCAGAGTAAGATTTTTTAGGAAATTTACACATTTTAAAGAAAATAAATGTTGAAAAATCGAGTCAAAAAGAAAAAGATATTTTTTTCAACTACAATTTATAACGATTCCTCTCGTTTTTGAAGGATTAACGTTTCCCTCTAGAATAGTTGAGGATGCAAGTGAATGTTTTTGGAAAGTCGGGGAAAGGTAAAGCCTCGTTTTGTTTCGCAAAGGGCGTCGCAAATGCTAAGGACGATCCTGCTAACAAATACTTACAATGTAATGTTAGAAACTATACTCTTTTTTTTTTCTTCTTTTTTTTTGCTACATATCCATCCCCTAAGAGAGTTTTCATGTTAAAAAATATAGGCTTTCTTTTATATTCATGTTGATTTTCAAATCTATTTTTAACAATTGACATATAACTAAATAGAAAAATTATTTTAATATTTTGAAAAGATATATTTAAAAAATAGCTTGACTACTTAATACAACTATGTAATCTAGCAGTTCTACATTGGCTCAAACCCTTATAGGGATTTCGTTCTGGTTTGGCAGCTTGAAAGACAATCATTGAACTTTTAACAGACATGCTATAATTTCGCAGAAAGCGGTTTTCCGCTTTTTTCACAGGGATTTCGGTCATTACTAAGATCGTTGCAAAATCTCAAAAATACCTCATCGTGCGAAATTCAGCTATTTTATAATCAACTTTAAATTGTGAAAAACTTACCGTAATTTTTCTTTTACATATTAAACATCTTTATTAGAGATAACAGTACTATATTACTACAGGTGTATATATATATTTGTCAAGTATCCTATTTACTAATCAGTGGCGTAGCCAGGATTTTTTTTCGGGGTAAGGGGGGGGGGGGGGCGAAACAAAAATTGTAAATCATGATAAATGAATAATTTGGGTTTGTATAATTAGTAATTTCTGAGGTGCCAACTTCAGTTTGTAGACATGTGATCTCCTTAATAATCACAAGTATCCCTCTTCAACTTTTAGTAATATTCAGAAATGGTTATTTTTCTTTACACATTAAATTAAAATGTTAATAAATAGAATACCAAATGACACTATAACGATTCAACCTGCTAATAACACAAAATATTTCTAAAATTCAGAAATAAATCCCTAAAAATTCAGGACAATCCATAAGAATTTAAAATCTCTGTATTTTCTCACTAACCAATTTAACAACATGGCTTTTTTAACCTAAAATTGTTTTTTTAAAGAATTCTTGTATAAGTCCACTTTAGCTTAGCGAAGGGCAAGAAGGGGGGGGGGGGGAACAGAAAAAAAGGGGGAGGGGGAACAGTTAGTGTCCAATTAAAAATAAAAATCGGGGCTTCAAATCAGACACTATAATTAACACACATGTAAGCAATTTGGTTTGTACTCTTAGTGTTAATAAAATTCAGTTGTTTCGTGGGTTAAACACAGCTGAATTACACCAAATAATATTTTATTTTAATCCTTTCTTTAAAAGTTATAGGACACAATAGTTTCATTTATAAAAATCTTGTTTTTTTTATAAGTTAAAAATAGTTTCATTTATAAGTTCTTGTTTTATGGAAATAATGATGATAAAGAGTTGAAAACAACAGGATAATGACTGATTTTTTTAAAAACTTATTCTGTAATTACTATATGTAAAACTATAATTTAAAAATTCCCATTTCAAAATATCAATTAGACATACAAACTCATTTTACACATTGGTTTGTTGGCAATAAGCTAACTCGTGCAAATGCTTGTCTAAACGGTATTTCTTTATGCACTTTTCTATCAGGTAGATTATCAAAGTATTAAAATATTATTGCAATAAAAATTTCGAATATATTTTTTCAATATTTTAAAATCACTTATTAATTACTTACCATGTTCTTATACAAGTGAGTAGCAACGATTACGAATTGTAAAGCGAGAGTTGCTATGGAGACTCTGGTGCAGTTTTAAAAAGAATATCTGTAATTCTAAAAATAATAATATCTGTTCGTATTCGAAAGATTGGTTGATGTTTGTCAAAATTAATGTGTTCGTCGTAATACTGTGGAATTCTTTATTAATAGTTATCCATAACTACGAAACTTCGAACCTGATCTGCTTGATGATTTTAATTCAACAAGGTCAAGGAGGGAGAGGGTTAGGCCGCCATTGAAAACGGTCGGAAAAGAACAGCTCCCCCATTAGAAATTCTTCATAAGTTTGAAATAAATATCGTTAAGTTTTAAAAAGACGGCAGTTAGAACTAATAAAACTTGATAAATAAAAATAATATACAATCATGATACTTAAAAAATCGAATAAAATTTTTTCACTTTTAATCATTTAGGGGAGGGGGGCGGTGGGCCCCTCCCTGTCTACGCCGCTGTTACTAATATATATTGCATCTGCAGTTAATCTATACACGAAATGTATTAACAATAATAGTGCTTTAAGAATGTAAAACATTCCTCATATTAATTTATAAGTTTTCTGTAAAAAGAATTAAAATGATATATATGCTAATAATTGTTTTTGTCATAATAAAAATTAATTATATTAAACAACTCAAATTATCAATATTATTATTTCGACACATGCATATATTACTCGTTATACGATGCATCTAGCAAATTAAATTACTAATGTTGTTTTTATGATCGAATAAAAATAAAATGTAGAATTAACGTGAATTGAAGACTAGAAATGGAAAATGACCCAAATACCAAAAACATCGAAAATCTTTTTTTACAGAAAAATATCGTTAAGACTAAGCTAAACAAAGTGAAGAACCGCCCTAAGTGCGAACTTCAGTAGCAATAGTTAAAATTCAACCTGATATTTAGTCATAGCCTTAAGTACCAATGCGAGTGTTTCTCATTTTTCCTTTTAAAATAATAAAGTATTATTACTCGACAATTAACCGTAACGTTTTCCCTTTGTTCTATTCGATTTATTGCGAATTTGCCAGCTATTGTTGTAAATTAAACAGAATTGAAAGTATGTACGGCGTTCCATTGGATTATTATATCGACTAGCAATTTGCACAACATTTCAGACCTTATTCAAAATATTTTTAAAATACGTGGATAAGCGTTTCAATGCAAGCAGTGATAGAACGAAGGTAGAGAGATTTCAAAGATGTATCCTTCTGGTACCACCAGATTGCCAGCTCTTTTCGAGGGTTCCATAACGGGAAGAAATGGAACAAAAATCACATTTCTAACTAACAAACAAGGCACTGGCACAGGGGCGCTTTTTTCCTTTTGGAGAGGGGGGGGGGGGCGCATTTTTCATTTGAGGAAGGGAGGAAGCACGTTTGGAAGACACATTTTTATTTTATTTAATCCTTAAAATGTTAATGTTCAATTTGAAAAAGGACTGATTCAAGAAAAAATCATACAGAACTTATCTTTTGGAGCACCTCCCAAATTTACGAAATTTTCCTAGAATAAATGCATTTATTTTTTCTTTTCAAGATACAACACGATGGTAAAAACAGAAATAGAATTGAGGTACACAGATTTTAAAGATGTATCCTTCTGGTATCACCAGATCGCTAGCGATTTTCGAGATGGTAAACAAAAATCACAATTCTTTCCGATAAGACACAGGGGCGCTGTTTTTGTTTTGGAGAGGGGGGCGCATTTTTCATTTTGGAAAGGGAGGAAGCACATTTAGGAGAAACATTTTTTTTTTTTAATTTTTTCCTGAAAATGTTAATGTTCAATTTAAAAAACGATTGATTAAAAAAAAAAAATTCTACAGGACTGATCTTTTGGCACCCCACCCAAATTTACGAAATTTTCCTAGAATAAATGCATTTATTTTTTCTTTTCAAGATACACACGATGGTAAAAACAGAAATAGAATTGAGGTAGACAGATTTCAAAGATGTATCCTACTGGTATCACCAGATTGCTATCGATTTGTGAGGTGGTAAGCAAAAATCACAATTCTTATCGATAGGGCACAGGGGAGCTTTTTTCGTTTTGGTAAGGGGAGGGGGTGCATTTTTCATTTTGGTAAGGGTGGGAGGCACATTCTGAAGACAAATTTATTGATTTAATTCTGAAAATATAATTTTTTAAATTGAAAAATGACTTAATTAAAAAAAAAAAAAAAATCATACAAACTGCGATTTTTGGCGCCCACCAAAAATTTCTTAAATTTTGCGCCCCAAGCGAAGGCTTGCTAGGATTGCACTAAGGACCGCCCCTGGTTGAAGTGCAAAACAAAAAATTTTACGCAAGCTTCTCGATTGTGGAGGTAACCCCAACTGTAACTTGAATTTATTTTATTATAAGATGTTAATTCGCAGTATTTTACATATTTTACCATACAAAAAAAATTCTTTTAATTTACGTATTTATTTTCTCACTAATTTATATCACAACACATGCATAAAGATTTATGAGTTGTTATTAATTAATTGAAAAAAATGGCTGTAGGCCGAACCGACCCCATTACACCTCTGGTATTCCTCAGTAACGCCATTTTAAGTGTCAAGTACATGTCCCAAGCTACTATTGGTACGCTTCAAATCAATGATCAAAATCTAAGGAAATTACAATAATTCAATAGAAGAAAAAAAGATATCTGTGTCTGTAAAAGATAAAAGAGTGATTGTGTCAGTCACTACTGTCACTGAAACGCCGCTTCTATTTAAATTTCTATTCCAGTACATCAGGTCACTTGGTGGGAGATTTCGAAAACATACTTGTTTATAATATTACTATAGAGAATTTGTATATCATTATGCATAATGTCAATGTTTTGTAAATCTTAATTCCATTTTAGCTCTAAAATCACTTTTAATTATATCTTTTTCTTAATATTGTAATTAATATATTGGGAATCAAAACTTCAAAATAGTGGCAACGGTTATGTTTTTCTGGCTATTTCTTGAATTTTAGAAAACGTAGCCAATCTATAAAAGGCTCTCATAAGAATTAATCTGGATCCAGTCCAATTCCGTCAGTGAATGTTGCGTGTTGAGCTGCGGTAAATACAGCTATGGTTTTTCGAACAGCCAGAAAATCCTCTGCTGTTTTTGCTGTCGAGTCGAGATGACTAAAGATCTGATGTGGGCTTATTCGGGATTTGCTACTGATATGGGAAGTATTGTAGAATTACTTGTGAAGAATAAATGGATTTATTTTTGAAATCCAATGACATCATTAATCTGCGAAGAAAACAATAGTATTCCGTATCCTATTGTCAAAAACAAAACACTTTGAATTGAAATTTATCGTGTAACTAGTCCATTCATACACAAAATGGATAAATTACAAACTTTAAAAAAAAAAAATGGAATTAAATAAAAATTTTAAACAATTAAAAAATTTCAACGTTGTGTTTTGTTTCAAATAAAATACTACATTTCAGGGGATTTTAAAAATATTCGACATGTGTGTATTGTTGTTACTTTTTCGAAAAATCATCAAATTAACTGACGCAAAATTCCTAAACTTACGGACAGGTTTTTTTTTTTTTTTTTTTTTTTTTTTTTTTTTAATCAGGAAAGTAGATAGATACGGATGGTTTTAAAGAGCGAATTATATTGATTCATCAAATATTCTCAAGATTAAAAAAAAAAAAAAAAAAAAAAAAAAAAAAAAAAAAACTTTTAATATTTGATCTGATCGTAAATAGTGGTTTCGAATTTCGATGCTTCTGCGTAATTTTTTCGTGACCACTAATATCGTCCAAGTTTCAAAGTTTTCCTCTCTAACATTTTTTAAACAATTAGGTTTTGAAATCAGTATTGGGAAACAAATAAAGTGTCCGTTACCAAAATTATTAGAGGCTTTATTTATTAATTTATATTATTGAAAAACTATAGAACCTATATTTTATAACGTTCCGTACAGGGTAAAACACCGCCTCTCCACCCTCTCCCCCCATCAAAACCCATAACTATATGACCATACACTTTCTCTTTTTTTAACTCTATGGTTTATGGTTTATTTTATTTTACTGGTGCAAGGGCTACACTGGGGCCATGCTGCGCAGTAATAACTCTCTGACTCATAATCTTTCGGACTCGATTAACGAATTCTAACTTCCGTCACCCCTAAGCTGTATGAGATGCGTTAAGAAAAGTTTTCATTCACTTTTTCTGGCCAGTAGAGGGAAGGGAAGTACATTTAAAGAAATTTTATTGTATAATTAGGTGGTTAAGTATTTTTAATAAATTTTAATTTGTTTCCAGTACCAAGATTGGAACGATGGAAAGCATATTAATTTTTACTATAGTTTCTCAGCATAACAAAGCGGTCGAAGAATGAATCTCAAATTAAGGTTACTTTTGTTTAGTTGTACCCATTCCATGAGGCATTTTTAAATTGAGAATGGGACACTTTTAAAAAATGAATAAATTGTTTTGTAATTTTAAATTAAATAAACTTACATTTTGTTGAAAAAATAAGTTCAAATTCAATTGCAGCAAAATTGAAGCTACAAAATTATGTCATAGGTTGTAAAATTGAATTTATTTTAATAAACCTATTAATTAATGACGCAAAATATTGAATAATGTTTTGATACATTACACTCTTTTGCTGATGAAAAATGTGTAAAATATCTCATAGAAGATTTGGACCGAGAGGTTTTACTCTCATATTTAGTTGAGGAAATTTTGTTTTAATGTCTGGGTACCCATTTAAGGTAATTTGTATTATCTTTTCAAGTAAAGAAAATTTCCTATAACATTCCTGTCTTTGTTTGAATTAATTTTTTTTCTATATTTTTAGCATACCAACTTGCGCTTCAAGTAGGACTTTTTTGGAAAATTCTACAGGTACAAAATACTTTATATATTGTACTGAAAAATAGTTTACAAAGTACATATTTTCTTTAATTACCAATAGAAACTGACACAGTAATAAAAAAAACCTTCTTATCTACAATTTGTTGAAAGTTTCTTGTACAAATCGTATATTAAACATCGTGTATGTGTGTGTGTGTGTGTGTGTGTGTGTGTGTGTGTGTGTGTGTGTGTGTGTGTGTGTGTGTGTGTGTGTGTGTGTGTGTGTGTGTGTGTGTGTGTGTGTGTGTGTGTGTGTGTGTGTGTGTGTGTGTGTGTGTGTGTGTGTGTGTGTGTGTGTGTGGTTGCATACAAAAAATATCGATAAAAATAAATATCGATACTATATCGTTGCATACAAAAAAATATCGATACATTTTTTTTTTAACTTGACTTTCAATTTTGCCAGAAACAAAGTTTTTCGGGGCAAATTTCTACTTTTCATGATTGCTTTTTGTAAGGTGACTACTTTTCCAACTACAATGTAAATAGTTGGAAAATTAACAAAGGGATGCAATATATATATATATATATAGATATAGATAATTAACACGGTTTTCCCAATTGCATTTTAATTTTCAAAAGCCAGGGAGGTGCATCCCCTTGTACCCTCCTGGTGGCGCCCATGATTATGAAGTGAATAGCAAAATATTAAATATTGGTACCATTTTACTTGTCTCTCAGCCAAATTCAAGCTTTACTTTTGAAGTTTTTGAAAAAGGAATAAAGAAAATTGAAAAAACACATGGAACTACAAAACAATCATTAAAAAACTAAAAAAAATAAAAAAATATCGATGACTTTTATCGATATTTTTGGTATCGATATTTAAAACAAAAAATATCGTCGTATCGATGTATCGCCGACCTCTAATCACCATCATATGAAACTTGATTACTCATCCATTTGCAAAACTACTGAAATCTAATCTACCGCCTCGAAACCTTTTCGAACCTTTTATAATATAACATTTTCGAAACCAGCAATGTCATCCAAATTTAATTTTTTCCATTAAACTTTCTAATCTGCTTTTTATTTAATTTCAAAAATCTTTTGAAAACTACATTAAGAAACAAATAAAAGGTCAGTTTCTATCACTAGGATAGTTGTTTAGAGAAATAATTGAGCTACATAATTAGAACTTGTGTGGTGGATATTCATTCTTTAAAAAAAGAAAAACTTAATCTCAAATATTAGAATCAAATACGCTTTTATATTTTCTATATAAGCGTATACTAACTTTATAATATTTTTTTATATAATTATAATATTGCGAACTAATTCTCTTACCTTGAATGATTGTAGTGTATAAGGCGACGAGAAATAAAGCTAATTTAATAACACGCATTTTATAGTACAATCAATAAAGGCATGTATGGCTTCCTAGTTGACATTCAATTGAGATTGAATGAATGAAATGCTTTTTCAGGTTATCGGTCTTTTCGAGAGTTTTAATATCTCTTTGCTCCTTTTTTTGATAATAAAACACAATGATTATAAAAGTCACAATTGTTGCCTTAGAGATAGAAAATGCATAAAATAAAAAAAAAATAAAAAAAAACAGTGACCATTTATTTTCTAAACAGTTTTGCATTGCAGTTCTACTAAAACCACCGAGATCCATTGTATTGGGACACCCATTGCATTAGTTTAGATAATATTTGTAAAATATTTATATTCACTATTCCTATTATTATAATATCGATTTTTATTCTTTAAAATATATAACAAAACAGTCTATGTAAATTTAGAACATGATTTATATTTTTTTTACTTGTTAGTAAATGTGGTATTGAATTTTCGTAATAGAAATACTTGTTTTTAAATATCATGGGCTTAGAAGGAACTCTAATTTACCAAGTTTTCAAGAGAGCAGAAAAAACTTGTAAAGAGCTTACTCAGCATGAATTACGTATTACTCATTTACTATAAATTTATTTCAGTGCAGATTTTACTAATCGATATGTCCTCTTTCTGGTTCCAACGATATCAAAAGGTTATTTGAGACCAAAAATAATGTTAGCACCTTATCATTGTAAGCCGGCGATATGTGGTTAGTTTTTACACTATGAAATCTATCCCAATGTTGAAAAGCCGCCATTGGTGGCTGGCTATACCAGGGACGACTCGAACGGGGGGGGGGGGGTGAAGGGGGCGTTACGCCCCCCCCCCCCCCAAAGTTTCAGAAAGTTGAACAGTCGGCAAATTTTCGAAATTTTTTTAGTCCTTTTTTTAAAGTTGATCCACAATGAAATTGGATTGAATGAAAAAAAAAAAATATCGAACAAAAATATTAAAATACCCACCCAAGTTTCACTTATCGCCATTTTTACACTAGAAGTCTATTATAAGGGAGTCGGTGCCTTTCCCCCCGCCTACATTGATGGACTGCGTACACAAATATAATAGGTATCTTGCGAACACAAATCCTAGATATCTTCATTATCTCACCCCGCCAAAGTTTTTAGAAAAGAAAGACGGCAGTCGGCAAATTTCCAAAATTTCATCAATTCTTTTAAAAGTGCCAAGTGATGGATGTTTTAAAATATATTGAATAGAAAAAATATAAATAATTAAAATCGTCAATAGTATAAAAAAATCCTAATCACAATTCAGCCCAAGTTGGCGGTCGGCAATTTTAAATTGGAGTAAGTATATCCTTATTTTGCAGGAACATTTAAGTTGATATAGTCACTGACAGCTTCTAAATGAAATCAAATATGAACATATCTCCCGTACTGTTGCACAAGTATCAATTTCCACCAATTCTCTACAGAATTAATAATTTTCCTTCAATTTCAAATCAGTACATTTAATTGTATAAATCGTCAAGTCGACTGTCGTAAGTTTTTAAATTCAGTCACCTGATAAGTACACACTATATTCTCAGGAAGAAACAGACAATAATTACTTATTCTTCAAATTAATAGATAACTCTGATGTGTTACAGTAGGCGACATATTTTTAGTACGTCAGGTAACGCCTCAAAAACCATAATATGCCCATTAAACGTCATTTACATAAAGTGTGTATTGTACGTCATATGAATTGAAAGTCTTACAGAAAATTTCAAAACATCTAAATTTTAACATCCGAAAAATGAGCCCTCTTTTATCAAATACATACCTTACGTACACCACTGGTCTGGCGAGAAGTTTCAATTTCGAATAAAACTTGCTTATTTTTTGGTAAGATAAAAATAAAAAATACATTTTATAAGGTTATTCAACGAGGTTTATTTTTACTTATTACGAACGTGAAGTTGAGTGAAATGGAAGTAGCGTGCAATTCTGTTAAAAAATATTTCGATTACATTTTGCCAAATTATTGCAATTAATGTCAAGTAGAACTCTATAAATGATGTTATATAGTACTTCATTTATTAAAAAAGTGTAACGGTGTGCAGTAATGGAGAGTCGAACACGAGACTCCTAGATCAGAAGACAGGCACGCTAACCACTAACCAAAAGTGATCACTAGTGCCTAAGTGTTGTATCTGTCAATTGTACACGAGATTACCACATAGTCCCTTCCCAGTGAGTTGCGAAGGGGTGAACGATTGAGTTGCTTGCGTGTGAGTTGAGTGCGTTGCGTGTGGCAGTGAACAGAACGCCAGAGATTGCTTGCTGTGTGGCAGTGAGTCGCCAGAGATTGCTTGCTGTGTGGCAGTGAGTCGCCAGAGATGCTGAGGTGGTAGTGTGGAGGTCGTTCAGTAGATGGTGCCACTGATGTGTTCGAATATACGGGTCACCAATGTAGCAGTGAGCACTAACAGGGAGTCGAACCCGGGACTCCCAGATCAGAAGACAGGCACGCTAACCACTAGGCAAAAGTGACCACTAGCCCCTAGGTGTTGTATCGGTCATTTGTACACGAGACCATCACAAATGTATTACTCAAATAATGCATGCCATGTAAACTGGAAGGCAATGTCGTATATATTGCAACAAAATAATCATTGGAAAAGTATTGAAAGGTTTGTTATAATATTATCTAAATTTCTTGACTTTTCCTGTACCCAAATAGTTACGGCCTGACTTTGCCAACGTAAAACCAGGTTTCAGTCTATTAGAACCCCTTTCACGCCTTTCCTCGATTTCACCAGTTTACTTTATACATAAAACATCGGAAAGACATTGTGTTTCAGTTAAGTTAGATTATTCGAAATACCTTTAAAAATATTTCACACTGGATCAGTAGATCTCACATTAGGATTATAACCTTTAAAGGTGGGAAAAGGAAATGGGGGAGGTTTTTTTAGATTTTTAGAAATCTCAGGTTGACTGTGACGTTACTCTTCTTTAGAAGATCATATGCGCAACTTCTCCTTCCTCGAGATAATAACATTGGAGATTTGAATACCTCCCTCTCCCCAAAAAACCTCTGCAGGTACTATTCCTTACTTAGTTTGAATTTTTGTGCCGAAAATTATGGTTTGCTTTTTTATAGATCTGAATATTTTGTTGCTAAATTCGAAGTTCATATGGGTAGTGAGTTAGTTGAGAATAATTTACTTTGTAAAACTTTATTTCTGCTTCATTAGGATAGAGCTTCATATATATATATATATTTTTTACATATGAATAATATTATAATTTAGTTTAATGCTAAAGTAATACATTTCATTTTCAGTCCTGCTTAGAGAAAACTAGCATTATACTTATTATTAATAAAACGAGTAATATTTACAGAAATTACTGCTGAGAAACCTCGAAAAAATTATTAAATTCTATCCAGTAGTTTTGGTAAAAAATACGTACACGAAGTAACTATTTTTAAGAAGTAAATTCCTCTGTTAAATTGCTAAAAAATATTGTTAAGAATTTTTGTATATTTGTAAATATTTCGTAATGTTAATTTTGTAAATAGATAAATTTCTGTACATTTCGCATAAGACAATGCAATGGTTTGTTTCCCTACAATGAGCCTCCCAATGCTTGATAGCGGGTTTTACAGAGGGAACTTTGGCAAGCGAGTTTCAAGAGGCAGGGCATTTAACATTATGGTAATGGGAATCTCGCCAAATTGGCGACGGTTTTGGCGACTAATTTTTGTCGCCAAATTTGGCGACCATTTGGCGACATTTTCGATACATGTATAGGTACATGTATCCCATGTACATGTAATAGGACTTTTCAACTACAATCTGGAAAGTTCTCCAAATGTCTATCTCTGGAAAGTTCACGTATGTTCACCTCTCCTATATAAGGATAGCCGTGAGTAGGGTTAGTAGTAGTTGACTGATTTTGAGTCACGGAGCTAGTTGTTAGCTGAGTCCGATAGTTGACTGAAGTTAGTTCTTGAATTTTGAGTCACTGAATTTTGACTGGAGATACTGAGCATTCTAAAGCGAACTGTATTGCATTGTCTTTTGCGGCGATTTAGCAGTTGTTTGTCAAGTTTTTAACTGCTGTTTTGTGCTCTATTGAGGTGAAAAGAGCTGTATTGTGTCTACTAGAACGAGAAGTTCTGGAGCTGTAAGAGAGCTGTGAAGAGTTATTTTGGAATAAATTTCTGCAAGTTTTGATCTGCTTTGGCGTCAAATCTTTCGAACCCGTACAACGCAACAATATTAAGTTTTACTATTAATATACTTTTCAAGAGAAAGTAAAATCCTCTTTTCTTTTTTGGTTAGGAAAATATGTTAAATAGTATTTGAAAATTAATTAAAAAAATGTTTTTAATAATTATTGTATTTTGAAATGCAATTATATTGTCCAAGAGCGCCGACAGGATTATTTGCAGGGAGGTGCAGATCACCAACAGGGAGGTATAAGGCGACAAAAGTCTTTGTTTAATCTTAGATTTTTTGAAAATGGTAATCAGACTTCCTAATTTGATGTTAGTTAATAGCTGTACATAATTTTTTGCTCGAATTAATAATTTACTACCTATATATTTTGTTCTTGTGAATTACTTCTTCCACATTACTTTATTTTTCAAAAGGCAGGAGGGAGTGTAAGTACATGTTTCTTATATGTCCCTGACATTGTCTCTAGTACAAAAATCGCAGTGTTTCGCGTAGGTAATTTTGTGTGGTACAATAATCTTCCAGGATTTTACAAAGAAGAATTTTTCCAGAATTTGTTTGATTAACTTTTTTTACAACCCTAAATTAGAGTAGTCTATTTGATCAATATTTTTCATTTATTTTATTTCGTGTTGTAGTGCGATTTCCATCCACTTTTACACGTTTAATTAATTTCTTCGAAACTGCAATTTGAAAATTTAAAAAAATTGTTTTGAAATGGAGTCTTAGTACTTACTGTTCATGTTACTGAATTGGTTCAAGATTGTGAGAATGCATTCTATCTGCAACTGATAAATGCCTCCCCTCCCTTCATAAAAGCACTTCGAAAAATTATAACCTTTGTTCGGAAAAGAGGGGATTATTTATTAAACAAAAAAGAAAAATTAAATGAATTTGATGGAACTTTAACTAAAATGTGAAGGGAATTTACTTAAAAGATGACATTAATTAAGTATTAATAAAATGCCATAAAATATTGTTGCGTGGACGGGTTCGAAAGATTTGAAGCCAAAATCAGATCAAAACTTGCAGAAATTTATTCCAAAATAATTCTTTACAGTTCTCTTACAGCTCCAGAACTTCTCGTTCTAGTAGACACAATACAGCTCTTTTCACCTCAATAGAGCACAAAACAGCAGTTAAAAACTTGACAAAGAACTGCTAAATCGCCGCAAAAGACAATGCAAAACAGTTCGCTCAGTATCTCCAGTCAACTAACTCAGTGACTCAAAATTCAAGAACTGAACAAAGTCAGGAATACAGCTCTCACAATGAACGTTGAGAGACAACTAACTCCATCACCCGCTCTCCTGAGCTTTTATAGGGTGACCTGAGAACATACGTGAACCTTCCAGAGATAGACATTTGGAGAACTTTCCAGATTGGAGTCGAAAAGTCCTTATACATGTACATGGGATACATGTACCGAAAATGTCGCCAAATGGTCGCCAAGTTTGGCGACATTTGGTGATTTCTCGCCAAATTTGGCGACAAAAATTAGTCGCCAAAACCGTCGCCAACTTGGCTCTATCTCGCCAATTTGGAGAGATTCCCATTACCATAATGTTAAATGCCCTGCCCCTTGAAACTCGCTTCCCAGAGTTACCTCTGTAAAACCCGTTATCAAGCGTTGATATCCTCACTGCAGGGAAACAAACCATTGCATTGCCTTATGCGAAATGTACAGAAATTTATCTATTTACAAAATTAGCACTACGAAATATTTACAAATATACAAAAATTCGTAACAATATTAAAAACACTAATTAAAATTAATTACACATGAAATAAAATGATTCACAATTAAATAAAAAAAAATTAGTTATAAACTCATTAACAATTAATTACGCATTAATTAACAAATAATTCAATAATAATTAAAAAATATGCATTAATTTTGCATTAATAAAATTTAATTAATAATAGATTGACACCTTAATAGATATTTAAACACTAATTAAAATTAATTACACATGAAATAAAATGATTCACAATTAAATAAAAAAAAATAGTTATAAACTCATTAACAATTAATTACCCAATAATTAACAAATAATTCAATAATAATTTTAAAAATATGCATTAATTTTGCATTAATAAAATTTAATTAATAATAGATTGACACCTTAATAGATATTTTCTACATTTACCCCGTACTTGTCTTGATTTTAGTCGGCAAATGTATGTCTAACGCCCCCCCAATCGAAATTCTTATCGACGGCCCTGCTGGCTACTGTACTCTTCTATCAAGAAGCAACCCACTTGATGACTATGGAGTTATCACCTGGGTTAAGCATGGATGTTCACTGTGGTTCGGAATCCACGTTAAGCTGTAGGCCCCATCCTGATTAGCTGTCATTGTGCAAAAAAATTGGTCGTTGAGCGCACCAATCAATCTACCAAGAAGCAGAATCCTCGCAGCAATGTCACTGCTAAAATGTCAATCAATCAGTCATTTTGCATGAAAAAAATTCGGCTATAGAGGCCTCTTTCTTTTTAGGCTCCAAAATGAAATTTATGCACAAAAAAAAAAGAACTTCACACAAGGCAGCACTATGTCCATTAAACAAATATTGGCACTTTTTTATGGAATTGTTTCAATGAACAAAGCAACTTGATCAATTTTCTATCTATCATGAGAGTCATGAATCATGAAATGATAAACCATCCGTGTTTTTGTTTTTCATTATAAGTGTAATGTCCTCCTAATCCATGATTCTTTTGCTTAGCTCAATAAGTAATGTGAGCACTCTTGAAGCCAAAGAAAACAAGGGACTAACCAAAGAGTTGCAATGCTCTTAATTATTTCAATTTCTGAGAAAGGAAAGAGAAGCAATTGCAAGTTTAGGTACCCCATCGATTATCATTCTGAATTTTTTATAGAATGCAGAGAAATGTTTGTATATCACACACATGAATCCATTGATCTGCCGGGGCAAAAATGGCCGAAACTACTCAAAAATTGACTTCGAATGAGTTGAACTAAATCCGATTTCCAAATGTGTCATAAATTGCCAAATAATGAGCTTTCTTTTTTATGTGATAACCCACTGCACTTTAATTTTCAATGTAGAAGAGTGCATATGATATTTATTCTCTGGCAAAAAATACTTCAGGCTTCCCCGAAATTTTGGGGACCCCAAATAATTTCAAAGTTGCTGTAGTCAAATTAAACACTGTATAATTTTTTAATATTTTCAATTACGTATTAAACTAAAATAAACTATAACATTGAACTAATTTAAAGAAGCAGTAGTTAATTACTTAAATCTCGAAAAAAAAATGAGTAATATTCAAGTGAATTATATTTTGGTTGATTTTTTGTAGTAAGTTTTTAGACTTTAGAAAATGGCTAACTATAAACTTGCAAATTAAGACGAAAATCATTTCAACAATCTAACAAAGACTGCCTATAAATATTGGGACACATCCTCTATAATTTTTTTTTATAGGGCACCGAAAACATGATGTACATTGGGCCACAAATGATGCAAGTCAGGCCATGTGGACATGTTTCCGCAACGCGAAACCACGCAGTTAGTTTCTATACATGAAGTACCTTAATCTTGAGTAGTATCATTATAAATATCACGCGAGATTTATATTGCTACTAATTACACCTGCTTTTCGTTTACGATTGTCCAGGTATACCCCTCTATTACTTCAAAGTGGTCATTAAAACGTGGTGATCAAACAAAATATATTCAAATGTATCAATTTCCCATCTCCCAAAAGACCTCCAACATCTCAAAGTTTTGTTATAAATAAGAAACCACTTAGTATAACCCATAATTTCAAAACAGTAAGTCCATAATTTACCATCAATCAGATTAGGTAAGTCTACTGTATCGCACTAAAGTAGTTGATTGATCCAAAATCTGTGAAATATCAATCGGATTTGTAAATACACTGGCATAAAAACAAATCATTGTACTTTATTTTTGGTCTACTTAAATCTAATATAAAATTTTGTTTAACAAATGTAAAAATAAAAAGGATGTTTCGGTCTTCCAAATGTTGTTTATATTTCAGAGCTACAAGGTTCCTTATATTTCAAACACCATAAATATCTAATAAAATCAGACGGATAATGGTGTTTGTCCAGCTGTCTAAAAATATTATATCTCTAATTGAATTTAAACAAATAACAAAAATGTTATATCAATCTATAATCTAGGAAATAAAAATCGAGATTTCTGTACATTTAATATGGAATCATATTGTTGCGTGGTTGGGTTCGAAATATTTCAAGCCAAAGCAGATCAAAACTTGCAGAAATTTTTTTCCAATATAACTCTTCGCAGATTCTCTTACAACTCCAGAACTTCTCGTTCTAGTAGACTCAATACAGCTCTTTACACAACAAGAGAGCACAAAACAGCAGTTAAAAACTTTACAACACAACTGCTACAAATTGCCTCAAAAGACAATGCAATACAGTTCACTTTCGGAACTCTCTGAATGCTCGCTGAGAGACAGCTAACTCTTTAACTCAACTCAGTCAGTAACTCAACTGACTCAGTAACTCAACTCAGTCAACTAACTAACTCTTGGCCGGACTTATATAGGAAAGGCGAATCTTCTCGAAACTTCCAGAGATAGAAATTTGGAGAACTTTCCAGATCGTAGTCGAAAAGCCCTATACATGTACATGGGGACCGAAAATGTCGCCAAATGGTCTCCAAGTTTGGGGACATTCGCGATTTCTCGCCAAATTTGGAGACCAAAATTAGTCGACGAAACCGTCTTCAACTTGGCTCTATCTCGCCAATTTGGCGAGATTGCCATTACCATAATGTTAAATGGCCTTCTCTTTGTAAAATTCACTTCCCAGCATTATCTCTGTAAAACTCGTTTTCAAGCATTAAAGACACACTTTGCAGGAAAGCAACTCTGGCACTGCCTTATGCGAAATGTACATAAAATTTTCCTACTTTCAAAACAAATACTACGGAATATTTACAAATATACAGAAATTCGTAACATTGCCCCCCTCCCAAGGACTGCACGTCCCGGGCAGTACTGTTCCCGGAAAGGAAGGCTTACTTTCAAAGCAATAGCAAACACTCTGTGTTCTAAACTATAAAACTTACTATTTATGTACAGAAAGACAGAAACATTACTGAAAATAAATAAACAATAAACTTAAAAATATGTATACACATGTGACCATGGTCTTAATAACTATATACACTTTATACATTAGGGGAATTACAAACTATGGCCATAGTAAGGGGCTAACCTGTCGTAATGAACGACTCTAGGATTAGAATTAGATGACTTACGGATTCGGACCACGACATCATTCAGCCGATTGAGGACTGTGTAAGGACCATAACAGTGAGAGTGATGTTTGGGAGAAAGTCCTTTTTGACGTTTCGGGTCCATAACCAAACCTTGTCACCTTCGTGGAATTGATGTCCTATAGCCTTCGTGTCGTATCTGGTCTTCATCTTCTCCGTTGCCAAGTGGATTCGCTCTCGGGCAAAATTATGCACAGCTTCAAATCGTGCCTGAAGATCCTCGACGTACTCCTCTGGCGATGAAGGTGCATTCGGAGTGCGGCCAAACAACAGATCGCAAGGCAGACGAAGGTTACGACCGAATAGCATCTGGTCTCGTGGACAGCGTTGCGATAGGCCAGAAGAAACAAAGTTAACTTCTGATCCCAGTCCTGTTGGTTTCTGGAAACCATCAGTGAGAGGTTATTGAGGATGGTTCTGTTAAACCTCTCCACCATGCCATCCGACTGTGGGTGTAAAGGCGTCTTCTGTGTTTTGTCAATACCAAGTAGATCATAACGGCCTTTCATTACAGCAGAGGTAAAATTCCTTCTTTGATCAGAGTGTAACTGAAGAGGCACTCCAAATCTGGAAATCCAGCTCTGAACCATTACCTCTGCAACGGTGGTAGCCACTTGATCAGGGATGGGATACGCTTCGGGCCACTTCGTAAAATAATCCATGACAACAAGGATGTATCTGTTGCCGTCAGCAGATCGTGGTAGTGGTCCCAAGATGTCAAACGCAATCCATTCAAAAGGTGCTCCCACGTTGTAACGTTGCAGTTTTCCTCGACTGCGTTTCTTCGGTCCTTTCCGGGCTGCACAGGCATCACATGATCGGCACCACTTCTCCACGTCAGCCCTCGCCTTATTTCAGTAGAACCACTCTCGAACTCTTTGCAACGTCTTCATTACTCCGAAGTGGCCTCCAGTTGGACTACTATGAAGTTCTTTAAGAAAGTCTGGGACTCGGGATCTTGGAAGTAATAGTTGCCATCGGGGTTTCTTTCCATCATCAGATTCGAACTTCCGGTACCGTACGCCGTTTCGAATATGGAGGGAGTCCCAGAGGGCTCAATATTGCTTTATCGTAGGACCATAGATGGAAATGTCCTGCCAAGTAGGTGTCGCATTTGAAGACTCCTTTAAATCGATTATTGGCTTGATGTCGGGATCTCTCAATTGGTCTTTTCTGACTTCTTTGTCACTCCACAGGTCTGTATCCAATGATGTTGAAGATGTAACTTGGCGTATTACCGGATTGATCAGTCCGTAACTAGCTTTAACCCTAGAACAGTATCGGTAGCTCTCTGGGCAGGGTCTCCTAGACAGGGCGTCTGCGTTTCCATGTGATGATCCTTTCCGATGACGGATATCGATGTCATACTCCTGTAGTCTCTCTATCCATCTGGCTATCTGACCTTCGGGATTCTTGAAATTTAGAAGCCAGGTCAACGAGGCATGATCCGTACGGAGCAGGAATTTCCTGCCGTAGACGTGATGAAGGAAATGCTCTACGGCTTTAATTATGGCAAGCAACTCTTTCCTGGTGACACAGTAATTCCTCTCCGGTTTAGATAGACACTTACTCCAATATGCTACGATTCGTTCTTAGCCGTCTATTTCTTGGGACAAAACAGCACCGACACTCTCGTTGCTCGCGTCCGTGTCAAGAATGAATTGTCTATAGGGCTAATGATACGTCAGGATAGGGGTAGATGTTAAAGCCTCCTTCAGTTGGCCATATGCATCCCCACAGTCTTTCGTCAACAAGAATTTCTGCTTGCTCTCTGTCAGTCTGTGAAGGGGTCTTGCGATGTAAAAAAAAAGTCCTTCACGAACCGTCTATAGTAGGTACAAAGCCCCAGGAAACTCCTCAACTGATGTACATCTTAGGGGCATCTCCACTCTTTAACTGTCGACACTTTTTCTGGATCTGTGCGTACACCCTCGGCAGAGATGACATGTCCGAGGTAGGTCACTTCATGTCGGAATAACTTGCATTTGGCAGGACTTAACTTCAGGTTGGCATCTTTTAATTTCCGCAGCACCTTCCTAAAATTTTCTAGATGTTCTTCAAAACTTCGCCCCACGATAATGATGTCATCGAGGTAAATCAGACAGGCTTCGTAGGAAAGTCCTCTTAGCACTGTTTCCATGAGGCGTTCGAATGTTGCTGGAGCCTTGCATAATCCAAATGGCATCACTTTGAACTCCAAAGTCCTTGTCCGATTGTTAATGCTGTCTTCTCTCTGTCATCAGGGTGTATCTCAACTTGCCAATATCCACTCTTTAAGTCTAGTGTTATAAACCATTTGCTTCCAGAAAGAATGTCTAGAGTGTCATCAATTCTAGGAAGAGGGTGGCTGTCCTTTTTCGCGACATCGTTCAACCTCTGATAATTGAGGCAAAATCTAGTTGAACCATCCTTCTTCCGAACCAGAACGATGGGAGAGGCCCAAGGGCTGGCTGAAGGTTCAATCACGTCGCTATCTTGCATTTCTTTTAGAAGACTTCCTAACTCTTCCTGTTTAGCAAACGGTAGTCGTCTTGGATGTTGCTTGATAGGTGGGTTGTCTCCTGTATCAATTCTATGCTACGTCAAACTTATTCGTCCGACATCCGAGGATGTGCGGGAAAAGACATCTTGGAATTCTTGGATAACCACTTCGCCTTTCTTTATGACTTTCGCTTTATCACTCACATTGGCAACCCTCACAGGTATGGCAGTCCTAGAAAGTTCGACGAGAGTTGAGGCTACCAGTACTCCTTTGGGGCTGTTATGATTTTCAGGGTACTCCATTATGCCATATCGGAAACTTTTATCTCCAGCTACATATCTAGGAAGTAATATTTCTGTTCTTGCGGGTAATGTGATGTCATTTTGAGCTATTATTTGATTTACGGACTTAACTTCACTATTTTTGATTCCAAATAACGCTATGTCTTCAGAAACTGAATGCAGCTCATTGTTTTTAAAGTCCAAGAAAAAAAAATATTTTCTTAAAAAGTCCAGTACGAGTATACAAGTGTCCATAATGTCCGCCACATATGCCGTGTGATGATAAGTAACACTCCTGAACGTGATGTTGATGTTCAGTTTTCCATGGATGTTGATTTTATCACCGGATACAGTTTGGAGGGTAACGCAGGGCGGCGTCCAGATGAGTCTTCCATTCAGTTGTTGGGCCAAATCTTTACGGATGATGGTCACATTGGCTCCAGTATCGATGATCATATTGCAGGGAACTCCATTTACGTGTCCCATGATGAAGAGTCCATTACTGCCGCAACTCATTGCAGAAATTTGTAAAGCTCTAAGATGAGGCTTCTCAACAACTGGCAACCTCCGCCTCGTGAAATGGCTTCTCTCTTCCCTTCTGGGAGTGGTCTTAGCTCCAGTGTATTGGCGGGTTCAGCAGTTTCTCCGTAAGCGGCCCTCTTCTCCACAGTTCCAGCACTTCAGGTTCTGTTTCTTTTCTGGAGTATTTCGTCTCAAGTTACTCACTTGTCTTTGCAATTCATCCAGACTAGCAGCAATTAGGTGTTCTGGCTCCTGTATAGTAGCAGTCCTGATAGGATGGCGTTCTCTACGAGTTGCTTGCTGGGCTGCCTCGTACTTCATGGCATACACTAAAACACTTTTTAAATCCTTGACATCTGCCATTCGTAGGGCCTTCTGTATCTCTACGTCCCTGATGCCATCTACGAAGTACTGTAGAGACAGGATTTCTCTCGTTTCAGCCGGGCAGTCTGAAAAGGCGAGATGGGAGAGCCTCTCAACATCCGTGGCGAGCTCCTTGAGTGTTTCTGTAGCCTTCTGTTGGCGAGATTTCAACTGCAGCCTGCTGTAGTCTTTCACACATTTTTCGCCAAACCGCAGTTCTAATGCACTTGAGAGTGCGTTGAAGTCCAAGCGTTGCTCTTCAAAAAGCGTTTGTAGTATATCTGCATCTTCAGCTCGCAGAGATGCAGCTAACTGGCAGGCTTTGTCACAGAGTCCCATCCGTTGGCGTTGGTGACAATTGTGAATTGGGTCTTATACACTTGCCAGGAAGATTTTCCATCGTAAGTCGAAAGCTTAATTGAGGGTCGGGAGGTAACTGGTACACATTTCAAATCTTCCGAAAGAGTTCTGCTCGACAGTCTCTTCTCTAACATTTGGTCTTCGACATTCTCGAATTTGCCTTAAAATTTGTCTTCTATTTGTTTCACGCTTTCTTCCGTAGTTGCTAAAAGATGACCCTTTAATTCCTCCTGTCCGTCAGAGATCGCAGCAATATTCTTCTGCATTTCCTCTTGGCCAGAGAAAATCTCTTTCTTCATCTCTTCTTGACTAGAGAAAATCACTTTCTTCATCTCTTCTTGACTAGAGAAAATCTCTTTCTTCATCACTTCTTGCCCTTTAGATAATTCCTTCTTCATCTCTTCTTGGCCTTTCTTCATTTCTTCTTGGCCTTTCTTCATCATTTCTTCTTGCTCGCTTTCATTTCTTCTTAGCTCGGTTTCATTTCTTCTTGGCTCGCTTTCATTTCTTCTTGGCTCGCTTTCATTTCTTCCCGCCATTCGGATATTTCCTTCTTCATTTTTTGCATGAAAGCAAAAAGCTGTTTAAATTTGTCCTCTTGTTCTGCCATTGCTCTGGTTATCGGCATTCAAACCCCACTTCTGACACCAGTTGTTGCGTGGATGGGTTCGAAAGATTTGAAGCCAAAGCAGATCAACACTTGCAGAAATTTATTCCAATATAACTCTTCACATATTCTCTTACAACTCCAGAACTTCTCGTTCTAGTATACACAATACAGCTCTTTTCACAACAATAGAGCACAACACAGCAGTTAAAAACTTGAAAACACAACTGCTCTAATCGCTGCAAAAGACAATACAATACAGTTCGCTTTAGAACTACTCTGAATGCTCACTGAGACTCAGTATCTCAACTCAGTAATTCCAGTCAACTCACCAGTCAACTAATTCAGTGACTCAAAATCAGTCAACTAACTCCATCACCCGCTCTCTTGAGCTTTTATAGGGGAGGCGAACATACGTGAAATTTCTAGAGGTAGATATTTGGAGAACTTTCCACATCGTAGTCGAAAAGTCCTATACATGTGCATGGGGACCGAAAATGTTGCCAAATGTTCGCCAAGTTTGGCGACATTTGGCGATTTATCCCCAAATTTGGCGACAAAAATTAGTCGCCGAAACCGTCGCCAATTTGGCTCTATCTCGCAAATTTGGCGAGATTTCCATTACCATAATGTTAAATGCCCTGCTCCTTGTAACACTCGCTTCCCAGCGTTACCTCTGTAAAACCCGTTATCAAGCATCAAGACACACATTGCGGGGAAGCAAACTAACGACGAACTATTGCACTGCCTTATGCAAAATGTACATAAATTTTACTATTTATAAAATTAACACTACGAAATATTAACAAATATACAAAATTCGTAACAATAGCATAGAAACTAGTTGGATTTATCGTGTCATGTATAAGATTAATACAAAAATAACAAGTAAACGCAAAAGTAACAATTTATTTACAAGATAAAAGATGTGCATTCTTCACACGAAATAAATAAAATATCGAAAACTGTAATTACAGAAGTATAACGTATACTACTGCCGATAAGAAAATTGATAAATATAAAATATAGGCATTAGTAAACAGTATTCAGCAAAGCAATTTTTTTTTTTTTTTTTTTTTTACAGAAACTTTACACTGTAAACAGAAATGTTGAAATTATTTATTAAATGAAAAAATCATGTTTTTCAGCAATTGCTAAAAAACGGATCTAATGATTTTGATTAAAATATCCGTGATAATGCCTCTTAAGGTCGTTCCCTCCTCTGAAATTCCCGTAGAAATGCGATACAACGAATGAAGTTGAAAACGAGTGCGTTTAACACAGCGCTCTCTGTTCTTGAGCATCACCCAACAACGATTGAATTTTTTTTTTTCTTGTTTTAGAAGAAAGGACATTGTAATGTGTAAATATCATTGCCATTTTTTTTTTTTTTGCCTATGTAACAATTGTTACCAAAAGCGGTAAATAACACCATATCAAATTTTAATGCAATGACCAATATTATAGTGTAATTGAACGTTGTGCGATTTTCCACACCTCTAGCTTACATCGAATTAACCTTTGATTGTTTTCAAATGTCGTCTACTATACGGTCCCTTAAAGTGAGCGTTTTTTACATTTTCGATAAAAAATCAAAAACTAAGTCAAAATGGAAAGAAAAAAATTGTGGGGAGGGGGGTTTAAACCATGGTAAATCTAATGAAAGCAAAAAAAAAAAAAAAAAACATGTATGTTTCTATTCAAACACATTTTTAAATTGTTTTATATTAATTAATAATTAATTATTAAAAAAAAATTGATGCAAAAGTTGATTGCTCTTTATGTTTGGTCATTTACAAATTATCTTTTGAAACAAAAATTACTGAAATATATTAATTACTAGCTGAATACCCGTGCTGCGCTACGAAATTTTACCATTAGCATTTTAGCGATCAAAAGACATTCATGTATTCTACACTTCAGACGTTTACTCCCTTTTCGATCCCGACAAATTGATTTATCAAAATAGGAACTTTCCTTTGTTGACATTTTAAACGAAATTTATAATTGTGAATAGTAAACTGGAATAGTTTATTGTGTTTATGTTTGCTCTTAGTTCTAAATTTCAAAGTAGTAGCTGTATTGGAATTAAGTTAATTAGACATTAAGTTAATCCTCGTATAGTTTCAATGTTGCGTCGTCTTTTCATCCCTTAAAAATTCGTTAATCGATATTGGAATGACTTATTTTTTTAACATTTGCAAAAAAATATCAGAAAAATGACTACATTGGAAGAGGAACATTCGGATATCCCTCGTTTGGAACATTTAACCCCTTTTCGACCCCTTAAAGTTGGTTAATCGAGAACAGAATAGCTTACTTTTTCTATGTTTAATCTTTTTTGACATTTGTACCAAATTTCCGAGTTGTGACCATATGGGAAGTGGTACATTCGAATATTCCTCGTTTGGAACGTTTAACCCCTTTTCGACCCCTTGATCCACCGGAGATCGGAATAGTTTACTTTTTCTGCGTTTGTCTTTATTGATATTCACACCAGTTTTCAGAATTGTGAAAATATGAGAAGTAGGACATTCGAATATATCGCTCGTTTGGAACGTTTAACCCCTTTTCGACCCCTTAAAGTGGGTTAATCGAGATCGGAATAGTTTACTTTTTCTATTTTTACCATTGTTGATATTTGTGCCGATTTTCAGAGTTGTGACTATGTGGGAAGTAGGATTTTCGAATGTCCCCCGTTTGGAACGTTTAACCCCTTTTCGACCCCTTAAAGTGTGTTAATCGAGATCGGAATAGTTTACTTTTTCTATTTTTACCATTGTTGATATTTGTGCCGATTTTCAGAGTTGTGACTATGTGGGAAGTAGGATTTTCGAATGTCCCCCGTTTGGAACGTTTAACCCCTTTTCGACCCCTTAAAGTGTGTTAATCGAGATCGGAATAGTTTACTTTTTCTATTTTTACCATTGTTGATATTTGTGCCGATTTTCAGAGTTGTGACTCTGTGGGAAGTAGGATTTTCGAATGTCCCCCGTTTGGAACGTTTAACGCCTTTTCGACCCCTTAAAGTGTGTTAATCGAGATCGGAATAGTTTACTTTTTCTATTTTTACCATTGTTAATATTTGTGCCGATTTTCAAAGTTGTGACTATGTGGGAAGTGGGAGAATTAGTGATGAGTGAGTCAGTGAATCAGTGAGAGTATATATAGAGATTTATGGCCAAAAAAAAAATTTAACATTAATTTATCATTTTCTTTTTATCATTTAAATTACAAACCATTCATTGGAAAATTATAAATTTTTGTATTTCGACATTTTTTTGGATGCTGAATCCAAATATGGAATAATATTATGAGGTTGCCATTCAACTTCTTAAAATTTGGTTCTGTTTTAATATGTAGATGACCCCTCATGACAGAAAAAAAAACTATATGCATTTATTAACCTTACACGATTTACAACGGTACCTTTTGTTCGTTATTACAACAATTAGAGGACAAGATATAGCTATCGTTCCGATTTTGATTTTTTTTTTTTCTTTTTACGTACTGTACCATACATACATACACACAAATAAAAAAACTACAAAACCATTCCAGTACAAATTTTTTGATTGCGCCTCAGTTCAGCCTTTTTCTTTTCGTAGTAGATAATAGGCGAATGGTCGAAATAGAAAATAGCATTAAATTGAATCGCATTTAGTAGTGTGATCAAGTATTCTGGAGGCCACTCAAAATAGGTGGAGTTAAAAATGTCTTAACCAGATAGCTTCTCATCACATTTTCTTCGAACGGGTAATTTAGGTTGAAAGTCGGTCTTGTATCTGAGTAATATGTGTGCTCTTATTCCAAGGGCGTTAGTCAGATTTTGAAGAAACCTACTAATCGCTTATTTATAAGATGGCACCAGACCAACAGCTTATCTAAAATCTACGTGTACCTTACGCATAGCTAAAATAGATGGTAACAGGATGATAGGTTTTCTTTGGATAAAAGAATTCTGTAAACATACTATGACTAAAATATAAAAGGCAATCTTTCAAAGACGTCTCATATTGTGAAAAATTAAAAGGACAAGTAGCGTTTCATTTTTAAAAATATATGCTATATTCCTACAAAAATGTATTTTACTCGGCTAATAATTTTTCACATAGAATTGTTATATACTTGCGGCCTTACTAATATGCTCATTTCATATCAAATTGACTGTGGTACAATAGGAAACGACAAGTGGTTAAATATTTTTAATTGGAATTCAATCGAAAGCTTGTTTTAAGCATCATCAGTTAAACAACTAGTGATTCTTTGTTAAAAGGTAAAATTTTAAAGATTCAACTAATGGAGGAGTGATTAGAAGGGAGATTTTAAGCTTTAAAGAAATTGTACTTACACAAATACCGTTATTTTCTAAATAAAAAGATAGTATCTTGCAAAATACCAGACTTTCAAAATAACGGTGATTTTTTATGCAAGTAAAAAATTATAGAGAAACGTAGAGTTTTTCATTACAAATAGGATACTAATGTGGAATGAGCAATCTTACAATGTTCTAACTTGGTATAGTATAATATATATTATACAGAACGAGGTAAAGAGAAAATGACAACAAATTGGAGTTGCAACCTTCTTGATTAGAACGGCTATAATACCATTAGGTAGTTTTATCACACGACTTTATGAATACTATGCCCGCCGATATAAACTTTTGTTATTTCTCACGGCTAATTTCTCACGGCCATGCCCCTTTAAAAATAAAATAGATTTAATAACTCAAAATTATGTTCATTTCAATTTATCCTCTGCGGAATACTGGACAGCAACGTAGGACCAGTTTCAACCTTCAAAATAAATTTCTCTACAAATAATTTGAAATAAGCCTTTAAAATCTATAAAAACCTTACTCACCACAACTTCCCATCTAGCGAAAAATCTGAAATTCGATTCAGACGTCAACAAGGACAAATATAAACTAATTAAGCTATTTCGATGAACTAATATTGAGGCGTCGAAAGTTCAAAATATTACAATCACATAAAGCCAGGACAATGAAAATTCGTACACTTCCAAAACTGTAAATATTAAAACTAAGTTATCAAATTTCGAATAACTACCCATTAGGGGTACAAAAAGCGATAAAACACTGTAAATGTGGAAAAATATGTGTTTCCCTTAAGTCAGTACAGTGAAAATTGGTGAAATTTCGCTGTGAAGCCCGGATTTTCAGCTACATCATATCAAATCTAAAAAAACTTTTAGGTAATACAAATACTCAGTTCGCTCATTCGAAAATTGAAGAGCAGAGGGGAAAAAATTATCATCTATTGGACGATTCAAATGTATTACTCAAGGAACATTCAACAATGATCCTATGAGTATGTAAGAAACTCCAAAGTCTGAACAAAATCTTTCACTATTTCCAATAATAAACTTGCATTACAAGTCACCAGTTGGAGTACCCCGACATAGAGAACAGAATGGAAGAAGGTTATAAAGAAGGTCTCGGAAAACAAGTTGCTACATGTTGAGCCAATAAAATAAAGCACATTTTACCCCCTTTTCTCTTGATCTAACGTTTTAATTCTAAAAATGAACTCGTCGACCAAAAGCTCTCTATATTTGCAACTAGATGGTGTGAGAATCTCAGTTTCGACAAAAAGTTCCAGGTCGTCCCTTCATAATCATATCATGTTATGCCAAGTTTTAGGTTCAGATTATCTGGCGCCGTCAGCAACACGAGGGCTATAATGCGCCGAAGCATTCGTCATCAGACAAGCCAACATACATTTACAAACATCCATGCCTGACACGGGACTCGAACCCGCAACCTCGCAGTCTAGAAGCTAGCACGCTAACCACTATACCGTCTGGTCGGCTCCAAGTTTTAGGAGAGCTGTGCAAACAGGTCGTATTTCAAAGAGAATCGTGTTTTCATTCCATGATATAACTCGGAAAGAAAAAGTAGAGCTTGCAAGTTATGGACTGAAATGTCATTTACTACTATACATTTGAGCATAGCCTCAGTAAATACAAATAATAATAAAAAAAAAATCGAAATGTTTCAACGTTAATAAATAACACTTCCAAGCATTGGGTAATACAAAACTTGCGCCTAGAAAAGGCATATAAAAATTATTTTATTCAAGCATAGAATTTTCTTACCAAGGTATCCATGAGAAAAGGAATTAAGAAATTTTCTGCCACTCGTATTTTTACATACGATAGCAAAATGAAGAATTAAACACTATGTCAAAAAATGACTTCTCAGATAATTTATTAAACATGCGTTATACTAATGTTTAATACTTTTAAAAGAAGTTTTTGAATTCCGATTTATCATAAAAATTCTCAATACAAATAACACAATCTTTAGAATTACGATAATTCTGTATCTTCCATATACTTTTTGTATAAAGTCGATTTACTTTTGTGCAGTACGCAAAAAAAAAAAAAAAAAAAAAAAAAAAAAACGAACTATGGCTATACCTTCGGTTCTAATTATCGAAGAACCTTGCGGTTTGCACCAAAATGTTTTGTTTACAATTTTCTATATGTCCAAAGCAATTTTTTTTTTTAGGGGGCTGTATACTAAGTAAATTTAACTCTTATCTTTGCAAATTTTAATACGAACACCCATTTATTATTTTTACATTCGATTTAGAATACCTCGTTTACCCTTGATACCAAATTCCAGTTCATTATGTTGAGAAACAAATCACTTATGAGCGAAAATGTTTGGGCCGATTTTGAGGGCGAATTTCTCAATAGGGAGAATCGAACGTTTTGCATGCTTGAAGACGTAATCTATTACACGGTCCCTTAAAGTGAGCTTTCTTAAATTTTTGCTAAAATATTGAGAACCCTAAGTCAAAGTGGAAGGAAAAAAATTCTGGAGGGGATTTCGACCATGATAATTCTAATGGAAGTAAAAAATAAATATGTTTCTATTATCCCTTGAAAAATAAAATTGCTAAAACATTAACTATACAAGAATTTATGGGGGAAAAAAATTCTTCCTATTGTCATTTCTTTGACCCAATTTAAATTACTAACCATTAATTGGAAAATTATGAAATTTGGTATTTCGACGTTTTTTTGGATTCAAAATCTAATATTATGGGGTTGCCATTGAACTTTTTAAAGTTTGGTTTAGTTTTAATATGTAGATGACTCCTCGTGATCAAAAAAATTATATAAAATTAATAAAGACCTCCACAATTTACAACGGTACTTGACTTTTGTAATTTCATAAATTAGAATACAAGATATAGCCATAGTTCGGATTTTTTTAATTTTTTTTTTGGCGTACTGAATCAATTTAACAACTTTTATTATACCTCATTTTTTTATACAATATGCAGTTAGTGCAAGGAAAAATACTTATTATAATTTCTTTATTTCCAAGAGAACTTACAAGAAGACATTTTATTTGAAATGTTAGATCAATGACAGCTTGATTGCAGATGACAGGATTGTCACCACCCCTCGGAAAACAAATCAAAGACACATGTCACAAAATAAATCTGTACAGTACACAATCGACGCTTCAAAAATAGACCTTCCAGATATATGTACAAAACCAATCACTAACATTTCATGTCTTCTAAAAAGACCATTGGGTTAGAGGCATACAATTTAAATCCCAAAGCAAAAATACACAAGGTGAAGACGCATAGAATGAAGATGTGTTGAGGATTAAAATAAATTCGAGATCATTGAAAAATGTTATTAATAATATAATAAATCGTTCATAAACAAAGCCACATTCCTATTATTAATAAACAAAGCAAATATTCCATTTTCCATTCCCAATTTTTCTCTTTAAAAATTTGGCCTTTTTATCTCTGTATTAAAAATATACTATATATTGAGTGCAGAGGTTCTTCAGAAATTTTGTGGGGGCTTTTTGTAACAAATTAAATCTAAAACCTCTTAGATTTTTCTGCAGAGGATTAGCTCCGTTTTTTTAAAAAGGTATTTCATAAACTTTTCCATTTGTATAGAATCTCTTCTTTTCTCTGACCTGCTCGAAAGAAATTTCCCAATCAAAAATGATATCCTAAAATCCTGTCAAGTTGCAAAATAAACAAACACTGAGGGAACACCAGCAGCTCAACTGCAATTTATTTGCACACGCTGAAATTTACTACAGGCAAAAATTGCCTTACATTTTTTTTACGCTATCTTTTATAAGTTGGCAAGTCAAGACTGCTGTTGTGCATATAAACAGGGTTCCCACTCAAATTACAGAACGAAAATCAATTGACCTTTAAGGACCTAACGAATGTTTTTAAGGACCTTGGAAAATTTGTTTTCAGGCATCATGTCTCTGTATAAATTTTTAATAAATTATGTTCTACCAAAAAAGTTACAAGTTGGTGGATGCGTAGTACAAATAGTTCAGAGAATTCCAATACGATGCAGATAAGTGGTGGTCACGCTGGGATAGCAAGTCCTAGTTGTATTTTTTAAACTTTTGCAGTTGGGCACACAACATTTGCAAAAATTAAGGACTTTTAAGCACCTCTAAGCATTTTCAAGGCCTTGAAAACAAGTTAAAAAATATTAAGCACTTTTAATGACCGTGGGAACCCTGATAAATCCTCAATGGTTTTTAATACCCAAAATCAGTGATGTTTTAATTATAAACAGTTATCACTTGGGTTTCTAAAGATTCACTTTTTTAAGTTTCAACTAAACAGTAAAAAATAACGAAACAATATCTGACCTTCTTGCAACATGAACCTTAAAAAAAAAGTTATAATGTAATGAAATTCAGCATTCTAAAAATAATATTATCACAATTCCACCCAAAGGGGGCTAGCTGCTCTGCACATTGAATTGGAGCCCTTATTTTCATGGTTGACAGCAGCATTATTTTCATGGTTGACAGCAGCATTATCATTATCAAGAGGATGCAGATGCCTCTCAGGTGGTAGGCACAATTAGAAGTTAATTCTGTTTTAACATCCGATTTTTTACTGGGTGCCATAATGAAAATTTTATTATTGGTTATGTATTAAATTTATGCTCCACTGAATATTTTAAAACCTAAGACATACATCTATTTCAAATGAAATATACCACTTTTCCCAACTTTTTTTTTTTTTTTTTTTTTTAATTTTTAAAGAGGTGCAAGGTCTTCCCATTACACCTTCCTGGCAGCACAGTGCTTTTTTTTTAAGTCATTTTTCAGCACACCAATTGTAGATTTAAAATAAGTAAATTTACTGGCATTGACCCTGATCAGGACAGACTTATCAAGAAAGGAAAAATAATTAAACATTTTAATACAATTACAACAAAAAATTTGACTTAAAATAAAATCCCACACGCAATTATTCTCCCATTAGAATAAACCAATATTTCTATCACCATTAAATATCTGACACAACACATACATTTAGAGTTTTTGGAGTGAAAATCAATAACATTAATTTTATTGCAAGTTTTAAAAGTTTTCCTATTGGGGGCTCAACCCGATTTGTCTTGCTGTCAATATACATGTAATTTACAACTTAGTTTGGCACTACCAATGGTTATCAAATACTAACCACTAAACAAAAAAAAAATAATGTAAAAACCACAAAACAGTATCTTCACAATAAAATAAATTAATAAACTTTTTTTTAAATATTTATATCAATAAATATTAACAATTATTCAATTGTATTGGACCCTTCTCATTTACTTTGTTAAAAGCTGTATTAGTAAATTAATTTTACATAACCACATTTAAATATATATATATATATTTTCAATATACTAATATTTGTGAAACAACAGATATATTTTGTGCCAGTTGGAAGCCAATTTCTTTGCCAAATGGGCAGTGTAAAAAAAAATTGCTACTTGAAGTACTTTTAAAAATTTGAAAAAGGTTAAATGATAAATCACAAGTTTTACATTTTATCAATCAGTCTGCAAACATAGAAATGATTGAAGTGAGTTATGAGAGCACAATTGAATGGACTTATTAAATGGTCACAATTATTCAGTTTCATTGCTTTTTGCCTTTAGATTTGAGTTCACAGGTGCAGGACACATTACACAATCAGTGACTAAATCAACAATAGAATATTCAAACCCACTCACAAACTTTATCTTTTAATTACATGTTACAACCAAACTTCAGCGAAAACTTGAATAATTGTACTTTACAAGGCTGTACTAATGTCAACCATGGGTGAAAGAATATAAATTTGCAAAACCAGAAAATGATATGCCTATATAAAAACCCACTATGATATTCTGAGAACTTTACTCCATTTCAGAGCAAATTTAAATTTTTGAGATTATAAACATGTCTGCTAGCTGAAATATGATATCCTTTCATGTTTCTATTAAAGAAGTTTAAAATATTAAGAGAAATGAAAGCATAAAAACATTTCCATTATATTTTTTAATTCCAAGACCTGTAAATGAACAGGGTAAACTTTCAGTTGCAATATCAACTGCAAGCTCAATGCAAGACTAAAATAAATCTATATCAATTAAGTATTGCAAGCAAGCTAAAAAAATAAAACACAACAGTAAACGCTTTCTCTTAAAAAGGTGGTTTTTTTTTTTGTTTTTTTAAGTTTTCAGAAAATTACTCTTTCAGAGAATACTTTTGTATTCATAAATGTATAAAAGTATACAAAAAGAAAAAAAAAATTATAGCAATTTTTAACTATGTTAATGCTACATTAAGAAGCACAATGCAATTTAAAATTTCCCATTTTTAATTCAATCTTGCATTGAGTTATCTATTAAAATCTCCAAATTGGAAGAACTTGTTAAAAATATATAGTCTATGAAAATTGCATAATTCAGCCTTTCTAATACTCCAGGAAGAAAAAATAAATTTAAAAAAAAAACCTACAATTCACACTTAATCCTGTGGCTCATATTATGTACTTGAAATTAGTGAAAACAGTTGTACAGGTGTTTGTATACTTGATAGGTAAAAATATGAAACAAGAAAATCATTTAATTAATATTTTCCAGAGTTTCAACTAGACAAGAGATTCATATAGTTACTTTGAAATTTTAAATCAAACATGATACAACCAAAATAAGTAGTTAAGGCTTACAAATGAAATCTTATAATTATTAACAATAATCATACAATTACAATTCAACCTGTAAAAAATGTACAAGAGAAAATCCCAAGTAAAACATGGGATATTAGAAGTGCATTAAAATAAAATTAACAGTGCTATAATACACCAATTGGTGCACATATCCAGATATATACATATAAAAGCTCTAGATAAAAATGTAAAGGCAGCAACTTTGCTTTACTGGAATACAATATCTTAAAACAATTACCTATTTATTACAAGGAGAAATATCAGACTTAACTGTTTACATTACCTTTTGCAAATAACCCACATCGATAGGATACAAAAATATAGAAGGCCCAAACAATCAATTTTCACAATTGTGCATTATTTTAGCAAAGTAAACTGCAATACATTAAATAGATATTTGAAAAATGTTCATGATAAATATAAACCTTGGTTTGATAGCTACCATTTCTTTTAACACTTCAATGCGAAAAAGCATCAATTTTAATGGTTATGGGTGTTTTACACTGACCAAACTCGATTTTAGGACAAAATTTTCAATCTAGGCCCAACTAATTTATATTGAAATCAAATTTGGCCTTCAACATATAGAACGGGCAGACAGACAGATGCCAATATTAACAAATGTGTTCTAGTTATTATACATCATTGAAGAAAAGTTAGTTCATATTCAATTGCAAATACTCAAAGTGTGACTAACAACTGTACTGAAATATTTAATAGATCATTGCGATAACAATCATTATTATAAAAATAGTTTATAGAATTTTCATATAAGCAAAATAATTCTGAAAGTATTACAGGCTTTGTAAAATTACCATATTTAGCTACAAGGATATCATAAGTTTAAGAAATTAGTGCAAAAACACATTTTTCTTTAAAATTTTAGTGGTCTTAATTTTGAAGTTTTCTTTCAAAAAATATTTTAATGCTTTTATAACAAAATAAACAATACATTTATTGTTCTTTCATATAATGCAAATATTAAGAACAATTACAAAATCCTTTAAATGATGTATTGAAGCAAAGAAAATTCAATCCCTTTCTTTGTTAAATAAAGATGTATATATAGTGAGATTAGAAACCTAAAATTAATTTCCGTATTTGTTTGCAACAAACAACACAATCAATAATTAAATGGTAAAAATCAACCATTTGCCTTTTTCAAACTTGCACTGAACTCCTAAGCAAAATACATATCTTAATTTCCTCACTTATTTTCCATTCAATAAGGACGTTTGATATTGAAAAAATATATCCCCAGGATTGGTGTACATTTTGTTTTAGAAAGTAAGAGCACTTTTGTAATTTATAAAATTTTTAAAAGCATTTACAACATGGGGATAGTCCTATTTGCTTAGAATGGCTAAACACAAGTTCTACTGTTTCAAATGGTATGACTTTAAGAGTGAAGACTCCGTACAAAGGGCATTTTCTCATCACATAACAAACAGTCAGAATCGATATGTGTGTGACTATTAGTTATGTCTATTAGTATTAGCTTTTTATGAAATTGGTATCGGCAGTTGAGTACTAAACTTCTAAGGATACAAATAAATTCGATTTGAATTTAAGTAATTTTTTAAGTCCAAGCTTTTTTGTGTTGTCACAGATGGTAACACAAAAAGTTGAGCAATTTATAAAATTTTACAATTATAAAAATTACTGTTGTATCACTGAATTATTAGTATTCAATTGCAAGTAGCTTACAAATTTGCCCTTTAATTAATATTTCTTGCAAACATTGAAACAGAGTACCTCAAGTGATGTTGGAATGCCCTAAAAAATACACCACACAGCTAAAGGGTTGAAAGTTTTCAAAACATTGTCCTTACAATTTAAAAAATAAATATTCAAACATATAAATAAACAAAGTATAAAATGGATTGTAAAATACGACAAAATGTACCTATTATACAGTGCTCTAAACGCATAAAAGTTTCAGGCATTTTATACAAGTACACTAAATTTTTCCAAGCTGCATAACACTTAAAACACAACTTCGAAAATAATATACTAGCTCTATTGTACAGCTGATACATCCCTAATTTCATGGAAATATGAAAATTATAAGATATTACATAAATTTAAATTAATGATTAGATGCAAGGTATTCGATCTCAAGGAAATACAGGCTCTGAATGCAACCATACATAAAAAAGATCTTGAGATAGAAAAATCTTGCAAATATATAAGCATATCTTTGCACAAAAAACTTTAAAAAATTAAACTTACAAATGTGAGAATTTTTATAAAATTGATTACATGGAAGGTTTCTTTCTTCAGAACAACAGTATTTAATCTGCTTTCTTGGATCGTTTCCTTGTATCACCGTTCAAAATTACACCATCCTCACTGCCACTATTGGTCTTTGCAGTTCTATATAAAAAAAAGTTTTAAAAATTTAATACGGTTTTGGCTATTTTATTAACACAAAAATATTTGTAATATGCTTTGTTTTATATATTTAAGTGTATATAGTACCAAAAGTAAGCAAAAACCAAAATCCTGACTGCTAAATAAGTGTCACAATTTTCCTTTCAAGAAAATGCGAATAATGTAAAATTATAGAACTAAGAAACTTATATGAATATTTGAAATGCAGTAAATGATGTTTAACTGTAAATTCTGCATAAATAGTAGGTTTTGCATAATTGTGAAAAAGATAGTCTGTTAGAAGGGGAGTATCAGTTATATTTAAGAGGAAGGAAGAAATAGACAGGTATATTTGAAAATTTTATGAACATTACTAATTTGGAAAGATAGTGTTTGAATATAAGGACAGAGGAAATGACAGTACAGCTGGTATTTATATAAAGCTCAGAAAAATAGAATCACGTAGAGGACAGAAAAAAAAAAGTCAAATTAAAAAATTTTAACTCGGAATAAACAGAAGAAATAAGTCAAATTTGAAAATATATTCTAGTTGCTCAAGAAATTCGCTACAAGGACAATTTCAATACCCTATTCACCAACTGAATTCATAAACAAACTGGCATCAGAAAAATTAAATTCAAAACTTAAATTTATAACTAGAAACATTGTAAACGTTTAAAAGTCAAGTTAAAAATGTATGGGGTTTTATAATTTAGTTAGATTATACAGGCCAGATACCATAGTGGATTAGTTATGGCTTTTCATGTTTAGCTTTGTACTTAAATAGTAAGAGACGTCAAGTGACTAAAGATGACACTATGAAAATTCAAGAACATATTCTTGAATTTTCATAGCGTCATCTTTAGTCACAAAGATGCTCTAATCAGTATAAACACAAAGCTATGAGCTTAATTTGATAATGATAACTTATATACATTACAATAAAAATTATTATTTTCTTACATCAAAACATAACGTGAGAAATTATTTTAAGAAATAAAGAAATTATTCATTTCCCAATATTCAATACCAAAATAACCATTAAAAATAACTGATGTCCTTACCCATTTGCATTTAAGCTGCTCTTTGTGGAAAGTTTGAACTTTTCTTCTACATCATATTCCCTGGTGTCATCTACTTCATGAACTTGACCAGTTGCAACTCGGTAAAGGAACTGTACAATAAACTGAAAGAAAAATGCTTTATAGTAACCAAAATAATTAATGTTTGATTATAAGTAAATAAAAAAAGTCTTCAGTTCCTTTCATTGAATGGGCAAACTAGTTTTCAAATTTATTACAAAGCTTAAAATGTTCTTGTGTATGTTTAAGATTGAAAATATAAAACAAAATTTCATTCACAATAAAAAATATAAGTTATATTAGTAAACTCTCCCTTCTAAACCCCAAAAAATATAATACTGCTAATTTGAGGATTTAATTTTAAAGTGTTTAATTGTAACAAAAAATTTCAAGTTTAAAAGACTGAGGAGTTTCAATATTACTTAAAAAAATTAAGAAATGAATGTATTGTTAAAAGGTTACCTACCAGGAACCAATAAATGTTGAGGATCTGTAGAATCCACAACAGACTGTTCATGAGCAGAGCACATGGAAGTTCCAGTTGCATTTTCTGCACATAATATGTGGATACGTACAAAACTCTCATAGGATAGCAGTACAGACGACTCACGAACCTAGAATATTGTAGAAGTACATATTTTAGTACTTTACAAGCAAAATTGATATTTTTTTTAAGGCCATTCAAATAATAAAATATATAACTTAATCAACCAAAATATCTATATCATCCAATTACAAAATACACGTTAAGCAAAACAACCTTAACTAAAAATTCCCTGAAGATTACATTTGCAAATAACTCTTATTCGAAAATTGATTGAAAACAAAGACATCCAACAGCTATGTTTTTTATTTACAGATACAGGACTGCCACATCTTAATAGCATTGAAAATAGTTGCTTTAGTATCTTCAGATGTAAAAAAATAGAAGCTAAAATAGTATTCTCAAATACTAAAATTAATAGCGTGACAGTTCTGAAAAACTATATTGCTAGCTGCGTGGCCTTGCTTTACAGAAACCTATCAGTGTGTACAGATCCTAGCTTTTGACACTTCTCGTGAAAATTTCAGAGCTATACGTCTATTAGAAGTCGCTTAGTAAAAAATTAATTAACAAAAGTAAAAAAAAACTACATAAAATTTTTACATTCTGTTCATTAAAAGTCTAATTAGCTGGATAAAACTACTCATGTTGAAAACATCAGATCTCTATGGCTGTTAGAAGTCGCTTTGTAAAAAATTAAATAATATTAATGAACATGCATGCTTTGCTCACTGAAAGGTTCATTGCTACACAAGCATAAGATCGTTTCCTTTGCTATAAGATTAATTGCAATATAAAACTTAATATTAGAATCTCTCTCATGTCGAGGAAAAAAAATATTCGCCGTTAATACAATCCTCCCTGACCCCTCCGAGTTTCTTTGTCAATAGTCCAATTAGCAGTTTCTTTACAATTCTACAGCAGACCTCTTTAACAGTTTCTTTGTCAATAGTCCAATTAGAAGGCCAAAACTACTTCTGTTAAAAATTTCAGAGCTAATAATGGAAGTAGCTTTGTAAAAAAGTTTCAAATTAAAAAAAGTAATCAAAATGTTAACATTATGTTTTTTTAAAGATATTTTGAGTGATTATCAATTACAAGATGAAGTACTTAAAACCAAAATTGTTTTATAGTGGCGAGATTATTACAAAACATCACATAAATATAAATTTTTTAAAAAATGATAAAACCACATTTCAATTTACGTGTCCAAATAAAACATTTTTGAATTAATGTAAAATCAAAGCCTCACACTTGAGATCTGGTAATGTTCTCTTCTCTGCCATTTTTATTGGACGAGAGCTTCTACGAAACTGAAACGACTCTGGGTGGTGAACAAAAATTAATGTCAAGGGGTAACTGCAAGCGTTAAGATGAAGTGGAAACGTGTTTCGCCCAGACGCTCATGCTCATCATAGCCACCCGGCCACACTTTTGTTGTAATCAATGTAAACATTAGCGCAAGCGGTGCCGCTCCATTGTTTGGCCTCCTGTCACAAACCGCTCGTATCGTACCCGAGGCCTTGAAGGGTAACGTGATAGTTAGGTTTTTGTTTGATCCAAACGCCGTTTATGTAACTTCTGAAATATGCATCGCCAAAGTTACAGTGATTCACCACAGAACCCATAAAAGCAAAAAAACAAAAAAGAAGTTCTCTTGAAGAAAAACTTCAATCCTCTTCAGTGCAGATTCAATCAAACTCTTCAAGTGCGACATCATAGGTAGAAGCCACAGACCTAGAACAGAGTGCCTACTTTTGACGTCATGACCCAACTTATATGATTGATTTTGTTTCTGTTCCTTCCTTATTTTTACTTGTAAATAAAAAATATGATGTTATACAAAAACAGTCGCTGAATACTTGAAAAAGTAACAAAATAAGCTGAAAAGGCACCTTTTGAGCTAAATTTTACCGAAAAAAGTCGTCATAGTAGCCACACCTCGAAAATAGTCGCCTGTGGCAGCCCTGCAGATATCATACAAACTAACATTAACTATTGCATATAATTAACTTGCATCAACGCACTACCACTTCAATAAGGTAATAAACCAATTCATATAAGTGCAATTGCTAAATACATAGAAAAAGAAAAAACACTTGTGCCAGTTATTATCACAACTTAATATTTTAAACATAATAAATAATTTTTGGAAATTGTCAGTCAGTAAAGCCAACAAGAATACAAAGCATTAAGTGAAAGAAAAGATTTGCTATAGGTGTAAATTAACTAAGATTAATATTAAAGACAAAAATTGCAATGAATAGTATACAAATCTTTCAATTCATTTTAATTTGTTAAACTTATTCCTTCAGTTTTTTTTTTTTTTTTTTTTTTTTTTTTTTCATTTTAATGATTGATAAAATTTGAATAAACAGTAGTCAATTTTTTGAAAAAAAGAACAAATTTAATAATTCAATATTACTAATGTTAAAAATGGCAATGCATTTAGAAGACCGACTTTGAGAAAGTGACAAATGTAAAGGAATTTAAAATAGAAGTATTCAAGTGCAAAAACTCTAATATAGCCAGATGTTTGTGCGAATTTATCAAAGAAAATTTTCAAGAGCAAGTTATTGCAACTTTTCTTTTCTATGCCTTTTTTTTCTATTTGCTTATGGTTTCCAAAGAAAATTAGTTCAAAATCTTTCATCTAATAGTTCTGAACGAGCCATTTGTAATTGTGCAAAAAGCTAGAACTATAAGGGTAGTTTTAGCATTGTAAATGTTATATTTGGACAGAGTAAGTTTTATAAGTTAGAAATAATTTTACAATGATACTTGCAAAAATAAATTTTAGATACAAAACTTTTACTACTGTCAAAATATAGCACCTTGTGAGAACTAAGAAAAATGCTATTTCACCATGCATTGAGCTCTACATTTTGGTATCAGAACTAAGATACTTACAAATCCAAATTTTTATTTTAGCTTATCACTCACTATAGTAGACACTGCATACACCACTTGCTCTCAAGAACCTAAAATCTGTCATTAGAATGGGTAAGGGCTAGATGTTAGCCATTTTTAAAAGGGGCATTTTGGTGCGCTTATAAATGAGTGCAAGCAAAGTCCAACATCTTGATTCAGTAGATTGAAATTTAAATCCTTTTGGCATTGCAGGAAATTTAAAATGCACTTTCATTTCATTAATTATTTTATAGTTTCCAATGATATATATAACTCTATTTAAATAGACTTACGACAGAATTTATTCTGCACACGAAAAAAAGATTGGTACTATTAATAGAATATTAATTAATAGACAATTGATTAACTATTGAAGAATTTGTAACTTTTGATGCTTCCAAAAATTTGTCACTACACTGATAATTTAGTAATCAATACAATTTTCATGGTATTTACATTGCAGAAGATTGCTAATGTATGAAAATAGATTAGTTAGTTATAAAAAAAAAATAATAAAGGGAGAAAGATGTCAAATTTTATCTGACAAACAAAACTGGATTTCAAGTGCAATGGGTAAATATAATTACATAAAAATTTACTTAAATATTAAATTAAAGTAATCTTATAAATTTAAATAATCTGGTCAAGTTTAATGCCATAAATAATTTAATTATTTTAACTTACTTGAAATGTTGAAATTTTTAAAACTATACTTAATATAAAATTTTAATAATCTTTAATAAAGGTATGCAAACTAACAATTCACTAATACTGGAAAAATATTTTGATACTATTATTTATGTTATATTTAGATTGAAGTAATAAATTATTCAATTTCAATCCTTCAAAAATACTTGCCATAAAACAGAAAAACCCAGAAATGATGCATTAGCAAATAGCTCATGCCTCTTGATTAATTTTCCACTCTGTATTTTAAAATACACATTCAGCTTGGTAAATTCCAGTAAAATATCACATACATCATGAGTCAATAACACAAGAGTGCCAATATTGTGATATCTGAAAAAGAAAGAAAGAAAAAAAAAGTGTTAACACAAGACCACATGTAGCATCACTACTTTATGGGGGGGGGGGGAATTGAATATATTTTTAAATACGGAGGTACTTGCAGTCAACCATTAATTTATTATACAACCTAGTAATAAGCTAAGAATTTTAGTCTCTAATTTTTTAACTTTTTTTAATCTTAATATTGAATTCAGTTTAAATTTCTTTGGGATGAATTATTTGCCAGGTTTTTTTTTACTTAATTTTGTCATGCATTGTAAATCCCAGTTTTAAAACTAAGCTTTAAATACTTAATTCAAGCTTTTATAAATAAACAAGCACTGAATACAATTCTACAAAAAATATTAATGTACAACAAACAGTAAAATTAGGGCAAGGTTACCATTAAATAACCCACTGTTAGTTAAAAGACAACTGTTTTATAATAATATAAATAAAATTAGAAATGTGTAAAATTATCAGTCAATAATGATGCTTTAACTTATTTTCATTTGAAAAAATCTCATCCGTTTTGTTTCTTTTTTGTTGCAAGTCAAGCAATCAACATTTAAATAAATTATGTTAATCAACGTTTGAATAAAAGAGAACTATTTTATTTAAATAATCTAGTTTAATGGATATACATGTCAATTTAAAGTACTACGAAATTGACTTGAAATTAAATACTAGATTTTGCTGCAGTAATCTGCATTTCCATAAGTACTTCTTATAATAATTGATTCTTTTAAAGATATTGCTCAGTTTTGAGTTGTTCGCAAAAAGAAGTTAAAACAGAGATGATGATCAAACAAATCGGAAGTAAACAAGTTTCAATGTATATGTTCAAATGTTGGCCAGGACTTTTCTAGCGAGTTCAAAATTATTTTTCTAATCATAAAACAAAAACATTCTTTAGAATAAATTTTTGTACTTTAACTAAAACTGTTTCAGAAGATTAAGAGCAAGCTGTAACTGTACACAGAGGGCAAGTTAACTAGTGAAGCAGACATGAGGCTGAGTAGCGGTTGATAGATTAATGGTGAAGTTTTGGACTCTTTTAAAAACTCTACAATTACATAAATTATAGTGTTCATTTTTCATTACTAAATACACTACCTGTCCGAAAATGTAAAATTATGCTACAAATTGTCAATATTGACTAATTTATCAAAGCTGCATTGGTATTCAGTTAAAATATCAAATTCAACAAATGCAGTATGAGTAGTAAGGAGGTTAACAACAACAAATTAAAGCAGCACATAAAGTGAGATATAGTAAGATTAGTATGCACTTCAAAAATACAACTGCTTAGAGGTGGATTCTCAGGATTGTAGCTTCCTTACACCTTAAAAATCACCAAAAATTTATTAGAGCTCGAGATTGTAGAATTATTTTAGCCAATCAATCCTACTTAAATTGGTAACCTTCTGGTCCACAATTTCCGAGGTATTTTCATACAAAATTGTGCCAATTATTTCAGCTCATCATACAGCAATCTTATTAAAGTCTTCCACTTCTTTGGATAGTGGTATAATTTTTTGTAGCTGATTTTGGAGTCTTTCTGCTTCAGAGTTGCTTGGAAAAGCATTTGCACCTTTAAATAGCCATTTGTATTCTTGTCTATACAGGCCAAACAATTCAATTTTTTTTAGCTAGATGTGGTCTGGTCCTATCGTTCTATCAAGAGGAGTAGCCAAATCATCGCATATATAGAATACTGACAAAAACAGTTACAGGAATCTATATTGGGAAAAGGAAATGATTTAAAATGTCAGTAACATGAGTGGCAAAACCAGTCGATAAGGCACTTTTACAAAAACAAAAAAAAGTGCATTCCAAGAAATTGGATGAATGGAAACATTCCAAGGAAATAGGAGAAAATTGAGAATAAAATCAGAGTTTTGCTGCATTTAAAAAACTAAAATATCGAAATGCAAAAAAATTACGATACTGCTCAAGGACGCAGATGAAAAATCTATACTGCTCCCTAACTTTTTCCTTGATACTTCCAAATTTAAAATATACGAAAAGTCAGAAATTTCAGCTTCTATGTATTAAAACTACTTTACTAAACATATAAACACTTTAACCGATTGGTTAGTCACATGAGACCAACACAGCCTATTTCCTCATACTCGTTCGTCTTAAACGTCCAATTCTGCAGTCAAAATATTAAGCTTTTACAACAATTCAAAATTGAATTGACTATTGATGAAAGGCCTCATGCACATTTCCCAATATTGTTTAACAATCAATAATATTTTTATACAGTATATTTTCTTAAAATTTACAAATTGTAACTAAAGGTAGATATTACACACTTTTCTCCACAATTTCAAAATCTGAATATTTTAGATTAAAAAAAATTGCTCAATGTTACTACCCTAGTAATAAATTTAATCACAATCAAAGAACTAAAATACCACTTGAATATCATTCTTCTATCAATAATGCAAGCATTACTGTAGAAATGTGTGTTTTGAGAGAGTGTGCCTACCTGAGGGAGTAAGATATAGAGATGAGGGAGAGAGTGAGCACATGATGGATCATCATGACTAGAGAGTCCTTTCTCCAGGTGTCCAGGAAGAGAGTGGCATACAAAGAGTGTAGATAGAAACCACACTGTGTCATGTACATCAGGTAGATGTCAGCAGGAGGGTCATCCTCCAAATTCCACCCTACAAATAATCTATCAAATTCACTGACATGAAGGTTTTGAACAGGCTAGTAAGCAAAAAGGGTTCCAATGTTGTTGTTTTTTAGTTTACAAATGGATTCATGGAAATTAATATTCCCCTAACGTTTGTTATCAGAATTAGACAGAATATAATTTTAATGTTATTTCAATGCAAGACATAAAAAGCTAAATATTACATTTTCAAGCTTGTACTAGTATTAAATAATCTTTTTCTGAATACCATATTTTTTTTCTTGAATGATAATTTAATAAAATAAGGAAAAAAAAATTAATAAAATGTTTTACTTGTATGCATCTAACATTTAATTCTGGCATTTAGTATTTTTGATCGTATAGAATACAAGAATATAAATTCTGGCAATTTTATTTTGGCCTGAAACAATTTTATGCTTCCACAAATCAAATTCCACACAAGTTCTTGTTAAAAATATATTGGTCTAAAAGTTTAAAATAGCCTAAAAATAACCATTTTTTTATTTTTTTAAAAAAAACTTTAAATCTAAATTTCCAAGATCGTTACACATAAAGCACAATCCCAAAATATTTCTAACAAAATCAGCATCTTCTTAGATCAAAGACTTCCGAGTTTACTAATGCCTTGTGACCAATAACTTCAAAATCAAAATTTATCCAAATGTGCTTCAACTTTCTACAACACAAACTCAGTTAAATGTAAAAGTACTTACCTTCCCACACAGTACTGGGCTTCTGGTAGAAAGTGTACCTTCCACTCAGTATTACCACATATACAGAATAGCTCCAAGCAAAAAAGTAATACAGAAACTTCCATGCACTCTCTGGCATTTTCCTCTGATTGGTCGGGGTGAGCGCATAGTACTTGGCTAAAGGCTGAAACAAGTCATCTAAATTAAACATCATTTTACACATTGTAAAATAAATTCTACACTATTTTGATTCTCAATAATCTGCTTCCATTTTATTTTTAATAAAGCAAATACCCGAATGGGACAGTACAAATAAGACTCATTCAAGAAATTAAGAAAAATATTTTTTTGAAGAAAAAAAAAATAGTTACATGATTTCAGAGATATTTAGGATAATGCCATATGAACCTTTTCCTTTCAACTACAGTTTGTAGTTGAACCTTTCCTTTCAAACTACAGATTGCAGTTGAATATTTCCTTTCAACTACAATTTGCAGTTGAACATTTCCTTTCAACTGCAGTTTGCAGTTGAACATTTCCAATTGTGCCACTTTTGCACATGCTTAGTACAGTAGAAATTGTGGTCTGGTATTAAATTTTGACATGGTAAAATTTGGAAAATGAAAAAATCTAGCACACATTTTATGATATCATACTAGCAACTTTACTTACCTACTACTTTATAACCCTATATATAATCCAACAGCATATCAACTAACATTATATACTCCAAAACCAACTCAAATACATAAACACAAACCAACTAAATATACAAATACCTTGGCATAACACACAAACCAACTCCATAAGATCACACTTTTGCAGAATAAATGGCATTTGAAGTTGCACTATTTAAAATATCAGCTGAAAACTCTTATCCGAAAGATTTGTGCTGACTGCATTACAACTACAACAATTTTCAATGGAACAGTTGATGAGCAGATGACAGCTATTAGTAGGATAACAATTCAACAAAAAAAATTATTTTGATGTCACAGCAGGTGCTAAATTACCAAATGTATTCTCTTACTTTTACATAACTCCTTTATATCTTTACATTGATATTTTTTACATACACCACATCATATCAATATCTTTTTCTTTTGGAATATTCAAGAACTTTATTCTGATTTGTCCACAGTTACTAGGGCACCATTAAAATTTATAAAAAAAACCTTTTACTTTTAACACATGGGCAAAAACATACACTTAAGTATAAAAAGAAGAAATTGAATGATATTGAAGCACATATTACTAAGACAAAATTTGAGCTCCCAGACCAAATATATCTACAGATGGTAGCAAGTTTCACACAATTTTCATTTATTTTCAGGGTTTTTTTTTTTGAAAAAAATACTTATTTTATGAACATTTTAAAGCTATGGATAAGCAAAGCTTAATATGCATACTAAACTGAAATGAGAGAAAAAAAAACAGGAATGAACAAAGTTTTTGGAATCTATGGAAAGAACCTCTGTTTTAACCAACCTAACTTCTAGCAGGATACAAGCTACCAATATTTGATCCCAATTATTACCAAAATTAAGAAAATTTGATCCCATTTATACAAACATACATAGGGAGACTCGTATCTGTTGCACATTGCAAAATGCTATCGACATGGACACCACCATGGAAGGGCAAAAGGGTGTACTTGCTGCACCCTGTCTAGAGACAATTAAAAATAAGAAGAAAAAACGGAACAATTCATGAAAAAAATACATAATACAGACTTTAAATTATTTCAGGGCATAACTGTCAATATTTTTTAAGGAAACAATTTTAACATTGTAAACAATCATTGTTTGTACAAAAAGTTTAGCTATTTTATCTTTTCAATTTACTGGCATAATTCAGTCATGGAACACAAATAACATTTTTAAATAATCATTGTACAAAAAGTTTAGCTGTTTTAGATTTTGGATTTATGTGCGTGATTCCCTCACTTTATTCAAATGATGCTTAAAATTTCTCATGTCCTTAAAAGCAAACCTATTTATGTAATTTGCAGTTGTTATACTTTCTAAATTAGCAGTCTTCTTAGAAGCAAATTTGATTCCTGTTCCTGCTAATATTGCAGAGATGCGATATTCGTTCGTCGAAGCTCAGTAGCAAAATCAATTATGGGTTCTTTAATAATTTTAAATACAGTATTTGTCTTTATTTAGAAGTTGCTTTAAGCATCAGAACTTGGCTTTCCCTTTCCAACTATTTTTGAAAAAAGTTGCCAGTTTTTTTTTTTTTTTTTTTTTGGTTCTTTTGCAAGAATTAAATTTCATAGAAAACAAGTTACAAATTTCAGAGTACACTTATCTTGTCTTGTTAATAAAATGATAAGAAATGGGCATTGATACAAGATATGATTACAATCAACAATAACTTTGAGATAACATCCAACAATATATGAAGCAGGTAGGTCTACTGTTCTTACTTGCATAATGAATCACAAATAAATAAAATTCTTAAATTGGAATAGCATAACATAGAAAAGGGAAAAGGAGAATCGCTCACTCTTACAGATTAAGAACATTTACTTAGCTGTATGCACACCTTAAGATCCGAGATAACTACAACAAAAGATATAATTGGATTTTCACCGCCTTCTTTGTGAACAGAAAACCTTACAAAACCAACTGTTTACCTTACAAAAGTTGCATAATTTAATCCATTGACGGTCATGCATGTATATACTATACGTCATAGGATCCCCAGTTTTTCCAGCAATACACAACATTTTTAAATAAATAAAATTTAAAATAAAATACTTTTTAGATATTTTTATTAGGATGAAAGTCTATAACCTATCTAAAACAAAACAAATAAAAATTAATTTTAAAAATTTATGTATTTGAATACGAAATATTATTTAAAAATTACTGCAGAGAAAACAACTGGGGAATTTCGCCCATTCCCATGACCGTCAGTGGGTTAAAGAAACAATTTATAAATGTGAGCTGTATCTAAAAAGTTGGGCCTTTTCACTTAATTCCATTGCGATTAAATAGAATTTAAAAATTATGTTTAATCAATAACTTATAATACAGTATATTATAAGAAAAAAATTGTCAAGAAGGTTTTGAATTAAACAGTAAATTCACAAATACCTTACTTTTCATCTACACTCGCATGAAATTTTTGGTGAGGACATTTATGTACGCATTAAGGAAATATTTTTCTATAATGATACTTGAAAAGTAATACAAGTTCCACTAAACTGTGTGCATGAGCAAAATTTAAATCATAATCTAAAAAATGTAATCACACATACAAGCGAATTACAAGCAATTAAAACTTAGCTAAGAAATGGGAATGAAACATGCAATATCTTAACATAGAAATAATAAATTTACTGAAGAAGTAAGAAATACTGTATTCTTTCTATCCTAATAAATAAAATTATAGTTCACCACACGTAACATTTTATAAAGATATCAGAAATAACTAGAGGAAAAGAAATGAACACATGTTTTTATTAAATAGTACATGACCAAAAAAAATTTATTAGCATTGAACTGTCAGCAAAGAATTATAAGAATTGCTATTTATGAGATATTTCATTGACACAACATGTAAACCAAAAAAAAAAGTCTTGGGGAGTTTTAAACATTTTTTTTTTAAACATTTAGATGTATTTTTACAATTTTATTGGAATAAAAAAATTTGCAATATAATTTGAGTGTTGTTGTTTCGGAGTTATGATTTTTTTTTTTTTAATATTCCTTTCATACAAATTTGAAAAGTTACTCTTTGTTAATTAGCATTGAAATTCATGCCATTCAAGCATTTCAAATATAATAATTTAAAAAGGCTCACGATATTATGTTTCAGAAAAAAATATTAATTTCTTTACCTTCTTGTTCATGGGCAACAAACAGGTATTGCTTTAGAAATGTGCAAAACTATTAAATAATATTGTTTTAAATAATATTTCATTAAAGAATTTAATTTTGGTGGTGATTACATCCAATGTACAGATCAATATTTAGGCACTTAAGTAACAATTTATCAAATAATGGCCACACAAATTTTAATAATCTTACATTCAGCAAAATATTTTTTACGAGATTTAATTTAGGTGGTAAATAACTTACATTCAATGTACAGATCAATATTTAGGCACTAAAGTATCAATTTATCGAAGATTGGCCACACAAATTTTATTAATCTTACATTCAGCACATTAATTTTTTTACGAGATTTAAGGTATGTTTAAATTAGTACTATTAGTGATGAAATAAAAAACGAAAAGCTTTCCTAAATTGAAATATACATGTATACAAAACTTAGAAACAACGGAAAGAACTTTGCAAGTGAATAGATTCAATTTCATTACAGTTTTGTTTACATTTTAAACAATCTGTCAACGAAATATTGAAAACCGAAAACCGGCAACGTAAGTTTTTATAGTGATCATAATAATTATATAATAAATGACATCAATTACAAAACAGCTAAAAAAATAATCAAATTATAGAAATCGAAACTAAATTATAGAAGAAAGTAAGTAAATATTAACAGAGTTTATGAACTATAATTACTAATTTATAGCCCATCCCATACTTCCAAATTACTCATAACAATTCGCGTAATAAACTAAATGAGTAAATTAACTGCTGCAACATTCATAAAACAAGAATTGAACTAAATCTGTTTCAAATAATAAAAAATAAAAGTTGAGATCATTCACCTTGAAAATCTTCTCTGAAGTTAGGTGCCGAAAAACAGTCCATATTATTGACAGTAAAATGACAAATAATATGTCGTTTGTAGTAAAATTGTAATACCGCCATGTGGATTCCGCTGGACTGGATTCATTTTTCTTTACGAGTGATTCTTGATATAAATTAACCACAAATTTCTGAATGCTGTCCGCTAATTCGGAATAAGTTGGAAAGTCCTCCCAGTCGGTATTAGCAGCCATGACAGCTTCAATGAAACTTCGTTTCGTTACTGAGAACAAGAAGCCGACCAGAGCATTTCATTAGTCAACACTGTATCGCGTGGTTTGGAGAGAATGAATGACTCACTCGCCACCTATGAATGCGCGTCGAGGCTTAAACTGTAGCTGTAGCTGATTCTGAGTTTGGTTTTTTATTTGAGAAAACTGCACTTTGAGAAGTATAATGTAGTCCGAAACAAAGCCTTATAATTTAGAAGAATACATGACTTTGACAACCTATTCTGATTACGAAGGTACCGTAGCAGTCATATTCACTTTAAGATGAAATAGTGTTCATAACAAATATATAATCAATAAACACAGCCCTTCCCAACTTTATACAAATCTTTGACATCAACTCTGCGGTCAAGATCGCTTTTGCATTCTGAATGGTTAAGTGAGGACTGTGAACTCAATTGCGAATGCATTTGGTTGGACTCCAACTGGTCGTATTGCAGCATTCGCAAAATACTTATCACCTCATTTGCAATCAAGCATAACCATTTGGTGCAGTCATATTGGTAAATTTTAGGTTATCTTTTCCTCTTTTTTTTTTTTTTTTTTTTTTTTTTTTTTTTACAAACATATACCTACTCATTAGAACTTTATCTCTGAGGTTCAACACAAATTCTATGATGAATTATGGCATATCCAGCTTTTTAACCTTTTAAGATGACCATATTTCGATTAAGCCTTTAGTAGGCAGTCGTAAATTGCAAATGGACCAGTCGTAAAACGCAAAAAAAAAAAAAAAAAAAAAAAAAAAAAAAGGAATTGAGTTAAACAATTATATTGTTACAGACAGGGACAGTTTCGGACGTTAATCAAATGGGGAAGATGATTATGGTCATGGTTTTTTATAGTGGTAAATGAACGAATATATTAAAGATGGACGAAGGATCATAAATTTTTTCAATTTAGTAGGAATTAAAATCTTCGTATTCCAAACATTCTTGTTAATTTCAGTAGTTATTCTAATGCTTTCAAAAATTCTATTTGACTTAATTTCTATTCTAGAATAAAAAAAAATAAAAAATACTTCCCATATAAATACAACATGATTTAAAGATAATTACAATCGGGAAAATGCGATAAAACCCGCTTTGGCTCAAAGCACAGACATCCTCGTATTGAAGAGTCTGGTTTTTCTCTCTCTATGTATTTCTTATTCAACCTAACCTAATAATAAAATACCTAATAATTTCTTTAACGTTTTTCTAAAAAAAAAATATATTTAAAAAAAAAAAATGTCATCGTAATAATTGTTTTTCCATCCCGAAATTTTATCTCAGATTGAATAAATACATACATTCTGCTGTACCTTAAAGCCAAATAAACCTAAGCACACATTTGACAAAAATTTTTATTCAGATTATGTCTTAGGGAGCGATAATCTCAATTCTCTAAAGTTTAACTTTTTTTAGCCACAACATCTGTCGGAATAAGGGAGACTGTCCTACTTCTCCTTACTCATAACTCTCCTTGACTATAGGTAAAGTCTCCTCTATTAATTATGATTTTTCAATGAGGGTCATGTTTGTCTTTAAATTGCCACTGTGTTTCAGGCCCGTGATGGTCCGGGGGGGAAATGGAACGTGTCCCCCTGCGCCCTCTGCTTAATTTGTCTTTGGCGCCCTTATGTCAACGAAAGAAACGTGCCATATATATCTTCTTATGGAAAGCATATCAGCAAGTCTAAAAAAAGCTGTGAAGTACTCAGTATAAATGGTCACAACAATAGAAATTTCTGGCAAAGATCAGTGGTCCACTATTTGGAAAATCATAAAGTGTTTGAAAAACTGTTAGATTTAAAGTGTGTCGCATCATCAACTAAGGCTGAGGGTACTTCATTAAGTAAAACTCGTAAAGAAATGGATATACCTATCAAATTTTGCGTGTCAAATGCCTTTGATGGTGTTTCAAATATGAGGGGACTCTACAATGGTCATACTGCCAAACTATCAGCTATAACTATCAGGCAAAATATAGACTATGTATTAAATTTAGTGCTCTCAGGTACTGCCCATCACTATATCCTTTTCCAGTCTGCTTCAAGAAATACAAGCTTACTTAAAGGAAACGTTGAAGAGAAAGCAAAAATACACAGAAGAAATTCCAGCTTATAAGATGGAAGCTTTCGGAGCTACTCTTTGGCTATGCCAGTGTTAAGATATTTGGAAAAATTGATGACTGGACATCACAGTCAGAAAATGCCCAGTTTTAACCAGCTAAATATATTTCTTCAAGCCAATCGTGAATTTATTTAAGATATATCCATCTATGGATTTTAATGCAAAGTCAGAAATGATGCAGTAGCTCTTCTCCAAAAATTCTCTAGTTTGAAAAAATAATGACGGTTATGGTTTTTTTTCCAAATTTTTAAGGTTACAACACCACTATCTGACTATCTGCAAACAAAAAACCTGATTAACTCTCAAGCATGGAGGTTGATTGAGTTAGCTGTTTCACAACTCAAAGCTGTTCAAAACTGAATTAATGATTAACTGTGAGTGAAGCTAAGACCTTCGTATAGAAGTTTACAGTAAAGATTGAACATTCTCCAGACACAGGATTCATGAAAGCCTTAACCATTTAAAGCTGATTTTAAAAGAAAACGATAAAGAAAAATCAAGAAGATGACATAGGAAGTGCGTGATGACAAAAAAAGTTCAATCTTCAACTGAAAATGAATTTGAAGTTTATGTATTCAATTGTATTGTGGATACAGTTATCGAAACAATACAAAATAGGTTTGTGAAATACAAAAATCTGTACCTGGACATGGGTTTGTTTGATCCAAAAAGGTTTATTCAAACTGAACCTAACGAACTTCCAACAAATGGGCTGAGAAAGATTTGTGAGTTGATTCCTTCACTAGATAAGGGAAAAGTTAAGGAAGAAATAATTTCTTTTGCAAATGTTTGGCCTAGCATATGTCGGAAATCTGTGGATGAAGATTACAAGATTGATGCGTTTAAAAGAAACTGAATATGACCAGTGTGACCAACACCCTGAAGAAAATTTAACGAGGTCGAAGAAGCCAGAGTGTTTACACCATACAATGATAAATATTTGTATAGTACTTGTATCAAATGTGCATTTGGAGTGATTGATAAGTACAACATGTATACGCATAGTCTCCCGTTTACAGAACTTTATAAAGTTTACCAGCATTTATTCACTATTCCACTGACACAGGTCAGCTGTGAAAGAGTTTTCTCCAAATTAAAAGTTGTAAAAAGTAGACTGAGGGCATCCACTACCAATGAAACTCTCGAAAAGTTTGTCTTGATGCACGCTGAGAGAGAGATTTCTCCAACCTAATTTCCTAATAAACAAACTATTACTAAAGTTAATCGAGTTCAGAAATGAGGAGACTGCTCATTCTATAACTCAAAAGTTCTAGCCTATGCCAACATTATGTTTAGTGCTCATTAAGACAATGAATCAACTTTTTTTTTTATCTAAACAATCTACCAATTTTTATGTCTAAAAACTATTAAAACTGTTTGTGTTGTAAAAGTACCTCTAAAAAATACTATTTATAATTTATATAAGTACATGTACTTGTTTTCAAAAACACTTAAACTTTTTATAATCTAAATTTTTTTCCAGCTGCTTTATGCCACTCATGGGTTAAAATGTAAAAGGGCCATATAGATTAATATGTTTAAGAGTATCTGGTTAGAGATTTTGAATTTAAAAAAAAAAAAAAAATAGATTTCGAGGTATATTTAATGCATCACCAACAATATTTACGAAAATGAATAAAAATACTGAGTAATAGCTTAAATAAAACTACTGAAATAGTGTAGCTTAAATGAAATGAAAAATCGATTTTTTGATCATTTTTATTCACCCTTCAAGTTTGTTTGAACTTTTAAGTGTTTCGGTGCAAACGTATACTATTTTAATTAAAATTTTTTTTTAATTATTATGCAAGAAAAGACTACTCGTTTCATTAATCAAGGACTTAGAACTATGCTAAGTTTTTCGTTTATTATATAGATTATAGTTTGTACATAAATTGTCGTTAAACAAAATGCCATTATTTTATTAACAACAAAAAGTTTTGTTTATGGAGATTAAAATGGATTGCGTGATGGCTTTATAAAGACGCCCTCATCACTTTTTGTCCACCGCCATCCCAAGGCACCCAGCCTGCTGTGTTTTCAACAAAAGTTTAGGTAAATGGCTGGAGCAATTTTTCTCATTTACCATAAGGAAAAACCATAGTCTGTTTACCAATTTAATTATTTCTAATATACCTGTTTGTTCAATAAAAGTTTCAATAACTTGAATGATGATTGCATAATTCGAATAAGATTTGGTGTACAACAAAAGTATAAAGATCCAAAAGACATTAAACAAATATATATATATATATATATATATATATATATATATATATATATATATAAGTAAAATTTTATCTATGGAACTTTTCAATTTTTAATTTTTTTTTTTTTAATATTTAATAGTAATAGAATGGGTTGGTTGCATTCCTTTAGCTATGCATATTGGGTAAACACAACACTTTACTATTTCACATCAAAATTTTCTATCATATCAATTAACACCGTATAAGCCTATACAATTAAAAATGGTTGGAAGACAAACCAGAGAAAACGTAAAGGCGTCCAACCAGGGAACATTAACATGTGACAATAACTACAGATAAAATTAACACAGTTTTATTCTATACCGCTACACATGCAAGAGATCAGAGTGAACTACTCAAAATTTGTAAATAATAACACGGATGGGTACGATCCTACAGTGGTTAGTGGCACTACCCCACATCAAAAATGTAAGTGTATCAAATTGACTTATGTTTAATACTAAACCAAATTGGCCTGAAATATTACTTTTTTTTTTGCTCAGAAAATGTTCAGTTTCTTGGGTACCTAAATTAGACCAATGAGAAAATAATATTATTTAATTTAGAAGATGTTAGTAAGTTTAAACTTTAAAAGCTTATGTTTAAAAGTAATTGGTGACACCAAAATTCTATATACATTAAAAAATGTATGAGTATTTTTAAATTTCTGGATAGTGACTGTTTATTCAGAAATTGATCTGTTGATCCAAGACCCGATGAGAAATAATGCGATTTTTGTATTAAAATTCCTATAAAACTTCAAAAAGTCTTAGTATATTTTCTTTAGTCACCCGCATATTCCTTTTGGTTCGGAAACCGTTGCAAGCGGGTAGTATATAGGGACCATATATTAAAGGTTTGGAATTTAATATATTTAATTTTAAATCGATTATTTTAGAAAATCGAAAATATAGAATTATTTAGTCAAATAAATTCTGTGAGCAATAAAAAAAGTTAGAAAAATCAAAATATAAAAATATACCTCTGTAGGGCAGCTTTCCATTTTGCTTTGAAACTTAGGAATTGTTTTACCAGATATAAAAAAAATAATGGAGCTATACTAATTTTTTTTATCCTATAACAAACATTTATAAGATAGCTAATAAAAACTTAAAAACAATATAAATCAAAAATATAATTATTATTATTTTCTTTCAAATTTTGTTATTAATCTTTCGTTACCTTGTTGCTAAAATATATATGTTTATATATATTAAGTATATACCTGTTAAAAAAATATTTGTGTTTTGAAATAATACTTTGGAAGATACTGCGTCCAAAAAAATTGCATTAGATCTTAACTATCAAGCTAAGCACACTGCACAAAGATCATTTACATTTTTTAGCCAAGCTGAGTGATCACAAGCCGGTGGCTCTCAATTTGTTCAACATAAGGGTGAAGTATAAGTAGTACAAATAAGTCCCCAGGAACACAAATACGCTGGCCAATATCTCCCAACACTGGCCAATCTACCTTTATAAACTGGCCAATCTCGCACAGCTGGGTAATATATAATGGAAGTTTTGAATTGATGCATAGTTTTAAAATAGAAATATAGTAATATAAGAAAAGACTGAAGGGTAAAAAGCATGTTTTGTAATAGTTTTGACTTGTTTATTTTAAAAAAATCGTGAAATTTTGAAAAGATTTTCGAGTTTCGGCATGGATTGATCAATAAGACAAAAAGAACTTCAAAAAGGTTAATAGGATAATAATTAATAGACAAAAATGTATTGTTTAAAGTAAATATAGAACTTAAATTCAGAAATAAAAAATTGGTCAAAATAAATTTTAAAAAACATAAAATTACGTATAGTCATTTTTATTGATGGCTCAATTAAGTAGTGTAGTGTTTCTTAGTGTTTGTCTGAATATCCACTTCTATATTTTATAGTATTGTATCAGATTAAACCTTGCAGACAGGCAGACAACGCCTGCAAAACTTTCACTTGGAAATATGCTTTATTAAAATTTTATCTTGAATTTCATCTTATATGTTTCGTACAGTAATGTTTAAAAACCAATGCTTCAGCATGACACTTGAGATTTAAACCCGAATGATTCTGAAGATTTTAATCCAATTTTTTTTTTTTTTTTTATATAGCATTTTTGTTTGTCATAATTGTAAATTTACTTGTTGCACAACATATTTTAAAAAGTTCATCGTATCCCCTTTATTTCTAATAATTACTTTATTAGTTTTCCTTTATTTTAATTAATTATACTTTTTATTTGATATTTCTAACTTACTTGTATTATTATCTCTATCAATCTATACATTTAGGATAGCAAATTCTATCCCAAATATTCGTGTTATCCTACAATTATCGAGATTATCCTACTAGAACCTACAACCTATCCTTCAACAGCCTACTTGCCGACCAAACGGTATAGTGGTTAGCATGCTAGCTTCTAGACCGCGAGGTTGCGGGTTCGAGTCCCGTATTAGGCATGGATGTTTGTAAATGTATGTTGGCTTGTTTAATGACGAATGTTTCGGCGCATTATAGCCCTCGTGTTGCTGACGGCGCCAGATAATCTGAATACAACAACCCAATTGAATTCACTATATCCATAGGCAAACAATTCCATTCACCAGTCTCCCTATTGTTGAAATAATGTGTTCTCCTTTCTGCATTAAACTGTGATTTAAACAATTTAAAACCATGGAACCCTCATTCTATTATTTGTAATCAATTCCAAACTCCCAGTCTCGTTCTATTTAATAATTTTGAATACATGAATAAAATCTCCTCTAGATCCTCTCTTCAGCAGCGTGTACATATTCCATTTTCTTAATCTATATCATTACCGTAAAATGGGGTGAATCGGAACACTTTTCAACTTTCAAAGTAATAATCGGTTGTAATAAGATCGTTAAGGAACATATTTTTGACATAGAAACTTGGGTCTTACCTTCTTCTTTGAGAATCAACCCAAAAAAATTTGTAAACACTAGGACTTTAATTTATTTTTAACTTTTTCATGGTGTTCCGATTCACCCCGCAGAAAGGGGTGAATCGGAACACTCGTTACAATTTATGTCTGATCTTATTTAAATGTTTACAGGGTGGCAAAAAACAAATAATAATGCATTGTGGTAAATAGGAACACAAAATTATCATAAAAAATCATTTAATATGCGGAATAAAATTTGTGTTTGTCAATTATTGTTAAAACAAATCATATGTTTGAAAGCGTATCAACTCTTATATAACTCTCCTATAACTCATCCAAATAGTCATTAAAATTAAAAATTGCTTTTTAATCTACTTTATGTTTGCGTGTCGTATGACTCCAAATTCTTTAAAATATCATGAAAAAGGAGAAAAGCATCCTCATTTGTTTCACAAAATCTCTTCGTTCATAAGCGCTTTTTGTAAAACACACTTATATAGCAATAATGTTGTGGGTGTAAAACTTTTCTCACATAGAGTCTTCATACATTTTTCCATATAACTTAAAGATAACGAAGTCATTTAGAGAAAAAAAACCTGGAACAATCGGGTTTTCTGCCATGCGGAAACTAGGCTCCTCGTCTGACATTTATTCAAGCCTGCAATCTTGATTATTGTCATGAAGGGAGTAATTAGACTCTTCTTCAGTCGTTGAATCTAGTGTGGAACATAATCTTGCCAAAAATAGCTTTTTAAAATCACTTTTCAAGTGTTCCGATTCACCCCGCAAATCTCAAAATCGAGACGAGGCAAAACATAAAAATTCGTAAAATAAAAAGTTTTTAAAACCAAGTTAAATTAAGTATGGCATGCTGTTGTGGATGTTTATACTTATCTAAAAATATATTAGTTTAGTCTATAACTGGTACATGTTATTAATTACGGGATAAGTTTTGGAGAGGTTAAAACTCATTGGATTGTATGCACGCTGTTTCAAAATTATTTTTTTTTTTAAAGGACAGTGTTGAAAACCCCATAATATATGCTCCAAGATAAAAAACATGTTAACCAAATGAAAAATATATAATATTTTAATAAAACTACTTTATTTGTATAAAATAATAATTTCTTTGTAATTTCATGATGTTTCGTTCCGATTCACCCCGCTGTTCCTATTCACCCCATTTTACGGTATATTCGAATGTCGCAAAACCCGAATCAAACTGAGAAAACCTTTTCCAAGCTTTTGAAAACTGAAAAGTAAAATTAAATTACATTACCACAACATATTGTTTAAATAAAAGAGCCTACTCTTTAACCGGGTATAATTGTAATTTTCTATTCTGACTATCTAAATTTATTTAACTTCAATACCATTACACTTGCACCCCCTTATACCAATCGACTCTTGTAAGTTCAACTTCTAAAGGTCACACGAAAAGTTATACGTGAACCAGAATTTTCGTAATATGATTAACCAAAACAGAGAAAATCAAAGTAATCTCCTTACAAGTTTTCTGCTGTCTATGTTCTTTTTAATTTCATGTTCGAGATCCCCGAGAAAAGAGTCCCTTTATCCACCAAGCTGCCTGAAAAGTTTGTGTCATTTGGGGGGGGGGGGGGGACAAAGTTTTCAAAGTCAATCTAAGACCAAAAGAGCATCTTAATCAGAATTGATTGTTTTGAAATATTATTGAAATGTTCTTCAGAATAGCCAAGTATTAAAGAGCACTTGGTTCATTATGTTTTAACTGTTATCTAAGTATTTCATTCTTATGAACGGAATTTATAAAAATATGCTTTAGTGTTAAATTTTAATACAGTCAAACCCCGTTAACTCGAAGTGACGAGGCCTCCGAAATTGTTCACGTGAACCTAATTTCATGTTAACGAATAAATTAACGTTAAGTTTTAAGTACGGAGAACTGCTTTTACTTCGCGTTAAACAGGATTTCGTGTTAAGCGATTTCGCGTTAACGGGGTTTGACTGTACATGAAACCATATTCAAGGGTCTAAATTCGCTCCTGTTTTGGGTTTATATATTTATTACTAAATTTATTTAGAGAAGCGATGGTGGAATTTTGATGAGATAGAAAAACGGATAATATTCAACTTCAAAAGGGTGCATGCACATGGTGATTATTTTATTTTTACCCCGTAAGCTGCTATCAAGTAGGGTAACTGAGAAACGTCGAATTTGGAGAGAAAAAAAAGGCATTACTATGTAATAATATGTGTTTAAAAGTAAGAAAGTTTTAATTTATTCACTGACTTGCTGCATTAACTTAAAGATAATTTTTGTTTCTTTTAACTAAGACAAATTTGAAAGAAAAAGATTTTTTGGTGTTTGTACAACTTTTTCCTTGTCTGGTTGTTTGAGTAGACAATATTCAGCAGTTCTTAATCGAAAAACACTGAACATTCTAAAATCAAAGTAAAAAAGATCGCTAAGGTGCATCTTGTTGATAAGAATCGTTTTTCAATTTCAGCTCAATACGCATTTTCATGCTATTTATAGAAATACATTTTTACTAATGAATTGGTGTTTCATAAACCATTTCCACTTATATTTGATTGAAAATGCATTTCAAATATCTCGTTAAAAGATTCATAATTTTATATTTATTAAAAGCGTTTTAAAAACATGAAAGAGGTTAAATACAGTTTTGAAAAACAAAATCATCGAGATGTCTAGATACCCCGTCAACCTAAGTCAATCATAGATAAGATAAAATGTTATCTGAGTTGCGAGGTTTGGTTACTGAAAAGTTTTATGCGCATTTTCTCTTAATTTAGTCTTTATGCTTCATACATGCGTTTTAAAATAATTTCTATTTAATACTTGAAATGCTTCGTACAATCATTAAATATTAATCTTATTCTAAAGAATATTTTTTGTGAGTGCGTTAAATATCTTTAGATCATGAATATTTTTATTTTTTTCGTTGAAAAAGAAAAATTTATTTCAATATAAATCAAAATTGCAAGATAAATTCGCTCATCTGCATCATTTGAAAGTTTAGATAAATGTTTTTAAGGTTGGAGATACACTGCGGTTACGTTTATATATGAAATAAGATAAAATGTTACTTACATTATTGATTGACTTCGGATTGATTAATATGAATGCGTATGTTATTTTATGCTTACTCTCCTTCAAAATTATCCTCATTAATTGAAATGATTGATTTTACTAAATCAATGCTCATTATACTTATCCTTCCTGCATTGGTAAATCTCCAATTAAAGGAATGGTTAGTTGTTTTCAGATTATCTGGCGCCGTCAGCAACACGTGGGCTATAATGCACCGAAACATTCGTCATTAGACAAGCCCACATACATTTACAAATACCCATGCCTTACACGGGACTCGAACCCGCAACCTCGCTGTCTAGAAGCTAGCACGCTAACCACTATATCGTATGATCGGCCAATTAAAGGAATGAAACATCGCAATATGAAAGAAACCAAGACTAAAATAGTGCTAAATTTTAAAAGGTTTTCAGAAATTGAATTCAGGTAATACTATTTAAATTTTGTTGTAATACCTAATTTTGAAGCATGAATAAGGTTGATATTCTCGTAAAACATAAACGAGACAGATTTTGAAAGCATTACAAATCACAATTTTTGACTTTCTGTCTCATGCATTAATACTCATTCTACATAAGCTTATTTCATGAACTAATAAGCATATAAGAATGCAATTTTATGCATATTATTTTATAATCGAAAACGTAATCGATGTCTGCATTAAAAAGCTGGTATACGTTGGTTTCTAAACAATATTGTATACAATGGTGGTAATTACAACTCATATATAAGTTGAGAAGGGGGTCGGTATCGTCAACAGAAACATTACAAATTCAAAAGAGGTTGGAGAACCGCCCCACCTCCAATTACTGCTACAGATTTACGCCATTTGTGATTTTTTTTTTTTTTTTTTTTTTTTTTTAATAATTCGTGTAGCAAATCCTAAAAAATAACTAACCCTACCCAAACTTCTTGCATTCGTCCAAATGCAGACAGTTAAATTTGAAGGGGAAAAAAAACACGGATAAATAATGTAGACGACCGTAGTTTTTAAGAGAATTATTCCGATTAAAGAAGCTATCTTAATTACAAAGAAATTGTTCCACATGTTTTTCAGAACCTTCACAAATGGGCAAAAAGTACCACGGCCCTCTAAACCAGCAGCGTTCGTCAATAACTCTTATTGAGAAGGGCCGTATGACTTATGTTGGGAGTTTTTCGCTGGCCGGAACACCAATATACGTATCTTTTATTATTAACAAACTGGAGAAAAAAAATACATTTATTTTTATTTTTATCTTAATAAAACTATAATATCTGATTTTTTTTTAAATAATTTAATTATAATAATTTTCATGATAATTAAATCAAAATCTAAAAAAAAAATAAGTTAATATTTTGTTTCAACGTGGCAATGCGACTTAACCTAATTTTTAATGTAAGTATTTAAACTGTACTTCAAGATTACTCCGTTTAAGTTGATATCAATTGTGAGATGATGGCGGTCGAAATCGTTCAGTTTATTTTATCATGGAACTGATGTCTGTCGCAGTATTTATTGCAGCCAATCTTAATAAATTGTCCAAATGAGGTTCAGTTAAGTTATTCCTGTATTTAATCTTGATAAAAACCACCTTGTTGAGAAACAATTAATTTCCTTTTAATGGCTATCGCAATTTTTTTTGCCAAGAGAAAATTTGTTTCTGTTTCTGATCATTAACCCATGGTAACCCTACCTCTTACCGACCCTATCTTTCGTTAAAAGATTCACAACATGAAATGCAATATTCGTTTGTATAACACTCGCGTGAGTAACGACTGTATTTTGATGATCGCCTTCAGTAATATTCGGATTGGTGCCCATATTTCCAAAACATCCCATTAAAGTCCATTCAAGTTTACTGTGTATTTTGATGGGGCCAAATGTTAAATTTATGACATTACCAGTGAGTATTTTTGACAAGTAATCGGCGCCAATCAAAAGCTTAATGTCAGCTTTGGCTCCATCGTTTATTGCGAAATTGACCCAGTATCCGAGATACACGAGCAAATTACGAAAAGAGTTGTATTGTCTAAAGCTCATCAAGTTTTAGATGTAATAGGATTTACTGCACCCGTATTATTTATTATTACCAAAAATTATTTTACAAAAAACATGGGAGTTAAAGCTTAAATGGGATTTAAGACGTGGCTTGCTCAGTTGCATTTGCTTACGAATATACGGATACCCAGGTGGTTAAATATTGAACCGGGTAATCAATTATTAAGTTGTCACTTATTTTGCTATGCAACTCAATTAGCATATGGTTGTTGCATATTTTTACGCATTGAATTAAATGAACAGGTTAAGGTCAATTTATTAAGTGCACGTAGTAGAATTGCTTTAAAATCAACCACTATTCATCGTATGGAACTTTTGGTTTGTTCCATAGGACATAGCTAGGCTTTTAAATTCGATTTTAAGTTATCTCCATCTTTCAGAGATAGCATTCCACTGTTGGACTGATTCCTCCACTGCTCCAAGTTGGATTAAACGTAATTTAAATTTGGGAATTTTCGTCCAAAATCGGGTTAAAGAAATCCAATCTTTAACTCCTCCTTTGGCATGGAAACATGTTCCTGGAATAGCCAATCAGGCGGATTTAGTATCCAGGGGTTGTTCAGTGGAATAATTAATCGAACGGTGTTGGTGGGAGGAACCAGATTGGCTTCTTCTAAGTGAGGAAAATTGGCCTAAACCCAGATGAATGCATAGTTAATTCAGAAATGAGTAAAACAGTTGTTACGAATTTGACCAAATCTGTGGGTGATTTAAATTGGTATTATAAATATTTTTCTTCGTATAAAAAGATAGTAAGAATGATTGCATGGATTTTAAGGTTTTATGATAAGTCAAAGAAAACTAATAATAACTGTGAGAAATATTTGTCTTTGAATGAAATAGACAGAGGAGAACAATATTTGTTTAAACTCATTCAGCAAGAGTCATTCACGGGTTGCTCTGATCCTAAACTAAAAAATCTCAAATCATCAGTGTTAGACGATGATGGATTGTTGAGAGCTAAAACTAATATTGTATTTAGAGAGGATACACGGGATTTAAAGTATCCTATTATCTTGCCTTCAAAGCACCCCGTTGTGAAATTGCTGATTATTAGTGTACATAAGGATTATATGCATGCAGGCACTTCTATGTTAATTTCAAATTTACGCGAAAAAGTTTGGATATTGAAAGCTCACAAAACAATTCGTGATTGTATCAGAAAATGTGTTAAGTGTCAGGGTTTTACAAGTGACCGAGGTGAGGCCAAACCTGGAGTTTTACCTGCTGACAGAGTGCGCGACGCAGCAATTTTTGAAATTGTAGGAGTCGACTTGGCTGGTCCTCTTTACCTTAAACAAAGAACTTAAAACTATAAGAAAGCAAGCTTCGCCGATACGTAAGTGCTGCCATCTCGCGGATTTCCCAAGTTGAGAGCACGAAACTTTCGCCAAATTGCTCCGATTTCCAGACATGCGCAGAGCTTTATTCTTACTTTGGCGATCGTGCTTTTTAAACAAACAAATAAGAACATCAGATTTATTTCGTCGAATTCGTGGGAGATTTAAATAGCAGAACAAAAATGGAGGATTCTACTTTGCAAAGTAACATATTATTTATTCCAGTTTGCTCAAATTGTTCGCTTTTGTGCACAATAAATTTCGGTAATGTTCTAAAGATTATAAAATTTTCGTTAGAGAATTTTAACAGAACATTTTTTGCAGTGTAATAAAACTTGATGGTTAGTGTTCTTAATCGTTTGTTTTTATTTTTTCGTCTAATTCAGCAGGCTAGTTTTTATCTTAAATATAGTTGTGTTTTTCATGAACTTTTCTGTTTTTATTACTTTGACATCGCTTGAAAGAATGTATATCACTTGTTAGTTGTATAAATGCAAGCAATTATTATGTGTTTATTATGATTTTTTGAAATTTGACGCCAATCTCAATTACCATTGCGGTTTTTTATTTGATGAATTAATAAAACTAAATGATTATCGTCAACTGTTAGTAAATTCTTCTAAACTAGTACATGCTAAATGATATTGGCTTTTGTAGTTGCAAGTCATTTTAAATTCTTGCACTCAATAACTAGATATTTTTTAGTTTCCCAATGTACTGCTTCGAAGAATGCATGAAAACTTTATCGAAATCATTTTCTTCTAGAATGTGTTTCAATAATTTTGTAATTAGTAATTTTGTTATTTCTTGATGTTCATATTTCTTACGAAAACTTACTAAAAGTTCACCAATATTGGAATATGCTGTACAAAACCCAAATCTAATATTAGGATTCGTATTTCATTACAGTATGGAATTTTGCTATAGTGGTTCAATATAATATTAATATTGTTTAAAAAAGTATTCAATTATTTTAGTTAAAAATATAAATTAACATAAATGGTTGGGTGTGTAATGTTTTTTAAGTGAAAGTTTAATGAGCTAGGCAGATTTGTTCTTTTTTTGGATAAAAGATTTCTGGGAAACCATAAAATGTAATCGCCAAGTGAAACCAAAAAGAGCGATAAAAGAGCCAATGTAGAAACCCTGCAATGACATCATGTGCTCTCAACAATTTTACATTATCTCTATGAGTAGTTAGAATATGGGGCTCCGGGGACATAAGGTGGAGCTGTGGAGCAACCTTGATGGAATGAGATCCCAGTTGTGGCCATTTCGCGTTAAAATGCTTGCTTGCGATTGGTCGGATTTAAACACGTGACTAAATGGGCGCTTGTGATTGGCTACACAGTTTAGTAAGATAGTTTTCTGCAAAATTTAAGGTAGTGGCGCCATCTAGGGGGGAATTTAAGAGTCATTTACATTAAATTTCTAAGATCAGAGATATATGCAAATAAAAAAAAATCTTAACACGACTTTTAAGTTTAATAAAAGTAAAGGCCTTTTGCTAAGGGTCTAAAGAACTCTAACCCCGAGCTACACGTGACATTTCAAAATTTTACCAAACAATTGTTAAAATATCGACTATCGGACGTTGCCTTCATGGGAACTCATCTACCCACCCCCCTTCCCTAACCAATTTTGAATAAGCTAATTTGAAATACTTTAGAAAATGCTAATTATTTTTAAGCTAAATTTTAAAAGTGAGGACCCACCTCCGGCCCGATACCTCTTTTAGGAAGAATTGGTACCGCCTCACTCCTCCCTATAAAAAGAAAAAAACTTATTCCAAAGAACGTATATTTCTTTGAAATATAAGGTCACTAACCAACCATCCAATACTGAATTTCATGAAAATTTTAGTCTGTCTAAACATTATTTCATGAAAATTTTAGTTTTGAAACAAATTATTTAAACACTAATGTAAAAAAAAAAAAAAAAAAAAAAAAAAAAAATTTTTAATAGAAATTTTTACTAATATCTAGTTGTATGTAGCTTTTTCCGAAAAAACTTAATGAATTTCAAGAAAAATTTAACGTACCCTTAACAGTTTTCATGAAAATTGTAATTTTGATACAAACAAATTTAACTTTAGTGTTGCAGTTTACTCTTCATACAAATGTGCAGAAATATCTTAATTTTTTTAACTAGCATATCTTTCTTTATGATGTTATTACCAATGACTCCCAACGGCTCCCAATTGGCTCTCAATGGCTCCCAATACCTGTTAAATGCTCCCAATACCCGCTAAATGCTCCCTAACTTCTCCTAATACCTGTTAAATGCTTCCTAACTGCTCCCAATACATGTTAAATGCTCTCAATACCTATTAAATGCTCCCTAAATGCTCCCAATACGTGCTAAATGCTCCCTAACTACTCCCAATGGCTCTTGAGTCCCGATAGTTGAGCTTTACCCCAATAAACTTGTTAGAAATTAATCTGTCTATGTTAGTTATATTAATCAAGATAGTTTTTATTGTACAATGATACTTACTTAAGTTGATGAATAGCAACACAGAACTAGCTGCTAATGCTGGATAGAGATCTGATAACTGATTTTGGATACTCTAATGCCTAAATAAGAGAGAAAAAGTAACATACTTGAACATCTCACAACTAAGAATTCAAAAGTGAATGTGAAAATTTACTTTACGAATAAACATCATGTGTTTAAAATGTGTACGAATATCATTAAATAAGTTAAAAAAAAAGTAACATACTTAAACTCTTTACGATAAAAAACTTTAACATTAATGAAAAAAGTTTACTTTACACATAAAAATCACTTTAAAATGTGTAAAAATATCGCTAAATAAGAGAAAAAAAATAACTTACTTAAAATTTCTAAGATAAATATTTAACCTTTACGCGAAAATTCCCTTCATATATAAAAATCACGACTTTAAAATATGACATGCAAGAGAAAAGTATAATACTTAAACTTTCTACGACTAATAACTTTAACATTTACGTAAAATTTTACTTTACACTTAAAATTCCTGACTTTAAAATATGTAGAAATATCGCTAAATAAAAGGAAAAAAAAAATGTACATACTTAAACTTGGTACGACAAATAACTTTGATATTAACGTAAAAATTTACTTCACATATAAAAATCCCGACTTTAAAATGTGACGTGTAAGAAAAATTAGCATACTTAAAATTTCTACGACAAATAACTTTAATCTTTAAGCGAAAATTTACTACATACATAAAAATCATGTCTTTTAAAATATGTAAAAATATTGCTGAATAAAAGAAAAAAGTAACATACTTAAACTTTGTACGACAAATAACTTTAACATTAACGTAAAAATTTACTTCACATATAAAAATCATGACATTAAAATGTGACATGTAAGAAGAATTAGCATACTTAAAGTTTCTACGATAAATAATTTTAACATTTGCGTGAAAATTTACTACATATATAGAAATCATGTCTTTAAAATATCGCTAAATAAAAGAAAAAAGTAACATATTTAAACTTTCTACGACAAATAACTTTAACATTAACGCAAAAATTTACTTTACTCATAAAAATCACGACTTTAAATTTTACATGTAGGAGGAAAGTATAACATACCTATAATTTCTACGACAAAGAATTCAAACATTGCCATTCATGTCTTTAAAATATATAATGACAACTCTAACTTTTAGAAAAAAGAAACACTAAAAATTTACAAGGCAAAAAATTTAAAATTGAACGTGAAAATTAACTTTACATGTACAATCATACTCTTATATCAACAATAAATAAGATAAAAGAGAAGCTCTAAAAATTTATAAGGCAAAGAATTTAAATAATACGCGAAAATTTACCTCACATATAAAAATTATGTCTTTCAAATGTGTAAGAATAACGCTAAATTAGAGAAAAAGAAATACTATAAATTTATAATTTAAGGAATTGAAACAATACGCGAAAATTTATTTCACACATAACATTTTTATCTTTAAAATGTGTAAGAATAATGCTAAATTAGAGAAGAAAAAAAAAAAAAAAAACATAAACTTTCTTCGACAAAAAATTTAAACAATACGCGAAATTTTCATACACAATTATTTTCTTAGGTTAATGTAAAATAATGGGAAATTTAACAGAATAAAAATTTCAAAGATAAAGAATTTTAACCTTTACATGAAAATTTACTTCATATATAAATATCATGTCTTTAAACTTTAACGTGACAATTTACTTCTCATATACAATTAAACTCTTAGGTTAATGTTAAATAACAGAAAAAGTAGCATACTCAAAAATTTCTAAGATAAGCATAACGTAAAAATTTCGTATCATGTATTTAAATGTAACATATAAGAGAAAAAAACTAACACACTTGAACACTTAAGCGTTAGCGTAAAAATTTACTTTACATATAAAATTCACGTCTTTAAACGGGATGATAAGCATGTGACGGTAATTAGCCAATCAGGTTAGCGGTAGGTGATACGCCACTCGCCGGCATTTTTAGACCGGAGGATGAGTCACGCTAAAACTTGTTCAAACAGGTCGGAGTCTTGTACAGCAAGAACAGCAGCATCGACGCGCAAGCAGCGGGTGATGCTGTGGTGTGTCAGCAGGTCTTTGAGATTATCGTTTTCCTACTTTGCCTTTTTCATAATGAAATGTTTGTGAAAACTTGGAATGAATGAAGTGGATTTCAAAGACACATTAGTAAGTGAAGGTAGAATTCGCATTGACTTTCTTCCAAAAAGTATGATTCACTTGGAGAATTTAAGATCATTTCTACTTGAAAACTTTTCTATTATCTAAAACATTGAATATTATTCAAACTCAGTGGGATTATATGCTACAATACGGGTAAAACTTAACAAAATTGTTACATAGAAGAAAAATTGTAAGAGATTTAAAATAAATACTAGTTATAGATACTCCAAAGAAAAAATTTCTCCTACTTTTCAATCGGAAAATCAATACAAGTTGGAAATTTATGTTACTTCAAGAAAGACTTAGACAATTTACTTTGTAATAATATACGTTAAGGTGTCGTATTAACTCGTGCAATACATGCTGACTAAGGTTTATTTTACTTATCAATCTAAGAAAGCTGAATTAGGGGAAAATATTAAATAAATTGTAGATATTAAATACATTGTAGATATGCATTCAAGTTTCGAAAATCGCCTGCAAGACTTTTAAAACATCTTAAGATAATTTGAAAGAAACTTGCGAATTATATGTAAACTACATAACTTTTTATACTCTGAAAGGAAATCACAAGTAATTTAGTTAACTTTTTTCATGGTAACACTCATATTCCATGACATGTTTTTAAAATTTAACCTTCTTTACCTGATAATAGTAACTACTCATGTGATGGAATATACTTAGAAAATTTAAATACTGAAAAAAGTTTGCTAAGCAAACTTAAAGAATATATTTTTTTTCTTGTGAGAAACTAGCATAAATTTAAAAAATGTAGAGTTTGTTACTACGTAAAATTGAACATCATCTGGACAAACTAAATTATACGTGAATTTTTTTTTTATTTGAGAGGTGCTGACAATATATCATTAATACAGGGATTTTTAACTTCCACCCATAATTTCTAAATAACTTATACATAAATTTCAGAAAACTGAAACGGAATGTGTTTTACAAGACGCTTATTTTGTAAGATGAATATTCAATATTAATATAACTGGAGCAAAGTTCATTCCGGAAAAAACGTGTAAAAGATACTTATATTTTGAAAATAGTTTGAAATATCCTTTTAAATTTATGAATGCTCGCTTTCGAAAGACACAAATAAAACTGATATTTCTCATGATAATTAACACATGCATAACATTAGTCAAACAAAGTGAAATTTTTATTGCTTGTGACCGATAACTTTTCAGTGAAGCAGAACTTACATAGGAAATTTGTGCAAACTTTTTCAACTTTTAAACCAAGTATCATGTAAAATTATAAATTACAATAGGAAATAGCATACTTCAGAATCGGAACAAGTCTTGTAGTTAAGCTAAATTTATTTCTCAATGAATTGAAAGCATACCAGAGAAGTCCTTATCATTTCGCATCTTTTCTCATGTTGCAAGAAGACATACTTTGTAAAAGATCATCGTAGCACTTAACAAATATCAGTAAAAATAAATATATTTTCTATGGCAAAGATAAAACTTCACAACTTAATTACTGAAATTTAGCTAAGTTGCATATGGTTTATTCACATAACTCGCATATGCTTCGAATGTTGAAATATATTTGTCAGTTGAAATCAAACTCATCGAAAATAAATGCTATCTACATTTTCAAGTCGGAAATTACTATTAAATAAACTTTACATGTAAAACATTGTCATGTTAAAAAGAAAAATATACAAAAATGTAAATGATAATTTTACTGTTGGTACATAAATGATGAATAATTTATGATTTTATTCTAGGCAAACGTTTTATTGTCTAACAGAGAACTTAAACTTTAGCAGAAAAACGAAAAAAATACAATTTTTATATCCTATCATGCTTGTCGAAAATTGAATTTATTAGCTGTTGTAATAGATTTTTATTGTCCAAATTTCTATAGTTTTTCTTCCCAGTGCAATAAAATTAAGTTCATGTGTAATGAGTAGGGTTTTTTTTTTTTTTTATGAATCTTATAAATTTAATGAAATTATTATGACCTAAGAGATTGAGTGAACTGAATAAATCAATGATATAAATTTAAACAGTGACTTGAACTGATACATACTATAACTGTAAAGAAGTATGACAAAGTGATAGATGAAGTGAAAATAGAAGTTGAGTGAAATGTGTTGAAAAAAGTTGAAGACGACAAGAAATTCGTAAATGAGAATTATCATTGACTTATATTAACTTCGTTTTTCTTGCTTATGACAAGAAAATACACTCTTTCTTATTAAGAACCAACTTGATATCTTATCATAGAATGACAATGATGAAATATCTATACATTAAAAAAAAAAAAAAAAAATACCAAACTAAGACATAGCAAATTTCTTGAAATTCATGTGTAATGTGAGAAGTTTTACTGGAAATATAGAAGATACAACATTGAAAGATGTGAATGTTTCGAAGTACTTTATCAGAAATAAAAAAAATAAAAAATGCGCTGAGTTTCGCTATAAAAAATTTTAGGAGAAAGTTTAAACAAAATTTAAAATCAAACATGCTTTTAAATGGGAACACATATATTAAAACTATAGCACATTAAACAATTTATATTACGTCATCTCAGTTGTATCAAACTGAATAACATGAAAAACAACCACAAACTGAATAAACATGAAAATTATCAATATATGTGGAAAAGTTTCCTTTTTTCACATATAAAAAAACAAAAAAAAACCAAAAAACATTGACGTACGTTAAGATCACGAAACATGCGTAATCATATACCGATAAGAGCAACCAATGTTGCGGGGAGATATTCACGTGATGGTCAATATCCCATGAATAAATTGATTGATTGAATTTCTAATGCTAATTCCAATAGTATTCCACATAACTTCAACTTTATATGTTACACTATAGATATATTTATTTTTCAAATATATTGACTTTCGAAAAATCATCCTTCAATATAAGAATGATCATAGTAAGAATAAAAGAAAAGATACTAAGCATTGATTTAAAGTGTATTTATTTCAACTTAGCAACAAATCATATGCTTGAAACGAAAATTGCTTCGAACCAAAGTATAACTATCCAATTTCATTGATTCCTACAAGGAAATTTTTCTCATCTCGTAATTGAATTTTTTTTTTCTCATACACATTATAAGTGTTGTCCAATCAGGCGTAGAATAGTTGAAGATATCCGACCTCTTTCTAAATACTAATAAGTCACTGTTGAAAAACTTATAAAAATTTCAATTTACACTTAAAGTTTTTTTTTTTTTTATATATATATTTCAAAGAATTTTTTCAAATCAATATGTATATTTAAATACGGAAACTTATTCACTTCAATAAATGTATGTTTAAGTTATAAAACTTGTCGTATGTATTGAAAAATTGTAACTTTTCGTCTTCTTCGTATAAATCGATAACTTATACACTAGTTCTTCATCAATTAATCTTCTAAGTAAATCTTTCAAAGGTAAAAATATACTTATAGCTTTGCATTTGTAGCATGTTAAATTGTACATGTTTCTCGGGAAATTAAAATTTTATATGTTTTCCATGAAAATATATAAAATTTTGTAACTTTCACATGAAACATGTAAAATTTAACTTGTTAACAAGTTGGTTCTTAATAAGAAAGAGTGTATTTTCTTGTCATAAGCAAGAAAAACGAAGTTAATATAAGTCAATGATAATTCTCATTTACGAATTTCTTGTCGTCTTCAACTTTTTTCAACACATTTCACTCAACTTCTATTTTCACTTCATCTATCACTTTGTCATACTTCTTTACAGTTATAGTATGTATCAGTTCAAGTCACTGTTTAAATTTATATCATTGATTTATTCAGTTCACTCAATCTCTTAGGTCATAATAATTTCATTAAATTTATAAGATTCATAAAAAAAAAAAAAAACCCTACTCATTACACATGAACTTAATTTTATTGCACTGGGAAGAAAAACTATAGAAATTTGGACAATAAAAATCTATTACAACAGCTAATAAATTCAATTTTCGACAAGCATGATAGGATATAAAAATTGTATTTTTTTCGTTTTTCTGCTAAAGTTTAAGTTCTCTGTTAGACAATAAAACGTTTGCCTAGAATAAAATCATAAATTATTCATCATTTATGTACCAACAGTAAAATTATCATTTACATTTTTGTATATTTTTCTTTTTAACATGACAATGTTTTACATGTAAAGTTTATTTAATAGTAATTTCCGACTTGAAAATGTAGATAGCATTTATTTTCGATGAGTTTGATTTCAACTGACAAATATATTTCAACATTCGAAGCATATGCGAGTTATGTGAATAAACCATATGCAACTTAGCTAAATTTCAGTAATTAAGTTGTGAAGTTTTATCTTTGCCATAGAAAATATATTTATTTTTACTGATATTTGTTAAGTGCTACGATGATCTTTTACAAAGTATGTCTTCTTGCAACATGAGAAAAGATGCGAAATGATAAGGACTTCTCTGGTATGCTTTCAATTCATTGAGAAATAAATTTAGCTTAACTACAAGACTTGTTCCGATTCTGAAGTATGCTATTTCCTATTGTAATTTATAATTTTACATGATACTTGGTTTAAAAGTTGAAAAAGTTTGCACAAATTTCCTATGTAAGTTCTGCTTCACTGAAAAGTTATCGGTCACAAGCAATAAAAATTTCACTTTGTTTGACTAATGTTATGCATGTGTTAATTATCATGAGAAATATCAGTTTTATTTGTGTCTTTCGAAAGCGAGCATTCATAAATTTAAAAGGATATTTCAAACTATTTTCAAAATATAAGTATCTTTTACACGTTTTTTCCGGAATGAACTTTGCTCCAGTTATATTAATATTGAATATTCATCTTACAAAATAAGCGTCTTGTAAAACACATTCCGTTTCAGTTTTCTGAAATTTATGTATAAGTTATTTAGAAATTATGGGTGGAAGTTAAAAATCCCTGTATTAATGATATATTGTCAGCACCTCTCAAATAAAAAAAAAATTCACGTATAATTTAGTTTGTCCAGATGATGTTCAATTTTACGTAGTAACAAACTCTACATTTTTTAAATTTATGCTAGTTTCTCACAAGAAAAAAAATATATTCTTTAAGTTTGCTTAGCAAACTTTTTTCAGTATTTAAATTTTCTAAGTATATTCCATCACATGAGTAGTTAACTATTTCCGCTAAGGAAAATATCTTATTATTTTAGTTTGTTTGAATGATGTTAGATTTTTATGTTTCTGATTGGTGATTTGCATATACTCTTTTAAGAACTTTACACAATTCGTAACATATATGTTAGAAATAATAGTATATCGCATCTGAGATTGAAAAAATTTATTACTATTATCAGGTAAAGAAGGTTAAATTTTAAAAACATGTCATGGAATATGAGTGTTACCATGAAAAAAGTTAACTAAATTACTTGTGATTTCCTTTCAGAGTATAAAAAGTTATGTAGTTTACATATAATTCGCAAGTTTCTTTCAAATTATCTTAAGATGTTTTAAAAGTCTTGCATGCGATTTTCGAAACTTGAATGCATATCTACAATGTATTTAATATCTACAATTTATTTAATATTTTCCCCTAATTCAGCTTTCTTAGATTGATAAGTAAAATAAACCTTAGTCAGCATGTATTGCACGAGTTAATACGACACCTTAACGTATATTATTACAAAGTAAATTGTCTAAGTCTTTCTTGAAGTAACATAAATTTCCAACTTGTATTGATTTTCCGATTGAAAAGTAGGAGAAATTTTTTCTTTGGAGTATCTATAACTAGTATTTATTTTAAATCTCTTACAATTTTTCTTCTATGTAACAATTTTGTTAAGTTTTACCCGTATTGTAGCATATAATCCCACTGAGTTTGAATAATATTCAATGTTTTAGATAATAGAAAAGTTTTCAAGTAGAAATGATCTTAAATTCTCCAAGTGAATCATACTTTTTGGAAGAAAGTCAATGCGAATTCTACCTTCACTTACTAATGTGTCTTTGAAATCCACTTCATTCATTCCAAGTTTTCACAAACATTTCATTATGAAAAAGGCAAAGTAGGAAAACGATAATCTCAAAGACCTGCTGACACACCACAGCATCACCCGCTGCTTGCGCGTCGATGCTGCTGTTCTTGCTGTACAAGACTCCGACCTGTTTGAACAAGTTTTAGCGTGACTCATCCTCCGGTCTAAAAATGCCGGCGAGTGGCGTATCACCTACCGCTAACCTGATTGGCTAATTACCGTCACATGCTTATCATCCCGTTTAAAGACGTGAATTTTATATGTAAAGTAAATTTTTACGCTAACGCTTAAGTGTTCAAGTGTGTTAGTTTTTTTCTCTTATATGTTACATTTAAATACATGATACGAAATTTTTACGTTATGCTTATCTTAGAAATTTTTGAGTATGCTACTTTTTCTGTTATTTAACATTAACCTAAGAGTTTAATTGTATATGAGAAGTAAATTGTCACGTTAAAGTTTAAAGACATGATATTTATATATGAAGTAAATTTTCATGTAAAGGTTAAAATTCTTTATCTTTGAAATTTTTATTCTGTTAAATTTCCCATTATTTTACATTAACCTAAGAAAATAATTGTGTATGAAAATTTCGCGTATTGTTTAAATTTTTTGTCGAAGAAAGTTTAAGTATGTTTTTTTTTTTTTTTTTTCTTCTCTAATTTAGCATTATTCTTACACATTTTAAAGATAAAAATGTTATGTGTGAAATAAATTTTCGCGTATTGTTTCAATTCCTTAAATTATAAATTTATAGTATTTCTTTTTCTCTAATTTAGCGTTATTCTTACACATTTGAAAGACATAATTTTTATATGTGAGGTAAATTTTCGCGTATTATTTAAATTCTTTGCCTTATAAATTTTTAGAGCTTCTCTTTTATCTTATTTATTGTTGATATAAGAGTATGATTGTACATGTAAAGTTAATTTTCACGTTCAATTTTAAATTTTTTGCCTTGTAAATTTTTAGTGTTTCTTTTTTCTAAAAGTTAGAGTTGTCATTATATATTTTAAAGACATGAATGGCAATGTTTGAATTCTTTGTCGTAGAAATTATAGGTATGTTATACTTTCCTCCTACATGTAAAATTTAAAGTCGTGATTTTTATGAGTAAAGTAAATTTTTGCGTTAATGTTAAAGTTATTTGTCGTAGAAAGTTTAAATATGTTACTTTTTTCTTTTATTTAGCGATATTTTAAAGACATGATTTCTATATATGTAGTAAATTTTCACGCAAATGTTAAAATTATTTATCGTAGAAACTTTAAGTATGCTAATTCTTCTTACATGTCACATTTTAATGTCATGATTTTTATATGTGAAGTAAATTTTTACGTTAATGTTAAAGTTATTTGTCGTACAAAGTTTAAGTATGTTACTTTTTTCTTTTATTCAGCAATATTTTTACATATTTTAAAAGACATGATTTTTATGTATGTAGTAAATTTTCGCTTAAAGATTAAAGTTATTTGTCGTAGAAATTTTAAGTATGCTAATTTTTCTTACACGTCACATTTTAAAGTCGGGATTTTTATATGTGAAGTAAATTTTTACGTTAATATCAAAGTTATTTGTCGTACCAAGTTTAAGTATGTACATTTTTTTTTTCCTTTTATTTAGCGATATTTCTACATATTTTAAAGTCAGGAATTTTAAGTGTAAAGTAAAATTTTACGTAAATGTTAAAGTTATTAGTCGTAGAAAGTTTAAGTATTATACTTTTCTCTTGCATGTCATATTTTAAAGTCGTGATTTTTATATATGAAGGGAATTTTCGCGTAAAGGTTAAATATTTATCTTAGAAATTTTAAGTAAGTTATTTTTTTTCTCTTATTTAGCGATATTTTTACACATTTTAAAGTGATTTTTATGTGTAAAGTAAACTTTTTTCATTAATGTTAAAGTTTTTTATCGTAAAGAGTTTAAGTATGTTACTTTTTTTTAAACTTATTTAATGATATTCGTACACATTTTAAACACATGATGTTTATTCGTAAAGTAAATTTTCACGTTCACTTTTGAATTCTTAGTTGTGAGATGTTCAAGTATGTTACTTTTTCTCTCTTATTTAGGCATTAGAGTATCCAAAATCAGTTATCAGATCTCTATCCAGCATTAGCAGCTAGTTCTGTGTTGCTATTCATCAACTTAAGTAAGTATCATTGTACAATAAAAACTATCTTGATTAATATAACTAACATAGACAGATTAATTTCTAACAAGTTTATTGGGGTAAAGCTCAACTATCGGGACTCAAGAGCCATTGGGAGTAGTTAGGGAGCATTTAGCACGTATTGGGAGCATTTAGGGAGCATTTAATAGGTATTGAGAGCATTTAACATGTATTGGGAGCAGTTAGGAAGCATTTAACAGGTATTAGGAGAAGTTAGGGAGCATTTAGCGGGTATTGGGAGCATTTAACAGGTATTGGGAGCCATTGAGAGCCAATTGGGAGCCGTTGGGAGTCATTGGTAATAACATCATAAAGAAAGATATGCTAGTTAAAAAAATTAAGATATTTCTGCACATTTGTATGAAGAGTAAACTGCAACACTAAAGTTAAATTTGTTTGTATCAAAATTACAATTTTCATGAAAACTGTTAAGGGTACGTTAAATTTTTCTTGAAATTCATAAAATTTTTTCGGAAAAGCTACATACAACTAGATATTAGTAAAAATTTCTATTAAAAATATATTTTTTTTTTTTTTTACATTAGTGTTTAAATAATTTGTTTCAAAACTAAAATTTTCATGAAATAATGTTTAGACAGACTAAAATTTTCATGAAATTCAGTATTGGATGGTTGGTTAGTGACCTCATATTTCAAAGAAATATACGTTCTTTGGAATAAGTTTTTTTCTTTTTATAGGGAGGAGTGAGGCGGTACCAATTCTTCCTAAAAGAGGTATCGGGCCGGAGGTGGGTCCTCACTTTTAAAATTTAGCTTAAAAATAATTAGCATTTTCTAAAGTATTTCAAATTAGCTTATTCAAAATTGGTTAGGGAGGGGGGATGGGTAGATGAGTTCCCATGAAGGCAACGTCCGATAGTCGATATTTTAACAATTGTTTGGTAAAATTTTGAAATGTCACGTGTAGCTCGGGGTTAGAGTTCTGTAGACCCTTAGCAAAAGGCCTTTACTTTTATTAAACTTAAAAGTCGTGTTAAGATTTTTTTTATTTGCATATATCTCTGATCTTAGAAATTTAATGTAAATGACTCTTAAATTCCCCCCTAGATGGCGCCACTACCTTAAATTTTGCAGAAAACTATCTTACTAAACTGTGTAGCCAATCACAAGCGCCCATTTAGTCACGTGTTTAAATCCGACCAATCGCAAGCAAGCATTTTAACGCGAAATGGCCACAACTGGGATCTCATTCCATCAAGGTTGCTCCACAGCTCCACCTTATGGCCCCGGAGCCCCATATTCTAACTACTTCTATGGAAGCTTGCCATCCTTAACCCGAAGGGTTATTATAGTATCTTTGCCTTAAAGGCGGACAAAAGGCATATATTGTTTTATGCACCTGTGCAGTATATCACGCGATTCATCTTGAGTTGGTTACTCTTTTGTCTACTAAGGCATTCCTACAATCACTAAGACTTTTTATCGCTAGTCGTGGCCGTCCGAAAATAGTATATTCTGATAACGGTTCAAATTTTTTAGGTGCTAGTATAGTTTTAAACGCCATTGATTGGAATCGTGTTAGTTCACAAGCCATAGAGCATAAAATTCAATGGAAATTTAAACCTCCTTCCGTTGCTTGGTGGGGCGGATGATGAGAGCGACTTGTCCGAATGTTTAAACAAATATTAAGAAAAATATTGGGAAGTGCATCACTTATTTATGAAGAGTTGCTTACTATTTTATGCGATTGTAGTTGGTTGTTTTCAGATTATCTGGCGCCGTCAGCAACACGAGGGCTATAATGCGCCGAAACTTTCGTCATTAGACAAGCCAACATACATTTACAAACACCCATGCCTGACACGGGACTCGAACCCGCAACCTCGCGGTCTAGAAGCTAGCAAGCTAACCACTATACCGTTTGGTCGGCTTGTGCGATTGTGAGCTAGTTATAAACACCAGAACTCTAACTTATGTGCCCGAAGACATTGACACAGTTTCTCTTCCGACTCCATCCATGTTTTTGCATGAGTTAACAACGTCAGGTGTCCCAGACATTGATGAGGTAAATCACGCTCAATTAAGTAAGCGTTCAAAACATTTACAAAAAATACGTGAATTACTTCGATCGAGATTTCGATCCGAGTATTTAGGACAGTTGTGTCAACAATCTCTTAAAAAACAAATTAAAAACCCAATTTCTGTCGGTGATATTGTTCTATTAGAAGATACGAACAGAAAACGTATTTATTGGAATTTGGCTCGAGTGTTGCAATTAATGCCAGGCAAAGACTGCCATACCAGGCTTGCTCGAATCAAAATAGACTCTACTGAACTGTTGAGGCCCGTCCAAAGCAGGCGCCGATTTAGGGGGAGGGTGCTGGGGGTGCGACCGCACCCCCCATGATGTATATCGTCAAAATTATTTTTAAACGGCAGTTTCCTCCAAATTCAAAGTAAAAATAAATAAAAAAATTGAAATTTCTTTAATATTTGTAAGATCTAATTTTTGCTTAATATCAATATCGATGGATTTAGAGGGGGTAAACAAAATTAAGCTTTTTCTGGCATTTTTCATGCCTCATTAATACAGATTTTTAAGTCACCTAACCGAGCTCCTTATTTCACAACCCGTAGAAGGAATAGGCTTGAGAGGGGACGAGTAGATCGAGATTGTGTTGACATGCAATGTACCGGTCAACGAATCTTTACCCCTTGTATGATTCTCAAAATAAAAAATTTATCATAATACCATTAAAAAAAATTTCAATTTCAGCACGATTTTCTCATTTGTGAGTAGGAGATGGGACCAATAACTGGCAAGTTTTTTATTGCAATTAGCATTCTGCAGGTATACTTCTTGTCTTCTTGATCAGAGGGCAATTAATTATAAAGGTTTAATATCTGGGTGCTATCGCACCCCCAAAACTTCATTCTACATACAAAAAATCATGCACTAAAATGACTTAAAAAAACACCTTTAATTATAATTGGAAAATAAAATGCCTAATTCATAATTAAGAAAAAGCTTTGATCAAATCAGTACAATAGCATTATTGCAATTCTACAGAGTGTTGTAAGAGCTTACAATTCCGATGAAGAAGCTATCGCTAAATTAGGACCAAGAAAAGTTTCCCTTCGTTCTCTCCAAAAGATCAACAAAAACGACCCCTTCTTTCTTGACCTTGAATTTGAAACTAAGGACACAAAGCAATAAAACTTAATGGGGGAATATTGTCCCCTCCCTTGCATGTGATATTGCACCATTGTGAGTTGCAAATTACTAAAATGCCTCTACTCTGGGGTGGAAGCTGGAAGGGACAAGTAAATGCAATGGTCATTCTTGCTTGAGTTGGAGTGTGCGTGCGATGTCAAGACTTTGTTTGTTTCTTCAATTGGTATGGCAGTGCAAGATAATTGACAGTAATATATAAGCATGATAAGATTTTTTAAATGTTACTATTTATTTTACAAAATGTAATATATCATTAACAATTTGTTTTAGTTTAGACGTTTGCTTTTATTTCTAAATATGCTTGAATATTTCATTTTTTACCGAATGATCAGAAGTAGTGATTTATCATACACACTCATATTTGGCATTTTATGCAATTATCAACGTAACTCTCAATTTAATACCATCAGTATATGAATAGATTATAATAAAATATTTAATTCTTATAAAAATAAACTGGTTTTACTGGATTAACCCATTGTATCTGCACCCTTTCATATGCTAAATCATAAAAGCCCTTTGATAATGTCAAACAAAATTGCTTTCGTAAATTATAAAATGTAATTTATCCTCAACAATATAAAGTGAGTTCTATATAGCTTTTAACTTCTTTTGAAAATATTCAGGATCATTAGCCAAACACGTTTTTAAATATTGCTATGCTCCACCTCACACCTCGCGAAAAGTCACCTGATCGAGCAATATTTGGCTCTCTGTAGTCTGCTTTCAAATTGAGTAAACACTTTTAAAAAATTTGACTAGTAATCTCTCGTCGATTGTTGAGCTACTTCCTGATAGTTTTCTGAGGTTTCTCTTATTTAAGATGAAGTCCATTTTTCCCTTGAAAGACCATCGGGTAGATGTTCTCTGCTTGATAAACAAACTAATCAAATCTAACTTTGTTCCGGTGCAATGCCTGGAAATATCCGATACAGCGACATTTATTGCTACTAGAAGAATATCAAGTAATTTAACATATAATTTCAAAACTGGTCAGCTTAGATTGCAAATTTGTAAATATTGCGCATTCGCAGCTTTTGGCAGTTTTCATTTGCTCTGTTAAATAAAAGCCAAAATTGTTTTGTACGATTTGATTATTTAATTATAAATGGAACAATACCGATGACTTACAAATAATTTAAATCATTTAGTGTAATTTTTTTTTTTTTTTTTAATTCTAATTTTAAATGTGTTTTTATGTGTGTGACTCAAACTTGATGGTAATATGACTAATAATATATCTAATATGAGACACAATATGTAACCGATTAGTTGTGATGAAAAAGCAGGTCCTATGGTTATATGAAAATTATCATTATTACAATTTCACCTGCTGTAACTAATTTAGTTTGGAATTTTTTTTTGAATAAAACGCAGAGAGTTAAACAAACTAATTTTCAGATAATGTTAAGTTAGTTTATTGTTTGAAAAACCTGCTGCTTTTTTTTTCCCCCTTTCTTTTTAAAATTTAAAAAAAAAAAAAATGAGGATTTGTGTGTTGAGGGTTTAAGATAGGCTTTGAGTACATTTTCCTAATTTAAGTTCTTTTTAAATCATATTTATAAGAGAAAATATACAGTTATGTTAAACTAATATCAAAATTTATACTATTTATTATAATGTACAGGTTGGGTACAATTAAAATCCATCTTTTTAGAGAATTTTTGCAACTAAAGGAAAATATAAAACTTTAAGATGAAAAGAGCTTATAAGGCTGTTCGCTTTACATGTTATTCCTTATAAATGAAATAATAAGCCAAAATAAATTCAACCCAATGAAGTTTTAAATATATTGTTGTTCTTGAAGCGTAATTATCAAAAATCCGAACAATTATTTCTTAAAGTTTTCATTTCAAAACTTTTATGATAATGTTTAAACAGCATTTCCAGATTTTCCCAGCAGTACTAATACAAAATTTCAAAATTATTTACTAATTTCTACAGACTTCGGATAGATCTAAATATAACACCAGTTTAATTATGGCTTGCTTGCACCTTAGAAACTTCCGAAGCTGTCAGAAATAAAGCACACGTACCGTTTGGTATTATAGTCCTCTAACCAAATTATAATTGTATTAAAGTTTTAAAAGAAATTTATACTGGATTAATACAGAAAATCTTTATAGATTTTTATACTAATATTGTTGATGCGCATTTAACCAATAAAAAGAAAAGGAAGTTTACATAATAAATAAAAATATCTTGAGAGACCCATAGTAAAAACTATCTTATATTTGAAGATAATTTTTTTTTTTAATTAAAAGACTGTACACACACTCATCTTGACTCTTTTTTTACTATAAAGTTCGAATATATGTTAATTTAGTTAGAGTAGTCTTAGTGCATCAGTATATAGTGTTAATGTGACTTAACTTTGGTAAGATTTTTTTTTTTTTTTTAATTTTACTTCTTATTTCACAAAATGTAATTTTTCATTAACAATATTTGTTTAGACATTTGTTTTTTTTCCAATTTGTTTTTTAAATATTTCATTTTTGTCCGAATGATCCGAAGAAGGGACTTACCGTACACAATGATATTCGATATTGTATGCAATTATCAACATAATATTTGAATATATTATAATAAATTATTTCATTTTTATAAAAATAAACTGTTTTTACAGGAATAAGCATTGTATCTGCACGCTCTCATATGCAAAATCATAAATACCCTTTGACAATGTCAAACAAAATTACTTTCTTAAATTATAAAAAAGTTATTTATCCTTAACATTTTAAAGTGAGTTCCATGCTGTAATTATACTTCTTTTCAAAATATTGAGAATCATAGCCAAACACGTTTTTACTTACCTATCAATTTCTTTCAATTACCTATATGTTTACATAGGTCAATGAAAATGTATAGCATTCAGAAAAAGAAAAAGAAAAGAAAAAAATACTATTTTTATTTCATTTCCCTAGGTTTTGCAACATCCTGATTTCAAAAAAGTGGTCTAGATAAAATGTCTATGCGTACATGGTCAGTATAGCTCCCTAAACGAATTGACGTACGATATTCAAATTTGGTGTGAGGGTTAGTGGTAGCCATGGGACCTATGATTAGGTTTGAGCATTCACATAAGGGTGAAATCATGAATCTAATGCCTCTTAAGGTGTTTTAATCGCCCCTAACTCCGAATTTCCCCTAGAAATCTGATAAAAGCGTAAAAAGTTGAAAAATGAGTGTCTTTAACGCAGAGCTCTCTGCCCTTGTGCATCGCTCATCAACGATTGATATCTTTCTGCTTTTCATTCAAGAAAGGTTGGTTGGTTGTTTTCAGATTATCTGTCGCCGTCAGCAACACGAGGGCTATAATGCGCCGAAACATTCGTCATTAGACAAGCCAACATACATTTACAAACACCCATGCCTAACACGGGACTCGAACCCGCAACCTCGCGGTCTAGAAGCTAGCACGCTAACCACCATACCGTTTGGTCGGCAGTTCAAGAAAGGACAGTGTAATGTCTATTGAATATCATCACCAATTTCGTCGGTTAGGCGTTTTTTTAATTTTATTATTATTATTTTTTTTCCTTGTCCCACGTAAAAATTATTGCCAAAAATATCACCAAACTCTCCATTTTCATTTAAATGACGGAAAATTGGGAAACAGTAAATAATACCATATCAAATTTGAATGCAGTGATCAATATTATAGTGTGTAGTCTCAAGTTTATGTAACTTATATTTTAATTTACTAATGTGATGTCAAACAGAGTTGAAAAGCATTGTTTAACTTAGAAAATTATTAAAACCTTATGAATATAGAGTTTTACGTACCTGCAATGTTGTTTAAAGTTGTTAAAATATCTATCGCCTTTTTCTGCATCAATTGATTTATGATGTTGAATGTATTGGTAAATTAACTTGTACAAAGAAGTTGAACTTTCAGGGCTGCTGAACTTTTTACACTTCACCTAATCTGCATGAGATATTTTTTTGTGCTCTTAAATATTTTTGATTTAATAAAAAATACTAAATACTTAAAATTGAATTTTTTATTACATTTTCGGGGTAATTTGTTACATGGGATGCAAAAGAGGATTGTCAAACCCTCTAATTTTTATGTTTCATTGAACCCTGGTACTAGTATCATATTAATTGATCATACCCCTCCCCCCCCCCCCCTCTTCTCCAAGTTGACAAACTATCACCGCCACTGTAAACACTCCCGTTCATAATCGCACCCCCCCTGATTGACCTCTAAATCCGCCCCTGGTCCAAAGACTGTATAGACTAGAATTGGACATTCCTATTCAATTGAAAACTAGAAGTGGCCGAATTTCTAAACCACCCTGCCGTCTGTCAAGTGTATGTGTTTCTTATATTAATATCTTAATTGTAGTTAAGAATATTTTGTTTGTAAATTCTATATTGGTTTACTGTATTGATATTTGATTTAAGTTTGTATCATGTTTAATTTTTAGTTTTGTAATTGAAAAAACTCCAAAGGTGGGAGTGTGGAACCCATAAGACACACAACATCATCCTGGATTATTTACGAATTTATTTACGATTCAGAACATATATTTTTACTCGACCAACCCTGTTGGGCCTAGAGCCTGTTCTTAGTCTAAAATTTGTATTCGTATTAGTTTCTTCAGGCACGTAGTGTAGAACTCTGCTCTACATAGTGAACACATACTATTTCGTATAAATCACAGTTATTTGAAGAAAAAAAAAGTCCGTACCACCGTGAAATATGATATATATATATATATATATATATATATATATATATATATATATATATATATATATATATATATATATATATATATATATATATATATTTTTTTTTTTAAATCTTCTGCTGTGCTGACGGGCAGCAGGAAAATATGTCGCGTATATGTATGTATATGTAAATATATATATATATATATATATATATATATATATATATATATATATATATATATATATATATATATATATATATATATATATATATATATATATATATATATATATATATATATATATATATATATATATATATATATATATATATTGTTACGAATTTTTGTATATTTGTAAATATTTCGTAGTGTTAATTTTGTAAATAGATAAATTTCTGTACAGTTTGCATAAGGCAATGCAATAGTTTGTTTCCCGGCAATATGGGTGTTGTCGCTTGATAACAAGTTTTACAGAGGTAACTCTGGGAAGAGAGTTTTAAGGAGCAGGGCATTTAACATTATAATAATGGCAATCTCGCCAAATTGGCGAGATAGAGCCAAAGTTGCGATGGTTTTGGCGACAAATTTTTGTCGCCAAACTTGGCGACCATTTGGCGACATTTTCGGTCCCCATGTACAAGTATAGGACTTTTCGACTACGATCTGGAAAGTTCTCCAAATATCTATCTCTAGAATTTTCACGTATGTTCTTCTCCCAAATATATATGCCCGGCCATGAGCTGAGTGAGTAGTTAGTTGACTGATTTTGAGTCACTGAGTTAGTTGTTAGCTGAGTCCATTAGTTAACTGGAATTACTGAGTAGTTCTAAAGCGAACTGTATTGCATTATCTTTTGCGGCGATTGAGCAGTTGTGTTTTCAAATTTTTAACTGCTGTTTTGTGCTCTATTATTGTGAAAAGAGCTGTATTCTGTCTACTAGAACGAGAAGTTCCGGAGCTGTAAAGAACTCTGTGAAGAGTTATATTGGAATAAATTTCTGCAAGTTTTGATCTGCTTTGGCTTCAAATCTTTCGAACCCGTGCACGCAACAATATATACCTCGACATCTCTCTCACAAATTCGTATTAAGATGTTTTCTAAATTTTAATTTGTTTCTTGTTTTAAAGCGCATTTTATTTAACTACAAAGTGATATGGATTTAAAATTCGAACTTCGCCGCAATATTTGTACTACATTTTTATCGTTTGTATAAAGATTTATAATTTTTTTTAACAAGACTACCATTGAAGGGTATGGATCAAGTGCGGTCACACAAGTAGTGGCTTAACGATATTTGTTTCCTCCCTACCGCAAAAAAAATAAATTTAGGGTTCTTCTTATTTATTTTTTTTAAATTAAGAATTGTTATTTAAACGAAGAGTTATTTCTTTCAATGATCCATATATTTCAATGATGCCATGTATTTCATATGTATATATTTCATATGATCTATATCTTTCAATGATGATGTTAAGACACTGTAATGAAAGTATTACATTCGGTTAAAAATATCGATTTCGTTTCATATTTTCCACGTTTCGGACGGTATTACGTTGAAAATATGGTCTATGAAAAATGTCTCCAAGTGCGTCTATGGTCAGCATAACTCCAGAACGAATTGACTTAGGATGTTCAAATTTTGAGTATGGGTTAGTGGTGACCATGGACCTGTCATTAATATTTTCATCAAAATTGCTCATGAGCACAAGGTAGTTGCAATTGGAAAATATATGTTTTTCAGAAATTGGTAAAAAACAGCTCTAACGATTTTGACCAAAATGTGATAATGCCTCTTAAGGTGTTCTAAACATCACCACTTCCGAAATTCTCTAAATACGATAAAGGCGTAAAAAGTAGAAAAACGAATGTTTTGAACACACAATTCTCTTCCTTTGAACATTACCCATAAACGACTATTTCTCCTTTCTCTTACAAAAGAGGATAATGTAGGAATTATCGAAAATTATAACGCTAAATTCGCCATTCTGGTTGGTTGTGTTTTAATTTTTTTCAGGCTAATGTAAGAATTATCGCCAAAAATAGTGCCAAACTACCAATTTTTTTATTGAATGAAATCATGATAATAGTAAATAGCACCAATCAACGTTTAACTTTAAAATGTGCGATCAGTATTACAGTTTAATAGAAAGTTGGGCGATATTCAACACCTATAGTTCCATAACATAATCTAGAATAAAAGAATAATGACTTGGTGGAAATACGTCAAAAAAGGCAATCTATGTTTTTTAACAGAGGACCTTGTATAATTTAACATTGTTCATTATGAGCACACAACAATCATTATATTGTTAAATCGTTAGGAAATCTTACATTATGAAACGCATCTCCGATTAATATATTCGTCTAAAAATATTTATCAATTCAATCAAAAATCACATTTCAAAACAAATCGAATTTAATCTTTTTACAAAATGTCCTTTCAGTTTTCAATTTTGGGTAACAAGGTTCTATTAACCTCAAACTATGCATGAGCAAAATTCAAACCACATTCTAATCTGTTGAAAGGAATAACTCCAAGAAATTAATGCCAAGCTGCCAATGAAAAATATAACACACTTAACAAAAAACCTAATAAATCAACGCGATGAATAAATCCTAAATCCACCAGTGAGAGAAAAACATATTTTTCCTTTTATAAATAATAAATTGCAATATATTGTTCATCACACAATTTTTTTTTTATTGAAGGAATTTATGAGATATATTTTATTGATTTTTATTGGATTGTCGAGAACGTATATAAAATATTCTTGTTTAAATCCATGAATAATAGATTTTATTTAAACTCAAGTTAAAAACGAAAACGCTTATAAAGATCGATAAAAATCTACTACACGCATACATAAGAATTTTAATAGCTAAGGTGGTGCGCGGAGATGCTGGGTGCATCCACTTATATATTAATAGTGAACACGAATGTCAAAGATAATAAATTATAATACAAATAAGATAATTTATTATCAGGACTTGATTACAAGTCCAACAATCGTAATAAGAAATTAAGTTTTCCTAACAATAAGATATTATGAGATAATTCATGAGATATTTCATTGACTCAATCTGTTATCAAAAGAAATAGCTTCAGGGGAGAAGGGAGCGGTTTACATTTATTTCATTTATCTTAATTTAAAATAGTTTAATGAATTTCATTCGAATAATAAATTGTGTTATGTAAAGTTATTGTTGTTATTTAGAGAATTTATAATTTTTTTATTCGAAGTTTGATTTTATTACTAGCATATCTTTTAATGGTAGCCTCTTCCCCCTCCCCCTTTTTTACAACATTGTGATCCCCGGGGGCCCATCAGTTACGCCACTGCACACGAGGTCCCACCTGGGTAATCAATATAGCTATACTCAAATGAAAGGTAAATGAAGTTAAGAGCACAATTCAGTGAGCTCGAAATTCTTTTTGTTTGATGTAATATGAATCAAAACTCAAGAAAACTTTTCATTATATAAGTATTGGCAATATAATGAGTTTTCTCAGCGAGCAAGAAAAGTTTAGGGTGCCAAGTAATACTCACATTTTAAAATGACAAAAACAATTTATTTTTTTTGCTTTTATTTATAAGACTCAGGTACTACAATTTTTCCCACTGCAAAAAAAAAAAAAAATAATAATAATAATAATAATAATAAATAAAAAGAATCTTAAACCGGACAGGAAACATTTTAGCAAATAACGATTTCGATATTAAATTTACAAAAATAATTCTTTTGAAAGTTTTTGTTTACACGATTGTATGTTGAAGGTATTGGTAAAAAACAAATTATAATTTTTTAGAAATTATGATTGATTGATTTAAACATTATCTATGCACTATTGCTACATAAACTATAGGATCAGAAGATATCGCCTTCGGGAGATTTGCTTGAGTGTTACTGGAGACATTCGGCTCTCGAATGTGTTAAAAAAAAGCCGAAGAAATATTGTGAGTGTATTATCGATTTCGCGTATGATTCATTTATAGAATCGTCAGACAGTTTTCCTCCGCGTCAAATGCTCGAAGAAAGTCGTCATGTGCTCGCTAAAGTTTAATAATAATCAACTATCTAATACGTTTTGTTCGAAAGCCCAATAAAACGTTTTACATCATCAAATGATTGTTCTGTAATGAGACCATGTTAAAATTTTGATAACCAATACGATTAACAGTCACAAAACTTATGATTTAAAACAAAGAAATTCCAATACATGCAGCTACTAAGGGCGGATCTGACTTTTTGTTGTAGAAATGGATGTTCTCATTAATCTGCAAAAGAAAAGAAAAAAAAGGAGAAAAATAATAATAATAATAATAATAATAATTATTATTATAAAAAGTCGTTGTGAGAGGAAATTGCACTTTAAACAATTAATTATAAATCAATGAAATTAATGTGAATTTCCTTAAGAACAAATGATCACCTTAGCCGACCAAACGGTATAGTGGTTAGCGTGCTGGCTTCTAGACCGCGAGGTTGCGGGTTCGAGTCCCGTGTTGGCATGGATGTTTGTAAATGTATGTTGGTTTGTTAAATGACGAAATGTTTCGGCGCATTATAGCCCTCGTGTTGCTGACGGCGCCAGATAATCTGAATGCAACCAACCAATGATCACCTTAAAAAACTTAGGGAATGCTGTTAGTCACAGCGAGATACATAAACAATGGAAAATAAAAATTATTACGCAAGTGCTAACACATGCATGTCATGCGTCATTACTAAAAATGTTACATAGAATGAAATGTTGAATTGATTACCTAACTTTTTTCCCACGTCACAAAACAAGATTTTTCTACATTGTCTTAAGATTTGAGATTCGAGGAAATTCTGCTGGTACTCTACATAAAGATTTTATGTATTCTCTCAATAAACAGTAAATTAATTGAAGCAAATTGTTAACTGCCGATAAATGCAACTTTATTGCTCCTTTGTATTCACAAATCAATATTGTTTTCTGCGTGTAATGGTTTTTACTGTTTCCTCAAACAATGAGAAGATAAAGAGAGATATACATATTTTCTAGGGAAATATTTAACGATTAGCATAAAAATATAAACACTATATAGTCAACATAGCACTGGTTCATTTCTCAGAAGAACCAGTGCTAGAAGTGTGGGTAAACGCGGGGTGTACCCATGGGTCCCCCCACTTCTAAAAACACTGAAATCCATCCCCCCACTTTTAAAAACTCTCAATCCGTCTAAAAACTACTAAAAAAAACTGACATTAACCTTTAAATGTAGCGACACTGAGAAAAAGTGATTTAAGGTTTTCAAATGAAAAAAAAAAAAAAAAAAAAAAAAAAAAAAACTAATTATGATATGTATATATCAAACTGTTATAAAAGTGTATTATACTACTTTGTAGAAAGATTTAAGTATTTTTATGAACAAATAATGTTACACTTGGTCAACTTTTAACTTTGGAGGAACTTTCTTTCAAAATTAAACTTATATTCTTGTTTCTTATAAAGACAATCTTTTTTTTTTTGGGGGGGGGGGGGGAGAGAGTTTTCTATAAATTTCATTTCATGAAAGTATGCACATTTGGAAGCACTATTTAAATCTAAATAACCAGGTATGTATATAATGTTGAATTGTTACTTCATTTTTTAGTGTTAAGAAGAAGTATAAGTTATTTCTTTACTAGTTAATATTTTTATTATATGATACGAGATTATAGCATTTATCGTAGGTGGGGAGGCACTTATTTCCAATTTTTGAGCATCCCGCACTTTTCTTTTTCCACTTAACATTTCGCATTATCGTGCGATACATTATTCAGTCTGCGTTTTTTTCACATGATCACAATAACTTTAAACAAATACATGAGTATTTTAACAAATGAGGACTAGGAATGGAAAACGATTTAAGTCCAAAAAAGAACATTTTTCAGGAGAGCCGAAAAATGAAAAACACTCTCATCTGGTACTTAGGGCTATAACTAAGTATCAGACTGAATTTGAACGATTGTTCCTGGAGTTCGCATTTTGGGCTTTCTCCACTTTGTTTAGTTAGGTCTTAAGAACATTTTTTCGTAATAAAAAAGAAGATTTTCGATTCGTTTGGTACTTAAATCGTTTTCCATTACTATTCCTCAAATATTGAAAATCAAAATAGTACTGTTTCTGAAAAGTGGCGTATTTTTTTGAATAATACTCTCATGCGTACATATTTTTAGCTTCTGAACTACATTACAGTAGGGAGAAGCTAAAAAAAAAAGATACCCTATCTTCCACAAGATCCGATCAAAGACTTCGAGGAAATAGTCCGAGAGGTGACTGCAAGTTAAGGTATATTATCAATCACTATTTTGAATTTTTTTTATAGATTGTAGAGAAATGTTATTAGATGATAAATCCACTGGTATTCCGGGACAAAAATGGCCGAAACTATTCGAAAATTGACTTTGAATGAGTTTAACTAAATCCGATTGCCAAATATGTCATAACTTTAAAAATAATGAGCATTCTTGTGATAGCCCACTGCTCTTTAATTTTCAATAAGGAAGAGTTCAGATGATATTTATTCTTTGGCGAAATATACTTTCATCTTTCAAAAATGATCAAGTTGACGATAAATAATACGTCACTGATGACGAAATATTTATTGAAAATTTGACTGACTTTTAAAAAATGAAAAATCTTTGCATTGGGAAACACAATTCGCCTGCAACTTTCTTAATTGAGAATTAAAGAGTGTTGGGTTATTCATTCAGATTTAGTTCAACTCATTCGAAGTCGATTTTTAATAGTTTTAGTTAGGGCCCTTTTTGTCCCATCAGACCAATGGATTCATGATCGACTAACATTTCTCTACATTCTATATATATATATATATATATATATATATATATATATATATATATATATATATATATATATATATATATATATATATATTGTTACGAATTTTTGTATATTTGTAAATATTTCGTAGTGTTAATTTTGTAAATAGGAAAATTTATGTACGCTTTCCTGCAATGTGTCTATTAATACTTGAAAACGAGTTTTACAGAGATAACGCTGGGAAGCGAGTTTTACAAGGAGCAGGCCATTTAACATTATGGTAATGGAAATCTCGCCACATTGGCGAGATAAAGCCAAGCTGGCGACGGTTTTGGCAACTAATTTTTGTCGCCAAATTTGGTGACCATTTGGCGACATTTTCGGTCTCCATGTATATGTATAGGACTTTTCGACTATGATCTGGAAAGTCCTCCGAATTTCTATCTCTAGAAGTTTCACGAAGGTTTAACTTTCCTAAAAAAGCCGGCCAAGAGAGCAGGGGAGTTAGTTGACTGGAATTAGTGAATTGAATCAGTTAGTTGACTTTAGTCACTGAGTTAGCTGTCTCTCAGTGAGCATTCAGAGAGTTCCGAAAGTGAACAGTATTGCATTGTCTTTTGCGGTGATTTAGCAGTTGTGTGTCAAGTTTAACTGCTGTTTGTGCTCTATTGTTGTGTATAGATCTGTATTGAGTCTACTAGAACGAGAAGTTCTGGAGTTGTAAAGGAATCTGAGAAGAGTTATATTGGAATAAATTTCTGCAAGTTTTTATCTGCTTTGGTTTCAAATCTTTCGAACCCATCCACGCAACAATATATATATATATACAAAATAAAATTTAGAATTATGTTCGATGAGGTACCTAAACTTGCAGTCGCCTCTCGGTCTAAAAGGAAAGAGCAGAAAAGGCCTGCTTTTAAATGGGATCATTGCCATCATTGCAATGTATCAGGTTGACGCTTAAAAACAATAATTTACCCAACAAAATTATTTAAATTTTTGCTTGCTGTAAAAGTAAACTACATTTTACGAAGTATCTAAACAAATTAAAAATGTTGGTATCAATTCCTCTTCATGATCCGATTTTGTATAATTAAGCATTCTTCAAGTCTAAATCAATATTTTAGTGCAAGGGGGTTACAACTCAAATTATGTGTACTTATAAAGTTGGATGTCTAAATATGAGGATGTGTATTCTCAAAGTAATTCAACGCATACTACTTTAAATACATCTTAATTCGGGGGGGGGGGGGGGACAAGGAAAAAGGTGATTTGAGAGCACAAAAGAAAATTTAAAAGGTTAGCTTATATAAATTAGGTCTTGTCTCAACCGTAGTTTCCTCGGTGGATTAGTTAGCAGAGCATCAGTATCATAATCGCTCATCAAGGAGTAATCTGAAGGCCGTGAGTTCAATACTCACGCAGGCAGTTATTTTTTTGCTTTTGTATTCAAATTTATTTACGAATTAAATATTTGTTTGCGACTAGAAAGATGTAAGGCTCCAAAGGCACCCGATGAAAAATGATGAATATAACAACCTCTTTATTTTAATATACACGAGAAATTCAATTTTTCTTTTATTATTATGAAAGTAATATTATTTCTGATATATATATATATGTAATGAATTTTTTTTCCCCCGATTCCCCAGAATCTTACAAAAAAACATATATATATATATATATATTTCAAGACAATTCCATCCTCCGTTGTTGTCACTTTTTGTATTTATATTATAACTGTGAAAAAAATTTATGCTGAAATTGAAATTTTCCTTGCGTAACTTTGAGTTTAAGTCTTATAATAATTCCTTAGAATCTTTAAAAAAGGCACATCGAATTAATCTTAATTTTTCAACAATCTAATTTCCATATAACATGAACAGAAATAAATGAAAAAACACAGGGTTACAGAGTGAGTGAGTCAGTCAGGCAGTCAGTCATAAGCTTCACTCTCATAGTAATTAACTTATTTCGTAAGTGGTTTTGTTATTTTCCCCCCAGATTTCAATGATTTCAACTTCTCTCTTTGAGCAAACGTAATTTATTTAAATCTGGTAATTCAATTATTATTTTACCTCTCATTTTAGTATTAATAATTGTAATATTATTAAGTATTTTGAAAATCACTTTCTAAATTCGTAACTTAAAGTGATAAACAATATATTTTGAAAAAAAATATCAGTAAAAGTACTTTAATTTTATTGATTTCAATTATTCCTATGTCAACATAGGGTAATAAAAGTATTTCATTCGGTCAAAAAATATTTGGATTTTTTTCTTTCTTTTTTTTTTAAATTTTACGTTTTGGAACGTACAGTGTTCAAAAAAGTGGCTTAAAAAATGTCCGTGGGTGTGTTCGTCTGTCTGTGGGCAGTTAACTCCCGAACGGACTGACTTACAATATTCAACTTTTGCATACGGGTTAGTGGTGACCATAGGATCTGTCATTAGGGTTTTCGTAAAAATTACGCACGCACAAGGTAGCTGCCGTTTAAAAATTTATGTTAAGTAGAAATTGCCCCCCCCCCCAAAAAAAAAAAAAAAAACACCTACGTTTAGTAGGAATTGCAAAAAAAAAAAAAAAAACGCGGCTCAAAATCTCTGTGGTAACGACAGAGATGATGAGGTGTTTTTCTTCGTTATTTTTTTACCTCAATTATTCGTCCCGGTTAAAGCTAATCCTCATCTCACAAACCGTAGTCGCCCACAGGACCCGATTTAAAAAAACAATTACTGTAAGCACAAGTCCCCCATAGACGATTATTGATGTTATTTAAATGTTAATGACAATTTCATTTACCACCTATTACCATTTTGATTAAATAACTGTTGAGATAATAATATTTTAATAACTAATAAACGGTTTTGAAATATATGTTCATATATAATGAAATTAATTAAGATGATTGCGTTGATCAGAATATTGGTATGTACATCTAACTCAGATATTTTTTAGGCAGTTTGGGAGACCCCAAAATTCCGAGTGCCCTAGGCCTCATGGAAAATCAGGCTCTATCAAGTTTCGGAAGAAACTTGAAGATCATGGGGCAGGCGTCAATGGATTGGGCTGTTCTTCAAATCTCTGAAAGTATATTCCTCTTCAGAGACTTGCAGTGAAAACTCAGCGCTTGCATCATCGCATGCATACTTTGTGCTATCCCTTTTTCGTTAATTCTTGTTCAGGAAGTCTATTTGGGTCTCCATTGTATCCCGCTAAATGCTGATATATTCGCCACTAACTTCTGTTAGCATACATGGGAAATTTAAAAAATGCAAACAAAAAAAGTACCAATGCGAAAAATTCTACCAAAAAGATAACTGAAAATGTTGCGTTCAATTTAAAATTTAAAGAGTCAGTCATTAAGTTATAAACTTAAAACGCGTCAAGGTTGGTATTTCCCAGAGGCTACTCTTGATATTAATTGACAAAATAAAATTATACCTTCCGTCAACTTATTTTTGAATAAACATACATTAACGAAACTGACTCAAATTCGCAAGGCAAAACAGTTGCAATCAAATTCCTTGCGTATTCAAGGCAGTTAAACTCAACTAAAGTAGAAAAAGAAGTGATTGATTAATGAAATGTAAATCCTATTTCGAACGCTTTCCTGTTGGAACTAAAATGACTTCCTTTCCGTTAGAAATATCGTCAATAAGATAACCTCGTTTACTCGTAACCGTTCCTTCCTTGTAGGGTGAACAGCTTTCAATCAATTCGTCGTTCTTCACATATTTCTGGAGGCCAAGTACAACCCATAAATATGTAGGTTGACCTTTTAACAAGTTTAGCTTTTATTTCGTGAAAGATTCAAGTTCACGTTATGAATAACAAGAAGGATTCTAGTCTAAAAGTAAAGATTTTCGGGTCAAATTTTAGAGTTAAAATTCTTTTTTTTCCCCTCCTTTTTTTTTCCCGAAAATTTACAAAATTTTGTATTAATTCATTTCTTGTTAACTAAAATTAGAAAAATCTAACTAACAAAGTAATTAACTAAAGTAAAAAGTCCACAAAAATAAAAATGTAAGTCACTATATAGGAATTTATTTTTTCACTCTTTCTGAAAGATTGTAAGATGCCCGATTTCTGTGATAATGTTGCAATATTGAAGATTTTTTTTTTTGCTTCGATGTGTTTGACATTTTGATCGTATACTTCTGTGGAATTTGTATTTGCACAAAAGAGAGTCAAGACATAAAAATTAGATAAACGGATAATTTTTTGCAATTTTAAACGATTAAAATAAAGTTAGTTTTTTTATATGAGAAATAAAGCGCAAAAATATTTTTTCACTACTCATTGAGTAAAAAATTAACTCATCCGCTTTTATGACATTTCCTCAACTACCTTAAAATATTGTAGCAAGTGTTTAGATTAGAAAGTATATTAAAATAGAACCTTTTTATAAGGAGAAAATATTATTTATCTTTTTAAGGAAACTTGTTTAATTTTTATGATTTTGTTTTATTTTTGTTTTATTCTTTTTTATTATTAGTGTTCCGTAAACCAATTTATAGAATCACTTCGATGATGTAAGTCAGTCTGGATGTATGAAAAACTTACACTTGTACTAACACAGAATGTAGTTAGACAATAGTAAGGAAATTTGGCACACAAGACACTTTAATGAGTTAATAAATGAGAATGATCCAATTTATAAAAATTTGGAAATGTTACAAGTTTTTTTCTATAAATAAGAATTGCTTACATGATTATTATTTTGGTTTATCAAAATATATCCAATTCATAGAAATAAACGTCAAACGTTTAAAATTCAAGCTAATTGAATATCGTCTGCTTTTTTTCGAGACTATTCCTGTGATCCAAGTTTCTTCAATTGTTTTGATTTAATATTTTAAAACGTTAAATTAGTTTTGAAAACTATATTGTGAAATAAATAAAGTGTAGGTTTCAATAACCATTGAAAACTTTATATAATCATTTCTATTTAAAATAATCAGTGCTAAATGAACTTTCATTGAAATATCCTCTGCGCTGAAAGATATTAGCCCTGAAAACATCTTGGTCATGAACAACTTGCTTATATGATGACATAATAATTGAAAAAGAATGTCGTGTACGAGTGTTTACATGCGCATGATCGGGTACGGAATACTCGACATGCGAGTATTAACACTTATTTGTTAGTTTAAGTGTTTATATGAAATTAATGGGTGAGTTCTTGAAATAGCTCTCAATTCTCAAAGAAGGGTAGACTGTCATTGTCGCCATCCTCTAAAGCTTTGGTATATTTATATTGCTTGATGATGTATTAATTATCTTATTTATAAGAAAATTTCAGTTGATATGCTTTTAATTTTTTTTTAAACCCTGTTCATTTTAATTTTAAATGGTAAAAATAATTATATAAAACCATTCTCTGTGTTATATTTAAAAAAAAAAAAAAAAAAAAAAATACTTAAAAAAAAAATTAAACCGTTTAGTTTACAGCAGATATTAAAAGATTCATAAGAGGAGCTTAAAATCCCAATTGCATTATGATAATTATACATATTTCCATTTAGGAGATTTAAATACAATATTTATTTTATGAAATTAAAATGTGATAACTTTCTCGTTGTTGTAAGACGCCTAATGATTTTTTTAAATTTTATTACGAGATCGCAATAAGTTTTATCCAGTTTGGATTTCACAAACAAAATAAAATGTTTCCTGAGGAATAAAGCAGGGAATATTACGTTTATAACATTAAACAAATCACTAGCAATTGAACAATTCTGCCTAAAGAGTTTTAAAACCATCCATTACATTACTATCAGCGTTTAAAACAATTCCCCGAAAAAAAAATGTCCAGAAACATTTCCGTTAAATTAACTACCGATTCTGTCACAAAAGAACTGATTAAAAAACAAATTTGCATATTTTCCCGAGAAATTTAAAATAAAAAATTCTTGACCCGGACGTGATTTGAACACGCAACCTTCTGATCTGGAGTCAGACGCGCTACCGTTGCGCCACCAGGCCACGCACTAGGTTAGGAACTCAAACTTATTTAAATACAAACGTAGGAAATCGATTGTGGTGATGTTCTTGAACTCGCTATTCACAAATAAAACCAGATATTCTTGTCTTTGTAAAATAGCAATTATTTTTTTTTCTTCTTCAAAGAATTGATATCAATTTCTAGTTCATTGATTAAGCAATAGCAGTGGAAGCTATGATAATTGTTTCCCAACGGGGATTAAATATCAAAGGAGAAGATCGTTTTACAGCGAACGTATTGTGCAATCGATATATACGTAGTAATCTACGATTTTTCCTATTCGGTCGCAATTTTTTGGAAAAGGATTATGTTAAAAATACTGATGACTGATGAGGATTTGAAATATCGAGAAAATCATGTAGAAGTGAACTAAGAAGAGAATAAGGAAGTTGAAAAAAGTGTTAGGGGTAGAAGGCTGAAAAATTTCCTATTTTATGTCGAAGAGTGCAGGAGATTGACATGATATCGCATCGTCTCATATGAATGTTGCTTTTAAAAAATAACTTGAAATGTGTAACTCAATATTATGAAATGGATAAACTCATTTAATTTTATATTAAAATAACACTTTTGTAAAAAAGTTTTCTTTAATTAAGGGGGTCTGGGACTCAAAATTCTAAAATCTTTATTTTTAGAATTATTTTTCTGAAAATTTTTATCCAGCAATGTATGATGCTTTAAAACTTTAAAAATTTTAAATTTTAATTTTTTTTTTAATTAAAAAACTTCAAAATTTTGATATTTCTTAAATTTTGATACACCTAAATTTTTTTTTTAAAAAATCACTTAATTTTTGCATAAAACTACTTCTTATAATTCATTTCAAAAATGGTCTTCATGATTTTTTAATAAAGTAATTAGAAAAAATAAAAAAAAATATTTTGTGCAAAAACTGTATAAAATCTATAGTATGCTAAGCTCCAAAAGCTTTTTTAAAAAAAGTTAAATAAAAAATCATAATTCATGAAGACTAATTAAAGAAATATATATGAAAAATAATTATGGAAAGTTTCATAGATTTATATCAAGTAATTTTTACGTTATATCAATATAAACTCAAAAAAGGGACAAAAGCCATCACAGACAGTTTCAAAGTTTCAAGATAGCATATCTGAGATACAGTTGTCATGTAACAAAAACTTAAATATTTCAAGTTCTACTCAAAATAGAAACAAAATTTTTATGCCATTTGGTTTAAAAATATTTGCATTATTTTTTACAATAATAAAAATTGTTTTGAGATTTTTTAAAATTTTAATTCCCATACTCCCTTAAAAGTTCTGTTAAAAATACCAATAATAGAACTGATCGCAGGCTAAAACAAGGATTGAACAGGGCTTAAACAGGGATTTTTACTCACAAATCGAAACATCAGGCCCCCATATTATACTTACGTTTTCAAACTACCATCGTATGCCAGTAAATTATTCTTGACACATTTTAGGCTCCAGCACATTTTATGTGTGCGTTTTTCCCTACCCAAATGTAAAACATGTTGAATTCTTATAATAGCATTTCCATCTCGATTCATAGCTATTTTGATAACTTTTTGCTGTACAAATTGCTAAAATCCAACAACCGAATATTGCATGAATTAATCCTTTCAATTTGCAACACTTACGAAAAATCAACAGATGAAGGAATATACCAAACATAAAGATGTAATATTTTGTGCAACGTCTTTTTTCAGAAGTAGGAAACGAAACGGTAAAAACTTAAAAATATACATAATTGAGATAAATTACATTTACATTTATTTGCCCTTTTAATAATATTGCATTACTGCGTCGTTCACATGAAGTAAGGGTAAAAATGTTTAAGTCATAGTAAAGTAGTATGAGGGTAAAAATTTATTTTTCATGTGAGTACCCAATACTTTGGTAAAGTGAATAATGCACAAATTCAAACAATAAAATAGCGGACTATTCTTAAATGATAATAATTATTATAATATAATTAAAAATAAATTTGTTCTAGCTAAGCCATATTTCTAATTCAGTTATTTATAAAAATGTTCAAAAACAATAACCATTCATCAAAAGACTAGGGGTGTGAAACATCGCACAACTTTCAATTACACTTAATACTGATTGATGGATAGGTGCAATTTACAGTTTTCATATTTTCATTAATTAAAAAAAAAAAAAAAAAAAAAAAAAAAAACAGTTTAACGATGTTTTTGGCGATAATTATTGCACTATAAAAAAATGGCGATTTGGTGATAAATTTTTCGATGAAAGTTACATTATACTTTCTTGTAAGTGAAGCAGAGTAGAAATAGTCATTGATGGGCAATGCTTAAGAGTTAAAGGCTTTCTCTCTATGTTAAAAACATTCGTTTTTCTTTCTTTTTATGCTCTTATCGCATTTGCACGGGAATTTCAGTGGTGGAGATGTTGAGAACATCTTAAAAGGTATCAATCGTAAAAGCCGTTTTTTGGCAATTGCTGAAAAACATGCAGTTTTCATTGGCAGCCTATGCGCATGTGCAATTTTAACAAAAACCTTAATGACAGGTTCCATGGTCACTACTAACCCGTTCCATCTGTCCGTGAGTTATGCTGACCACAGACATATTTTTCTAGACAACTTTTTTGACGGTAGGATATTCCAAAAAGTGTAAATGTGCAAAAAGATCGAAAAACTTTTTTGACCGAAAACAATACTTTCATTACCCTTTGTTAACATATGGATAATTGAAAATAATAATACAATGTAAATACAAATTTTTTCTATCGTAATGAAACCACTGAGTAACGAAAACATTACTTTTAGGGCAAAGCATAAGAAATGGTTTTCAACAAGTTAGCTAATTTAGAACCATTTACATACAATGAATTCAACTAGTGTGCAAAAATAGTTGTTGAATTTTTCCACTGTCAATCATTTTTACATGCTTATAACTGAGGTGATTAACAAACGGAAAAAACTAACGTTATTAATTATTCCATTGGTTTTTAAAACCACTTGATGTGAAAAGTTATGTTGTTGAGTGGTATCATTGTCTTGTTGTACATTAAAGAGTTAGAAATTGTTATTCAATTATTTGCATCCGAAACCAAAACAAGAAAAACTAGGGGTGTGGAGCATCGCACAACTTTCAATTACACTATAATACTGACATTAATTTGTGTCATTTACCGTTTTTATATTTTCATTGATTCATTTAGCAAAAATTGACAGTTTCGCAATATTTTTTGCCATAATTTTTGTATGGGTCTTAAAAAAAGAAAACTTCTCAAGGAAAAAGAACTCTGTATGTTTCAACTTTTTAAGTCTTTAAAGCATTTTTACGGGTATTTCGGAGTTGGGGAAGTTTAGAACACCTTAAGAGGCTTTTATACATATATATTTATGAACAAAATCAAAAAGAGAAGTTTTGTAGCAATTACTGAAAAACATGATTTTTTCAATGTCAGCTACCTTATGCGCTTGCGTGGTTTTGACTAAAACCTTAATGGTAGGTCCTTGTGCCATCACCAACCTGCACACCAAATTCGAACATCGTAGGTCTATTTGTTTGGGGGTTACACACAGATAGACATTTTTTCGATATCACTTTCTTGAAATCAGGATGTTCCAAAACGTAGAGAAATGCTTTAAAAAAAATCGAAATTTCTTTTTTGACCAAATTCTTTAATTTCATTACCCTATGCCCATATGTATACTTACGAGTAATTAATAGTAATAAAGATCCAATATTAAAAATCACATTTGTTCTTCGGGTCATTTTTAATATGCTTATAAAGTAATTCTCTGGATGACGCCGGGGACATTTTGAGTTATTTTTCTACTCGTTAACATATTATAACTTCAAATTATGATGAATCTAGAAAGTAGCTATGTTTTTGTTTTACATATGGAAAGTTGATGAGTTGGGGAGCTGATGGAAAAGTTATATGGAATATACATTTATTTGTCAACGACGCAGCGACGCAAGGACGTGTCCTTTTTATCGGTGATCGAAATATAACAATTTTTTATAATTGTTTATTTTTCTATTATATTTTGAAGGTAAATTGTTTAAAATTCTAATTAAACAATGAAATATCTTATTTTATAATCTCCGTCGATAGAACACATATAATACCTTATACTTTTGACCAAAATATTTCTTGATTTCTCGATTTCCATGCAACCATTTTCTTCCTAAATCGCAAATAAATTTTCGTATCATAAACCACTGAACATAATTCTATGCTATCTAAACAGAGTTTGCCAGTTAAATATTTCTAAAGGGTACTTTCACCCCCTCTCTAATGTTTAAGGGTATTTTTAAAATCCACAGGGTATTTTTTTTTTTTTTTTTTTTTTTTTTTTAGTGTTAAAGCAAAATAAGTTTTTTGTAAAAATAAAAACTATAATAATAACAATGATGCACAGTCATGTTTTTGCATACCACAGTCGATATATGCTTTTTAAATGTTTACTAAAAACACTTGATGGTTATAAACCTTAGAGTAACTATTAACACTTTGTCGTCTGGTTCCCGCCAAAACTATCGGGCAAATTCCGGCGACACCCCAAAAACTATCGTTGAAAAATAAATGAAAATTTCGCATTTTTTTCAGAAAAGAACTCTATTTTCAAAGAAAAAGGTAGGAAGGTAGCGCCTCCGTTCGAAAAATGGCTAGACTATGATCTCTGATTTTATAAAATGGAGGATTATTTAAAAAAATTCAACCATGATGTGCCGATGCGTGAATTCATGCATTATGGGAATTCATGCGTTAATTCTATGTGGGGGGGGGGGGGGGGGAATTGATTTTCAATGAGTGTTCGCACAGATTTCACGCATTTTGGCGAACTCTGTATCTAAGGTATTCTCAGAGAAGCATATTTATAGGAGGATATTTTGTAAGTGTAGTTAAAAATATAGAGTTTTATATGACTAGAATTTTATTAGTAAAAGGCTTTTCCTAATTGTGATATAATCTTTTTTAAGTTGCAATTTCAAACTTGACTGCAATTTTTTCTATTTCAATGGAAATCAAACGATTTATGTCAGATAAACATCACAATTTCGGTGACAAAAACACTTTTTAAAGTTGTTTTTAATTTTTAAAAATATTCAGCTAAAAAGAATTGAATTTTTTCAATGTTTCTGAAAATTAGTAACGTTATCTTCTGTCGCATATCCTGAAGGGGAAAAAATGATCACGTCGATAACATTGGGCTGTAATAAAAAGTGGTCTAGTAAAAAGTGCTCTACAGAAAATCAGTTGATTGGAAAGAGTTTTGCAAATCTACTAAGTTTTTACTTGGATCAACTCGACCTTACAAGGTTAATCGAACTATTTTTGGCGCCACATTAAAGTTGAAGTAGTGTTCCACGTACCACCTGAAAAAAGTAACTTCCGATCGAAGAAGGGAGAAAATTATGGATCATTTAGAACCTTGTTTTGTGCCAAAACACGTGTTCTTATTCTTAAGAGGAAATCAATTTGATTGTATGCACACAAAATGCATTTATTGAATCACTTCCATTACATATATTGGATAATTTTGGTTTTCTATAACCTGATATCGAATATTATTTTCAGTACATTGATTGATCTAAGGAGAGGTTTTAACGTGATTGTGTATTTTTTGTACGGCTACAGTCACATTGATTGTATCAAGTCTTTTTTCTTCTTTTTTCATTGATTGCTGAAAATTTGAAGTATTTCTATTGTGAAGAGGAAAACTACTTAAACGTTGTACTTTCAAAAACAAAAATCGGATCAATTTCAGTAAAAATTTTATTAAGTATATAGTAAAAGTTTCCAATGTCAATGAATGATCAATATCACTAGAGAAAATTACTTTTTCTGAAAGCGATCTATTCATCGGTTTTTATATATTAGATGTTTTAGACACAGTTAAGCCATATGAATACTCAAAAAACAAAATATTTTAATTTTATTTTTGAAATTTGTAGACAAATACCATAACGAAACAAAATCAAAATATATTTGTGCTTTTTATTGACTTTATAAAAAAGCTTTTACAGTTTACACGCACACCCATTACCGTCATATGAATATTAAATTCTGATATTCAGAAAATACCCACAGCAAAAAGTTTAACGTTATACAAAATTCTTAAAAATAAATGGCGGACATTATTTTTCTTAAAAATGTCTTGCTTCTTAATTTCTAACTGCATATTTTTTTATATGTTTTGTCAACAAAGATTAAATCTTATTCGTGTAAAATATTTCTTTTCGTATAACTTTTTTTTCTCTGAATCTCTTAAAGAAAGCCATTAACTTTTAGAGACTTATGCTGGAGCTTTTAGTGGGCAGCAGATTTATACCGAATATTCTAATATATATATTTAATTACTATCGATTCAACAATATAAAGCATTTCTGAAAACTGAAAAAAATCATCTTAATAAAATTACAATGGATATTTGATATTTTTTCGAATAACTAAAAAAATAATAATTTAAATAATATTTTGTTATTACGTAAGTCAGAGTCTAGAAAAAAAAATCTTTTGTTCCAACGTGACAATGTAACTATTTCTAACTTTTAATAAAGATATGTAAACCAAAGATACTATAATAACCCTTCGGGTTAAAGATGGCAAGCTTCCATAGAGATAATGTAAAATACTTGAGAGCACATGACGTCATTGCAGGGTTTCTACATTGGTAAGCTTATCGCTCTTTTTGATTTCACTTGGCGATTACATTTTATGGTTTCCCAGAAATCTTTTATCCAAAAAAAAGAACAAATCTGCCTAGCTTATTAAACTTTCACTTAAAAAATTTACACACCCAACCAAATTTTTGTTAATGTATATTTTTAACTAACATAATTGAATACTTTTTTAAACAATATTAATATTATATTGAACCACTACAGCAAAAGTTCCATCCTGTAATGCAATACGAATCCTAATATTAGATTTGGGGTTTTTACAGCATATTCCAATATTGGTGAACTTTTAGTAAGTTTTCGTAATAAATATGAACATCAAGAATTAACAAAATTACTAATTACAAAATTATTGAAACACATTCCAGAAGAAAATGATTTCGATAAAGTTTCCATGCATTCTTCGAAGCAGTACATTAGGAAACTAAAAAATATCTAGTTATTGAGTGCAAGAATTTAAAAATGACTTGCAACTACAAAAACCAATATCATTTAGCATGTACTAGTTTAGAAGAATTTAATAACAGTTGACAATAATCATTTAGCTTTATTAATTCACAAAATAAAAAAACCGCAATGATAATTGAGATTGGCGTCAAATTTCAAAAAATCATAATAAACACATAATAATTGCGTGCATTTTTGCAACTAACAAATGATAAACATTCTTTCAAGCGATGTCAAAGTAATAAAAAAAGAAAAGTATATGAAAAAAAGCAACTATATTTAGCATAAAAACTAGCCTGCTGAATGAGACGAAAAAATAAAAACAAACGATTAAGAACACTAACCATCAAGTTTCATCACAACCATCAACACTGCAAAAAATGTCCTGTTAAAATTCTCTTACGAAAATTCTATAATCTTCAGAATATTACCGAAATTTATTGTGCACAAAAGCGAACAATTTGAACAAACTTGAATAAATAATATGTTACTTTGCAAAGTAGAATCCTCCATTTTTGTTCTGCTATTTAAATCTCCCACGAATTCGACGAAATAAATCTGATGTTCTTATTTGTTTGTTTAAAAAGCACGATCGCCAAAGTAAGAACAAAGCTCTGCGCATGTCTGGAAATCGGAGCAATTTGGCGAAAGTTTTGTGCTCTCAACTATGAAAATCCGCTAGATGGCAGCACTTACGTATCGGCGAAGCTTGCCTTCTTATAGTTTTAAGTTCTTTGTGTAAACTATACCTCCAGATTCAGTTTCTTATATATAAGAAACTGAATCGGAATGAATTGAGCGAAAATGAATTGTCGCATCATTTTTTGAAGCCAATCTTAATAAATCGTCTGAATTAGAGTTAGTTGTGTTATTCTCATATTTATTCTTGATGAAAACCGTCTTGCTGAAAGTTTCATACAGTTTCCTCGGAGCTCGTAGTGGAGAACTCTACTCTACATTAAACACATACTATTTTGAACAAATTAAAATTATGTAAAAAGAAAGTCCATGCCACTAACTTTGATTTTTTTTCTTCTTTTTTTTCTGTGCTGTCGGTGGGCCGCAGAAAAACGCCGCGGCCAGCGACGTCCCGCCGGCGGACAGAAGAATAAGCATCAAATTTTGTTGTGTTAACTTGTTTTGACCTATTTTTAATTTGTTCAAAATAGTATGTGTTTAACATTTAGAACAGTGTTTTCCATCAGTTGCGCGAAGAACTTGTATAAAGGAACTTTCAGCAAAATTATTTTCATCAACGATTTTTATCATCATTGACTCACTATTGATATCGACTAAAACGGGCGAATCTGGAGGTATGGTTTAGGTTTAAATATCATTATTAAAAGTTAGGTCAAATCACATTGTCTCGTTGTAACAAAAGATCTCCTTCTTTTTTAGAATTTGACCTACGAAATAATGAAATTATTTTTCAATTATTTGAAGAAAGAAAAGAAGAAGGAAAAAAAAAATATATCAATTGCAATTTTATTAAGATAAAAAACATTAAATTTTTTTTCTCCAGTTTTCAGGAGTGTTTTATATTGTTTAATCTATAGATATTGGCTTATTAGGTATTAGGTTTAAATCTGAGGACCATATGTTTACAAAAGGTGCCGAAAACGGGAAGAATCGGAGCACTTTTCAACCTCCGATGTAAAAATCGGGTGTAATAAGATCATTTACGAACATATTTATATATTTACAACTTTGAAACTTGGGTCGTACCATCTTATTTGAGAATCAACCCCAAAAATGTTGTAAAAACTTGGCTAGCAATTATTTTGATTTTTTTTTTATCAAGTCTATTTTGTTTACCGAATGCAAAAAAGAGCTAATCAAAATTTTCACATTTTGTTTTTCAGAAGTCTAATAATAGGCTAAACTACTTATATTGAAAATTTCAGAGCTGTAGACCTATTAGAAGTCGTTTTGTAAAAAAATTATAATTAAAAAGAAATAATTTAAAAAAATAATTAAAATTTAACATTCTGTTTGTCAAAGATACAATGGACAATTCCCGCATTTTTAAAAGACGAGGAAAATTAGTTTATATTTATGAAGAATTTCTTTCTGATTCCAAATATTTAAAGAAAAGTTCTTTAAAAAAATTAGTTATTTAAATATTTAGAAAAAAAAAATAACACCAAAACAAGTCCAATCAAAACACTCTAGAAAATCTGTGATGTCAAGAGAACCTTCCGTTTCTATGGTTATCGTTAGGTTTCTGCCAAATAGTTGGCGTTCATTTGGTAGACCATTGCCATATCCCGTACAGGTTGGCTCGATTTGGGAGAATCTTGAAAAACTGGTTTCCGCTGCTGCATTTCAAGCCAAGATGTTTGGGAACTCTTGACGTCACATTCAATTCGAGTCAAAGGAATCGTTTTCTCGCCAAGGTCTAACAGGGGAACTTTTATTAAAAATTTAAAAAATGAAAAAGCGCATTGAGCAGAAATTTTTGTGTTTAGGACCTTTTCGAAACATTTAGAATTGAGTAAAAACAATGAAATAAAAATGTGGGAATTATCCATTAAAAAGCAAAAACTGCTTTTGTTGAAAATTTCAGAGCTCTATTCTTATTTTAATTAGTTTTCTATAGATCCATAGACAGACACATATACTCGATTTTTTTTTTTTTGCATTTCTCTAGTGATCTAGAAAAAATGTCTGACTCTGTGTATATGTGTCTGTGTGCACTTGGTCAGCATAACTCCCGAACAAATTGACCTACAATGTTCAAATTTGCTATGTGGGTTAGTGGTGGCCATGGAACCTACCATGAAGGTTTTCGTCAAAATCGCGCATGTGCATAAGGTAGCTCCCATTGAAAAATTCGTGTTTTTCAATGATTGCTAAAAAATGGCTCTAATGATTTTGATAAAAATCAGTGCTAGTGCCTCTTAAGGTGTTCTAAACATTCCATCCTCCGAAATTCCCGTAAAAATGTTTTAATGGGATAAAAAGTTGAAAAACGAATTCTACAGAGTTCTCTATCCTTGAGCATACCACATCAATTATCGTTTTTTCTTCTCCTCTCAGTTTCGCTTATAATAAAGGATAATATAAGGAAGAAAGATAACATCGAAAAGTATATCTCCAAATCACCATTTTGGCGGAGTTTTTTTTTCTTTTCTTTCCAGACCCATACAAGAATTATTTCAAAAAATATCGCCAAACTGACCATTTCTTCTAAATGACTGATGAAAATATAAAAACGGTAAATGACACAAATTCACGACAGTATTATAGTGTAATTGAAAGCTGTGCGATGTTTCACACCTCTAGTTATAGATCTGTAATGTTAACAAAATTTATCAAAGATTTCAATGGTACTTATCTATAATGTGCGTGAACAATTTTAAGATTTCTACAGAGTAGAAAATTAACGTTACTGTATATGTTTCATAAAGAATGGAAATCGGCAAAAGTTAAGTTTTAGAATATATCTCGATATTTTATCTTAGAATATGATGCTAGACTACCCTTTTAGTTCACGCAAAAAAACCCGCATCAGAGCGTGATCAGAGAGTTGTTATCAAAAGCAATTTTCTGGATCATACAGAAACGAGGCTTTGCTAATGACCATTATATTTGAGTAGACCACAAGTAGTTTAAAGACACATTTGTAGTCAACTTGAACTGCACTTGAGCAATTTTTTTCAGTTGAAGTGGACGGTGAATCAAAAGCATGGAAGTACATATGTTCTAAATTTAGAATTGCCCATTCTGATAGTAATGAGTTCAAGCAAGAAATTTAAAACTTGGAGTTATTTTATAGAGATATTAACATTCTAATCGCCTTCTTACGCTAATTAACATATTTATCTATCGTTAAAGCAGGTGTGCCTACAGGTGGGGGGGGGGGGTCGTGACGCAAACTGGGTCATCGAAATTTTAGGGGGGGGGGGGGTGATAAGAAAATGTAAAATTTTGAGATTTATCATAAAAAATTTAGATAGAAAAATAATTAAAATCTTACAAAAAATGAGTGTGTGGGAGGGGGATATATGTATATAAAGTATATTATAAGGCTGATGGGGGGGGGGGGGAGGAGGAATAAAGCGCTTACACCTAAGTTTGTAGAAATATTTTTAAGATCTGAAGGAGGGTGGGAGCGTTTAGTATGTATTAATTTCTTTATGGTTTGATAGGGGAGGAGGTTCACCTACTTTTTCACAGTATGTTTACCGTGTAATAGGATGTGTGAGATTCTGAGGGGTGGTCTTCATTTTGTTATGTACCAATATGTTTATGATCTGAGGTGGGGGAAGAGCAACGTTTAGTAAACATTAGTATTTGTGTGGTTTGATGGGGAGGGGAGGTCTATATTTCAGTATTTAATTGTATCTTTAGGTTGTGTGTGTGTGGGGGGGGGGGGTATTTGTATTCCTTTTAACAGTAGTTTACAGTGTTATAGTATATTTAAGGGTCTGAGGTGGGGTGTTATATTTTAATATGTAGCAATATGTTTTTGTCTAAGATAAGCGAGGGTGTCCATACAATCTAGCAAAAATATACTCCTACCAAACCTATCCTATCTAGAGTTAACAATACTTTAAATGCAACCTAAAACTTACATTAGAATACTGCTTAGTCAAGAAGGGTTTTCGACCATAATAATTCTAATGGAAGCACACACGCACACACACACACACACACACATGTTTCTATTCAAAAAAAAATTAAAACTTGTTTTATTAATAATTAAATAACTGTTTAATACTAAAGTTGCATGTTATTTATGTTTGGCCTTTAATAAGCTATCGTTTGAAACAAAAATTGCACAAATATATTGACTATTTAAAAATTTTGGCTACTAAGAATTTGACTACAAAAACAAATTTTCTTTTGAACATAAATTTGTCCTTTTTTTGACATCATTTAAATTACTAACCACCCATTGGAAAATTATGAAATTTGGTATTTAGAGGTTTTTTTTTTTATTTTAAATCTAAATATGGTACAGTATTATAGGGAACAGTATATAGGGTACAGTATTACTGAACTTTTAAAAGTTTGGATTAGATTTAATATGTAGAATACCCTATATATATATATATATATATATATATATATATATATATATATATATATATATATATATATATATATATATATAAATTAATAAAGACGTTTTACAGCGGTACTTGACATTTGTTATTTCATCAATTAGAATACAAGATATAGCCATCGTTCGAATTTTTTATTTTTTTTGCGTACTGTATAAGCTTTATCGGAAATATACAAATAAGTATAAAATTTTAATAATTCAAATTAATGGGTGCTTAGACAAAGACATTTTAAGGAACGTCAAAAAATTTAAATATGTCCTAATTCTTATATACTAGTTTCTTAACTGTTTGACAGGTCGTTATGAAAAAAAAAAAAAAAAAAACTTTTGGTCCTCTTGCATTTGGTCAAAATCTTTAGGATAATATGATTAGCTAACTGAACTGATTACTTCTTTGTATAGAAATAAGTGCTTATTATGCCAAATAATAACATGCTTGCATATGCCACTGAATCTATGATAATGGACAATTTCCGCATTTTTTTATTAATTTTTTTAATTCAATTAAAATTGTTTCGAAAAGGTCATAAACACAAAAATTTCTGCTCAACGCGCTTTTTTTTTTTTTTTTTTTTTTTTTTTTTTTTAAATTTGCAATGAAAATTTTCCTGTTAGACGTTGGAGGGAAAACGATTCATTGAATGTGACGTTAAGAGATTCCAATTATCTTGGCTCTGAAATGCGGCAGCGGAAACCAGTTTTTCAAGTCTCTCGTAAATCGCGCGAACTTGTACGTAATATGGCAATGCTCTACCAGCGCCAACTATTTGGCAGAAACCTCACGATAACCAAAGAAACAGTAGGAGCCCTTTACGTCACAGATTTTGTTGTGTTTTGATCGGACTGATTTTGGCTCGGTTTTGAGACATTTTCTTTTCTTAATATTTAAATATTTTTAAAGGGCTTTTGTTTAAATATTTGGAATCAGAAAGAAATTCTTCATAATTATAAATTAATTTCACTCGTTTTTAAAAAATGAGGGAATTGTCCATTTGGCTTTTAAATAGTAAATCAAATAGTGTCAAACAAATGATATTTTCTTACATTTTGCTAAATAAATTTCGAATAAAGTACGTTACTACAATAATACGGCTACAAATTTAGTAAAATATTATTTTAGATTTATTCATGTTATAAATTTTAACATTAGATAAAAAATAATCTTACTTTTTTATTTTAAATTATAAAATCTCATTTTGGCTTGTTTTAAAAAATCCACCCTTATGCACATGAGTAGTTAGAAAATAGGGCTCCGGGGCCATGGCGGGATGCGGGATGGGACGAGGGACGATGACGTCACCGGAAGTGGGCGTGACCGGATATGACGTCACAGGAAGTGACATCACAGGATATGCCGTCACCGGAAGTGGAGTTGAGTTGTTCCCCTCCTGCTGCTGTTTTAGTCTCGTTATAAGCTGTTTGTGTATGACGTCACAGATGACGTCATAATGTGTTTTATATCAAAGTTTTGAGCGGTGGCAACACTTTTTTTAGTTTCGGTTTATCTAACAGACGGAGTTGAGTTGTTCTAGGACTGCTTCTTAGCGAATAAGTTAGAATGATAGGTATTTTTACTAATGACGTCACAGTGGGAATGACGTCATAATGTGTTTTATATCAAAGTTTGAGCAGTGGCAACACTTTATAGTTTCGATTTACCTTTAGGATGGAGTTGAGTTGTTCTAGGACTGCTTGTAAACGAATAAGTTAGAATGATAGGTTTTTATTGCGTGACGTCACAGTAGGTATGACGTCATAATGTGTTTTATATCAAAGTTTAGAGCGATGGCAACACTTTTTAGTGTCGATTTACCTTTCAGACTGAGTTGAGTTGTTCTAGGGCTGCTTATAAATGAATAAGTTAGAGTGATAGGAATTTTTACTAATGACGTCACAGTGGGTATGGCGTCATTCTATGTTAAGATTTACGTTTTAAGTGGTGATAACATTGGATATATACCAAATTTAGTTTTCAGGTGTTGGCAACGAGTTCTGATCGGTCAGCTAAATGCTCGCTTGTGACTGATAAGTTTTAAACATGTGACCAAAAGTTAACTCCTGATTGACTGTTTGGTTTTCTAGCGAGTTACTTACATATCCTTTAATCAAGTTAAAATACCTGCAACAAAGTTACACAAATAAAAATGTTAAATTTGAAAAGTTAATAAAAGGAAGGCCATTTGCTAAGGGTCTAAAGAACCCTAACCCCGAGCTACACGTGACATTTCAATATTTTACCAAACAATTGTTAAAATATCGACTATCGGACGTTGCCTTCATGGTAACTCATCTACCCACCCCCCTTCCCTAACTAATTTTGAATAAGTTAAGACTTTAGAATTACAATTAATAAATATAACTGTGAATAACTACACAAGTACGAACAAAATCGCGATGAGAAAAAAAAAACACGAAGTATTAAACACGTCTTTCACACTCAGGTATCTAAGTAGAAATGGCGAGACGGCAACCGGTAGCGTCTATATATGAAGGGTGATCACGTGACTTCACCGACCAATCAGGTTTCACGGTAGAGGGTGCTACTGACTATCGACCCGTCAGAAGGGAGGGGAGCGAGACTAGGGATGTTTCAACACGCTTCAACGCGTTTGCGAGTTGAGTTGTTGTGTAGCGATCTTGCTTGAAACAGTTAAAGTGATAGATAATTTTTTCGTGACGTCATAGTGTAGCGAATGGGTTTTTAGCGTAGACAGTTGTTGCAATTGGAGTAATTATGAAATTTATTAAATATAAAGATAATATTTAGTAATAATTATCAGATTTTATTATTATTATTATAAAAAATAAACTTATAAAAAAAAAAGTGAACGTGAAAATTTACTTTACGAATAAAAATCATGTCTTTAAAATGTGTACGAATATCACTAAATAAGAGAAAAAAGTAACATACTTAAACTCTTTAAAATAAATAACTTTAACATTAACGTAAAAAATTTACTTTTCACATAAAAATCACTTTAAAATGAGTAAAAATATCGCTAAATAAGAGAAAAAAAGTAACTTACTTAAAATTTCTAAGATAAATATTTAACCTTTACTCGAAAATTCCCTTCATATATAAAAATCACGACTTTAAAATATGACATGCAAGAGAAAAGTAACGTACTTAAACTTTCTACGACAAATAACTTTAACATTAACGTAACATTTTACTTTACACATAAAAATCCTGACTTTAAAATATGTAGAAATATCGCTAAATAAAAGAAGAAAAAAAAAAAGTAACATACTTAAACTTTGTACGACAAATAACTTTGGCATTAACGTAAAAAATTTTCTTCACATATAAAAATCACGACTTTAAAATGTGACGTGTAAGAAGAATTAGCATACTTAAAATTTCTACGACAAATAAATTTAACCTTTACGCGAAAATTTACTATATACATAAAAATCATGTCTTTAAAATATGTAAAAATATTGCTAAATAAAAGAAAAAAAACTAACATACTTAAACTTTGCACGACAAATAACTTTAGCATTAACGTAAAAATTTACTTCACATATAAAAATCACGACATTAAAATGTGACATGTAAGAAGAATTAGCATACTTAAAATTTCTACGATAAATAATTTTAACATTTGAGTGAAAATTTACTACATAAGTAGTTAGAAAAGGAGAGTCCGGGGCCAGGGCGGAGCAGCGGAGCAGGTATGGTATGGGGGGCGAGACCGGATATGACGTCACCGGAAATCACGTGACCGGATATGCCATCCCGGAAGTGATATCACAGGATATGCCGTCACCGGAAGTGAAGTGGAGTTGTTCCCCTCCTACTGTTGTTTTAGTTTCATTATAAGCTGTTTGTGTATGACGTCACAGTAAGTATGACGTCATAATTTGTTTTATATTAAAGTTTAGAGCGATGGCAACACTTTTTAGTTTCGATTTACCTTTAAGATGGAGTTGAGTTGTTCTAGGACTGCTTGTAAATGAATAAGTTAGAGTGATAGGTTTTTATTGCGTGACGTCACAGTATGTATGACGTCATAATGTGTTTTATATCAAAGTTTTTGAGCGGTGGCAACACTTTTTAGTTTTTGCTTCTAGTTAACTGGAGTTGAGTTGTTCTAAGGCTGCTTATAAACGAATAAGTTAGAGTGATAGGTATTTTTACTAATGACGTCACAGTGGGTATGACGTCATTCTATGTTAAGATTTACGTTTTAAGTGGTGATAACATTGGATATATACCAAATTTAGTTTTCAGGTGTTGGCAACGAGTTCTGATCGGTCAGCTAAATGCTAATAAGTTTTAAACATGTGACCAAAAGTTAACTCCTGGTTGACTGTTTGGTTTTCTAGCGAGTTACTTACATATCCTTTAATCAAGTTAAAATACCTGCAACAAAGTTACACAAATAAAAATGTTAAATTTGAAAAGTTAATAAAAGGAAGGCCATTTGCTAAGGGTCTAAAGAACCCTAACCCCGAGCTACACGTGACATTTCAATATTTTACCAAACAATTGTTAAAATATCGACTATCGGACGTTGCCTTCATGGTAACTCATCTACCCACCCCCCTTCCCTAACTAATTTTGAATAAGTTAAGACTTTAGAATTACAATTAATAAATTTTGAAAAATTATTTATTAAAGGTGAGGACCCACCTCCAGCCCGATACCTCTTTTAGGAAGAATTGGTACCGCCTCACTCCACCCTAACAAAAAAAAAAATCTGTGAAAAAAAAAGCACGAAGTATTAAACACGTCTTTCACACTCAGGTATCCAAGTAGAAATGGCGAGACGGCAACAGGTAGCGTCTATATATGAGGGGTGATCACGTGACTTCACCGACCAATCAGGTTTCACGATAGAGGGTGCTACTGACTATCGACCCGTCAGAAGGGAGGGGAGCGAGACTAGGGATGTTTCAACACGCTTCAACGCGTTTGCGAGTTGAGTTGTTGTGTAACGATCTTGCTTGAAACAGTTAAAGTGATAGATAATTTGTTCATGACGTCATAGTGTAGCGAATGGGTTTTTAGCGTAGACAGTTGTTGCAATTGGAGTAATTATGAAATTTATTAAATATAAAGATAATATTTAGTAATAATTATCAGATTTTATTATTATTATTATAAAAAATAAACTTATAAAAAAAAAGTGAACGTGAAAATTTACTTTGCGAATAAAAATCATGTCTTTAAAATGTGTACGAATATCACTAAATAAGAGAAAAAAGTAACATACTTAAACTCTTTAAAATAAATAACTTTAACATTAACGTAAAAAATTTACTTTTCACATAAAAATCACTTTAAAATGAGTAAAAATATCGCTAAATAAGAGAAAAAAAGTAACTTACTTAAAATTTCTAAGATAAATATTTAACCTTTACTCGAAAATTCCCTTCATATATAAAAATCACGACTTTAAAATATGACATGCAAGAGAAAAGTAACGTACTTAAACTTTCTACGACAAATAACTTTAACATTAACGTAACATTTTACTTTACACATAAAAATCCCGACTTTAAAATATGTAGAAATACCGCTAAATAAAAGAAGAAAAAAAAAGTAACATACTTAAACTTTGTACGACAAATAACTTTGACATTAACGTAAAAAATTTTCTTCACATATAAAAATCACGACTTTAAAATGTAACGTGTAAGAAGAATTAGCATACTTAAAATTTCTACGACAAATAAATTTAACCTTTACGCGAAAATTTACTACATATATAAAAATCATGTATTTAAAATATCGCTGAATAAAAGAAAAAAGTAACATACTTAAACTTTCTACGACAAATAACTTTAACATTAACGCAAAAATTTACTTTACACATAAAAATCACGACTTTAAATTTGACATGCAGGAGGAAAGTATAACATACCTATAATTTCTACGACAAAGAATTCAAACATTGCCATTCATGTCTTTAAAATGTATAATGACAACTCTAACTTTTAGAAAAAAGAAACACTAAAAATTTACAAGGCAAAGAATTTAAAATTGAACGTGAAAATTAACTTCACATGTACAATCATACTCTTATATCAACGATAAATAAGATAAAAAAGAAGCTCTAAAAATTTATAAGGCAAATAATTTAAATAATACGCGAAAATTTACCACACATATAAAAATTATGTCTTTCAAATGTGTAAGAATAACGCTAAATTAGAGAAAAAGAAATACTAAAAATTTATAAGGTAAGGAATTGAAACAATATGCGAAAATTTATTTCACGCATAAAATTTTTATCTTTAAAATGTGTAAGAATAATGCTAAATTAGAGAAGAAAAAAAAAAAAATAACATACTTAAACTTTCTTCGACAACAATTTAAACAATACGCGACATTTTCATACACAATTATTTTCTTAGGTTAATGTTAAATAATGGGAAATTTAACAGAATAAAAATTTCAAAGATAAAGAATTTTAACCTTTACACGAAAATTTACCTCACAAAAATATCATATCCTTAAACTTTAACGTGACAATTTACTCTTCATATACAATTAAACTCTTAGGTTAATGTTAAATAAGAAAAAAAATAATATACTTAAAATTTCTAAGATAAACATAACGTAAAAATTTCGTATCATATGTTTAAAATGTAACATATAAGAGAAAAAAACTAACATACTTGAACTTTCTATAGCAAAGAATTTAAGCATTAGCGTAAAAATTCACGTTACATATAAAATTCACATCTTTAAATGGGAAGATAAGCAGGTGACGGTAATTAGCCAATCAGGGTAGCGGTAGGTGATACGCCATTCGCCGGCATTTTTAGATCGGAGGATGAGTCACGCTAAAACTTGTTGGAACAGGTCGGGAGATTTGTACAGCAAGAACAACAGCATCGACGCGCAAGCAGCGGGTGATGCTGTGATGTGTCAGCGGGTCTTTGAGATTATCGTTTTCCTACTTTGCCGTTTTCATAATGAAATGTTTGTGAAAACTTGGAATGAATAAAGTGGATTTCAAAGACATATTAGTAAGTGAAGGTAGAATTCGCATGGACTTTCTTCCAAAAAGTAAGATTCACTTGGAGAATTTAAGATCATTTCTACTTGAAAACTTTTCTATTATTTAAAACATTGAATATTGTTCAAACTCAGTGGGATTATATGCTACAATACGGGTAAAACTTAACAAAATTGTTACATAGAAGAAAAATAGTAAGAGATTTAAAATAAATATTAGATATAGATACTCCAAAGAAAAAATTTCACCTCTACTTTTCAATCGGAAAATCAATACAAGTTGGAAATTTATGTTACTTCAAGAAAGACTTAGACAATTTACTTTGTAATAATATACGTTAAGGTGTCGTATTAACTCGTGCAATACATGCTGACTAAGGTTTATTTTACTTGAAAGGTGAATTGGGGGAAAATATTAAATAAATTGTAGATATTAAATACATTGTAGATATGCATTCAAGTTTTGAAAATCACCTGCAAGACTTTTAAAACATCTTAAGATAAATTGAAAGAAACTTTTTATACTCTGAAAGGAAATCACAAGTAATTTAGTTAACTTTTTTCATGGTAACACTCATATTCAACGACATGTTTTTAAAATTTAACCTTCTTTACATGATAATAGTTATACATTTTTTCAATCTCAAATGCGATATACTATTATTTCTAACATATATGTTACGAATTGTGTAAAGTTTTTAAAAGAGTATATGCAAATCACCAATCAGAAACATAAAAATCTAACATCAATCAAACACACTAAAATAATAAGATATTTTCCTTAGTGGAAATAGTTAACTACTCATGTGATGGAATGTACTTAGAAAATTTAAATACTGAAAAAAGTTTGCTAGGCAAACTTAAAGAATATATATTTTTTTTTCTTGTGAAAAACTAGCATAAATTTGAGAAATATAGAGTTTGTTACTACGTAAAATTGAACATCATCTGGACAAACTAAATTATACATGAATTTTTTTTTATTTGAGAGGTGCTGACAATATATCATTAATACAGAGATTTTTAACTTCCACCCATAATTTCTAAATAACTTATACATAAATTTCAGAAAACTGAAACGGAATGTGTTTTACAAGACGCTTATTTTGTAAGATGAATATTCAATATTAATATAACTGAGCAAAGGTCATTACGGAAAAAACTTGTAAAAGATACTTATATTTTGAAAATAGTTTGAAATATCCTTTTATGAATGCTCGCTTTCGAAAGACACAAATAAAACTGATATTACACATGATAATTAACACATGCATAACATTAATCAAACAAAGTGGAATTTTTATTGCTTATGACCGATAACTTTTCAGTGAAGTAGAACTTACATAGGAAATTTGTGCAAACTTTTTCAACTTTTAAACCAAGTATTATGTAAAATTATAAATTACGATAGGAAATAGCACACTTCAGAATCGGAACAAGTCTTCTAGTTAAGTTAAATTTATTTCTCAAGGAATTGAAAGCATACCAGACAAAACCCTTATCATTTCGCATCTTTTCTCATGTTGCAAGAAGACATACTTTGTAAAAGATCGTCGTTGCACTTAACAAAAATCAGTAAAAATAAATGTATTTTCTATGGCAAAGATAAAACTTCACAACTTAATTACTGAAATTTAGCTAAGTTGCATATGGTTTATTCACATAACTCGCATATGCTTCGAATGTTGAAATATATTTGTCATTTGAAATCAAACTAATCGAAAATAAATGCTACCTACATTTTCAAGTCGGAAATTACTATTAAATAAACTTTACATGTAAAACATTGTCATGTTAAAAAGAAAAATCTACAAAAATGTAAATGATAATTTTACTGTTGGTACATAAATGATGAATAATTTATGATTTTATTCTAGGCAAACGTTTTATTGTCTAACAGAGAACTTGAACTTTAGCAGAAAAATAAAAAAATACAATTTTTATATCCTATCATGCTTGTCGAAAATTGAATTTATTAGCTGTTGTAATAGATTTTTATTGTCCAAATTTCTATAGTTTTTCTTCCCGGTGCAATAAAATTAAGTTCATGTGTAATGATTAGGTTTTTTTTTTTATGAATCTTATAAATTTAATGAAATTATTATGACCTAAGAGATTGAGTGAACTGAATAAATCAATGATGTAAATTTAAACAGTGACTTGAACTGATACATACTATAACTGTAAAGAAGTATGACAAAGTGATAGATGAAGTAAAAATAGAAGTTGAATGAAATGTGTTGAAAAAAGTTGAAGACGACAAGAAATTCGTAATTGAGAATTATCATTGACTTATATTAACTTCGTTTTCTTGCTTATGACAAGAAAATACACTCTTTCTTATTAAGAACCAACTTGATATCTTATCATAGAATGACAATGATGAAATATCTATACATTAAAAAAAAAAAAAAAATACCAAACTTAGACATAGCAAATTTCTTGAAATTCATGTATAATGCGAGAAGTTTTACTGGAAATATAGAAGATACAACATTGAAAGATGTGAATGTTTCGAAGTACTTTATCAGAAATAAAAAAAAAAAATGCGCTGAGATTCGCTATAAAAAATTTTAGGAGAAAGTTTAAACAAAATTTAAAATCAAACATGCTTTTAAATGGGAACACAAATATTAAAACTATAGCACATTAAACAATTTATATTACGTCATTTCAGTTGTATCAAACTGAATAACATGAAAAACAACCACAAACTGAATAAACATGAAAATTATCAATATATGTGGAAAAGTTTCCTTTTTTCACATATAAAAAAAATAACACATTGACGTACGTTAAGATCACGAAACATGCATAATCATATACCGATAAGAGCAACCAATGTTGCGGGGAGATATTCACATGATGGTCAATATCCCATGAATAAATTGATTGATTGAATTTATAATGCTAATTCCAATAGTATTCCACGTAACTTCAACTTCATATGTTCACTATAGATATATTTATTTTTCAAATATATTGACTTTCGAAAAATCATCCTTCAATACAAGAATGATCATAGTAAGAATAAAAGAAAAGATACTAAGCATTGATTTAAAGTGTATTTATTTCAACTTAGCAACAAATCATATGCTTGAAACGAAAATTGCTTCGAACCAAAGTATAACCATCCAATTTCATTGATTCCTACAAGGACATTTTTCTCATCTAGTAATTGAATTTTTTTTTTCTCATACGCATTATAAGTGATGTCCAATCAGGTGTAGAATAGTTGAAGATATCCGACCTCTTTCTAAATATTAATAAGTCACTGTTGAAAAACTTATAAAAATTTCAATTTACACTTAAAGTTGTTTTTTTTTATATATATTTCAAAGAATTTTTTCAAATCAATATGTATATTTAAATACTGAAACTTATTCACTTCAATAAATGTATGTTTAAGTTATAAAACTCTTCGTATGTATTGAAAAATTGTAACTTTTCGTCTTCTTCGTATAAATCGATAACTTATACACTAGTTCTTCATCAATTAATCTTCTAAGTAAATCTTTCAAAGGTAAAAACATACTTATAGCTTTGCATTTGTAACATGTTAAATTGTACATGTTTCTCGTGAAATTAAAATTTTATATGTTTTCCATGAAAATATCTGAAATTTTGTAACTTTCACATGAAACATGTACAATTTAACTTGTTACAAATGCAAAGCTATAAGTATGTTTTTACCTTTGAAAGATTTACTTAGAAGATTAATTGATGAAGAACTAGTGTATAAGTTATCGATTTATACGAAGAAGACGAAAAGTTACAATTTTTCAATACATACGAAGAGTTTTATAACTTAAACATACATTTATTGAAGTGAATAAGTTTCAGTATTTAAATATACATATTGATTTGAAAAAATTCTTTGAAATATATATAAAAAAAAAACAACTTTAAGTGTAAATTGAAATTTTTATAAGTTTTTCAACAGTGACTTATTAATATTTAGAAAGAGGTCGGATATCTTCAACTATTCTACACCTGATTGGACATCACTTATAATGCGTATGAGAAAAAAAAATTCAATTACTAGATGAGAAAAATGTCCTTGTAGGAATCAATGAAATTGGATGGTTATACTTTGGTTCGAAGCAATTTTCGTTTCAAGCATATGATTTGTTGCTAAGTTGAAATAAATACACTTTAAATCAATGCTTAGTATCTTTTCTTTTATTCTTACTATGATCATTCTTGTATTGAAGGATGATTTTTCGAAAGTCAATATATTTGAAAAATAAATATATCTATAGTGAACATATGAAGTTGAAGTTACGTGGAATACTATTGGAATTAGCATTATAAATTCAATCAATCAATTTATTCATGGGATATTGACCATCATGTGAATATCTCCCCGCAACATTGGTTGCTCTTATCGGTATATGATTATGCATGTTTCGTGATCTTAACGTACGTCAATGTGTTATTTTTTTTATATGTGAAAAAAGGAAACTTTTCCACATATATTGATAATTTTCATGTTTATTCAGTTTGTGGTTGTTTTTCATGTTATTCAGTTTGATACAACTGAAATGACGTAATATAAATTGTTTAATGTGCTATAGTTTTAATATTTGTGTTCCCATTTAAAAGCATGTTTGATTTTAAATTTTGTTTAAACTTTCTCCTAAAATTTTTTATAGCGAATCTCAGCGCATTTTTTTTTTTTATTTCTGATAAAGTACTTCGAAACATTCACATCTTTCAATGTTGTATCTTCTATATTTCCAGTAAAACTTCTAGCATTATACATGAATTTCAAGAAATTTGCTATGTCTAAGTTTGGTATTTTTTTTTTTTTTTAATGTATAGATATTTCATCATTGTCATTCTATGATAAGATATCAAGTTGGTTCTTAATAAGAAAGAGTGTATTTTCTTGTCATAAGCAAGAAAACGAAGTTAATATAAGTCAATGATAATTCTCAATTACGAATTTCTTGTCGTCTTCAACTTTTTTCAACACATTTCATTCAACTTCTATTTTTACTTCATCTATCACTTTGTCATACTTCTTTACAGTTATAGTATGTATCAGTTCAAGTCACTGTTTAAATTTACATCATTGATTTATTCAGTTCACTCAATCTCTTAGGTCATAATAATTTCATTAAATTTATAAGATTCATAAAAAAAAAAACCTAATCATTACACATGAACTTAATTTTATTGCACCGGGAAGAAAAACTATAGAAATTTGGACAATAAAAATCTATTACAACAGCTAATAAATTCAATTTTCGACAAGCATGATAGGATATAAAAATTGTATTTTTTTATTTTTCTGCTAAAGTTCAAGTTCTCTGTTAGACAATAAAACGTTTGCCTAGAATAAAATCATAAATTATTCATCATTTATGTACCAACAGTAAAATTATCATTTACATTTTTGTAGATTTTTCTTTTTAACATGACAATGTTTTACATGTAAAGTTTATTTAATAGTAATTTCCGACTTGAAAATGTAGGTAGCATTTATTTTCGATTAGTTTGATTTCAAATGACAAATATATTTCAACATTCGAAGCATATGCGAGTTATGTGAATAAACCATATGCAACTTAGCTAAATTTCAGTAATTAAGTTGTGAAGTTTTATCTTTGCCATAGAAAATACATTTATTTTTACTGATTTTTGTTAAGTGCAACGACGATCTTTTACAAAGTATGTCTTCTTGCAACATGAGAAAAGATGCGAAATGATAAGGGTTTTGTCTGGTATGCTTTCAATTCCTTGAGAAATAAATTTAGCTTAACTAGAAGACTTGTTCCGATTCTGAAGTGTGCTATTTCCTATCGTAATTTATAATTTTACATAATACTTGGTTTAAAAGTTGAAAAAGTTTGCACAAATTTCCTATGTAAGTTCTACTTCACTGAAAAGTTATCGGTCATAAGCAATAAAAATTCCACTTTGTTTGATTAATGTTATGCATGTGTTAATTATCATGTGTAATATCAGTTTTATTTGTGTCTTTCGAAAGCGAGCATTCATAAAAGGATATTTCAAACTATTTTCAAAATATAAGTATCTTTTACAAGTTTTTTCCGTAATGACCTTTGCTCAGTTATATTAATATTGAATATTCATCTTACAAAATAAGCGTCTTGTAAAACACATTCCGTTTCAGTTTTCTGAAATTTATGTATAAGTTATTTAGAAATTATGGGTGGAAGTTAAAAATCTCTGTATTAATGATATATTGTCAGCACCTCTCAAATAAAAAAAATTCATGTATAATTTAGTTTGTCCAGATGATGTTCAATTTTACGTAGTAACAAACTCTATATTTCTCAAATTTATGCTAGTTTTTCACAAGAAAAAAAAATATATATTCTTTAAGTTTGCCTAGCAAACTTTTTTCAGTATTTAAATTTTCTAAGTACATTCCATCACATGAGTAGTTAACTATTTCCACTAAGGAAAATATCTTATTATTTTAGTGTGTTTGATTGATGTTAGATTTTTATGTTTCTGATTGGTGATTTGCATATACTCTTTTAAAAACTTTACACAATTCGTAACATATATGTTAGAAATAATAGTATATCGCATTTGAGATTGAAAAAATGTATAACTATTATCATGTAAAGAAGGTTAAATTTTAAAAACATGTCGTTGAATATGAGTGTTACCATGAAAAAAGTTAACTAAATTACTTGTGATTTCCTTTCAGAGTATAAAAAGTTTCTTTCAATTTATCTTAAGATGTTTTAAAAGTCTTGCAGGTGATTTTCAAAACTTGAATGCATATCTACAATGTATTTAATATCTACAATTTATTTAATATTTTCCCCCAATTCACCTTTCAAGTAAAATAAACCTTAGTCAGCATGTATTGCACGAGTTAATACGACACCTTAACGTATATTATTACAAAGTAAATTGTCTAAGTCTTTCTTGAAGTAACATAAATTTCCAACTTGTATTGATTTTCCGATTGAAAAGTAGAGGTGAAATTTTTTCTTTGGAGTATCTATATCTAATATTTATTTTAAATCTCTTACTATTTTTCTTCTATGTAACAATTTTGTTAAGTTTTACCCGTATTGTAGCATATAATCCCACTGAGTTTGAACAATATTCAATGTTTTAAATAATAGAAAAGTTTTCAAGTAGAAATGATCTTAAATTCTCCAAGTGAATCTTACTTTTTGGAAGAAAGTCCATGCGAATTCTACCTTCACTTACTAATATGTCTTTGAAATCCACTTTATTCATTCCAAGTTTTCACAAACATTTCATTATGAAAACGGCAAAGTAGGAAAACGATAATCTCAAAGACCCGCTGACACATCACAGCATCACCCGCTGCTTGCGCGTCGATGCTGTTGTTCTTGCTGTACAAATCTCCCGACCTGTTCCAACAAGTTTTAGCGTGACTCATCCTCCGATCTAAAAATGCCGGCGAATGGCGTATCACCTACCGCTACCCTGATTGGCTAATTACCGTCACCTGCTTATCTTCCCATTTAAAGATGTGAATTTTATATGTAACGTGAATTTTTACGCTAATGCTTAAATTCTTTGCTATAGAAAGTTCAAGTATGTTAGTTTTTTTCTCTTATATGTTACATTTTAAACATATGATACGAAATTTTTACGTTATGTTTATCTTAGAAATTTTAAGTATATTATTTTTTTTCTTATTTAACATTAACCTAAGAGTTTAATTGTATATGAAGAGTAAATTGTCACGTTAAAGTTTAAGGATATGATATTTTTGTGAGGTAAATTTTCGTGTAAAGGTTAAAATTCTTTATCTTTGAAATTTTTATTCTGTTAAATTTCCCATTATTTAACATTAACCTAAGAAAATAATTGTGTATGAAAATGTCGCGTATTGTTTAAATTGTTGTCGAAGAAAGTTTAAGTATGTTATTTTTTTTTTTTCTTCTCTAATTTAGCATTATTCTTACACATTTTAAAGATAAAAATTTTATGCGTGAAATAAATTTTCGCATATTGTTTCAATTCCTTACCTTATAAATTTTTAGTATTTCTTTTTCTCTAATTTAGCGTTATTCTTACACATTTGAAAGACATAATTTTTATATGTGTGGTAAATTTTCGCGTATTATTTAAATTATTTGCCTTATAAATTTTTAGAGCTTCTTTTTTATCTTATTTATCGTTGATATAAGAGTATGATTGTACATGTGAAGTTAATTTTCACGTTCAATTTTAAATTCTTTGCCTTGTAAATTTTTAGTGTTTCTTTTTTCTAAAAGTTAGAGTTGTCATTATACATTTTAAAGACATGAATGGCAATGTTTGAATTCTTTGTCGTAGAAATTATAGGTATGTTATACTTTCCTCCTGCATGTCAAATTTAAAGTCGTGATTTTTATGTGTAAAGTAAATTTTTGCGTTAATGTTAAAGTTATTTGTCGTAGAAAGTTTAAGTATGTTACTTTTTTCTTTTATTCAGCGATATTTTAAATACATGATTTTTATATATGTAGTAAATTTTCGCGTAAAGGTTAAATTTATTTGTCGTAGAAATTTTAAGTATGCTAATTCTTCTTACACGTTACATTTTAAAGTCGTGATTTTTATATGTGAAGAAAATTTTTTACGTTAATGTCAAAGTTATTTGTCGTACAAAGTTTAAGTATGTTACTTTTTTTTTCTTCTTTTATTTAGCGGTATTTCTACATATTTTAAAGTCGGGATTTTTATGTGTAAAGTAAAATGTTACGTTAATGTTAAAGTTATTTGTCGTAGAAAGTTTAAGTACGTTACTTTTCTCTTGCATGTCATATTTTAAAGTCGTGATTTTTATATATGAAGGGAATTTTCGAGTAAAGGTTAAATATTTATCTTAGAAATTTTAAGTAAGTTACTTTTTTTCTCTTATTTAGCGATATTTTTACTCATTTTAAAGTGATTTTTATGTGAAAAGTAAATTTTTTACGTTAATGTTAAAGTTATTTATTTTAAAGAGTTTAAGTATGTTACTTTTTTCTCTTATTTAGTGATATTCGTACACATTTTAAAGACATGATTTTTATTCGCAAAGTAAATTTTCACGTTCACTTTTTTTTTATAAGTTTATTTTTTATAATAATAATAATAAAATCTGATAAGTATTACTAAATATTATCTTTATATTTAATAAATTTCATAATTACTCCAATTGCAACAACTGTCTACGCTAAAAACCCATTCGCTACACTATGACGTCATGAACAAATTATCTATCACTTTAACTGTTTCAAGCAAGATCGTTACACAACAACTCAACTCGCAAACGCGTTGAAGCGTGTTGAAACATCCCTAGTCTCGCTCCCCTCCCTTCTGACGGGTCGATAGTCAGTAGCACCCTCTATCGTGAAACCTGATTGGTCGGTGAAGTCACGTGATCACCCCTCATATATAGACGCTACCTGTTGCCGTCTCGCCATTTCTACTTGGATACCTGAGTGTGAAAGACGTGTTTAATACTTCGTGCTTTTTTTTTCACAGATTTTTTTTTTTGTTAGGGTGGAGTGAGGCGGTACCAATTCTTCCTAAAAGAGGTATCGGGCTGGAGGTGGGTCCTCACCTTTAATAAATAATTTTTCAAAATTTATTAATTGTAATTCTAAAGTCTTAACTTATTCAAAATTAGTTAGGGAAGGGGGGTGGGTAGATGAGTTACCATGAAGGCAACGTCCGATAGTCGATATTTTAACAATTGTTTGGTAAAATATTGAAATGTCACGTGTAGCTCGGGGTTAGGGTTCTTTAGACCCTTAGCAAATGGCCTTCCTTTTATTAACTTTTCAAATTTAACATTTTTATTTGTGTAACTTTGTTGCAGGTATTTTAACTTGATTAAAGGATATGTAAGTAACTCGCTAGAAAACCAAACAGTCAACCAGGAGTTAACTTTTGGTCACATGTTTAAAACTTATTAGCATTTAGCTGACCGATCAGAACTCGTTGCCAACACCTGAAAACTAAATTTGGTATATATCCAATGTTATCACCACTTAAAACGTAAATCTTAACATAGAATGACGTCATACCCACTGTGACGTCATTAGTAAAAATACCTATCACTCTAACTTATTCGTTTATAAGCAGCCTTAGAACAACTCAACTCCAGTTAACTAGAAGCAAAAACTAAAAAGTGTTGCCACCGCTCAAAAACTTTGATATAAAACACATTATGACGTCATACATACTGTGACGTCACGCAATAAAAACCTATCACTCTAACTTATTCATTTACAAGCAGTCCTAGAACAACTCAACTCCATCTTAAAGGTAAATCGAAACTAAAAAGTGTTGCCATCGCTCTAAACTTTAATATAAAACAAATTATGACGTCATACTTACTGTGACGTCATACACAAACAGCTTATAATGAAACTAAAACAACAGTAGGAGGGGAACAACTCCACTTCACTTCCGGTGACGGCATATCCTGTGATATCACTTCCGGGATGGCATATCCGGTCACGTGATTTCCGGTGACGTCATATCCGGTCTCGCCCCCCATACCATACCTGCTCCGCTGCTCCGCCCTGGCCCCGGACTCTCCTTTTCTAACTACTTACATATATAAAAATCATGTATTTAAAATATCGCTGAATAAAAGAAAAAAGTAACATACTTAAACTTTCTACGACAAATAACTTTAACATTAACGCAAAAATTTACTTTACACATAAAAATCACGACTTTAAATTTGACATGCAGGAGGAAAGTATAACATACCTATAATTTCTACGACAAAGAATTCAAACATTGCCATTCATGTCTTTAAAATGTATAATGACAACTCTAACTTTTAGAAAAAAGAAACACTAAAAATTTACAAGGCAAAGAATTTAAAATTGAACGTGAAAATTAACTTCACATGTACAATCATACTCTTATATCAACGATAAATAAGATAAAAAAGAAGCTCTAAAAATTTATAAGGCAAATAATTTAAATAATACGCGAAAATTTACCACACATATAAAAATTATGTCTTTCAAATGTGTAAGAATAACGCTAAATTAGAGAAAAAGAAATACTAAAAATTTATAAGGTAAGGAATTGAAACAATATGCGAAAATTTATTTTACGCATAAAATTTTTATCTTTAAAATGTGTAAGAATAATGCTAAATTAGAGAAGAAGAAAAAAATAACATACTTAAACTTTCTTCGACAACAATTTAAACAATACGCGACATTTTCATACACAATTATTTTCTTAGGTTAATGTTAAATAATGGGAAATTTAACAGAATAAAAATTTCAAAGATAAAGAATTTTAACCTTTACACGAAAATTTACCTCACAAAAATATCATATCCTTAAACTTTAACGTGACAATTTACTCTTCATATACAATTAAACTCTTAGGTTAATGTTAAATAAGAAAAAAAATAATATACTTAAAATTTCTAAGATAAACATAACGTAAAAATTTCGTATCATGTGTTTAAAATGTAACATATAAGAGAAAAAAAAACTAACATACTTGAACTTTCTATAGCAAAGAATTTAAGCATTAGCGTAAAAATTCACTTTACATATAAAATTCACATCTTTAAATGGGAAGATAAGCAGGTGACGGTAATTAGCCAATCAGGGTAGCGGTAGGTGATACGCCATTCGCCGGCATTTTTAGATCGGAGGATGAGTCACGCTAAAACTTGCTGGAACAGGTCGGGAGATTTGTACAGCAAGAACAACAGCATCGACGCGCAAGCAGCGGGTGATGCTGTGATGTGTCAGCAGGTCTTTGAGATTATCGTTTTCCTACTTTGCCGTTTTCATAATGAAATGTTTGTGAAAACTTGGAATGAATAAAGTGGATTTCAAAGACATATTAGTAAGTGAAGGTAGAATTCGCATGGACTTTCTTCCAAAAAGTATGATTCACTTGGAGAATTTAAGATCATTTCTACTTGAAAACTTTTCTATTATTTAAAACATTGAATATTGTTCAAACTCAGTGGGATTATATGCTACAATACGGGTAAAACTTAACAAAATTGTTACATAGAAGAAAAATAGTAAGAGATTTAAAATAAATATTAGTTATAGATACTCCAAAGAAAAAATTTCACCTCTACTTTTCAATCGGAAAATCAATACAAGTTGGAAATTTATGTTACTTCAAGAAAGACTTAGACAATTTACTTTGTAATAATATACGTTAAGGTGTCGTATTAACTCGTGCAATACATGCTGACTAAGGTTTATTTTACTTGAAAGGTGAATTGGGGGAAAATATTAAATAAATTGTAGATATTAAATACATTGTAGATATGCATTCAAGTTTTGAAAATCACCTGCAAGACTTTTAAAACATCTTAAGATAAATTGAAAGAAACTTTTTATACTCTGAAAGGAAATCACAAGTAATTTAGTTAACTTTTTTCATGGTAACACTCATATTCAACGACATGTTTTTAAAATTTAACCTTCTTTACATGATAATAGTTATAAATTTTTTCAATCTCAGATGCGATATACTATTATTTCTAACATATATGTTACGAATTGTGTAAAGTTTTTAAAAGAGTATATGCAAATCACCAATCAGAAACATAAAAATCTAACATCAATCAAACACACTAAAATAATAAGATATTTTCCTTAGTGGAAATAGTTAACTACTCATGTGATGGAATGTACTTAGAAAATTTAAATACTGAAAAAAGTTTGCTAGGCAAACTTAAAGAATATATTTTTTTTTTCTTGTGAAAAACTAGCATAAATTTGAAAAATATAGAGTTTGTTACTACGTAAAATTGAACATCATCTGGACAAACTAAATTATACATGAATTTTTTTTTTTATTTGAGAGGTGCTGACAATATATCATTAATACAGAGATTTCTAACTTCCACCCATAATTTCTAAATAACTTATACATAAATTTCAGAAAACTGAAACGGAATGTGTTTTACAAGACGCTTATTTTGTAAGATGAATATTCAATATTAATATAACTGAGCAAAGTTCATTACGGAAAAAACTTGTAAAAGATACTTATATTTTGAAAATAGTTTGAAATATCCTTTTAAATTTATGAATGCTCGCTTTCGAAAGACACAAATAAAACTGATATTACACATGATAATTAACACATGCATAACATTAATCAAACAAAGTGGAATTTTTATTGCTTGTGACCGATAACTTTTCAGTGAAGTAGAACTTACATAGGAAATTTGTGCAAACTTTTTCAACTTTTAAACCAAGTATTATATAAAATTATAAATTACGATAGGAAATAGCACACTTCAGAATCGGAACAAGTCTTCTAGTTAAGCTAAATTTATTTCTCAAGGAATTGAAAGCATACCAGACAAGTCCTTATCATTTCGCATCTTTTCTCATGTTGCAAGAAGACATACTTTGTAAAAGATCGTCGATGCACTTAACAAAAATCAGTAAAAATAAATGTATTTTCTATGGCAAAGATAAAACTTCACAACTTAATTACTGAAATTTAGCTAAGTTGCATATGGTTTATTCACATAACTCGCATATGCTTCGAATGTTGAAATATATTTGTCAGTTGAAATCAAACTAATCGAAAATAAATGCTACCTACATTTTCAAGTCGGAAATTACTATTAAATAAACTTTACATGTAAAACATTGTCATGTTAAAAAGAAAAATGTACAAAAATGTAAATGATAATTTTACTGTTGGTACATAAATGATGAATAATTTATGATTTTATTCTAGGAAAACGTTTTATTGTCTAACAGAGAACTTAAACTTTAGCAGAAAAATAAAAAAATACAATTTTTATATCCTATCATGCTTGTCGAAAATTGAATTTATTAGCTGTTGTAATAGATTTTTATTGTCCAAATTTCTATAGTTTTTCTTCCCGGTGCAATAAAATTAAGTTCATGTGTAATGATTAGGTTTTTTTTTTTTTTTTTATGAATCTTATAAATTTAATGAAATTATTATGACCTAAGAGATTGAGTGAACTGAATAAATCAATGATGTAAATTTAAACAGTAACTTGAACTGATACATACTATAACTGTAAAGAAGTATGACAAAGTGATAGATGAAGTAAAAATAGAAGTTGAATGAAATGTGTTGAAAAAAGTTGAAGACGACAAGAAATTCGTAATTGAGAATTATCATTGACTTATATTAACTTCGTTTTTCTTGCTTATGACAAGAAAATACTTTCTTTCTTATTAAGAACCAACTTGATATATTATCATAGAATGACAATGATGAAATATCTATACATTAAAAAAAAAAAAATACCAAACTTAGACATAGCAAATTTCTTGAAATTCATGTATAATGCGAGAAGTTTTACTGGAAATATAGAAGATACAACATTGAAAGATGTGAATGTTTCGAAGTACTTTATCAGAAATAAAAAAAAAAAAAATGCGCTGAGATTCGCTATAAAAAATTTTAGGAGAAAGTTTAAACAAAATTTAAAATCAAACATGCTTTTAAATGGGAACACAAATATTAAAACTATAGCACATTAAACAATTTATATTACGTCATCTCAGTTGTATCAAACTGAATAACATGAAAAACAACCACAAACTGAATAAACATGAAAATTATCAATATATGTGGAAAAGTTTCCTTTTTTCACATATAAAAAAAAATAACACATTGACGTACGTTAAGATCACGAAACATGCATAATCATATACCGATAAGAGCAACCAATGTTGCGGGGAGATATTCACATGATGGTCAATATCCCATGAATAAGTTGATTGATTGAATTTATAATGCTAATTCCAATAGTATTCCACGTAACTTCAACTTCATATGTTACACTATAGATATATTTATTTTTCAAATATATTGACTTTCGAAAAATCATCCTTCAATACAAGAATGATAATAGTAAGAATAAAAGAAAAGATACTAAGCATTGATTTAAAGTGTATTTATTTCAACTTCGCAACAAATCATATGCTTGAAACGAAAATTGCTTCGAACCAAAGTATAACCATCCAATTTCATTGATTCCTACAAGGACATTTTTCTCATCTAGTAATTGAATTTTTTTTTTTCTCATACACATTATAAGTGATGTCCAATCAGGTGTAGAATAGTTGAAGATATCCGACCTCTTTCTAAATATTAATAAGTCACTGTTGAAAAACTTATAAAAATTTCAAGTTACACTTAAAGTTTTTTTTTTTTTTATATATATATTTCAAAGAATTTTTTCAAATCAATATGTATATTTAAATACTGAAACTTATTCACTTCAATAAATGTATGTTTAAGTTATAAAACTCTTCGTATGTATTGAAAAATTGTAACTTTTCGTCTTCTTCGTATAAATCGATAACTTATACACTAGTTCTTCATCAATTAATCTTCTAAGTAAATCTTTCAAAGCTAAAAACATACTTATAGCTTTGCATTTGTAACATGTTAAATTGTACATGTTTCTCGTGAAATTAAAATTTTATATGTTTTCCATGAAAATATCTGAAATTTTGTAACTTTCACATGAAACATGTACAATTTAACATGTTACAAATGCAAAGCTATAAGTATGTTTTTAGCTTTGAAAGATTTACTTAGAAGATTAATTGATGAAGAACTAGTGTATAAGTTATCGATTTATACGAAGAAGACGAAAAGTTACAATTTTTCAATACATACGAAGAGTTTTATAACTTAAACATACATTTATTGAAGTGAATAAGTTTCAGTATTTAAATATACATATTGATTTGAAAAAATTCTTTGAAATATATATAAAAAAAAAAAAAAACTTTAAGTGTAACTTGAAATTTTTATAAGTTTTTCAACAGTGACTTATTAATATTTAGAAAGAGGTCGGATATCTTCAACTATTCTACACCTGATTGGACATCACTTATAATGTGTATGAGAAAAAAAAAAATTCAATTACTAGATGAGAAAAATGTCCTTGTAGGAATCAATGAAATTGGATGGTTATACTTTGGTTCGAAGCAATTTTCGTTTCAAGCATATGATTTGTTGCGAAGTTGAAATAAATACACTTTAAATCAATGCTTAGTATCTTTTCTTTTATTCTTACTATTATCATTCTTGTATTGAAGGATGATTTTTCGAAAGTCAATATATTTGAAAAATAAATATATCTATAGTGTAACATATGAAGTTGAAGTTACGTGGAATACTATTGGAATTAGCATTATAAATTCAATCAATCAACTTATTCATGGGATATTGACCATCATGTGAATATCTCCCCGCAACATTGGTTGCTCTTATCGGTATATGATTATGCATGTTTCGTGATCTTAACGTACGTCAATGTGTTATTTTTTTTTATATGTGAAAAAAGGAAACTTTTCCACATATATTGATAATTTTCATGTTTATTCAGTTTGTGGTTGTTTTTCATGTTATTCAGTTTGATACAACTGAGATGACGTAATATAAATTGTTTAATGTGCTATAGTTTTAATATTTGTGTTCCCATTTAAAAGCATGTTTGATTTTAAATTTTGTTTAAACTTTCTCCTAAAATTTTTTATAGCGAATCTCAGCGCATTTTTTTTTTTTTTATTTCTGATAAAGTACTTCGAAACATTCACATCTTTCAATGTTGTATCTTCTATATTTCCAGTAAAACTTCTCGCATTATACATGAATTTCAAGAAATTTGCTATGTCTAAGTTTGGTATTTTTTTTTTTTTTTAATGTATAGATATTTCATCATTGTCATTCTATGATAATATATCAAGTTGGTTCTTAATAAGAAAGAAAGTATTTTCTTGTCATAAGCAAGAAAAACGAAGTTAATATAAGTCAATGATAATTCTCAATTACGAATTTCTTGTCGTCTTCAACTTTTTTCAACACATTTCATTCAACTTCTATTTTTACTTCATCTATCACTTTGTCATACTTCTTTACAGTTATAGTATGTATCAGTTCAAGTCACTGTTTAAATTTACATCATTGATTTATTCAGTTCACTCAATCTCTTAGGTCATAATAATTTCATTAAATTTATAAGATTCATAAAAAAAAAAAAAAAAACCTAATCATTACACATGAACTTAATTTTATTGCACCGGGAAGAAAAACTATAGAAATTTGGACAATAAAAATCTATTACAACAGCTAATAAATTCAATTTTCGACAAGCATGATAGGATATAAAAATTGTATTTTTTTTATTTTTCTGCTAAAGTTTAAGTTCTCTGTTAGACAATAAAACGTTTTCCTAGAATAAAATCATAAATTATTCATCATTTATGTACCAACAGTAAAATTATCATTTACATTTTTGTACATTTTTCTTTTTAACATGACAATGTTTTACATGTAAAGTTTATTTAATAGTAATTTCCGACTTGAAAATGTAGGTAGCATTTATTTTCGATTAGTTTGATTTCAACTGACAAATATATTTCAACATTCGAAGCATATGCGAGTTATGTGAATAAACCATATGCAACTTAGCTAAATTTCAGTAATTAAGTTGTGAAGTTTTATCTTTGCCATAGAAAATACATTTATTTTTACTGATTTTTGTTAAGTGCATCGACGATCTTTTACAAAGTATGTCTTCTTGCAACATGAGAAAAGATGCGAAATGATAAGGACTTGTCTGGTATGCTTTCAATTCCTTGAGAAATAAATTCAGCTTAACTAGAAGACTTGTTCCGATTCTGAAGTGTGCTATTTCCTATCGTAATTTATAATTTTATATAATACTTGGTTTAAAAGTTGAAAAAGTTTGCACAAATTTCCTATGTAAGTTCTACTTCACTGAAAAGTTATCGGTCACAAGCAATAAAAATTCCACTTTGTTTGATTAATGTTATGCATGTGTTAATTATCATGTGTAATATCAGTTTTATTTGTGTCTTTCGAAAGCGAGCATTCATAAATTTAAAAGGATATTTCAAACTATTTTCAAAATATAAGTATCTTTTACAAGTTTTTTCCGTAATGAACTTTGCTCAGTTATATTAATATTGAATATTCATCTTACAAAATAAGCTTCTTGTAAAACACATTCCGTTTCAGTTTTCTGAAATTTATGTATAAGTTATTTAGAAATTATGGGTGGAAGTTAGAAATCTCTGTATTAATGATATATTGTCAGCACCTCTCAAATAAAATAAAAAATTCATGTATAATTTAGTTTGTCCAGATGATGTTCAATTTTACGTAGTAACAAACTCTATATTTTTCAAATTTATGCTAGTTTTTCACAAGAAAAAAAAAATATATTCTTTAAGTTTGCCTAGCAAACTTTTTTCAGTATTTAAATTTTCTAAGTACATTCCATCACATGAGTAGTTAACTATTTCCACTAAGGAAAATATCTTATTATTTTAGTGTGTTTGATTGATGTTAGATTTTTATGTTTCTGATTGGTGATTTGCATATACTCTTTTAAAAACTTTACACAATTCGTAACATATATGTTAGAAATAATAGTATATCGCATCTGAGATTGAAAAAATTTATAACTATTATCATGTAAAGAAGGTTAAATTTTAAAAACATGTCGTTGAATATGAGTGTTACCATGAAAAAAGTTAACTAAATTACTTGTGATTTCCTTTCAGAGTATAAAAAGTTTCTTTCAATTTATCTTAAGATGTTTTAAAAGTCTTGCAGGTGATTTTCAAAACTTGAATGCATATCTACAATGTATTTAATATCTACAATGTATTTAATATCTACAATTTATTTAATATTTTCCCCCAATTCACCTTTCAAGTAAAATAAACCTTAGTCAGCATGTATTGCACGAGTTAATACGACACCTTAACGTATATTATTACAAAGTAAATTGTCTAAGTCTTTCTTGAAGTAACATAAATTTCCAACTTGTATTGATTTTCCGATTGAAAAGTAGAGGTGAAATTTTTTCTTTGGAGTATCTATAACTAATATTTATTTTAAATCTCTTACTATTTTTCTTCTATGTAACAATTTTGTTAAGTTTTACCCGTATTGTAGCATATAATCCCACTGAGTTTGAACAATATTCAATGTTTTAAATAATAGAAAAGTTTTCAAGTAGAAATGATCTTAAATTCTCCAAGTGAATCATACTTTTTGGAAGAAAGTCCATGCGAATTCTACCTTCACTTACTAATATGTCTTTGAAATCCACTTTATTCATTCCAAGTTTTCACAAACATTTCATTATGAAAACGGCAAAGTAGGAAAACGATAATCTCAAAGACCTGCTGACACATCACAGCATCACCCGCTGCTTGCGCGTCGATGCTGTTGTTCTTGCTGTACAAATCTCCCGACCTGTTCCAGCAAGTTTTAGCGTGACTCATCCTCCGATCTAAAAATGCCGGCGAATGGCGTATCACCTACCGCTACCCTGATTGGCTAATTACCGTCACCTGCTTATCTTCCCATTTAAAGATGTGAATTTTATATGTAAAGTGAATTTTTACGCTAATGCTTAAATTCTTTGCTATAGAAAGTTCAAGTATGTTAGTTTTTTTTTCTCTTATATGTTACATTTTAAACACATGATACGAAATTTTTACGTTATGTTTATCTTAGAAATTTTAAGTATATTATTTTTTTTCTTATTTAACATTAACCTAAGAGTTTAATTGTATATGAAGAGTAAATTGTCACGTTAAAGTTTAAGGATATGATATTTTTGTGAGGTAAATTTTCGTGTAAAGGTTAAAATTCTTTATCTTTGAAATTTTTATTCTGTTAAATTTCCCATTATTTAACATTAACCTAAGAAAATAATTGTGTATGAAAATGTCGCGTATTGTTTAAATTGTTGTCGAAGAAAGTTTAAGTATGTTATTTTTTTTTCTTCTCTAATTTAGCATTATTCTTACACATTTTAAAGATAAAAATTTTATGCGTAAAATAAATTTTCGCATATTGTTTCAATTCCTTACCTTATAAATTTTTAGTATTTCTTTTTCTCTAATTTAGCGTTATTCTTACACATTTGAAAGACATAATTTTTATATGTGTGGTAAATTTTCGCGTATTAATTAAATTATTTGCCTTATAAATTTTTAGAGCTTCTTTTTTATCTTATTTATCGTTGATATAAGAGTATGATTGTACATGTGAAGTTAATTTTCACGTTCAATTTTAAATTCTTTGCCTTGTAAATTTTTAGTGTTTCTTTTTTCTAAAAGTTAGAGTTGTCATTATACATTTTAAAGACATGAATGGCAATGTTTGAATTCTTTGTCGTAGAAATTATAGGTATGTTATACTTTCCTCCTGCATGTCAAATTTAAAGTCGTGATTTTTATGTGTAAAGTAAATTTTTGCGTTAATGTTAAAGTTATTTGTCGTAGAAAGTTTAAGTATGTTACTTTTTTCTTTTATTCAGCGATATTTTAAATACATGATTTTTATATATGTAGTAAATTTTCACTCAAATGTTAAAATTATTTATCGTAGAAATTTTAAGTATGCTAATTCTTCTTACATGTCACATTTTAATGTCGTGATTTTTATATGTGAAGTAAATTTTTACGTTAATGCTAAAGTTATTTGTCGTGCAAAGTTTAAGTATGTTAGTTTTTTTTCTTTTATTTAGCAATATTTTTACATATTTTAAAGACATGATTTTTATGTATATAGTAAATTTTCGCGTAAAGGTTAAATTTATTTGTCGTAGAAATTTTAAGTATGCTAATTCTTCTTACACGTCACATTTTAAAGTCGTGATTTTTATATGTGAAGAAAATTTTTTACGTTAATGCCAAAGTTATTTGTCGTACAAAGTTTAAGTATGTTACTTTTTTTTTTTCTTCTTTTATTTAGCGATATTTCTACATATTTTAAAGTCAGGATTTTTATGTGTAAAGTAAAATGTTACGTTAATGTTAAAGTTATTTGTCGTAGAAAGTTTAAGTACGTTACTTTTCTCTTGCATGTCATATTTTAAAGTCGTGATTTTTATATATGAAGGGAATTTTCGAGTAAAGGTTAAATATTTATCTTAGAAATTTTAAGTAAGTTACTTTTTTTCTCTTATTTAGCGATATTTTTACTCATTTTAAAGTGATTTTTATGTGAAAAGTACATTTTTTACGTTAATGTTAAAGTTATTTATTTTAAAGAGTTTAAGTATGTTACTTTTTTCTCTTATTTAGTGATATTCGTACACATTTTAAAGACATGATTTTTATTCGTAAAGTAAATTTTCACGTTCACTTTTTTTTTTATAAGTTTATTTTTTATAATAATAATAATAAAATCTGATAATTATTACTAAATATTATCTTTATATTTAATAAATTTCATAATTACTCCAATTGCAACAACTGTCTACGCTAAAAACCCATTCGCTACACTATGACGTCACGAAAAAATTATCTATCACTTTAACTGTTTCAAGCAAGATCGCTACACAACAACTCAACTCGCAAACGCGTTGAAGCGTGTTGAAACATCCCTAGTCTCGCTCCCCTCCCTTCTGACGGGTCGATAGTCAGTAGCACCCTCTACCGTGAAACCTGATTGGTCGGTGAAGTCACGTGATCACCCTTCATATATAGACGCTACCGGTTGCCGTCTCGCCATTTCTACTTAGATACCTGAGTGTGAAAGACGTGTTTAATACTTCGTGGTTTTTTTTTTCTCATCGCGATTTTGTTCGTACTTGTGTAGTTATTCACAGTTATATTTATTAATTGTAATTCTAAAGTCTTAACTTATTCAAAATTAGTTAGGGAAGGGGGGTGGGTAGATGAGTTACCATGAAGGCAACGTCCGATAGTCGATATTTTAACAATTGTTTGGTAAAATATTGAAATGTCACGTGTAGCTCGGGGTTAGGGTTCTTTAGACCCTTAGCAAATGGCCTTCCTTTTATTAACTTTTCAAATTTAACATTTTTATTTGTGTAACTTTGTTGCAGGTATTTTAACTTGATTAAAGGATATGTAAGTAACTCGCTAGAAAACCAAACAGTCAATCAGGAGTTAACTTTTGGTCACATGTTTAAAACTTATCAGTCACAAGCGAGCATTTAGCTGACCGATCAGAACTCGTTGCCAACACCTGAAAACTAAATTTGGTATATATCCAATGTTATCACCACTTAAAACGTAAATCTTAACATAGAATGACGCCATACCCACTGTGACGTCATTAGTAAAAATTCCTATCACTCTAACTTATTCATTTATAAGCAGCCCTAGAACAACTCAACTCAGTCTGAAAGGTAAATCGACACTAAAAAGTGTTGCCATCGCTCTAAACTTTGATATAAAACACATTATGACGTCATACCTACTGTGACGTCACGCAATAAAAACCTATCATTCTAACTTATTCGTTTACAAGCAGTCCTAGAACAACTCAACTCCATCCTAAAGGTAAATCGAAACTATAAAGTGTTGCCACTGCTCAAACTTTGATATAAAACACATTATGACGTCATTCCCACTGTGACGTCATTAGTAAAAATACCTATCATTCTAACTTATTCGCTAAGAAGCAGTCCTAGAACAACTCAACTCCGTCTGTTAGATAAACCGAAACTAAAAAAAGTGTTGCCACCACTCAAAACTTTGATATAAAACACATTATGACGTCATCTGTGACGTCATACACAAACAGCTTATAACGAGACTAAAACAGCAGCAGGAGGGGAACAACTCAACTCCACTTCCGGTGACGGCATATCCTGTGATGTCACTTCCTGTGACGTCATATCCGGTCACGCCCACTTCCGGTGACGTCATCGTCCCATCCCGCCATGGCCCCGGAGCCCTATTTTCTAACTACTCACATGCGTAATTGAGACAACTAATGCTGCTCCCATGTCCACCACTAACCCGTATGACAGGGTTGAATATCATAGGTCAATTCGTTCATGAGTTATGCTGACCACGGACATATACAAACACAGTCATTTTTCTTGACCACTATTTAAACTCAATACGTTCCAAATTGTGTGGAAATACAAAAAAAAAAAAAAAAAAATTGGAATTAATACTTTTATTACCTTATGCATTGTAATCAGAGTGGCTTTTGAAGTCGATAAGTAAGTAATAAGTAGATACAATCGTAAGTGCTTCCAAAATAATTATGAGAAGTTTATATCTTGGCTGCAAATAGAGATATCGGTTAGAAGATGGATATCCATATTCACTGACATGTTTTCTCGATAAGTTTCTTGACCAAGTTGGAGCAAAGCTCAACAACTTTTTTAAGTAAAAACTCCATATTGGAGGGATTTTTACTACATGTTGTCAAACTTTATAAAGGAAGATTTCAAACATTTAATGTCTCCAAATGCTACATATGTGGTATCAGGGCTGTATCTACAGTTGTAAAACATGTGTAGAATCGGTTACTTAGTAAAAGTTGCTGTCACAATTCAACTTATATAAGTGTAATTATTAGTGAGAGGGAATTAAAGTAATTATAGAAGGAGTAATACAATTAGGATTTGGTTCGGTGAAAGACGTTAATGTTTGGAGGATATCTAAACCGATTTCACTCTCTTTAATAAATTTAAAAAAATTCTTTAATAAATACACTGTAAACTGACCATCTTCTCTCTTGGTAAACAGCATGAACTCAATTAAAATAATAATTAAATATAATTCTGCTTTATATCCTTAAACTTGTCCCAATTCTAAACTTTCAAGTTCTATAATTAGGATTAATTCAAAATAATCATGAAATGTGCCATTAATTTTAAGAAAAATATAGATTAACAATATGACTAATTTATAATATGTTTATTAAACAATAAAAATGCATTCTACATTTAGGAAGACATAAAACAACTACCTTCACAAAGACTTAACAAAAAAGCATCTTCCTAGGAAATCACATTATAAATATGTAAAGATACATGCAATTTGATTGCAGAGAACACATTTTCCCAGGATTTGATACTTCATATTTCTAAATATTTCTTAGGTACTTAGCTGCAGGAAAAATTCCACATTGGCTTTTTTTTTTTTAAAGAGAGAAGATTAGTTCTCTCTGCAAAGTCATAGAACAGCAAAGAGATCAAATATGAACTGATATGAATAAAAGATTAGTAAAAATGAACAGATACAGATAAAAGATTAGAAAAATGAATCCATATAAAACAAAACCAAAAAAAGTAAAAATAAAAATTAATTTTTAATAACTGCAATACAAAATATAATACATTGAAAAAGTGATGAGTTTATGATCTAATTCTTCGACTACAAAATATTAAAGCCATGAACTTCATGCGAGTTAGTACCCTCTATACTGGTAATGTTAATTTGACAGATTTTATGTCTCTTTTTCTCAGAAAATAATCGACATAGAAACTTAATTTTTTCACTGTATTCAAAAGACACTTGTTATTTCACTGAAGTGAGATTTTAAATGTAATCAATTTACTTCATTTTAAAAATAAATTATTTCGAAAGTCACTTGGCATTTTTTTAAGAGTCTTGTGTTTTTTGGACAAAAAAATGCCTAACAAAAATATTTTAGAAAATCTCACTTCAGTAAAATAACAAGTGTCAGTTGAACCCACTGAAAAAAAAAATCAGGTTTCTGCATCCATTACTTTCTGAGAAAAAGGCACACGAAATTGGTCAAATTAACATTGCCGTTAAAGACGGTACCAACAACCCTTCAAAGAATAAACTGAACAAAAAAAAAAAAAAATCAGTTTAACTTATTCAGTTAAAATGTTTTCCACCAGCTTCTAAATATGCATATATCTTGCCTCATATACTTGCTTGCATATCCCTCTATAAATGTAAAACAAGTTTCACCCATTTTAATTTAACAAATACCATTTTGTGATTCCTTAAAGAAACTAAGTTTTATAAGCTCAATATTGTAGAAAATAAAATTTTAAATATTTCTATAAAATAAACATTAGTCTTGTTTTGTTGAAACTCTCAAATTAATCACTATGGTTCAAAATGAAAAAACAATGTGTGAAATGTATGTTAAATGTTAATCATAAAAAAAAAAAAAAAAAAAAAAAAAAAAAAAAAAAAAAAAAACCACACCTAATAATAATAAGAAGAATTAAAAAATATTTCTAAAACAACATTTTCACTAGTAAACAAGTGTTTTTGTACACTCTTTGTAGTGGAATTTGAGAATAGTATACAAAATAAAAAGTAAATTCATCTTTAAGTACATTTGCTCTTTTCACCGGATGATAATATATAATAAAATGAGTTATATTTAAATTTGTGGCTGAATTAGAGACAAAATATATCATAAGATTAACATGGTAAATACATAACCTATATTAATAACAGAGTCAGTTTGAAATAAATTCGGAAACTATTCTTTCACATACAAACAGCAACAATTTTACTGAGAACCTTAAACAACACAAAGTAAAGCATTTAAGAGAAACCATTTGTAATGTTTAAATGATTCATTTACCCTTGATCATTTGACCAAATACAAGAAAAAATGGCATTAGCGGTCATTGTATAATATACACTACAAAGAATATGTTACAAGATTTCAATTATTGTACGCAAAAATAAGAATGAAAAACATATAATTTTTTTTTCTAACAAAACTCTACAGTAATAACTGATGTAATCATATAGATTTATAAAAAATTTATGGATAAAATTTTTAAACTAGAGAGAAAGTTATTATCAAAGTATGATACCAAATAACAAAATTTGATTATTCATTGGATTTAAATGAAATTTGTGTATTGATTCAAAATGTTCATAAAAGATGATTGCCAGCAAAGTCAGATGAACATGAAATAAGACTCAAATTATAAAATATGATTCAAATCAAAATTAAAGTCAGAAATATAACATAATAGTTTAAAATGAGACTCCAACTGCATTCATTAACTTGGAAACTGAATAAATAGAAAATCTGGTACATTGAAATACATACATACAAAAAATCTCTATTACTTTGATGAGTAAACTTCAGAATAAGAAACAAAATCAACATTAAAACTTTTCTTTTAACAATCACATCATCAAAAGTCTTTTAAAAGAAAACTTTAAGTTCTAAGTAGAATTCAGTGTTTCTCTTGTTAAAAAGAAAACTGCTTGGTATTACTTTCCCACTACACAATAAAATATTCATGTGCAATTCCAATTGGAAGTGAGGTAGCTAGACGGTTTCTGTAAAAAACATTTCACACACACAAATTACATTAACAGACATTTCATCATCGAATCCACTAATTAACAGAGTAGGACCTCTCGCATTTAACACCAATTTTACTTTGGTTTATTTCGGTGCTGCAGTAATTGACTACAAAAAATAGCAACAAAGCCTTTTAATAATATTGCACCATAGACAAGAAAAAAAAAATACTTTAGTTAGTAGAAATAATTACAGTTTCTAACTTTCTTTAACCCTTCTCTGTGATACAGCAAAAGGTCAGGATTGAGCAGTCTTTTAAGACCATTTTTAAAAATATCGTTACACAGTTTTAGTTACAGTTATTTCTTATAAATACAACTATAAATATTGCATTTAAAAGACATTTGGTTTCCAAATAGTTATATAATTTTTATTAACCTTGGGAGATTAAGTGGTTAAAATATATATAAAGACAGTTTGCTTTATTGAGGCAAAAAGTTTGTGGCAGTGTCGAATATTTTAAATGTTTTGACTTTAATTGCCAGAGATCCAAGAATCTTTAAGGGTATTGCTTTTGGGATTTTGCAAACATCTTTGTAAAAAAATAATAAGAGTCTTATTAGAATTTTGAGAAGAGTCAGTAAAAGTACCCAAATACCTTCTAAACAGACTCCTGATTTCATAAACGAGTTTAAGATAGTCCTGGCTTTACGACTTAATGCTCTTTAAAATGTTATAATAATACCATTTCCTATTATGAGAACAAAGACATATTTATAGAACTAAGATGAGTATATAAATTAAAATACAAAAAAATGCTCTTTTGGAAACCAAAAAAAAAAAAATTTAATATTTTTTTTTATGATTTAAGTATAATTTTAAACTTGGATTGTATGTAAGTCAGCATAAAGTAAAAGAAGATTTAGTAATATTCTCCACTTACAGAATGCAACAGTGAATGTCCCCAGTATTAATTTTAAAGCATATTCTAGAAATTAAGCATAATACATTGTCAATAGCACATAACAATACAGAATAAGTTCAATTCACCATAAGGTAACCACTTTGCATAAAGTGCATGATGATGAAATAATAAGAGTGAACCAACAACACCAAAATAGAACAAAAATCTGTATTATGCAATTACTACTACTATTTTGACATCAGAGCTAGTTGAGTGCTATATGGAAACACATTCTAATCTATTTTGTTAAATTAAAAAAGAGAAAATATTGTGTCTATTTTGTTAAATTAAAAAAGGGAATAAGTTCCTGTATTCCCACAATCCACATAATCAATATACAGAAAATTAGATAAAATTAGCAATTACAATGTTAAGAATTAGTTTAGTTCTTTGAATATTACATTGATTTCCATAACTTATTTTTTGAAAAGTTGTATTGTGAATTTCAACTTACTTTAAAGGTAAAAAAAATATAATTAAATACATTCTGCCTTCATTTGAATGAACTTTGTGTGGCTAGATCAAAGAGCAAACAAAAGCACAAATCAATATCCATTTTTTTAACAAAATTCTTTTGTATAAATCTTATGGTTTTTGTATAGAGATTAAACCATGCAACTTTATTCAAATTTCTGTATTAAAAATCAAGCAGTAAATATTACAAAAGGAAAAACTAAATTAACTGAAAGCAGGTTAACTTAAAAAATTGAAATAGTGGCAGATCTTTTGGGTTGATATAGTAAAATAAATGGATTTTCGACAGGTAACAGGCAATTCTTAAAATAGCTTATGAATTGTTAAATGTAAAAAGGGGTTAGTCATAGTCTTATGGTTTTCAATGAGACAATACCCCTTTTTACATTTTGCAATTAAAATAGAATATACTCTGTAAATATATAATGGCATTTGAGACAGATCTAAACATGATCATCTGCAACAAAATAGGTAAAATAAATTAGCAATAAAATTGAAAAAAAAGAAGCAGATGAGTAATAATATAAACTTATGATAAACAGATCTTTTATAACTAAAAAACGTTCACTCAACACAGGTGAACAAAAATGAAAACATCAATTCATTTTAGAGGATTTTAGAAACAAAATAACAAATTGATAACTCAATTCCAAGAAAATTTTCTACTTCATATCAATAAACATGCATGATAAAGGTATAAAAATAAATAAATAAAAACCATGTTACTATTCAAAACACAGGGGATTTGATGTCCCCACAGTTATTCCAGAGCGCTAAACATGTCTTGATGTAGACTATCTTCTTGGCCTTAGGGTCTGGATCAAATCCTTTTCTTCTCAAGTATTTCAGCAGCAATTCCTTGGACACCTTCTGCCTGTGAAGCACCTCTGAAGCAGTTGAGGCAGACTTCAGGATTTCTGAAACCAGGTCTGGAGCCAGGGCTCCATCATAGTGATCGTCCATCATATGGCTAGTTGTGATCATCGCTATCTCCTTCAGATGATCCATTCCTAAGCAACTTAAGATCTCATGTAGGCCTTCCACCTCACGTGGATTCATTCCGATTGTCAATGTTGTATTGGTATCTATGATAAAAAAAAAAAAAATTTAGTGTTAATTTCATATGTCAGTAAAGACATTCCATCCAGACATGACACAAATAAATTGGTACCATTTTGAAAAAATTCTTCTCCAAATATCTAACAAGTTCTTAACATTGGAATTAAATCTGTTTCAGTGCTTGCAGCTCATTCTTTTTAAAGTTATTACCATACCTGGTGGTGACAACCCCTAATGGTACTTTCACCAACATGAGAACTACCAGGGAGGGTCAAGAGGGTGTAATTTGAACTCCCTGTCATTTGAAAATTGAAAGTAAAATGGAGAAAAGTTGCAAAATTTACAGAAAGAAGAATAATTTGAATTTTAAATTATTCATTTGAACAGAAAACTAATAAGAAATATTTCAGTAGGAAATCTAATTACCATTTTTTAAAAATCAAATTCTGATCAAAAACCTTATCCATCATGTGCCCCCTTTTCTGTAAACAGCACTACCTTTCAAATAATTCTATTTGCCAGACACGATTCTTTACAATATAATTAGCAAATAGTAGAGCTGTTGACCAAAGCACAACTGGCCTGAGATACATAACATGTCCCCCTATTTTAAAAGTATGATTAGCATGGAACTCTATTTGAATTCTCCCGATACTTCCAACATATTTCCTGCCACTATAATTTATCAAGTATTGAATATTGGTTAAAGTCAAACTATTGGTTATAAGGATAGGAATGGTATAAAATGGAAATAGCTGAATTTCAGAAACCACAAACTGTTTACTCATCATTTCTTAAGTTATGACAGACTAAAAATCATGCAATCAGTAATTCTAAATTTCCAAGAAGTTCTGTTCATTGTTTTTAAGAAAATTATTTTTACATTTTTTCTCCCTTTTTGTCAGAAACATAAAATTAATTATGAAATACTTGATTTAAAAGTATTTTAAGACAAAAAAAAAAAAAAAATTCCATTACATTTCAATTATAATCTGGAAAAGATGTTATCTTAAAATGATGATTGAAAAAAATGGCATATTTTCTATTAACTTTTAAAGCTATTGCTTTAAATTTTAATTGCATGAATTATTATACTAAATATTTTTTTTTAAATATCCACTGGCTCATTTGGACATACTGCTAATTATTAATACATCTCTAAAATAATATTTCCATGCAAAATATTATAAATATGCAATAAATGATAAAAAGATTAATATTTATATTTTTTCAAGTATTTCAAAGGCTAGCCCACCCTAGGTGTGCAAGAGTTTAAAAACCTATTAATGCAGAAAAAGGTTTTTGGACCAAATAAATTATAATTAAATAATGGTTTCACAGAAGGAACCATGTCTGAAATAATTATTATACTTGATTTTTTTAATCAGAAATTAGAAGTAATAGATTTTTATAAATGACATTAGTTTGGAACAACAGTAAAAAAAAATGTAAAAAGAATATTTTAAATAGGTATTTCCATCCAATTTTTTTAATGTCAACAGATCATATAATTCAATTTAATTCTATTAATTTGGCAAGGGTGCAATGACCTTGTAAAATAGCCCTGTAAACGTCAAAATTGTGGGTTTACTGAATTGGAGCAGAATGAACGAAACGAGTTTAGGGAAAAAAAACTCGATTTTTCAACATTTCTTTGAAATATCCACTGGTTCAGGCACAAAAAGTATTTAAGGAGTTACGAAATGAAACAATAGGTTCTCAAATATGGCTACAAAGATATTAGGGGGCAGAAAAAAAAAACATACAATTTATTACATTTTTTGTTTTCATACAATCAGATCGTTGTATACATAGGTAGACTTTTTTGCCTCATTCATTAATCCGTTAAAAGTTCTCTGACATTTTAAATGGACTCATTTCAAATACGTATAAAAGATTCCCATCAAAAACTTTTTTAACACCCGATGAATTCTAGGTTTTTACTACTAGGTGCACTTAATATAAAAGTACAAAAGAGTGATAATTATTGTATATTTTCCTATGAAATTATATCAGAGTCAAAATAAGTTAACAAAATCTCTTTGGTAGATTTTTATTGTTTTTTAAAAACATTACTAAATACCAAATATTTACCAAAAATCTTCTAGCTGTGTCAGATTTCAGAACTGTACCAAAAAAACGCACGCCCAAGCGCACGCCGAAAAACAAAACAAACAATGAAAAATAGCATTGCCATTTATGAAATATGTTTGTATAAAATTAAATTTATGTATAATAGTCAAACTTTAAGCACAAATAAAACATCCAAAACCAAATAAATTGTATTCTAAAATTCTGTATATTTTTATTAATGTAAAAGTAGGAGTATGAAATTTTATATTCACAAATCTTATGAATGGTGATATCATAAAAATAGCTGCACCTATATCAATTGTAATACGCGTTTGTGATTCGCTTATTTTTCAAGTTTTTTTCCAAACTTGTATTGTGATTGATTATAAGAACTAGAATAACATTGCCAGATCTCTAAGTAATTTCATGATCATCCACATGCTTTGAGTTTATAGAAATGAAGTGAACTTAATGTATTGTTCAATTATTTGGTATTTCAAAAGTTAATGTCTTCTCTAATCAGTTCTTATTTTATTTCTTATAATTTTCCTATAACCAATCGTAAATTTTTGATGTTATAAAAATATTTCGATTATTTATTCTCACTTGGTCACGTGACTTCCGTTCAAAATTACACGACAGGCGGGTGGATATACACTTCGAAAGTTAATGTCTTCTCTAATCAGTTCCAGTACTAATCAGTAAACCAGTGTTTGTTCTTTTTACTCATTTGTATAAATATGAAAGATTTCTCTCATAGTATCGTCTTGTTCAGCGGTGACGATGGTCTGCCTTTGGAATTTAATATTCGAAATACAAAAGAAAAATTGCTCCTGAAAGCTATGATTGAACACGGGGGTGGTCTTTGTACGCAAAGTGACAATGCTGTTCATTTAATTAGTCCTGGAACCAAAGTGCTAAACGCCGACTTAGGAAAGAAATTGGTGTCCTCTCGTTACATATTTGACTGTGTGAATCAAAACTATCTGTTGGACGTAAATGCTTACGTGTTCATAATCTCAGAAGCTCAAACAAGTGATATCAGTGACGAAGACAGTGAAAGGATAATTGGCATGAAACCACCAGGTTTAATAAATAAAATGGATACTATCTTCAATACTAGTCTTAACAACTTAGATCCTTCCATAACAGAGGAAAAACAGGATTACAGTAGCTCTAATAATTCCACAACTTCAAAGCTAAGTAGCATTCAACAGAAATCAACTACTATCGACAATCTATCAGAAAGTTTTGTTGAAGGTAGTATACCATATGAAATTTAAAGTTAAAATACTTATAATAATGTACAGTATGCTCGCATTTGTGTTTATGACAATACCCGGTGTGGTATGTATTTTCCCATGGGAGTACCAAGTAAAATTTTTGGGGACAAGTTGTAATATCAAGACTCAGTATTGTGTATCCAGAAAAATTTAAAAATTGTTTCTGTCACTTTTATCTCTACCAATTTATTATTTACACGGCTTAATGTGGTCCCATATCCTGTAATGAATCACTGAAATAAGGAGGCATAATTTTAAGTTATTAAATAGAGTACTTGTTCTTTCAAGAACTCACAATTAACTTTGAGTTTATTTTGTGTTTTCTTATAGCCTCTTATTAACGTATATGTTAATAAGAGGCTATATAAGCAAATGAAAGTGCTTCTTGATCTATTGCAAATTTTCTCCTGCCATTTTAAAAACAGGTTATCAGTTAAAGTGACTATTTTTCAAAAACAAAATCTAGTAACATTCTGATGGTAATAAAAAAAAAAGTAGGAATTGTTTTAATGACGGAAGTACCAAGAGGAAATTGCCCTAACCACTTATTAAATTTTTAATATCCGATTACAATTTTGTTTTCATTTTGCAGTTTACATGAACTTCCCATTTTTAATGCTTTTTTTCATTACTGTGTAAAATTGTCATTCTTCCAAAACAGGCAACTTTTTAATATTAAAATATTTTTTTTAAAAAGGTTGCCTTAAATGTTTTTTATTTTTATTTCGGCTTTATACAACAAGAAAAAAATATCTTAAAAAATCCCTATGCTATGGTGCTCATAATACAACGAATTTTTAAATTCATTGATTTAAAAAAATTATAGTTAAAAAAATTTAATTTTCAAATTTAATTACAATATTAATGGGGTACTCTTAAACTAATAATTTTAATTATATTTTGAATAAATAACAAACATCATTATTCTGTTATTGTGTTTTTTATATGCCTTGACAATGACGAAATGAGGTGATTTAAAAAAATGCTAATTAAAGTAACAGAAAAATTAGGTTTTCAAATTTAATTACAATAGTAGTGGGGTACTGTTAAACTTAAAAAAATTGTAATTACATTTTGGATAAAGAACAAGCATCATTATCCTGTTTTACTGTTATTGTGTTTTTAACATGCCAGGACAATGACGAAATTGATGTAATTAGACACATTATTTTAAATTTAATGTATAAATTTTCTAAAAGATGACTTTATTATGCATTCTATAGAGCAACATAACTTTTTTTTCTTCACATTTGGTATTTTGGTTCAAATGTGTTACATGGTGGCAAAGATAATTCGCCAATCCTAGGGAACTGGCAAGATTTATTGTTTCGATGTCGTCAGTGGTATTCCGGAGTCATGATTAGTTAGAATTACTGCTGCTTGTGGATAAACGCCAAATACATCCTCTTTTCATCAAAAAATGCCTAATTTCGTCTGGTGCCGATTAATATAGTTACAAATATGGTAAACTGCGTGATTTATGTTTCACCCTTCATTTCAGTGCTTATTTTTTGTTGGAAATATATTGTCTTTATTCTTGTTACGTCATGAATTTGAGTTATATTTATGGGTATTATTAGTTGTGGAAATGCAGAAACAATGTTTTTAGATGTAGACTCTTAACGATGGCGGTTATTTCAAATGTTTGAAGTTAAATGCGTTGAACGGCAATCATGGAGGCTATTTTGGGAGATTTAACCAATGGTGAATATTTGGAATGATACAATTGTATTTTTTTTAATAGATATGAAATTGAATAATTATTTGCTAATTTTACGATTTTGCCTGTTAACCTTTATTAACCATAGAACTTTAATACTATTATGAAAAGATTAAATTTCGTATTTTTGGGCAAGTTAGAATTGTTCTGATAAGAGTTTGTTTGATTGTTATTTATGAAAAGTTCAGTTTTTTTCTGCACTCCACTGCTTGTTTTTGAGTTTGCTGAGCACCAATTTGTGAATGATGATGGCTAATTCTGAGGTAAGTAAGAAAGGAAGTGTGTATGGTATATATGATTCAGTTGTTGATTTAAAATGTTTGATGCGATAAAAGATTGAGGTATATATTGCATTAAACATAACTTTTAGTCTATAGCGATTTTAACCTTGAGATAGAAACTGGTATGGTACGACTATATTTTGGTGGCTGTCAGCCCACTGAAGTATAGTTTATGAAATATAAGGCGTTAAAATAGATTTTGATTATATTCTTTTGTTTTATAAGTTTCAATTAGTTTTATAACAGCAAAGTGATTCAAAATGTCATTTTTGGAATGTTGAACTCTTCTTCTTTTAGAGCACGAAACGCGCACACCTTACTTTTTAGAGGGTTTTGCAATACCAAGTAACTAAAAAAAAACGATTTTGGGGGTGAGATGCCACAAACGACTGCCCGAAATAGGTAGGGGTATTTTTATTAGGTTCAATTAGCCGTAAGGCCAACGAAGTAGATTGCAATTTTTCCTTTTAGAGCGTGAAGTGCGCTCACACCTTACTTTTTAGACATTTTTACAGTACCAAGTAATTAAAAAAAAAGAGTTTTTGAGGGTGAGATGCCACAAACAAATGTCCGAAATATAGGGGTATTTTTTTTTTAGGTTCAATTGGCCATAAGGCCAACGAAATAGGTTGCAATTTTTCTTTTAAGAGAGCGATGTGTGCACACACCTTAGTTTTAATCAAATGATTAAAAATATAAATATTTTGTAAGGGGTTAAATGTTTGTTATTAATGTAAAAGTTTAATGAAATTTTACCCTCTATAAATTATTTGAAATTAAATTTTAATTGTTTAAACTATTTTTCTATTATCGTTTAAAATTAATTTTAAATTCCCTTACCTTTTTTTCAATTATCGTTTGCAACTTCATTGCCTTTCAATTTTCGCCGATATCGAATAAACATACGCAAATCATTTTAATTTCTTTCCTGGATATATGTTTTTAATAAAAAATTAATTGCAATAAAAAGCGGAAACACCTAATCTTGTTACAACTTGCATTGCAACCATAGCTTAACGGCTTAGGCATTGGACTTCAACCTTCTTATACCACAAATCATGGAGCAGGTTCGATTCTAAATTTTTCATTTTCCGCTGTTTTGGGTTTGCCAATTCATTTGGAATCGTGGTGTTTTTTGCCGTTTTGGGTTTGCTTTAGCATCGGAGTTCGCCATTGCTTACGTTTTGCGGAAAAGTTTAAAAAACGCCAAGTGCCACCATATAGCACAATTTAATCGGTATTTTTTGCTTATGCCAGGAAAATAATGCTAGTTAAACATAATTCTGATGGAATAGAACTTCAAAATTTCGTTCAAAAAATTGTGCCAACTGAGAATAATTATTCACACAGCTTTCTAAAGAAATAAAAGTTCTTGGAATTTGCACAAAAAATAGAATGCAGCTACCTTCTGTAGTTAAAATGTTGAGTGTAAGACAATATTCCAGGACAATGACGCTTTGCTCATTGACATGCATTTTAGTAATTTTTTTAGTAATAAAAAAAAGTAATGAAATTATTTTTAAATATTTTCCATTATATAAAACACTTTATTTAAATGCATTGAACTAATTGTTGTTGGAAAATTAGTTTTATTAAAATTATTTAACATTTACAACAGCATAAATGACTAGTGACAAGCCAGGGTAGTGACTTTTGGGCATTTGATATTTTAAAGTGTTATAGGAACATGCATTTTTCGTGTTTTGGGAGAATGACCCATAAAGTGTAGGTTCATCACTGGTGGTAAAAGTTCTGACACAGACATTTTAAAGCATAAAAGGCTGATCAAAAGGTTATAATTTATTTTTGAAACTCTTCTTCAGATGAGTGAAATTTCTTTAGATAATTTTGTCCAAGTTTTTAATTTATAAAACACAATTTAAATAGGTTTTCATTCTAATTAAAGTGTTCAATTAATTTCACTACATATCTTGCTTACGTTCTGAGGGAAGTTAGCAAGAGCTAAAAAAAATTGGTGGTTTCTTACATTGGAAAAACATGAATTTTCCAGGGCCAAACACTGAAATCTGAGGAGTGTCTCTGGCAAACAAATGAACATTTTAGTACAAAATAAAGCCAACCACTGATATTATTGTTTTGAAATGTGTATTTCAAATTTACCATTCAAAGTGTGTTATATGTTTGAAAGTATTTTATATAACAATCAATCAGTAAAGTTACTCTTAAACATTTATGGAAAAATTTAAATCATTAAAAGCAAAGAACCATAGATTTAAGCTTTGTTTAATTTTCAATGCCAACTAAATGATTCTTATAATAAATTCATGATCTCTCTTCTTAGGTAGCCAAGATGTTAGCCACAATCCCAGAATCACAGCTGGTGCAGACCTTCATAATCGTGAATGTATTCCACTAACTTCCACAGCCAAAGAACAAAACTCAATGGATCCCCCTGCTAATTATGAAGACATTGAAAAGGATCTTAGTCCTATAATAGGTTCAGCATCACTTGTGAACCCGCAGAAAAGAACACACAAAATCCTGAATTATGAACAAATGAATTCACCCAAACTTGTAGTTTTAAATGATGACAGCTCTATGGAAATTGAAAGTAACCCAAATGCAGGTTTACCTAACCTTGAAGGCCCTTATAAGAAAATTCCTCATCATGAACGAAAAGATGACAGTGAGGATGAATTGCAAATTATTCCAAATATCTCTGAATTTCCAGTCAGCGAGTCACCAATTCACACTGCAGTTTCCAGTTCTCAACCAGGAGTGGACCTTGATCATTTTGATAACTTATTATTGAATAAGGCCCAACAGAAAGCTCCATCAGATGTATGTATTAAAAGCTATAAGTATCTTTCTGTATAGTGTTAAATTGACCTTGTTTTATTTTGTAGTAGAATTTAACACTAAATCATTACAAAATTAAACTTCTGTCAGGGCTGGATTTAAGAGTATGCCACCTATAGGCTAATGTCCATTTGCCGCTCTCTCTATAGTTCATATTTGCTTAATACATTTGTTTTATACAACTAGAGGATAGAGTTCATTGTTGTTTTCATTTTTTTTAAACATAAAGTTCATTTAGTTTAGATCAAACTACAATTTTGATGGTTTACATAATAAATTATTTAATCAAATTAGTTATCTACTTGTTTTAAGATTGTTAAAAAATGAAATGGGTTTCGAACTTAATATGTTCTTGGAGATCATTGATCATTATTTTAAACATATTTTTATATTTTCATGCTACTGTCAATCTTTTGCGTAATTGAAGAATTGTGTTTAATTTGAATTAAGTTGTTCTACAAGGTGAAATGAAATTACACAAAATGTTTACTGGTTTATTTGTTGAAAAACATAAACTTCTTTAAAACAACTCACCCCATGTAATCTTCATGTTCAAATTTACATAGCTTTCTTAGGAGATTTCAATGGCAAACTCATTAATAATGTCCTCTTATGAAAGTGTTTTTGTTGTATTTGCCTCAATACAAAGCAATGAAAGTCAGTTTAACCATATTTCAGAAAGACTAGTTTGCAGATAGTTAAGGTAGGAAAAACTGTGTTCTTTCGCGCAATCTTTTTTTCTACTGGCTAACTATTAGTTTAAAAAAAAATCTAGTTTTTTTTTTCTTCTTTCTTTCCAAAACACATTATTGTTCTTGAAGTTTCAGTTTTGTTTGTTTTTTTGTATTCATGCCATTGAGTTTCTTCCTAATAGTAGCCTACTTGTTAAAAACTGTACATTATGTATTGGAATACTCTAAACTATAAGGCAAAATCATAACAAACAATAACATTGTTGATATGACAATAACAACATAATCAAATCATAATATTGATAGTCCCTTATTATATTTGCTTCCTTCAGGATGAAGATGGCTTGTCTCAGAGTTACACAGTGAGCAGTTCCGCAGATGCCCAGAAACCAAACAGCTCCACTGAAGTGAATTCTGCGGAGATGTTTGGTGCAGGACCCTCATCCCAAATCCCAGATTCTCCTACTCAAGGTGATGGTCACATCACACAACAAGGTATGAAGAACAATGCACTAAAAAACATGTTTAGTTGTATCCTCTTTGATTTGACTACTGTGTATATAATGACTTTATTATAACCCCACATCTGTTCTCTAATTCTTCCTTTATTTCCTGGAATCCAATTATAAAGTAAAAAAAATTTAAAATCCTTCTCGTAGATTTTTCTTGCATTAAGAGAAATTGTCAATCTTTTCCATAGACCGCATGTTTAATTTTTTTGGTGACAGTGAAAGTATTTTTTAAAATATCCAGTTATTTTCCATTTACATTGTTGAAGGATATTGTTGTACAAATTGTCTGTATATAGTGTAAATAGTGACGTATTATTTTAAAATTCTATTGTAATTTATTTTTATCTTATTTTATTTATTAAAAGTGATTATACAGGTTAGAAAAAGGTGGCAACACCTAAAGCAATCGAGCAATTTCGAGATGTTTCATTTTCGATGAATTGGCTGGAAATTTCGGGATTGTTCTCACGCGCCTGCTATTTAAAGACAGGAGATCGATAAAGTTTTCAGATTGACTTCGGACTTCGTTGAAAGCTGATCGCTTTGTTTACCTATGGGAGTGAGCTTGTATAATCACTGAATTCGAAATTGCTTTTATTGGAACTTGTGTTGAAGTCTGATAGTAATTGTACTGTTCTTGAAATAACTTTTGTGATACTTCTGAAGTGAATAAATAGTAGTTTTATCTTAAAAACTGTGCCATCATTGCATCAGTGGAAAAATTCATAACAGTGGTGTCAGAAGTGGGGTCAAGTCATCTTGAATGCCGACTACTAGAGGAATGATGGAAGACCAAATGAAGCAGTTGATGGAAATGCTTGCTGGAATGAAAGCCTGCCAAGAAACCGCCTCAGCCAAAATGAAAGAAATAAAAGCCTGCCAAGAAACTACCGCAGCCGAAATGAAAGCCTGCCAAGAAACCGCCGCAGCCGAAATGAAAGCCTGCCAAGAAACCACCGCAGCCGAAATGAAAGCCGAACTTTCCGCTACAATCGCCGCCGGTCAAGCCCATCAAGAATCTACCAATGCTGAATTCGCTGCCGCGATTACAGGTGACATTAAAGCTTTAGCCGGCAAGTGTGAAACAACATCTGCACCAGTGAATGAGATCAAAGAAGAAATAAAGATAGAGCTAGCCTCAATGGTGGAATCAACCATAATAGAAACTACCTCAAACGTTCTGCAATCCGTGAAAGAAGTATTCAATGCAGTAAGAAAGGAAGTTGATGAAAAGTTTGAGGAGTTTAACGGAAAAGTTTCCATCGTGCAAGAAAAAGTTTCCACCATGCAAGAAAAAGTTTCCACCTTAAAGGAAGAGCAAGACAAATTTATTGACGTTGTAGAAAAAAGGCTGCGAAAAATGGAAACGCGTGAAACTGTGGCCATAGCGTCACCTAATTGGGATAACGCTTCCATCCCCTTTATGGCGCCGCGCTCTAACATCAAAGTAGCCACTTTTGATGGGAGGTCGTCTTGGCGCGTTTATCAAACGCAATTTGAAATGATTGCTTCTGCGAATGGTTGGGACAAGACTTCGAAAGCATTCCATCTCGCAGCATCTCTTCGAGGTGAAGCTGCTGACATTTTACAGACACTACCTGAAGAGAAGCGGGGAGAATTTGTGGAGCTGGCAAATGCGTTGGAGTTAAGATTTGGGGAGCAGCATCTAAAGGATTACAACCGACTACAATTGAAAGTGAGACAGCAGAAGGCCAATGAAACTCTTCAAGAATTGGCGTCGGATATAGAAAGACTGTCGCACCTCGCTTTCCCTGACTGTCCCCCGGATGTATGAGACGATCTTTCTCTGCAGTATTTCATAGACGCTATTCAAGATCCTGATGTGCAGCAGGCGGTAAGGTTATCCCAAAACAAAAACCTGAAGTCGGCCCTCGTGTACGCCATGAGAGTGGAAGCCGCGCAGCTAGCTTCTGGAAAAGACCGAAGATATGTGTGTGGTGCATTAGCCGAGAATTCTTCTGACTTTATCACCAGTAAGCTTCGAGAACTGGAAAGCAAAATTGATCGAATGATGAGAAGCTATCCCGGAGCCAGGGATCGAAGGACCAGAGTCATTTGCTGGCACTGCAAACGGGAAGGGCATCTACGACGTAACTGCCTTGATTTGAAAAAGAGAAGGGATAACACTACCACGGAAACTCAACAACTGAATCTAAGAAGATGCCATCTCGCAGGGCAGAAGCTGCAATGTAGAACAGGTGAAGCCCCGACCAGTCGATTCCACGTTTCATCCCGACAAGGAGGAAACCAGGGTTTATTCGTGAAGGAGGAGATCAACAGAACTCCGTGTCGTCTAATCGTCGATTGGGGAGCGAACGTAAAGATCGTAAAGACGGACGTGGCTCATAGCCTGAACAGCCGACTCCTCTACACAGCGCCCTCTGTTTCGCTACAAACTGTGTCCGGTGGCAATATCTCTGTGCATGGGAAATTGGAAGTGGTCATTGCCCTTGGATTTAACACCTACAAGCACACCGTTTATGTTGCCGAAATTGTAGATCCGTGCATTCTCGGACTAGACTTTTTGAAGAAAAATGGAATTACGCTGAATTTTGAGAAAAACAAGCTGCAAACATAGAGAGGCGAAGTTCCTTTGTACGATCTAGACATGAAATAGCTGTGCGTATATCGGATTATGGCTCATGAAGACAATGTCATAGAGAATGCGGAAGAGTCCACATCTATGAAAAGTACCTCTCCAGCCTCGGAAAGAGAATCGAAGGAAGCGACGTCGATGAAACCCTCCCAGGAAGTGGTTCATGTGGAAATGGACAAAGTTAGTGAAGAGAGAATCGACATCCGTGCTCCTGTTACAAGCATCGAACGGAGGTCCCGGGATCTATCAGCTGCACTAACGGATGATTCGAACGCAATCACAGAAAATCTTACTGAAGATGATGTTCGGTTGAATGGGAGTGGGAACGGGAACACTCTTTCCGGAAGTTCATGTCCGGAAAGCAGGCGACATTCATCTAAAACGGAGTTCAAATCTTATCAACAACCAATCTCAAAATCATGTAACCAGCAAGATGGGGATCAGAAACTTTCACCGCTTCTGTTGGCATACGGGAGTGCAACTCACGAGACCACCGGATTTTCTCCATCTCTAAAGATTTTTGGAAGAGACCTTAGGCTCCCCTGCAACCTCCTCTTTGGACAACCACCGGACACTCCTTCCTCGCCTGTTCAGTATCTAGATGATCTGCAGGCACGTTTGGAAGCCGTACATCGGTTCGCCAGAGAGAGAAACAACGTCATGACGGAGCTCATGAAGATCTGGTACGATGCCAAGGCCGCGGACCGTTCATTCCAGGAAGGTGACAAGGTGTGGTTATGGAACCCTAAACGTCGGAAAGGACTCTCCCCTAAGCTCCAGACAAACTGGGAAGGGCCGTATGGGGTCCTTAAGAAGATCAACGACGTCGTGGTGAGAATTCAACGGACATCTTCCTGTAAACCTAGAGTTGTACACTACAATAGGCTAGCCCCATATTATGGTAAAAGTCATTGAATGGCTTAAGGACTTCACTGCCCGAGACGTGCAGTCTTTAAGAAGGGGGAAATGTTGCACAAATAGGGTATTTGACAAATTTTCAAAATATGTTTTAAATAAAAGGTATGCACAAAATAAAAGACGTATTTTTTCTTTTTTTAAAATAATGCCACAAAACGCTAAAAATTGCATTTTAAAATGCAAGTAGAAGCCCTGCCCCTAAAACGCTGCTCAAAAACCCATCTGTCTGTGTGACGTCGATCTTGCATATACAACATCGCAATCGCGAGTGAGTTTCCAGCGCGAAATGTGTTTTTCTTTTTCTTTCCAAGAAATATCTCACCGGTATCGGTATTATGCAGCACCCCACTGTACAAGTACTTCAATTAAAACTCCAGAAAAATTGTGTACACATGTGCCCAGGAAAGCACACATACAAAAAAAGTGGTTAAATCTTGCAAGAAGAGAATCAACTTAGTTTTCATCACAGACTACGATTCACTTCTGTGAAGATCATTTTGATGCAAGTAATACTTTATTTAATTCTTTTAAATGTTTTAACTACACAATATTAAGTTTAAATACTGATGGACTATTGAAATATTGATTTTTTTTAATTTTTTTTTTTTATTATTATTTTTTTTTTTGTAAATTTGAAACCAAAATATTTGTTTTGTTTACATGAATTGTTTTGAAAAAAAACATTTTTTGTCTGTCATATTAACTTTTAATTACTGTATGCGGTCTGACAGACCGCGAGTCATTTTTTGTAGAATCCTTCCAACCCCCTAAAATATTAATCTTCGACTTTAAATTAATTTTTCCAATTCCATACCTGCCAACTTGTACGAATCATCCGTACAATGTACGGATTTTTACTATTTTGTACGGGTGTACGAACAGCTAAAAAAAATCGTACAGATTTCACGGTACTTTTCGGGTTTTTTTTTTTTTTCTCCAAGTCACCAACAAAACCGAAACGATTTTCCAAAGCTGCCTCGTCAGTCAAAATATTTATTCACACTCCAAGATTGCGCATATGTTCAGCACTAAAGCGCGTTGGCGAGGATGCATTGTTTTCTTTTCTGTTGCCGATTAGATTTGGCAAACCAAACCACTGCTTCGATTTTTCGGGCTTTACATGTTAATAAAGAAGCAGAAAACCGAAAGTGCTTTAGTTTTTTAATTCTACCTTCTTTTGGACTGGACTCCAAAACTTAAATAATAGTAATGGACTTGCGCGTAAATAATAGGGGTGGATCTTAGAATAGCCCACCTCTTGGCATCTTTTGGAATTATCGCCAAACGAATGGCGATAACGTCGCCAATGTGGCAACCTAGACGGATTATGGAGGAGAACAGTCTAGAATCTTACTGAGCGCCCTGTTTGAGCGTCAGATCACAACGGCGTTTCGGAACCAAAACTATTCGAAATGTGCAACGAAATTCTGAAACCTGATTGGTTAATTATTATGTATTCATTTTTTAAACGTCGTTTATGCATCTGGTCTCTTGGGAGAAGGTTTTTATGATTTTACAAGATTCTTTATTCGGCAAATCATTAACTCGTACCCTCTGCCGTCTAAGTCTTATTTTTTTTTTATATAATATTATTATTTCTGGCCTTTAAGTATCGTTTTTTAATTGAAAAATAATAATAACAAATATTCAATTAGTAGTCAACTTGGCGAGATTTGAAATAAGTCGCCAAGAGGTGGGCCCATCTAAGATTTTACCAATAATAGCACTAAACCACGGCGCCGGGGATGCACTGATTTCATTTGTGTTGCCGACGGGACCTGGCGAACCAAACAACTATTGCTTTGCCTCAGACTTAAGAGATTAACAAAGAATCTGAAAACCAAAAATGCTTTAGATTTTGGTTCTTCCTTCTGTTTGGACCGTACAATAATGTTGCACGTATATAATAAAAGCACTTAAGCGCAGCGCCGGAAATTCATTGTTTTCATCTGTGTTGCCGACGGGATTTGGCGAACCAAGCAACTGTTTCGTTGTCTCGAACTTTAGAGATTAATAAAGTAGAAAACTGAAAGTGCTTTAGTTTTTTTTTTTATTCTTTCTTCTTTTGGACCGTACTCCAACGCTGCGCACTAAATCGTGCCCCCCGCCGTTTTCAATTGTTTTGGCGGCACTCTCCGAACGACTGTTTCGTTTTCTCGGACTTTAGAGATTAAAGCACTTTCGGTTTTCAGCTTTTTCGTTAGTCTTAATTATTTATTTTAAAATATCCAAGTTAAACAATCCTGGTGTAAGATTCCAGAAAATATTAAGTTTTTTTGGAGTTTACTTCAAACCAAGCGTTTTACTTCTAATCATCAGAAATTCAAACAAAGAAACAAATTTTGCATTCTGCTCTATCTATGCATCTGATATTAAGATTTCTCATGGAGGATTTACTGATGTCGAAGTTCATATCAATTCTAAAAAGCACAGTGACAACATCGAATGTAATAATAAGAATTCGAAAGCCTGCATAATTGATATTTGTGCGTGTGATTAAACTCTTTGAATACCACCAACTCATTGTATGTTTCACTAGAGTTTTTGTGTCATAAAGCATATTTTATTTAGGTGTAATGTAGACTAAATCTTAAACATCATCAGAGATTTCATCGTAAAGTTTAAATTTCATTTAATTTTAAATCCAAGTTATTTTTTTATTTTATAATTTCCATTTTGTGCTAAAATGTAACAATTTGTTATATTTGAGAGCAATTTAATATTATGCAATTTTTTTTTTTTTTTGCATTTGTAATAGAATTACTATTATTTATATATTACATTTATAAATATTGTCGCTATTTGACTTTCCATGAGTCATAGGAATGCAAATATTTGTTCCGTAAAAATTGTACTAATTTGAAAATGCCAATGTTGGCAGGTATGCAATTCTTTGTTACTGAAATTTTAAATTGATCTTCACAAATTTTTTTGGAGCAGTATGAACGTGTTGCCCTTGCACAAAAAAAAACCAAACCACCCAATCACAGCAGTTAACCCTTTATTTACTATTTTTTTTTATAATTTGTACTAACTCTTTTAAATATTTAATGTTTCCAAAAAGAAGCAATATTGTGCTGTCATTCAATAGGTGAAGAACAAACTTCATAGAAGTGGACTTCAAAGTCCCTATGGGTTTCAAAGCATTTAAATCAGTACAGTACCATGAGAAATGCAGTACAATGACTGGACTTATAAGTACCATCAGTAGATAAAGGGTTAAAGGATTTTGTTTATGATAATCTTGTGTTTCTATTCACCTCAATGCATTATTACTCGTCTTTTTCACCTTTTTGTCTTTTTTAAATAATATCAACTATAAATTATAACGAGTGCTCCGTTTCATCCCTTTCTGCGGGGTGAATCGGAACAACATGAAAAAAATCAAAATCAATGTAAGTCACGTTTTTTCCAACATTTTTGGGCTTGAACATTATAGAAGAAGGTAAGACCCACGTTCCTAAATCAAAAATATGTTCGTTAACGATATTATTACACTCTATTTTTACTTTGAAAGTTGAAAATTGTTCCTTTTCACTCAGTTTTAACAGTACTCAGCGAATTATATTAATTGCTATTTTTTTTTATATCCTAATGTTTTTATGATTATTATAACTGTAAAAGAGTTGTTGTTGCTTTTCTAATTATAAGAACTGTGAGAATTGTTGATACTTACACAAATGTTTTAACATTTCTAAACTCTGCAGAATAAAATTCTGAGCTTGACTTGAAAAAGAACTCCACCAACAAAACATCTATTTTGGGTAAATTCGAAATGTGTACCTTTACAAAACCGTCTTCTAATGTTCCAATAACACTTCTTTAAATAAATATTTCCTAGAAGTTACCTTCAATAGTCATAATTTATCATATAGTAGGAAAAGAGATGAACCAAGCTTTAAAATAAACGTATGAAGCTGTTTGCTTACAATTGTGGTCAACATTGACGTCACACTCTGGGAGGAGCTTATCTGAACGTTTCTGATCACGTGACGAGGCGCTCAGAAAAGCAATTTTTAAAATTTGATTTATAAAAATTTGAGTAATTATTTCGAGTTAAAACTGCTTGCATTATTATTATTTCGTTAAATACTATAAATATGCCGCATTTGGTAATTATTTGTTGATGGTGTCAAATACCCTATTGTCTGTATATAGTGTAAATAGTGACGTATTATTTTAAAATTCTATTGTAATTTATTTTTATCTTATTTTATTTATTAAAAGTGATTATACAGGTTAGAAAAAGGTGGCAACACCTAAAGCAATCGAACAATTTCGAGATGTTTCTTTTTCGATGAATTGGCTGGAAATTTTGGGATTGTTGTTACGCGGCTGCTATTTAAAGACAGGAGATCGATAAAGTTTTCAGATTGACTTCGGACTTCGTTGAAAGCTGATCGCTTTGTTTACCTATTGGAGTGAGCTTGTATAATCGCTGAATTCGAAATTGCTTTTATTGGAACTTGTGTTGAAGTCTGATAGTAATTGTACTGTTCTTGAAATAACTTTTGTGATACTTCTGAAGTGAATAAATAGTAGTTTTATCTTAAAAACTGTGCCATCATTGCCTCAGTGGAAAAATTCATAACAATATTTTATTTCTGTATTTACCTGGTAAGCGATTCACATGATTTAAAGTTATACTTGGGCAGATATTGCAGGGGTCACATTTGCCTTAAAATTCCTAATATTCCTTACATTTTTTTCTCTCCTTAAAATTGTATTTAAAATTTTCAATAATTCTTAAAAACAAAATTAAAATCTCCGAAAATTCTCCATTTTTCAAGGGAAAACCCCATATATTTCTCCAAATGCGAAAAGTGGATTTAAATAAATTTGCATGTTTGGAGGTTAAAATAATATAATTATTTAATTATGTAACTGTTATTTTGCTAAGAAGTTGTTTGACGATCAATTTTTTGAAAATTAGCTGGTATTAAAACAAGCTTTGGAAAGAAGATGTGTTAGGAGCCTGTGTCAGCTCCAAAAGACAGTAAAAGCCGTATTATCCTTCATTCAATCAACCGGGATATTTTGCAAATCATGTTCACCTGGAAAATTGGCACTATTATGCCAAAAAACGGTCCATCCGGTTACCGTAAAATATAGGTTTGATTTGAATAGGTTCTATCATGTTGCTAAAATGAAAATTTGGCAAAAAATTTTTAACCTTCAATTATTCGAAACACTAAGTTATCTGCCAATTCCGGATAATCAGGCTTTTGCTGTATCCCTAAATGTTTTTTAATTATCCCTTAAATTTTTAAGAATTATCCCTAAAAGTCCTACCTAAATTTATTAGAAAACTCTCTGCTCCCTTTGATATTGTGCCCAAGTATCTTAAGTATTAAGTCTACAGAGACAGACTGATAATCTTTCTTAGACTTCCAATCATGGGTGAAAGTTTTCAGTATTTCTGTATTTTTTTTTTTTTAAATAAGTTTTTTATAAATAAATATTATTTTAATAAATTTTTTTAAAGACAATTACAGTAGTGTCTTCGAGGTAAAAGTTTCATCCAATATCATATTTTTCCAACCGCTAACAAAGAATTCATAACGGAACCTGCATACTTTCAGACTTCCCCATAAACCATCGATGGAATAAGTATTTTTCTCTAGAATGCCATAGCTTCTATCAGCATTATTTCTGTTGGTATATGATGATCATTTTGATGAGCCTTACAGGGATGAAATGGCCACTACTCCCATGATTATGCTGGGTGAAATCTCCGAGAATGACGTCGTTTCGCGATGATCATTTTCTTCTGATGTTATGCTGAAGTAATAGTCTGTTATACAACAGAAACATTACATATTTAGCTAAAATGTAATTTACCTATAAATTTTAATTCTTGTTGCAAAATCATTATCCATCAAACAATGAATCTTAATATTCCTACAAATATTTTTCTTCAAATTTCAGGTCAGGCGAATGAATTCCAATCATATATTCAAGAGCTAGAAACTGAAGTACAAAAGATTTTGCTAAAGCCCTCACCAAAATCAATTCAGGATAAAATATGCCTTGTAAAATATATATGCTGTGTCAAAAAGCTTTCACCTGCAGTTGTCCTTCAATCGCTACATCAGCTATAAGACTGAAGTATGAAATCAATGTATATTTTGTTAATATTGAAAAAAATAATTTTTACTTTTATCCTGAAAGGTTATTACATGTGATTTCTTTCTTATAAAATAAAATTTATGAAATATTTTGCTGTTTTTATGTATATTAAAATTTTTACCACAATAACTTTATTATTGACTATCCTTGGTTTAAAATGTGGCAACAAATTTTAGAATTTTTTCTTATGTATAAATTTTATTAAAATCTTTGGAACCAAGCCATATAGCTTGATAAAAAAAATTCTGAAGATAATATAATAGAACTTAAAAATAAAAATTATATACTTAAAAAAATTCCCGGCTGCCAAGATCTAAAAATTGCAACTGCAAAGACTTTATTTTATTAATCATCGATTGTATATGAATTTTCTTTCAGTATCAATTTTAAGTCTTTCACTTAGTCAAAAAGCAAAAGGGTTGTTTAAAATCTGAGACATATAAATAAAAAGACCTTTTAACAAAATGATTTGATGGTGCCTCAGATGCAGTTTCTATATATAGAAATATTAGAAATTAGATATTTAGAAATCTTGCATCGATAGGCAGGGAGGTTAACTGAGCCTAGGTGCCGATTCCACTAGATGATACGCATACCTTAATATCTAAAACTTTATGAACCACAAGTAGGCAACCAATTAGTTAAGAGGTTTTTCTTGGATACTAACTAAACTTGAAACACTATACTAAACTTCAACTTAACAGTAGATCGTCACAGTGCTCATAGACATTTAATCCATTTTGACGGCGTGAAAGCATAATGCTCGCCAAACCACAACCCTGTAGAGAACAGGCTATAAGGTTTGGCGAGAATTATATTATATCTTCACTCCGCTAAAATGGATTAATTACCTATGAGCACGGTCAAGATCTGTCGTCTAGTGATGTCAAGTTGGAGTTTAGCATAGAGTACTACCAAATAGTAGAATGTCATCCTTTTAATTATTAACCTACTACCTTCTGTTCTAGAAATAGGTAGTATGAAGAAAAGTACTCACGATAGATGCAAAAATGAAAATATTTTATGAATTTTTTTAAATGAAAATATTGCAATTTTCTATACGACCAAAAACCGTTCAATTCGAATGTCTGACAAGGCAAGAAATTATCTGGTGTTTAGTTGTTTAAATAAAATCAAAACGTTTTTTTAAACGATTCAATTTATAATGTTTTTGTTGAAAGATAAACTACTTTAACAGTTTCTTTGTGACTTTAGTGTTAGTTGAAAAAAATTCATTTGAATTTTAGTTTCTTTATAAACAGTTTTAACAAACTGTTGTTCCTTGCATATTGGGATCTGGAGCTGTTAACTTTCTTACCGTATACTTTTAAAAAAGTTTGATACAATTCTAATGAAAGGATGCAAAGTTTAATTTGTAAAATTAGATTAAATGCTCCAAGTATGATCCAAAAAGCATTTTGCTGCATTGGGCAAGAGTTTAGCAAGTTTTCTAAATATCTAGTCAATATGTTAATTGACTTCTTCAAAAATGGTAAATCATCTATTGGCTAATGCCATTATGCATTTCAGAAGTAATTACATTATTTCTGGTCAATTATTTTGTATAAGTTCTTGCACATGAAGAAGTAAATATTATTATTAGATTCATGTAAATTGAAAGTTGACATTTATTCAAAGGTACAATTCAATTAGAAAACACATTAAATTTAGAAACTTGTAGAATACTTTAACCAGTAAGGAAAAAAAACAGCACAACCTCTCATACAAGTTAAAATAAAGGAAACAAACTAGTTCAAAATTTCATTTCAATCAAGATTTTAATGAAAAGGTCTAAAATATTAGTTACATTTGAAAAATGTTATGGCATGGTTTTGGAAATAAACATGTTACATAGTTTTTGCATTTACATTAATCTAATGGAAACAAAATTTGATTATACAAGATGACAAATGTAGTTAAAAAGGTGTTTTGTCAGTCACAGTTTAAGTGTCCAGGTTAAAATCAGGGACTAGTCAAATGAATTTAACTACAAGAGCATTATTTTACTATTAAAATTGAAAGATGGAACGAGCTTACATGCTAATTATACAATTAGTTATTTGAAGTCAATTTCTAAAAAATCAGTCATTAACAATAATGTAGCCTAACTTTTAAGATTCATTTAAAATGTTGATGAATCGCAAACAATTATCTGGTACCAAGTAAGTCCACAATTTTATGATAAATCATTTAACTATTTTCTTCTTTGCATCAGTTCACACCAAGTATCAAACTAAAAGTAAATATAATCATCACATATGCTGGAAATGACTTAAAAGTTGAAAATAAAATGAAAAGAGCTTTTATAAACCTTGAAAATAAAACAACACATAAATAAACAATTAATTTTTTTTATAAATTAAAATGTTCAAAATTGCAAATGAATTATAAAACGGGTACTAAGGAGTAAGCGCCTAAGCACTTTTTTTATTGACGTTTGCTCGTCCACTCCGAGTTTCCCTCATATTCTCAATATTTTTCAAATCACCAACAGCTCCCCACAAATTAAGACAACTGCGAATGTAGTCCTGTCTCCTCCCTTTAGCCTTGACAGTGACACCATTTTTCTTCAGGTATTTGAAAAGCACATCCCTTGACACTTTCTGGCGGTGTAGAATCTCGGAGCTGTTTCCTGCATTTTTGATGATGTCGTCCACAACAACAGATGACTTCACACCATCCTCGTAATTTGACAGGTGGTTGGTTGTTAAGTTTGCGATCTCCAACAGGTCTTGAGTACTTAGATCTCCTAAGAGCTCAGATAGGCCCTTCTTTTCTTTTGTGTTCATTGTTATAAATTAAATTTATAGCCAACCTAAAATGTAAAGAAGGTTAAGTAATAGAAAATTATAGTACTCTTTTGTTAGATAGCCGTACCAGATAAATGAATTACTCATGATACTAAATGATAACTCATTTAAAACTTTTCTCATCATTTATTAAATTAATAAAAATAAATGTCTATTCGAGGTTAAAATATTATTTTGGCATAAACATTTCAGCTTGACGGTAACTGCAGCAAATTTCTTCCGACTTCGTGGCCTTTGGTAACATTTAACGAAAGAATAACCAGTTCCTGCGACAAGTGAAAAGAAAAAAATACCAGAATTCTTACAAGAGTTCAGATTAAGTGAGTGTAAAGGAGCATATAAAAATTTAACTGCATAAATATTAAGTTACTTGTACACACACGTAACCATTCAGCTTTCAAGCTAGAGCAATCTGATGTCAATTGCTTGAAGAAAAAAAAACATCCTTTAATTGAACATTGTTTTTCACACAGAATAGATTATATGTTTCAGTATCCCAACTGATATCACAGAATGAAAATAAGGACCTTCAAAAATCTGTTTTCATGCATCACGTCTTTAATGTGCGACTTTACAGCTGCTTCAGCCATAGTGCTAAAATCCAGAATCTTTCATACACAATTTCATGTGTCTCATGAACAGACTTTGACAATGTTGCAATCCATTTTTCATATGCACTGCCATGGCACATTTAACGTAAAATTTCCAAGCATAACTTAAATGCTGGACAAAAACCATTTTAATATTTTGACATATGTAGGTGACAAATAAAGAAATTCGAAAAATATTAGTGACAAATACAGGATGAGAAAGTTCTGCAAACACGTTTTTTGAAAAAGAAAATACAGAAAAGAAGCTAGATTGACAAACCTCCCACAGTGCTTTGCGACCTATTTTAATGCACAATGATGGCAAATCAGACCAGACCTACAGTTTTATGAACCACAACAAACATCTTTGCCAAACCCAGGATTCAAACAAGGCACTTTTGACCTGCGAGGACAGAGCACTAACCACACAACCATCAGAGAGGTAGGAATTTGGTAAGAATTCCGAAACCGGTATAGATTTTGCGGCATGGGTTGCTCACACAAGAGCACGTCATGTTATGGCAACCATAGGCAGTTCCACTTATTAGTAAAAAAAAAATGGCTGTGGCTGCCATTTGATGGCGAAAATCGTCTTGCCACAGAATCCATTCCCGATACCAGTCCAGCCAGGAATTTATTTTACTTTGCAATTAAAATTTTTAATTTCATTCCGTTTTGGAGTTGTTTTTAATATCTAACGTCAGGGTCTTGATTATTATCTGGCAGTTGATTTCGTAAATTCGCCGAAGTGTAATATCGGATATTGAAGTTTTTTTAAGCGCTTCTAAAGGCACTTTCATGATATTAACTTAATATTTATAATTGCCATAGTTAAATGCACTTAAAATATATTTGTTTTTTTGAGGTAGGAGAAAATGTAGGCAACATCAGTTCTGTAATGAGCGTCCTCCAACGTTCAATAACGGAAAATACCATTACAATACTTTATGACACAGTTTTTCGACTTAAGAATTGAGATATTAAAAAAAGCACTTTCAATTCAAAATAATTTTTGGAAATAGATTGAAAGAACAACGGTCATTTACCTGTGAAGTAACAAATTTAAAAATTTCCAAGCAAGAACACCAAACCAAAGCACCAAACAGACGCGCTGAAACCGGTGTTGCCAGTTTTCGTTTATAAACCATAAAGACATATAAATGGTGACGTCAAATGTAGCTACTTTTGCTAAGTGTGATAAGTAAAAATTAAATTCTTGTTTGTGATTAGTTGACATTGTTAGTGTTGGTTAGGATAATTATTTACTAAATGAAACAAATCCACTAAAATAACGTCATGCTACAGAATTAGAAATATTAAATGTAAGAATTTTAATGTGGTTTTCGAATAAGATGTCATTTTCATTTGATCATTCAATAATAAAAATTTAAATAAAAAAATTGACAGCAGTTTTCATCCTACTTATAAGCCATTAAAATGTAGTCACGTTCATGCTTATTTTAAATGCCACTTCAAAACTTTACAAATTTACATTCTTGTGTTTTTGATGAATAAAATATTATGTACAGAAATATAAAAGCACGCCATAATAAAACATACATTTAAGAAATCTCATTCAGTATGAAAAACGTGTATCGAAGCATATTCACTTTACTGCAATTCCAACAGTCTGGTTCTACATTCGATTCAAAAAAAGGAAATGATAATCAAAAGCCGCATCTTGTTAATATACCGGGAAAATACGATAGCAAAACAAAACCTATTGCTTGTCCTATCCCTGCAAGAGAGAAAACTATTAAACCAAATTATTTATTGAGAAAGGACAACATTACTCAGACATATCTAATGTCGAATACACAAAATCATCAATTTCACAAGCTTTCACCGATTTACGAGGAAGGATGCGATAGAAAACCCACAAGTAAAGAATCTGAATCTTTCATTTGTAGGAAGCAAAAAATTCTGAAGAAATTAAAAGTAAATATAATTTTGGTTTATAATTTAAGAGTTTCGGAATGACGTAAAGTTAAAGAAAATAGAATACTATAATTTTAATACATTAGATTTAGTGATAGATTAAAAATAAAATCATTAACGGTGTATAATTCTTGGCTTTAGCGAATCCTTAACGATGTTACAATTTACTGTACCATGCCCCTTGGCGACTTTTAAAAAAAGTTGCCAATTGATGATTAAAGGCTGTGTCACCAAATCTAAAATAGCGTCAAAACACGCGACGGTTTGCCACATTCTTCGCCGAATCGCCAAGGGGATCCTTACAGTAAATCTTAACCTCCTTAACTTTGAACCAATTGTTACAGTTGGTAGAATTTTTTTCGCACAATATCTTCTATTGTGCGGGTCCAATCCTTGGGATGGATAACATTAATATCATCAAGTTTGAAACAAATTTTTTTTTTTAAGCTAATGTGTAAAATTAATATTAAATAATCACTTGTAAAGTTTATTGATAGAGTGATTTTTTCAAGAAAAAATATCCAATTTCATACCTTCTATTCATCTAACTTATAAAGTGTGAAAATAATTTTCCAGAATCAAGACGATGAAAGAAATAAAGAATTTATGGCTAAGCTCATGTCATTGAAAACACATAAGTCATTACCTTACTCTTCCCAAGATAATCAAAAACTTGTTCGTGTTTTAAAAGAACTGACCTTATTTTCAGCTTATAAAGGTACAATTGTTTTATCAAATCTTATTTTATAAGATCTTTTCACCAGTTATAATACCTAAATAATATTATATATTTTTTTTTTATTCCCAAAATCTTAAACATTTTTCATTTACATCTTTTGCATTCCCAACTCTTTAAAAGCACTTAATTGCAGAAGAAATAATTTACATAATCGCACAGTATTATACAGTATCAGTAATACTCAAATATTCAGTTGATCACATTTATGGGGTAATAAGATCCCAATAGAGCAGTATAATGTTATATAACTGTGTAATGATAAACATAATCAACATTGTGATTGAAATGTAAAAGTGATGGGACAAATTGCAAAATTAACATGATTTTTCATAAAAATCACTAAAATCTTCATAGGTGGAGGGGGAGGGGGGGGGGGGGAGAGCACTGCCCCCTAATTTAAAAACAAACCATTCTTTTTCCCAATTAATTTATGTCCAAAAGGTCCTTATGTAAAAAGAATTATGAAATATATGCATAAATATATAGCATTATACAGCTCCATTATGACTACATTTCTACTATAATTTGTGACCACCATGAAAATTAACATTCATTATTATCATTTCATTTCCAGTTACTACTCAAATAATTGTTTTCTACATAAATACAATTATGTGCCGAGACCACATTAAAAACAAAGTTTTTAACGCAAATCCATAATTTACATTGCCACCTCTTATATGTTCAGCCCAATCAGACGACCGCAAGTGAGTTAGTTATAACTTTAAAACGAAAATAGAAAAAGTGGTCTTTTAGGGACAGTCCCCAAAACTTGCTAGGGTGGGTGGATAGTCATCAACAACAAATTTATTTGACAAGTTTGAGCTCAATTGGATGACGCCAAGTGGGTTAATTAGCTCTCTGGTCTTGTCACAAACAAAATCTAAGTTAATACAAAGGATAAAAAATATATTATATGGCTAAATACTTGTATTTTAAAAATATATAAATTGCTTATTTAAGATATTTAAACTGTTACACTTTCATGCAGAGTATGGAGACAAACCTTTCATGTTTTACCAATGACCATTTATAAACTTAGTGTATGATAAGATTATACTTGATATATTGCAATGTAGTATGTTGACTTTATTGCAGCTTAACACAATAAATTTTTTAAAGATGAATGGTATGCAAACAGATAAAATTATAATTTAAACATACTGCATTTAAAGACTTATGATAAAAAGAACATAAACTATTTTTCTCTATTTTATAGTCGAGAAATCAAAACTACCCAAAAGGATTTCAAGTCCAAACCATTTCAAGGCAAAAACATGCTAAGTTATTTAAAAATAAATTTGCTTTCTACAGATTTTTTAAAGTGGTTCTTTAAAGCTCATGTTCCATAGCTTATATAAGTATTTTTCATCACAAACCCTACCATTAAATAATATCACCAAAACTTTCAACACAAAATGCTAAATTAATCTATACAAATTCATTTGAGTTTAGCTTTGAGTCAAGTAAAAGTAAAAACATAGCAATTTATTATGATAGAGAAAACAAACAGGATGGAATTATACAATGGAATAATTCTTTTGTTGTTAATTAATGTCATAAATATTATCTAAATAATAAAGTGGAATATAAAATTAATCTGAAATTAGGAAATATGAATTGACATTAATATATGTTTCAAAGTACTATTAATATATTTGGTAGGCTGTAGTGAATTGTACAATGGAATAATTCTTTTGTTGTTAATTAATGTCATAATGAAATATGAATAGACATTAATATTAATATATGTTTTAAAGTAATATTAATATATTTGGTAGGCTGTAGTGAATATATTAGATACAGGAAGGTCAAAGTCTAGAGAACCAGATACATGGAAGATAGTCTGGATATTCGACTTCAATCAGATAACCAGTAAAAAAATACTGAAACCATTACCACTGAAAATAAATATTCACCAGTGATCTTGAAAGTAAAATAAATATTTTTCATTGATTGATAAATAAAATTATAGATCACTCAAAATATACATAGTATATTTTTAGATGTTAACTAAAAGAGAAGATGTATTCTAAGACCTATCTTTTATATTTATATTTAGTTGTAATGATTTAATATTCATATGTAATATAGAATATTTTGACTCCAGGTAATTAGAAAAAGACTATCACAAATATTGTATCTCGCTCTTTATTTTTTTAATCAAAAAAGTACATTGTAACAAGAAAATACATCTCTAAAATTTAACAAGAACATTTTTAACATAGAATAATACAAAAACAAAAATGTTATGAACAATACATCTCAAATAGAAAAATATTTATAAAGAATTTATAAAAATATTTTGTAAATCGGCTTTCATGGGACAGTAACCTCTTGTTATATCACGCCTCAATATATTGCCCATTATTAAATCACACTTTTGCTGTCTGCCATTTTTTTCTGATTTCCCGTTTTGACATTTTATCATATCGCTCGATATATTGCACATTTTGCTTGTCTCCCAACAAGCACGATATATTGAGGTGCTACTTAATTTTAGCTATAGATGTTTCTAATGTAAAAATTCTAATTAGTAGCAGAAAAAATAGTGGTAACTGTTAGTCTGAGAGGTGACTGCAAGTTTAGGTATCCCATCAAACATCATTCTGAGCTTTTTATAGATTGTAGAGAAATATTAATTAATCATGACTCCACTGGTATGATATGAGACAAAAATGACCGAAAGTGTTCAAAAATCAACTTTGAAAGAGGTGAACTAAATCTGATTGTCAAAAGTGTCATAACTTTCAAAATAATGAGCATTCTTTTTTTACATAGTAACCCACTGCTCTTAAATTTGGAATGACAAGGAGTGCAGATGATATTTATTCTCTGGCAAAAAATACTGCCACCTTTTAAAAGTGAGTCAAATTGGTGATAAATGTGATGGATGGGTGATAGATTTTTCTTGCAGGCAGAGAAAATACAACTTACAAAAGCTTGAGTGGGAATAAAACAGGGTTAAGTTAGTTAATGATTTGGAACTGAGCCATGCATTGATGAAGCTTTGAATCGACTCAATTGTAGTGAGAAAGCGAACTGTCCTGCTGTAAAAACAGGAAAGTTTGCATTTTCACTACAATTGAGTTGGTGATAACTGAAGATCTAGTGTGAGCTTCATAATGAATTGCTGCTGCATGGAATAAATTGTAGAGTTCTTCGAAATTGTAGAATTCATTTTTTTTTTTTAATTGTGTGTTGTGCAAGGAAGAACAATTCAGAACATTAGTTTATAATAAATACATGGAAAATTAACATAAAAAAATACAAAAAAACCCCTAAGAGATAAAAAACATTAATAAGTAAAAAGTAACATTTCATGGAAGATAAGTGAGAACTATAAATGATATATACTTCGAATGTTGTCTTTGATCCAAAAATAATAGTCAAAGTTGGCACAATAACTTTAATTATTTACAAAACTGTAAAATAAATCACAGCTCATACTACTTTTAAAAGCAAAGTTTTGGTTAAACAAATGGCACAAACAATTGATCGAATAACAAATATATTTTTAATCAATCTAGATAACAACTTTAAGCAATAAATGACTAATAATTAAAACAGGCATATAAAATAGATATTTTGTAAAAAAAAAAAAAAAAAAAAAACATCAACTAAAATGAAACAAAAACTAAAGCTAAATAATATTTACTACATATAACTATGTTGCTACATGAAGTTTCTTTAACCTGACTTAAAATGTTGTCATTAATATCAAGATTAAAAATTCAAAACATCTGTTTCTTTTATGCTTAAAAAAATAAATTAGTGGTAAAAAATATTCTTATGTAGCATAAAAAAAAAGCTTGTAAATATAAACAATATTAAAAAATTATATTCCTTAAAGAGGAAGTTATACTTATTAGAGTACATATTACTTATTAAAGAAAAAGTTATACTCTTTAAAGAGGAAATCACACATAAAGAGGAAATGTATTGAGGTTATGACTTCATTAGAATATAAGATGCATACTAGCAGCTTCCTATATAATTAATACAAATTACGTAGTAATATTCTTAAAGGATTATAAAATAACTTATTAGTATAATAGAGCATGTAATATTGCACATTATTTGTTCTTTCATTTAGTCATCCACAAATGAAATATTTTTCTTAGATGTTTAGGGCCAGACCAGTAGCCTCTGGAAAGATAGCATTTTAAGTTTTATAAAAATATCTATATATTTATCATTAGTCTAAATGTTTAGACATTTTTAATTTATGTAGTATTGATTAAACACAAAATATTAATAAACACAAAGCAGTATAATGTATTTTTGTTATGAATAAAACTACTTTTTGTAAAATGATATTAGGATTTAGTTATGCACTAAACTTTCAAATAAGCACATGAATCTTTAAATATAAATTTGAATAAGACAAACATGGAACATTAAGAAATAAAAAATGTCTAAACTGAACTGTTTCACTATTCAAAAAACTACAATAATAAAACAATGTGTGTCTGTCTGTGGCTCTACAGAAACCTACTTAAAATTGGAGTAGAAGCTCTGAGATTTTCACCATATGTAGTTTTGGCCTTCTAATTGTATACATGTCAAACAGAATGTTTAAATTTTAATTAGCTCTTTTTTAATTAGTTCTTTTTTAATTAATTTTTTTACAAAGCGACTTCAAATTGAGATATAGCTCCGAAATTTTCCACATGAGTAGTTTTAGCCTTCTAATTGTAGTTTTAAAAATCAGAATTTTAAAATTTTGATTAGTTTTTTTTTTAATTTTCTTAATTAACAATTTTTTTTACAAAACAATTTTAATAGGGTTACAGATCTGAAATTTTTAATATAAGTAGTTTTGGCCTTCTAAAAATTGGACTTTTGAAGAACAGAATTTTAAATTTTTGTTCAGTTTCTTTTTAATTAATTTTTTTAATGAATTAATAATATTTTACTAAACAATTTCTAATAGGGCTACAGCTTTAAAATTTTCAACATAAGTAGTTTTGGCTTTCTAATTGGACTTTAGAAAAACAGAATTTTAAATTTTTGTTTAGTTCGTTATTAATAAATTTTTTAAATTAATTAATATATATTTTACAAAACAATTTCAAATCAGGCTACAGCTTTGAAATTTTCAACATAAGTAGTTTTGGCCTTCTAAATGGATTTTTGAAAAATAAAATTTTTAATTTAAATTTTTTTTTTTTTTTTTAATTAATTAACAAATATTCTACAAAACGATTTGTAAATGGGCTACAGTTTTGAAATTTTCAACACAAGTAGTTTTGGCCTTCTAATTGGACTGACAAAAAGAATGTTAAAATTTTAGTTTGTTTTTAATTAATTTTTTTCACAAAAAGGGTCTTCAAATAGACCTAGAGCTCTGAAAGTTTCAACAGTTTTGGCCTCTAATTTTTCTCTCTATAAAAATGTGTTAAAATACTCTTAAAGAGGTGCTGTATCATTGTATTAACGGGGACTTTTTTCTTCTCGACAAGGCAGAGACTTCCAATATTAAGGCTTTACGTAGCAATTAGATTTTAGTGAGTGAAGCAAGCTTATAGTTACGCAGCAATGAACCTTTCAGCGAAAGAAGCGCCAAAAACTGGGACTTATATACCAATGACAGATTTCCGCAACGCGAGGCCTCTAAGCCAGTAAATTTATTGCACATGTTAAAAAATTTTAGCGAAGCATGGGTATTCAGGTAGTACAGAAATAATAATAAAAAAAGAGGAAGGAAGTCAGTGTACTTTAACGATTGTCTTGTAAGGCACATTCATTTGGGGATCATTAGATAAAATTTAGTTTAAGTGTTTGGTTTAAAACTTCATGAAAACAAAGGACCAACACATTGTGTAGAATTTTTTTTATGTGCATATTTTTCCATATGATGAGCTTTAAGAGCTTACATCAGGAATAAATTTTCTAAGGTACTTTATGGTGATCTGAAAATTAAAATGAAGTTTTAAAAGAAGAAATAAAGTAAAGGTGTCCTACTTCCTTTCTTTATGTTCAGTTTTTAGTCATGAACTAAAAAATATTGCCAAAATAATTCATGATTTTTGAAAGAATTGAATTTTAAATACGTCTGAGTTATACAAAGAGTACTGTGTATACATAATGTGTAATACACTTAAATTCTTACTAATACTGTGAGCTCTTTTTTAAAAGTCTTGCAAAATAAAAATGTGCATCCCTATTTCAAAATAAAACTAAATTCTGCCATTTGCTACTCACTTTAACATGAGGTTCCAGTACAGAAAAGGCATTAGATCTTTTTTGAGATAATATGATACATAACGCTCTTTTCCCTGGTCAATGGGTAGAGTTTCTTCAGGCAGTTGCTCATAGTTAAACTCAGCGAGGACACCTTTATTGTAGCCAGTGACTAAGGGACAGGATGTATAGCCATAATACTGCAAAAAATAAATTAGATTAAAAATACTGAGAAATTCAACAACATAAAAGCATCAGGGGAAAAAAAAAACATATTTGTAGTATACAATACAAGCATTCCACAAATTCAAATTACAAATCATTTAGAGGGGGGGGGGGGGGGAACACCCTTGAATTTTCTTATTGTTCAGAACATGTTGTTTAAGAGTATTGAACAATCTAAAAATCATTCACAGAAGAATAAATAAAATATTCATTTACTCTAAAATATTCTTAATTTGATTGGAATGGCAAGAATTGCAGAAGGAAGTAATCTCTATACAAGCATATTGTGAAGCTGCAAAATTAGTAAAAAACTCAAACATATCAAAGGTGAATTTCTAGTGTCTTCAGTGTAGGTTTGCTAGTAGCTGGCATGGTAAAACCACTGAGCTAAAGAACTAAAACTGGAGTGCGGACTCTGCGAGCTGACCGCATTACACCCCATTTTGAAGTGTGTGTGCGCAAATACGTAAAAGGAGGGGAAATTTTTCTTCGCGTCTTATCTTAATCACCATGACGGGGAAACAGAGTTGAAGTATTTTTCAATATTTATGACATTTCAAGACCAAACGTTTATATTTAGTTCTTTTAATTTAAATGAATAATTTTTAATAAGAAACATGCAGCATTGTAAATTAAGAGTAAAGTCACTGATATGTCTTCCTAAGTACTATTTAAATAATGTTATTAAGTATATTATATATAAAAGCGTCTTGAAATAATGAGGCAATTTAAATAAGAGAAAAACGTTATTGTATTACTACTGTAGTGTGTATGCTGTAAGACATTAAACGTTATCCTACTAATTGTACAAAATATTTTAAACTCCAAAACGGATAGCAATTACAATTCAATCATAGTGTTTTTATAATTCTTTTAGCTAGAGAAGTTTGAAAATAGCTAGTTTGGAAGACATGCTTTTGAAATTGTGTATATTTAATTCTCACAATAATTAAATAAAACTAAAAGTTCAGAACTTCACACAAGCATTTCTTCGAAATCCTGATTATTCCTACAATGTGTCATATCTGAAATATTTACATTTCATGTGGTCTAATTGAAAAGCAACTATATCAGAGAGAATAGGTCAACTGCTGTCTTTTAGTTAGACTATTTTTATGTATAACCTTTAAAGTTAATTTTTTTTTTTACCATAATGTTTTAAACGCAATCTAAGATACCGATCTATTTTTTGCTTCGTCATCTGTGACTCGTGAAGATCTTCACAACACACTTCGTTTTCAATTCCATGATAAAATTTAATTTTTTCAGTTAATAGAAATTCATTTATTATAATTCTTAATTTAAAATCAACATTTATAGTAGTTTGGGGCAGTTTTCCTTCAACATCATGAGCTTGGCTTGTAGAATCATAGTTTTATACACTCAGTACATTCCTGTGTGGTTGCTCAATTATATATACAAGTGAAATTCAAAATAGTTGAACATAAAATCTAATCATATTGTTATGAATTTTTCCACTGAGGCAATGATGGCACAGTTTTTAAGATGAAACTACTATTTATTCACTCTTCACAAGCACAAAATTTATTCAAAGACAACAGTATAATCAATCTCAAGCTTCAACAAAAACAACTTCGAATACAGCAATTATATAAGCTCACTCCAATAGGTAAACAAAGTGAACAGCTTTCATCGAAGTCCGAAGTCAATTTAAAAAAACTTTCCCGATCTCCAGTCTTGTTTATACTTGGCGCGAGAGAACATTCGAGAAATTTCCAGCCAATTCGTCGGAAAGAAACATCTTAAAAAATTTCTCGATTGCTTTAGGTGTTGCCACCTTTTTCTAACCTGTATAATCGCTGTTAATAAATAAAATAAGATAAAATAAATTACAATAGAATTTTACAATAATACGTCATTATTTACACTATATACAGACAATTTGTGCACCATTTCCCCCTTCTTAAAGACTGCACGTCCAGGGCAGTGAAGTCCTTAAGAGGAAAGGCCATTTAATCACTTCTACTGTAATATGGGGCTAGCCTATTGTAATGTACAACTCTAGGTTTACAGGAGGGTGTCCGTTGAATCCTTACCACGACGTCGTTGATCTTCTTAAGGACCACATACAGCCCTTCCCAGTTCGTCTGGAGCTTAGGGGAGAGTCCTTTCCGATGTTTAGGATTCCATAACCACACCTTGTCACCTTCCTGGAATGAACGTTCCGTGGCCTTGGCATCGTAGTGGACCTTCATGCGCTGCGTCATGATGTTGATTCTTTCTCTGGCGAACTGATGTAGCTTCCAAACGTGCCTAGAGATCATCTAGATACTGGACAGGAGAGGAAGGAGTGTCTGGTGGTCGCCCAAACAGGAGGTTGCAGGGGGTAGTCTAAGGTCTCTTCCAAAAATCATTTGAGATGGTGTATAGCAGGTGGTCTTGTGAGTAGCACTTCTGTAGGCAATAAGGAACAGTGGAAGTTTCTGATCCCAATCTTGCTGATTCTTGGAAACAAACAAGGAGAGATGATTCAGAATCGTTCTATTAAACCGTTCGACCATTCCATCGGATTGTGGGTGCAGGGGAGTCGTACGAGTCTTTTCCATGTCGAGCAAGTCACACAGCCCAGTGAAGACGGCAGAGTTGAAGTTCGTCCCCTGATCGGAATGTATCAGCAGGGGTACTCCAAATCGAGAGATCCAATTCTGTACGAGGACTTCTGCTACGGTTGTGGCTTCCTGGTCAGGAATCGCGTATGCTTCTGGCCACTTGCTAAAGTAGTCCATGCCAACTAGGATGTATTTGTTGCCATTAGTTGTGTGAGGTAGGGGGCCTAAGACGTCCAAAGCAATTCTTTTGAATGGTGCTCCTACGTTGTAACGTTGCAACTTTCCACGAGTTCGGGTCTTTGGTGCTTTCCGTGAATTGCATGCATCACAGGACTTGCAACACTTCTCCACGTCGGACTTTGCTTTGTCCCAGAAGAATCTCTCCCTGATTTTCTGAAGAGTTTTCATGATACCAAAATGTCCTCCAGTAGGGCTGCTGTGAAGTTCTTGTAGAACGCTGGTAACTCTAGAACTTGGGAGGACTAATTGCCACCGGAAGCTTCTGCCATCATCGGACTCCCATCGACGGTAGAGTACTCCATTCTTCAAGTGCAAGGAGTCCCACATAGCCCAATATCTCTTCATTGTTGGGCTATAGCGTGCAATTCCCTGCCAACTGGGTTTTTCGGTAGCTGCTTCCAGGAATTCAATTAGAGGTTTCAAGTCCTGATCTTCGACCTGACTTTTTCGGACATTCTGATCACTCCAAGGATCCACGTCTGAAGTAGTTGACTTGGAAGTTATTTTACGAAAGGCAGATGCGGTTGTCCCAAACTTAGACTCCGCATTGGAAAAAAATCGGCAATTCTCCGGACATGGTCTTCTGGAAAGAGCGTCTGCATTCCCATGGGACGTTCCTTTTCTGTGACGGATATCCATGTCGTATTCTTGTAGGCGCTGAATCCACCTCGCTATTTGTCTCTCTGTATTCTTGAAATTCAGCAACCAAGTCAGTAACGCATGATCAGTTCTTAAAAGGAATTTTCGGCAGTACCAGGGGTTGAAGTGACAAAATAAGAAAATATAGTATTTAAAAAAAAAAAAATATAGGACAATTTAAAACATCAAATAACTGCACACAGTTGCTTCTGAACTTAAAAATTAATTCGTTATACGTTTATATACACGTTATATTGTATTTAAGAGAATCAAAACACACCTTTAAAAAAAAGAAATCGTCTAATCCTGAATATGTCATCCATTATTGTCTCAATATTCCATCCCTAAATGAAGTTTTATTAATTACATTAATTGCAATCTTGAGTCTTTTGCTTCCAGCATCTATAACTGCTTGAACTGCTCCAATTTCTTTTTATCTCTGTTTGCAGTCTTTTGTTGATTCAAATTTATTGTTCAGTGTCGGTAGGATCGGCGGCGAAAATTGGGTGATTTAGCGCCGAATGTTGCGAACCGGGGACTTGGTTTTCCGGAAACCCTAGTGACCGTTTGGATTTGACAACACAACGTATTGACATCATTTTCAATTTTGACGACTTTTATGAAAAAATCATGGCTAATATTGCGAATCTGGTATTGATTCTGCGCCACGGTGATTGACAAAAAATGGCAGCGCTGCCATTTTTTTAAGAGCAAGAGGTCAGAGCAGAGCAAGAGAGAGACCATAGGCAGTTGCCTATGGTTGTCATAATTAGGCGCGGTTTGATGTAAACAATTCGTGGCGCAGAATCCGTATCGGATTTGGAATAAAAAAATCTCCATCCGACATCATACAGTAAATCTTAACCCTTTTGTTTCCTTCATCAATTATTGACCGAGCACTCACAATGCTCTATAGTAGTCCTGCAAGTTAATCACAAGTTGTTTTCATCCATTTTTCTCGAGGCAGAGTTTTGTTGCTGCATCTCTCTATGTATTATGACCAATTAATTTACTACGTTGGAGGAGAAAACAAATCAGAAATTCAAGACCGCGTGCTATCGAAAAGTTCAAATGTTTACACTTAACAACTCCCGTCGGTCCAGTAGAGTTGAGTTGTAGGTTATGTAGCACGGGACGTCACAAAAGATAAACGCTGCCGTTACAAACATCGCTTTTGTCAGGTTTTTTTCACCTACGATCGCGCCAAAGAATCCGAAATATAAAAAATGGCAACGATCGGCGCCGTTATTACGAATTCGAAGAAAATATAGGTTGAATCAATATAGAAATATAGGATATATAGGACAATTGCAAAATATAGGACAATATAGGACGTTTTTGCCAATTTAAAAAAAAATATAGGATTTATAGGACGTCTGCGACCCTTGCAGTACGAGTAATGATGAAAGTGCTCAACAGCCTTTACTATTGCAAGTAACACCTTTCTTGTGACGCAATAGTTCCGCTCAGATCTTGACAGGCTCTTACTAAAATAAGCGATGACTTTCTCCTGACCTTCAAATTCCTGGGAAAGAACAGCGCCCACTCCTTCATTACTTGCATCCGTATCCAGAATAAAGTCCTTGTTAACATCTGGAAAAGCCAACACAGGCGCGGATGTTAAAGCTGTCTTTAGTTGATTGAAGGATTCGTCACAGTCGGCAGTCCACAGGAACTTCTGTTTGCTCTCTGTTAGTCGATGCAGGGGTCTGGCGATCTTGGAGAAACCCTTCACAAACCTACGGTAATATGCGCACAGGCCTAGGAAGCTTCGCAATTGATGAACGTCTTGCGGCCGAGACAAAATTTGAACAGCATGGATCTTGGCTGGATCTGTGCTCACTCCATCGGATGAGATGATGTGTCCAAGATAACTGACTTTCTGCCTAAAGAGCTTACATTTTGATGGGCTAAGTTTCAAGTGGGCTTCCCTAAGCTTCAAGAACACGTTCTTTACGCATTGCAAGTGTTGATCAAAACTCCGCCCGGTGATAATGATATCGTCCAAATATACCAGACAGGTCTCGTAGGAAAGTCCTCTAAGCACAGTCTCCATTAGTCGCTCGAACATAGCTGGTGCATTACACAAGCCAAATGGCATAACTTGAAACTGCCATAATCCTTGTCCAGTAGTGAAGGCCATCTTCTCACGATTGTCGGGATGTATCTCCACTTGCCAGTATCTACTTTTCAAATCCAAAGTTGAAAACCACTGGTTCCCCGATAGAGTGTTCAAAGTGTCATCAATTCTTGGCAGAGGGTAGCTGACCTTTTTCGTAATTTCGTTCAGCTTCCGGTAATCCACACAAAACCTGGTGGAACCATCCTTCTTTCGAACGAGTACGATTGGAGAGGCCCATGGACTTGAGGAGGGTTCGATAACTCTATTATCTTCCATTTCATGTAACAGTTTCCCGACCTCCTCTTGTTTAGCGAAAGGAAGTCTTCGAGGATGTTGTTTAATAGGTAAATGGGTACCAGTGTCGATTCGATATTGAGTAAGCTTTGTTCTTCCGATATCTTTTGATGATACGAAGAAAATGTCTTGAAATTCTTTTATAAGGTTTCCAACAATCTTCTCTTGACTTCTTTCCAACCGGGAGTCCTCGAGTAGCTGGTCCACTAAATCCACGGATGGTGCGGTCGGAAGCTCCTTCGATCCTCGTTCGACGCTTGTAACAGGTGTGCAAGTGGCAATTTCTTCTCCTTTCTTGATAACTCTCTTAGCATCACCAATGTTGGCCATTCTCACATGCACCACCTCTTGAGAGAGATCCACAAGCGTCGCTCCTACTAGCACTCCTTTCGGGAAGCTATTCGATGATGGGAAGTCCGTTATTCCAAATCGGAAGGCCTTCGGGAGCTCTGCTGAACCCTTTACAACCAAATCTGTCATGGAGGGGATGGTGATGTCTTCAAGAGCTACTATTCGATATGCACGCGGCTCTTCCGAGTCCAAACCGAACAGTGGAACTTCTTCTTTCCCTGTTTGAAGCTCGCCTTTCTCAAAATTCAAAGTGATACCCTTTTTCTTTGATTTCATTCACTGCTGCAGATGTTGTTTCACACTTGGCGGCTAAAGCTTTAATGTGTCCGATGACTTAGCTTCTTGACTGGCGGCAATTACGGCGGCGAGTTCAGCATTTGTCGTTTCTTGGCGGGCTTGACCGGCGGCAATTGTAGAGGCGGTGGTTTCTTGGCATGTTTTAATTCCGGCAATCATTTCCATTAATTGCTTCATTTGAGCTTCCATCATTCCTCTAGTTGTCGGCATTCAAAATTACGAGACCCCACTTCTGACACCACTGTTATGAATTTTTCCACTGAGGCAATAATGGCACAGTTTTTAAGATGAAACTACTATTTATTCACTCTTCACAGGCACAAAATTTATTCAAAGACAACAGTATAATCAATCTCAAACTTCAAAAACAACTTCGAATACAGCGATTATACAAGCTCACTCCAATAGGTAAACAAAGCGAACAGCTTTCAGCGAAGTCCGAAGTCAATTTAAAAAAACTTTCCTGATCTCCAGTCTTATTTATACTTGGCGCGAGAGCACATTCGCGAAATTTCCAGCCAATTCGTCGGAAAAGAAACATCTACAAATTTCTCGATTGCTTTAGGTGTTGCCACCTTTTTTTAACCTGTAAAATCACTGTTAATAAATAAAATAAGATAAAATAAATTACAATAGAATTTTACAATAATACGTCACTATTTACAGACAATTTGTGCAACAATATGTAAAGTTTAAGCACATGGTATTTCGGCGATTGATTTTCGGTTCCAATATTACAGCATATGTTTTTGCGAAACAGATTTTTGGTGAAAAAATTCATATCTAAAAAGCAGAATACGGTTTCCTAATTATAATGATCTTAGGATTCGATTTACCGAAAAAAAGTAGTAAACGAATGCATAAAAGAAGCATTCATGTATTTAACCAGTCATTAAAAGTATCTGAACAATAAATCAGTTTGAAACAACGAATGATTATTTCATCAATTCACTAAAAAAAACAACTATTCCCTACAAGTTAGTTTTAATATCCAAAATGTATGTAGTACATAAAAAAAAACTAAAGCTCGTACTAATGTGCTTAAACTTAAAGATATGAAATTGAAGTTTCGATCCATCCTCTATCAATTTTCCCCATCTGTTTCTGCAATTAAATGCTTAACAAAAAATTGTCATTCTAAAATAATTAAAAAAAAATTAATAATAAATTTAGTTGCATAGCTTGAAAAGTGGAAAACCGCAGAATGTTTTACTATAACGCGCTGGGCAACAGGGAGAAAAGACATGTTTTTCCTATTTGGCTATCTGAAATGCGCTTTTGTATGCTTCCGCGGAAGCTCGTTTGGTCATTTCTTAAGTGATAGGGAGTCGTTACTCCAGTTCAGTATTGTAGCTCAGTGGGTAAAACAAATCCACCAAGAGAATCTTCAAACTGTCTAGAACCCCTTTCTCCCACAAATTCTCTTTATACATTTGCAACCATTCCAAGAACACTTAGATATACATTCAATAGGGAATAATTCGTTTTTTTGACAAAACACATCATAACTAAAGCATTTATTATTTATTCTGATGGCATGCCTACCACTGACTATAGGCCTTGAAAATAGTTGCTTTAGTAGCCTAAGATGTTAAAAATAGTAGCCAAAATAGTAGTCTTAGACATTGAAAATAGTAGCCAAAATAGTAGTCTCAGACGTTGAAAATAGTAGCCTCGCTTTTCATAACTTAATAACAATTTCTTCTTTCAAAATGTGTAATATTTAAACAATTATACTATATCGAAAATGACGTGCGAATTTAATGAAGCCCAGTTTGCGAGTTTTTTAAGCTACATTCAAAGCAATTATACAAATTGCTTCAAAATTTAAGTTATTAGTAGTTATAAATTTAGCTACAATGTTGAAATTTTAGTCATTCTGCATCGATCTACACAGCGAAATCGATCATCACACCAGTACAAATCATGGATGTAATGTCTTTTTACACCAATAGAAGCCTTAGCAAAAACACCCATTTAAAGAATGCAAATCAGTTAAAACATCAGCACCAAAACAGCGGCACAAATATCGAAAATACAGCTGTTAAACCGTCAAATCAGCTTAATCTTTGGTGAAAATGACTATCACTCCAATGTAAATATCGCTGATGGTGCCTTTCATACCGACTCAAATCTCAGCAATAGAGTCTACTGCATCAACTTAATACTTGGTGAAAATAATCATCACAAGAATATAAATATTAGCGATAGTGTCTATCATAATGGAGTAAATCTCGCAATGGTCTATTACATCAGTGTAATATGAGGCGAAGTTATAAGTCACAAAAACATAAATTTCGGTGATCGTCCAGCATACAAACCCAAAAACCGTTAATAGCGACCATTACATCGGCGTAATAATCAATGAAATTAACAATCACACACTAACATAATCACAAGAATGTAAATATTAGTGATAGTGTCCATCATAACGGAGTAAATCTCGCAATGGTCTATTACATCAGCGTAATAGGCAGCGAAATTATCCGTCACAAAAACATAAATCTCGGTGATCGTCCAGCATACAAACCCAAAAACCGGCAATAGCGGCCCCATTACATGGGTGTAATACTCAATGAAATTAACAATCACACACTAACATAAATATTGATGATAGAGACAAACAGTAGAGAAAGCAGCGATAAAAGTAGTAATTCCAGAGAGCATTTTGGAATTCTGAATGCAGGAAAGGGTCTGAGGAGAACAGACTTGTAAGCAAGTACACACATGCATCCCCTTGAAATTTTAATGCAGATTTGCATCGATCTCAGGAAATTTTGCCAAAAAAAGCTGAAATCAGCACACAAGCAAACTATATACTATGTGTGATTTTTAGTGTGGATTTCATGCACTTATCTGTATGTTAAGAAACAAAAGCTTGCTTTTCACAAGTATTGCTTCCCTTTCATACACAATAAGTAACTTCCACTTCGGAGCATTGCTTACATTTAGTGATGTGTAGTCCCAACATATCATACACTAAGCTCCTTTGATTGATTTAGGAAATTAATAAGGGTTTTTTGTACTTAATTATTAATGCAATGACCTTGACAAATTTAGGCGACTTTTTTAACAAGAGAAGAAAGATGATTTACGATGACATTATCAAGCCATTTAAGTTGTGCCAAAGTAATGCTCCATTGGTTACGTGGTAACCCTCAATTGCTAAATGTACATTTCAATTGATATTTTTAAGCAGATATAAGATTTCAAATAAAAAAGAACAGGTTAAGGAAGCTGTCCGTACTGATGGCATTTTCTTCGGGTATTCAAGGCAAATTTCACAAATTCATTCTTGTCGAGTAAAGTAAATAAAGGAAAAATAATTTGATAATATAATAGTGTATGTTGTGGGGCCCTGCACTGCGAAAGATAAAACATTGGAACCTAACAGTTAGGCAAAAATAATAATTGAGCGTGTGTGATTACCAGGGAGATACTATCGTTGGACTAACGAGGTTACCACTAGATCCGCAAACATGAATTAAAATTAACACCTATTTTGGTAGAGTTCACCCCCCCCCCCATAAAAATATCGCTATTTTTACAAAAGTGCGTTAGTACCTTAGTGACAATTTTTTTTCCGTCCGACTATCAGACAGTATCTACTTTTTTAAAAAAATAGTAGCCTCAGCCCAAAAATAGTTGCAGGTTTTGCTTAAAATAGTCGTTTTGGGCCCTTTTTTCACTAAAATAGTTGCCATAGTCACCTGGTCACTAAAAGAGTCGCTTCAGTAGCCTTTTTAGTCGCCAATGGCAGTCCTGTGATGGCAAGTGTTAGAAATTATCTTTCGTAGGAATTGATGTTGTGAATTTTATAAAAAATTATATTTTAAATAAATATTAATAATTGCAATGCTAATATTACCCTATATATTGCTTTTTAATTATTGTTTACTTTAAACTGTTCTCTTTATTTATGCAATCCTAATACATTTATATATCAAATCAAAGAAAATCTAATAATTTATAGATACATACTCCGTGGTTGAGAGTTTTTCCTTTCATTGCAAGCTGGATGTTCTGAGTTAGGATACCACATTGGCTAGCTGAAAAATATTTGAAGGTAACACTAGAATATACACATAAAAGATTTCAAAATGAATAACCTTCAAGTGGAAAGACATTCATCCATAGAGACATTTAAAACTTTTGTATTTAACCAAGTTGGAAGTTTACGGTTAATTTATAAACTGCTTAACAGTTTCTTTTTTCTGCCATATTTTGAAATTTTACTTAAAAATAAAAAAAGTGGAAATCTGCCAAAAGGCAGAAAAATCTCATATCTGTAAATAGAAATATTTGTGCATTCACAACATCAACCCTGTTTACAAGAGAAATTTTAAACAATTTAACTATTCTACATTTTTAGTATTGACAAAGTGAAGCAGTAAATAGTAACCAATTATAATTGAGTTCTTTTAAGTCAAACAGCTGGCAAGCCCTTAGAGATTGCACTGCAATAGGTAGAGTTGTAACTTACCTACAGCAGCAGCTGTCTTGGAAGTGGGTAGATTTGTACAATCCCCAATGCCAAAGACGTTGTCAAACTTCTTAGATTGCAAGGTATTCTTGTGAAGATCTATAAAACCAGATGCATCCGAAAGAAGACTATTCTTCAGGACAGAAGGAGCTACCATTGGTGGCGTAATATGCAACATTTCATACTAGGGGAGATAAAACCAGGTTATTAGAATGCTTATAAAGGTAAATATTGGATTCGAGAGGACTAAAATCTACAAACTTATTTTATCACAACTGGTTCAATTGCCTTGGTTACAAATATCATACAGGTTTTTTTATGCAGCGTGATTCAGAAAAGATGAAATAACACACACACGCACACAAAATTAATCGTTTAAAATAAAATGCAAGTATGCTCTTTCAGTTACTAAAGTGCTCCATTATCCCATACATTACAACTGTTCGAATGTTTGAACCTTACAATAACTTCATAGGGCTGGCGTCAGCAACTTTTATTCCCCATGACACAGATTTGCTTAAGGTATCTTCTTCCCTAAGTTACATTTTCATGCAGGATGTTTTCTTTCCCGTAATAAAGCACAATAGGAAGGCAGTAATAACATTTGCAAAGCAACCATATAGAAACACTCTAGCATGTTTTGTGTTTAATTTCGGACCATACATTCTTTGATAAAAATTATTTATATTGGTATGTGCTATTCTTCTTAAAGTTTTTGCTATCTTTTATGAATCATTCACTAGACAGATAAAATATAGATGCAAATATAGTTTAATTTCACAGAGGAGAATGTTTATAAGAATTAAGAAGAAGCAACAATCTAACATGGTGGGTTAAGGTTTAAATAAATATTTGTAAAACAGCCAATATATAAAAGAAAATAATTGAATACAATCCAAATAATTCATAACCATAGATAACGAACAGCTTTACCATGTTGGTACTTAGAAGTGGGTTAATAAACATATTTGAATAAACCAATTTGTTAAATTTGTGAATTTGTTGTAATGTAATACGAGCTCAAAACTCCAACTTAAGTAATAAAATTTTCATGACGTTTAACTTGTTTTTCAAAATGTATCCCACATGCTAAGGTTAGAGCCAAAGTATCTACAGCTTATCCAATTGTAATATTTTTTAATCAGTGTGTTCATACAGTTTTAATAAGGTTATATTTAAGATTCATAGCACAGAAAAATTGGATTGTGACAGTCACTACTATTCATAGTCTGCTTCAAGACATTTCTAGTATGGTACATCAGGTTCAGGTACCATGCATTTACTCAGTTTGGCAACATTTAAAGATTGTAATCTCTTCATGTAAAGTATGACTTCAAAGAATAAGGGGAAAAAATGTGCCAACTTGACGAGAAAACTTGTCACTAAAAATTCTAGTTATAACCTGATGTATTTATTAGGAAGTCAAGAAATTAATTTCCTATAGAGTTACATTAGTCCAGGCAAACTAAATTAAAAATACAGTGAACATGAAAAAAATTGCAACAGAAGCTTTTTTAATTGATTTTTAATCATTTATCATTGCTGAACAACATATCAAAAATTAAAACAAAATTGATTCATGGAAACACCCCAAAAATCAGATTTCAAAATAACGGATTCCATGCCACATGATGGGGACGCCTAAACACAGTTTTTCCCGTTTAGCACCTCCTCAACCATGATATTTTAATCCCAGATGTTAGCTTTAACACAACCAAATGGTAGGTTATTGTGCTTAGAATTGCAAGGAACTTTTTAAGAAAGGAGGGCATAGCATTTCACAGGTAAGAAGGTATAGAGTTTCAGGTTCACAGGATTATTTTAAACAATATACATTTCTTAAACAGTGCATATCATACATTGTTGCTTAAAAGTTCAAGAAAAGAAAAAAAAAAACGTTTAATTGTTTTCATTACATTTATAACTGTTGTGGTTTTCACATCCATTGATCCTGTCTGCTTTCGTGTTTAGAGTCTCGGTGTTTAAAGACAAAGTCACATTAATTAAACATCAAATACATTTGAAAATGAGCTCAACATACATGCTAACTCAATAAAGGACCACAAAATAATATTAAGTTATAGTTTTTAGTTATTTTCTTGAAGTTTTATTTCCCTATGTGTGTATTACAGTTGGAAGTCTCCTGAATTGCTTAAGATTATTCGAAGTACTTCAAAAAATCTATGGACCAAATGCTGTGTTACACATGGTGACTGGAAAAGCAGTTTACAGGGCGATATGAGGACACATAATTGTAGATGTAGATGCAGCGCTTAGTACCCTGCTGGTTTAAGAGTTTTTTTTCTCATGATGAACATGTATTTTTAAATGGGCCATGTTAAGGAAGCTCACAATCTATTCTACGAATTTATGAACAACCAAAAAAAAAAGACAAGACGTAGAACTGCGTGACGCCTTGACTCAGATTGAGATTACTTTGGAGACAAAGAAAAATCACTTGCAATCTTCCTCGAGAACAAGTAACCTCTGTCTGGAATCCAGCGAATGATCATTGTTGTATGAACATTGATAACGGCTGGCAGGATAGGTTCTTGGGAATTGCGTTTATATGCTATGCTTGAGATTATCCCCACAACAGCAGCTGCTAACAGGGTTATGTAGATTATCTCAATTCACTCTACCTAATACTTGCAGAAAATGTTTCGACTACCATCTAAAAATGCAAAGGTTCATAAAATGCTTGTGGAAAATAAATTTGCGATAAGAGAAAGTGACAAATCATGGGGTAGACTTAGATCAGATCTTGTAATAAAGCAAGTGCTTATGCGTTGCCTGAAAAGCAGAGGAGGACTAACGAGAGGACTTACCGAAAATCAGAGGACTACATGGCTCTTTTCTATGCCTGCTTGTTTGAATTACAATTTAGCTATGCAAGAGTATGCAGGGGTTTCCATGCAAACTAGTGATAAACATACAGAAATGAAAGCGAGCAGACAAAAGAGGGACAACAATGACATAAAAAAAAAATGCTCAAAGTGCCAAAATCCATATCCCCATTATTGCCCCCCGTTTGTTCAAATTACAATTTAGCTATGCAAGAGTATGCAGGGGTTTCCATGCAAACTAGTGATAAAAATACAGAAATGAAAGCGAGCAGACAAAAGAGGGACAGCAATGACATAAAAAAAAATGCTCCAAGTGCCAAAATCCATATCCCCATTTAATTCTGACTGCTCTCTACACCCGGCAGCAGAAAATGAAAGACGGGAGACGGACGTCGCAGATTTTCCAGCAGCCCGCAGATCATTTTACAAATCGAACTTTTGAAAAAAAAGATTATTATTTTTTTTTTATATAGTTCGATTTCTAAATAGGGTGATTTGAGTCAACGCACATGCGCGACACTTCATTTCATGAAAGAGGAATCGGTATCAGGATGCTCTCCATGCGCGATTTTAAGGAGATTGTATAGAAACATAATAAGATCTATGTGCTCTCGCGCGTTGGTGTGTTAGCTTCGCTATAAGTTTTGCTGCTGTAAGGACAGCTGTAGCTGAGAATCATGTTGCTAAAACGGGAAATATCGCCGATATTTACGATGTTCCTTGCCTTCGGCGAGTGTTACGCCGATATAATAACCCGTATTTCGAAGGTTTGCGTCTCAATAATTGTCACCATCACTGAGATTTACGTAGTTGTGATAGTCAACTTCGTAAAGTGTTACGTCGATAGATTGCATACATTTCCAGATTTCTACCGATATATTAGGCGCTAACACCGATACTTACGTTGGTATAACGGCCGTTTTTGCGGATTGTTACTTTGTTGTAATTGCCGAGATTTGCGCCGGTAAGGTGATCGATATTTGCGTTGGAGTAGTGGTAATTTTCACCTAGGTTTAAGCCGTTTTAGTAGCAGCTATTGGCGAGAATTGCGATGCCATTTTGGTGTCATTCGCATAGGCTTGAGCTGATGTGACGGCCGTTATGTCCGTGATTAGTGTGAAGATCGCTTTCGCCGTTTGGTTTGAATTTATACAGAATGATTAGAATTTTAATTTAAGATACAATATTTTTAAATATTTCCATTTTAATATTTAATTTATGTAGCCAAATTTCTATGTCTATGTAAAACAGGAATTTTTGGTAAAATTGACAATTTGTATGTTTTTTTTTTGACAATTGTATTTTATGCAAACTTAAAAAAAAATAATAATTACGCTGCAGATTATTTTCTAATATTCTAATTAGTGTCGCAGACTGGCAGAAAAGTTTCTGCTACTGGGTCTCTACATAGTATTGATACTGGCGTAACAGCCGAAGAAGAAGTTGATGAGTTGCACTTATTGGGTGCAAAAATCGTCTCGGAAATGATAGTGAATGATGTATTTAGGTATTCAGCTAAAAGGTCAGATAAAGCTAAAACTCTAGGATCTGCTGGCGCTGTCTGTAGTAAAGATGATTCAGATATACAAGTGGATCCAGCTCTACTTTTCCAACGAATGATGACTGTTGCCACTTATGCTGATATGAATCTTGTTGATGTCATGCATTATGAACTTTGTACTAACCATGCAGCATTATTTGAATCCCAAAGCCTAATGAGAAAAGCAGATAAATCACAGTTAGCAAAGCAATTGTCAAATACATCAAACATTTTAATAGTGAAGAATCTGACAACGTGAAAAGTACAGAAAGGTACATTTTGGATGGAGGATCTCTCTTATATCGAATTTCGCAGTGCAACAAAGACACTTACGAAAACATTGCGATGTCGTATGTTGAATTTACTCTTAAAACATGTGGAAAATATGTCATTTTTTTTAATGGCTACATTGAGTCCCCTAAAATCAAGGATGGAGCTCACAGACGACGGTACGCAAAGACTACCAGTGATGTTAATTTTAACCCATGCATGAAGTTCGTTGGCAAAAAGGAACAGTTTATAGCCAATGGAAAGAACAAGCAAGCCCTAATTGCTCTCATTGGGGACTTGCTGAAGAAACAAGGTTGATAATGCAGATAGGGATGTTGTTATGGACATTGTTCGTACCGCAGTTTCATCTTCAGAACACGGTCATACCATTGTGATACTGGAAGATATCGATCTGCTTATTCTGTTTCTGTACTACGCCAAGGATAAAGGACTCAAGCTATATTATCGAAGTGATATAAGATATGGATCAACTCTAAAGCTAGTATATGATATCCACATCATACAATATATATTAGGTAGTAAAAACTGCAATTTGTTTTTGTTTCTACATTCTTTCATGGGCTGCGATACCACATCCAGAAATTTTTCAATTGGGAAATCCTCAGCATTTGTCAAAATGATGAAGGAAACAGAACTCCACTCTGTTGCAAAAATATTTGGTTCTGATTCAAGCCAACATTCAGATATCACTGTCGCTGGTAGAAAAGCAATGCTTCTTTTGTAAGACTGCCGGCTTTTATATTGCACAGACCAACTGCGCCTTCAAATGTTAGTAGCGAAGGTAACTACAGCAAAATCATTTGTTGCTCTGGAACTTCTGCTCCCGACCGATTCTGTAACAAAATACCATAGCTATCGAACATATTTACAAGTAAATATATAGAAAGATACTAAAGAAAGAAAAAATCCAGAATGGGGTTGCTATGTGAAAAATAACTCGTACTACCCAATACTCAGCGACTTACCACTAGCTCCAAGTTATTTACTCAATATGGTACGACGTTCTTGCACAAAAAACCACACACATTACGATGTGGATAAAAGCGTAATATAATGGACAGACCTGTTCAACAGCTTGTGGAACGTGCCAAATCAATGGATGCGAAAACCACAACAGCTATGAATATAATGAAAATGATAAAAAAGATTAAAGGTTTTTTTCTTCTTCCTGAAAGCTTTTCTGACAATAAACAAACTTTTAAGCAACAATGTAAGATATGTACTATTTAAGATATGTATATTGTTTAAAATACATCCTGTATACCTTCTTACCTGTGAAATGTTAAGTCCTACTTTCTTAAAAAGCTCCATGCAATTCTAAGCACAATAACCTACCATTTTGTTGTGTTAAAGCTAACATCTGGGATTAAAATATCTTGGTTGAGGAGGTGCTAAGTGGGAAAAACTGCGCTTAGGCATCCCCATCATGTGGCATGGAATCCGTTATTTCGAAATTCATTTTTCGGAGTGTTCCCATGGATCAATTTTGTCCGATTTTGGACATGTTATTCAGCAATGATAACTGATTAAAAATCAATTAAAAAAGCTTCTGTTGCAATTTTTTTCATGTTCAATCACAAATTGCCTGGACTATAGAAGCACTTTTCCCGTTGAATATTATATATTCTTATTAATATTGCCAAAACCTTGAAACTGATATAACACATTTGTCGCATTTATAGTTTTGGTTTAACCAAAAGTAAATGGTCTTGTTGACATTTCCTATAAGTATTTCAGTATAGAAATTCATTCAAGCAGCAAAATTCAGGAAAAAAAAAAGTTCCCTATTAATTCTCTGATTTCCCTGACAAATTTCTAAACAATTCCCTGACTTCACTGCATATTTTTTTTTCAAATTTTCCCAATTTTTTCAAGATTTTCCAGATGTGTAGACACCCTGATCAAATAGAACATGTATACTAAGGAGATAACATGCCAATTTTTTAAAAATAATTTTGGTGGTAGTGAAAAGTTTAAATTATACCTTAACATTTAACTTTGAATGATTACCACCACAAATCTCCGGATAATTGGTGCCAAAATACAGATGAATGGGAAAACATGCCTAAAAAATTCCCCGATTTTCGTGAAATTTTAAAAAATTCCATGACATTTTCCTGATTTCGCGGCCACTCTGTCATTGCAATGAGACTTTTCATTTGACATATTACACACATTTGAAATTTTATCTGGGAATAATGTTCTCGTAGAAAAACAGATAGCTTTTATGTGTAAATGTCTTACAACATACATGTATAAGTTAAAAACAATAGATATTAGCCAATAGTTTATAACAATATCTTGTTAGATTATGCAACAATAAAGCAAAGGTAAGAAAGAAAGGTATCATACCTTGACAACTTCTTGGCGCAAGGGAACACCTTTACTATCAAGTACATCAAACACAGCCTCTTTTGATGAAGGTTTCACTTCAACCAAATTATGTAGAAAATTAATTGATATGTTTTTGCTCTTTGCTACTTTTTCCAAGTCCTTGGCATACTTTGGACTTATAAAATAAACTCCAATAGCTGAATTGAAAAGAATATTGGCTTTATCCCTTATTCCTTTCTGAAAAAGAATTACAACATAATGCTTTACATTTAATTTAAAAAAATAGTACAGTGTCCTATTTTTTCCCCCTTCATTTATAAGTAAAAAGTTAGAATATTATAATCGATAATGCATAAAAATGTTGGGACAGTTTTCAAATCTTTTTTTTCTTCAAATTTTTACTGAAACAAATTCTGCATGGAAGGAATTTTTATTATGCAAGACATTTTAAATTAAGATTAATTTGAAACTGTTCACAAAATGCAAAGTATTCTAGTTAAAATTTTAATTTGTATTTGATTTTATAGAATGTGCTTAAAGAAATCATTAAGTATACAGGTAATTTTAAAGAGTAGTTTGAACAAGTCATTTAATAAAAATTACACTGTAATGCGAATTGTATAATTAATTGCTGAACATTTGTTTATCTCATTTCATGAAATTAAAACAAGAAGTTACAATTTCGTTTTTAATACATGAGTGATTATTTACTAAAAAAAAATACACGTGGGACTCAAACTCATTTAGCCTTAATACCAATCACATATAAAAATTAAATGTTAGATAACAAAAAATAACAACCTAGAAACCTCATCTAATTTTGCACAAGGAAATAAACAATAAAATTACAAATTCCATCAACGATTCTAAAGTGTCTTCTAACTTAACAGTTATTGAAAAATACCTTTGTAAAATATTCTTCAGCTAAGTACATGATCTTTTGCGGGGCACCGCCACATTTGATCGGATTTACTGGATGGGTGAAAATGGCATTTCCTTCTGTAAAGTCTTCCAACGCTTTAGTTGTTTTTAGAACAGTCTTGGGAGAATAGTTAGAACATACACCTTTGGTTTCAAATGCTTCTGGTAAACCTATGATCTACTTTTCATATAATTTGGAAAAAAGATAAAAACATTTATTTAAAAACATGGAAATTTTTCCATTTTAAATATTATCTATTAAAATATAAATTTTTGGATAAATCAATGCTTTTGAGTAATAGAACAAAGTGATTTTCATTGAAAATTATAGGAAATTTACCACTTAATTAACTAAAGGAATGCACACTTTGAACACATAATAGCTATTAATTTTAAAGTATGTATACTGATCAACATATATATCATTTACAGCATAACCTAAAAAACATCCACTTCACTTTTAAAAAAAAATGTATTAATACAAAATACTAAAAGGATACAAAATATATATGACTATTAAAGAATATACCCAGCAAAGTCAAACTTGTGACTAAACAATTATTTTCAAATAACTTTGAATTCAATACTATCAGTAAAAAAATAATATGGAAATAAAATGAATATCGAACTGTTGAGCAAGATATACAGATACATATATAAAATGAATTGAATGAATTACAATAAATAACCTTTAAAGTATAGTAATTTAAAAAGTACATAAAAAATACTATAAATAAGAGTTTTCCATAGAAACAAAGAGAAAATAATTTTAAACTACCTTTTCAAAGGCAAGTCGCATTCCTAACGCAACAATGAGGAACTCGTATTCAATCTGAAATATTTTAAATAAGTATTAAATTTGTATTTTGGCATAAAATAGCTTATAATTCAGAACCTTATAATGCTTTGCAGTTACATTTGAGAATTGTTTTAATTAGTATTGAGTTAACATATAGCATTTGCATTACATATAGGATTTATTTAAATTTATCCATAATTATACTTTATGGCAAAATATCTAATTAATGTGAGTACACCAGTTTTGAAGTAATATGAGGCGTGATTGAATTCTGCTTTGTGTTAGAGTCATGTATATAAAGCAATCTGATAATCAAAATTGATTTTTAATAGTAAGAGTACCTCCTTATTTTATACGACTTATTAATAGTTAAACCTATTACGCATATAAAATGAATCTTTTTTAAAGTCTTTTTCTACACTTATAAGGTAACTGTATCCTCGATTGGTTTAAAATTAAAAAATACTGAAACTGACAATATAATGTATCAAACTTTGTACAGAAGATTGGTTCTGGTAGCTTTGTAAAATTTAAAAGGGTCATCTGACCTTGTGATAGATTTAGTCTTGAAGTGTAAAATATTTATTTATTTTTATAAAACACTTAAAAGGTTGATTAATTAATATTAACATGCTTCATACAAATTTTCAAAATAAAAAATAAGGACTTTTTAAGGACTTTCTAAGTACTTTGTTAACTTTTTTAAGGACTTCACTTTTCTATGTGATATATATGATGGGGAGAAATTGAATGAAAAGAAAACTTTAATGCATACTACTAAAATTCATTAATGAAATTTCTTTTAATTTTTAATGATTATAACGAATAATCGTAAGAAATAGATATACTTTTACTAAAAGTAGTTTAATGCAATATAAATTATCCATATTTTTAATAATCTCCTGTTTCCAAGGGCACTTTTAAAGAAAATTTTTAAATTTCGTAACTGGTTTTCAGCCATAATTTCTACATTGTTTTATTTTTCTACTACAATGAATATATTTAAACTATCAATAAAAAAAAAAAAAAAAAAAAAAAAAAAAATTAACAATAATGCTCAAACGAGCACAAATTAAAAACTTCTTCAGAAAACATTTTAAAACTCGAAAGTCAAATGATATTAAAATACTAAAATATCAATATAAAATCCTCCAGTCCCACCTCTGTTGGAATGTGATTAAAAGAAATTTATTGAATATATAGATAAACATCTACACTTAGTAAGATTTTCATCAAGTATTCATTTGCAGGGTGGCTACAGAATTCGAGAAACGAAATTCCCTGACATTTCACTGATTGCCAGAAAATTCCCTGATGTCTATCTGTCAATCTTGTCATTCAAAAAACAAAATAATGGCTAATTTAAAAAAAAATACAAATTTAATAAATAAATGTAATTCCAAATAGTCTAAGCATAATTGCTCCAAAATAAATTTACGCTAAAAATCAAAACAAGCATCTTTAGAGCATGATAAAGAATGGAAAACATTAATTAAAAAATTAAAAATTCACACATATCACTTTCAGATAATTGTGTTCAATAAAGTATCAAAATGAAAGTAGATAAAAAAATAAATAAAATAATAATCAAGTACAGGATCGAAGCATTTTCACTTATGAATGCTTTTAGGATTGTTGCAAAACTGTAATACAGCGCTATAAAGGGTAACTGAAAATAAAAAAATCTGATGGAATTAATTTGAATTATTATGGAATTTAGAGCTCTAATATATTCTGTTGACAAAAAAATGCAAGGCAAGAAGAAAAATAATCATATCTGTAAAGGATGCAGTTAGATTCAAATTAGAAGATTTTTTTAACAAAAAGGCTACCGCCGGCCGCACTTCTAAATTATAGGATAGCTAAAATTCTAACCTAAATAATTTGAGTTTTAATATACTCTGTTAATAAAAAATGCGAGGCAAGAAGAAAATAATCATGTATCTAAAGAATGCAGTCAGATTGAAGTTAGAAGATTTTTTTCTAACAATAAGGAAGTGACTTCATTACATCCACTTCACGTGACATGATCCGAGATAGATGTCCGCACCCGCATGGGAAATGCGAGAAAAGAAACTCAAATATTTAAAAATTCCCTGATTAAAGAACAATTTTACGAATTTCCTTGATTAAAGAGTAATTTTACGAAATTCCCCGACTTGTCCAGAAGAGTGAAATTCCGACATTTCCGGTCTGACACCACCCTGATTTGCATAAAAATAGCAATTTATAACTGTAAAATTTAGCTAAGAATGTTAATAAAGTATTTACAACCACTCCAATGCGAAATTTTCTAAAATTTGATCAACCTCAACCGTTTAATGTTACTTTTTAGGCTTGGCCATTGTTAAACAGGAGATGGTATTTCTCCAAATTAAGCCATATTTTTTGCTTGCTATTAAAAGTATACCAGATTCATGATATCACAAAAAGAATATTCTGATTAAAGAACTTTGACAATATCTTAAAATAGATGAATTTTTATTTCCAAAATCAGATCAAATTATGCGTTAAACTGTAATTTTTTGTCATACATGCTTTAAAAGATGTATATATATAATAAATTGGAAATAATCTGGGATTTTGATTGCATTCCTGTGATATTTAATTTCAAATATAAAACGGACGTTCAGAAATGAATTAGCAACAGCTAAAATTACTCAAAACGTTCCCCTAAATTTAGTAGGAGAGCATCGAAATTGCGCGTATCGGTGCGGAAATATATTCTTTTTAAATGCTTAGTAAAATACAATTGATGGTTTATACATCTTAAAATAACTTTTTTTCCCCAATAACTTTCTTCTCTACCTTGAGTAAGAAGGCAAGGTAAAAAAATCAATCCAGAGGAATACACTTAATCAAGGTACGTATGATACGGGCATACGTGCTAACTAATACTTGGTAATATTTGGGACAGCCCCCAGCAATCCACCTACTAATGATGCACCTGGTATCAAAAGACATCCAATGACTTTAGAGAGTCACTCGTCTGTGCGTGGCGCGTTTGAACACGAATATGCATACGATTTCGTTACGGGTGACCCGCATATTGCATTCTATTTGAAAATTATGCATTTTTTTTTTCAAAAAAGATGCTATTTTCAGAGATAAACTGCTTTTTTAAAATAAAAACGGCAGGAAGGACAAAAACACTTTAAATGATCTCTGAATTTCACTAATATTTGTTTTTAACTTGGGAAAAAAATAAGGACTTTTAAGGATTTTTTTAAAAAATAAGAACTTTTAAGGGCCTTAGAAACTTTTTCAAGATTTTAAGGACCATACGAACCTTGATTAAGAAACACAGCATGAAAGTAAAGGTATTATTAACAACCAAAATAAGAAACTTGTATTAAATATCAGTATGCCAATAAATTTTTAGAGTTGAATTATCACCATTTCCCCGTACATAAAATAAAACAAAATTTTTTTGGCAATCTAAATTTATTTTTGTTCAATTCTTATATTATATTGAATGAAAGATGTTAATGCTTTATAAAACATTTTAAATATTAAAATTCATAGGAGTTTTCAAATTAGTTTTGATCTCAAATATACTCAATACCTTGATACCTTTCAATACCAAATTTTAACTCAAATATCTTGATAAAAGTCACCAAATTGGAGAAGCACTATTCTATTAGACCAAAGTTGGTATTATGTGATGATTAGTTTAATTTGAAAAAAAAAAAGTTTTTTTTTTTTTTGGAGTTGAACATTTTTAGTGTAATGAAACACTCTTGATAACTTCTTTTAGAGGTACAATCTATTATTTAGAGTTATTAGGCTGAACACTGCCAAAATACAATTTAAATTTAGTCAATAGTTGAGGCGCATTTTCAATGTTTTCAAGTCATATGTTATATATTCATCAAGGGTCAACAGCAGACTTCATAATACAGGGTTCCCACTCAAATCACAGAATGAAAATTAGTGCCTTTTCAATGACTTTTAAGGACCTAATTAATGTTTTTAGGGACCTTTGAAAATTTGTTTTCAGGCATTATGTTTACATAATTTTTTTTAATAAAGTATATTTTACCAAAAAGTTACAAGTTGGTGCATGCGTAATACAAATATGTCAGAGAATTCCGATACAGTGAGGATAAGTAGCAGTCAAGCAGGGATAGAAAGTCTGCATTGTATTTTTATAAATTTTGCAGTTGGGCACACAACATCCACAAAAATTAAGGACTTTTAAGGACCTCTAAGCATTTTCAAGGTTTTAAAAACAAGTTCAAAATTATTGAGCACTTTTAATGACCGTGGGAACCTTGTAATCTCAAATTATTCTAGTATTTCTCTTCAGTTGATAAGAATGAAATTGTGGAATTAATTATAGATGCTGGAAGAAAATACCACACAGATGCAAGGTCAATATAAATCTGTCCTTTTATGATTGAAAAGTTTTGGCTGTATACAAATGGTGACTGAAATATACCTTCAGGAAAGGCAGCATTTTGTTTAAGTTACAGCCAAGTGTTACGAGGTAATAGAAAATTGAGGGTTGTTGTCAGTGGTGCCTACAGTGCATCCACATTTTAATGGTCATTGCAAATAAACTTTTCTCGCCTGTTAAACAATTGGCAAACTGCGCTAGAGTAGTTGGTACTCTGATACCAATTCCTGTTATGCTTAATTTAATTTCAGTTTCATTATTAAAATTACAACCTAGAGGATTTGTATTCTGAAATTAAAATTTTAATCATTTTCAAATAAAACTAACTTGAATGACATTTAAAACATAAAAATAAACAATTTCTAATTAAATAGGCAATGTAAAGGATGAGCAAATGCCTCTTATACGAGTTTCATTTTGAAATGTAAGGTGATATTAATGGACACATTTCTTATGATATTTAAAATTTTAAAAACAAATTATTTCTAAGAGTGCTAGACAGTAACTGTTCACTTTACACCAAAATTTTTTTTTATAGTTAGAATGCATGCAAAAAATAAAATAAATATTTTGCGATTTCAATTCTCATTTTATATTCCAATACAAAAATTAACATAACTATTACTATAACATTAATATTATATATTCAATTTCAAACAAATGTTATACTATTTTAAGAAGTCAAGAAATGTTATAATTAAAGATAACTATCCAACACATTAGCCGACTATTACATACAACTTAAAGGGTTCTAAACTAAGAATTTCTAGCAAGATCTGCCGATCAAACGGTATAGTGGTTAGCGTGCTAGCTTCTAGACCGCGAGGTTGCAGGTTCGAGTCCCATGTAAGTCATGGGTGTTTGTAAATGTATGTTGGCTTGCCTAATGACGAATGTTTCGGTGCATTATAGCCCTTGTGTTGCTGACGGCGCCAGATAATCTGAAAACAACCAACCAATCTAGCAAGATCTAAAATACCAACCTTCCCATGATTCTCAGTTGCGACAGTATTGGTTAATGGATCAAATCCAGCAACTTTATCTTTTATCCATTTGGCTCCTTTTGGCATTATACTACTGGTAGGTCTATGTGAAGTTTGAAATTTTTTCTTATTGCCTCCTACCAGAGTGAAGTAAGGTTGATAGTAATGTATCTGTATAAAAGATACAGAATTTGATTAAAAAACAGTTAAATACTTCTCTAATATCAGCAAATCCAAATAAGAATGGTTTAACATCTTCAAACAGTAAAATCTAAATTAAGTATAGGGTTCTAGAAATTGACAAATGGCCTGTTTGGTCAGTTGAAGTTATATGGCCGAGGGGGAATGTAGATATTGACAATGTCCTTATTGTCTTCTGAAATTTAAATGGCAAGTTAGAATTCATTTAAACAGAAGGGTCAGACAGATTAATTACAAGGGGTTAAAATTGAAATCACAAGCTAAATCTTCCATAATATTCAAAATTATAGACAGGTAAGTATAAATGGTGACTCTGTATAGTTATTTTCAGCAAGTGGTTGCAGTTAAGATGTGTTTTTTCATCACATTAATCTATTCTTTCATGATGATTTGCCACATGATGTTTAGCATTTGGCCAAATTAATAAACATATATATATATATATATATATATATATATTTAATATTTCCCATGAATTACAGACAAATTGGAGGAAAATTCAATGTCTTAAATGATTTCCTCATTGCATAAGCATTGTAAAATTATTTATGTAAGATTGTATAAGTGTTTGTACAAGAATTGTAAAAGTATTTGTATAAGAATTAAATTTGTCTGAAGTGACCAGGAAATTATCATCTATTTCTGAGAAATTAAACAATAAGATTAACCACTGAAAGTAAATATAAAGCTAAGAGGAAAATTAATTTTTTGTAACTTTACTAGCAATAGTTTCTTAAATAAAAGAATCGAAGGGCATTATAAATTAAATGTTTCCTGTAAATAACACCATTTACCAAATTAAAATACGTGTATGAAAGTCTTTTACAAGAAAAGAATATTTTGTTTTTGCAAAACAGGTCATATGTATAAATGCTGAATATGTATGGTAATTTTTCTTAAAAAGTTTATATTAGGAAAAGTTAATAAGGAGAGTTAAATTTTAATAAGTAAAATCATTTGACCAAAATGCAAAATTTACGAGAACATAGAGTATATAATCTGAAAAAGATAGCTAAAGAACTTTGCTTTTGATATAAAAAAATTACGGAGTATAAACATTTGTTTCGACAAGAGCCTGAATATCTGTAATTAAAACCAAATTTAATATATAATATTAGTGATATAGGAAGCTTATAGAATGCCATGTTTAACCTCTGAGGGTTCAATAACTGTCACACTTTTCTCTCCTAGGTTAAGAATTCTTGCAGCCATCGTAATGCCTCCAGTTCCACCTCCAGCAATTAGAAATTTGCATTTTTCTGTTGACAGGGGACTAGATGTTGAGAAGAAAACTTTGCTACATCTAGGGGAAGAAGTTACTGGAAGCCCAACGGCTAAACATTTACAAGCAAGAATTTTATTCATGGTGGTTCACACCCTAAAAGTACAAGAATAAAGAATTTTAATAACATGGCTTAAACTCATAAACAAATAACTAAAATATCCAACTGTCAGTAAGTATACAGTGTTCGTATGTTCTCATAGAACATATTTTAAAATTGCTTAGTAACTTTATGTTTAAATCTGAAACACTTGTGTAGGGTTGCTACATATCACTAGACTAAAAAAGTTACCCTTTCGAATACCTAAGCTGATAAAAATTAAATTTTTTTAGTAGATAAGTTTAAGAATGTTGTGTTTGAATATAAGCTGGTTCAAACTGCATCCCTAGATTTTGTACAGCATACTTTGTTCTTTTGGGGTAGAAGAGATAAGAAACCATTAGGGACTTTTCTAAGAAAACACACACACACACATATATATATACCATGGTTCGTACACTTGAAGGAGAAAAGACTTCAAGGACTTTTTAAGCACTTTTCAAGGATACGTTATCAACATAAATGCATTAAAAAAAAAATCAAATTTTTTTTAATTGGCAAACGGTGCATGTTCAAATCGAGTAAGTACAAAAACAAAAAAAGTTTTTTTAGGTTTTAATGAAAGAAAATTTTAAGGTTATAATTGAAAAAAAAAAAAAAACTTTCAATATATCAAAAGCAATACTGTGTCCCATAAAAACAAAAGTAAAGTAGATAGTACTCACTTGGTAATTACGCCAACATCGGAAGCGAACATTCATTTGATTGTCTTGTTTCATCACATTGAGACTTTAATAACAAATAATAATACAAAAGTCCTATTGATCAAACTGTCTTCCAATCTACTTTGAAGGCTTGATTACAAATACTGTATAATATGCAGGTTTTTTTTCTCCATATGAAAATTTAGAATTTAGATGCAATCATGCTATCGGCGAACATGCTGTTACATAATTTATCAATGTTTTCATTTAATTCGTAAGAGCCGTGATTTTGTATAATTTTTAATGACCATAGTATTTCAGTATCTAAAACTTCATTTTCAATTTCATGCGCCTTCTTGGTCACTTTGTTGACCAACATTTTTTAAGATTCTATATTTTTAGAAAATAAAATCAAATTCAAGCACTTTAAACATATTTTTACGGAATTCAACGTTTTCAAGTACTTGAAAATGAAAGATTTTTTCAAGCACTTTTCAAGGTTTTTTAAAAATGTACGAACCATGTATACAGGCCCTTACTCAAATTTTTTTGGTTACATTGGGAATTTTGTGTTGTAAGAGCTGCACAAGGACATCATTAGATCGATATTTGAAAGGGATGGGGAATGCCTTTTAAGAAATTTTTTCAAGAGGAAACTGTCCTGCATTTACATTTTGAATGGGAGAAAATCAGGGTAACTATCACCAGGTAGCCCGAAATTGACTATCTGTCACCATTGCCACTACTCACATTGAACAGAAATTGCAGAGAGCTGGCTCCAATTAGGGACTTTTATATTTTACTCCCTGATCGTGAGTTGGTTTTATTCAATGTAGAACTAACAGAAAGTGTGTAATAAGGATTGGGAAATTTTTATGACTATTTTTCAATGCCTAAAAGAAAAGCAGAACAGTAACTTATAGTAAAATATAAACTCAGTAAAACTACAATCAAACTTTCATTTACAAAGCTGATGCTGTGCAAAGAACTATTTATATAAAGCCAGAGGTAAGAGTAAAGATAATTTACAGCAACCATATATGTTATAAGCCCATCAAGTAGTAAAACTGAAATCCAAAAAAATTGGAATCGATTTTGACCACTCAATTTTATTATGTAGAGATAAGTTTCAAGATAGAATAATATTTTCCAAGAATCTATACTTTACTTACTACAGCTTCCTAAGCTGATGCGTTAACTGTCATGGACAAATTAATATATGCCTTTTGATAAATAGTACAATGCTTTGGTCAACAATTTTCAAATTGTAAAAAAATTAAAAAAAAAAAAAAATTGCACATAAAATGGTTTTTTTAAATATTCCCTAAAAGTATTTTGTCATTCATCCAGGGTTAAAAATATTTTCTTACTTAAATTTGCATATGGTAAGAAAAAAAAATTCAAATTTCACCTCATAACTATGCGCACCCGATTAAAAAACAGTAGCACTGGTGAGAGAATCTCGTAAGTTTTCCTTGGCAAGTTAGGGGTTAAGAAAAAAGAATATTACAAATTTCTCAAGAAAATTTATTACTTCAAAGAACTAGTACTGTTCTTATTACTTCAAAGAATTTAGTCATTCCATTACAATGTCATTGATGCATTTAAAAATGTAATTTCAAAGTACCTAAATGTGAATATTAGAACTAAAGTTGTTTTAGCTATATGACTTACTTTTTACTTTCAATTACCCATATGTACACATTAGGGTGGATCGAAAAATAATAATTTTTTTATTTTTGAAATGCATGAGATAAAAAAATTGTTACATATCTTGATAAGAAAAACTAAAAAATTTTTTGAAAATAATAATAATATCTTCCAAACACACATTCACCTCAAAGTTTAGGGAAAATACAAAAATATTTTTTTTCCTTAAATTTTCAAATGTTATATATTTAAAAGGCAGTTGTTTGTAATGTGTAGTGAAAGGGTGTAAAACACAGGAAAACACTATTCTATAAATTTTTAAAACATATATTAATAATTAAAAATATTCAAAAATAAATTTTTTTGGTAAAAATATTATTTTTCTAGGAAATGGATACTAACAATATTTCTTACATTTGTTATAATTGTCTTATTTACTTCAAGCATTCACTTCAAAGTTTTGAATAAATACAAAAAATACCTTTTTTCAATCAATTTGTAGAATACACCAATCACTAAATTATTGAGGTACATTAGTTTGTATTGTGTGGAATGAAGTAGATAGAACTTGAAAAAAAAAAAAAAAAAAAAATTAGTAATTATTTAATAATAGTCGTTTGTGCATAACCTTTGAAACATTCATAAAAACTGTGCTTTGGCGGGTTTCAATCTGGGTGGCTATTCTTGTTGGTGCCTTCTCTTCCTTTGAAGCTCATAAACTTACTTGCTTATTCATTGGATCATAGCGCACATGGCTGTGATTGGAACTGCCATTAATATTGGCTGGAAATAATCTGACCTATCAAATTGCATGCTGGGAGACCACAATAGTGGGACATATGTCTCCTATACTTCCATGAACTACAATTCAGACGCCTATTTAAACACGTAGATAGTACTACAACAAGACCAACATCTTTCAGTTGAAACATAGATAAAAAATTGAAGAACTGTGCAAAATTTTCCGATTGATTTTTTACGTGTTGAATGTTCAATTCCTCAAGTTGAGATGAAAGTACTGAGCACAGATCAGTTATACCTTCTTGAAATTTTTGCAGGGATTAGATCAGACCAATGACTTGACAGCTCACAAACTCAATCCTCTTTCACACTCTAGCAGAAAACAGAGTACTTACACTATATGAGAGTGAATGCTTCCTTCCTTCACCCAAAAAATTAGATTTCGGCAAAGATTTTGTATGAAAGGAGAGATGTAAGAGACGTGGGTCATCGGGTCATAAAATTTCGAGAACTTTCCTTGAGAAAGACAATCAGGCATTTCAAGGCAACCAAATTGAACTTTATAACCACAGATTATGTGGACATAATTAATTGGAATGCTTGTAATAGGACTGGAAAGTAACAAATGAACATTTGTTAGTAAAGACTGGCACATCCGAGGTAGCACAGCTGTATTGGAGGAAACATGGAAAGACTGGAGAATTGGTTAATTCTGGCCGAGCATAGCTCCAAAATACACGATTTTTCAACAAACAAACAAGTCAAAACTACCACATAGTTTTTTTCTCATAAATAATATATCCCAATTTTAAAATTGTGCACCAACATTTCAAAACCACTTCTTTATTTTATCCAGAATTGGGCGGGATTAGCTAATATTGTTTCCTATGGCCAATTCACAACGTTCCACATCAGGATTGGCCTAAGTCTGGCGAAATTGGCCAGCTTTTCTATGCAACTGGGGACCACTGAAATCAGACTTCAACTCGTTTCCTTGTCACTCACAAGTATTAATTTGATTTTTTTCCAAGTTCTATCTCCACGTTCCATTCCACACAATACAAACTAATGTACCTCCATAATTTAGTGATTCAGGGTTCCCACTCTTATTGAAGAAAAAAATTCAAGGACTTTCAAGGACCTTTTTGAGAAAATTCAAGGTCCATAATTTCAAATACTACATCAGATGTAAAATTACAAAAAGGAGATTATCCGTGGTCAGGGATGTAGTGGAGTGGAAACAGAGGCAACGGCGATCCTTTACATTTATAGAAGGCGGAATGGCGTTCCCTCACCTAAAAATTTTTTTTCTCTTTACGTGATACTGAACTCAAAGCCAAGTAAGCAAACAAAAAAGTCATTTTGTGAGAACTTGTTTTCGTCTGGGATCCACAACTTCAGAGCTGAGCAGGCAAGTTCTAGTTTTTGTAAAACACTAGAAAGAGCCGCGGCAACCCACACATGGCCATTTCTCCTTGATTAGAAATGAACTGACATGTATGTTTACATCTAGCTATGATTAATTCAATAGCAATTATCCTCTTCAACAAATGATCTGTATTTGTGGAGGATTTTCAGATGTCAAATTTGTATGGTTCGTTGTATATACAGTCTAAAACTTCCATACACAAATTCATGCCAAATATCTACATTTTTAAAGAACAAGGACTTTGCGCCCTTTCCTTGAAAAATATTTCGCCTCCTCTAATTTTAACGGGAACACTAACCGATTTATCAACAAAAGTTATGTAACTTTTTTTTAAAATTTTTATATCATGAATTTAATAAATTATTTGTAAACCTCTCAACGTACCTAAGAAATGAATTCGTTCAAGAGGAAAAAACAAATGACAATAAAAGATGGTTTTTTTTCACAATCCAAAAAAGTTAAGCAAACCTGCAGTTCTGACGGAATAAACTGGTTAGTGCTAAAAATCCAGATAGGTAAGAACAGAATGTTGATATTTTGTATTAGCTTTTAAAGTGTTTAGAGATCACGGTATTATGCATTTATATTTTGTCAGATATTGGGAAATATTTATTTTATTCCAAGTTATTGGGAAAATCAAACATAACTTGTTTGAACATGAAAAAATATGTTCAAAATAGTATTGATTTTTAAATCCTTTATATTAACTTCGCTTTTGTATGTTTGTGAATTTGAATATGTTTAGTTCAACAGATAAAATGTTGCTTGAATGTAAAGTAAAGAGACTGGCTTCAAGCGCTCCACTACGTTGTTGTGACAGAACTGAACAGTTGCTAACTTTGTTTCACTTTAACTTGGCAGTACTGATAGTGCTACATTAGCCAAATTGCAGCCCGTGAAAGGGGGGGGGGGGGGTTCAATCCAGGGTTGAAAAGGGGTTCTAAGGCTTGCGCTAAGAGCAGAGGACTACTAAAAAAAGTAATACGTAGCAAAAATTAGTAATTTTAATAACATGTATTTTATTCAATTCTTATGAAAATAATTTTATTACAATTTTTATATTTTATTAAACAAAAATTGAATCCGTGGGTTCCTTAATAAAAGCTGACTTAAAATAATGTTATTTAGTGCAGAAAACGCTACGATTTTAATAGTTTGCACCCATACCATATAGAGCACCCTTACCATTTTTAGAGTGTTTTCTATACCCATTTTCATTGTAAGCAGTGCCAAAACTCATTCTTGCGCACATAGCATTTTACTCCAAGGCCGGTCCTATATATTTGATTTTCCTTAATATAAAAGTGCTAATGTTTTTGCAAATGGGTATAATACATCGAAATTGGGCTGCAAAGAAGTTGGAAAGCAATTCAGATGTACTACTTTAAAATGCAAAATTAAATTGCTTTTCGGTTTGAGAATGGGAAAGTTTTACATTTACAGTTATTACAGAATTTATTTCAAAAATGTAGCAGCAGTTCTTAAAAAAAAATCATACAGTGGCAGCAATAAGGGGAGGAAATTTCCCCGATCTTTTTTAAAATCTAGTGATTTTGATGGCCACATATATAATTTGTAGTTTGCTTTCTCCTCCGATTTATACCCATTTTTGACTATTATTGTCACCTAATCGTCACCACTGTTAAAAATCGAACTGGATAAGATAAAAAAACAGCCCAAGCAAATCTGGCAATGAGTCTACATTGAAATATCCCGCTTAAAATTAGAGATGATTGAGATGGCACACAAATTCATATTTTATCAAGAAATTTTATTATTAAATTTTTTTTTAATTTTTGAGGTGCTCATGAGCTATTTTGAGATTATTATAGTAATATTAACAAAACTATTTAAAGTTGTCATTTTCACTCTCCCTTCCCCCCCCCTCCCCCCCCACACACAGAAAAAAATATATACGTTTGTAACGATGCAACATAGCGTCCCACACTTTTTTATTTTACATTACACCACTGTCATTGGACACTTAAAAATTCAAGGACTTTCAAGGACCTTATCCTTTTTTCAAGGACTTTCAAGGACCTTATCCTTTTTTCAAGGACTTTCAAGGACCAAATTTCATGAAAAAAAATTCAAGGACTTTCAAGGACCGTGGGAACCCTGTGATTGGTGTATTCTACAAATTGATTGAAAAAAAGGTATTTTTTGTATTTATTCAAAACTTTGAAGTGAATGCTTGACAATTATAACAAAAATATGAATGAACGTTAGTATTCATTTCCAAGAAAAATAATTTTTTTAGTAAAAAAAATATATTTTTGAATATTTTTAATTATTAATACATGTTTTAAAAATGCATAGAATAGTATTTTCATATGGTTTACCACCCTTTCACAACAAATTGTAAACTATTGTCTATCAAACATATAAAGTTTGGAAATTAAAAAAAATTTCGAAAAAATAGTTATTTTTTGTATTTTCTCCAAACTTTGAGGTGAATGCGCCATTAGAAGATATTATTTAATTCTTTTTGTCAGTTTTTTTACAGTTTTTCTTATCGAGATATGAAACAACTTTTTTGACCTCATGCGCTTCAAATATATATATATATTTTTTTTAACCACCCTAGTATACATAGGGTAGTAAAAGTATAGCATTCAGTAGAAGATTTTTTTTTTTTTTTTTTTGCATTTCTCCACGTTTTGGAAAATTCCGATTTCAAAAAAAGTGATCTAGAAAAAATGTATGTAGTCAACTTAACTCTCAAACAAATTGATCAATGATGTTCAAATTTGGCGAGCGAGTTGGTGGTGGTTATGGAACCTACCATTAAGGTTTTTGCCAAAATTGTGCATGCGCATAAGGTAGCTGCCATTGAAACAATCATGTTTTTTCAATGTTTTCAAAAATACGACTCAAATGATTTTGATCAAAATTGCTGTGGTAATGCTTTTTAAGTTGTTCTAAACATCCCCACCTTCAAAATTCCCGTAAAAATGTTTTAAAGGAGTAAAAAGTTGAAAAATGAATGCCTTCAATACAGAGTTCTCTTTCCTTGAGCATACCCCATCAGCGATCGTTTTTTCTTCTCCTCTCAGTTTCACTTATAATAAAGTATAAGGATTTTTGAAAAGTATATTGCCAAAATCATCATTTTGGCAAAGGTATTTTTTTAAAGATCCATATAAGAATTATAGTAAAAAATATAATCAAACTGACCTTTTTTTCTAAACGAATGATGAAAGGATAAAAACAGCAAATGGCACAAATTCACATCAGTATTATAGTGTAATTGAAAGCTGTGCAATGTTTCACACCTCTAGTTTTTATTGCAATGATGATTAAAATGATTTATGTCAATAAATTGTAGAAATGTATGCAGTATTCTATACTTTCTATGACAACTAGCTCAGCGTGTTGTTTCATAAAAGGAATTATTTAAAAAAAATTTAATCACTGTAGAATATTCATCTGCAATTCTACGTTAATGATAACTTTATCTAAAATACTTTTAGACATAAAGTGGACTTATAACCTAAAACACATTGATACTAAAAATGCATGATCTGGAAGACAGGCAACCTTTATAGCTTCAAGAAATGCTAAAACCGTTTTTTACTATTTGTATTGAATGTCTCCTTCACCATACATATGTACCTTAATTCAAAATAACCACCTTAACATCATTATTTGTAAAATATCTTTGGAACTAACCAAACATTTGGTACTCTTCCATTAGACGGATATCAGTTGGTGCAGTTGTTGCCAAGCCTAAATATTTACGGTTTGTTATATTATTCTATATAGGTAGCCTAAATTTATATATTATTTTTTGTTATATTATTTCTATAGCATCCCTCGAACAATTTGCTATAAAAATTATAAAATATTTGAAGGGTATTAGATTGAATGAGATATTGCTGCAATTTGGTGAAATTTTATGAGGTACCTGTCTAAAGGGACAGTACCTACCAAACGCTACTTCTCACAAACCCTCCCACAATATAGTTGACACTAAGTGGGGAAATTTAATTAATAAATCAATGTCCTTCTTCAACTCTGTCAATAAACAACAATTACAAGAAGTCGAAAGGTCATTGCAATTTGCCAAGGCATGCACAAGAATTCTATGCACATAACCATTTTAAGAAGTTATTAGCATTTTGCTTGATTGTAAACACATATTACTGCTGCCATTTATTGATGTTATTAATATTGCCTATGTGAAAAATTCATACCAGAGTTGGTAGTTCAGCCTAAGAGACACTGTTTCTTGTAAAGTTCTACTCACAATATCCACAGTAATTTTATGCAGATGGTTCTTATATCCTGATTAATCTGTTTTACATAACAAAAAATCTACACATCGATTTTATACTGAAGTATGTAAAAGTAAAAATATATATATTTTCTGAGGATACAAAAAATATGTGTAGGAAATGAAAACACACTACTACAATATTAAATTACAAAAAATTAAAGCTGCTACGTAAACGAAAGAAGACTCGAGATTTCTGACAACATTAAGCGAAAGAACCTAAAAAATGATAAAATATTTGTTAGTAAAAAGTGAAGAATAAGACATAAATTGAGAAGTACGATAAATGAGATTACAGCAACAACTTTTTCCAACTTAGTGTGAGGAGATGCGGAGAGTGTAGTTACAAAATTATATTTACACGTTATTCAAAGAAAGACATTAAAATTTCAAAAATGGTTCAATAGGTTGGTTTTTCTGAAAATAATAATAATAATACTTACAATAAATTATATTATTATTTGTTAAATGAAAAGGAAACGCACTCCACCCGTCACAATAACAGAAAATAAATAGTGGTGGTGGATTTCTTCCGATCAAGAGATGTCTTTAGAATAAAGCTGATGCAATCATTTTTAACTGCTAGTTTTACAACAAAATAAAATTTTCATTGTGATTGGTGATAGAATGTAAAAATTGTTGCAAAAGGTTCTCTTTTGAGGAATTGGTTGGTTGATTTGTAGACACAATGACCTATTTTTTTTGTATAATAACAGCCAATCAGGGCGATTTGTTATCGGACTTGGTGGCGGAATACTCTAGTGTTTCTAAATCCAACAGCAGTTACCTACAACGTTGACGTTGGCAAAAAAACAAAACCGAACACCATATTCTAATAAATATTTGTTTATTTTGTTAGCCAATGATAAACGCATATTTACATTTTTAGCTCTAGGCAGTCTAAAATCTAGTTGCTTGTGATGTCACCTAGCATAAAGTTCATAATTTGAGAAAACGACTTTTTTTGTAACTGTAAACTGTGACTAGAAAGTTAACCGACCAAAACTGGAGCCTCGGGTTGTTTGTTTTCATCAGTTCAATCAAATAAAAATACTCATTTAAATTTACGTTTGCGCTTTTTTCCATCGTTTATTTTCTCAGATAACGATTACGCTGTTTCATGTAAGTAATTTTTTATTGTTCCGAAATTAATAATTTTTTATTGCTTCGAAATATTATTTTGTAGAAATTGGTATAATCATACTCTTGCTAAAAGGAATAAGGTAAAGGAGATCTTTTCGTTATAAATCTTAATATTGGTAGATTTTGTAATCAGCTACCCAAAATGGGCATTCGAAGTTCCATTGGATCAACTCCAGATCTCAAAAAAAAATACCATACCATTACCTTTACTCCAAGTAAAACATTAAGATTTTTGTTCACATTTGTGTGTTATTTTTCCTAAGTTTCGTTTCTGTGTTCATTTTCTGAAAGTTAGTATTTAGTCATGTATTGAATTGATGCATAAATCTAATTGCAAAGTCATTTTATTTCTCTTGTATTAACAATGATGCATAAACCTAACTGTAAAGTAATTTTATTTTTCTCTCGAAATAAAAGGTGATTGCAAATAATAATTTTCCAAAATTTTCATTACATTGAAAATCTTATGATTATATGTAACATTGCTCAATTATAATGTAAATGAAAAGTCACAGAATTTTCTATTTTTAGTGACGAGTCCGTTCTTGTATTTTGGCTTTTCTAACGGATTTCTCCAGATCATAATTCAAGATGGACATGAGCAGTCCTTTCATGAACCTGGGCACTCCTATGTCTGTGCCTTCTGCTCCGGATCCTGTAGAGGAACAACACATTCAAGAACTGCAAAGGCAGTTGGGTAATTCTCCCATGCAGCCACCCCAACATGACACACTACAACTGCAGAGTCCAGCCACACCTCAACAAGCCAGGAGCGTCATACAGCCCTATGCCACATCCTTATTGCAGCCTTCTCCATCGGTGCGTTTTCATTATTGTTTATACTTTCTGGGTTGTTATGCACCTGTAACACGAGAAAATCCTGGAATTTAATGGGGCTTGACTTATGACTTATAATTGAGGGGGACTCTATCGAGTACCAGCACCGCGAGAGAAGTCTATTGTACTGAAACCCCCTATTTGATCTAAAGAAGACCGGTTGCTGAAATAAATTTCAGTATAGACCTGATTGGAACATTTGACAGTTCCCAGGGATCGATACAATGGTATCCCAGATGTTCAAATCTTTGGGCAGAGTAGTAGTCACATTTACATAAGACATGTGTAGAGCTCTCCTCTGACATACGACTACCCCTGCATCAGGGCTCCAGAAAAATATTTTCTTCCTGCGTACACAAATACCATATCCAAAAATTTCCTGCGAGTCTGCGGGCTTTAAATTATACTGCTGAAGAAAATTAAATGTTACGTACTATTGAGAATTAAAGGTTGTTTAATTCAAAATCTTCTTGGCATTGATTTTGGAAGCACCACTCTGCAGGATAAACATCGGTTTCCAATGGCACATTTTCAGTTGCAATATTAGGTCATTGGTTAAAGGTTAAGCTTGTGAAATGATAGCAAACACTGATGCTTGTCCAGCATGCTTCGTTTCAGAACTATTTTCATTTTTGTGCTTTCGATTTAAATGCTGTGAATAGTTTTGCTCAAAACATTTCTTGCAAATATAGCATTTCATCTTCATTGTCTTGCTTGGATAGCTCCTTATCATTTTAAAGAAAATTATGGTTTATTTTAAATTACAATGGAATATCCGAGAATTCTTTCAAATTAAAAAGAAGAATGAAGGAAATAAACTCTCAGTGTAATTACATGTTTCAAAAGGTTCAGATTCCAAAATCAGGAAATAAAACCCCCTTCCCTCTTATGTTAACACTTCTCCCTTCCCTGTCCAACCTAACTGGAATTTCTCCTTCCTATATAGAAGTAACAGGTGGTGAACTATATGGAGAAAAGCACCCCCCCTCCCCAACTTCTCCCCTCCCGGCGTTACAGGAGTCAACAACTCCCTCTTTCCCTCCCTGCCTGACTGGAATTTCTCCATAAAAAAACAAAAAAAAACTGCATTTGAGTTTAATTTCCTGCGGGATCCGACGATTTCCTGCGTACATCGTACGCACGTACGTCCATTTTATCGGATTCTGCCCTGCATAGTGGGTCATCTACAACACCTAATAGATTAAGATGTCTATTTAAGGTGCAGTGACCAGTTAAAAAGCCTACAGCAACCTTTATTTCTCTTCTGCTCAATTTTAATAACTCCCTCAATCTAGTCCAGGGTGACTGTTGATTGAGCTCTTTGGCTTGTCTATGATCTTTAGATTCAAGCCATATTTGATAGGATTCAGTCAATAAAAAGCTTTTGATAGTTTTCCTGACCCCATTGTGGGGCAGACCCAAAACAGGTTCTGGACCGACAAAGAATAATTCAGATCCTTGTTTAGCTAATTGGTCTGCCATTTCATTACCTTCAATGACCAGGGACCCAGAGAAGAGATACCTTGTTTCCCTCAGCCAGGTCTTTAAGTGTAATGTGGCATTCCCACACTGCTTTAGAGGTAAAACAGTGACTCTTTAAGGCCTTTAATGTAGCTTGGCTGTCAGAGAAAATCTTTATGACCCTCTTAACAACCCCTCTATCTAGACAGTTGTAGGCACAGGCCGTGATTGCAAGAACCTCAGCCTGAAATATAGTAGCCAACTTGCCCAGAGAGAAAGATAGCTTTATTTTTCTGTTAGGACAGTAGACACCTGAACCAGTGCCATAAGATGTCTTTGAACCATCTGTGTACCAAATTTCATCTCCTCTCCTGGTCAGATTAGAGGGAAATCTCCAGTCCTCTCTGGTTGGAAAGATAATATTGTATTTGGCTTTAAAGCAATATTGCTTTAACATCCAGTCAGATCTCATTGTTAGACAGGGATGTTCTTTTACCTGTGATTAAATATTTTTAAACAAAGGTAATTCATAGGATGTTTTACATAAACCCATGAGTTTTAGCCGTCGTGAACACAAAACAGCCTCTAATTCCTCTTGTTTATGTAGTGGTAGAAAATCTAGGAGAATTTCTAGACTCTGTGAGGGAGTAGTTCTCATTGCATTTGTAATTGCAATGGTTGCCATTCTTTGTAAACTTGTGAGTTCTTTTTTCACTGTTTCATGATGGGTTATATTTCCCCAGGCAATGGCCCCATAAGATATCATTAGAGTAATCACTCCCGTATATATCCAGAGCCCCATTTTAGGTGACAAGCCCCAATTATTTCCAATGGCACGTCTGCAGGCCCAGAACACTCGTTTGTCTTTGTTAGTGCTGTATTCGAAATGCGGCTTCCATGTCAAGGTTTTATCAAAGATAACCTCTTAAGTATTTAACCTCATCTGAATATGCAAGTGGTTTCCCAAAGAATTTTATGGTTTGCATAACGAGTATTCTTTTCCTAGTGAACACTGTTAGGTTGGTCTTGCTGGGGTTAACCGACAAACCTACTTCTTTGCATCATTTTTCTACCTTTTTTAGAGCAGTGCTCATGAGGTCAGTTACAGTATTCTGGAATTTACCTCTGACGACCAGTGTTATGTCATCAGCATAACCTAGACAATGCAGGCTCAAAAAATTTATCCTGTTTAAGAGCTCGTCAACCACCAGACTCCATAGTAGTGGTGACAGCACTCCTCCCTGTGGGCATCCTTTACAATTCCCCACAGTGAGTGTGTCTCCCAAAAGGGAGGCTTGAGCCATTCTGGTTTCAAGCATATTTTTTATCCAAGTACATACACTTGAATTAACATTTCTTTTGAGAAGGGCATTACTGATTACATTCGTTGGAACTCTATCAAAAACCCCCTCAATATCCAGAAAGGTCGCCAGGGCTATTTCCTTTCTATTGACTGCTCAATCTAGTACTGTAACAAGGTCATACAGGGCGGTCTCTGTAGATTTTCCAGGTTGATATGCATGTTGAAATCGCGAATAGGGTTTAGCTTTAAAACCTCGTCTCTGATATACCTGTCAATCAATTTCTCCAGAGTCTTAAGGAGGAAAGATGTCAGGCTAATAGGTCTGAAGGCTTTGGCTTCATTGTAGCATGCCTTTCCTGGTTTGGGTATAAAGATAACTTTACAGGTTCTCCATGCATGTGGTATATAGCCGTATACTATACATGATCTAAAGATTTTGCATAGATGTGGCATAATAATATCTTTGCCATGTTGAAGTAGGGCTGGTATAATATCGTCAGCCCCAGGTGATTTGAAGGGCTTGAACGAATTAATAGCCCATGCAATTCTATTTGGAGTAATTATACTCTTTGCCATTACCCAGTCCTCTTTTTTACTACATGATAAAGTGTAAGATTGGGAATGGCAGGCATGTCACTTGAGTTTGCGACTATGGAGTCAGGAAAGTGTACTCTAAGTATTTCCGCTAATATACTTTTGCCATCATCCGTGTATGTGCCATCATCCTTCCTGATGGAACCCAGTTGGCACTGATTGTCCTTTGACAGGATTTTGGTCAGTCTAGCTGCACTGGACATATTGTCCTTAGTCACATTAGTCTCTCCACAATTCTTCTTTACTTTTCCTAATGGCCTTATTATAGCTGGTGAGTGCATCTTTATACTTTGACCACTCACCTGTTTTTTTGGCTCTGTTAAAGAGCTTTCTGCAGTTTTTTCGTTATGCACTAAGGTTTTTATTCCACCAAGGAACTCTCCTTGGTAACCCAGTTGTAACAGCTTTTCAATTTAACTGGTAGGCTAGGAGGATGGACCGTTGTACAGAGTCAATCGCCAGCTCCAGGTCCACCAGTGAAGGAAAATTAAAGCTCTTACCTTCTAGGAGAAGCCGAAGGTCCTCCCGATAGGAATCCCAGTTAGTGTGTCTGGGATTCCGCCTTTCCTGCTGAATATTTAGTGCAGTGCCTGTAATGGACATTTGGATTAGTTTATGGTCTGATAGTGTAATACATTCAGATACATGCCAATCCTGTATACAGTTAACTGCTTTATTATTACAGAAGGTTATGTCAATAACCTCCTTTCTATTGCTAGTAACAAATGTTGGCTTATTACCAATATTGCGGATATATAGATTGTTGCGTAAGAAAAATTCTATTAGATCCTCACCTATTTTGTTGCAGTTAGTACTGCCCCATATGGTGTGGTGTGCATTAGCATCGCAACCCACAATGACTTTCTTCCCAGAGTGTGAGCAACGCTCAACAAAGCTTCTGGCTGAAGTTGTTAGTGGAATTTCATCCTCATATGGAAGATATACTGACATAATATAAGTAGTATCTCCATTCTTGCTGATTAGCTTGATAGCTACATTATCACTATCCAGTGGGTCAGCTATAAGAAGAGCATTAATATTTTTGTTTGTAATTATACAAGCTCTCGGTTTACTGCTTGAGCGATCAAAGAATAGGTTCCCACAGTTGCCTAGGCCTAGGATTTTACCCTTGTTGACCCAGGGTTCCTGTATCAAGGCAATATCTATCCTTCCTTCTACCAGTCTTTTATTGATCAAAGCTGTTGCTGACCAGCTATGATGAAGATTAATTTGAGCAATCGTAATGATTTTGCTCGTCTTCTTATGGGTTTCAGACATGATTTAAGAATAATAAAACTGTACTTCCTTAATCAGAAGATTCCTTCTCTATTAGTGCTGTGTCCTCCTTAGTGGAGGAGACAGACACAACTATATAATATCGGATCCCGAATCTGAAAAGTCGAGATCACCAAAAACTTTATATAGTGATCCAGAAGAATTACTAATTAAACTAGAATTAGACAGGGTTTCTTGAACCTCATCACTGATACTTACTGATGGGGTCGTTTCCAATGGATCCGGAACGACCTCCATAACTTCTGTGGTTTGTTTCACCGATTTCACCTGTACGTCCTTCTCCAAAGGTGCCAATGATTCCTCCATTGCGTCATCCGATGCGGGCCTTGCGACCACATCATCAGATTCAACGGGAGGTTTCATTACGGCGGTCTCCAACGCGGGCTGTTGGGTCACTTCGCTGGATTCCGCCAGTGGTTTACCCACAGCAGCAGACGGAGGTGACACACGAGCAACATTGGGGTCGCTTATAATCTTCAGCAGTCCTTTCCCAAAGCTCCTTGTGAAAATCTCAAAATTTCTCTCCTTGATGACTTTGGAGGACTTGAGATCCATCTCGATCCACCTGATGTATGCGTGGTCACCGATGATTTTTCTCTCCCGGATTTTCTACTCAGCAGTGTTGAGGCCTGGATTCAAGCGGGCAATTCGCTTGAGCAGGACCTCCCCCTCTGTGGTGAGAAAATCTTGGGATTTGAGAGCCATCTTCACGGGTCTCGGTAGGTCCGATGCCTTCCTTACCTGGACCTTTATTTCTTGGCCAATTACCCTGCCATCGTAGTTCTTGATTAGCCAAGCAACAGTGTAGTCATTGGCACAGTGGATCATCAAAGCACCGTTTAGCACACCCGAATTTAAAATCTGGGGGGCCTCCCGGGCGACATCCTCTGTGTCAATGACTTTGTTGATGTCACCTTGAATGATCAGGGCATCAGCAGGTGATATTGTACCATCCGGGAAGTTTTCTCGGACAATTGCCATCTTCACTCCGGTAGCAACTTGGCTATAGGATGGGGGCTCAGCCGTCCTCGGCCGTTTAGCCTGTGCACCTGTGGATGGAGAAGGGGTGGTTTCACTGACTCTACCTCTTTTCCCCGCTGGAGTTGTGCTATGATGTTGAGCAGCATTATCTCCAGTTTTAGCGTTAAGACGCTGATGAGCCATTTGCCTCCTATGCTTGTTCTTTTGAGAACGCGACATAGTCGACCAGTTGGGTAGAGAGCTAAGGGAGCTTCCGGTTAGATTTGTCGCGGGCCCCGAGGGACCACTATCGACAGATGTTTGGATGCTTGGGGCAACTTTGCCACATGCCTCAGTGGTTTACTCAGAAGAGCCAGGTCCACTTTGGCCGGGTTTGGGTTGCTCCAAACTTGTTTTGCGGTTTGACCTGCCGTTTTTTTGTTTCTTTTTATTTCCCATATCAGGGGTCTATGCAGAAGGAAATTTGGGTCCTTTTAAGGACCCTTCACAAAATTCCATGTTCAAAAAACGGACCCTTCACAAAATTCTATAATCAACAAAAGGATCCTTCATAAAATTCCAAGTCAAAAATATGAAAACTTCATAATATTTCCAGTTTGAAAACGGACCAATTACAAAATTACAAAGTTTGTTTTATGCCAAAATTAGAAAACGGCTCACTTGCCCATCTGTTGGTTTTAGGAAGTGACGTCATGGATGCCAAACCATATGCTCAAAATATATAAAATTGGAAATTTTTCACAAAATTGATATTTTTTCACAAAAATAGGACCCTGTAAAAAAAACCTGGTTAGACCCCTGCATATGATTTAGAGGACTGAGGGTAAATGTAAATCACCACCTGTATGGACCCTCAATGCAGGCAGAAAGCTAAATACAACGTGATTCGCCACTTCACGAGGTGAACCGTTAACGACAACCTTTAACCCCGGTTGCCATGTGACATTCACATTCTCTTAAGCACGGTATCCAGACCTTGGATTTTGGTTGCCGTTCATCTGTCACATCCGTCTTATCCACCTAGGTCTTACGACTATCAGCAGATCGTCAGGGTTGTAGCAGACTTTGCCATGGCAGTTTTAGGCACCCTCCTCCTTTTTCAACCGGGCTTGGGACCGGCTTAGGCTGAGTTTAATGGGGCTACTACCGTAAGAGTTTGATAATCTTTTGAGAGATTCACCAGTGGTATTTAGAGAAAGAGCTTTGATATCATGTGACTGTTAAATGAGTTCTTTCTTGTGTTGTAAAAAATGTTTTATTTAGAAGTGTCCCATCCCTCCCTACTCTGCCATAATCACTTGCATATATGTATCACTAAATCATTCTCTTTAGAGTAGTTCAAAACTGTGGAATATGGTAGCACAAGCTGATAAAGTTTAATTTATGATTATACAGGGTTTCCATGGTCGTTAAAAGTGCTTAATATTTTTTAACTTGTTTTCCAGGCCTTAAAAGTAAATGCTTTTAGGTCCTTAATAATACTTGAAAATGCTTGGAGGCTCTTGAAAGTCCTTAATTTGTGTCACTTATCTGCGCTGCATTAAAATTTTTTGGTATTACACATGTATCAACTTGTACATCATTTGGTTCGTATTTGCTGATTGGTGGAGTAGAAATCGAATGGTTTTAGTTACACACTGTAATCTGCGAGACAAACACGTGAGGTTAGTGTTTACGTTTCACAAGCCGAAAGATCAAAGTCTGTTGTAATGGACTGAGAGGCGACTGCAATTTTTGAACCCCATCGAACATCATTCTGAATTTTTTATAGAAATTGGAGAAAAGTGAGTAGATTACGAATTCACTGGTCTGCCGTGAAAAAAATGGCCGAAACTGGTCAAAAATCGACTTTTAATAAGTTGAACTAAATCCAATTGCCAAATGCGCCATAACTTGCCAAATAATGAGCATTTTTTTTATTTAGTAACCCCTCTTTAATTTTCAATTAAGAAGGTTGCAGACGATTCAGATATCTGGCGACGGTCTACTTGCATCTATTAAAAGGGAGCCAAGTTGGCAAAAAATATTACGTCACTTATGACGTAACTGATGTTGCCAATTTGGCTTACTTTTAAAAGATATAAGTTTTCTGAGCCAAAGATCAGAAATTGTTTGTGCTTTTTCTCATTGAAAATCAAAATACAGTGGGTTGCCAGACGAAAAAGTTTGTTCTCTTTTTGGCAAGTTATGACATATTTGACAATCGGATTGTAGTTCAACTCATTCCAAGTCGATTTTTTATCAGTTTCGGCCATTTTTGCCACGGCAGACCAGTGGATTCGTAATCTACTCACTTTTCTCCATTTTCTATAAAAAATTCAGAATGATGTTCGATGGGGTCTAAAAATTGCAGTCGCCTCTCGGACTATAAGGCTAAATGCAAATTGTTCATGAAAGATTTTAATATTAACGATCTGGGCAGAGCAGCTGTAAAGTTGCACATTAAGATCCTGATGAATGAAAACATTTTTTGAAGGTCCTTAAAAATATTATTTAGGTCCTTGAAAGGTCATTGATTTTCATTCTATGAATTCAGTGGGAACCCTGTTATAGCTTGTTCAGCTTGTTACAGAAAGGGCAAGCTTAATTATTATTTTTTGAACTTTTCTAACTAATCAGTAGCAATTTGAAAATATTTTAAAACTTAAAGTATCCTCATACTTATTGTCATAATGTTTCTGTATTGAATTTTCTATTTTATTTTTTCAGCCCCTTGTCTCCTCTTTATTGCCTGGAAACAATATGGGCAATATGACGCCAGCTTCTGTCTATCCAGGCACTCCAGCTACTCCAATGACACCAATCACACCTTCATCTGCTGATCCAGGCATTGTACCCCAGCTTCAGTAAGTTGCATTGATTTTGAATTTTTTGCAAGTGAAAAGCATATAAGGACTCCGTTAAAAAGGATCAAAAGGGGATTAAACGTTCTAAACGACGAATATTCAAATGTCTCATTCCAATATTGTATTCACAATTATAAATTTTGAAAAAATGTCAACAAAGGAAAGTTTCTGTTTTGATAAATCAATTTGTCATGATCGAAATGGGAGCAAACATCTGAAGTGTAGAATACATGAATGTCTTTTGAACGCTAAAATGCTCATTGTAAAATTTCGTAGCGCAGCACGGGTATTCAGCTATTTGTCTTATAAGTTATAATTTTATGAACTCTTACTGCATTTCTGCTAAATTATTAGCTGTTATCTTACACATTTTGAGCTTTGTATTGTAAATTGAAACAATAGAAACTTAGTATGTTAAATAAATGTGACTGTCATTCACACTTGATTTATTTACTGTGTGTAGGTTGTTGACTGCAATTCATTAATAATATTTAACCACTTAATTGAATTTACCCAATAATTGAATTTAATAAAATGAAATAATTGAACTTAATAAAATGAAATAATTGAATTTACTGAAATGAAATAATTGAATTTAATAAAATTTAATAAAATGAAATAATTGAATTTACTAAAATGAAATAATTGAATTTAATAAAATGAAATAATTGAATTTAATGACAATAATTTAATATCCTCTTAATTGAATTTACCAATGAATACGAGTTGCCTTGCGTGTTTGCTTACTTACTGACCATCCCAAGCCTCTCTTGGGCACATGTCATATTGAATTATTTAATTATTGAAAACTTTTCAATAAACTTATCAGACCTTTAATGCACTATTTTCTGCTATCAGAATATGTTATCTAAATGTTAACAAACTTTATGCATAAAACCATTTGTTGAAACTGGTGTACTAAATTTCTTTAGCAAAATAGCTAAAATCACAATTTTCATATTAGCAAAATGCTAAAATGATTATGAATTACATCACTCATGATGCTTAATTTAATAAAATTAAAACATTTTTCATAACAAAATCATAATTAACTCTCAATTTAAATCTTTTTTATACCAAATATTAACTGGAAGAACATGTTTCACCCACTTTCAACTTATTTGTTCTTTTTGGCTGATGACTAACCTTGTCACAACAAAAATGGCGATTTTGCAAATTTTGTGCCAAAATGTTTTAGCTAAAGAGCTAAGCCACACTTTCTAATTTAAGCATTTAAGAAAGTTCTTAAGCATTTTGCTAACAAAAGCAACCACAGTTTAATCCCTGAAACATCGCTAATTCTGCATTGTTACGCTTAGAATAGGAAGATTTTTCATAAGAAGTAATGTTCTGATCACTTAGTAGTTAAATTAAGCATAATGCATTTTTATAGGGGTGTTAATGGTACCATTCAGATTGCATTTTGATGGATTCTTATTCACAAGTGACTTTTAAAATCATGTAACTTCCCCCAGGGTTCGTACAGTTCTTGAAAGTCCTTAAGAACACTCCTTATTTTTACTAAATGTCTCCAAGGGCCCTTGAAAAGTTCTTGAAAACTCCTTATTTTTAACCTGAAGGTCCTTGAAAATTTTTTAATGTTTGAGGGCTCTTGAAAAGTTCTTGAAAATAACTGACATTTGTTATTCTTTTTTCTTTTTCTTTGCGTGTGTATTTCAGAAACTTCCATAGAAAAAAAATCCCTATCTCCTAATTAAAAAAAACAAAAAACTTTCATATTTTATTTTTCTTTATTTTCTCTTTCCGTAGTTGAAAAGCATTTATAATGAATAATGTAATTCTGATTTGTGAGGATCATCATAGTAATAAATTATTCATGATGAAATGAGCATCTATTAAACTGTTTTTCCTGGGCATGTCTATTTTGAATATTAAAATGTATGAGCCTTCTGCCCTTGTAAAGGATTTCATGGCTGGTAAGTGAAGGTTATCGTTGTCAACTTAAATTTCAATTTGTTGAAACTTTTTTTCTTGTTGCAACCTAGTTCATTGTACAAAAATATAGATCTGCCAAAATTAAAACAAAAAACTAATAATTCAAAATATTTCTGCAACATGAAACAGTAACACCGTTCCAATGCGGTTGTTCGGACAATACGAATTATAAATGGTGAAGCGTTAAAACAATTGCATTAGGATCTTTTTTGTAAGTAGTCACTGATTTTGTATTTTTTAGTCTATTTATAATTTTTTGCGCTACTTACCATATCTGGACTCTTGCTGCCAAATGCATCCAAATTTACGACTTTTAATTTTTATTTTTGAATCCTTTTTGTTAACTTTGATTTTGTGGGTTTGTCGATGGAGGGCAAATCTGTGGATGCCTAATTAACCGTCTTGCTGTCATCCAATCAGGCTGAAACTTAGCAGATGATGTCGATGACGATACATTCTATCAAATTTTGCGGTTGTAACTGTTATTAAAAGGTTGCTTTTACGGAATACTAATAAACCAACTTGTCGTCATCCAATCGTATTAAAAAAAGCATTGAACCGACCATTGTTGAAATTCTTTCTTGTTGCCGATTTTTTTTAATAAATAAAAAATTACTTTAATAAGAATAAATAAGTGATATTTGGATACAAGAGCATAAATGCACAATAAATGCACATTTTCATAAATAAATTTTGAAACTTAGTTTGCTGCACATTTTGCTGATAGAAGTGCTTTTGATATTTAAAATTAGATGCAAATACCAAGCACACACTGTTTTCAGAATCGGCACCTGTGTTAATATAAATATTGGCAATGCATATAAAGGATTTATAATGCAAACTTTGTTTTTATAAGTTATTTTATTGCCATCTTATTTTAAACTTCAAATATGGTTTGAAAACTGATTTGGAGAAGTAAGGTGTTTGTTCCTGTCTTAACTAATGTGAACAGAAGTCATTTATTCGTATTGGTATTTCTGCTTTTGACGAAAAATTACACTAAATTCTACAGTTGTTAGTATTTTTTGATCGTTGATGAAACTTAGGGTTAGTTGTCAGCAAAATCCTTTATTTTTTTTATCGAGGTGTTATTTAATGTTTTATTTGTGAAATAATCGTTGATAAACTCACCTGCATCTAAATATTCATGGCACTTAAAGAGTTGATATGGGCGGGGAATATTGTATGATCGGGTTGGTTTAAGCTTAACGGTGCAAGGGCAATATGAGGGCCATACTGCGCCAAATTGTATGATCCGGTGAGTTTGACGGAGAGTCAAGTCAAATGCACAGGGGAATGATTGAAAATTAAGGATTTAACCCGAAGTTTGTACCTTGATAGCAAGATAGAGACTGTCTTTTAAATGGAATGTTGTCTCACAATTACAATGCTTAATGCAACTTGGTTCTACAATTTTTAATAGTAACGATATCTTTTAACATTTCAGGTGATGAGAATACACCATACCATAGTAACTCAACCGAACTATATAGCTTGTCCAAATCGTATTTCGCCCATCTGATGGTTGTTTGGTTAACTCTCTGATCTTGCATGACTACAGATTCGAATTCTGGGTTAGGCGCGTATGCTCGTTGTGGTTCGGTTGGTTGTTTTCAGATTATCTGGCGCCGTCAGCAACTCGAGGGCTATAATGATCCGAAACATTTGTTATTTGACAAGCCAACATACATTTACAAATACTCATGCCTAACACAGGACTCGAACCTGCAACCTCGCTGTCTAGAAGCTAGCACGCTAACCACTATACCGTTTGGTCGGCCGTTGTGGTTCGGAATCCACCTAAGTTGTAGATCCGTCCTGATAAACCGTTATTGTGCATAAAGATATAGTTCAGCTTACCAACCAACCAAACCGTGTTTGGGTCATTCCACACGAAATCAACCAATAAAAAAATAATTTTTCAACTCAATGTGTAGGAATGTTTTAATATTTTGTCTGTGTGTTGAACTTACTTCTATGAAAACAGTGAGATTAAAAAAAAATTTCGTCGATTCCTTTCATAGTTACAAATTTTTTAAATTTTGAAAAATTCACGAATGTTGCATAGTTTCACAATCTTTAAATGGCTGTAACTTTGGAACTATTTGACCTAAAGGGTTGGTATTTGTGTCATTTTGTTCATTTTTTTTTCTGTCTTTCAATGAATATATAAGATGATCAACTTACTTGAAACAATATTTTTTTTTGTAAATTTGTCTTATACATTTTTCAAAAACTTTAAAACAGAATTTTTAATTTTTTTGAAAAAAACATATTATATTTGGCCATCTCTTAGGAACGTTTTCACCAAATTTCATGATGGTACTCTTATTTTATCATAAACAAAAAAAATTATATCTGTATGTAGGTTTGGCTATTTTTTCCTATAAAACCCTATTATCTGATGTTAAAAAGTAATTTGAGTATTAATTCATGTCTAAAATAATAATATTTTCCATTTATGCAAGTTTAGCTTACTTACCAAACAAAAATATGAGTGTTTATTTTATTATATTTTATTTATTTGGTTAAATTAACCATTTTATAGCAAAATTTTTTCCAAACTGTTACAGTACTTTTATTACTATTCTACGGTAATAAAAATATCTGTTCTATATGTTTGTAAATTCTGTAAAACTCTTGCACATTTCCATTTAAACTTAAGGGTTGTAATAGGTAAATAATATAAGGTGGTGAACTTCAAAAATAAACTGTTTAATTACATTCTAATGCTCAAAGTTTGCTAAGTTAAACTTCCACATTGCTGCAATGAAGCAGCCATCTTAAAACAGTATTTTTTTTTTCTAGAGCAACATTTTTGTAGCTTTTATCATCTCTTGTTTCGGAACTTAGCATGTTCAATCTCTTGCAGTAATAGGATTCAATTTACACAAAATAAAGTTTTTTGGAACTGTCAGAATGTCTGCTTTTCTTGGATATGTGAATGATATTGATGGTCCTTTTGGATGAAGGAAAGAAACTTTAACCTCTTCTTTAACTTGATATTTTAAAAGAATTATTTTTTCCAGTGACAATTCTTTTCAGAAAAAAAAAAAATATTGTCGTTTTAGATGTGTTATTTGGTTACCAAACTCTTGCATAAAATCTTGTGGTTTAGCAATGATCTCAAAGGTGCAACGATCAAAAGTAAACCATTGTTTATACATGATATTTTTTATCATTCATATCTTCTGCAAGACATCCCACCAGAGCTTCTTTAAAATCATCAATTTTGGAACAGATTTCATAGTTGTTTAAAACCCATGACTGTGCTGGAGAGGATTGCACATAATGTTAGCAATGCATTCATTATATGTTGTAAGAGGATTATCAGATTTAGGTAGCTTGATTTTACGTAAATTACCTCTAGCAATCATCAATTTAATATTATGGTGTGCTATGCAGACACACACAGAATGTGTACCACTGACACCTGCAATCTTATAGTTTTTCGGTCTCAACTCTGCAAACTTTGAAAAGCCAATTAACTTCTCGTAAGTTTCCCAAAATTAGTCTCTTTTGTTTATGAACTGTCTTACCTAAAGCATCCTTCCCCACAGAAACATAGTCCTTTTTCCCAGGCATTTGTCTGCTTACTTCATCATCATCATAAAAATTCTTTACTGAAATAATTGTTTGAGGAGATAAACTTTTACCACGTTTTGAGTCTGGAATCGACAAGACACCTTTTTCTTCAAATAGTGTAACAAATGCAGACTATTATTTCATCTGAATATTGATATTTATTTACATGACTAGAAAACAGTATTTTACACTCAAATGGGCCACATTCGATACTTAAATTAATTTTTAACAAAATGTTTTTTTTTTTTTTCATATAAAAATTGTGCAGACAATCATACATGAGCAATTATCTGCTTTAAGCACAAGACATTTTAGCTCTTTTTTCTACTCATAAATTAGATTCTAAAATCATTATCAATCTAGCAATTTTGCTTTTGTTTTATATAGCTCTACTTGGGGACAAAGTTATATGGAAAAATAATTATTTAAACTAGGTCACGTATGCATTTGTATCGTCTGACGCACGGCAACGTCCGTATCCTGTGCGTCAGACGATATAAATGCATATTTGACCTAGTTAAAATAATTATTTTTCCATATAACTTTGTCACCAAGTAATATAATATAAAATAAAAACATAACTATTAGATTTACCTTAGTTTTATAAATCTTATCAATTTACGAGTTATAGTAGAAAAAAGAGCCAAAATGTCCCGTGCGTCAGCCAGAGAGTTACCCACAGAATTTTTTTTTCCTATGATACCATGGGAGTACCATCTTGAAATTTTGCAAGAATGTTTGTAAAAGATGGTTAAATATAATATATTTTTTTCAAAAAAAATTAAAATTCCGATTTTAAATTTAAAAAAAAAACACTTTTTTTAATTAAAAAAATAAATATTGTTTATAAAACACTTTGTCATGTGTTATATATTTTATCAAAGACAATATAAAACTGAATAAACTGACATAAATTTCAGCTCTATAGGTCGATTAGTTCTTGAGTTACAACCATTTAAAGATAGTTAAAGGATGCAAAATTTGTGAATTTTTCAAATTTTCAAAAATACATAACTTTGAAACTAACTTCAAAAAAAATCTCAAAATATGATTTTTTTAATTCAATGTACTAATACTACATTTACACCAAAAATGAATAAAATTCATTGACCTGCCGATTTGACCATTGGTTGATTTGATGTGGAATTACCCCTTTCCCATATTTCAATTACAAAATGAGATTCATTACGATCTTGTTTAATCCAGTGGTTACGAAGGATATTAATTTCAAGCTAACCATACACTACTGCAATTTTTTGGAATTTGTGGATAAGCTGCCTATTTGATGGTTGTTAGTCTAGCGCTGTGATGGTTTCGCCTGCTAAAAGTGTTAAGGTTTATTCCCCCCTCCACGGAACCACCCTGGTTGGCGTTATTGTGCTAAGGTCGTCGTTTAGTAAAGTAACAAAGTCGTTCATGTTAAATATTGTAAAAGTTCATGATATATTTGTTTTTACTTGCAACACATTATCTTTCTGCAAAGTTGGGAAGTATATTTTTATTTAGTAATTTGTTTGTAATTGTTTTCAATGCTTAATGATTCCTCGTAGCAGAAAACCCTTGACAATGTGATTTTGGTGCAGATTTTACAGACTTTCTGTATAAAGGATTGCCTCAAATTACTTGACATGGAATTGAATTTTGAATCACTTGCAATTGTGATTTGGAGATTTTTATTATTTCTTATGTACTGTCCCTTTCTTTGCCTTTAAGGTTGGTTTGTTTGTACGCTCAACTATTCAATTCCTTCTTAGCCCAACCACTTCAGCTTTATTGCTTAATAGTTCACATAATATTGTAAAGTGATGCATCCATTTAAAATATACTTAACTTTGTTGTTTTCTAACCATTAATAATGTAAAGAAAAATATCCCTACTTATATACTTAACGTTTTAATAAGTTTTTTTTTTTTTTTTTTTTTTTAAACATTGGTAGCTCTTGCTTCAAGGTACAGAATGATTAAAAAGAAATGTGGAAACTACATCCAAATACAATAATTTTTACGATATACTAGAAGTATTTTCATTTCAAGATGTTTTCTTATTTAGCAAAATGACGTGATACTTCACACTTATGTTTGCACGATTTTAACCTTCTGTTAGTCGCGTCCCGCTTTCTGATATGGTTAGTCGCGTTGCATCTATGAGGTGTTTCCGGCTTTTTGAAAGCCAAATGAAATTTATTTTAGTTTAAATAGTTGATTGTTACCGATTTAAGATTCATTGGAAAAAAATCCCATCTATTTAAATAGTACAATTTATTAAAAAATCGTATCACAAGTAATTCAATAAAAATAAAGGCAGAGGAGGAAAAAGTGTAGGGATGCACCTGTGAGGTGCGCGCGACTAACGGAAGGTTCAATGTGAGGATTCCAACTTCATACTGTCTGGATCAGATGAGGTTGGCTTTAGAGAAGATTTTTTTTTTACATTGGTAAGCTGTACATCACATGATGAGAGGTTAACTATTCAATCTAAGCAATTGTATTTATTGAAAAGTTTTTGCAGTAATTAGGGTTGTATATCCTACTATTTTAGATTTCTAAATTCAAAAATAACTTTGCATTTAGAAAGTTAGAAAGGCAATATATATTGGATTATTGATTTTCAAACACACCATGGAACATAATTTCCACTCTCGAACCCTTATTGTCAAGCAAGGTTAGAAACTAAAAAGAATTATCGTTATAAAAACTATTATGTCCAAATTTGCACTTTTAACGCGATCAGCTCCGTGGTTACTGGATGCATTTCAGTTAATCAGTGATTAACAAATTATTTAGATGTGATTTACGCATCTAAGATTTAACCCATTTTGAGTATTTAAAAAAGTTTAGAAACTGAAATCGTCCTGTGAAACACAATTCAATAAAATGATTGTTGTATAATATACAGTAACTAAAGTTGTTGTATTTGATGTAACTGATAAAATGATTAAATTTTAATGAAAATGAGATCTTCGAATTTAAATGATACTGAATGCTCCAATCAAATTTTTTCTATTTTCTTAAAAATTTAAAGTTGTAATGAACTTTTTGTCTAGTATCTTGAGTAAGAAGTAAAATGCAATATTTTCCACAAAATATATGCTATATTTCCGTCGTCGAACATTACTATTATTTTTTTTTACGATTTTTTAAAATTTAATATTAAGGTCCTTATTTTTTTGTTTGGAAGGTTCTTGAAAAGTCCTTGAATTTGTTTTCAAAAAATCTGTACGAACCCTGTCCCCATTACTCCCTAAACTATTATCAGTGTTCCCACAGTCATTGAAAGTCATTAAAAGTGCTTAATACTTTTTAACTTGTTTTCAAAGCCTTAATAGTACTTGAAAATGTTTAAAGGTTCTTAAAAGTACTTGAATGCTTAGAGTTCCCAAAAGTACTTAATTTTTGCTCATGTGTGTACATGAAGCCAATATTTATAAAAATTCAACTCTTATTTGCTTATTCCCTCGTGACTGCCACTTATCTGTGCTGCTCCGGAATTGCCTTGTATATTTGTGTTTCACATACGTCAATTTATTCATCATTTGGTTTTTAGCAAAAGCCTTTTACTATTACTACTATGCCCAGAAAGTACACATTTAATGTGCTATGGACAAAGTATGGTGCATATGAAAAATGGATTGCAACATCATTAAAGTCTGTTTATAAGGCAAAATGCAAATTGTGCATACAAATAATTAAATAATAGTGCATACAAAAAAATTTATATTAGCGCTAGTTACAAAGCAGCTGTAAAATCATGCATAGAAGACGCACCTGAAAACAAATTTCCTAAGGTCCTTAAAAATATTATTTAGGTCCTTAAAAGTCATTGATTTCCATTCTGTGATTTCAGTGCAAACCCTGATTATGCAAGTAAAAGTGCACTAATATATTTTGTTTTGTAGCAGAGCAATCTTAATTGTCATTTATAGCTGGGAATTTTTGTAAGATGATTTCCTCAATTTAAAAAAAATGTTTCATAATTTATTTTGTTTAGGAATATTGTTTCTACAGTTAATTTGGGATGCAAATTAGATTTAAAGAAAATAGCTCTTCACGCAAGAAATGCTGAGTACAATCCAAAGCGATTTGCTGCTGTCATCATGCGTATCAGGGAACCAAGGACAACTGCTCTCATATTTAGTTCTGGGAAAATGGTGTGCACAGGAGCCAAGAGGTAAATAATTGATATTTAAATAGGAATTCTTTGTAAAAATGAATTTTAAGAAATTTTTATACAGTCTTAATGTCAATTTGGTTACTCCTGCCTGCAATGTATGAAGTTTATTAAACTGTTTTAGTTGATTAGCGGAATATTCAATCATAACTAGCTTTTGATTGGTGTTATTTTTTTTATATAAATTACTTCATTTAATGTGTAATCTTAATGTGCTTATGTGGAGATGCATTATTCTGAAATTCTAGCACTTAAAAAATCAGTATACAGGTTATCTCAGCACCAGGGTTACAAATATCAAGGGTATGGTACACCTAAACAACTCAGAATCACATAGTAAAGCTGATTCGGAAATGACATGTGCATATGGTAGTGTATGCAGGAAACACAGGAAAGGAGAGGACACTACGTAAGTGAATGTACAGTTTATTATTTTATGAAATTCAACACAAATAACATGGTCAATTGCGTACGTGTTAAAGGAGGTGATCAAATTGTTGCCCACCAGCCTTGATGCAGTCCTTACATCTACAGTGCATGGAGGCCTGGGTTTTCTTGAGGATTCCGGGCATGTTTCATTCATTAGCGACCACCATATGTGTTACCAGGTCGTCGGCGCTGTCCACAAGGTTTTCATACATCAGTGACCTGATGTATCCTCAGGAAAAGTCATGGTATGATTGATCCAGCGATTGAGGAGGCCAAATGTGTCAAAGCGGTTATGAAAATGAGTGGGGGCCCCATCGCACATTGAAGGTCGTGTTTATGCAGTAATGCATTTGTTGCCCAACAATTGTAGTAGCTAATAAGAGCAAGTAGTTGTACCTCTCAGACCAGCGTTCGCCACTAACTTTTAGATGTGGGCGGTATGATATATGTTGGAGCTTTTCGCGGGCCGAATACACCAAAATATGCATCTTTAATTATTATCGATTAAATAATCTATAGCATTTCTGAAAACTGGAACAAAAATTATTTTTTTATCTCAATAAAATTACAATGACATTTTTTTTCTCCGAACAATTAAAAAAAAAATAGTTTTCATTATTAGAAAATCAAAGTCTGAAATAGAAGTGAATCTTTTGTTTCAACTAGACAATGCGACTTGACCTAACTTTTAATAAAAGTATTTAAATGTACTTCCAGATTACTCCGTTTTAGTTGATACCAATTGTGAGACGATGGCTGTCGAAATCGTTGATTGGAGTATTTGTTGCAGTCAATTTTAATAAATTGTCCAAATGAGATTCAGTTAACTTAAACCTGTATTCAATCTTGATGAAAACCACCTTGCTGAAAGCTTCTTCATATGCTTTCTTCGGGCACGTAGTGGAGAACTCTGTTCTGCATAGTTAACACATTATTTCGGATAAATTACAATTACGTAAAAAAATAATAATCTACACCTTGAAATTTAAATTTTTTTTCTGTGGTGCCAGCAGGCCGCAGAAAAGTCGGTTGCGGGCCAAATTCGGCTCACAGGCAGCGTAGTGGCTGACGTTGTCTCAGATGATCAGCCAACTATGCCCGTTGAAGTGATCTTTCACAATACTGACCCGAACATTTACTATAAACTCGGCCTCTCTGCTGCATGACTTTGTATTGCATGGAGGTTCACTACCGACCACGCATGAACGTTATGATGATCGATTTCCTCACTTGGGAACAATACCTCATTTTCAAATTATACATAAGCTAGATAATGGGAATCTACCAATCTTTTATAGGTACCATTGTGCAAAAACTAGTTGAGGTGCATAATTACCTTCAAGTGCCTGAATATGTTGTTTAGGTGATATGGATTCCTGAGCTCAGAATCCATCCTGACAAGCTGCATTATAGTTCAAGTATGCAAACTTGAATTCTACTGTGCAAGATCTAACACAGTCCCTGCAATGTCCGGAAATCCTTCGTACTCTGGTACTACATCCCACTACTGCTGCATCAGTATGTGAAATGGTCTTTGCAAGAACGCTTTAGAACACAGTGCAAAGCTATCTACCGCACCTGAAAACATTTCCGACTCATCTTTGCTATTTATGTGATTCTTAGTTGTATAGGTGTACCATGCGTCTCCTTGGAGTCTGTAATCCAGGTGTTTAGAAACCCTATAGATCAGCGTTCGCCATTAACTTTTAGAGGCGGGCAGTATGACTTATGTTGGAGCTTTTCGCGGGCCGGATACACCTATTAATGTATTTTTAATTATTATCGATTTAATAATGTATATAGCATTTTATAAAACTGAAAAAAATATTGATTTTTTTATCTTAATAAAATTACAATTGATATTTCTTTTTTTTCCAAATAGTTAAAAAATAATAGTTACCATTATTAGTAAATTAAAGTCTGGAAAAGAAGTTAATCTTTTGTTCGAATGAGATAATGGAAGTTGCTCTAATGATTTATAAAAGTATTTAAATTGTACTTCCAGATTACTCTGTTTTAGTCGATATCAATTGAGAGACAATGGCGATCAAAATCATTCAGTTTATTTTATGATATAGTTGATATCTGTCGTAGTATTTATTGCAGCTAATCTTAATAAATTGTGCAAATGAGATTCAGTAAGTTATTTCAGTATATATTCTTGATAAAAATCACCTTTCTGAAAGATTCTTCGTATAGTTTCTTCTGGCACGTAGTGGAGAACTCTGGTTTATCTAGTTAACACATACTATTTCAGACAATTTACAATTATGTAAAAAAAGTCCATACCCTAAATTTTTATATTTTTATCTTTTGTGCTGCCTAACTTTTATGCTATCTTTTATATTGGCTAACATTGCTATAAATGATGGTTATTTAAGACATTGTCTAACCTTTTAATTTAGGTGTTATTTTTTGCTTTTATATATTAAGCTTGTTTAATAAATGAGCTTGATATCTTCACCTCAGTGAAAGACGTTATTACTTTACATGTATAATCATTATTAAGTTTATTTGGAACATCAAGCTGTGATACATCAGAAGTGCAGAACTGTTTTATTGTGAAACTGCTGCAATTGAGAAATATCCTTAAGTGCATATTTATAAGAATTCAAATTTGTTGAATATTTTGCCTCAAAAATATGATTCCGGTGAAGTATTATTTTTGGCTGACAATCAGGCTACAATCAATGTGTTTGTCAAGTATTGAATATATTTGGATTGGTAATCAACTTTTAGTTTTCATTTAGTTCATATATATATATTGAATAACTGCTGTTGCTTTGTATATTTTAATAACCTTCAAAAAAATTATTTCTATGTTTTTAGTAAAGCTTTTTATTTTTTAGCGAAGAACAGTCTAGGTTAGCTGCAAGAAAATATGCAAGAATTGTTCAAAAGTTAGGTTTTGAGGTATGACCCATTTTATAGTTTTTCAAAATTAGGTTTATATTCTTTGTGATCCTTGAAAAGGCATTTAAATCAAACTTTACCTACTAAAATGACGACGATTGTACCTGAAATAGTTCAATGATATAAGATTGCATAAACTCCTACAGCTTTTGTCTGACTTTTAAGTAGGATTTTATCATAAATATAGGATAAGTATGGAAACTGTTTTGTCACGTTTCATTTCGGTCAACCATTTAGGCAGATTAAAACCAGTAGTGTAAGCAAGATTTACATTAAAGGTGGCTAATTGCTATTGTGTTACCCTTAAATTATAAATTTGACAATACAAGCTATTTTAATTCCCAGCACATTTTACAGTAATTTTGTTGGTCGTTACAAACGAGAAAAAAGTGCCTCAGGAATATTAGCTGGTTTATTTCATAGTTCCACATATTTTTGAATTCCATGCATTGTATAACGTATTACACAAATTTGAGAGGAAACATATTGCATAAATCATCTTTTAATAAGAATAATTTGTTCATATGAGTGGCAATTATACCTATTCATTTTTAAAAAATTCGTACAAAACACTTTATGAAAATGTACACTTAAAAAACTAAAAGAATCCTTAAGGATTTTTTTATGCCTTAAAAGTTATTAAAGATTTTCTTTTTGGGACAGTTCAAATTCCCTGGATTTTGTTTGTGTTCACCACTGGATGGAACAGTAACAATTTATGTTTGGTGTTTTTCTGTATTTCACATTTTAAAGATTACATTTCTCACAATACTTAATTTGTAATATTTTTTATGATTTTAGGAATTATTTGTTTTGTAATGTACTGTTTCATTCAACCTTACGTGTAAAATATTGCTATTTTTAAAGTTTTTTTTATTTGTTATTTTTGTATTGTAGGCAAAGTTTCTAGATTTCAAAATTCAAAATATGGTGGGAAGCTGTGATGTGAAATTTCCTATTAGATTAGAAGGTCTAGTCCTGACTCACAGTCAGTTTTCAAGGTATGAATTTCAGTGCTAATATTTAGAATTCAGAAATTTATTTAAATTTATTTTTATATTTTTTTTGCAGAATGTTTGTTGGGCAATCAGGAAAAGTTTGAAAATGTTCAATTACATTATTGAGTTAATTATGATTTTATTCATTAAGTAAAAAGAAATATATTAATATGACATTCCACAATAGCAAGATATCACATTTTCATCAAGAATTTTAATATTTTTGGAAAATTTAATAAGTAAACTAATTGTTTGTGCCATAAATTTCTTTAAATTTAGTTTGTTAATGTTTACACCAGTGATTCTCAACCACTGTGCCGCTGCACTTTTGTGTGCCGCCAAATTCTTAAAGTGTGCTGCTAAATTTTAGAAATGTATATAGTAAAAATTATAATGCTTTTTTTTTATTGCGAGTAAAGTTTAAATGAAAAAAAAGTACTTATATATATATATGAATATTGTAATGAAGGTTTTTCACTTTCACCGCTTCGTTACATATTTCTCCGTGTCTCGTTTTTGACCTATTTTTTACTCTAGTTTTGGATCAGCAGATATTAATATTTGTAAAATACCAGTTTTGAATGACACAATCCATCGCAGAATCTGAGATATGCCGCAAAATACTGTATAAACTCTTGCAAATTCAAATTTTGCTCTACAAATCGATGAAACAACAGATATTATGGGAAAAGCTCAATTAATTGCATTCGTTTGGTTTATTCACAAAAATAATATAATTAATCAATTTTTATGTTGTGAGTTACCTAATTTTACAACTGGCAAACATATTTTTAATGTAATTAGTTCTTATTTAGAAGAAATTAAAGTTTCGTGGAATTCATGTATTGACATTTGTACAGATGGTGCTCCAGCTATGACTGGACGTCTAAAAGGATTTGTAACACATGTTAAAGAACTGAATGAGGATATATTAGTTACACATTGTTTTTGCATCGAGAAGCACTTGTTACAAAATATTTGCCATCAGAATTGAAAATAGTTCTGGAACAATGTGTTAAAATGGTTAATTATATAAAATCAAGACCATTAAAAAATCGCTTATTTAGTAATTTATACCAAGCTATGGAAGCTAAGTATGAATCCTTAATGCATACGGAAGTAAGGTGGTTGTCCGGAGGAAAAGTTTTAACTCGCTTACTGGAATTAAAAGACGAAATGAAGATGTTTTTTGAACAAAATAAAAATTATGATTTTGTTCATTTGTTGGAAGTTAAAATATGGTGTGCTAAACTAGCTTACTTATCAGACATTTTTGTTATTTTTAATAAAATAAATTCAAGTATGCAAGGTCCGAAAGAAAATATAATAAACTCGACAAATAAACTGGTGGGATTCCAAAAACAAATAACTTTATGGAAGAATAAAGCTCAGGAAGGATATTTGGAAAAGTTTGAGTCAGTCCCAAAAGATTTTAATAAAACTATTCCTAAAATTATTATTGATCATTTGACAACATTAGAGGACAGAATTATTCATTATTTCCCAAATTTAGATATAAAAAAATTTGATTGGGTTCGTAATCCGTTTGTGATTACGTATACTTCTGTATTTGAATTAACTTTGAATGAAGAGGAAGAACTAATTTCGCTTTCTTAGTAATCAAGATTTAATTTTTAAATATTCAAAAGAAACAATTAATTCATTTTGGATTAACCTTAGATACGATTATCCCATGATAGCCAAAAAAGCTTTAAAAATATTATTACAATTTTCTACATCTTATTTGTGTAATTCGGATTTTCAGTATTAACCAACATAAAAACGAAAAAAAGATCGAGACTGTTAAATGTAGAAGACGATATGAAAGTAGCATTGTCAGTTTTACGACCAAATATAAATGAAATTATCAAAAAACATCACACTCAAATTTCTCATTAAAAGTATTCTTATTATTCATTTGTAATTAATCCCTTAATAAACGTACTGTTGTTTTTGTAGTACATATTATATTATTTTATTTTATATTCCAAATTATTATCATAAACAATTTTACACAGTGTATTATAGGTAAGTAAACAACTTTTAAACTTAATTTTTTTTGTGTGCCGCCAAATTTTGAAATCGTTAAAAGTGTGCCGCAACAAAAAAAAAAGTTGAGAATCACTGCTTTACACTATTATAATGCTGTAACATCTCCTGGTACTCCTCTGGAAATCAAATGCGATCGAGGCATTATAATGCCGAAACATCTCCTGGTACTCTACTGGAAATCAAATGCGATCGAGGCTCCCAGACTGCTTTAGCCAGACTCTCAAGTGGCCACCTAAAATGTCTGTCATTCGAACATGGAACAAAAATTTATCCCACTTGTAAAAAATGCTGTGACCATCCAGCCTCATCGGATCACTTTCTGAATTGTGTCATACTTTCCAGGATCCCCTTATTGTCATCGATTTTCTGGCGGTCAACAACCTTCTGGGGTTGATTTGACAAATGTCCTGATCTATTGAGGATTAGTGACAACATAATTGTAAAAGTACAGTTGTCTAGGAATTGTCAGAAATATCAAGAAAGTCCTATTATTTTCTCTCTAGATACCCTTTTTGATCGGTTTGGTTGGGCTTTTTTTTAAAAAAAACTATCGTACTTGGATAAATATCACTAATAAGATGTCCGGTACTCTTCCTTTAAATGGGTACCAGTTGATGTAATTGTCGGCAAGTCTAAATGTTTGCGAATTTAAATGATGCGTTAATGTATCACTATGACTTGTGAATGGGGGTGACTCTATCGAGTACCAGCACCGCGACTAAAGTCTATTGTACTGAAACCCCCTATTTGATCTAAAGAAGACCGGTTGCTGAAATAAATTTCAGTATAGACCTGATTGGAACATTTGACAATTCCCAGGGGTCGATACAATGGTATCCTAGATGTTCAAATCTTTGGGCAGAGTAGTAGTCACAATTGCATAGCACATGTGTAGAGCTCTCCTCTGTCATACGACAGCCTCTGCATAGTGGGTCATCTATAACACCTATCAGATTAAGATGTCTATTTAGGGTGCAGTGTCCAGTTAAAAGGCCTACAGCAACCTTGATCTCTTTTCTGCTCAATTTTACTAGTTCCCTCGATCTATTCCAGGGTGACTGTTGATTGAGCTCTTTGGCTTGTCTTTGATCTTTAGATTCATTCAATAAAAAGCTTTTAATAGTTTTCCTGACCGCATTGTGGGGCAGACCCAAAACAGGTTCTGGACCAATAAAGGATAATTTAGATCCTTGTTTAGCTAATTGGTCTGCCATTTCATTACCTTCAATGTCACAGTGACCAGGGACCCAGAGAAGAGAAACCTTGTTACCCTCAGCTAGGTTTACAAGTGCATTGTGGCATTCCCACACTGCTTTAGAGGTAAAGCAGTGACTCTTTAAAGCCATTAGTGTAGCCTGGCTGTCAGAGAAAATCTTTATCACCTTCTTAACAACTCCTCTATCTAGGCAATTGTAGGCACATGCCGTAATTGCAAGAACCTCAGCCTGAAATACAGTAGCCAACTTGCCCAGAGAGAAAGATAGCTTTATTTTTCTGTTAGGACAGAAGACACCTGAGCCAGTGCCATAAGATGTCTTTGAACCATCTGTATACCAAATTTCATCTCCTCTCCTTGTCAGATTGGAGGGAAATCTCCAGTTGTCTCTGGACGGGAAGATGATATTGTATTTGGCTCTAAAGCAATATTGCTTTAACATCCAGTCAGAACTCATAGTTAGACAGGGATGTTCTTTTACCTGTGTCTGAATATTTTTAAACAAAGGTAATTCATAGGATGTTTTCCATAAACCCATGAGTTTTAGCCGTCGTGAACACAAAACAGCCTCCAATTCCACTTGTTTGTGTAGTGGTAGAAAATCTAGAAGAATTTCTAGACTCTGTGAGGGAGTAGTTCTCATTGTATTTGTAATTGCAATGGTTGCCATTCTTTGTAAACTAGTGAGTTCTTTTTTCACAGTTTCATTATGGGTTCTATTTCCCCAGGCAATGGCCCCATAAGATATCATTGGAGTAATCACTCTTGTATATATCCAGAGTACCATTTTTGGTGACAAGCCCCAGTTGTTTCCAATAGCATTTCTGCAGGCCCAAAACACTCGTTTGGCTTTGTTGGTGCAGTATTGGAGATGAGGCTTCCATGTCAAGGTTTTGTCAAAGATAACCCCTAAATACCTAACCTCATCTGAATATGCAAGTGGTTTCCCAAAGAATTTTATGGTTTGCATAACGAGTATTCTTTTCCTAGTGAACACTGTTAGGTTGGTCTTGTTGGGGTTAACCGACAATCCTACCTCTTTGCACCATTTTTCTACCTTTTTTAGAGTAGTGTTCATGAGGTCAGTTACAGTATTCTGGAATTTACCTCTTACGACCAGTGTTATGTCATAAGACATAGCTTAGACAATGCAGGCCCAAAAAATTAATCCTGTTTAAGAGTTCGTCAACCACCAGACTCCATAGTAGTGGTGACAACACTCCTCCTTGTGGGCATCCTTTACACTTCTCCACAGTGAGCGAGTCTCCCAGAAGGGAGGCTTGAGCCAATCTGGTTTCAAGCATATTTTTAATCCAGGTACATACGCTTGAATTAACATTTCTTTTGAGAAGGGCATTGTTGATTATATTCGTTGGAACTCTATCAAAAGCCCCCTCAATATCCAGAAAGGTCGCCATGGCTATTTCCTTTCCATTGACTGCCCCATCTAGTACCGTAACAAGGTCGTATAGGGCAGTTTCTGTAGATTTCCCAGGTTGATATGCATGTTGAAATCTTGATAAGGGTTTGGCTTTTAAAACCTCATCTCTGATATACCTGTCAATCAATTTCTCCAGAGTTTTAAGGAGGAAAGATGTCAGGCTAATAGGTCTGAAGGATTTGGCTTCATTGTAGCATGACTTTCCTGGTTTGGGTATAAAGATAACTTTACAGGTTCTCCATGCATGTGGTATATAGCCATATACTATACATGATCTAAAGATTCTGCATAGGTGTGGCATAATAATATCTTTGCCATGTTGGAGTTGAGCTGGTATAATATCGTCAGCCCCAGGTGATTTGAAGGGCTTGAACGAATTAATAGCCCATGTAATTCTGTTTGGAGTAATTATACTCTTTGCCATAGCCCAGTCCTCTTTTTTACTACGTGATAGTGTAAGATTGGGAAGGGCAGGCATGTCACTTGAGTTTGCGACTATGGAGTCAGGAAAGTGTACTCTAAGCATTTCCGCTAGTGTACTTTTGCCATCTTCCGTGTATGTGCCATCATCCTTTCTGATGGAACCCAGTTGGCACTGATTGTCCTTTTTACAGGATTTTGGTCAGTCTAGCTGCACTGGACATATTGTCCGCCTGGCCACAGAAGTCTCTCCACAATTCTTCTTTACTTTTCCTAATGGCCTTATTATAGCTGGTGAGTGCATCTTTATACTTTGACCACTCACCTGTTTTTTTTTGCTCTGTTAAAGAGCTTTCTGCAGGTTTTACGCAATGCACTAAGGTTTTTATTCAACCTAGGAACTCTCCTTGGTATCCCAGTCGTGACAGCTTTACAATTTAACTGGTAGGCTAAGAGGATGGACCATTGAACTGAGTCAACCGCCAGCTCCAGGTCCACCAGTGAAGGAAAATTAAAGCTCTTACCTTCTAGGAGAAGCCGAAGGTCCTCCCGATAGGAATCCCAGTTAGTGTGTCTGGGATTCCGCCTTCCCTGCTGAGTTATAAGTGCAGGGCCTGTAATGGACATTTGGATTAGTTTATGGTCTGATAGTGTAATACATTCAGAAACATGCCAATCCTGTATGCAGTTGACTGCTTTATTATTACAGAAGGTTATGTCAATGACCTCCTTTCTATTGCAAGTAACAAATGTTGGTTTATTACCAGTATTGAGGATATACAGATTATTGCTTAAGAAAAATTCAATTAGATCCTCACCTCTTTTGTTGCAGTTAGTACTGCCCCATATGGTGTGGTGTGCATTAGCTCGCAACCCACAATGACCTTCATCCCAGAATCTGAGCAAAGCTTCTGGCTGAAGTTGTTAGCGGAATTTCATCCTCGTATGGAAGATAAACTGACATAATATAAGTAATATCTCCATTTTCGCTGATTAACTTGATAGCTACATTATCACTATCCAGTGGGTCGGCTATAAGAAGAGCATTAATATTTTTATTTGTAATTATACAAGCTCTTGGTTTTCTACTTGAGCGATCAAAGAATAGGTTCCCACAGTTGCCTAGGCCTAGGATTTTACCCTTGTTGACCCAGGGTTCCTGTATCAAGGCAATATCTATCCTTCCTTCTACCAGTCTTTTATTGACTAAAGCAGTTGCAGACCGGCTATGATGAAGATTAATTTGAGCAACCTTGATGGTTTTGCTCATCTTCTTTTGGGTTTCGGACATGAATTAAAATTAATATAGCTGTTACCCTAATCAGAAGATTCCTTCTCTTTTAGTACTGTGTCCTCCTTAGTGGGGGAGACAGACACAATTGTAATATCCGATCCCGAATCTGAGAAATCGAGATCGCCAAAAACTTTATATAGTGATCCAGAAGAACCACTAATAGGACTAGAAGGAGACAGGGTTTTTTGAACCTCCGCTCCAGTACTTACTGATGGGGTCGTTTCCACTGGATCTTGAACGACCTCCATGGCATCTGTGGCTAGTTTCACTGACGTTACCCGTACGTCCTTCTCCGAAGGTTCCAATGATTCCTCCATTGCGTCATCCGATGCGGGCCTTTCGACCACACCATCAGATTCAACAGGAGGTTTCATTACGGCGGTCTCCAACGCGGGCTGTTGGGCCACATCCCTGGATTCCGCCAGTGGTTTACCCACAGCAGCAGACGGAGGGGACACACGAGCAACATTGGGGTCGCTGATGATCTTTAATAATCCTTTACCGAAGCTCCCCATAAAGATCTCAAAATTTTTCTCCCTGATGTACTTGGAGGATTTGAGGTCCATCTCGATGATCCATCTGATGTATGCGTGATCACCGACAATTTTTCTCTCCCGGATTTTCCACTCAGCAGTGTTGAGGCCTGTATTCAGGCGGGCAATTCGCCTGAGCAGGACCTCCCCATCTGTGGTGAGAATATCCCGGGATTTGAGAGCCATCTTTACGGGTCTCGGTAGGTCCGATGCCTTCTTCACCTGGACCTTTAAATCTTTGCTTACTGCCCTACCATCGTAGTTTTTGATCAGCCAAGCAACAGTGTAGTCATTGGCACAGAGGATCATCAAAGCACCGTTTAGCACACCTGAATTTAAAATCTGGGGGGCCTCCCGGGCGACATCCTCTGTGTCAATGACCTTGTTGATGTCACCTTGTATAATCAGGGCATCATCGGGTGACAATGTACCATCCGGGAAATTATCACGGACGATTGCCATCTTCACTCCGGTAGCAGCTTGGCTATAGGATGGGGACTCAGCCGTCCTCGGCCGTTTAGCCTGTGCACCTGTGGATGGGGAAGGGGTAGTTTCGCTGACCCTACCTCTTTTACCCGCTGGAGTTGTGCTGCGATGTTGAGCAGTATTGTCTCCAGTTTCAGCGTTAAGACGCTGACGAGCCACTTGCCTTCTATGTTTGTTCTTTTGGGAACGCGTCATAGATGACCATTCGGATAGAGAGCTAAGGGAGTCTCCGGTTAGATTTGTCGCGGCCCCCGAGGGACCACTATCGACAGTTGTTTTGGTGCTCGGAACAACTTCGCCACATACCTCAGTGGTTGATTCAGAAGAGCCAGGTCCACTTTGGCTGGGTTTGGGTTGCTCCAAACTTGTTTTGCGGTTTGACCCGCCGTTTTTTTGTTTCTTTTTATTTCCCATAGGATTTAGAGGACTGAGGGTAAATGTAAGTCACCACCTGTATGGACCCTCAATGCCGGCAGAAGGCTAAATACAACGTGATTCGCCACTTCACGATTTGAACCGTTAGAGACAACCTTTAACCCTGGTTGCCATGTGACATTCACATTCTCTTAAGCACGGTATCCACACCTTGGATTTTGGTTGCCGTTCATCTGTCACATCCGTCTTATCTACCTAGGTCTTTCGACCATCAGCAGATCGTCAGGGTAGTAACAGACTATGCCAAGGCAGCTTTTAGGCACCCTCCTCCTTTTTCAACCGGGCTTGGGACCTGCTTAGGCTGAGTTAATGTATCACTAAGTCTAAATGTTTACGGTTTGTTATGGGAATTATAAATGAGTTGAATGTTGTTAGTTTGGATGATTTATTGTTGCAATTTGGTGGTTTGTATCTGGTACCCGTCTAAGAAAAGAGTACCAGATATACAACTATAAGGAGCTAGACACTGGAAAATTCAACCTGTGTAATAAATTTCATTGATTGGTTTGCATTTCCAAAGATCTCTTAACCAGTGATCATCATATTTGTTTCATAGGTAGAATGTTTGCCTAGGATGTGGACGACCAAGTTCAATTTATAATGGCAACCTACATGAATAGAAGTGACAGTGATTGTAACAAAAGGGTCTCACATCGATTGTCAGGCTACCTAGTGGGATTTTTCCGGGTTTTCTGTAATTGAATTTGTAAGTACAAAAGAAGCAATCAATTACAGACAGGGCTAGACTATTTTTTATCTATAAAAAAATCTTAAGTTGCATTTATAGGAGTTTGAATTGTTTAGTGCAATACACTAATTGCTTTGTACTAATTTTTAGCCTTAGAAATAGTATTAATAGTAGCTCAAAAGGGCTAAATATTTTAAAATTTAAACTTTTCAAGCACTGTCAAACAGACTGGAAAAACTAGGTAGTACATCATGGTCCACAGGATATGCAACATCTGCTTTTTACAGAGCATATCAAAACAAGTATTTTGATGTGTTACAAGGAAATTCTCAAAGTGTGTTGCAATGGTCTTATTGTTTTAACTTATTTTTTATAGTTATGAACCTGAACTTTTCCCTGGCCTTATTTATCGAATGGTGAAGCCAAGAATAGTACTTCTTATTTTCGTTTCGGGTAAAGTTGTCCTAACTGGTAAGTTTAATTTTTAAGATTATGTATCTTATATTTCTTTGTGTACTTTGATGTATTTAAATTTGTTTGGTAGGTTTAGTTTTCTGGTTTAGGATGCAAATTAAATTTTTTTGTTTGTAAAGAATGTATTTGGTGCATCTGGGGAATACATAGTACAGTCAAACTCCTTTAATTGCGTATCATGAAGTCTCATTTAACGTGAAATACAAGCAGTTTTCTGTGCAATGAAGTTTTAAACATAACGTTAATTTATTTGTTTAAAACGAAATTGCATAATATGAAATCCAGCTTAAGATTTTTTTTTTCTCTTCAAATCACTTTTTTTTTTTTAGATAGTTATTGAGATGAAATATCAAGGTGTAAAAACATTCCTTTAGTTAAGTAATGTGAAACAGGCAAAATGACCGAGTGATCAAATTTCACAGAAATCGTTGTGAGATTAGTTGATTTCGTCGAGAATTTTGATGGCATCCTTTTATAAATTGTTTTGTGACGTCACATATTTAACAGTAAGTTTAAAAAGTATACTCGGTTGCATGTTAAATCTCATCAATATGAGTTGAAAGCAGCAATCCATATCGTTAGAAACGAAGCAAAATTTTTTAAATAGAGCCTATGCTGTAAATCAATTTGTACATGCAAGGAAAAAAATATGGACTTGCAAAATAAATAACATGAATTAAAAATGGGTTAACACGAGAAATGTCAGTGCCCTCTTTGACTTAGTGTTAATGTGGTTTGCCTGTATTCTAGTTTCAAACCATGGTGCAATATAGTTTCAAATCTGAACTCAAAGGTACACATTTATAATTCCAGAACTAATTCAATGAATTGTGAGGTACAATTGTTTACCAATTGTTATATGGAAACAGACATTCTAAGTATTTTTTTACTATGAAAATGAATTTACAAACACAATATAACAATTAAAACTCTGTTAAAGTTAGACCTAAAGAAAGACTCATTGATTATTTTTTTTATTGCTTGAAAATAGTGTCAAATTGAAAACTCACTATTGAATATTGTTTACATATTACCAGTTCCAACTCGTATTAATCAACTCCACTCAATATGTTTTTGACTTTGAGCTGTCGTTCTATGAATTTTTAGATGAGTTTCAAAACTTCATGTAAATATCAGCAATAAAGTGTTTTCTCAGTATTAAATCCATAGTATTTTATCGAATCTCTCAACAAGTGGTGTCCATAACAGGACCATGGATAGTTTAAAATGAGAGAGAACGCAACTCCTGCGATTATTTACGATGTCATTGAAAGAAGTGGAAACCGTTATGAAGACAGAAGCTGTAAGTAAGAATGAATTGATACCTGTATTCAATATTTTGAAGGACAAAGCTGACGGATTGTTTCAATTAAATGAAAAATTAAAAGTGGTGTGGTTAGAAATGGAAACTTTTAATGAAGATCAATTTTCTAGTGACATTGATTTAACGGAAAAATGTTGTGATTAATAGATTGCTTTGAAAACAACTGTTGAATTAATTTTGTCGCCAACTGAAGGAAATTAATTTTCGGGTGCAATAAATGAAACAAAATGACATTTTTGCCTTCCTAAGTTGGAGTTAAAACATTTTGACGGTGATATCAAGAATTGGCTTGGATTCTGGGGACAGTTCAACAAAATTCTGACGGTGATAGTGTCGATTCAGGCAACAAATTTCAATATCTTCTGCAAGCAAGCAACAAAAATTGGCTCTTCGGCAAGAGATTTGTTAGAAAATTTTCCACCATCCAGTCCAAATTATTATAAAGCTATTGAAAACTGAAGTCACGTTTTGCTAAAGATGAGATGTTAACCCAAATTTATGTTCGTGAACTTTTAAATCTTGTTTTAACTCAAGCTAAGAGTGTGGAAACTTTTACTTTGCATGTTTTTTATGGTAAATTAGAAACTCAACTACGAGCACTTGAGACTTTAGGTGTGACGTCTGACAAGTACGAAGCAATGTTGTTATACCCTTTAGTAGAATCTGCACTACCAGAAGATCTAATCAAGGAGTGGGAACGAACGCATAGTAGAGTTGAAAATAAAGACAAGGCAAATAAATCTCTTAACATTTTGGGATACTTGTTAGAATTTCTTCAATCAGAAGTTATAAGTGATGAGAGGCTACACCTTGCTCGATCAAGTTTCAGAAAAGCTCAAGAATTTCAAAGGTTTAAATTGAAAGATAAAATTCCTGCTGCTGCTTGCATTGTATCTAGTGAATGGAATAAGTTAGAGAAAAATGACAAGCAATGCTTATTCTGTAATAAGTCTTTTCATAGTGTGTTAGAATGCTTTAAGGCGGTTGACATGTCGCAGGAGGAGAAAAAAGCACTAAAAAAGAAGGGTGCATGTTTTGTCTGTTTGAAACCAGTAGATCACGAATTATTGGGCCATGGACTTTTCGGGGGCCGCAAAACTAAACAGGAATTCCACAATGTCTATAATATTACATTGCAAAGCTTGTGTTCGAATTTTAAGCGTGATATTTCCGTTTTGGATGAAAAGAAAATTTGTGGTGCTATTCCACGGGTGCAGGATCCTAATATTTATCCTGTTTTGAAAAGAAAAAATAGCATTTTAAGTGATACAGGTGAAGATGTACCTGAAGTAGGCTTATTAATAGGAGCAGATTACCTTGGTGCGTTATGAAGGGAATAATTGAGCCTTTCGACAAGAATCTAGTAGCTATTAAAACAAAACTTGGATGGGCACTTCAAAGTAAACAAACACGCTATTTTAAATCTTTGGAGAGTATCTCTTATGCTACCAATTTGGATTTGACGGAATTATGGAACCTAGATGTTCTCGGAATAAGAGTTCCGGTAGAAGTCGAGTCAAGACAGATAACTGATGAAAAAATGGTAGAAGAGGTACACAAGAGAGTTATACCGATTCTGGGTCCCACTTGGGATACCAAATGCGAAATTTTTTTTGCAACGGTATTGTTGAAATTCCCAAAGAAAAGATAACTAAAAGGATTGTGTTGTCTACTGCCCATAGGTTATTTGATCCTATTGGGGTGACATGCCTCATCTCATTGATTCCTAAAGTATTACTTCAAACTATTTGGAAAAGGAAAAGGCATAAACTGGGTGTTAGGAATCATAAATGAAGTCCTCCCTGGTGCAGATGGACACTCATGAGTCACCAAACTGAGAACAGCTGACGGAGAGATATTGAGACCTTTTCAGAGACTATATTCTTTGGAAATCAGCAGTTCTGAAAGATTAAGGCCAAAGGGATGAAAGAGCAAATCCTTTTCATCTTCTAATGGTCCAGAACCCAGTGAAGATGATGATGCTTCAACACAAGTAGTCCCAGGTGTTGTCACAAGAACTGGTTGACGGGTTAAAATTCCCAATAGATTTGATTTATGATATTTGTTGCAATTTCCAGAGACCTTTTTAATTGCAAGGTGGGAGTATGTTTACATATTACCAGTTCCAACTCGTATTACTCAACTCCACTCGATATGTTTTTGACTTAGCGCTGTCTTTCTATGAATTTTTAGACAGGTTTCGAAACTTCATGTAAATATCAGCAATAATGTTTTCTCAATATTAATTCCATAGTATTTTATCCAATTTTTCAACAAATATATTGTGACCTGTAACACAATCCTTACAATTTTCTGTACATTTCCAGGAAGGTAAAAAATCAAGATATTAACATACTTGCTTAGTAGGATTAATAGAGCAAGGTCATTAAAGCATTACTATGACTTACCTTTAAAATTAATAAATTACAATGAGAATTTTACAGGGATCACCACCATGCTCCTATCTCGTAGACCCTAATTTTTCATTTTTTGAACCACACCTTCAAAATGCATATATTTTTTAGCGGTATGGCAACCATAACAAAAGCTCTTTAATGAAGTTTGGAAGGAAGATAACTGTATTACTCTTAAAAAGGTTTTCATAAGCTTGCTTATAAAACTTTAAAAATAATAAAAAAAAGAAATGGTTTTTTTTTTTCTTCAAACATTTTTCAAGCACTTTTATTACTGTTGTTATTGCTCTTGAAATTTTTCACATGTTTAAAAAATATATTGATTAACAAGGTTGTCCTAAAACGAACCATTTGGTCTAAGGTTGGCACCCTTCTTAGACGATTCCTTTTAACAGGAATATTAAGTGATTTTTCCTGATTGGCATAGGTTGTGTAAAATTGCATTAAAAAATATGTAGAAACAGTAATAGTAATTTTTGTGATAGTAATTAATCTGACAATGAACCATTCTTTATTTTTAATCAAAATACTTTTAGCTCTGAACTATTTATTGAATTTATTGTTTTGTAATTAATTTAACAGAAACTCCATTTACTATTACTTATTATTAAATTGTTAAAGATTTTTTTTTTTTAGTGTTAGGTAAAGTATCTAATTAAAAACTGTAAGCATAATGTTCGATGATATGGTAAACAATAATTAATTTTGTGTTTCGTTACAGGTGCTAAAGTTCGTTCAGAAATTTATGAAGCATTCGAAAATATTTATCCCATTTTGAAAGGTTTTAAAAAGACTTGAGGCTTTTTATAAGGGCATATCATTTGTATATATATCTCAAACTCAGTCATATTTGTAAATAAGCATTTTGTTTCGTTTTTCAATGTTTTTACCCTCTACTAAAAAGAGATGATATTTCCCCTTTCCATTCCCTTCCAAAACCAAATTGTAATTTCTAATTGCAATAGAAATGCATATTTTGGTAGATGATGCTTTTGCAAGATTAATCTTCTAATTAGAACTATAAGGTTAAAAACCCTGCATTGTATCGACATAAAAGTTGCAGAACTTTTTTTTTAGTAACTAATTTGGTTTATCTTTTTTAATGTGGCTGTTTTATCCAAACTAATAAAAAATTTAGGACTCTTAAAAAACAGGTCAGAAAAATTAAATCATCATTCTTAGTGGTTTGGAAATTGCAGTGCAAATTGAGATTTCAAGTGTTTGTAAATTTTCTGCTGCCAATTGCTTTTTTCTGATTTGTGAAGATACCTTTTAGAGCTAATTAACTGTTATGAAAATAAGATTGAAAATAAGATTAACAAACTGCATTTCCATTGCAATTTGAAGTCAGTAAATTGATTAACTGTTGAATATAATAGTTTATATTGTACAGTTCAAATTCTAATTTCATGGTTGTTGATCATTTAAGTAATTAACGTATTTAAATTATTCAGTATATGTAATCATGTTTTAATTTTAGTATAGTTGGTAATATGTGTTAATATCACATAAATTTTGTATTGCTAGGAATTCACTATATTTTAATGTATTATGTACAATAATTGAAAATAGCTTGTTTAAAATTATTGAAAATAGCTTGTTTAAAATTATTGAAAATAGCATGTTTAAAATTATTGAAAATAGCTTGTTTAAAATTATTGAAAATAGCTTGTTTAAAATTATTGAAAATAGCTTGTTTAAAATTATTGAAATAGCCGTTTTTTTAAAATCATTACTTGTATCTATATTCCATTTATGAAAATTTAAGAAACTGTTTCTATGATATTTTAGTATCATCACAGGTTCTTCTTACTTGTTTAATAGTAGCCTGCAAGAGTTATTGCCATGGATAATTCAGAAATGTTTTATTATATTACTCAATTACTAAATCGTCAGCTGCCATTTGTAAAGTACTATATCTATTTTATCTTATTCAAAAGTTTGCTTACATTAATTCATCTGAAGTTTCAATTTTTTTAATTTTATTGTTAATATTATAACTCAAAAGTAATTTGCTTATCACAACACTTTGAAATTTCTGCATTTCTTCTTAAATCAATTTGTAATTATTTCCGGTAACAGTGGATCCAGTAATATTGGATATTTACTATATTAAATTAAATCGGCAAGTACATATAGGAAATAATTTCAGTGCTTTCTCCTTGGAATGTTTTTCTTTCTTTCAATCAACTATTTGAATCAAAGCTTGGTTTGTTGCTATTTTTAAAAAAAATCTATGCATATTTCTTTCATAATATTTTCCAATGAAAGTGAATAGTTAATTTTTATTTGCTCTCATAACTCTGAGATATATTCAAATTTGAGATCATTGTTTACATTTTTACTTTGTCACTGCATTTGAGAAAGTGCCAAAAGGGGGAAATAACATTTGCTGCATATTATTGTTGATTTGATTTCATTAATATATGATGTAAATAAGCTTGTTAATAAATTATCCCTTTATATATAGTTGGTTGCTTAATTTTACTTCATAAATGTTTATTAGCCATGAAATTGAATTATAGTTTTATTTAATGTATTTTAAAAACTAAAACACAGCTAAAATGTGTTAATACAAAATATAGCATGTATGGATAAATGACAAGGTATTGGTCATTAGCTAAATCTCTGATTTTTAATTCACTGACGGTCATGCTTACATATTTGCATCATTTGATCCCCAGTGTTTCCAACAATACATAACATTTTTAAATTTATAAATAAAATTTAAAATAAAATATTTTTATTAGAATGTAGTTTAAACCTATCTAAATCAAAATAAATAAAAAATTAAAAAATATTCTATATTTGAATTAGAAATATAATTTAAAAATTATTGCAGGGAAAACAACTGTAGAATTTAACCCATTCTCTGAACCACCAGAAGGTTAAGTTAAAATAATGTGCTTTTTAAAATTAATTATTAAAATTCAAATTTAGTGTTTTTGTTACAATTTATTTCTAAAATCCATGTTACAGTTTTATTGTGAGCAACTCTTTATGCAAAAACATCAACTACTTATCAAAACCTGGTTAATTAATTGCTAGTAATTCTTTAAAATATTCATCAGATTTTAGTGTTGTTTGCTCTTTTTGTGCAAAATTTCAATATTTCCTGAGATAGATACAAATCTATAATAAAATTTTATGAGGGTGGGAGTTACAAGTCCAATGAACATTGAATCTGCTCTTGTCCTTATACTGTTAAAAGTTCTTGTGTAAGGATCACTTTTGTTGCTGCTTCCAGTTCTGCAATAGCTCAAATCGGCGGCTATGCGAGGGTCATTTTGTCGAGGCTTCTCTCTCCGCTAATGTGATAGCTGCTATTGCAGATATTTATGTTGTGTTGTCATTTTTATAGATGCTACCTGTAATATAATATCCGCCACAGTTTTGGTGGCTTTTGTTGATGATGTGATACCCTCTATGTTGGTTTTTTGTGCTGGTATGACAATCAATTTTGCCATTTAGTTTGAAGAATGGCAAAAATTTTAATATTTTTTATATTTTAGGAAGTTAGTCTCAACTGTCAATTTTTTTAGTATAAGCTTTGTTTAAAATTTAATTTTGGTTACAATCGCATTTAAAATTGTTTATTTTAATTGTAACTAAATTCATTTATAGGTTGAAGCAATTGGTTTCCTAGAAGTTCTTTGATGTAGTTTTAAAAAAATTAAAAAACTGGTAATGTAGCTGTTTCTTTTTTTGATGAATATATTTTTTATGTGTAGTTTTTTGCTAATTTGCATCGCTTCTGTGTAAAGTTTTTTTTTCCTATTTGGTCAACATTTATTAGAATGTCTCCTTCTAATCTAATTTGATCCAAATGCAGTATTCAATGGTTTACATAGTCTTTATAGTAAAAGTATAGGTGACGGGATATATCGGGGATAGCCCAAATGCTTTCCTTGAACTTCTTGAACTACAATTCTTTTTACTCAGTATCAGGAAGAATAAAATCTGATTTTTGGTATCAGGTGGATTTGCATTCTAATTTGTACATATTGTTAATATTTTGTGGAGGTAAGGTTTCATTTGATGAGAAGACTTTTCATTGAATAAAAGGCCAAATATTTATTTATGTATTCACACATTTTGATAAAATTAATAATGTGAAGAAGATAAAATTGAATATTGAAAGCCCTTCTCTTCTGTTAGTTATTATTATATTCTGTTAGTTATTATTCTTATTAATAATTACCTTATAGTTTTGTAAAAAAGACGTACTAAAATAATTCATAATTTTATTACAAACCCTGTACACATAATACAAATTAACAATCACATAAAAGTATTTTAATCAAATTATAACATTCAACTCAAACTGAACCCCGGATCAACCTGACACAGGTTCATTTCAAACATCCATTGTAAATAAATTTTTTTATAAAAAAATTGTAACAAAAGAGAAAAGTTGCAACAATCTGGGGATTGAGTGTTTCAACTGTCTCCGAAGCATAATCTCTTGGCATTTCTAAGCCAACAATTTAAATTTACTTTCTAGAAAAATTCACAAATAAGCTATTTACAAAGCCAATTTTAGTTAAAGCATGATAAAAGCATAATTATATACATAGGGAGCATTTTTATAACTTACAATTTCAATATGTAAAGAAGCATGAACTATTCTAATGGCTAAGGGAAATAAGATTTTCCGATTCCAATGTAGTTATATTAATCTTATATTAAATTTAAGTTTTTTTGTGCAAATTTAATTCAATTGGTGTTTATTAATAAATTTTCTACAAAACAAAAATATATAAAATTGTCATGAAGTAACATATCCTATAATATCCAAGTAATTGTTGAAATATACACATAGCATTTATACATTTAAAATTCTCTTTCAAATGTAATACATGATTATCCTTAAAACCTTCATATATTTCTAAAATGGCATCTTGCATGTTTTTCTTTTGAAAAGAGCCACAGCTCCTGTTTATGAAATTATGTACAGCACATATACAGGCTCTAAGTAGCAGAGCACTTTTTTTTTTTGCATGTATACATACTACTTTGCAGTATATATAGTAGTGCAGTTGTATATATACTACTTGTGCAAAGCAATGTAGTGTCATGGATGCCAAATGCAACTGTCAGTGGCGACACTGAGATTTTGCACACTTCCATGCCAAAATTGACAAATGCTTTTAATCCATTTGAAAGTTTTTTTTTTTCAAGCCAAAGTTGAGCTCTCGCTAATTTTTTTCTTCCGCCATCAAGTTGCATGTTCTTCAATTCTATTCTCATTTTGTTGAATGGCTTGAAGCTTCTCGGTTGTTGTGGTGCCACTGTTGTTGTTTCTGCTGTCGATTTCTTCCGGGTCGAATATTAGTTCAAGGCCACTGTCCTTCATCTTTTCATTATATAATTTACTGAAATCCATGTTCTGCTCTTCAGTGAAGTAATTTTTCCAGTCTCCTATTATACCTAAAATATTAGCAAAATATATGAAGAATTGTTGAAAACTCATTAAAATCATAAATCTACAAATTAAAAAATAATTATAATTTAAAACTTATTGTCTTGCCGGATTAATTTCTATAAAATAACAAAATTGCATAATATAATAAGTTAAAAATTGGTTTTAGATCTTGCATAATATAATTTTAAAATATAAATACTAAAATAAAACCATTATCTCCTCAGTAATTCTATTTGGCAAAAAAAGCAGGTTGTTAAAACCTGCTAATTTAAATTTTCTAATTGAATTTACATATGCATTCTAGTTTGTAAACACTTATTTTGAGCTTGGTTTGGTTTTTCCTTAATGCCATTGTGACTAAATATAGAACAAGGGCTGAATATTTTAAGATCATATTTTTTAATTGACATTTATGTGTGCAGGAAAAATAACTGCTCATAATGTGATATTCCGTGTATTAGTATATTGAATTGGTGAGGTTAGTACAGTTGGTGGACAAAATATTATATTGTTATACAAATTGGAAAATCAACGACAGACTCAAGACCCAGCACATATTAAATAATGTAGTTCGTTCTGGCTTTATTAACGTAGCATAGAATCTGCTATCTGGATTTGGTGACATCTATTAGCAGAGATTTATGAGGAGTATTCTGTATAATAACTTGCAGATAAAAACCACAGCGTCCGACTTCAAAAGACAAAATACTTTTAGTTGAAGCTACCCTTGCTACGAGCATCAGTTCAGATAATATCAGAACTTGTGGGATGGAAAGGAGCTCTGTGTCAAATGTTATGACAGCCTTCTCAAAACGTAGTAAAACTATTGGCAAACGCCATAATCTGAACAAAAAAAAGTTGACGAAAGTCAAAGCTCACTAATCCACGTAGTTGGTTATTGAGACGGATAGTGTTATACATTTTGTTTAAATTAATACAACCCTGTTTAACTTTTTTCAAAAGAAATTGCGTTCATATTATTTTGTAACATCTGTACAAAGTGGCCATGAGTAAACTGCGTCTGTTTAGGAGTCTAAAGTCTGATATAATGAACATATATTCATCATTAAGTTTAGTGCATTCAGATCGTTAATAATCGGTATCCAAAAATGAAAAAAAAAAAAATCCTAATCACAGTTTGGTCAAAAGAAATAGGAATTTATGGATTTATATGAAACTGTTTGTATAGGTTTACAATGGAAAGTTGTAAATGAAGTTTCGGACGAAAGAAATGCATCACTACATCATTCATCCGATCGCCATGAAACTTTGGGAAATTGTTGATTACACACCCGCGAAGGTTTCTGGCATTAAAATTTGGAGTGCAAGATGGGTTAAACTTTCCAAATTAGGGAAATTGGAATGTCCCACTTCCAATGTAGTCACAACTCTGAATTATTGGTTCTAATATAAAAAAAAGACAAACATAGAAAAAGTAAGCTATTCCAATCTCGATTAACCATCTTTAAGGGGTCAAACGTTCCAAATTAGGGATATTCGAATGTCCAGCTTACAATGTAGTCATAACTCTGAAAATTGGTACAAAAGTCAACAAGGGCAAGTATAGAAAAAGTTAATTATTCCGATGTCGATTAACCAGTTTTAAAGGGTTTAAACGGGGTCAAATGTGGAATTTTCAAATGTCTCACTTGCAATATAGTCACAACTCTAATATTATGAACAAATGTCAATAAGGACAAGAATAGAAAATTAAGCTATTGCGATCAAAATTAATTAATATTAAAGGATCGAAAAGGGGTCAAAACAATCCAAACGTGTAATATTCCAGTTTCAATATAGTCATAACTTTGAAATTTGATACCAAGAGAAAGCATAGATAAAGCAAACAATTCCGATCTTGATTAACTCATTTTAAAGGGTCGAAAAGAGATCGAAACTTTCGATACGAGGAATAGCGCAATATTCCATATTCAAAGAAGTCGCAGTTCTGCAATTTGATACACCCGCCGATAAACTAAGCTATTCCAATATCATTTAACTAATTTTAAAGAGTCAAAAGGGATCTAAACGTTAAAACAAGTTCTACTTCCAATGTAGTCACATTTTTGTAATTTGGTACAATATCAGCAAAGCGAAGCATAGAAAAAGTAAGCTCTTTCGATACCGATTAATTAATTTTAAAGAGTCGAAATGGGATCAAAATGGTTCATATGTTAAGAATATCCTTATACCTTACTTCCTATTGTCAGAATTATAAAATTTGGAGCAAAAGTTCGATTTTCAGAAGTAGAAACGGGATCGAATACCCAAGATGAGGAATGCTTGAATGCCTTTTGATTGTTAAAATGCACATGGTAAAATTTAATAGCGAAGCACGGGTATTCAGCTAGTATTATATGAAACAGAAATATTACTAATAGATTCATCATAATTTTAGAATTATAATTTGTTTACAAATAGGAAAAAGAGCCAAAATGTTCCTTGTTTACAGCAGAGAATTGCCCAATAACATTTTTGATTTTTGTTTTTAAAGCGTCCTTTTCATAACTTCGAACTATTTTTTTAAAAAAATGTTTTTAAATTTGGATTTTTAGAGATCTGTTCTCCCATAGTAATTCTTATAAGAAGTTATTTGAAGATCTGTTAATATCAAGCTCTAAACTGTTTTAAAACAGCGTTAGTTTAATAATGGCCAAGACCATCTTGTAAATATAGAGACTGAAAGATTTAATTTTAAAGGTTTTGCGAATGCATTTCATTACGATATCTAAGGACCCTTAAAATTACGTTACTCTCCATTTTTTTTTTTTTTTCAATCGCCTCTGGAAATGTCTCCTCAATGGAGTATTTGACCATTGCAAAATCATAATGGGCCATTGTTGTCTGTATGATCATGGCTTTATGCAAATGAATAATAAACTATTGATCGATCTTCAATAAGAAGCCTCACCTTTCCTCATGAACTTGGACTGTGACATGTCAAAGAGGTCCGATATGGGCAGCACCTCTCTGTTGACCATGTTGTTAGACTTCATCTGCTCGAAGGTGCAGTGACTGGAGATGGCAGAGATTGCATCGCCTGACAGGGGACGTCCTAAGAAGGAGGCAATGCGAGATACCTGACCCGGCAGATCCTGAAAAGTGATGCGACGTTAATCCATTGAAAGTCTTACTTTAAAAATACTTCATAGAAAGATATTTTCTTTCATAACTTATTTAGATACTTAAATGAGAGAGAACCTTCGGATTTTCCGAAAAACACATATTTGATGTTCATAGAAAGAAGAAGTCATTTTTTTAGTGTTGCTATAACCATTGCCCTCTTGCTCTCATTCTTCAAATAACCAAATAATTATAACTTGACAATAATGCGATATGGTACCCATCGTTATGTTAATTACAAGACATTTTATCTTTGATCAAAAGCGTTTCCACTGTGGAGCATCGAAACGAAAACCAATAAATCACATTTTTAAGATTTGTTTTGTTATCGATTGATTAGTTTTTGCATATGTAAGTCAAACTATACAAACCTGTACAAAAACTGTTAAATTCGCCTTTAAAAACATACCCGATTTAATTATGCTCCGATAAATCCACTCAATGAAGCTAAAGAAAAAAAGTTTTTATTAAAAAAACTGATAAATCCCAATGAATTTTCTTGCAGTAATAAACCAATATTTACGAAAAAAATGTATTTCCATTTGTTGCAACACGGTTAATACCATTTTATTGGAACTAAGTCTAGAAAGCATGCCTAGGACATTGTAGTATATCAGTGTTCAGAAATATCTTAAAAATTAGATGGAAGGAGTGAACTAAAGCGAAATGAGAAGAAGAATCGCAAAGCAATTCTCCTTCCAATACCAATTCAAAAATTGCAAGTCTGGTCTTCCTGAATCTAGTCTGATTTCTTTGATAAGTCAGCAGTTTTATTTTATATGTGGGGGAAATATGGATTTTCAGTCATAAGGAGTAAGAAAATTACAAAACTCACCATCTTAAGGTCCTCGAAAGAGACGAAAAGCATCCTATCGGGATGTTCTTGGCAGAACCTCCAATAGGGAAGAACATGATCGAACCATGAGCCATATACCACTGTAATAAAAATCCACACACTGGTATTAAATTGCTGGAACTATGAATTTGATCTTTTTCATTATACAGTTATAAGCCATTAAAAATAATAAAATTAGTTAAAACTTTGCTATTCTCCTTTTTTGGAACCAGACAATTGAAAAGAAATGAATATATTTAATTTAAAAAGGGATATTGCTTTATGTATTCATTGTTTTAGAAATATCTCTTAATACTTACAGTATCCCTTCATGAAAAGGTATAAAAAGTCTTCCCAAGTTCCTTTGTAGTTTCCAAGGAAAGTGCTCATCCTATGATGATGATAGTATGAAACTGCATTGTCTTTTGGATTCCTAACTACGTAGATGATCTGAAAGACATAAATTCATTAATTCCAGTTTGTAGCAAAAATCGATTATATGATTATTATTGAATATTTACTTTGTTTTTCACACACGTTTAAAATAAGTCCATTCAGCTTTATATTTCACCCCACGAGTGAATACCTGTTTCAGTAGCCAAAGTTCAAATTTTGTCCCATATAATTTACTATTTTGTGCTTTAATGTAACCATACTATAAGAGACAACCGGATACAAATTGTATCTTGATGTTTGAGGATAGTAATTTGTGTAGGTTCGTAAGACAATATCTTTCTTAACTCGCAATTTACAAGAACGGGTATAAGTCTCCAATACATTAGCAGAAATGTTTTATTTTACTTTTAATGATGTCTAAATTATTTATGTCCCACATACTTTTGGTACTAGTGATGCTCAATGGAATAACCTTAACTGTAAATTCCACCTCTTTTATTTTACTTTCAAAACAGCTTTTATGCTCCAAATGCGTTTTACACACTATATGAGGTTATAGTAAAGGGTCGATTTCTACCACTGGAGACGTTATTTGATGGTGTCTATGCAAAAATATTGTTGTACAACTCATTTGCATCCACGTAAACTTCGCCGCGGAATACTTTGAATTTCATTGATTACAAAAATGAAGCTCAGCTGTAAATTGAAGACCCGTTTTTTCAATTTAAGGCAGAAATACAGGACCAGAAGGAAACAATATTGGACTATTTATGATTTTATTTGAGATGACCCACATAGGCAACTGGGTATGACAAGAATCTTTCAAAGCTGTTAATAAAGTACATTTTTAGGATCTTCACTACACTAATGCATTTGAAAGCTGATGCAAAGACTTCGTTCATGCTTTGTCCTCTCGTCCGAAATCCCCAGGTGTACAGACATGTGTGATATGTTAAATGAACTGTCTCATCGAGACGATGTTCCATGTCAAAATTCAGCCAGTTGCTACAATCAGAAGTTTTAGAAATAACGGTCGAAAATCTATTTTCTTCTCGTCGTTAAGCTTCATGGGCGCTGACAGGATTATTTTCAGGAGTGTGCAAATTACATTCAAGATGGTCTAAAGTGGCAAAAGTTACAGATTAAACCTTAATTTTTCAAAACTGATCATTGGATTTCCTATTAAAATGTTTATTAATAGTTATGCATTCATTTCAGGATCAAATAAGTTGGTTGGTTGTTTTCATATTATCTGGCGCCGTCAGCAACACGAGGGCTATAATGCACCGAAACATTCATCATTAGACAAACCAACATACATTTACAAACACACATGCCTAATACGGGACTCGAACCCGCAACCTCGCGGTCTAGAAGCTAGCACGCTAACCACTATACCGTTTGGTCGGCCAGGATCAAATAAGTAAATCAAAAACTCAATTATACTCCATTTTTCTGCGAATTATAATAATTTCCTTCACATATTTAATTTTCAAAATCCAGGTGGGTGCAAGTGCACTTCCTTGGCTCTACCTGGGAGCGTCCATGTTAAGCTTTAACTACTAATGCTTCAAACCTGTGTCATATGTAAGTTTGAAGGCCTCTGTATGGTTATTAAGATTGCATAAAATTCAAACGGTCGGGCTTTACAGTTCAACCATAAAAGTACTTCCAAATTGTATAAGAAGTTCCCATTTTTGGTTCAAATTGAGGTATCGGAATAGAATTTGGATATTCGGTGACTGGTTTTCTTGCCAATTTTATCGCCAAACTCATAAACTGGCGATATTTTTGTTTATAAAAAAATTCTCAATTTCCCAAGGTTTTATTATTAGTATACGATGTCAACTTTAACAAGGGGATATTCAGCCATTTAATGTCACCAATTTGTACAATACTTGGTATCGGTCCCTGATGTACCGCAATTGAAAGTTTTTAACGACACAGAATGTAGGAATACTTGTGAAATTTAAACGTTCTACCTTAAATCCCTCTGAACAGCGCATCACTCTTCTTACTTATCAATAATAGTAAGTAACGATTAGTATTTGTTGTTTGGTATTTTTTCCAACACATCGTGTTTAATCAAACGTATCTGATCATTAAAGACCGATATCGGCAAATTAATTCAGTGGATTCCTCAAAATTTCAATTACACGTGCTAATTAAACATATTGTTTAGAAATTCTCGATTTCCGTCTAACATTGATTTTTCGCGAAATATCCCTTCTGAAACTAAAATCTAGCATTCATAATTAATTACCGTAAACAAATTCCAATTCCCCACTGTTCACAAACATAGCTATTGTGTCTAATCTGTGCCCAGAAATATGATTCGCCTTGCCATTGTGTTTCGTTTCATCAGAAGATGTCGGGCAAGAAGGTTAATTGTGGATTATTTATGGAGGGAATATTCTATCGATCAAATACTCCCAAGCTATAAGAAAAAGTTTTTTAATCGGCAGATGTTTCTGCTTTGTCGAAGAGACCGGATTGTCCTCACTATCGTTGAATTACGTTGCCAAGGCAACTGATGTTTCCGGAAAACACTGGGAGATATGTCCGAAATGCCAATTTTATGGATGACAGTTTCTGATGAAAGACATACGCGAAGAAGCAAAGAAGAAAGACGTGGTCAAACTGATTGAATAGCTTTTTATACAAACATTTCTTGTGGGCAATTTTGTTAGGTGTTAAATATGGGGAGGGGGGGGGGGGGGGGAAATGAAAGAAGAAAAAAAACTTGATTATTCGCTCAAATAGTACAGTTTGCAACAAAGGTGATCACTGGCAAAGGATTTATATGGATCACAAACTAAATATAAATTATGCATTTGCTATACATTTTCTCATGATGTTTCGTTTGTTATTGCAGTGTAGTTCGCTTCAAAGGAGATAAATTGACGGAAAATTGTCCATAATGTTATTTTACCTGTTTTTCTTGTAGGTTTATTTTCCTTTTAAATTGCAGTTAGTTCTTTATTGGATGGGTCAAATAAGGCCACACTTATCAATAATCACACATAATTTTTTTCTCAAAATATTATATTTTCATTAATTTTTTCCCCATCTATTTATAAAAAAACACACACTTTCGTGTCTGTCAGTGAGGAAATAGTCTTGGGTATAAATTATCTCTACAGAGATCAATATTTATTTTGCGTACTTATATTCTGGAAATATTATGAAGCGTATAGAAAAGGGAATTTTATTGGTAAATATGTAGAAACATACGCAAAAGTATTTTAATGAAGCCAAATTGCTTAAGGTAATAACATTGAATTAAAAAAATAAAATTTAAAACCATTTTATTTGAATTATTCGTTCATGTATCAGTATACATATATTTACAGATACCAATACTTTTAAATTTCGTGACATTTCACGTGCTCTTCTGCATCAAAAAGCTCATATTTGTTTTCTTTCTACACGCATAAGCTGTCGAAATTCGTTCTCATTTCGTTATAGAATACTTTTTTGTTAGGGTACCTTCCAATTCTATTAAAAATTCATTTTTAGTACAGATTAAAAAAAAAAAAAAAAATTAAAATTAAAAGTATGATATGACTATTTTTTTTTAAAAATAAATGTTACTGACAGTGACTCAATCCTTTTCCAACTAATCAGTTGTAAGTAGTAAGGCTCCAGTTGAAAAATGATGAATATAACAGAAACACTTTAATTTAACATTTACGATTACGAGGGGTGGAACATCTACACAACTTTCATTAAATTCATATTTAAATTTTACGTGGAATAGTGTTATTACCATTTTCATTCATTTGAAAAAATTGCTAGTTTGGCGATATTTTTGGAAATAATTCTTACATGGGCAAAAAAAAAAAAAAAAAAGTGAATTTGGTGATATAATTTTTTTTATGACTTTTTAATATGAAAGGTAATGTTGTGTAAGTTGGAGAGAGATTAATCCTAGGAATTAAAATTATAACATTGTGATTACATGCTGAAATTATTTTTGTTCCTATCAAATTTCGTCCAGGCTCTTCCACATTCAACGTAAAATGTATGCGATGCTGTCTTACAGTGATACAGAGTCAGTCAGTGATGAGCGTAACACTCTTTTAGTAATTTCCGTCGAGTTGGTGAGCTTTCTATACCAATACCCCACAGGAGCACACTTTGGTAAAGAAAATGTTTGTAAAGTTGTGATGCGGTCTAGTAATTATTTTAAGCACCCAGTACATCTGGGTATTGGTCGATAAACGCTTGGAAATTTTGTGTCAAAACAAGCAACTAATACTCCTGAAGAATAAAATCTTAAGAGTCAAGCGTGTCCCGAACTTTTTGGTTCCTTCTATCGCAGTATAGGATTCTGCTACTTAAGACAAATGGTCAAAAAGTTGCAACTTAGAAAAAAGTTGTAAAAGTTTTTGTTATACGTATTATTTATTTAAAATCATTTTTCATTTCTTCAAAACAAATAGTTATTTATGCAACTAGTGAGGAAATTAATACTTTTTCAAACGAGGTAAAACACTTATTTGAAGAGTACGATAGCACGAGCCAAATAATTTACCGAGTTTGAAAAAGCATTTTCCTACGTGTTGCATACAATATTTTTTATAGTCACGTGCAAAAAATTTGTTTACTACTTATATTTATTTGTTTTTTGTTTTGTTTTTTGGAACTACAGACTGTCTATTTCTGCCACTTATAAAGTGCTTAACACAGCCAAATACATCTCGTAATTTTGAGCATCTAGAAGAATACGAGATCGAAATCTTCTAGTGTAAACCCCTCTCTCCTACCCCATCACACCAACGAGAGGACATTGAGGCCACGACAGATTTAATGTGCACCAGCCCCCATTGGGTACACACCGATATTTGGCGGACAGAGGCCCGAACCCACAACCCTTCGGTTACGAGCTCGATACTCTACCGCAAGGCTATCGGGGCCCACTTATATTTATTAAATTCCAGTCAATATATTTCTTTTAAAAATACGTCATTTCAATGCCAAAACTATATAATATTTGAGCAAGAGGTGTGCAAGAAAGTATTTTTTATAGTACGAGAAAGTTACTTTTCCACACTTCTTGCGAAAAAGTGCTTCTTTCGCATTGATTTTTGATTCAAACTGATTGAAAAAAGTTTAATTTTTTGCACGTTGTTATAAAAACTTACATTTGATTCAAAATACAGTGATTAAAAGTTATATTTTAGAATAAAAAGTTTTTTTTTTTCATAAACAAAAGACGGATTCTTACAAAACATGTTATAAAATAACGTATGTATCGATACCACTATTAAAACCTAATTGAAAGACCTTAATTGAACTACCTTAAGCTCCGATGTCCAAAAATAGCGAAGACTGAGCCCATAAAGAATTAAATATGAATTCTACGCTTTTTAAGGCCTCATCAGGGAATTATAGTGGCGGCACAGATCAATATAACTAATCCAAATTTGGTACTTCCATGCTGGGAAGCTGGAATCGATACAATAATTGTCGATCGATTATATGCAATTAAATTGGATCATTAACATCAAAGTGGGAGTCTGGTTTTATTGGTAGCTTTTTATAGGCTTAATTCTCCAATATCAAAAGATTGAGTTGTAAGTAGGTTTTGTCTGTTAGGAAAATATCTTTAACTATTACACATTTATTTTGCTTGTATGAATATTTGATCTAAACTAGTTTGTTCTGTTAACGTTAGAAACTGTTCTAGAGACTATTCTATTGGAACAGGATAAATGATTTTTTTTTTAACCATAAATATAAGAAGAAAAGATAACTTAGCGATGGCATTGAATCATGAATATAGAATATATATTCTTACATAGTTTTTCATGTTCTAATTTTAAGGGAGCATTGAACACGTCTTTTAGAATAAATTTGGTTACTTATCAAATGAAAGATAAATTAAATTACTTTTTTATTTCGAGTAAAACTGGTTTGTTATACTTCTTACTGTTCAGAATATCTAAATAAATGTATTTTTAACGATACAATCTGTATTTTTAATCACTGAAAAATAAGCCAATAATTTAAGTAATATTTTCTTATTTGGCCCATTCAATCTATAACTTTCAGTGTTTAAGATTACATATTACATGGGTATTACAGCCAGTGTTGATAAAGGCGTTAGTTTCAATTCATACGAACAAATGGTTCTACTACAAAAAGTAAGCTAAAAAGTTATGGCTGCGCACTGAGTGCAGATTTGTTTATTAGCCTTTATTATGGCCGATGTTATCTGTGTTTGCTTAGCTTTCAAGGCGGTCGTGGTTATTTGATCTGGTAAGTGTATCCACTTTTTTGTGTGTGAAGTTATGTAATGTCATGAATGATTCTATGTCTTATTATGCTTTTCAAAGATATGCGATTGAACAAAAGCAAAATTGACAAAGAATGCACCAATTTAAAGGCTAAACCTCCCCTTCTGACGGTATATTTACAATTGCACTTAGTGTTATTTGTTTGAAAATCGAATAATCAAGAATAATAAGATAGAAAATCAAAAATAGTAAAATAAAATAATAACAACAACAACAATAATAATAATAATAATAATGTAGGGAAGTTGTGATAGTACACAGCAGATGGCAGTACTATTGAAAAAGAAAATCTAATTTAAGCATATTCTGGAAATTTAAGGAATCTTATACCTCAGTATAACTTCCGAATAAATTAACATACGATGCTCAACTTTGGTATACGGGTCAGCGGCCATCTTTTTTAATTAATGAAAATATGAAAACGAAACTAGTAAATTACTCTAATGCATGAAAAATTTAAATGCAGTGAGCAGTATTAAGCGAAATTAAAAGTTATGCTATGTTCCACACCCCCAGTCGATAATTATTACATTATCCTTTCTTGTAAGTGAAACAGAGGAGTACCAGTCGTTGATGGGCGATGCCCAAGGGAAGAGACCTCTTTCTGAGGATTTTTTTCTTCATTTTTTACGCTTTTACCGCATTTATACGGGAATTTCGAGGGCGGGGTGATTTAAAACACATTACCACAGCGATTTTGTTCAAACCATTTTTTGGCAATTGCTGAAAAACATAAAATTTAAGACTGCTATATTGTGAGCAAGCGCAATTTTGACGAAAACTTTAATGATAGGCCCTGCGGCCCTTACTAGCTCGCATGCAAAATTTGAAAATCGTAGGTCAATCCGTTCGGGGGTTATGCTGATCATAGACAGACACACATAAAATTTTTATATCGGAATATTTTTTTTTCCCCTTCTTCTTTCTTTGTTTCTAATCAAGTACGCTCCAAAACGAATAGCACTGCAAACACTTCGAATTTTTTGACTGAATGCTATACTTTCATTGTCCTAAACGTAAGCGGAGTTGAAAGTAACAGGTGTTTTGCAAGTTCAAATTTAAGATGGAAAATCCAAAGTGAAAATTATTTTTTAAACTTAAAGAGGATAGTTCGATCAAGAGTAGCAACGTGTTTGTAATGTTTTCAACTTTACCATCATAATTTAAATTTGAGTAAGAGTGGTCCAGATACATCGTAATAGAATTTTAATATTCTCCTTATTAAAACATTAAATAACCGATAGTCAAGTTATGAAAATCTAATTGCTTCCATATTATTATTTTTTCCTTCATAAACTTATGTCTAAAATTTAAAAAAAAAATATGGATTTGGAAAGTGTTTGCTGTTTGTCTATCAGGATAGCTCTCTGCAGATAGTCTGGTCGATGGAAGTCTTTATAGAAACAAGATTCGTCGATTAAGAATAGAGGTGTAAATGAAACATATTGGTGTCCTCTAAAAGGTTACTATTCAACAAATCCTCCGTGGAAAATGGGACTAGTCTTGTTTTCATAGCAACACAACAACACAAGACTTTGCGGCGAGAGATGCTTTTGTGACAGACCACTAGAGGCCGACAGACGGCGGCTTTTATGGATATTTGCGTTTCTTCAAGTTCTACGTAACTCAAGCTAAGAATAAACTGATAAAGCGATAAATAGTAACAAATGTGCACCTTGTTTTGGTAAACCCATTAAAAACCTATTGCTTAATCCAAACCAGTGAAAACGCAACGAAACACAGAGAATTTAGTTGGGCGGATTGGTATCCTTGTTCTCAAATATCATCTTAAAATCAGCTTCCATGGGATATGAAGCTCAGTCGAAATACGGAACAATCAGTATGCACAATAGCTATGCATGCGTGCTCGATGCATGTGTCATAGTCCCAGTTGTATGGAGCTTTTGTTGACGTTCGTTGTTTTCTCGTCTCCAATATTTGGTCGATAGAACCTTTCTCAGTAAAATTTTAGCAGTTGCACGTGCTATTGAAACACTTTTTGCCTTTGATATACTATATTGGAAAAAATAGCATCGACTTCGTCCAAACAGAAGAGAAAAATTGATAACTGAATTGCTTCATCTTTGGAATTTTATTCAATGAAATTCGTATTAAAATTTTTGTAGTTAACAGCTCATGTCTCCACTGCCTATAAGTATTTTGCGGCTATTTAAATATTTTGAGATTCTTATGATTGAATATTTCGCTCTTAGTGCAGAAAAGTCTGCCGACCCTGTGATAGACAAACAGTAATGATGTAGATGAGTTTGAAAACATGTAATTTTTAATCAAAGGGTCTGAAAAATTCCACTCATGGGGGTCGTTTATCCCTTTTCCGAATCCACATTTTTTGAGTAGATAACGAAAGTCCAAATACATATTTGTTGAATTTTTTTTATCAAGTTAGTTTGATGAAATAATCAATGCTGAACTAGTTGCAATTTTTATATATTTAAAGGAGTGAGAAATTTGTCCAATGTCACAATATCGTTTGTGGTTTTTTGTATAGCATTAATGTAAGCATTTAACTAATGAATTACTAATAGCTTTTTTTAAGGTTTATTTTTTATCTCTGATTATTTATTTCATGAAAATCTTGCATATAAAGCACTTAAAACTAATATGAAAGAAAGGGGCATTCTGTGGCCCATAATGCGGGGCAGAATGACTTTGTGAGGCAACTCTAGAGAATGCAATATTGGTGTAAAATTACTTAAAACTTTATGTCTGTATTGAATAAAATGATGAAAGGGATTTATTATTCTTACTAATATTGAAAAATATATAGACGTTGAGTATAATAATTAAGAGTTGAGTAAATAACAACGTATTATAATGTGGAATGATTCTGATCACCATTAGTTATTAGAGAATTATATTAATTAATTGAAGGACGTAAAAATGACTAGTCTTAGCTTTGGGAGTTGGTTGGGCCTTTTTATTTCATAATTCTTCTTATTATTATTTTACTTGGGCATCGGGTCGTGTTTTTTTTTTCTTCCTTCAAAATTTGAAGGTATCGAGAACTATTCCTTTTTTGATTGTAAATTGGAAAAACAAAGACTGCTTTTTAAGATTTTTTGTTATTGTTTTCAAGTTTCCCTTAAAGTCTTTTTCAATTAAACAAAGTTGAGGACATTAAACACTCAGTTTATTTCACAGTGGCAGTTCTATATTTTGATTTATAACTTGTTCTCCTATTGAAGTAAAAAGGAATTTAATGTTCTGTAACACGTGGCGTTATAAAATTTTTAATTCCGCTTATCATCTTAAAGGACTAAAATACATTTATATAAATGTAATACCATAGTAGATAACCGCTTCTAATGTATCAGTATTTTTATCCTCGAAGGTTTTGAAGTGCACTTATCCAAGTAGGTTCAGATAATGCAAGTGGGTAAAACATTTTATGTTCCAAATGTACTAATCTAGTAAATATACTGAGAAAGTTTAACATCCGCAAAAGATATTTTGCGTTTTATCTTGTATTAGTGATAAAATTCAAATGGCGAAGAACTTAACTTTTCATACGACAAACATAATTTTTCACAGATATGGAAAGGCGGTCCAACTCCTTTTCACCAACTAAAGGATGGAAAGAAAGGAAAGGGAAATTACCTTCTAAATATATGATCTTTTACTACTATTTTATTGGCACCGCGATACATTTTCGTTTGTAATTTTCGACTGGATTTTTTATACAAACTCTCAAAAGAATTGGTTAAATCTGAATCAAAAGGATTTATTTATTCCATATTGGTAAAACATTACGTACTTCTTCACTGAAACAGCCTCAGTTGGCGGCAAAGGAGTGGCGAAATTCTTTAACACACAAAGCACCATCTGATCATCAGCTGATTTACAAGTTATTAGTTGGCGTGCCATTCATTATATACCAGGGACTGGTACCATGCAAACGTTTTATGCCAGTCACTAGCTAAGCCAGTTTGGTGATGCCCTTGTAAATGGTAACTCTAGCCTCCAGTAGGTCAAACAAATTCCATAACTCATCTGATCTAATAAAAATATTAGACAATAGGCGATGGCCAAAGCGCCTGGCGATGGATAAAACGCAATAGGCGATGGATAAAGTTGTCGGCATAATGCTCGCTCAATAGTTGGATTGTTCCAGTTGCTAGAACGATGTGAACGGGAAGGCATTCCGATCAACGTGTGGACCTTCCACTCTATTGATAAACTGGCATGCCAATAACTGGTAATGTATAAATCAACCTTTAGTAAGCGGTAGCAGCCGTAATCCTATATGTATAGAATTTTCTTTTTTCGGAGTATCTTATTATATTGATCGTATAGTAAAAAGGCTTAGAAGCAGAGTAGGCTTAGTGGCAGTCTTATAGTTATGAGAAATCTATATCCAAAATTATGGAAATAGGCTCTTTGGTACGAAGGATCTAACTTTCTTCTCGTTACCAAGGAAACCAGGATACGCAAAAGGTTAGACCACTATCCCAGAATAATACAGCAAGTTTACCTGAATCGCCAGAGTGGTCTAACACGAAATTTGTGATTTTGTTAGTTATATCAGTCTGCTTCTAAGTCCTCCATTTGTACAAACTGTAATGCAACCGTTCTTTTACTAAATTGGTGATGTATTAAAAGTACCCACCTTGCACTTCCCTTGCCTGAGCTTCTTCGGGATAAGGGGCAAGGGCAGGTGAGTGGCTATCAGCCTCGGGGATTTCAGTCCCTTCAAATGTCGCAGGTGCCCCAAGGGGCGCCCCACTTCCAAGTGCTCCACTCTGTAGTGCAGCAACTTGTTCCTGACGCGGGAGGGGATGCCGTCGTGGTGGATAAGAGACACTATCTCCTCAGTCCATGTAGTGCCTGATAATAAGAATAGAGTATTAAGGAATCTGTATAGTTGCATTCATTATCATATAAACCAAAACGCTCATCATGGTCAATTTTCATATCGTTAGTGACATTGGTATATATTACAGACATGGCTGATGACAGAAGCAATCATTATCGTCAGTTCTTACAAGAAATGTTGAATTTTTCGACCAAAAATATAGCTTCAAAATAGAGGAAGTTTTTACCAGTTGTTGAAACGGAAATGCGTTTAATGGGATTTCCTATTTAATTTAAATTTTTAATTCCTAGAAAAAATATAAATAATGAATTTAGAAGAAAAAAAGAAAAGAAAAAAAAACTGAAATTAAGAGAAAACGACCAAGAAACTAGAGATTTTAATTTTAATAGTAAAATATCCTCACTTTATAAGTATCGTTTATTCGTAAGCTTCTAATACTGCTCTTGTATTTAGTACTAAGTTTCATAAATTTTGAAGCTATATTTCGGTGAACGTTGAGTTTGTATATTTCAGAGTTTAAATTAACTATATTTATTATTATATAGATGAATGTAAGGGTTTGTCTCTGTTATTTTCTTGGAGTAACAGAGAACTTTACTAAATATCAAAAGTGAAAATAAAAATATTTGTTCACTAATAATATTCTTTACCAATCTTATATATTATTTCTGAATGTTTTTTTTTATTTTTTTTTATTTATTTTTTTATGATCTACTTTTCTCTCTTTATACAAAACCAAACCTGATGAATGATATATCAATTTAAAGGCTAATAACTATGCTTCTGACGAATATTATTTATAATTGTACATTGTGTATTTTTGTTTGAAATTCAAAGTAAAAAACAGAAATAGCTATAAAAAAAAAAAAAAAAAAACTTTGGGAAGTCATGATAGTATACAGAAGATGACAGTGCTATAAAGATAAAATCACAAGTTAAACACGTTTAGGAAACCTAAGGACTCTTATATCTCTCAGTAATAGAATACAATATTTATCTCGATGAACTCCCAAAAAAAGTAATTCCTCACAATCTTAAATGCGCAGGCTGCACACTGGCCTACTAGTAATATTATAAAAAACTAAAGTAAAAAAATTCAAAACCACAGTAATATTTAATAGCTAACTGCTTGACAAACTAGTTCAATTGAACTTTAACGATTTAGTTCGCTTTGAAAATGATATATGATCGCTCATATAATCTTTCATTGACACACACACACACACAAAAACCCTCCATAATTCACCTTCGAACGATTCCATTAACTTGATCATAAAATTTTATTTTTTCCACAGTGAACATAGTTGGTCAATCAGTTCGTTGCTGTGGCCCCCGATATCCAAGAATTACTCCGGTCCAGGGCCGGTCAATCACGAACTACATACCTTGCGTGTCTCCTAAATTATTCAAACCTTTCTTTTCCATCCTGATAATAATATTCCCTTCCAATATATTCCCTTCGAAGACACGTGCAGTAATGAAGGCTTATAGGTCGTTGCAATGTCATTGCTTTATGTCTCAAATTGACATGAATATTGCAGGAAAGACGACGTTCACGAAGTCTTGAGGTATGATCGGCGTTCGTGATTAAAGGACTTTCTTATCCTAAAAATTGGACGATAGGGATCAGAGGGGAATAGTGCAATTTATTTTTTATATTTGAGAGACTTCGTGTATGGATGGAAAGCGATGGAACGTTCTAAGCAATCCAGTATTGGAAGGAATGATACAAATCGAAATTTTCAATTGCCTTTTTTTACAGACATTTTGATGTGTGATATGAAGCGATAATTTATTTTTACGAAAGTGGATGCTTTGCTGGATTTTTGCATTATGATGTCTGATATTTAAGATCTAATATATGATACTTTGTTTTGGTTAATATTGTGAATCGTAGTTTAAGATTGGCTTTCAATATCTGATTTATTTTGAAGTTTTTAAATGATTTAGAAGAATAGAAAATAAAAACCGGTTCTTAAGCGCAGCGTTATTATGTGTAGCGTTGCATCGAATGGCAAACACTTGTGAAGTTTTTGAGACTAATCACCACAAATCTTAATAAACGAATTCGAATTTTCAAATTCTGTTATGCAATCACAATGCGTGTTTCATTTGTTCTTGCGTAATAGAATTGCCTGTGACGTCGTCGCTCATAACCACTATTAATAATATCGTATTTGAAAAAAAATTTAAAGGTTGCAGACGATTTTTATAAATTACATCCTTTTCCATTAATGGTAGTTGATTTAAATTCAGAACTATGCTTTTGCCAGAAACCATGGAGAAAACAAAATTTTAATCCTTATGTATTTTTAATTTTATGTCAAACCTACATAAATACAATCACATCCTTGAATATACATCAAGTTCATTTATAAGAACTATTCTAAATATTTTTAGTATCTCAAATGTTTTACTGTTACAATGTTTTTGTCTATGTTTTCCTTCACTTCACAGAAATCTCCTCAATTAGTTACGCACATAGCTATGTCCTTTTTCGAATAAAGTTATGCACTAGACCATAAAACAGTGACCTTCACATAAATTGCACTTCCACTGTCCATAAGTACATTACATGTCTACTACTGTTTGATAACAACAGGCTTTTATAACTCCATGTAGAGGGGTATTGTAGCCATGGTAACAACAGGTGACGTAACAGTCTCCACGAAAGTTGTCAAGAAAGTGACAATAATCTGTAATGGAGTAGATATTTTAGTTCCACCTCAAATATTTGTCCTATGTGTTTTTAGTGATATTTGTTCTTTTCCCTTCCATGTAATTCATCCCATGTATATTCCAAAGTAGTGCTTCAAGTGGTTTAATTAAAGCTAATAATAAAATTGCAATGAAAAATAAACTGCATATTTTTATTGTTAGAATTTTAAAATTCATTACTTGGTCATACGTTTTCGAAGATCGTGGCTCTAACTGTTGGTGAAAATCGGAAAAGATATTTGCAATTTTTAAAGTGAAAAATTTAAATGCTCATTGAATAAGTATTAAATGAAACATTTAGTATTAAGTGACAAAACTTTCGAAGGAGTTGAAGCAATATTTCCCCAGACACAGTGATAAATTGAAGATAATGAATAAATTCTAAGGGGTCAGCATAGAATCATAAGTTATCTTAGAAAGTAATAATCTTCTAATAAAACATGCTTGTTTACCCGTGCGCACCACACGTGTAACGTAATTCAGTGTTTGGAAGGGCTAGAACCATGATAGTCAATATATTTGTCAAATGGTTATGAAATACTGAAGATAGTGGGCATAAACTTTTATGCATATGAAGAAAAAGAAAATGGTTTGTGACAGTTACTGCCTCTCAAACGCCGCTTCTACTCAGGCTTCTATTGGGATTCATCAACTCCAGATACCAAGCATGTACAATTTGAGAATGTCAACGACTGAAATCTCATCCAGTTGAGGTTGACGACATTTGATTCTGGCGAATATGAGTGGCGAAAACTTTTAAATCGAATATCCACATTTTTATTGGATATCTCTATTTTTAACACATTGGTTGATTTTTGATTCATGAACTAGTCTTAGTGAGACGTCATTTGATGTGTCGCTCGTGTCTGTAATTTTTGTAGTTTTGTATGAAATGTTAACTTCAGACGTACAGATACAGACAGACTAATGGTCGAAGTTTTTGAATTAGATAATCACCATAAGTGCAATGCAAAAGCTACGATTACGATTAATGCTTTGGAATTGGAAGAAAGTTTGTTTTGATATTTATAACATAAATAAAAGGAACACATTCTAACGATTTCCATAATGAAAAGTAGGAAGCTAAATTGATTTTAAAAGCATTTTACTTTTTTCGCTAGAACTTTGATAAATGAAAGAAGAAGGGGGAATAAACGGCATAAAATAAAATTGTAAGCAATTGCTTTCAAAAGAAAGTCTATACCACAGCGCAAAATACTAAGTAAAATACTAAAAAAATACTAAATAAATAGTATCTTTAATTAGTGATATTTCGTTATTGGATATTAAGATTAAGATAATAATGGGATTAACATATTATAAGAACCAAAATCATAACATATTGTATCCACCGAACCTAGTATGCATATAGATAATTGTATTTCTAAATTTCACCTAATGTTATCCGAAGCAAGAAAATTACTCCTAAGAGCTCATAAAAACAATTAACACATCATTGTGTCATGCAAATTCTTTTTAGGGTTTTCACATTTCTTAAAGAAAGTTCAATATACGGGACCATAGTCGATGAAGTATTTATGCATTCATTGTGAATAATAAAAAGATATGATGTGATGATATAAATACTTTAAATAAATAGTTTATTCAAATATACAGAAAATGTTTAAAAAAAAAAAAAAAAAAAAAAATTCAACAAATTGACGATTATTTCGTAGTCGGTAAAAGGTCGCCAATCATCGATTGTATAATGCTTAAGTACCTTTTTTTTTATTATTATTGTTATTATTTCTTGATTCGAAGGGTTTTCGCGAGGTGTAGTATGTTTCTCCTCTGTATATACGTTAATAGCTACTAGTATTCTAAGTTTTATAATTCTAGTCCCAATAGAGATATTTTAAAATTAAGATTCATATTTTCGAACGTTGCCTCCTTTAAGGGATTCGGGAGGGGGGGGGGGGATTTTCGATTTTGAGATTTTTTTCCTCTTGGTATGCATGCTAAACTTTACAAGCATATTAAATTTCGTGGTTCTAGCTATATTAGAAGTACTTTTAAAATATTGATATAATCAGTGAGTAAAAAAATATGCCATTTTCTGCCTTTCCGAATTTGATTATCTCGACAACCAATATAATTGGAGACTTGAAATTTATGGGGTTTTTAATAAAATAGCAAACAGGTACCCGTAAAAAAATCTAGCTTCTAGGTATATTGTAATGCTTAGATACGAGGGGATCAGAATGCAGCTGAGTTGCTCCCAGTAAAAGATGACTGGCAGTGAACTGTCGTTCACTTAGATTGACAACGTATTGACTTTTCCCTTATATATATAAATATATATATATATATATATATATATATATATACAATGTTACACGCACGTTTTGAAATTAAAATTTATTTTAGAACAGATTCCTTATTTGTATTTAAAGTAAGTTAATTTTAAATTAATATTTATTCAATTTACCTAACATAGATGAACTCAATTAAAATTTATTTATTAAAATACGAACTTTTTTAAATATAATAATATAAATATAATCGATACTTGGAATATTCTTAATATAAAAATAAGATATCCTCAGAACAATATAAATATAATGTATCCTCACGTGATTAATCTGTAACTGTTTTTTTTTTTTTTTTTTTTTTTTTTTTTTTAAATTTAGGAAACTATATCAATAGTTCTACAAAGGTTTAGTTATAATATTTTTCTGGTTAAGTAAGTGGAAAAAATAATGTCTCACAATTTCAATACATAAAATGCAGCGCAAGGGTATCCATCTAGATTACTTTAGTAATAACACCAAAATTTATTACTTGCAAAATATTGATATATTCGTATATTATATTACCCAGAAACAGAATCAATTCCATCAGTAGCAGGAAAAGATTATCAGAAATAAAAGCCGAAAGAGTTCCAGGAAGATGGAAATAATGATTCATAATTTCGTCCTGTATCTCCATAGACAATAATTCAACCGAAGGTAAAAAAAAAGTGAAAGATTAGCATGTATGAAAATGGATAGTGGTATGTATTCTAGCTCATGACGAAAAATGAAGGCAATCTTTTACCAGATAACACTGTCTCACGCAGGAAGGAAATATTGGTGGTTTTCTGAATAAAGGACTCATTATTTTAATGCTTGATAGCGGAGAATTGTGTTAATGATTTTGCTGCAGAATAAAAATAAACTATGTTATCATTTACAAAGAACTTGTATATCAAGCATTTTAAAGCTTTTAATTAAAAAAAAGAGAAATGATCAAAGCTTATTTTTGATGACAAAGAATAAGTAAAAATATTGAAAACAGAAAAGGGGATAGTTTTTGTAAATAATTCCAGAGCCCTTACTAACATAGGAGCTTATAAGGTCTAGTGTTATAATGAAAGGATGTCCATCAACAGTGAAAATAAGGAAAGCAGCAAAGTAGGGAATTGTGCAATAAATTTCCTTAAAGTCTAGTTCGTACCTTACATTTGACTTATGGCAATAGCACGGAATATAATCAATATCAATCAAATAAGTGTAAAATTCAAAAAATTGTTTTTGGAATATATACCTTGTATAGCATTAGTATGGCCTGTAACTGCAAAGTAAGTTGTAGGAATTTAGAATAACAATTAATGAAGGTATATATTCTTTTTTTCTTTCAATTTTCCCCACCAGATGACACCACCACATTTTACTGCACAGCTCTTCAAATAATAGAGTTGTACTAATTTGCTCTTTAAAATATTTTTTTTAGAATTTTTTTTTTTCATTATTTGAGACGAAATTTAAAAGTGTTACAAAATCATTCCTCAAGTTGAGACCTTATAAAACAGGAAAAATGCCCGAGTGATCAAATTCAAGGAAATCGTTGTAAAATGAGCTGATTTCAGCACGAATTCGGATGGCATCCCTCCATAAACTGATTTTATGACGTCACGGGTTCTAAAAAAAACGCCGAAGTATTAAGTACACATATAGCTAATAGTTTAAATCTGTATTAATTAAAACGAAAAAGTTTTTAGTTAGTTAACTCGAAATTCGATTAATGGGAAAAATTTCGGTGACCCCATCGATTTCATGTCATCGGGGTTCGACTGCATATTTATTTCTTCGGAAAATGCCTTTCTTCAAAGTAATTTACTAAGTATTGCTTCTATTATGGTGTAACTCTTCTTTCTTCGCTCAACCATTTAAATCTTATATCTTTGGGCTAGACGTCTGTAGCTTAGATTGTGAAAATATAACAACGGTCTGTTCCCGACTTCACTTCGAGAGTTCCTCACAAATGTTACTTTAAAAAAAAAAAAAAGGAAATTGCACTAATCCTCACCTGACTTTGGATACGTGACGATGAAGACATCGTCATCCCTCACTTCAAAGTCCTCTATCCCTCTCAGAATATTGGGATGTACTAGATACCCCTGTAACAGTACACCTTTGAACCACTGCGCCCTTGGAATAGAACATATGTATTGCGTTCTCTTCGGGTCAGCCCCATTCTCGTCTTCCAAGGGATGATCGGCGGCAGAGACAAGATCCCTCTTGCGTCGCCACCTCCCCGTCACAAACGACCCTAGTGGGGTGTTGTACAGGAACTTAAGGGACAGCATCTGGAGGCCGATGCTACCTGAAAACAGAAAAAATTGGGATTAGATACACAAAATTGATTGTGATATTTTATCATCAACTATCACTTACTATAACTTCTAAATAGTGTATGTTAGTTTATTAACTTAAAGCCGGAGAATGCTTGCCAATCACCGTTCATAAATATTTATTAGTAAATGCACTTCAACTTGTTTAATAATTGTTGCCGACCTCTTAATGAACATTAGGAATAAGAAAATTTAGGTCGTCTTTTCTTATTGCTTGAAGTAGAGACACCATTCATGATATTCAGTTGTTGAAGTTAAGTATTACTATATAGCCTCCTTATGAAATTACGTTAAATTAAATAAAACCAATTTAATATGTACCTCAAAATCAACCGCATATGTTCTCAATATGGTGTGACACTTTTTTATTGTTACGCCTGGCTCAACGACGTCCATTAGTAGTAAATGCTACAATCGTAATTCAGTCCCGGATGGCATGGAACAGTGATGAGGAAAGTTGAACAAGTCTCTTAATTTTGTATTAACTCTTAGAAGATGGTCGGTCCATTTTATAATTCAGAAAGTAAGAACAATCAACTTAAGATTTCATAGCAATTCACAATCTAAACAATCAGACTTGAGCGAAGTTTTAACTGGATAAAACATTGGCGCATGCATTTTGAGGAAGGGTCCTACCAGGCGTAATGCTGATTGACATTGACCCGATGATGTGAGTTAGGGAAATCTTGAATAAAGTTAAGTGTAATTCCTCCAGGGGTATCACGTAGATGTGGAGACTGTTGAGCCAGACGGAACAGCCGGGGAATCTCACGACGAAATAGCGAGTAATCTAACCTTAGGCAAATATGCAGAATGTGTTGTTGGTAATGAGAAGAGAATAGTAAGACGGCTAGAGACTTGATAAAGTATTTGTCAGAAACTAAAGTGTCACAATGTGTCCATTTTACCTTTAGCTGAAATAAATTTCTAAATTCTTCATTTGTTGTCACTTTTCCAACAGATAATATCGTCGCCCCGGCAGAAATATTTTCTATAAATATCAAAATTATTTAAACTATTTTATTTGGCTTCGTTCTATTTAGAATATTTATGCAGTCGTATCTTAAGCGTTCCTAGCTATTTCAGTGTTTTGACAAAGCTATCTCTTCTTCTTTACAGACTGTTTATATTGTTTTATATTATTATGAATTTATGTTTTGGCATGTAAAATGGTAGATGAGTACTTGATTGTAATTATCTGTGAAGTTGAAATAAAAGGAGAAGAAAAACTATTTTGTTGTTAATAAGTTTTTTTTTTTTTTTTTTTTTTTTTTTTTTTTTTTAAATTCGAAAATTTTATTTATGACTTTTTAAGGCTCTTTTTTTAAAGAAAAAAAATATTAAACAGGTAAACAGGTATTCATGAAAAATAATAACTTTTTCTGACCATTAGGTGAGAGACCACATTCAAATTCAATAAATAATATAATCCACAAAAACATAGATTTTAATATAAATTCTTTATATGTATTGCTAATTTTTTTATTCGTTAACACAGCGACGACTCTGTAAACAGCATGTTCTTGGTTTTTGCATCTAATTTTAAATATTAAATACATTTCTATCAGCAAAATGTGCGGCAAACTACGTTTCAAAATTTATCTATAAAAATTGAATATGAATTAAAGCACTCACATTCAAATATCATTTATTTATTCTGATTAAAGTAATTTTATTATTATTAATTTATTAATTAAAAAAAAAATTTGGAAACATTAAAGAGTTACTTCAATGGTCGGTTAAATGCTTTTTTAGTGCGATCGGATCACAGCAAGTGGTTTAATTAGTATTCTATAAAGCGACCTTTTAGTGAAAGTTACAGCACCAACATTTGATAGAATGCATAGTCATCAATATGGAATACATCTGCCAAGTTTCAGACCGATTGGATGATGGCAAGGAGACTAATTAGTTCTCGTAGATTTTCCCGCCATCGACACACAAAATCGAAGTTAATATAAAGGCTTTAAAAATAAGTTTTTGTTTACATTCGTACCAACTGGGTGGTTAATACATGCAGAGACCTCTCTTACCACAAATTTTAATTGACGGATTATCAAGTGATTAAGCTATTATCCATAATTTTTAGTAAAAGGCCTAAAATCGCTCCGAACTTCAAAAGTGTTTCTACGCTCGTAGTTTTACTACAAACCCTCTTTTTTTAATTACTTCAAATTAATATTACTTTTGTACCAGACAAAATTTGCAATCTACTCGATTGAGTAGATATTAAAAATGGATCTCTAAATTATATCCAAAATGTCCACTGCCCTCGCGATACACTTTTCTTTCTCTCTTTCAGCAACCTCCCATTTAATCTTTATTAATATTTCTTTCCTGGTCCACATGAGACTGATACACGACTTGATGAGCCACGTCTCAACCATTCCTTCACTAATCTGCAACGTACAGGGTGACTGCACCTGCGCCCAGGAACATTTCAGTCTCATCACTTATGGACGAGGGTGTGTGATAAAAAAAAAATGTGAATCGTTGTTCGTCATCCCCCGTCCGAAAATTTGACGTCACGTGGAGTGATGTCCATTCATTAGGGAGGGGTCGACGAAAAACGATCGCAATCTGCTGGAAAAAATAAAAAAGATCTGCAGAGTAATAATGGTGTGTGGGAGTTGGGAAGTTGATATCGATTCGCTTTTAAGTAATTGTCGGCGATATCGATGCATACCGATTCTTTTGGATGAGATCGTATCTGTTGTTGTGTCTTGGTGACCAACCTATATATATATATATATATATATATATATATATATATATATATATATATTGTAACTCTACTGCAGATCTGTTGCAACCGCTAGTTTCTAGAGTTTGGTTGTAGTGGAACTGGGTTAGTTTGAGTTATTTGAAATGTGTAATTTCTATCATTCTATTTATTTAAATATTATTAGTATATATTAGTTTATGATTTCTAAAAGGTTGCACCTTATGTCGAAAGCAAAGATTTCTTTCAACAGCCTGTTGCGAGGTAGAGGGATAAGTGATTTAAGGGGTCCATGAATAATTAACCTAGGAACCCTTACCAGAAAGTAGACAATGAGAAGTATGATATAAGAAAGTTAAATTTTCTGATCTAGGTAGCACAGTAGGAATGGCCAATGACAAAAACCACTGTTCTAGAAGATTGGCCCATCCTAACCAAAACTGGAGCATCGTACCAAAATGCACGATTTTTAAAAAACAAAAAACAAAATTAGCCTATCAAAATCATCACAAAATCTACTTTTTAGCAAAGTTTGGTAAATTGATAACTATTTTTTTTTGTCACTTGAAATAAAAAAAATATGTAAATAATTAAATGACGATTTTCACTTCAGTTTCCTGTTTACACAAAAGTCAAAAGTGAACAATAATAAATAATTATTTAAGCAATGCTTTTTGAGACGCCTTTGATAATCAAATCCACCACTTGATACAGAAATATAATAATCAGCAATGTATTTATTTGAAGATTTTATTTCCCTTTTCCTTCCTTTTCGGAAAAAAATAAATAAAACAAACAAACAAAAAAAAATCAACAAATCAATAAATAAATAAAAATCAGTGCAACTCGAAAATAACTTTTACATTAAAGATTGTAACAAGAATTCAAATATATATGGATTTGTATTTTCATAATGGGGAGTTGGCAGTGTCAATTTTATAGTGAGAATTTTTAAACCAATGATATAGATTAAGAGGGTTCACCTAGCCATCCTTACACAATAGCAATGATGCGTCAAATTTTTAATCACAGCGATTGCTGCAGTTTTGTTTTAGAGAATATACTTTTTTATGCCATACATAGCAACAACGATAAAGGATCATTAAAAACATTTTAGTGGAAAATAATTGGGTGTTTTATTTTTTTATCAATTTTTAAAAAGTTTTTATAAGCTAGCTTATAAAAACTTTAATAATAATAATATTAGTTAAAAAAAAAAAAAAAAAAAAAAAAAAAAAAAAAAAACATAGTTATTTACTTTTCTAATTTTGTTAGTGATCTGATAGTGACCTTGTTATACACGGTAAAAAAATCAATATAATAAATACTTCAACAAAAATTCTGGCGTAGACACATTCTGGTAATTCTTTTTAAAACCAGACATAAAATTTCAATTTGTCTGAAAGGTTCTTTAGTTAATGTGAGACAATAAACGCTTTCCGTCGGATAATATTTGCTAAAAACTAATGTGCAGTCACATAATATATGGAGTAGATTTACTTTTTTCTCTCTTTCTGATCATCTTTTTAATTCTCTAGTATTTTTAAAAGGTTTCCAGTGAATGAAGCTCGAAAAAGTGACTTATTCCAATTTACCTGTGATGCAGTGTGGCGACCCCACCCCGATGAGAAGGGAGCGTGACGTCATCCCTCTTTGTTCTAAATTAGTGAAGATTCGTGTCAAGGTTGCATTCTTCTGAGATCGGGGATAGGGGATAACGATTCTGATTGTTTAATGAAATTTTCGTCTATTAGAAGTTTTTTTAATTTTTGTTTTTAACTAAAATCATTGCAAGAAGTTAATATTTGATTAGGTAACATCGCAATTTTATCTTTTTAATAAGTAAGTTTTGTTAAATATAATTCAGTTTTCGCGGACTCAAGTTTTAAAATAAGAAAAAACAGAAGACGTGGTAAAGAAAAAAAATACTAAAATATAGAAACGAAGCTTTTATTATCGATCATTTATGTACAGTGGCAATTGTGCTATTTATGGGCAATTGCAACTTATCTAACCTCAGACTGAGATACATAGAGTTTGACTATGAAGAATTTCGTACCACAGACAAACTTTTCTTTTGTCCCTCAAAATGTATTGTCATTGGCAACGAGTCTATTTGCCAAGTTTGAGTTCAATTGAATGATGGCTAGTGGTTAATAAGCCCTCCAATTTTTACCTCCACAAACAAATGAAATCGAAGTTATTATAAAGAATTTAAAAATTAAACCATAAAAAAAAAAGTTCTTAATGTAAGTCCTTTGTATGCATTGAAAACTTTTATGTGCTTTTGTAACTTATTTAAGTGAGTTTGAGCTCAGATCAACTTTTCATTGACCACCACGAAGAAAACTATTGATTCCGTGTCATGGACTAACTTTTTTTTGCCCCCAAAAGTTGATAAAATGCTTTCTCATCGGCAATGAATTTCAGCTCGATTGGAGGAGAAGTATGTTAATTAGTACTCTTAAACGATATTGAAGTGTGTGTAAAAGTGACTATTTAGTGACATATTCAAAACTTGATAGAATGAATCGATTTTGAATTTACAAAACCTGAATTTTCATCGACAATAAAACCATCTACTAAGTTTCAGCTCGATTAAATGATGGCAAGGGGGTTATTGGTCCTCTACAGATTTTTCCGCCACAAACAAACAAAATCATAATTAATATAAAAGATTTAAAGAGAATTAAAAGAAATAACAAATATTCAATAAATTGATATAATAAACTGAGAAAAAATTAATAATAATAATAATTAATAATAAATTAATAACAATGACATACATTTACACACAAAATAAGAATCTAATTTCTTAAAAGCACATAAAATCATATCTGAGATATTTCAGGGGTTTCCTATTTTAGAAGAAAAAAATTGAGTTTAGAAATTTGACGAGTAAGTGTGAACTCAAAATCAATACTTTGCAATAACTTTAACAATAATACATTGACTAAACATTAATAAGTCTTAATAGTAAAACGTCTAAATACAATAAATCTTAGAAAAGATTAAATTATTCAAAAAAAAAATATTATGAGCTAAATGCTTTTAACAAACTTTTTGATATCGTCCAAATAACATGAAACTTATTGAGAAACCAAGTCTGAAATCCCAGATAGTTTCTGTCCAGATAGTTGTGATAGTTTGATTATACTTATTTTTCCCATTATCCATCATAAGTCATCTCAAAAACTTATCGCAAACTTTTGCTGTATATAGATTTTCGATAATTTTGTCGGCAATACGTTAAAGTTTTTATCTTGAACGTTCCACTTCTTGTTTACCTAACGTCAGTTTCCGGTGATCGTTGTGTGTGTGTGGTTGTGTGCAATAATTTCATTTCGTCGTCTGTTTTTTATTAAACTTTTACAAATGCCCTATCGAATAGTGTATAAAGAAGAGCCATGTAGCATAACATGAATTGTTCATAATGGTTTGGATTACTGTTAGTAATTTATTTAATTGAAAGAGAAGAAGTGTAATTAATTTGTGTTCGAAAAAAATAAAAAGGGTAACTGATCATTATTTTTTCATTTTAATAGAGATTTTGCATTATATTTACACTCGTTAATTTAGATTTTGCATCCTTAGCATAACGTGTAACATTATATCTACACCCGTCTCAAAGTAAATTTATGGGTACTTCTTTAACCACTCGCAGAGCTTACGGGTGAGATGTAGAATGCTCACCTATCGTGCGAAAAGTCCTAAGATCGAACCTCGCCGGCGTTCAGTATTCTGTTTTAAAAGTGAGTTAACACGAAGGCTATTATTACATACTAGGGGGCATCAACATTTTAAAACTTCCTGTATATTTATCCAGCAGCAGGTGAGATTGACTAATATCTGTATCAACGGTCGGTTTACAACGTTCCACATCGGGATTGGCTAATATCGAACAATATTGGTCAACGTTGTTGTGCTAGTGGAAGGGAGAGATTTTGATATTCAAACTCAAATTGTCTAATAAATATCACGTATATTAATAATTGATGCATTCAATTTTTTTTTTTATTTCGAAATATTTTTTATTAAGTGTCAGCAATTTATATTTTTAAGATGTTGATACTTTATATAAGATGATAATCTAATTTTTATGATCGAATGAAACATTAAACGAGCGAGTGTCGTACCACTTTTTGAAATACTTCTCGCTGATGTCACGCGGTTTTTACATTTGAAATATTTATCTAGGAATATCTTTGAACAGTGACTTGCAAATAACGCACCCACACATCATCACCTCAAGTTTGAGCACAAACAAGAAAAGTATCTAAAAACATCTTTTGGATTATGTTTTTTTTTTATCTCTTATACTTTATCGTCCGACTTATCCGGTTGACTTTAATAAAACCAGGTAAAGGATTATTACAGCAAACTGATAAGAATAAAGTTTATCCTTATCCAAACTTACTGTTTAGAATAGTAACGTTCGAAAAGTAAGACTATGCTGGGATACAAAGTGCATAAACCATATTTCTTTTTTCTTTTTCGAAGTTTTAATTTAAGAGACTTATTCGTGACTTAAACCATACAGGAGAACTGGTCATAGTTGCGGAAATCATTGAGATAATAGAACTGTTATATAATAAAAAATAAATGCCCGTGTCTGGTGTTTTTGTTCTTTGTGATATCTTGCAAGAATTTGTCCACAAACACAGTTATCGCTTTGAAGACAGAGCCTAGTCTATTTTTATTTGTACAGTTGCAAAGTTGTAGTGAATGAGTTTTGATTCTTTCTGGAAAAATTTATAAATGTTTACTACTGACCTTTGATACTCGTAAAAGAAAGAAAATCGCCTTGTGCGTTCTTCTTATAAAACTTCGCTTTCGTATTAACTTTCAGTTAACTGTAATGGGTATAATATTTTCTGAATGAAATATATTTACAAATTAATATTACTTTAGTATTATTGCTTTCAAGATGATCCGTTTTTAACTGTTATCAAGGGTAGTGCTTAAAAAAAAAAAAAAAAAAACTTTATGTTAATTTAATTACTTTAAGTTGATTGAAAGTAAAAAGTCGTAACATACTTATTGATGTGTGTAAGTGGGTCACATTGATTTTTTATATAATTAGAGATTCAAGCTAATTAAATACTGTGAGAACTATATTAAATTGAAATTTTAGACAGGAAAATTATGTAATATATATATTTCATTTGAAAAAAAAAAGGGCCAATTCCGAGGCTTCCAAGATTCGTATCTTTGTGTATTTTATATCTATGTTGTGTTCGAGGGATTCCTTTTTAGTATCTAACATCCAGCAATCCGTAAAATATGTCTTGGTGATACTATTATATATTTTTTTATTGGTGAAAGTTTATTTGCTAAGAAAGTACTTTACAAAAGTTGACGTTATCCGAATATATTATACCCTAAAGTGAAAGATTTTTTTGTAGCTAGATTTCTGAGACACTGTCTGCTAAATATTGAGATGTACTCGTTTTCAGAAGCTTAATAGACCAATTCAGAATATTTGGCATAGAAGTTTTGTTGTTATTTTTATTGAATTATCTGTAAAGCAGCTATTTTTATCTCTCTTTTTTTGTAAGTAAAACAAAAAATTTTGTAAGTAAAACAAATTTTTTTTGTAAGTAAAACAATTTTTTTTTCAAACAAATGCTGAAAAATAAAGATATATAGAAAAGTTAGTTTATTTTTTGGAAAAAACAATTAGATTTTACCTAGAAATATTCTTTCTATATTTCTGTTCCTTTCTTTCGGGGGATAAACTACAATTTCAATCTTTGTGAAAGAAATTTAATTTAAGGGGAGTCGGAGTTTAAAAACGTCAAAAACTAAATTTTGAGATTAATAATGTAAAAATAATTACAAGCAATTTTGAATCCGACAGTGCAAAAAGTTTTAATTTCGGTAAATTATTGAATAAGTATTTTTTTTAATAATTTTTTGAAAAAAGTATTGCCCCTCAATATGTATTACCGTTTTCAATTTTAACGGCCTATATCTCCAAATTCAATTTTGGAGGCATAAGGAACATTTACTAAAAAACTATAAAAGATAAGTGTCTAAAATGTTTAACATGTATTCTTACTAATACATTACATAATTTGAGCGTAGCATTATTAAATATTTTGTTTAGATTCTTAAAAAAAAAAAAAAAAAAAAAAAAAAAAAAAAAAAATTAAAACGTCTGACATTCTATAGAATTTAAAAAAACTACCATTTTTGATAAGAATAAAACAGTTTAAAATCTTTAATTTTGAAAATATTAAAAAATGCTACACTCAAATTGTATAATATATTGGTAAGAATATATGTTAAAAATTTTAGGCATTTACCTTTAATAGTTTTTTAGTAAATCTTCCTTATCTCTCCAAAATTGCGTTTGGTGATATGAGCCGTTAAAGTTGAAAACGATTATACAAATTGATACACAACACTTTTTTTAAAAATGCATGAAAAATACTTCTAGTTTTGCGAGATTAAAACTTTTTACATCTTTGGATCCAAAATTGTTTGTAGTTATTTTTACAATATTAATCTCAAAATTGATTTTTTGGCGTTCTTAAGCTCCGACTCTTCCTTAAGTCTAAAATATAAAGATCTCATTTCTGAAAACATATATTCTTGCAAACATACAAGTAACTAAATTTTCATTTCAAGTTATTTCAGATTACAAGTATCGTAGCAAAATTTGTCCATAAGATTAAACTTCTATGATGTAGGAAATGCTAAAATCAATTAGTCAATTCAGAAAACTGGAACTGGGTTCTGAATTTTCCCCTGCAAGAGTTGTGTATTTGAAAAGCAATGATTTATTTGCTCTAATAAAATTAGCACAACTTGAGTTCATCGTTTCATGAAATTACATAATGTAATAAGACGGAAAATGAAGTTAGAAATGGATCTTGTCATTGATAAATTTGCAAAATTAATTTAAAAAAAAAAATAGTGTTATTGATTCAATGGGTATTTTTGGGAAAATGTATTGATGAAGTGTGATATATTTTTTGATGGGTAAGTTATTTTGGAATCCTAACATGTGAGTTAGATTGGATTTTTTCTACTGTAAAAGCTACAAGAAAGGCGGAGTTGCATTAGCTGGAACATCTTTGGATCAAGACTTTGAATATTTCATGTATCAAGTGGAGAATGCCTTCAGAGAGATCTTTCAAAGGGAAACTTTTATCGTACTTTCTTTCTAATGGGAAAAAACATGAAAACCTCCAGGCAGCCCAATAAATGAGTACCTGTAACAGTAGTTATCGTGTATTCTCACTTGAAATAAGAGATGTTAGAACAGGGTAAAAGAGAACGAACAAACGAACGAACGGACGGACGAACGGGCGGACGAACAAACAAACAAACAAACAAACAAACAAACAAACAAACAAACAAACAAACAAACAAACAAACAAACAAACAAATAAATAAATATATTTATTTATTAAAAAATAAGTTGAAAATGATTAAACAGTATTATATCTCAGACCAGTTTTGTACATTAAGTTCAATACAGTGGAAAGTAACTTTACATGAAATGAACAAATGAAAGTAATTTTTTATTATTTGAAAACCGGATGATTTGATGATTCGTAAAAATAAGTAAATATTTATTTTCTTTATTTATTCAGCATATTTTATACTCAATCTATAATATTTCTAAACATTTGATGACAACAAAGGCATTGTTGTCATCAATTGTCATGTGTTCATTCAATATAGAAAAATTGTCAAGAGCATTTTGTAAACATACAATAACAGCTTTTATTCGACTTTTATAGGTTAATTCAACCTAAAACCTACAATTCTAAATTTGAAAGAAAAAACTACATCTCAATCAACAAAGTAGTATCTAAAAATAATTTTTTTCTTCTGAATATTGCACGTAAACAAAAACAACCAAAACGCAAAGCTATTGATTTTATCAACTTCTGAATAAAAACGAAATAAAAAGATAGCCAAATTAGTGTAATATTCTTCAAAGGGAATGAATGGATATTGATTTTTATATAAATGCATCTTGATGCGTGTGGACATATTTTTTTTCAAAGACTGAAGGACCCATAACATTAGCGATTGATTAAAAAACACGAACCATTAAAATATACATTGTAAAAGATGTACTATTGTCGATTCCAATAAAGACTTAGATTCGGAAAAATGTCAATATCATATCCTTCTTTAAGCTGTTATGAGCTTTTATTTACAGAAAGGAAATGATTTATTAATCTGAGAAAGACATTGATTGATAAAAATGTCAATATCAACACTTTCTTAATTTTCTTTGTTTAAAATTGATAACTTAGGAAAACACCTGGCGCTAACACGTGTTGTCTTTATTTTCACGCAACGTTGACTTTAATTATTACTTTCAATTACCCATATGTAATACATAGGGTAATGAAAGTATATGATTCGGTCAAAAGTATGAAAGTATAGATTCGTTTTTTTTGCATTTCTCCACGTTTCGGAACATACTGATCTCAAAAAAGTGATTTAGACAAAATGTCTGTCTGTGTGTTTGTGTGTGTACGTGGTCAGCATAACTCCCGAACAAATTGACCTACGATGTTCAAGTTTTGTGAGCAGGTTTGTGATGGCACAAGGACCTACCATTAAGTTTTTCGTCAAAATCGCCCATGCGCATAAGGTAGCTGCCGTTGAAAAAATCATGTTTTTCAATGATTGCTAAAAAACGCCTCGAATGATTTCGATAAAAATTGCTGTGCTAATGTTTCTTAATGTGTTCTAAACATCCCCTCTCCGAAATTCCCGTAAAATTCTTCAATGGCGTAAAAAGTGGAAAAACGAATACCTTTAACACAGAGTTCTCTTTGCTTGGACATAAATTATGAACGATCGTTTTTTCTTCTCCCAGTTTCACTTATAATAAAGGATAATATAAGAATTATCGAAAAGCATATCGTAAAAATTTCTATTTTGGTGAAGGTTTTTTTTTTTTTTTTGTCTTTTTCTTTTTTGAAAGTCCTGTATTACAATTATCACAAAAAACATCTCCAAACTGGCCATTTTCTCTAAACGAATGATGGAAATATAAAAACGGTAAATGACACAAATCCACATCAGCAATATAGTGTAATAGAAAGTTGTGCGATGTCCCACACCTCTAGTTTTTTACCATTTGTAAAATTAAACATTGCCGAGAAAGTTGTCAAAACAACTCTTAAGACAAAACGACGATTGACGATATAGCAAATTGCAAATAATCAATAAAAATACGACACATGCATGAATTACTAAATATTTCTTAATTAAACTCAAATTAATCAATGGAAATTTCAGAACAAACCTTATCACTTATAAATAGAAATTAGGGTTTCCATAAAATTATGATAACGCATGAACATAAAAAAATCAGGTTTGACAAATAAGAAATTTCATTGTTCACCAATTGTTGCCAATATCACCAAATATCCAGTACAACCTTTACTAGGAATTTAATTTAAGTAGTCGATATTAAGTTACTCATTCAATTAAATAATAATAATAATAAAAAAATAATAATAATAATAAAATAATAATAATAAATAATAAAATAATAATAAATAAATAAATAAATAAATAAATAAATAAATAAATAAATAAATAAATAAATAAATAAATAAATAAATAAATAAATAAATAAATAAATAAATAAATAAATAAATAAATAAATAAATAAATAAATAAATAAATAAATAAATAAATAAATAAATAAAAAGTCGTAAAATTTAATATAAGGATTTCGCAAACAGGCAAACAGTTACAACTAGCAAATAATCTCTCCTTTTCATGGAAAATAATTGAAACCTTCAAAACTACACCTGATATAAGTGAAATTGTACTTAGGACATTGAAGAATTCCCAGAATGCATTCATTGAGAGTAAAAAGAAACATTTCCTTCATTACTTCTATTTAAGGAAACTTTTCAATCTTCATAGAAAAAGCCTACTTTCTCTTGTTTGCTCTTCTTAATAAATGAGACTTCTTTCCTGTTAAAGCTCCATTAGAAACAAAGAACCAAGAGGAACGTTAAGAAAAGTGGACTAAAGACTGTTTGACAAAAGGAAAGAGACATTTATGTTGAAAACAATTAATTGTGTGAAGTTTGTCTGTTCCATTGAAGACGATTTTCGCAGACAAGCACGTAAATGATGACAAAGGTACTTGAACAAGTATATTGTGCAATAAAAGATCGCCAATTTTAAGCCTTAAAAAACAATAGAAGGACATTGCAGGAACAAAATGATTTTATGAAGTGATAGTTATGATATTATCCCAGAGGACGACAACTTGTGGGTTCTGTAAGACTGATTTCGGCCTTTACGCCAAAAGTTTCTAATGCTGGATTTGTAGAGTCTAGTATCAAAGACAATTAAGGTTTTTACAGCAAGTCTGTGTTTTTGTGAAAGTTTATTTAGTTTTCATAGAAGCTACACTTACTTCCAATTTTAAATTGCATTTAGCTTTAACTAACATGGGTAACTATTTGCGACCAGGCTTTATTGTCGTAGAGCGTATTGAATCTGAAGCTAATGGATGGTTTTCCTTTCTGTAAGCTTCAAATTTAATCCGCATATATTGGTCTAATCCTGAAAACAAGTAATACGATTTAAATTTTTACTTTTTGCTATCTTACATGTAATATAGGATAAGAAAAAAAAACGCCAAATGGAGATATGCGCTATTTTGGTGGTTGTTTTGGCCAATATGATAATTATTGCCAATAATATCGTTTTACTTGCCATTTTTTTAATTAAAGAAAATATGATAAATTAATTCTATCCATGTTAAATTTAAATACAGTGATCAGTAATATAAAGTAATTGAAAGTTGTGACATATTTCACACCCCAAGATTTGTTTGTAATGATGTAATTGAAATATTTTTATAAATACTTACGTTTCTTTTAAATAAATATTTTAATAGTCTGTATGATTAGTTTTTATGAAAATTATATGTAATTTTTTTTTTTAATTTGATAAAAGTTAGCATGCAATTTACATTTTTAATTAAGTATATACAGGTTTTAGATACGAAAATTGACTTAAGAATTGACTGAGAAATTAATGAACTTAAATTCTGCGGCTTTTCAGAGACAAAAAGGTGCCAATCATTGCACTACCTGCATCTAGAATCGGTTCGCTTTATTTGTTCAACTATATTAATGGTATTTTTTATTTTAAAGAAACTTTTTTAAGCTTTTAACTTCTTCCCTTTGAAAATTTACGAATTTCAAAATGTTTAACTTAGTTATGATTTGTAAAAATCGTCTACGTAGTAATCTGTTAACAAAAAAACAAAACAAAAAAAAGTCAATTTATTCGATTACCATTAAAAAACTTTCAAATGTGTAATTTGTGCTTTTGGGGTTTTGTAAGATAAATGATTTTCTTCTAAAACTTAGATTATCTTTTTTTTAACAAAATTTTCATCATTAGGATATTCCTAAAAATTGTGGAAACAAAATTATTGATGTTATAATGAGAGTGTAGTAAATTTCTTCCTAATTTCTTTTTTCAAAGGTAGAATTTTTTTGACGAAACATCAAAATTTGTAATGAAATCGGAGATTTTAATTATTTATCCTAATTGAGTAACTCTTAATTCAATCTTTTATTCAATCACTTACACATAAAATTCTATCTTAAATAGAAAAAAAAAAAAAAAAAAAGTATAATAATTATAACATATTTTTAATTAGAATTTCAAGTAGAATCATTAATAATTTAAATAAAATTAAATAGTTTAATTAAAAGAAAAAATCTAAATGTTATATTAATTTGAAGAGAGTTTAATAAATCCTTAAATACAAATTCATCATTTCAAAATGTAATCGGGAAATTTCAATTGTTCACCACAAAGATGAGGATGCACCTTCCAAGCAAGTGGATAAGCAAATGAGAAGGGTTTAGAAGTATCTTTATATGGGATAGTATGAAAAAATCAACTAATTTCTAATTATAAAAAAGTTTCCTTGAGAAATGCGACGAATAATGATTCGGCTAAAATAAATTCTGCTAAACTAACTGGATAAATAAATGAGAACTGTACTATTTTTAAATATAATTATAATTAACATTCTTAATTCGTAATAAATATTAATTTTGTCTGCAAAAATGAAAGAAGAATTAATTGTCATTAAGACCAAACAATGAAAAGCTTTAAATAGTTTTGAAATAAATGTTCTAATTGAATCTGAAATCGAACTACTTCAATGCTCTTATTTCTAACACAATGGCTGTAATCCAATAACTCACCAAGACTTGAAGAATAAGTCTTGCGTAACAGAACTAAATAAATAAAAGCAGTGAAATAGTTACATTTGTAAACATTGCAGAGGTAAAAATTCCCATCATCAGAAGCATTTTTTTGTTTTTTTGTTAAAGAAATTTGCACCCTTGTGTTTTTACTAAAAAAAACTATTTTAGTATAATATTTGATTTTTCTGCACCTCTATTTAGAAAGGATTAGTCGAGAAAACGAACAATTAAATAAAAAACTAAAACTAAAAAGCCGCTTTTACATAAGCTAATATTAACCACTTCCGAAGGCTAATTAACACAACCCCCTTGTCGTCATCCAATCGAGTTATAACTTGGCAGATAGATTCGCTGTCAGTGAAAATACATTCTATCAAGTTTTGGATGAAAGAAAAATAGAGTTGGTTCATGATACGTAATTGAAGGTTTTCTTCGTAGTGATCAAACTCTATAAAAACTCGATCTGAGCTCGACTTAAGTAAGTTACAACTGAACATAAAAGTTACAACTGAACATAAAAGTTACAACTGAACATAAAAGTTACAACTGAACATAAAAGTTGAAAATGGATATAAAGGATTTATAATAAAACTTTGTTTTTGCGAGTTGATTTTTAAGCAACGCATTCATCTTTTTTTGCTCAGCATGTTATTTCCTGATTTTTATACAACTGTATTTCAAGTGAAAAAACTATACCTCACAAACAAATGAGCCTGCCCACAATTGATCAATTTTACAGGGGAGTGAAAAAACTGAATTCTACTACCATCAATCTCTTTGTTCCAACTCTTGCTAAATGCTTTAGAACTTTTGTGAATGAATTATCACGTTATGGTTTGATAAGTAATGAACTTTTAAGATATAATTTGCATTAAAACAAAATTCGTCAAACTTGCACTCGGGCATGTTTAGTTCTGAGAAGTGAATGCGTATTCAAAGCTATACATCTTTAAAAAAAAGCATTATTCAGAGAAACAATAACCAGCGAATAAAACTAGTTTAATATCTGTGTAGGAAAATATTAATGTATGCACAATTTTTTTTTTATCAGACGAAACGATCGCTTCGCCGCCAACCTTAAAAATGCATTCTATTATTCTGAAAAATGCAGGAATCATTACTTTGGCCAATTTCTAATGCATCTTTTTTCAATAATTAAGTATAAAAATGTTATGATGCATTGTGAAATAAACCTAAAGTTCATTATATATAATTCTTATGTGTCTTGAATAAAAGTTATATAGAAGATTATTATCGACTATTGTATACAAACTGTAATGATTAGCTTAAAAAACTACTATAAAATCAACATATAATACGAAGTTATAAAATATTTATTAAAGGTTAACCCTTTATGATGCGATTGTATCTTTCTTTAAGCAACATTTCACGATATTCCTTAAGAAAAGAGGCAGTAAATAATTATGTTCTTTGTGATTTGTAATAAAATAATGACATCAATTCAGAATAATACATGACTCTTTTTCTTTTCACCAACTAAGATATTTGGATTACGAGCGTATTTATAATATTACTATGAAAATCGGCGAGATTCGATGTTACATACCATTTAGATAATAAATACTCATACAATAACAATTCAACAAGCTTGAATGATATATTTATAACAGAATAAAAACTAAACTTAATTTGGGCATTTTCAAACCTTTTGTTTGACTTAGATATCCAGAAATAGATGTAATTCAAAATATTTCCAGGATTAAAAACAAGTTAAAAATAATAAATGTATTACATTTGAAGTAAGGAAGTAAAGTATTTACACGTTTTTAGAGCAATGATATTTCAAAACAAAAATTACAGACTATTATATAAAATGAAATACTTTCATTTTCCTTCAATTTGTGTACGTTGCTTATAAATAAACAAGGGATAAAAAGTATAATTGTCCAAAGGAGATTCCTTTGATGGATTTGCCATTGGTATAAGTATTCGTATTAATATTAATACCATTTTTAATACTTAGGTTCGCATGAATGGCTTGGGAGTATTGAAAAAAAAAGAAAGAAAAAAAAGTTAAAGCTAAATTTCATAATTATGAATTTAAACTATGTGCATTGCAGTTCATTTCAGATTCATTGCAGTTAAATAACAAACATATTTCCAAGGTTATATATAGACAATTTTTATGTTTTGATGATAATCATAACGTGATCATCAAAATCATAATGGACATCATTTGTTATCATAAAAATTATAATGATAACAAATGATGATTTTGTCTTAAAAACCAATCTTTAATTTGTGATTATTATATGTTTTATGTTTAAAGAAGATATACTTATCAAAAATACAACATATTTATGATTTTTATGAACAAAATCATGTTTTACTTGCATTAAGTATAGTATTTTTATAGTGAAAATACCAATAATTAAGCTTAATTTAAATCAATATTCAAGACTAGACTATCGGAAGCACACAATTTAAATTTAACTAACAGTAGGAATACAATAAAAGAAAGCTATTTTAAAATTTTAGTAATTATAAGGAAATTGCATTGTAATTTAAATTTCAGGATGTCAATTTTCACCTCTTAAAATTGTATAGAAATTTTTTTAATTACGCAACCATTACCTGACATTTAGGAAACTATGTTCTAGAGTGGATTTATCATTAAATTTTGGCTTTACAAAATGATTTAATAATTTTTTTTTTACATAATTATCAGTGTGTTTTAACAGCAATTTGAACACTTTTTCGGATATAGTTTAATCCAATTATAAAAATTAAGCTTTTTTAAATAGCAGTTACATAAGCTGGTAATACATAGCCGTAAGAATACTTGACAATCTTTGTCAAAATCAGATAAATTCTTTTGCAACAAAGCTATTTGGTTTTCTAAATTTATAATATTTTTTTAAATGGTTGAAATTCTATGGATATAGTAATTGACTTTATGTATTCCTGAATCACATTTGTTAGTTTATTGAGTCTATTCGATATTACTTTATAAGAGAGTTGACTCTGTATCTGAGACAGAGAGAGATGATAAATGTATAAAAATCAGTATAAAAAATTCAACCTACACATTGCAATTTCCCATCCCACTCCCTTAAATTAGGCAATTGTAAGCAAGTTCTTAAGTTTTCCTGTTTACGTTCGTTTTGGGTGAGTGACCCTCCAAACAAAATTATCACAATCGTCCGAAATGCATTTGGAAAGAAAGTCCACTTCTTCACAAACTTCTTAATCTTTTTTTTCTTATTCTCTCTATCTCTCCAATTCGATCCCAAACCGGTAGTCGCGCATGGGAAGCAATAGGGCCTAAGGCCGGGCCACATGCATAACTGTGCGTTCGAATTCACTTGTTTTAATAGTCGGCGAATGTGTGCCACATTTTTTTTTCTTCTTCTTCTTTTGCTAAGCTTTAAATAGAAGAGATGCCGTTGACCTTATGTTTTTAAAATACTCGTTCCGTTACCGGCTGGGAAAATCACTATTTGTTTCGGAAGTTTGACCCAAATGCTGTATGTTTTATTTTCTTAGAGTTATTAAGACACTGAGACCCTTGGCTAACGTTTAGGCACTGCATTTTTGTATATGTATTTCAATTATCTGTTATTTCTATGGGTTTCAAACAAATGAATATTTATAAGTACTAACTGTTATCTTTATTTCAAAAGTAGGCTTAATTTCTTAGGTTTGGAGTTTATTATTAAGAGCAAGATTCTGAGAGATTGGGCCACTTAACATTAGGGAGGGATTCACACCATCTCCTATTTTCCCACAAAAAATACCAGTTGCTACTACCCTTATTAGATGATCAAATCTGAAATTATTTGTTCCGTAGTTGTACCGTTCAAATTCTATGACGTGTCAGAAATCACCTTTAAACATGAAAAAATTGGTGTTTTTGTGACACAAGAAAACTATTTTTATCTGTATAAAACTTCACAAGCAAATTGCCACCTGCATTTCTTTGTTATGGAATGTACTAGAATAGATCTTTATGAAACATATAAAAAGTTAATGATAAGTCAATTGCGCAAGGTCATTCAAGGACACGAAATGTGCAGGTTTTCATGTTTTTTACCATTTTCAAGCCTGAATTATATCTTGCGCGTTTGATTTTCCACTGCAAACAAGATGTCATTGGATTGAGCTGTATTACACTACGGAAAAAAAGTAGGACAGTCATATTTTGTAATTTATGCTTTGTATTTCGATCCTCCTGATCTAAATTTCTTTTTTTATGTAGTTTGGCTATTTTTTCTTTTTTATAAATGAGTAAATTTTATCTACCACTAGTAAAAATTAAGGAAAACAGTACTTAACGATTTTTGGTGTGTGAAAAAAGTAGAAGGATACGTGCTAAAATAATTTGTTTTGGAATATTGTAAACCTCAAAGGTAGGTGTTTCATTCTTTTTAACTGTTTTTGTTAAGAAAAACATACTATTTTATTGAAAATCCGTCGTTTTCATCTTTTTAGAATGCCTAGAGGAAAACCTTTAAGTGAGTTTGAAAAAGGCCAAATTTATGCCTACAAAACGATGGCAAAGGTGTGAGAGAGATTGCACGCCAGCTACATATTAGTCCAAATACTGTTTCAAACTATTAAAGAAATCCTAGTAGTCAGGGAACCAAAAAGAAGACTGGCAGACCTAAAAAACTGACGCAACGCGATCAAAGAAAAATCATTCGGGAACTATAAAAAACGGATGGAAGTATTGCCAAAGCTCAAAATAATGCAGGCATCACACACGTTTCAAGAAGAACTGTCTATAACTACATAAAAAGGTCAGAAAATTTCGTTTTCCGAAAAAGGAAGCACCATCCCAAATGGAATGAAAGGCACATTGAACACCGACTGCACTGGGCTAAAAACTACATGTCCTGGACGTCAGAATAGACATCCGTTATATTTTCTGATGAGAAAAGATTTAATTTAGACGGTCCAGATGGCTACAAATACTATTGGCACTGTCTCGGTACTGAAGAAAAGACTTATTCTACCCGACAGATGGGAGGAGGGAGTTTAATGGTTTGGTTGGCAGTCGGGTACGGAGGAAGAACAAGCCTAGTGTTCCTGAGTGGCAGGCAGAAACACACAGATTACATCCAAGTCTTGAATTCAGATCTCCTTCCCTACGACGTTGAGCTAGGCGGAAATGACTGAATTTTTCAACAGGACGGAGCATCAATTCACACAGCTAATGGGGTTTAAAATTGGTTTGCAGCAAATAATGTTCGGGTTTTGCCATGGCCTGCTAAAAGCCCGGACCTCAACATTCTAGAGCATATATGGGCAATGATTGTTCGTCGCGTTTACGCGGAAGGCAAGCAGTTTGAATCTATAGTTGAACTTCGGAGAACTTTGAGTTATGTATGGGACAATTTCTGCCAAACAGAAATTCAAACTTTATATGATTCGATGCCAAATCGAATTTTTGAAGTAATCAAAGCCAATGGTGGAAGAATTCCCTATTAATAAGACTTTTATTTGCATTATTTAGAAGTGTCCTTCTACTTTTTTCACAGAGTATGATGAAGTAAAAACTGATTTATTGCTGTACTTGACCTGTATTTTTTTTTTTTTTTCAATTTTCAGATACAGTTATCTGTTTGTAATTAGTAATTTAAAGTGTTACTCATTAAATTGTTATTTTAAAAAAATCAGTGTTTTTTAATTTATAAAAAAAAAATCATGTGTCCTTCTACTTTTTTCACTCAGTGTAATAATATTTATTAATACATAAAACATTGAAGCAAGTTGAACACTTTGGAAGTTATTTGGTGCCAAAATCGAAAAGTCTCCGAATTTGATACAAATTTGAGCTCGTATATCTTGCTGCGGGATCAATATATTGACACAGCGCTGAGACTATTTAAACACTCTTTTATTGTACTTAATGAGAAATTAAACTTTATTGAGGCAAGTTGAAGAGAAAAAATAAATGATTTTTTTGTTGCACCCCATCCTAACGTATTGATGCATTACTGTTTTCATTCATGTTTTCAAAAATAAATCGATTTTCACTTCACTCTTCCTCATGTTTATAACAATTGCTTGTAGTATGTCTTTTTAAGCTAGGAACTTTGACTGGATCGGCTCCAGAAAGTTGCAATTGACCGAAGAAAACGGAGTTTCGAATCACGCAATGACCACTTAAACTCATCAGCTCCTCTCTCATTTTAAACACCTTCTAGTAGTATTAATCCATTATTCCACAACCTTCTAGTAGTTTACCAACGTAAATTCGTTTATCTTACAGGACAGCGTAAAAAGAATGGAACCGAATTTTATATCCGCAGTCTGTATAAGCAATTAGCTTTATCTCTTTTATGATATTCTCCATTTGTTGGGGGACAGTTCAGTGCTAGAAGTGTGGGTAGACGCGGGGTGACGCGTCCCCCCACTTGTCCAGAAAATACCCATGCGTCTCCTCACTTCTAAAAACACTGAAATCCATCCCCCCACTTCTAAAAACACAGAAATCCATCCCCCCACTTCTAAAACTACCGAAATCTATTTCCCAATTTCAAAAAACATTCAATCAGTCTAAAAACTCAAAGGGGAGGGGGGGGGGGGGAAATAGAATTAACCATTTTCATTACTTCTGCTTTTTCTGGATGTTTGTTATTTTTTATACTCTCATTTTTGTTTTGTCTAAAGCAGATTCAGTTAATTTTTCTTGGAAATGCGCGGCGAGTTTCAACGCCCGTTGTCTGGGATTATTGAGGAGTGGATAGAAAAAGACATATTTATTGCACTATCATTTCCTGTTTTGTCCTCGACCATTTACTTTAAAATATTTTGCGTTTTGATTATTAGTAGATAACCGTGTATTCCTCCAACTTAAGCATTAACTCTTACTTCTGAATCTAAACGGCATTTGTATTCGTAACCCATCTAGTACAAAACAAGATGAGATTGATATATTTGGCTTCAAAACTGTAAGAAAAATTACTCCGATACACTACAGAACGATGAGGAAGGAGCAGTGGAAAATGTGCAAGTGCATCAAGTTGAAGAGACCTCGTGGAGAGAGAATCTAGCACGTGGCAGCAACAGTAAGCAAAAACGCCACTGCAGTAATGATTATCCAAAGTATTGGACACAAAATGATACGCACCTTCAGAAATACAACGAGTATCCAATGCTTACTTGTGAAGAACAAAAACTTGGATGCAACACATACAAAAGGTTGCTAAAAAGCTTGGAACCAGAAAAAACAAGGTTTGAAACTTTCTAACGAATGGGTAGGGTGTAACATTTTGCCACATGGAGACAAGGAATTTGACTAACGAGAATCCTTAAGAAAGCAGATTTTTAAACGCAAAACCTGTAAAACTCATAAATGTGCAGGAAAAATTATCCATGAAGCCAAACGAGAAAGCTGAAAAATGCAAACATTTCCTTTAAGAAGGTAAAATATCATTTTGCAATTTTTTTACTTTCCATTTTTGAATGCATGATACAATACTTGTATATACTATCAATGCAAATTTTTTTGAAACAAATTTATCTTATTGGTCATTACTTCCGAGTCATGTAATTCAAAATTGTATAATTTTTTTTAGTTATTCCCGACTATATTTTTCAGTTTTTATCACTAATTTTGTTTATAAATTTCTTTGAACATTAAGCAGTACTGGGCATGGGATATTAGATAGTACTAAAATTAATCAAGCATAGATTTTCTTCTTAAAAAATATACCAAGCATATAGGGAAATGCGAAATGTAATGACACTGAGAAAAAGTTTTAAGTCACTGAAAAAAAAATTATTTATGTCATAGTGTTATAAAAATGTATTATACTACTTTGTATAAAGATATAAGGTATTTTCACTTGGTCAAATTTTAACTTTGGAGGAACTAGAAAAAAATATAAAGACAAAGTATTTAAAAAAAAATATATAGAATTCCTTATTAATTTAATTTTATGAAAGTATGCTTATTTAGAGGCAATATTTAAATCTAAATAAACAGTTATGCATATAATGTTGAATTATTATTTCACTTCATCTCTTACTTCCTAGTAAAAAAACTAAGTCGCAGAATATTCATTAAAATAACAATAAATTTTGGACCTTGTTCGTGTTGAAAATTCTTTCCTTTCTACTAGTTAATTGTTATTTATTTAATTGTTATAAATTTATTGTTATTAGACACGAAGTTATAAAATTTATCATTGAGGGGGTGCACTTGTCACCAACTTTTGGCCGTCCCCCCACCTTTTTTTCCCCCACTTCTACCACTGGGACAGTTATTTGGATTTCAACTGCGAATTCACCATGCAATCAGTTCCAGGCACAAGTCAGACCAAACCCTAAAGACGAAAACTATATCACTCAGTCATAAATTTGTAACTCTGATGTTTTGCTCAGAAGAAAATTGATCATCAACGTTTGAAACTGTAGAGAATCTGCTCCTACATATTGCTAGAGAAGAACATCACATTTCTAAAATTATTACTTGTCAAGCATTGCCTTTGCAAAAAGAATGGAAGCAGTGACAGAATAGACCAATTATGAAATTACTGCAGCTTTTGAAGAACCCACTACAGAGAATAAAAATTATATCGATTCAAGTCTTGTGCGCAAAGAAGGATGGGCACTGAAACCCAAACGGAAAGTTCAAGAACCAAAATCAAAAACAGTTTAGAATTCTTCACAAAGGAAATAAAACAGGAAGTAAATTAACACCCCAAACTGTTGCAAGTATGATGAGAAATCTCACAGTTGATGGGGGAAAAAATGTTCAAATGAATATGTGACACGGGAACAAGTTATGTTATATTTCAACAGAATGAAAGGTACGACTGAAATATGCAGTGTTATTAAAGATGAAGTCATTGAACAAGATGACGAACTTTATCTTGGAATCATTGGAGACAATCAGATATGTTAGATGGCTTGAATAGATGCAATCTCTTTTTTCTGTAGTGGGTTCTTCAAAATCTGCAGTAATTTCATAATTGGTCTTTTTTGTCCTCGCTTCCATTCTTTTTGCAAATGCACTCCTGGATTTGTCTTGACCTGTGATTGTTTTAGGAATTTGGTGTTCTGCTTTAGCAATATGTAGGGACATGTGTTATGAATTTTCGGTTAAGTGATATTATCTTCGTGTTTAGGGTTTGGTTTGATTTGTGCCGGGAACTGATTGCATGGTAAATTCACAGTTGAAATCGAAATTACTGTCCCCCAACAAATGGAGAATATCATAAAAGAGATAAAGCTAATTGCTGATCAGGACTGCGGATATGAAATTCAGCCCCATTCTTAATACGCAGTCCTGTACGATAAACTATTTTACATTGGTAAATTGTAAGAAGATTGTGGGGATGACATGTTTTAAATGAAATTTCTTCATCAGAGAGGAGCTGATGAGTTTAAGTGGCCATTGCGTGATGTTATCGACACAGTGCACCGAAGTTCGTTTTTCTTTCCCGTCCTTTGCAACTTTCTGGAGCCAATCCAGTCACAGTTCCTAGCTTAAAAGACAAACTGCAAGCAATTGTTATAAACACGAGGAAGAGTGAAGTGAAAACTGATTAATTTTTGAAAACATGAATGCAAACAATAATGCATCAATATGTAAGGATGGGATGAAAAAAAAAATCATTTATTTTTTTCTCTTCAACTTGCCTCAATAATGTTTAACTTCTCAATAAGTATAATAAAAGACTGTTTAAATAGTCTCAGTGTTGTGTCAATATATTGTTCCCGTGGCAAGATATACGAGTTCAAATTTGTGTCGAATTCGGAGATTTTCCGATATTGGCACTAAATAATTTCCAACGTGTTCAACTTGCCTCAATGTTTTATGTATTAATAAATAGTACTAATAGAGATCTATTCAATGGTACCTTGTTTGCAGTGGAAAATCAAACGCGCAAGATATAATCCAGGCATGAAAATGGTAAAAAACATGAAAACCTGGACATTTCGTGACCTTGAATGACCTTGCGCAATTGACTTGCCATGTACTTTTTTATATGTATCATAAAGATCTATTCTAGTACATTCCATAACAGAAGAAATGCAGGTGGCAAGTTGCTTGGGAAGTTTTGTACCGATGAAAATAGTTTTCATGTGTCACAAAAACACCAATTTTTTTCATGTTTAAAGGTGATATTTGACAGGTCATAGAATTTGAACGATACAACTACGAAACAAATAATTTCAGATTTTATCATTTAATAAGTGTAGTAGTAACTGGTAATTTTTTGGGGAAAATCGGAGTTGGTGTGAATCAGGGGTGGTTCAACTTCTCAGATTCTTGCTCTTAATTCTATTAATGGATTTCAGAAGTATGGCATATTTCAGAGTTTTATCTAAATATTATGTTTTTCCAATGACCGAGTAGTTATTTCTGTAGTAGGAGGTTGGCTGTTTATTTCTTACAGCCTTCTTGTGCTTGAAACAAACTAACTGAAGCGCTGGGGTTGTCCTGGATCAAGTACCCGTTGCCCGACGTTCCTCGATCAATTTGATTTAGTCGATTGCAAGTTATAAGCATCGGAATGAAATTGTGTTCCCAGTAACCTGGATTAGTCAAAAAGTTATAGAAAAAAACAAAGAAACCCTGTTCAGATAGGTTCAGTAGGTTTAAAATTGTTTCATAGTTCGTTACGTGCTGTAAAGGAAGAAATGGTGTGGTTTCTCATGTAGCCAGTTTCCTTCCACGTTTCAAAGATGAAGTGTCAAAATTTCCCCAAGATTGAAATAAAATTTCAGATTTAGGATCATACCTCTTAAGGGGTGAAAAGGGGAAAGTGAAAGGATTTTTAAAAATTTTAAATAGCCATGAATCTTTCTCTTGTTTCTAAGATCACGTGTGCAAAATGTTGGTCAAATTTATAATAAAATTGTAGCTTGCTATGAAAAAATACACTGATAGAACACTCTTTTTTATATATATAGAGAGAGTGAGAATTGCAAGAGATGATCGTTGTCGTAAAAAAAACTAATATATATATATATATATATATATATATATATATATATATATATATATATATATATATATATATATATATATATATATATATATATATATATATATATATATATCGTGGGTTTATAGAAAACATGTCTTTAGAGCGTTTTCCAAGAATTGGCGTTTGGTCATGTGTGATGTATGACACTCTGTGCAATTGTGGATGGCCATACTGCTCCAGAAATGGGCCACAATCCAAAGTCTCTCCTCATTTACTGATTATTGAGACGAAAAAATGATAAATATTGAAGAGTTTTTACTCATCACTAGTTTTGGATCAAATTCAAAAGACATTAGAAATGGATTATTATTCTGTCGGCAGTGCTTTTTAACTAATGGAATTCCAGTGTATTAGCCACCATTATAGGTTCGAAAAATGGTTTTAAGTGCTTTTGATCTTGCCTCATCCCTTTAATAACAGTAAGTATTTCTCATGGCATGAATTGTGTGGAGAGACATAAGTGAAAACACGGTTTTTCTTTCTTTTCGTTGTTCTGATGACACCTCAAGCCTCCTTTTTGTTATAGAATATATTCAATAAAATAAATTACCAATGATACTTTATACTTTTCTAAAATAAAAACAACATTCGACTCCACCCCTTACATGTTAAACTATAATCATGCGTACCATTTTCCCCACAAGTTCCAGAGCTATACTTTAGATGCTTCTATAGTGATTGAAAACGAATGTTTGTCCTTGTTTCTGACTCAAGCTTGGAGGATGTTTTATCGTTTAAATTATTTGTATTATCAAACACAGCGCTCTATTTAAAACTATAGTTTCGGTAAAAGACGCACTTATACGCAATGTGTAAAACACATTGCCATTGAATACTTTTATATCGTAGTTTAATTGCTTTTGAATGTCTACTATTTGAAAAATTACTGGCACGAAATAAACTTTTAAGGAAAAGTAATAGTTAACCTGTATTTTGTTAGGTATAATATTTATCGAAATGGTTTAGTTGATGGTTGTGAGATATCATCTATGTTATATATCTATCACCCTGCTACGAAAGGGACGTTACTCAAAATTCATCATTCAATTTGAATAAAAAAATCTATAATTTTTGAGTTAAAGTATCTACAGAATCACAGATGACATCATGGGCCAGAATCTGGAGAACAAGATTGTTTATAAGTTAAATTCAAGTTGAAACTGACTTATGCAAGTAAGTTATTAAGTCTATGTAAGTCGGGGTTTCTGTACATACTTTTACTAAAAATGAAGAATGTTTAGTAGTATCACATTTGGGGTGCGATATCTCCAAGAATTAGAGGTAATGAAGATTAAAATCCTATAGATGTAACTAGAGTTATTATCCTTGGATAGCATTGTAGGAGATCCAGAATTATCAATGCAGATAAATTAACGCAATAAAAAAAAATTTCAAAGGGAAATGTAGCTGACGTGTCTCAATTGAATAGATATTAATCAATATAAAATAACGTATCTAACCTCTAATACTCTAATAAAGTTTTGCAATGTTCTAATTAGTCTACTACAATAAAAAAAACTTAGCTAATACCAACTCCGCTAAAATTAAGTATGCCGGTAAGTGGAGTCGTACTTAAAATGGTAGTATAAAAGAAACATAAGCACATTGAAATTGCTTGCTATTTTCTTCATTAAGCCATTGTGTAATTCAAGTGTAAATAAATAATAGATTATACCTAATAGTAGATATTAATAATAAAATACCTAAATTAGTAATAGTATAGTAAATTAGTTTTTAATAAAACAGATAATAAGTGCTGATTTTGGTTACCACAAAATCACTTTTAATAATAAGCTTCACCTACTTTCATTTCAAAGTAAACCTAAATTCTCGCTAATGAAATCTCGGTCCAGGATTTTCCCGTAAAACTAACTCACAAAATCCTAGATGCGCAACAAAACCTGTTTCAAAATCAAAACGGTTTTCTTGCCCAAAATCAGCTGTCTTGTCATGCCTCGTCGAATATTTAATTTAATTCCATCAAACTGCATGAATAATCATCGAAATATTCATGGAGTCATGCATTTTGTAACGAGCGGTAAAATAGCGTAAATTGCTAAATTTTGTGCTTAGAAATAAATATAAATTACTAAACATTATTGTCATAAATGTAGTTTTTCTTTCTAATGATATATAAGACCTCAGACAATGTTCAAGCAGTAAAAACTTTTCAATAATTGAAATATAAATTTTTTATCTAATAGTTTTGTTTTTAATGAGAAGTTTTATATTTTTTAGAAATTTCAAAGTCAGGATGTACCACTCATTAAATTTTAAGACCATGAGTGAATAATTTAATAAAACAAAAAGCATAAAAGTAAGTTTTGAAAAGACTATTGGTAGAAGTTAAATTAGTCTGACACGATCGATATTTCGTATTTTACTTGCATACTTATAATTACATTCTGTGTAACTTATTAACTGTAACATATTTTACTTTAATAATTAATTAAGGATTTATTTTGCTTCATGAACATTTACATTTCCCAACTTTTAAACAGGCCTAGACCAACCGGCTCTGGGATGAATAAAATGCATTTTCTCCAAAAATATTTTAAAACAGATGCACAAAAAACATATAAATTTAATTAGCTATCTAACTAAATTATAATTAACTACATAAAAATGTTAAGTATAACATGCACAAAAAAAATTAAAGTTTAACTACGCAAAAAATTGAAGTTTAACTATAAAATAAAATGTTCATCCAAATATAAATCTTTTCGACTGGTCTTGTTTCTTTCAAAACGTTGTACAACAAAACGTTTCTAAATCAAGGAAAATATCAAAAATTGATTTTACAATGAGTACAACCTTTAACAGGATCTACGCATAAGAGATAGAACTTAACAACTTAGTTATAATTTTTGTCAATTGTATGCGGAGGTGGTTGGGGGTGAAAAAATATTTTTATCCATCTACACAAAAATGAAAAAAGCTATGAAAAACCAACCATTCAATATCCATTCTTTTTAATTATGAAGTTCGAAATTATATGCCCGAATACTTTAATTTATCACTTATAGTAGTTAAATGGATGTAGTTTAGTATATACATAAAGGAAAATATTTCGAGAAGGGTTTGAACCCTATAACACTCCCCACCCTCTTTGGATAGAGGCGTGATTTTTATTTTCTGCCGTGATGCTGAAATTCCTAAATAAAGAAACTACAAGAACCGCTTGAGCGAGAAGTAAGCTCCTTCGGGCAACAACTCTTCTCTTCCCATCCTATAGATGTTCGGGATGATAGGAAGAGATGAAACTTGAATTTCAAGTTCAAGGTCTCTTTTTTTCCCTCTCGTTCTAGTTTAACGGAAAAGAAGGTCACGTTTTTTTTTTTTTATTTTTTTTATTTCGCTATTTCAAAGTAGCGTCTTGCTCCTTTTCTGCCCTTCCTTTTTCCACTGATAGCAACTTTTTCCTATACAGGAACTCTACAAAATTGTTTTTTAGTATGACCCAGCGGGATGCGTGAAATTTTAGGGGGACGTCCCAGGGGCGAAAATGTTCTTTGAATCTACTTCCGCATGGAAAAATTAAAAACTGCTTTTACAATTTTGTATTTCTTGATTATCTTTGAATTAACTTCCGACTGAAAATCTAAGCATGGGTGTCCCCTGGAATATTTGCAAGGGGGTGCAAAATCATTAATTTTTTAGAAATGTTAATTAATAATTATGCTTTATAAATTATACTCTTTGAGAATAGTTAAAATTCATGGTATATAATTTTAAAAGCGCAACCCTGTTAAACAGGAAAAAATATAAAATTGTAAAAATATTAAAATATATATATTTTAACGATTTTTTTATCATCCATACTTGATCTCACGGCATTCAAGAAACAGTGTTTCGAATAGAGGAATTTAAAGATGCAAAAATACAGAAGAGTAAAAATTTTTATTTCTTCCAAGTTTTGGTTATAGCGGGGAAAAAAAAAATTCAAAATGAAACACGAAGGCGGTATTGGAATATGTTCAATTGAATTCTAAAAATAGATTTCAAGATTGTAAATCTGATGACTTAAAAAAACAAAACATTTTCCTAGAATTTTGAGAACTACACAAGAAATGATTGTACAATAAAAGGAATAAATACTTCTACTCATCAGACTAATAATCATAGGCAATAAGCGCCAGAAAATCGTCACGAAAGTAGCTATAAAAAAAGACATAGGAAAGAAACAAAAGGCTAAATTAAAAAGGGGGGGGGGGGAATGCTCGTTGTAACATAAAAGTATAAACGGCATATGTGCTTTTTTTTATCTTGGAATTTATACCTTTTCCTTCATTTTTTTTTTAATTTTCAAGAGCCAGGGGGTGCAAGTGCCCCCCCTCCTGGGGGTGCCCATGAATCTAAGCACTGTGTTTAATGTAATAAATGAATGTATAACTTCACAATTCACAATAGATTCCTCAATCGCACAAATACGCTGGCCAATATCGCTCGACATTGTTCAATCTCGATGTGGATTGTTGTAGACTGGCCGTTGTCACGGATCTTGGCTAATTTCGCCCAGTGCTGGATAAAATATATTGGAAGTTTTAAAATGTTGATGAACAGTTTTAAAAGTGAAATGTAATTTTATAAGAAAGGACGGAAGGGTAATAAATACGTTTTGTGATGTTTTTGACTTATTTATTTAAAAGAAATTGAGTATTTCGAAACGATGCTCAAGTTTCAGTCAGGATTAGCCAATTTTCCAAAACTGTTCCGATCTCCTGTTTCTCCCGTTTTCGCCATTGGCCAATATTGCTGTGCTAATTGGGTTCCCTCAACTTTTATATTTTTCGTTAACTATCTTGACATTATCTTGTACATTTTCATTAGTAATTTTTTTAGGTTTATAACATGAATAGGCACTAATTACCTGACTTTTTCAGAGTAGATCGTTGATTATATTAACGCGTTTTATTATGCAAGTAACTTTCACAGTTTGCTATGTATTCCCTCAACTTTTGTATTTTGACATGACACATTAACAAGAAAATATAATTTCATCAGTCAAGTGAATAAAGTATTTTGCATATCAACGACTTTTTGCATGATCAAATGTTTTTTGTTATTATATATGAAGAATGTACAAAAGAAAAGACAAGTACTTTACCTCAGATAAAACTGCATTTAATAATTCCTTAATGAACAAAATTGAAAGAAATATTTTATACTTTTATCTTTTTTGAATCTTGACAAGTTTCACAATTGGTTTATCTGCATATCCTCTAACAAAAGCTTTTGGAGCATTTCATTTACTTCACGATAAGTTCAAGATATGCCAGAAGCATAAACAATGAAAATCATCGCTAATAGACAGCATTAATTAGGGAAATTTGCAAAATAACCCGTAATAAACTCTGACATGAGCTAATATCCACTAAATGAGTAATCCGACGGATAATATTTGACGCTGCTATTTTTAACTTGATTGCTACTTTACGAAGCTTGTACGCGTGATCAAACAAGCGAAATTTCCGTCTATGTTTGGGCTTGGCTGCAACTTTAAAGAAACTTTGATTGTTTGTCTTGTTCACGTGACAGTCAGATGAAATCACTCAATTTTTAAATGCTACCATTGTTTATTAATTTCGTGTGACTTTTTAGTTGCTTTTAATAATTGTATTGGCTTCGCATCTTATTCGGTCTATTTATTTTTCTTTAAAGGCTTTAAGACATTCATGAGTTTGTGCATTGTAAATAATTTTAGAGACTATAAATAGAATACTAAGAATGTTTCACGTTATCGTTCAAGATATTAAGAATATTTTAGAATCAAGGCAAAATATAGGAGTTGAAAATTAATTTTTTGAAATACTTAATATAAATTAACATACCTCGCATTATCCTTAAATTTATTATTATTATTATTATTATTATTATTATTTTTAATTTTCATTACCTTTTATAATTTTACTCTTAATTTCTTTACTATCGGTAAACAAAAAACCAAAACTTAAGATGAAAATATGCTTTGGTAAGAACGTAAAAAAGTTTAACTCTATCTTATAATATTTAATGATAATTGTAAGGGATTTAGTTAATAGAATATTTTATAGAATATAGTAACTTTTTTTTCTATGTTCAGTATGGGTTGGAGTAAAAGTGATATGAATTTTAATTTATTGCAGAATATATATGGTTACAAATTTGATTATGTTGCAAGATTGGTTCACAGAAAACAATATATAAGAAGTTGCTTATTCTTACAATTCATTCTAAAGTATTACTATGTCCTAGATAGAAAAAATACTTTATGAAGTTTTAACGTATATAAAAAATAGTGGTGTTCTTCATTCAGTTATGATACTTCGTCAAAAATATTTCAATTAAGAGCAGTTATGTAAACAAACAATAATTTGAAGACCATATACTTGGTTTCCTTTAAAACTAATAAATACCCATTGACATTATCAAAAATATCTTGCCATTTCAAGTGACAATGCAAAAGCTAGCACCAACTACCACTCATACAATTCTGAAAATATATCCCTAATGAGTAATAATTACTGTAGAAGGGCAACAGTGACAACTCGAAAGACGACAATGTATCTTTCTGGTATCTAAAAGCTATTCTTTAAATCTCTCTGTTGTGTCCTCTCTCTCATTGTCTTCTTGTTGGCAATGGCTAATGCTAATCTGCTCGACGTGTTTGCTTAGAATAAATTCAAAGACATCGAGTGCATTGTATGTAGTTCCTGAACTCTCAGTGCAGAGGTACTAGGTTCAGTAGTTGGCTGGTAACTTTGCACTGAAAACTAACAAGGCTCAGATCTCGAGATAGGCATGGATTTTTGTTTCGATTCATTGTCTGTGGTTATTATGAACAAAATAGTCAATAAAATGCACACAATTGACCATCGTTGTATAAAGTATATTGCACAAAAGTAAAGGTATCGTTACGTAATAAATTTTTTAATTAGCATAAAGCCATGCTAATTTATTTAAAATGTTCCAATTTATATTTTTTCTATAAGGATTCTTAAAACATTATTATCAAGATAACTAGCTACCAAAGATAGAATTAGCGAGTGAACTGGAAAACTTTTTTATCTATCGTTTAACTGTATGCGTATTGGAACTGTTGTTGGAACTATAAGATGATTATAAATGATTGCATGGTTTTTGGATTAATATGGAATTAAATCAATTTTGCTTGTCTCAAATTTCAATGATCCAAAATGCTGATTTTATATTGCTGACCTTGTTGAATTGCATGGTCCATTTGCAGTCCACCGTCCATCAAAATGAAACTCAACAACCTACTATGAACACGTCGTACGTGTTCTGTAGTTTTCCGTTGCAAAAAAGAACTTTTATTTTCCATGCATGATTGCTCGAGCGTACATTTTTAGAACCTTCTTTCTTCCTTTGCGATTTACGGAAATGTTTCTCAAAGTGTATAATCAGAAATATATCACCCATGTTCCTGGTTGAATCAAATGGACCTTGGTTCGATACTTGGTAAGGCGTAAATTTAGTTGAATTTTGGCCCCTTACTTTTACCGATTCAGTCGTTAGGGATTCGAATTCAATCTTAAAATGCAGTTATGAAAGTTTAACAGTACTTATCATGTCTCGTCCAAGCAATTTGATACCAGAAGCATAATTTCAAACAAGACTAGCATTACATTACAAGTAATTCCTTTTGTGTTCTATAAATTAGTTCAACTGGGTGAGTTAACTGAATTGAATAAATAAATCTATATACTTTATTCAAGATTAAAGTTACCAAATTATGTTTGTCCCAAAACAAAGTCGGGAATATTTTTTTAACTATAAGAAAACATTCTTTAAGCTTTCGAGTGTTACATTATAATATTTTTACTGCCAGTTCTGTTCAACAAACTATTTTAAAAGTCGAAACCGTGGCGCTTTGTTAGAATACGGAGGAAATTTTTATTGTAGAGTGAATCCAACACAAGCGGTGTAGGATTAAAGAACAAAACGTAAGGTTTGAACCTTCACGTGGTTATACGAAGATCATTCAACATGAGGTGAAAGGAGATAACATGGAGCAACGGAAACTTGTGTTGCTAGGGCAGGTGTGTATTTGAAAAATATTAACGTCTATAAAGTAACTAATAACAAAATATCGAAAATTTAGTGCGTGTTTCTGTTAGGCAAACCTACTTTAACTTATGAAATGCTTAAAATTTAAATCCTTTTTTAATGTTATGAAAAATTGGGGAAGCAGAAACAAAGGTTAAATCAAGTTAATCGAAAATTCTACTAAATGTGACTGTACTCTTTTTGAACATTTTCACCTAGCTCTTCTAGCAACTCACTTATTTAAAGTTATAAGAGTTGTTCAAGGGATACAGTTGAACTTGTTTTAGTAGTAAATAGTGAACATTTCATAATAAATACTGTGAAATATCCGAAATTCGGACTTCCAAAATCCGGAAACATCTAAGAATAGAACCTTTTCCAGCACTGTTATCTTAAAATAAAGAATTTAAAAAAAATTACGGAAGTTTGTCGGTATCCGAAAGTGAAGACAGCGAAGACAAAGTGGTTGATGATAAAATTCCCGAGGAGCAATTAGTTGAAGGTATTTCGCACTGTAATTAAAGGATTAGGTCAAAGAGACAATTTCAGAATCGGAATTAATGGGGATTCAAGAAACAGGAAAAAAGTTTAGCCAAATGTCGTAACTATTAAAACAGCTAACCTTAAAACAAATGTTTTTTAAAACCACATCAAGTTATATAAGTTTTTTTCTCAGTTTACTCCATTTATATGTTCTATTTATATGTTTTTTGTGTATGAATAATGATATATTTTAAAATCCTGAATATCCCGGATTTTAACTAAATTCTTTGATTTATGAAACTTTTTATTTATTTATTAATTTCGAAAATGATAAAAGGTAGTTAAATTTCTATTATTAGGATTAGGTACAATGTACTAAACTCTAGAAAAGCTCTGTAAAAGAATTCATATAATTGATGCGTTTAAAAAATTATTTTGAGTCATCTTTAAGATTCCAAGTTTTCTATTTAATAACATTTATAATAATAGCGTAAATGTATAAGGCTTCATTGCATGTTTCTCAAATTGTTAAAGAAGTAGGGTTGTGGAAAATTGCACAACTTGCACTTACGTTATAATACTGGTCATTGCATTTAAATTTGGAATGGATTGAAGTAATTTACCGCTTCCGCTTTCATATATTCAAGAATTAAAAAAATTGGCTAAATAGAGTTATATTTTTGGCAATAACTAAAAAAAAAAAAAAAAAAAACATAATGGCGATATGTTTGGCTATAATTATTATATTATTCCTTTCGAGTAAGTGAGACTGACTTCGATGGGTTACGCTCAAGAGAAAACAATGATAACTCTATATTAAACACGTTCTGTTTAAAACCGAATTTTTACTGGATTTTCGGAGGTGGGGATGCTTAGAATACCTTAAAAAACAATTCCATAGAGATTTTTGTTAAACTCGTTAAAGCTGCTTTTTGGGATTTTAATGAAAAACTTAAAATTTTTACGAAAACCATAAGACAGGAGTATCTATGTACGTTTACAAACATTGTTGGTTAATTCACCCGGAAGTTAAGGTGACCATAGAAATTTTTTTGGACCACATTATATATTTAAAAAAAAAAAAAAAAAAAAAGGTGGGGGGGGGGGTTTGGGAGGGGGGGGGGGGTGGCGAATGCATTACTTTCAATACCCTATATAACATGTAGGGTATGGTAATAATTTAAAGTACAAATGTATCAATAAAATATCGAGAAATAAGTGGTTATAGGTAGAAAATATAGTTAACATTTTTAAATATAATATTTTATCAGAAAATATTTTTATATTTACATACTACATCCATTCAACACTTTTTTTATTACTTTCATTACTTAAAAATGCTTTTTAGATTTAAAGTATTGAATGTTTTTTTTATGCTGCGCAATAAACTGATATCTATTGTTATTAGAGTTTCAGAATAAAAGAACGACTAAATTTCAATAAATTGGTAATAAATGGTAAACTTACGATTACTTTGTCATTTCTCTTCAACATTTCTCATTTATCCCTGTATTTCCGACGTCATTTAACATGAAAGCTCGATCATTTCCTCTGACAGAAAATCTGATACCTTTGTTTAAAAGTTAAGAATCAACAAGTGACTATGGTTTGAAAATCAGCTATAACATATAACAGTGCCTTAAAGAGAAGGAAATACATTTGACCTTGATTTGAATAATTCGCATTATTCGACGAGATAAGCATCACTAGAAACATGGATATCCGGCAACTTTTAGAAGAAGCTATTTACTCGCATTGGAGGATGAAATGAAATAATTTAAAATTAATAACTGTATAAAAAAAGAACATGAAAAATAAGGGACAAAAACCTTTTTAATAGATTAATTAAAATGTACTATTTGAATCATCGCTGATTCAAAAATATTTCTCAATGATCATTCAATATAGCATGGCAGATAGTAAAACTATCCAGGAAATGATTGATAATTGTCAGTTTTGGATTGTTAACTTCGTACGGACGTATACATCGATATAGTTTAAGTTTAAGCTTACATCTGAAATACCGTTGGGATCAAGTAAGTTTAGGTAATTGAAAAAGTCTTGGAAGTTGAAATATTTTTGGCACTAATAAATAATAAATTTTAAACTAAATATTTCTTGCATTTACTTTTCCTACCTATTCATCGACTAATGTCTCGACAACCTTTCTTCGTCATTGCCGTAGAAGTATTAATACTGTAAAAATCTATACATCATTTACTAATACTGTATAAATCTATACAGTATTTAATAATACTGTATAAATCTATACAGTGCTAGAGTGATAGACACCATCGAAGTTTGTCATTTTGTATTAACCCTTTGCACTCGAGGCCTTTTTCGCGCTGAGGGACCAGCAACTCGAGGCATTTTAGGTTCGGTTGGTTTTTATGGATTTGCTTCACAGAAACTAAACACAGTCATTGGCCGTGCATCGAATTTCCGCATCAAACCTAGTGGTCCTCTCGTGTTTCGGAATCCAATCGTGTGGGGCCTGAGCGGCGCCGCTCGAGTGCAAAGGGTTAATATTTGAATTCATATCTTTGGACGATTGCTGTATTCTGTATAAATGATAAATGATTAAGTAAAATGATTAAAAAGGAATGACAAAGTAAAATGAAAAAGTTATTTAGAAATATTAGTCTCGAGTCATGTCACAATAAAACAAAACGACAGAATCCTTGCCTTACTCATAAATGAGCCGGTGTTGACTCTTTAGAATTTTATTAGGCTGATGAACTTAATGATACTACATTTTAGAAATTATATCTACATGATGAAACAATCAGTTTTGCAACATCACATAAGCGAATATTGGTTAGATGTTCAGTATATTTCTTTTGAAATCAAGGATAATGAACTCGCTTGGATACTTTTGCGTATATAAGGCCATGTAATCATTTTTTTTTAATTGGGAACCTTACAAATTTAATTATTGGCAACTAACAATACATACAATAATCTATAGTTAAGAAGGACATTTCATTATCTAGAACTCCAGCAGCACAAAAACGCTGGCCAATATCGCTGGATATTGGCCAATCCCGATGTTGAACGTTGTGAACCGGTCGTTGTTGCGGACCGTGGCCAATATACCCCAATGCTAGGTAAAATGTACTGAAAGTTTTGAAATATTGATGCACAGACATAATTAAAATATTTATTTTTAAGAAAGGACGGAGAGCTAAAAAATTTGTTTTGTAATGTTTTTGACTTGTTTACTTTTAAAATATCGTGTATTTTGGAACAATGCTCGAGTTTCGAGCAGGATTGAATAATCTTCCAGTTTCTGACATTGGTCAAAACTGAATAACCTTGGAATAAGCATGTCTCTGAAAATATTTTATTAACTACACAATCAAGCGTTTTTTATTTTATAAAAAAAAAAAAAAAAAAAAATTGAAGATAAAATTATAAATGTTTTTATAATTCATTTTTAAAATATTTTATAAACTAGATTTAAACACCTTTTAACATGTAATAAAACCACCAAGTTACTATTACAACTTGAATGTTATGAAAAAAAATCAATGATCTTTAATTACAGTTTTTATATTTTATGTAAATATGCAAATTGTTGCTTAAAAAAATGAAGGACATTTCTATGGGACTGAGATTATAGCTTGTAAGAAATTGATTTTTCACAAGCTATGACGAACACGTCATACAACTATAAGGATTTCCTCTGCTTCTCAAGATCAATGCTTGCTTTTTTTTATGTTGTACCCCATCGACTACCAGTAAAACTAGGAAAACATACCTCGATATTTGCCTCAAGCAACTGCAATCGGAAAGTGTTATGCAAACAATGAAATGACGCGAATATTCCTCCTTATGTTTTATTAGATCACTATGAGTAGAATGGTGAAACTGGAAAATTGAACTGGTCTCCTTATTTTTTCTTGTTGGGAATAATAGATCTCTCCCAATCGATGACAATGCTTGTTTTACTAGTATTACGTGGAGTGACATCTGAATTTTCGAACTGATAAAATAGAGTTGCGTGACATAAAACATTTCTATGATAAGCTTTTATGATCAGTCGAAATGATTCGTGAAAAGTAATAGAAGTCGATGGGAATTATGTAACCTTGAAATAACTATTTGCTGTTTTTACTAGTCTAATATGCATTTACAAGAATGTATTTTAAGCCGAATAGTTATAGATTTATAGAAATGTAACAATAGAAAGAATGCAATTACGCTCTTCCTGACCTATATATAATGTATAGACTGAAAGGTTGACAAAATAGACTTTTACATTATATTTTTATCTGAATGCGAATATATTTTCTATATTAGTTAAAATTGGAGGAAAAACTTAATAAAAGTAAAGCTTGGAATATTACTAGAAGTGAAAACAAGATGTTTTACTAATAGACTGAGAGGTGGCCGCAAGTTTAGGTAGCCCACGGAACATCATGCTGAATTTTTCTTATAGAATGTGGAGAAAAGTTAGTAAATTACGAATCCAATGGTCTGCAGCAGAAAAAATGACCGAAACTGTACAAAAATCGACTTTGAATGAGTTGTACTAAATATGATTGCCAAATAACTTGTAAAAAAGTGAACACACTTTTTCGTCTGGTAACCCACTGTACTTTATTTTCAATGAGGAAGAGCGCAGACGATTTCTGAACTCTGGTTCTGAAAACTTGCAGATTTTTAAAGTAAGCCAAATTGGCGACATCAGTTACGTCATCAGTCACGTAATAGTTATTGCCAACTTGGCTCATATTTAAAAGATGTAAGTAAGTCGTCGCCAGATATCTGAATCGTCTGCAAACCTTCTTAATTAAAAATTAAAAAGCGATGGATTATCATATATATATAAAAAAAAAAAAAAAAATGAGGAAATATTTGCTAGTGTCATCGCAAAACAAATTTGAATTTAGTAGACAAAAACTCATTATAACTCATTATTTTGCTTTTTCCTTTTCTTTTTCCATTTTTCCTGTCTCTGTAAACCATTTACTAAAACTACATATTTTTATGCTACTTAATGGAATAGTCAGAGTAACCATATCTGATTTATTTCCTTGAACGAACTGTCAATTTCCGGCAAGCGATGTTTCGATGTTTTTCACTCACTTTATTTCAGACTAGTTCGAATAATGCCTTCATATTACGTCAGGTTTGTTCTAGTAAATGATTGATTGTATATTTGGAGTTTGGAAGGTACTTGGTTTAAGCCATACGTCAGCACAAAATCAAAGCTGTGAATAAATGGGGAGTGACCATCAAAGAGTCGGAGGTTTGTGAGTTTACACAAGAGGTTGAGAATGTAGTTTTAGAATTACTAGTTCTCAACAAAAGGCTGGGACAATATGGACATTGGATTGAAGCATCTGAAGCCACCTTTGCGAAGATAACTAATTGTATTAGACTGAACCGGTCACCAAGTTATGAAATGCAGTATGTCACTGCTAGGAGTCGAATTCCGGTGAAGCATATGTGTGAGTCTAGAAATTTTTAGCATTGATTATAAATACACGTACAAAAATGACGGCCAAACTAAAGGATCAAGGAAAATCTTAAGTTTGCCAAGATTAAATTCTCCTTGCAATAAAAAAATGCATATCCAATTGTGTTTAAATTAAAGTTATTTACTGATGAACAATTTGCGTCTGGTATATGCTACATTTATCAATAACTTTCATGTAAGAAAATATTTCCTGTCCTCTGGCTTAAAATGAAATTTATATAAATAATCATTTCCTCTTATACTGTCACTCGTATTGAGCTTTTAACCCCTTATTATGACTACTCTCAGTAGTTCAGATTCTGCACTAGCGATGTTCCGACTCAGTATTGCCCTTGCATGAAATTGCAGTTAACTCAGCATAAAATCTATTTAAACCAAGGAGTCATTATCCGGTGACTGTCTGAGATGTAGTTAATTGTTTTTTTCCCTCTGAATTCATTCTGGAAATGCTTTTATAAATAGCATCAACCCTTGGGTACTGTTGATAAGGTATAAGTAAATTGGTCTTTCTTTCTAAAAGTTTTAGTTGTTTTTACGTAAATTTTAATTATTATAAGGCTAACAATCTGTGTCACTTTTATTGATTTGTTTAGTGCTATGACTATTAGAACTCTTTGAGATGCTTGCCTTGCTTTAGAGGCATATAAGAAATGATGAGTTTGAGAATACGTAGAAATATATTTTTTGTCGCGATAAATAACAAATAGACGGTACTCTTAATGGGAAATTATTTTTTGCTTTCAAGATATGAATCACATTGAATTGGAAATGCTCCTAAATTTGGTATAGAAGTTTCTAATTATTTTCAAAAGTATAACGATTTGTTGTTACCTACGAATCTTGAAATAATATTTATTAAATTCCATCTACATGAAGCACAAGGCTTTTGACAAATTTGTTTATGAGGAATTCGCTTGCACTTTATGGGCTATTGCAGGGTGTAAAAGTCTAACTGACGGCATTATAAAATTATAGAGCTATGCCAAAAGATCTTATTACAAAAGCCTTACGATATTTTTGTTGTAAATAGTTTTACAGGGTGAGTAAATATGAAGAATACGTCCATCTTGATTCTTCGCAATGTATAAGTTCCTTTTTAACTGAACTTGAATACACGTTTTGACTAAATAGGTGCCTCTAAATAGTCAAAAGAAGTTACAGAATTATGTCTACTTAATATAAGTATAATAAATTAAACTACCTCACACCACACATATTAGTGAGTAGAATATTGCACATTTTAGAAAGCCAAACCTATATCCATTTTATCTCGATTCACATTAAACCAAAAAAAGAAAAAAAGAAAGAAAAAAAGGAATAGTAAAATTTGAACTTGAACTTTATCCAAATTATCTTTAAGCAAAACCCTTCAAAATATTTATACAGCATACAAGACTTTTCCTGCTTTGTACACACTTAAAATTTAGATTGGGCTGTACAGCAAGTTAGTTTTTCCACATTACCATAAAAAACATTTTTTTTGTTAATCAAAAATATTAACAACAATTAAAAATTTATAAAAAATTTAATCAATTACACAAATGAAAGTAGATATCTTTGTTTGGTAAACAAAAATTGCTAAACATTTTATCCATTTTCCATTTAACCATACCAGACTATTAAGATTTAAAATAGTTTTTAAATTAGTTATTTATTTTAAACCTCTGACACACTTTTAAAGCAATGAAGTCAACTTAAAAGGTTTTTATCCCCTTATTTACCAATTTTAAACTCGTCTTTCTCAATCAAGCCAACCGTCTCATCTTAAATTGTTGAAATATTAACTTTACCAGAAACAATTGTTTTGGTACTGTGTCTAACATTACTCTTTTAAATTACAAATTAAAGGAATATTGTGAATCTGTAAGTATATTTCTGTTTAATAGAATTGTACTAACTTTAAAACTGTTATTTGAAAACATGCTATGTGGTTTGATCTAATTTGGAATTTCGTTATTTCAGTAGTTTCTCATAAGTATGATTTGTTCCTCAAACATAAAAATCAATAATCCGTAATAGAAAAATTCACGTCCTCGTTTTTAATTTCTCACGGTTCCTCCGCTTTACCTCAATGTTGCATAACTGTGACTTTCCAGTTCCGCAAGACAGCTTTCGCACTCGGTAAAATACATGTAAAGTTAAATAGCCAAAAGATAGTGGGAATACATGACTAGTTGCTTTCACTCAATTGTTGTTTTCTCCTTGAAAAGAAAGAAAAAAATGCTTAAAAAGTAATTTTTAGTTCGGTGACTGTGAACTTGTGATTGAGTTTTCAGGGGGCGTAACGGGTTTTCTAAAAAAAAAAAAAAAAAAAAAAAAAAAAATAGGTAGGAATTTTAGGGATTCTTCCAAAAATTTCAAGAACATTTTAGGGATGATCCCCAAAAATTTTAGAGATGATTCAAATTCTTTTAGGGATAATTTTTAATAATATAGGGACAATTCAAAAACATTTAGGGATATTTGTTTTGATGCTAACATAGGTGAAACACAGACATATTCTTTCAAAACCTTGTTTTAATACAGATAAAAAACTGCCAATTTTAAATAAAATTGAACGTCAAACAACTTTTTAGCAAAATAACAGTTAAATAATTAAACAATTACACCACAGTCAAACCCCGTTAACGTAAAATTGCTTAACATGAAATCCCATTTAACGCGAAGTAAAAGCAGTTCTCTGAACTTAAAATTTAACGTTAATTTATTCGTTTAACATGAAATTTGTATAACGCGAACAATTTCGGCCGCCCCAACCATCGACTTCACGATAACAGAGTTTGTCTGTATTTTAACAAACATACGAATTTAATTAAATCCACTTTTCTCATCTGTAGAAATATCGTTTTTTTTCCGGATTTTGAAAGAAACTTTCTGACTTTTAACTTTTTTTAAGGAATTATCGAAACATTTAAATACAATTTTAGGAATTTTAGGGAGAAATAAAATTTTAAGGAATATTAGAAATTTTAGGGCGAATGCGACCCCTAAGTTAAAAGAAATATTTTCAAAACAGAATATTAGTTTTTCATAATTATTACAAGACTTATTAAAAGCTGTTCGTCGATATTTCATGCACAGGGGAAACACCGACAAGCAGCCTTTGTTTAAGAGGCAAACTTTTTAAAGACATCTCGAAAAAACCAACTCCTCTCACCGAAAAAGAAAACTATGCACTCGCACATTCAAATTGAAACAAGAACTAAAAGTATAGAAAAATATTTACAGTTATAATTAGAGAATTGTGAAGATCATTCTTCTCTAGAATGTTTGACGTACCACATTTTGTTCTGTGACCGGAATAACTTTTTGACACCCAACAATAATTTGTTGGGTGTCAAAATTAATGAATGTTGTTTAAAAACAGCACAGTTACTATAATTTTTTTCGTATTATTTCTATCCAGTACTTTCACCAAATAGGCTAAGAATGTGTGAATTTCTTATTAGTGTTATGTATGGTGTTAATTTAATAAACTTTCCATAGGGTCCTTCATAATTTTTTTTTTTATTTTATTTTAGGCTTCCTGTAACAGTTATATAACAGATGTCGTGTATTCTACTTTGAGGTAAAACTATTTTAATAACATCTAAAATTTTGAATAAATGCATTTTCAAGACTGTAAAATTGGTTAAGGCTCAATACCAAGTTTTTAGTAATAATACTCAGAAAATGATGTTTTTATTTAGTAAAATAGCAGAAATGATTTTTTTCGAAATTAAATTGATAACGGAAATGATTCCAATACTTTACCTATTTCCCATTTAATTTTGAAAATAAATCTAAAGTTTGAGAAAATTTAAATGCAAAAATATTGATGAAAAGTTTGAAATTCGGTTGTTGTCATTCACCAGCAATGGTCAAAGGTTAAATCACTGAAAATATTAAATTCGAAAAAGTGAATTTAAATTCTTATAAGAATATTCAGAAATTGACACATAATAAAACATGATAATGACAATTCTTAATTACTTACGTAATTCGTGTTCATCATTTGTTTTACAAAAGCATTTTGCCAAATACGCTGAAAAAAGAACACTGTGCAGAAAAAGCTTTTATTATTTATTTTTATCGAATTCTTATACTTAAAATTTCTTATTTTAAACGAAAGGGAAAATCTTTCAAGCCGGACTCGGAAATTTTTCCCCCTTTCGACTTGTTGCCATTCGCTATCTCCAAACTCAAGAGGCAGATGAGGTTGCTGACACAAATACGCGGGGATGAGACGATCCGCGTTCTTCTTTTTATTTTCATTTATGGTCTTTTATTTCTTTCTTCCCCTTCCGATCGCCAATTAATGAAATATGTAGCAGGATTCGCTATGAAGTGGGTTACGATGCTATTTCGGGAGAGCGGTTGCCCTACTAAAAAAATGTTTTGTTTCGTTTCACGGTCGAGACGAGGAAGCGGCTTGTAATGGTAAATTCACGGAGATTCTGTCTACAGAGAACGGACAAACAATGAAGAAATGATTATTTATTGGTAACAAATTAATCCATAAAAATGTTTTAATGCAAATCTTTTATATGCATTGCCAACTTTTATGTGCCATTGCAACTTATTTGCGTTATTTTGGCTCAGATCACCTTTCAAACTGTTTGACCAGTACGAAGAGAACCCTCGATTTCGTGCTATGGATGAACTCTTATTTGACCTCAAAACTTGAAAGAATGCATTCTTTTTAAAAAAGAATCTACCTATCAAATTTTAACTTAATTTGATAATTGGATGACGACAAATGGTAATAATTAGTCTTCCGGAATAACAGTAGAAGCGTGTGTAAAAGAGTCTTTTAGCCTTCAAAACATCTAGAAAGTTTTGTCCCCGACTACAATTCTGTCTAGTTGCAACTCATTTAGATGACGGCAAGTGTTAATGAGTCCTAAAAAGTATCAATAGTAGCGTTTGTAAAAGCGCATTCTAGTGACAGATCAAAACTTGACATAATGTATTGTCATTGATAGCAAGTTTCAGATCTATTGGATGACGGCAAGTGTGTTAATTAACCCTTCGTAGATTGCCCCCTCCCCACACACACACAATCGAAGTTAAATAAAGAATTGGAAAAGGTTATATTACTGTTATTGTGACCAAGTCAATTTCAAGTATTTCAGAGTAAGATGACAATATCTTTCCTCAGTTCTTAGCGCAGTGTGTACATAATTATACTGACGCTGTTTATAACAATAAGTCTGGTACCTACAGATTCAAAAGATATATTTATAAAACTTTAAAACCTACTACTGATAATTTATAAAAAAAAAGTTTCTTAATGTGGAGAAAGATGAAAAAATAGTAACCATTTCATAAATAACGCTTATATGGCTGATAGTTCATGTTCAAACCTTAATCTGATTGTCCTTGTTTGATTATTAGCTTCATTCACAACTTTCTTGTTAACGTTCAGCTTGTTTAGTTGAGTTCCATAGTTGTATCTTAAAATGAAGCAAGCCTAAGTCACAATCGGGAAACTAAACAGAAAAGTTAAAAAAAAAAAAAAAAAAAAAAAAAAAAAAATCTACTCCAATTGGATTATCTGTTTAACTTCACTAAATTATTGCTAAGTTAGTTAATATGTTACGTCTTGATAGAAAACGAACATCTAAGATATCTGCACTAAAATTAAAAATCACTAAATTTAGAGTTGGGTCCTTATGTGCAATACTAACATCCGGTGTCTAGCGTTTTTTTTTTTTTTTCAGATATCATTTTCTTATGCTCTAAATAGTTTATACTCTAAATTATTTGAAGGCATGTTCATTAGAACTGGTTGTATGTTGCTTTAAACAGGTTCTAAAATGAAATTGTGCAGCTTAATTGTGTGTATATATTGCCTACCTAACGCTATTATCAAAAGAGGCGATGGTTGGGTACCAAATATTGCCAAAATGGGAGTCTAACTGATTGAACATGAACACAATTGTGCAATCAAAAACGAAGAGAAAACTTTCAACGCTTGAACCCCTCCACCCCCCCCCCCTCCTTCACATTTCCTACGACCGGGTTCAAACAGCTTTTGAAAAGTAAAAAGTTAGTAGTTTTTAAGGGACCTTTTAAATTTTTTCAGGACCTCATAAATCTATAGCGATAAAAAAATCATTTTATTCTTACACATAAATAATAAATATCACATTATTAGAATCAAAATTGACAAATAAGCAATTTAAATAACTTTTGAATGGAAATTTATTTATAACTTAGGCAACTTTTTTCTATATTCAATGTCAGTTCATTCACATTTGAAATAAATATAACTGATGTTCTTAGAAATCAGCGATTCCAAGCAAATTGGAAGAGAAACTGCTTCACCAGTAAAAGATGGGTGCAAACAGAAGGAGAAATAGGAAAATCAAATTTTAGATACTTCAGAAAAATTTAAGAAAAAGGACTTAGCAATCGAAAATTAAGGACTGAGGAATAAAAATAAGGACTTTAAGGGTCCTTATAAAAATAAGTAATTTTAAGGACTTTTAGGACAGTGCGAACCCTGTACCCCTTCCCTAATAATTATTACAAACAGAAGCCATTTAACTTCAGTCATTTTGAGTCATGTAGTCAAGGGCTTGATCGTATAAGGAATGATTGACTGATATTTAACAAGTTCCAATTAAAACGAGGAAGAATGTGCCGATATGTACAAATAGTATTTTTTCCCTATGACATAAATAACACCTAAGACATCTTTTTGGATGGCATTGGATGTGTCAAGCCAAATGCCAAACAAATAAAGAGGAACTAACAAATGCTGAAGTTATTTTTATGTTAAGTTTTTTTTTTTTTTTTATAAATGTACTTAACTAAAAGTATTATCTTTATGGTTGAGTGAGCCCATCTCCAAAATGTGCGGAAAGATAAGGTTGTAAGATATACGTTATTAAAGAATTAGTTACTTGATTATCGCAGTAGATTACCTATTTTTTAAAAATGCTACAGGATATTTCCTGACGGAACTAGATTTTTTTGTATCGTAGAAAGGTATATGTTATATTTGTGTTCGTTATCAGGATATTTTTTTATAAATATTGATTCCATAGAATTATCGCACAACTTTGTTAAAAAAAATATTAGTTAAAATATTGATGATTAAAGACAAAATTCAATACTTTTTAAATTTAAATAAAAACAAAATTGATTGAAGCTCATTAAATATTTCCGTATTAATTAGTAATTAGAGTATGTTAACTTTGATTTTAATTACGTTAAAATTTAAATTTACTTAAAAAAAAAAGGAAAATTTTTACTTTATTTTTCTTGATAGCAAAAGCTTTATAAAATTGTTAACGGCCATTTTATTATATGTGATGGTAACCTATTAGTAGTACAAAGTAGTAAAGATGTTCTTTGTAAACTTCCGTTTCGTTTTGTTGCAATTTAACACTTATCAGTTCACAAGTTTCAGATGACATTAATACTATTGCTATACTAAACTTCAACTTAACTAGACATCACTTAGACGATAGATCGTCATAGTGCTCATAGGTATTTAATCCATTTTGGCGGCGTGAAAGCATAATGTTCGCCAAACCACAACCCTGTAGAGAACAAAAGGCTATAAGGTTTGACGAGAATTATGTCTTCACTCCGCCAAAAGGGATTAAATACCTATGAGCACTGTGACGATCTATCGTCTAAGTGATGTCTAGTTAAGTTGAAGTTTAGTATAGTACAAGTTTTAGTATTGTCTGTTACGCAATACAGTTCTGTTTGAGTTTACTTGAAAGTTTCAACTCAAATACTAAAGGTGGACTTATTTGTGAATTCAGACATTTACCTGTTTTTATTTTACAGAAAGTTTTTCTCCAATAATTTTACTTTAAAAAAAATCTTTTCTTATTTTCACTGGCAGGGAGGTGCAAAGGGCTGTACTTACAGCCCCCTGAAATTTGAAAATTAAAAATAATGGAGAGAAAAGTATTACGATTCACTGGAAATAGAAGAATGATATTGGTTTTAAAATATTCAATGGCGAAAAAATTTAATACGTAATTATTATTAAAATTTCGTTAAGATAGCCAGTAAAAAAATTAAGGTTAAAACAAGAAATTACCCACTTTGCCTCCCCTCTGAACATAATTTTGCCGGCTCCTATATCTTTTCTACTTGAAAATATCCTCAAGTTCGAAAATCAGATTTATTTGTAAATACAGGCAATTCCCCCTCGTTAGTTCAGAGAAATTTTGCTCACAAAATGCTATGAGCCTACCTAATGGCTGTTCTCTGCTGGCTTCGCATGCCAACTTGTAAAATGTGCCAAATTCTAATCCTGGGTTGGCCATGGATGTTCGTTGTAGTTCGGAATCCACGTTAAGCTGTAGTTCCTGGCCATATTAGCCGTTATAGTACAAAAATAGGTCATTGAGTGTAACAACCACATAATGTTATGTTTTAATTGTATCCTAGAGCAGACTGGTAAATATTTGAAATCATTAAGTTACATGCAATTAAAGAAAAATCACGAAACAAATATTTTTAAAAATCGCATTTTAATAAATATTATGGATGAAAAAAATATACAGGAATAATATGAATGAAAAACTACACGGATATTTAATCTTTCATAATAAAGTTTTAGTTATAACGATTTTCAAATACTTGCGTAGAATTTATTTTTTCCACCGTTATAATTAAAAAAATATTTTTTATAATCAAATCGCTGATGAAGATTACATGCATCATAATTTGCATGATTCATCATAAATTATTATTAGTAAGTGTTATTTCAACCATAAAGTTATAACACATTTTTTTGTCTTTTATAAAATGAAGTTAACATGATACATACACTAAAAAATGAAATAAATCAGCCTATAAAATTGTCAAAATAGTAATTTGGCCTTCAAAAATGCGAAATTGTTCTTACTGTTCCCCAACATGGGAAATTAAAGAGTAAAACTAACAACTGTCAAAGCGCTCAAAATTTCATCAAGAAGTCAAATTCGCTTCTCAAAAATTCACAAAACACCTTTGTAAGATGACAAAACTATTCATAACAGCAAATCAAAATCGGAAAACACAATTTTAACACAAATGTAAACAAAGCTCACTTACCGCATAAAAATCAGTAATTAGAGGAATTTGACGACCCTCGGCACTCTAGTTACATATAGATCCTTTCAGATAATTCTACCACAGTAAAGCAAAGGAAGATGTAGTAATTTTCCAGAGGGATAAATCACAAAAGAGAAACCTCGATCTTGGAGTAGTCTTTCAACAAAGAGAGCGAAGAAGTAAGTGGTGATGCGGAATCGACTGAAACACTGGCGGTCTTCAGGGGGATCTCTGATTGGTCGAAAACTCACAGGTGATGTCATGGCTCGAAAGCCAATTACACCTGTGGTAGCTATGAAAAAGGGGTTTTGATATAATCGCGCTGTTTTGTCTGTTATTGTACACATTGGGATGCCGAAAAAAGAAAACTTTTAGTATACTAACTGAATACCCGTGCTTCGCTACTAATAATTTTACAATGTGCATTTTAACAATCAAAAGAGCTTCATGTATTCCACATTTCAGACGTTCGATCCTAAAAAATTGATTTATCAAAGTAGGAATAACTGTATAGGAATACCATACTTCATTTATGCTTGCCCTTGTTAACATTTGTAATTGTGAATACATTGGAAATGAGACATTTGATTATCCATCGAGAACGTTTAACCCCCTTTTGACTCTTTTCAATAAGTTAATCGGGATTGTTATAGTTTATTGTGTTTATGTTTGCTTTTAGTTCTAAATTTCAAAGTTGTAACTGTAATGGAAGTGAAACATTACGATATTCCTCGTATAGTTTGAATGCTGCGTCGACATTTCATCTCTTAAAAATTCATTGGTATAACTTATTTTTTCTATATTTGCACCAAATATCAGAGTTGTGACTACATTGGAAGTGAGATATTCGAACGTTCATTTGCAACGTTTAACATCTTAAAAATGGTTAGTTGAGGTCGGAATAACTTATTTTTTCTACATTTGCACCAAATATCAGAGTTGTGACTACATAGGAAGTGAGATATTCGAACTTTCGTTTGCAACGTTTAACATCTTAAAAATGGTTAGTTGAGATCATTGGCGGCTTCAAGGGGGGGGGGGGGGGCATGGGGGCAATGCCCCCCCCCCCCTCGAAGGGTTCCCTCTTCCTCCCTAGCCGTTTCGAATATCCCAAAATTCTTTGAGAATCTCCAGTTTAAAAAATGGTGAAAATACAGATTTTTAAGCACAATTTCATTAACGTAAATTTTTTCTTTACAATACAAAGAATTATAGCCCCCCTCAGAAAAAACCCTGCCATACTCTTCTAAGCAACCATGGCACCGAGGGTAATTATTTTTCCACACGTGATGTCTGGACTAGTGTGTGCTGGGTTGAAAGGCATGATGGTGTTATTCAATTACGCGAAGCTCTACCTTACATAATTGAAGCTCTTGAATCGATTTCAAACTGGTCGGACCTAAGCACTGCCTCTAATGCATCTTCTCTTCTATGCTCACTTTGCAGTGTCCAGTTTGTTTCAGCTTTACACCTTTAATTGATGTCTTGAAGCAAACTCTACCACTAAGTAGAAAACTTCAGGCTCCTGATCTCGATTTGCGAAAAGCTGCGTCCATTGTTGAAGATATAATTTCGGTTTTGCAGAAGAAGCGCCAAGACTGCGTGAAATCTCTTTCTATTCTATTCAATGAGGTTGAAGATATATGTTCGGAGCTTGAAATTGATGTGAATCTTTCACGCCTAGCCAGACATCAAAAACACCGTGAGAACTACAATACTCAAATACCAGAAGAGTATTTTAGAATCTCGGTTTACATACCTTTATTGGATAATGTAATTGAAGACCTAATAGGAAGATTTCTAAAAGAAAATTTGGATTGTATTGGCCTTCGATTACTGATTCCAACTCCCGATATGGAAAAGCCAACAGAATCAGAAAGCAACGAGCTTCAAAACTTATTAAAGAAGTTCATACCAATTTTAGGACTGACACAAATGAATGTTATTCTGATTGAAAGTGAGCTAGCACTATGGAGAGAGAAATGGAAAAAAGAAGAAAAGCTCCCCACTTCTGCCATAGATGCAATGAGAGCTTGTGACAAAGATTATATCCTACTATTTACGCGTTACTTAAAATTTTGGCAACACTACCAGTTAGCGTTGCCTCTGCTGAAAGAAGTTTCTCTACCCTTCGATGCTTGAAAACGTGGCTAAGAGCTAGAATGGGGGAAGAAAGGTTAGCAGGACTTTGCTTGTTGCATACTCACAGAGACAAACATTGATGTGAGCTGTGTCATAGACAGATTTGCCAAAACAAAGCAGAAGAAATTATATTTTGTTCTTTAGGCTTTCAAAGAATAAAGAAGTGTGATTGTAAAACAATTATTAACTATTTTTATTTTTTGTAATTTTTTTGTTTTACTGTTTTCTTATTTTTCAGGAGAACAATTCAAGCTTAAATTAACTTTTTTAATTCTGCATCAAATGAAAATTACTAATTTAGAAAATTCTACACTTATCATTACAATCAAGCATTTAATCAGCAGTCAGTATATTACAATTAGGTTACATAGTGCATACATTTTACAAACTTAAAGTTTAAAATGGCCCCCCTTGAAAAATGAACCTAGGGCCGCCTTTGGTTGAGATTGGAATAACTTATGTTTTCTACATTTGCACCAAATATTAGAGTTGTGACTGCATTGGAAGTGAGATATTCGAACATTCGTTTGCAACGTTTAACATCTTAAAAATGGTTAGTTGAGATCGGGATAACTTATTTTTTCTACATTTGCACCAAGTATCAGAGTTGTGACTACATTGGAAGTGAGACATTCGAACATTCGTTTTGAACGTTTAACCCCTTAAAAAGGGTTAGTTGAGCTTACTTTTTAAACGTTTGTCTTTGTTGACATTTGTACTTAATATCAGACATGTAACTACATTGGAAGTGGAACATTCAAATATCCTATTGTGAATATCATTCAAGAAAAGACAATTGTCCTCAAGAAAAGTTAAATTTATTCAAGAAAGTTAAATTTACTTATTTTTCCAGAAACGAATACTCCACATCAAACGGCTTTGGTTATGGAATCACACATTCTGATTTCTAGTTATTCGTACTTTCACAGTAAAATAAATGTAATTTATTAAAAACTAAATTTGTGAAATTAATTGATTAAAAATTATCTATTTAGGATGCTTATACTGTAAAAAAAAAAATTACAAATTCTCAGAGTAGAGGAAAACGTGATTGGGAATAAGTGATTTTTTTCTCTCGAGGAATTACTTTTTATAATTTATATATTTATGTGTGAAAAAAATTAAAATCCCTGATATATAAACATTTTTCAAAAATTTTCTTATAAGTTTGTCTCTGATATTTATAGAATAAAATTTTTCATATTTTCCACGTTTTCACTGATACTGGACACTTTTTTATAGGATTTTTATCATCCAAATAATAACACTTGAAAAGAAAGGATTCAAATAATTGTATTTTGAGGAAGAACTTTTACGGAACATCCAGTTTCAAATAGATGTATACGCAGCAAAATCTTTTTGGACAATTCTACAGTTAACATGCAATCAATTTCGCAGTCGCTGCCATGCTTAGCTACGTAAATCCAGGAGTAAATCTGCGACATAAAATGGGCACGGTGATATTAGATTTATAAGGGTTCAAATTGTAGTAGGAGTTCTTGGAAATTGCTAGTGAGAGTAATTGGGATTTGAAAACAGTGGGTTTTAATAAAAAATTAAGGAAGATAACTACTTATATAGAAAAAAAAAGAAAAGAAAAAAAAAACGGGGAAAAAAAGAAGGAGGGGGAGGGGGAAGAACTATCTTATCAGACCTGCCAATTTTGTATAGATACTGACCGGCCTGGTCATTGCACCGGGCAAAAACCTGTGGCTTTATGCAACTGCGTAATTCAGACTGTAAAGAAAGGTGATGCTAAAAGCTTGAAATCGTTGAAATGCATGAAAAAATTACAAAACCAATTCCGAAATAAATGAACTTGAAATAAATCTGAAGTACGTTATTAAATTTGAATACGAAAGCGAAAAGTGACTACTCCGGGTGAGGATCGAACTGACGGATTTCTCTTTGAGAAACGATTATTTCCATTTCACTGACGAACTACCTACCCTGCCACCGAGGTCAGTGAAACTCCTGCTTACCTTTTTTAAAGGCTCTCATATCCCCCTTTTCCTAGTTTTTTTTTTTTTAATTCATGGGATGTTTTTAAATTTATAAATATTAAATTATTTTGAGATTATATTTCCTACTTTGATATTTAACTTATGTGCACATAATTTGAGTTATAACTTATTTGAACAAAAATACTGATTTAACTTGATGAATGCTAGCTTAATTACACCAAAATAAAAATGCAATACAAAGGAGATAGGAATTGATATTAATAATTTTAATTTCTTTCAATACTTTTTAAAATCCCATTTATTTTTCAGTTTAATAAGGTCTAATCTAAATGTCAAGATTTTTAAAATATTAGGTTTTCACTGTTCCATTATGTCGCATTGAAATAACTTAAGTTTGGGGCGACATAATTACCAAAATCTACTCATTACATACATACGCTTTGAAAGTGAAAACTTATCGAGAAGAAGTCAGCGCCATCTACCGAGAATAAAAACAACAATATCTTACTTTAAAATATTATCATTGATGTTTTTTTGAACGGAATTCGTCAAAAGGAAGCATTGACCCAGTCCAAGTGGATTCTCAAATTAAGATACTACTCCACACTTTTGTAGCCAAAGGGACAAAACATTGATCTGGTTGTCATGTATTATCATTATTTCTTGAAGGCGCCGCCACGACAGGCAGAATAATTTAGAAGCAATTATTCAATCTTCCGAAAATAATAATACCCTCCCCTTACTCCCATGGCGTTTGAAAAAAAATAAGAAAGTCGTTCATTGTACAGGATTTTTTTTTTAGATTGTACAATTAATTCATGTAAATCAATGTATTTATTACTTTTGCTACAAAATAAATAAATTTTTAGCTGGGGATAAATTAGCTCATTATTATACAAATTTAGAGAAACTTCTATTGCATTACTAAGAATACTTTTTGATACTAAATATTTATTTCATCTCATTTTAGAATTTCCTTCTGATCTAATTTTATTTGAGTCTGTAGGGATAGAAGTACGAGGTATATTATGGTGTATCTTTGCCGCCGCGCCATATGCTTTTAACAAGATGGTATTGGTGCTATTTTTATAAAATCTAAAGTTTTTACATTTTTTTTTTTTTTAGATAATAAATTAGTTATATAGCAGGGTGTGTAAATTGTGATACCACTCACCTTGCTTGAATTCTATATATTATAACAATGAAAACAAATTAAAAAACGTATGCAACTATCATTTGTGTTCGCACACATTTACTCAAAAGCTCTGTTCCTTCGTCTAAGGTCAACATTCCCAGGTAAAACTATAATATATGTTCTATAGATAGGTGTGATTTGTCAAATGAAATGTCTCGTCGAGGCAAGGCCGTAACTAGACTTCTTTGTCGGGGTGGGAGGCGAAAAAATGTTTTTACCTCTCTAAGGGAAGTACAAAGCCTGGTTTCCGCACAGGCCAATAAAACTCAGGCTTGGGGCCTCACAATTTTCAAGGCTGTTGTAGATAAATTAAACCTTGTGACCTTTTTTTTTCCTTTTTTTTTTCTTTTTCTAAATAGTTTGAATTACGTTTTAAACATAAATAAACTATAACCTTAAAATGATTTAAAGCAGCAGTCGTGAAACAATTAAACCTTGAAAAAACATGAGATAAATATGGATGTGAATTAAAGTTTGGCTGATTTTCTGTTGTGAGATCTTGGACTTTGGAAAATGGTTATCAATACACTTGCAGACTAAAGACGAAAATCCTTATAGCAAACACTGTCAATAAACATTGGGGCGTCTTCTTTGCAATTTTTTTTATAGGCCCTCGAAAACATAATGTGATTTCGGATCTAAGTGATGCAAGTCAGGCTTTGTGGACGTACGCAAATTTCTCACGCAAAATTTCGACTTCTTTTGGCTGATGTCACTCTCAATCCCGCCATCAAAATTCAAATTGTTTCGTTAAAGCAGATTCAAACAGGCATATTGTACAGGTCGAATATTGCATATCATTGTTATACATAATTTGGAATTTATTATTTTATCTGCAGGAGATAAAATAAAGGCTGTAGTTGTTGTTCTGATAAGACCAAAAAAGGGATGGTCGTCTCTGTTTATTATTTGAAAGTTTCTTGAGTAAATAACACTGTAAAAAGAATTTTCAATGTACGGTTGATGGATGCTTGTTGAGTCCGAAGTGCAATTTTGTTATAAATTATTATAATCAGAGCCGCCATGTAAATGCAAGGAGGTGCACTTGTACTCTTCTGGCTTTTGAGAATTACTAAAATAGTGGATAAAGCAACCCAATTTATAGAAACAAAGAAGGGTAATACAGACTTTAAATTATTGATTTAAACAGAAAAATTATGTATAGCTTTTAAATATAATTTCATTTGGAAATCCAATTTAAATTTTTGAAAAATCAAAGTTTGAACACCAATTTTTGCCATATTGCACCCCCTGCGAATAATTCTGCGGAGAGCGCAACAGTTTGTTTAATATTGAAAATTATTTCTTATAAAATATGTTTATCTCCAACAGTTTAAACTGTCAATTTATCTGCTATAAGTGTAGTTTAAGTTTTTTTAATTTATTTAATATATTTGAGCTAGAGGTCTAAATTTTTTTATTAAATACGTATATAATAACAATATTTTAAAATACATATACTGATCCAAATCCAAAAAAAAAAAAAAAAAAAAAAAAAAAATTCAATGCTTGACTTAAATCCTTTGAGAATTTGTCAGTCCAAAAAGTACCCTCACACATCCTCTATGCTATGGGATCCAATATATTTCTAATCCATAAGTCAAACTGTCTAACTACAAGCATGTTTTTTTTTTTAACTAAAATTTGTGACAAAAATTCTTTTAATAAGGATAACTGTTATTTACATAACTAGGAGGCTCCGCCTCTTGATCACTAACGCTTGTCAATCCCCGGGCAATACTGTTGTTACATTCTGTTGTTTTGCTTTGCAATCTCCGCAAGGGAATTCGCAATTTTTAGCTTCCTAAGCACTTTTCCTTGAAACAAATTTACCACCAATATCGATTTTCGTTTCTTATTTTAATCTGGCTTCGGTAAAATATCCATCCTGTCTGTATTGTTTTCTCTGTAGTCAATCATCTCTGAAATCACTCATTCATTTTGTTGGTAAAACCTTTTTGTTCCAATTTGTGTTCTTCAACCTTATAGTTACTTTCTTCTTTTAACTTCTTCCGATTTTCATTCTTTGTACTGGTCGATTGCTTTTTTTTTCGGAAATGCCATGTTAAATGGTACGAGTGCTAATCTTCAACTTTAAGAAAGTAAATCTTCAAATACAGAAAAGTAAATCTTCAAATACAGAAAATAAATCTTCAAATACAGAAAATAAATCTTCAAATACACACCTGGGAGAGAGACAAATGGCTGTCCGAAAATCAAATTCCTTCTTGATGTATCTTTCCGATAAACCCATTGGTAGCCGTCGGTCAACTGGTCTCTTTCATCCATATACATTTGTTCACCACATTTCGGACAAATAAAGGATTCCGATATAAAACCGGCATCCATACACCATTGCAAAACCTGGCGTTTTCCTTTTAATTCCAACAAGAAAAAAAATTTCGAGTTTAGATACTCGTCACTTTTAACTAAAGCTGAAGCCCTCGTTACCGAAAACACTGTTAGTGGAGAGCAAAATTTGAAATGGCCACAAAAAATGCCATCCTCCACTCATTCAAAACTAGGGTTACTATATATATAAAAAAAAAAACCTTGGCGCATGCGCGTAAAAAAAAAGAAGGGGGGGGGGGGCAAATTTAGAACTGTATCGCCTACAAAAAAAGCGCCAAAGCGGCTTGGCGATATTTTAACGTCAACTAGGAATAGACCCGAATACGAAGTCTTTGTTAATAGCACTCAAATCAACACTGAATAGAACTCTCAAAACAAAGGTTATCAGATTTTCAATATATTTTACCTCCTATCTGAAAATTTTTCATATTAATAAAATATCTCAGGAATGTTTGTACAGTGAAAAATACCATAAATATACCACGTCCCTGGCAAATCCACATTTCTCTACAAATTTACAAAATTTAATGCTTTTAAATCTAATAAATTTTTGTGATGTGAGACAATGCAAATGATGTGCAGTGGAAAAATTCTGAAACGGCGATGACTCTTTTTTTAATCTCTACTTTTTATAGTATCCTCATTAGTTGCCATACTAAATAGTATTTTCATACTATTCAAAATACTATAAATGACAACACTTCATTTTCTCTTTTAGAGATGGGAGATTAAAAATGCGAAATAAAAAAGACACCGTTTAAGTTTACAATTATTCACATCTATTTCGTTATTTTAGCAATCCGAGTTCTGATATTTTTAATCGAATCCTGATAATCTGATCTATGTCTTGTTACAACTTATTAAAAGAAATTAATCATTTTTCGATTTTTTTTTCTGCTGTGTATAAGAAAAAACACATATGCGCAAACTAAAAATTAGTTTTTCGAAATTTATGTATCTAATAACTCCAAAACTAAATCGAAATTTCAAAAAGGGCAATGAGAATACTTTAGTATGACATATATCTCTGTGACTGCAAAAAATTAGATTTTAACAGTGTGTAGTTTTTCCTCTAGAGAACGCCCCATGGAAAAATAATAATAATAATAATAATGTTGCGTGGATGGGTTCGAAAGATTTGAAGCCAAAGCAAATTAACACTTGCAGAAATTTATTCCGATATACTCTTCACAGATTCTTTTACAAAACCTGAACTTCTCGTTCTAGAAGACTCAATACAGCTTTTTACACAATAATAGAACTCAAACAGCAGTTAAAAAAAACAAAAAACTTCGCAACTGCTACAAATCGCCGCAAAAGACAATGCAATACAATTCACTTTAGAACTATTCTGAATGCTCACTGAGAGACAGCTAACTCAGTATCTCAACTCAGTAATTCCACTCAGTCAGTAACTCAACTGACTCAACTCAGTCACTCCACTAACGGCCGGCCTTATATAGGAGTCAATACTTCGTGAATCTTCTAGAGAAAGAAATTTGGAGGACTTTCCAGATCGTAGTCGAAAAGTCCTATACATGTACATGGGGACCGAAAATGTAGGCAAATGGTCGCCAAGTTTGGTGACATTTGGCGATTTCTCGCCAAATTTGGCGACAAAACTTAGTCGCCAAAAACCTTGCCAACTTGGCTCTATCTCGCCAATTTGTCGAGATTGCCATTACCATAATGTTAAATGGCCTGCTCTTTGTAAAACTCGCTTCCCAGCATTATCTCTGTAAAATTCGTTTTCAAGTTGCCGACCAAACGGTATAGTGGTTAGCGTGCTGGCTTCTAGACCGCGAGGTTGCGGGTTCGAGTCCCGTGTTAGGCATGGGTGTTTGTAAATGTATGTTGGCTTGTCTAATGACGAATGTTTCCGCGCATTATAGCCCTCGTGTTGCTGACGGCGCCAGATAATCTGAATACAACCAACTCGTTTTCAAGCATTAAGGGTCACATTGCAGGAAAGCAAACCCTTGAACTGCCTTATGCGAAATGTACATAAATTTTCCTTTACATTACTAATACTACGAAATATTTACAAATATACAGAGATTCGTAACAATAATAATTTCTACATCTAATAACTCAAAAACTAAAGTTTGTCTCTCTAAATTCTTTTAATCAGTAGATTTCCTGATTATTTCTCTACAAATATTCAAAATTTCATACTTTTGAATTCAATAGTTTTTGCGCTGTTAGGCAGAAAAGTACGCGCGGTGGAAAAATTCTGAAACAGCGTTCACTGAATTTCAATCTTTACTTTTTTTCGTAAAAAGATATAATTTAAAGACAATTATCCTTTGTTTTGGACCTAGGACGAATAAAGTATTTACTGTCTGTAACACTGACACTACATTGCTGATAATGGAAGAATTGGAATCGAATAAAAATATTGATTTTAAGGAATGTTATATAAAAAACTAGCTGAATACCCGTGCTGCGCTACGAAATTTTACCATTAGCATTTTAGCGATCAAAAGACATTCATGTATTCTACACTTCAGACGTTTGCTCCCTTTTCGATCCCGACAAATTGATTTATCAAAATAGGAACTTTCCTTTGTTGACATTTTAAACGAAATTTATAATTGTGAATAGTAAACTGGAATAGTTTATTGTGTTTATGTTTGCTCTTAGTTCTAAATTTCAAAGTAGTAGCTGTATTGGAATTAAGTTAATTAGACATTAAGTTAATCCTCGTATAGTTTCAATGTTGCGTCGTCTTTTCATCCCTTAAAAATTCGTTAATCGATATTGGAATGACTTATTTTTTTAACATTTGCAAAAAAATATCAGAAAAATGACTACATTGGAAGAGGAACATTCGGATATCCCTCGTTTGGAACATTTAACCCCTTTTCGACCACTTAAAGTGTGTTAATCGAGATCGGAATAGTTTACTTTTTCTATTTTTACCATTGTTGATATTTGTGCCGATTTTCAGAGTTGTGACTATGTGGGAAGTAGGATTTTCGAATGTCCCCCGTTTGGAACGTTTAACCCCTTTTCGACCCCTTAAAGTGGGTTAATCGAGATCGGAATAGTTTACTTTTTCTATTTTTACCATTGTTGATATTTGTGCCGATTTTCAGAGTTGTGACTATGTGGGAAGTAGGATTTTCGAATGTCCCCCGTTTGGAACGTTTAACCCCTTTTCGACCCCTTAAAGTGTGTTAATCGGGATCGGAATAGTTTACTTTTTCTATTTTTACCATTGTTGATATTTGTGCCGATTTTCAGAGTTGTGACTATGTGGGAAGTAGGATTTTCGAATGTCCCCCGTTTGGAACGTTTGACCCCTTTTCGACCCCTTAAAGTGTGTTAATCGAGATCGGAATAGTTTACTTTTTCTATTTTTACCATTGTTGATATTTGTGCCGATTTTCAGAGTTGTGACTATGTGGGAAGTAGGATTTTCGAATGTCCCCCGTTTGGAACGTTTGACCCCTTTTCGACCCCTTAAAGTGTGTTAATCGAGATCGGAATAGTTTACTTTTTCTATTTTTACCATTGTTGATATTTGTGCCGATTTTCAGAGTTGTGACTATGTGGGAAGTAGGATTTTCGAATGTCCCCCGTTTGGAACGTTTGACCCCTTTTCGACCCCTTAAAGTGTGTTAATCGAGATCGGAATAGTTTACTTTTTCTATTTTTACCATTGTTGATATTTGTGCCGATTTTCAGAGTTGTGACTATGTGGGAAGTAGGATTTTCGAATGTCCCCCGTTTGGAACGTTTGACCCCTTTTCGACCCCTTAAAGTGTGTTAATCGAGATCGGAATAGTTTACTTTTTCTATTTTTACCATTGTTGATATTTGTGCCGATTTTCAGAGTTGTGACTATGTGGGAAGTAGGATTTTCGAATGTCCCCCGTTTGGAACGTTTGACCCCTTTTCGACCCCTTAAAGTGTGTTAATCGAGATCGGAATAGTTTACTTTTTCTATTTTTACCATTGTTGATATTTGTGCCGATTTTCAGAGTTGTGACTATGTGGGAAGTGGGAGAATTAGTGATGAGTGAGTCAGTGAGTCAGTGAGTGAGTGAGTGAGTGAGTGAGTGAGTGAGTGAGGGCTTTGCCTTATATATATAGAGATTTATATTTTGCTAAGAAATATTAATTTAGAGTGGTCGCTTTAGCTGGTTAATTATCAATTGTTCCATAGTGTAACCCTACCTATCAAATAAAATGCCATTGTAACCCTTTCAAAGATGCAAGCTTCAATTTGGAAGTACGCATTTCAATAGAAATTCAGTTCGGTATTCTATTCATTACTGCAAACTGAAATTGGACATTGGTCATTGGACAACATATAATATCGTTAGATATAATATAATAGTATGTTTTTATATATGTGAGAATTTTCTGCACAATAAATTGCTCCTGCCCAGACAAATTAAAAAAAAAAAATATCCTTTTTCTTTCCTCATAGTCAAAATGACTAAAATTATCTTTTCATTTAAATACGCCATTGCCATGTCTGAAATTTTCAAGAATTTTCTTTGACAGTAAGTTGAAAAAATGCAAAAGAAGTTTTATTCCATTTGTATATTATTTAATATTTGCTTGTGTAGAATTTCCTAAATGAAAATTATATCTCTAAGCTCATGTAGGTAAATGTTTTACAATAAAAATGATATCTGCTATAGATAACTAAAATATTTAAACATGGTAATCAAACATATTAGAAGAAAGAGTATTATGGAATGAAAGACATTATGAAAACAAATAACCAATCTTCCGACAACAGATTTATTGATTTAGAACATATTCATCAGTGGCAGTTTTCGGTTTAGAAATTTTCGAAGAAATTAAACAAACGAAAGCAAAAAACTAATTTCGTAGGTATTTGCTCTTGAGGAAAGGTCAGTCTCGTCCATCCATCCAATCAGCTAAGGGTATCAGACAACGCCTCCAGCTTAGGAAGGAAGAGAAGAGAACAGACGATCACGATTAAACGATTACTTAGCAAACGATATCTTCCAGGGGAAGGAAAGGGTCAAGAAACGCTAGGCAGAGTCACTCAAGATATTCTTAATCGAGATAGATATAAGACTAGGCTGGTTTCACTTAGGAAAATTAAACATGATAGTAAAAGTCTATAGCTCGATATGTCTTGGGCATGTTAAAATATCGTCAGGGCATGTTATTCTGTCATAAGCATAACCAGGCATATTATAATAGGATCTTGAATAATTTTTCGTTTTTTGTTTTTTTTGTTTTTGTTTTTACATGTGGATTTAAGGAATGAGGTTACTTGATAAATTTTATTGATGAAATAAAATACGTAATTTTACTTAATGAATAATTTTTTGTTTAAATTTCATGTCGAATTTTGCCGAGATTTACTCAAACATTGAAAGCGAGTCAATTTAATAATTAAGTAATTAATTAAGCTTAGGTAAGCTCTTAATGTAAGTTATTTTAAAATTTAATGGCTTTCGCAAAATTTATCAAAGCATACTATGCATGTTACAGGTAGAAAATACTTTGAAAACAATTTTTAATTTAAAATCTCATACTAACCATATAAAAGATATGAATTTAGAAATTGATTGTTTAAACACTCAATTTAAATTATATATTACTATTATTTATTCTAAACTAATAAAAAAAAAATCATTGCTTAACCAGATTTGAAAATTTTACAATTGTTCAAAGAGAGAAGTTAAAATCTTAGAAAAAAAATAATAATAATACCAATTTTGAAATAAATAATTTTGAAATAATTATGAAGTTTGTAAATAAATTTGAAGAACTAAAAAGGACTACCCCGGGTGAGTCAAAGAGAGAAGTTAAAATCTTAGGGAAAAAAAAAGAAAAAAAAAAAAAAAAAAAAAAAAAAACAACAATTTTGAAATAAATGATTTTGAAATTAATATGAAGTTTGTAAATAAATTTGAAGAAATAAAAAGGACTGCCCCGGTGAGGATCGAACTCACGACCTTCAGATTACTCTTTGATGTGTGATTATGAGACTGACGCTCTGCCAACTGAGCCACCGAGTCTATAGCTATGATTAGGTCAGGGTGGTCAGGCAGTGATTACAGATTAGGCATGTAGACAGCTCCTATGTAGAGCCAGGGCTAACCATTTCAATTTTCTTGCGAACCCTCAAATCCCCTTTGTCTTTGGTTCTTTTCGAAATGGTATATTTTTAAACTTATACATGATAAATTCCCTTCAGATTACACATTCTCGACATTTAACTTTGTATGTACACATAATTTGAGTTATAACCCTCTTGCACTAAAGTATTGATTGTAGCCGAAGTGCTAACGAGGAATCAAACCAGGGACTCCTTGATCAGTAGACAGGCGTGCTAGCCACTAGACAAAAGTGACCACTAGTGTCTAGGTGTTGTATCTGTCATTTGTATACGAGACCACCACATTGATTACTTGATGAAAGCTAATTATACAAAAATAAATCATGCAATTAAGAGGAATTGATATAAAAACTTTTAATTTGTTCCAATGCAGTTTACTTTTACAACATGTAAGATTCTGTTGGGCAACATGATTGATAAATTATAGATTTCATGCCTCAGCCTGAAACATTATTTAGCAGGGGCGTAATAGGACATAAAATCCACCCGTAAATTTTAGTTTTATACTTGTTCAAAATTTCAATATAATCATTAATAAAATTTTAATAATCATCGTAATAATAAAGTATTTCCAATAATTAAGTAATTATTTTGTAATAATAAATGTATTCTTATAAGTTAATTTTGTTTTAATAATTAGTTTAATTTGGTCAAATATTCTCTGTCAGTGAATTTCCATTAACCATTGCTATATTGTGTTGATTGCTAAAAAGATTATATATATATATATATATATATATATATATATATATATATATATATATATATATATATAAATTGCAAAATAAACAATGTCCAAGTATAAGTATGTAACTAGTATGATGTTGATCAGAAAATGATATCCGAAATGATAATATATACTTAGCCTTAAAAGTTAGAAAATAAATAAAAAGTCGTAATCTATGTATATAAAACAAAGAGTCTGCTATGATGCTCTATCCATCTGGCCTCATAGAAAGTCACTTCCAATTTGTGAAGTCCTTTGAAATTTACAGCCTTAAGTAGTTTTAGCCTTTTAGCTGTGCGTTTGACAAACAGAATGGTACAAATTTCAATGATTTTTTTTTTATTAATTAAAAAAAAAAATGGGGGCATGGGTCCCACCAAGGGGCCCAAGCTCAAACGAAATGCTGAAATGTTGGATTTGATATAATCAATCGTTTTATTGAAATATATATTTTATTACTTTTTTTTGATAATTTAACCTTTTAATTTTTTTTTATAGTTTTATTTGTATGTGCATTTGAGTTGCATTTATTTAATTGCATGGATTTCATGTATTTTAGAATTTGCATTTTCACTCCCTCCAAACAAACAAAAAATGCCATTGTTAATTCGTGTCCCTCATTTTTACTACTCACGAGCCACCTCTGATCGTCTCGAATACTGGATCGTGAAATACGACTCCAATTCCTAACAAGAAAGGGACATAATAGTTTACATATACCTCCATGACATAGACACCAAAGATAAAGTGACAGTTAGGAGGAATAGGTTTACTGCTTTTCCTGTTGGATCCCACCCAGCCTATTTGGCAGGTTTTTTTTTGTTTTTTTTTTGGTTTTTTTTTTTTTTAATATTGTTGGATTGGTATCCGGTTTGGGAATAATAAGAGCAGTGAACTATGATGGAGTCAGCGAAGTTGTTGGTGAATCTGAAGGTTTTGCTTTACGAAAAGGAAATTGAGAAGGAGCCATCGAGTAAGAATGAAGATAGTGAATGTGTTATTTGCTTTGAGGAATAGAATTACATTTTACATCGATGTGGTCATATGTGTATGTGCTATAGCTGTGCTACTGTTTAAAAAAATAAAGCTTTGATTAAAAAATATTAATCTATTTTCCTGAGTTATGTATAATTTTCTTAAATGTCGCACAACTTATTTTCCGTGTGAGTTCAAACATTTTTCTTCACTTTTTCTTATCTATAAATATTGTTAAGAATTTCTGTATATTTGTAAATATTTCGTAGTATTAGTAATGTAAAGGAAAATTTATGTACATTTCGCATAAAGCAGTGCAAGGGTTTGCTTTCCTGCAGTGTGACCCTTAATGCTTGAAAACGAGTTTTACAGAGATAATGCTGGGAAGCGAGTTTTACAAAGAGCAGGCCATTTAACATTAGGGTAATGGCAATCTCGCCAAATTGACGAGATAGAGCCAAGTTGGCGAAGTTTTTGGGGATTAATTTTTGTCGCCAAATTTGGCGAGAAATCGTTAAATGTCGCCAAACTTGGCGACCATTTGACAACATTTTCGGTCCCCATGTACATGTATAGGACTTTTCGACTGCGATCTGGAAAGTTCTCCAAATTTCTATCTTTGGAAGTTTCGCGAAGATTCGCCTTTCCTATATAGGACCGGCCAAGTGAGCGGGGAGTTTAGTTGAGTCACTGAGTTAGTTGAGTTACTGAGTGAGTGGAGTTATCTAGTTAGTTGACTGAAATTAGTTAGTTGAGATACTGACTGAGTGGAGTTGCTGACTTGGTTGTCTGTCAGCGAGCATTTAGAGAGTTCCGAAAGCAAACTGTATTGCATTGTCTTTTGCGGCGATTTAGCAGTTGTGTGTCAAGTTTAACTGCCGTTTGTGCTCTATTGTTGTATATAGAGCTGTATTGAGTCTACTAGAACATGAAGTTCTGGAGTTGTAAAGGAATCTGTGAAGAGTTAGATTGGAACAAATTTCTGCAAGTTTTGATCTGCTTTGGCTTCAAGTCTTTCGAACCCATCCACGCAACAATATGTATAAATGAATATATGTGTGTGTGTGTTTGTCCTTTATGCATTATTACACCATTCATCCGATCGCCATGAAACTTTGGAAAATTTTTGAGTACACACCCGCGAAGGTTTCTGGCATACAAATTTGGAGGGGAAGGGTTGAACGTTCCAAATAAAGGAAATTCGAAAGGCCCCACTTACAATGTAGTCACAGCTCTGGTATTCGGTAAAAATGTCAACAAGGGCAAGCATAGAAAAAGTATTCTATTCCAATATCGATTCACTAATTTTAAACGGTCGAAAATGGGTCAAACGAATGGGGTCAAACGTTGAATCCACTTGCAACATAGCCACAACTCTGATATTATGATCAAAAGTTAATAAGGACAAGAATAGAAAAATTAAGCTATTGCGATCAAAATTAACTAACATTATAGGGTCGAAAAGGAAACAATCCAAACTAAAGTCCCAGTTTTCAATATAGTCATAAGTCTGAAATTTTATACCAAAGGTAAGCATAGATAAAGTAAACATTTCCGATCTTGATTAACTCATTTTATAGGGTCGATGAGTAGCGCAATGTCCCATTTTCAAAGAAGTAAGAATTCTGAAATTTGATACATGTGCCAATAAACTAAGCTATTCCAGTATCGTTTAATTGATTTTAAAGAGTCGAAAGGGATCTAAACGTTCCAAACCAGTTCTACTTTCAATACAGTCACATTTATGTAATTTGGTACAAATATCAGCAAAGCGAAGCATAAAAAAAAGTAAGCTCTTTCGATCCCGATTAATTAGTTTTAAAGTGTCGAAATAGTATCAAAACGGTTCATATATGTTAAGATTATCTCTATACCTTACTTAAAATATAATCATAAAATTTGAAACGAAAGTTCAATTTACCAGCTGTCGAAACGGAATTGGACATCTATAAGATGTGGAATACATGAATGTCTTTTGATTGTTAAAATGCACATGGGGTATTCAGCTAGTAGTCTATAAAATCCAAAGTGGTGCAAGTGCACCTGGCCGCGCCTATTGAATATTAGCATATTTTTCTAATAAATTATTGGTGAAATGAAGTAAAATTTAACATATATTTCTTGCATTATTAAGCTTATATAACAGTAGAAAAGTAGTCAAGGGCTGCACATTCTTATTTAACTTTTATCGACTACACCCAAACAACTTGGAAGATGAAGTGATAGATGTTGCATCATTCAGTACCTTCATTTAATTTGCTAAATAGTGGGGTACCAGTTACAATGTATCTACATACGAGGCAAGTCCAGATGAGAAAGTGGAAAGAATGAATGGTCAAATCAAAATGCGACAAAAAGAACCTCAATGACGATTGGGGCGTGCATTTTCATTAAGCTTTCACTAAAGAGCTATTTCCAACAGTGAAGTCCATAAATGGATGGATCTACAAACACATTTGGCCTGATTTTATTATTTATTACCTTCATTCCGGGAAACTGAGCATCTGAAAACGTAAGAGGATGAGCATAGTTCCCATACATTACTGAAAGCCATCAACCGTTGAGAATGATTCTCCAAGGTATTATACTACACACACATCCAGTTAATAGGAAATGTTAGCTGTCCATATAGGTAAGGCTGTGCTTTCAATGGAATGATGTTTTAACACGCGATATATAGCAGGATGGATGTTTGCAGTAATGAATTTGAAAGAAAAAACACACTGAAATTTTTTGTGCGAATCCACATACGACATATATAATGAGACTGGTCCAAATGTGCAAACATTCACAGGAATTGGTTAAAATTGTCTATTAGATTCAGCAGGCAATTTCTTGCGTAATTTCATTTGCTTAGTGATTTAATCTCTTTTGAGTGTTATCCTCGTACTGTATAGAAAGAAATCGTATTGCTCTGAAAATGGTCGATGAACCTGGAAAAAACTTCGCTGAATATTAGTAGTCGTTAGGAAAAAAAAAAAATTGCCATTTCATTTCGAATCAGCTGTTTTGAATAAATAGTCGTTGCAGATATTCTTGTCATATTTTTAAGTAGTCATCATCATTAAAATGTCATTTGAGTGAACAACAAAAATAACCAAGTAGTTAGTTCCATTTCATTACATTTATCAGACTATGTAATGCGAATGAAATTAATTTATTTCTTGACGCTGCAGTAACAACATTTCATAATTGCTTGAAAGAAAAAGTTTTGAGTACGGAATTAAACTGATTCGCCAACTGTTCATCGAAATTTCAGTATTTTCATCGAGATGGTTTGAAAATTTTACTTGACTGGGACAAACTTAATTTGCAATGTTCCTCAAATTTTTTGCATTTTAGTTTATTTGTCAATCGATAAAGGTGTCTTACTGATGAGTTGTACGATGGATATCATTTTAAATCAAACTCAGTGACAACTTCCGAAACTACTTAATAGCCGAATTGTCATCTAAGATCGAACTGTTAAGGGGGTCCGATACCGAAAATAAAAAATAAAAAACTTTATTTATGTACATTTTTATGTCAAAAATTTATTTTATGTATGAGATACTATTTATATATCTTTGAGAAAAAGTTTTTTGAAACATTGTGTTTAGTTATTTAAAAAAAAATTAAAAACCAAGAAAAATCCATAATAATTGATGTTTGCGTATTTTGATATAAGTAAAGAAAAAATATTTTTTTTTTCAAAGTGAAAGCTTTCTGTAATACATAATTATATAAAGAAAATTTTGTCTTCACAGAATTTTGATAGGTGAATTAAAAAAAATTAAAAAAATTCTCAAATTTAAAATATTGAATTTTTTTTTTTATGTTATCTTTTACGCTAAATGTTATATTTTAAAACAGAATTAAAAAAATAAAATTTTGTGAAGACAAAATATTTAAAACTATATAAATTAAATGCTCCAAAAATTTGAATGGCCAATTGTTAATGGTTCTGGAGATATATCGATTTGAATGTGCAACATCTGTGAGAAACACTAGTGCTCAAAAAACGCACTTTAAGCAGACGCTTCAAGGTGTTACGCCCATTAGTGATGTTTAAATCACAGGTAATTTTGTGGAGTTCTAATCACCTGAGGAATAAGATAAAAACATCATTCTCTTCAGGAATGTATGAACTATTTTTTAAAATCAGAAAAAAAAAATTTGGGATTTTTGAAGAAATTTCGGTACTGGACTAACTAAGATAGAACTGTTGTCGATCATGACAAGCAGCGTAACCAAATGGTTCCATAATAAAATCTATGGTAACTTTTTTCGAATCACGTAGTGTAGTGTAGTCACGTGCGAGATGGGAAACTACGTCGATGGTGTTCCAGTTTCGGTGTTCCGTCACGCCACGTATTCCAGAGAATCACTCTTGCTAGACCGTAGCATAATAACTGCTAACAAGGTCAATCGCAAATTGAACCTTCTCGGAGTACAAGTTTAAAAATTCCAAATGGGGCTTTCTTGGCAAGGGACTTTTTTCTAATTGGAAACAAAAAAGTTACACGTTTCCTTTCGAGGTTTCTAAAAACTGCGTTGACCCAGAAAAAGAACAATTTCGATTTTACTCTATCCCAAAACTTAGTACCCAGTTTATCTATTCGGTATTTTAACTTGCTGTGTTTTATGAACTAGTCTAAAATCGATAAATTTTTCAACTCTGGACGAGTTTTAGCTGAGATTTACATTGAAACTCACGAGAATCATAATTTATTATAATAGCTTTTATGTTATGACAAAGCCAGTGATTTTGTTGAAAAGTTTTGCATGTGTAGAATCGTTCCACTATACGTCTACAACAAAAGTATTTGCCATTTCCTGGATATCATAATATGCATGGTTGATTCGTTAGCGTTCTGACTGAAGGTTTGTAAATAAAGAATGCAATAGATAAGCTAAGTAAATAAACAGTCATAAAAAGTAGTAGAATGCTGAAGTATTTTAAACGATTCTTTATTTAGATTTGTAAAGAGAAGTAAAACCAATACAAGGAATAAAATACTTAAGTTGGTTTAACTTTATTCCTCAATATATCAATCAGCATATCATTATTCATTTAGAAGGAATCAAATATTAGTGATAAGGCAAGAGCACCCAGCTGGAGCTCTATTGAATTCCCATCTGTGTAGAGTTTTTCAGCACATCATCATTATTCATTTCAAACCCGACATAAATTGCAGCGTCAAAAATATAGCATTAAAATTAGTGTTAATGGGTTCATATACATAAATACATTTAGGTCGAATTACATGCATTTTAATTTTTTTTTTTTTTTAATTTTTCTTATTGACAGATATTCCATTGGCATTAGGAAAACATATTCTATAAATTTTTTTTTTTGTTCAATTCATAGTATCCAACACATTTTTTTTATACAAATCGTTGCAATGCCTTTCAAAATAAACATGTATTTTGTTTAATTCCCAGGACATTCAGGGCTTAAAAATGGGGCCTAAAAATAACAAAAAGTATAGACAAATTTGAATAAAACAAACATTTCATGAGTAACGTAAGAATTGAATATTTGCAGAAACTTCCATGATAAAGAATAATTTTTTAGTATAATTCAAAATTGATAACTAAGTGTGGTCAACTAAATGTTGAGATTTAGTGTAAATAAATAGAAATTAAATAGAAAGTAAATAAATAGAAATGTACAGTAAATAAATAGAAATTTACAGTACATAAATAGAAATTTAATCAAATAAATAGAAATTTAAGTAAATAAATAGAAATTTAAGTAAATAAAGTACAATATATAAATAGAAATTTAAATTAAATTTGCTTTAAAATAATATAAATCATAAGATAATTTTTTTTATTATAAATCTTTTTATGCATTGCCAATTTTAAGTGCAATTGCATTTTAATGAGATCAGATCGAGTTTTCATAGTGTTTGACCACTCCGAAGAAAATATCTTTTCTGAACTATTTATAAACTGCCAATCTTCAGCTCGATTGGATGAAGGCAAGTGGATTACTTAGCCCTTCGGAGATTTGTCAGCTACAAACACACACACACACTAAAAATCGAAGTTAATACAAAAGATTTTAAAATAGCACTTCACGAACGCCTTTTACACAAAATTGAAAAATATACAATTTTTAACGATAATTTAATTTTTTTACGTGCGTTAATAAAGATAATAAAAAATTACGAAATGAAAGACCATACTAAATAACTTAATGCTTATGCAATGCAATGGTTTAAGAAACTTTAGAATCAAATTCAGTGCTAGGTATCCTAACAAAGCGTGGACGCGCTCTGCTGTCTTTCATTACAAAAATAACTAGACATGATGGATATTGAGACAGAGAGTCTTCTTACGTTGATTATAAGACTGTATAAAGGTAGTTTTACTGATGTTTCCACTGGAAGCATTAATTTGGGCTTTTTCCGTGAATTCTATTTGATTGTTCCAGTTTAGCTGTAACATAGCTTCTTGAATTTGGAAAATATTGTTACGTGGTTGGGTTCGAAAGATTTGAAGCCAAAGCTGATAAACACTTGCAGAAATTTATTCCAATATATACTCTTCACAGATTCCTTTACAACTCCAGAACTTCTCGTTCTAGAAGATTCGAAACAGCTCTATACACAACAATAGAGCACAAACAGCAGTTAAACTTGACACACAACTGCTAAATCACCGCAAAAGACAATGCAATACAGTTCGCTTTAGAACTACTCTGAATCCTCACTGAGACTCAGTATCACAACTCAGTAATTCCAGTCAACTAACGTACTCAACTAATTCAACTGACTCAACTCAACTCCAGTCAACTCGACTGACTAACTAACCAACTCCACTCATAGCCGGTCTTATATAGGAGTCAATACCTTCGTGAATCTTCCAGAGGTAGATATTTGGAGAACTTTCCAGGTCGTAGTCGAAAAGTCCTATACATGTACATGGGGACCGAAAATGTCGCCAAATGGTCACCAAGTTTGGCGACATTTGGCAATTTCTCGCCAAATTTGGCGACAAAAATCAGTCGCCAAAACCATCGCCAACTGGGCTCTATCTCGCCAACTTAGTGAGATTGCCATTACCATAATGTTAAATGCCCCGCTCCTTGTAAAACTCGCTTCCCAGCGTTACCTCTGTAAAACTCGATATCAAGTTTTAAGACACACATTGAGGGGAAGCAAAGTAAAGACGAACTATTGCACTGTCTTATGCTAAATGTACATAAATTTTCCTATTTACAAAATTACACTGCGAAATATTTAAAAATATACAAAAATTCGTAACAATATCAATAAATTTTAAATAAAAAAAAACATATCTGAAGTGAAAGTAAATGAGGAAAGTTTATTTAAAATACTGATAAAAATATGTTAAAAACTCACCATATCTAAGACAATTAGGTCAACATATTTTGATTTATTCCGAAACTAGTCATGCTTTGCTGTATTTCGAATCGTTTTTGTAAGGTTATACATAAGATTTTCAAAATTTAATGTATAGAGGTTAGAGGCTTGAAGGATTATTCAGAAGTTTTGTTAAAAACATTCCATCCACAATATTTTCAAATTATCGACATCAGTTTCTATTGCCGAACATTAAATACATAAAAAAAAAAAAAAAAAAAAAAACCTAGGCAACATTTTAAAAAATGATGGTAAAATTTCAAAAATTCCTTTGTATAATTTTTTTTTAGAAAGGAACGGAACACTAGTAAAGAACATATGTTTATATTCAATTAAAACTATTTTCTTGTTTGAGACGATCCTATTTGGATAACTTTTTTAGATTTCTCCCTTAGGACTTATTTAGATAAACATACGAACTAACCAACTAAAAGAATGCAAACCTTTGTCGTATTTTTTTATTCATATAATCTAATAAAAACACTTCATCAAACATCCTATGCAAACAGCTTTTTTATCATTTGGATGAGATTTTTTCTAAAATCCGCCAATGGTCATTTGGAAGGCAGATCACGTACTTTTTATTACAGGGTTGGCACGTGAGTTGTGGGAGTACAATTCTGAATATGGTTGCCCTAGTTTTAGGTATTCGGCAAATTCTAGCGATGAACCGTGGCATAAAAACCGATGACAAGGTCCAAAGAAAATTGAGTATGTTTCTTGAGGTTTATTCGGCACGCAATAGGGTAAAGAAAAATCATGCAGGGTGAAAGTTAAACACTCCTTTCTGAGAATTGAACTCTTAGGAACAGATATATTTATAAAAGTGTATATTGCGGCGCTTTGAAATGTGTCTGTCATGAATGGGGTCATATCTAAGGTCTAAACTGACCAAGGACAGTTTCTGGTTACGGCCGGCACATTTCCAAAAGATTCACTTTCAAAGATTTATTCCAAAAGTCATTTCTCAAAACGAATACTTCTATTTTTAACTTTAAACGAGTCCATATCGTTTCTTTAAAATAAAAATTTGAGCGCATCTATTTTTGATGATTCTAGCTGCTGTGATAATGTACAGCATAGGATTTAATTATAAAGGTTAACTATTTCCTTTATCTAATATAAACATTGCGTAACACTACCCTTGCTTACTTACCATCCGCATCCTCTAGTAAAATGTTCTGAACGTATCAACATGACGAGATCTCTGAATCCACCATTTTTTTTTTATAAAGTTTCATGATTCATTTATTGAGTTACTACCTGTTATTACACATCGTCTACTTCTCCTTCTTTCTCGACTATTTTAATCACTGGGCAGCCCTTAAGTGCTACAATTACGATTGCTCCAATTCGCTTGTTTTTTTACTTCAGCAGTCATTTTTCCTTCGATGTTCTGTCACTCATTGTTTTTATTCCATCATACTTTTATCGAATGCATTTTGTTCCCTAAATACGCACCAGGAAATTATACCTAAAGCTTTCTTAACTGATTCCGCAACAAAAAAGTGCTAAAAATACGAAAATTAACACTAAGGAAAGAGGTAAATAGCTTTCTTTCAAGGAACAGTTTCAAAATTTTGCATTGTCAAATTTAATGTAGAAAAATATACTATTATCAGAGCCTAAGGAATAATTTTTAGCTGTTATTTTATAAACAAGTCTTGGCTTCTTTATAAATTCCAAACGAATTAGAATTAGACATTGGTTTCTTCTTCGATGCTTGTATAATTCCATCTTCATTTCGTTTTGGAAATACACACCAGGAAAAGGGCCAAGAAAGATCTTCAAAGTTTGATTTGCATTGTCAAAATTCAAGTAGAAAAAAAATATTGTTATCATAACCTAAGGAATTAATTTATTTTATAAACAAGTTCATATTTTTAAAGGCCAAACAAATTAGAATTAAACATCGTTTTCTTCTTCGATGGTCTCTGTTATTCCTTCTTTTTAATCCATTTTCTATCATTCTGGGAATACACACCAATAAATATCGTTTGTTATAGTTTTGAGTTTTATGTAACGTTCTTTTTTAGCAACACCTCGTTTAAATAAAATTATTCAAGACGTTCATAACTTTTACCATTAAGTATCACATCAAGAGATTAGCATTTTCAGCACGAGTTCAAATGTTCTGTTACGATCAATGCTTCCTCTTGTAAAATGACTGTCGACTGTCAACATATACAATCGATCTTTGTGAGTTTCGGTTAAAAGGTTTGATGTGTTATGAAGTTAATGAAATTTTAGTTAAAATATATCAAACAATATGAAACATGAATTATTATTATTATTATATGATTAAAACTAATTCATTTAGTGTTATAAGTGGTAGATCTTCTTACGATGCATAACTATTGCTCCGCCCTTCACAGATGTCACACGATTACATAATTCATTAGTTTTGAAAATAAAATTGCATTTGCTGTAGAACTTTCACATTTTTGCTTCCAATTACCCATTTGTTAACAAAGGGTGATGAAAGCATTCTGTAAAATAAATAAATTATTATTATTATTTTTTTGCATTTCTACACGTTTTCGAACATGCTTAATTAAAAAAGATGGTCTTGTAAAAATGTATGTGTGTATCCTTGGTCAGCATTACTTGATTGAGTTACGATGCTCACATTTTGTGTATAGGTTAGTGGCTGTAGTGGGATCTGTCATTCGGGTTTTCGTCAAAATTGTGCATACGCATAAGGTAGCTATTGTTGAAAAAATTATGTTTTTCTTCAATTTGCCAAAAGTAGGCTCTAACGATTTTGATCAAAATCGCTGGGACAATGCCTTCTAAAAGGCTCTAAATATCCTCAACAACGAAATTTCCGTAGAAATGCAATAAAAGCGTTAAAAGGTGAAACATGAAAGTTTGGCGCATAGTTCTCTTTCCTTAAGCATTGCTCATCAACGACTGTTTTTCTCTGTTGTATTTACAATAAAAGGATAATGTAATATTTATCGAGAAGCATAAGACTAATTTTGCAGGTTTTTTTCTTCTTTTTTTTCGCGAAAGTAATAATAAAGGCCAAATATATGGCCCAACCGACCATTTTTTAATGAAAATATGAAAACGGAAACGATAAATTATACTAATAAATGAAAATTTTAAATGCAGTGATCAGTATTAAGTGTAATTGAAAGTTGGGCGATGTTCCGTACTCCTAGTTTTTAAAGAACCGAATAAAGTTTATTGGATGATTAATTATTAAGAAAACATATATATTTTAATAAGTTTGATAAAACTTTTTAACGTTTCCAATACTTTTGAATAAGTTAGAAATTTTTTCACTGTATGCATGCATATTTAGATGATACGGGTACTTTGACATGTGCACATACCATCAAAATACCACATTATAGACAGGTGAACCTAAAATGAAAATATACTTAAGATACTTTTCAATATATATTGTGAGGTTGCATGCAAAATTACTCTTTGACAATTTTTATGACAATAATATACTGTCGACGTTCTTGCAGATTGGCATTTTATTCTAGAAAATCAACATGTGTGTTCTTAAAGTTCCTGGTGTGACAGTTTGAAAATCTATGATCTCAAGAAGAAGGAAATAGGCATTAAATACCACACCATAAATTTCGGACAAGTTCTAAGTTTTACTTATGTTTGACTTTTTATTTGTTTAATAATTTTTACTTTCAATTATCCTACACGAAATTACTTTTCATTACTTAAACATAAAGCCAATTTGGAGGGTTATTTTTGCCAATGTAATAATTGTTGCCAAAAATATCATTAAATTGGTAACTTTTTAAATGAATGAAAATATGAAAACAAAAACGGTAAATTGCGCTGCTCCATATCAAATTTATATGTAGTTACAAGTATTATAGTGTAATTGAAAGTTGTGTGAAACATCGCACTCCTAGTTTTATTTTATTTTAGCAAAAAAGGATTGCTTACAGGTTTTAAAAAATCGAAGAGAACAAAATCGAGTTCCTGTTGCCATCTATAGTCATATAAAATTCAAATTGAAACTAGTTGGCTTATAAACAAAAGTGTTATTGTTATTGATATTTCGAGCATTTAAAGGGGATTTAATGTGTTTATAATATGATATATATTGAATATATTCGCTGTTAACAAAATCATTTAGTTTATTTTAGTTAAGGGCGTTTAAAAGAAAACTTGTATGAATAAATTTGTCTCCTGAAAAAGCAAAGGATCATCTGACAATTGAAATTTTTTTATAATAAAAAAATGTATTTTGGAAATTAAGTTATGTTTAAAATTGCATTCTTGAAAAACTATAATACTTTATGTGAAAGGGGCATTTTGTGCAACGTATGCACTAGAATTACTGATTTAGAAATCAGATTTCTAACTTTTGTATAAGTTTTAGATCTTATTCGTTTGACGTTAGAGAATTTTCCATTAACATTGGAAAATAACCACAGCAGCATAACTTATTAATTATTAAAATTTAGAAACAAGGATCAGTAGACGTCCCTTTTAGTTCCAAAAAGATTAGCAAGAGTGCATCAGGTTAATTAAACCTACTCCCTCTATTTTGTACTATGTTTAAGCAAATAATTTTCTTTGGGTAACACCCTATAAGAATAACAAAGAAACGTCAATGGGGTTACTTTAATGAGAGGTAGATGAGTAAGGCAGAAATTACTGATATCCGAAGAAGAGAAAATTAGGTAGGTTTCTCATATTTCCAGGTGAATAACATCGAGTAGAGTTCACACACGGTTGGAAGAAAATTACCCTATCACGTGATATGATTCCATTTTCCTCGCCTCATTTTTCCATTTACACAGAATTCAATCAGGACACAGAATATCGGAGAAAACTTCCCGAGAAAATCACATGCGGAGCAAAGGGAATGCGTACCAAACTATTAAGAAATACTTTATCTCGATTTTCTACAAGTTAAAAGAAACACATAAATTAAATATTTTTATTTGTCCTTTGATTCCATTATTTTAAGTTAAAATTAATATAAATAGCGCATAACACAGTAGAAAATGAGCACATCCCCATAGACTTCTAAAAACGGAGAAATACCTCCTTAAATTAAGGATGTTTCACTTTTTCCCTAATAACTTCTCAGTGGAGCAGCATCGACACATGAAATTCACATCAAAGAGATATATTTATGTAACATATCTATAAGTAAAACAACTCAGTCGCAAATTGAAATGCAAAGTGCAGGGTGGGGGCACATGCAAAAGAATGGAGTACCATTAGTGAGCAGTTGTACAGATGCATTTACATTAAAAATCACGCAACTCATGGAGTTGACTTTTAGTGTGTATGAGAGACGATCTCCACTATCATTAGTGTTTACTTGGCACAGTATTCTCATACTCAACATGAGTTTCTTGATGAATTCTAGTGGCTAAATTGCTCGTCCCACCTTTTGAACTGTTTGCAAGTGACGGAAAGTTCCCAATACTTTACATCTTTACACAAATCATATCGTAGAAGCGTCCAACACATGTTTGATGAAATTTGAATTAGAAGAGTAATCTGGCTTACTAATAGCGGCGATATTCATACATTTTAATTGTTTATCCAAAACAAAAGCGGGATAAAATGTGCCATAAGTATCAATAAACACGATTTAGAAACTAATATTTCTCAATTAAAGACTTGTCCAGATCAAGTTAACGTAATTATAGCGAAAAAGTGGAATTTAATTATCTTTTGCGTTCTTGGGGAAACAAATTCAACATATCGAACCTAAAGACCAAAACTCTTCACCCCCCCAATCATTATCTTGAATTGGTATTTGATATGAAATATCATGTTCCCACCTTTCTACAGATCCTTTGATGCCCAATATTACTTAGAGACTGAAAAAATTATGTTCAGTAAACAGTATCCGTGGTTAAAAAGATTTGGTCTTAGGGTGCAATATGTTGAATTGATTTAATAAACTCCAATGGTGAAATATCGGTTTCTAAATCGTGTTTATTGATACTTAAGGCAAATTTTATTTCACGTTTGCCGAGGATAAACAATTCAAAAATATAAATATCACCCCTATAAGTAAGCCAGATAACTCCTCTAATCTAAATTTCATTAAGCATGTGAGGGACGCTTCTACGATTTGCATTGTGTAAAGATTTAATGTGTTGCCAACTTTTCATTACTTGCAAACAGTTTAAAAGGCGGGACGAACAATTTAGTCACTAGAATTCATCAAGAAACTCATGTTGAGTTTGAGAATACAGTGTCAAGTAAACACTGTTGACACGGGAGAACATATCTCACACTAAAAGTCAACTCCACGAGTTGCGTGATTTTTAATGTAAATGCATCTGTACTGCACACTAATTGTACTCCATTCTTTTGCATATTCTTCTCTTAACACATTGCATTTCAATTTGCGACTGAGTTGGTTGGTTGTTTTCAGATTATCTGGCGCCGTCAGCAACACGAGGGCTATAAATGCGCCGAAACATTCGTCATTAGGCAAGCCAACATACATTTATAAACACCCATGCCTAACGCGGGACTCGAACCCGCAACCTCGTGGTCTAGAAGCTAGCACGCTAACCACCATACCGTTTGGTCGGCGTAACTGAGTTGTTTTACTTATAGATAAGTAACATAAAGATGTCGCTTTGATGTGAATTTCATGTGTCTATACTGCTCCACTGAGAAGTTATTAAGGAAAAACTGAGTTATCTTTAATTTATGGATACGGGTGTAAGTTTACTGATAGGCCATGCGTTATGTACCACTATAAACTGAACTTTTAAAAGGAGTATTTGGTAAACTATTTCTAGGACTAAAGTTGGTTAGTTGTACATTTTGTGGCCTACACAGTGGGTCAAAACATTGCAAAAACATCTGGTTTGCTGAGTAGATTGAATTTCCAAGGTGAGATCTACTCTGGTAGGTCTTTCAATTTGAACTGCTGTTTATCTGTGTCTTGATTTTGAGGAACAGATCATGGAGGAACACGATTCGCAATTACAGTCATGTCTACTTATTTCAGAAAGCAGAATTTGTAGAGCTTGACACACTAAGAAATGGAACCAATTCCATGAAGCCTATAGATGATCCATGAAAGTTATTTGGGGGTTCACCTTCCTTAAATTTCATCACCCTTAAATCCTTCGCATCTCGAAAACGATATCGTAGTGAAAATCATAAGCAGATTTTTTCCGATCTTTGAGCTGCCCATAGTTGGTTGGTTAGCTGGATTTTTATGGCACAAGAGCCATGATTGGCAAAGTTGCGCCAAGAGGTGCCCATGAAATGTTTTGTATAAATTTATAGATATCTCAAGTTTTGTAAGGACTACAGATATCAAGATCAAGATGAAATTAATTATAGGAGAAACTAATTAAAGGTACTGGAACTTTCACTAGTGGAGCTTATTTTCATGGAACCTATTTAACTGTTTAAGAGTTGAATTGGACCTAAAAAAAATAGGATTCACTAAATATTTCAACTTAGTTAATTTTCTTGTTTCAAAAATTTCAATTGATGAAAAATCACAAAATATTTAAATTATTTTTAAACTTTTCAGATTTAATCTTCAATTTTTATTTACATGTTAAAATAAAAATGATTCAAGAGTTTAAGTATGGATCATATTCAACCGATGATCTTTGTTAACTCTAGAGAAAAACAATTGCGGCAATTCATGGTTGTATTCAAATTTATAGAATGTGATGACAATATAGCATCTAATTGCTTGCTATTTAGTAACAGGTTGCAATACATATTTCAGGCATTTTCCAGAAGAAACAGTCTCATAAACTTTTTTACTTCATTACTCCAGATACACAAATGTAGTGTTTGTGGAAGGCAAAAAAAAATAAAATATCCTTGTTCAAGAACCTAACTTAATAACATAAGGCACAATTCATAAAGCAAAAAAGCTGCACACAATACACATACAAAGTGCACAGAAAAGATTTCATTGATAGCTGTACCATCAACAAATTGTTTTCCTAAACGTGCTAGAATGTGAATTAAACAATGGCAAGCTGCAAGAGTTATCTCAAAAACGCATCTTTACTCACACTAGAGAAAAGCTGCAAGCATGTAATGTGGATGATAGAGATCCCCCTCCCCCTCTTTTTCCATAAAAACTTTCTTAGATATTAACTTACCACTCACTGAAGAGAAAAGCTATATTCTTGTGATGTGTAAGGCGAATCTTTTTCCGACACGAGATATGAGAAGAGGTACACTCAAAATGAGATATATCCATTTAAAAAAAAAAAAAAAAAAAAAAAAAAAAAACCCTCATAATTAATTAAACTAAAAAATTAGTTAACCAATAACCTGCTACACAGACTAAAACTTATAATATTTGTCTGAAAATAGGACATTGGCATATTTAATAATACTTTCAGATAAATATTTCCATACTGGTATCTCAAAGCATTGGTAATATTGATTAGTCCTTCCAAAATTGATCTGACCTTGAAAAGGACATTATAATTCTAATATTATTACATTATATTTCTAATAAACACATAATATTACTAATTTTGACTGGTCCTTCCAGAATTGATCTCGCCAAGAAAAGCACATTATTTTCATAACGGAGGAAAAAAAAAAAGATCAAATATATTAACATCCTCACTTACAATAAAGTAAAGAAAAAGCTATTTTCCGAAAATTGTTGAACAGCCAGAACTCTTTCTGAGACATCATGTTGCAAGGACTTTTATAAGTTATGATATTTATTCTTTTTAGATACAAGAATTTCTGGTTGTAAATGTTTTCAATTAAATATTTATCATAAAATATTTAAGGTACTATCCTCATTAATAATTTTAATATAAGTAAGTCCTAGTAATAGTTTCAATATAAGAGGGGTAGTATGTAAATATATATTTATATACTACCACTTTGATAAGTAAAAATAAGTAATTATTTTCATGAAAAACTATTAGATGAAGTCAAAATTTCATTGTTTTTGTCTGGTTTGATAGAAATGGGAAGTTAACGGACGGTATCAAGTAAAAGTTTACTGATTTTCTAATGTTTATTTCTCCACATAAATTCAATATTTAGTTGAGTTTGAGTCTATTGGTAGACAACAGTGGGCTTGAGGAATTCAGGCGTATGCTTGTGCATCTGAAGCAATATAATAAAAATGAGAGAGCCTGCCATGATTCGTGTGTGATTGAAACGAATTCCTCGAATGATGGGGTTGGTAATAGTTTTAATTAAAAGGCACCAAGTAGTGTCAACGAAATGAAAGAATGCCGATTTGGCGATTGAAATCTATCTCGCTCCAGACACACAAGCATAAACAGTCACAATAAAGGAACCTTATGTTTGTTGGGAGCATTCAATTTTTCTATGAGACACATTATATTTTTCTTTTCTTACTGGAGTATTACATAATAATGCAGGATGGATACACAATAATATCTAAGTGTAAGAACATTAATAAAGTGAACTTTAATTCCTAGAGTGAATTGTGATAAATTTATCTAGGATATCAATGAAATGTTAGACAATTCCATACTTGATAGCACTACTTCAAAAATGTCAAAGCATTAGCCTCTTGAAATGTCATAAAGACTTCTGTTGGAAAAACACTTAGTTATAACAGCCACCTGTTTGAATATATTTGTTTAATACAAATAGAACTCTAAATTTTTAATAATGGTGAAAACAATTTTGCAAGAATTGCATAAGATTTAACTTCTAATCTTTTGCTTAAGATGGAAATATATGACTTATAAGTATTAAATTCAGAGATGGTATTTTACTTTTTTAATGTTTATAACCTAAAACAAATTTTTACCTTTCTCTTCTAAGCTCCTTCTTTGAAACTTGGATGAAATAAAGTTTCGTTTTATATAATACATAGTGAAGTATTTAACAGTAATGAGATAGATAATAAGACTCAAAAGTTAATTTTTTTTTTTAGCTTCCAATAAGTAGGTCCTGTATCTATTCTGTGCCAAAACAGAAATTTTTCAAAAAATATAGTAATGACCAATTAATTTAATATAATGGTGAGTTCAAGTTTCACGAAAGCCTTCAATGAAATAAATTTAATGTAATCCATTGTAGTAAAAATAAAATTACCATTAAAATAAAAATTTAAAACAGTAAAGTATAAATGACCTATATGCATTTGCAACTACAGCATGTTAAAAGATAAGGTATTTAAACAAAAGTTTATGAAAGTTGTGTACGATTCCTCTTTTGCTACAATACAATGTACCACAGCACATTCAATTGAAACAAATGAGATACTATCAAATGTAAATAGTATTAAAGTTAAGTTTTTTGTTAGAATATAGTGAACAAATCGATAGAATAACTGCATATTAGGGTATCCTAAAAAAAAATCAATTTAAAAATCTGAAATCTCACCTTCCAAAAATGTTCTTTCTGTAAATATAAAACATCTTGAGTTTTTTTTCCAGAATTTTAAAAAAAGTACTTAGAGGTCCCTCAAGGTCACTGAATTTACATAAAAACGTCCAAAATAATGCAAAATGAGGTATTTTTTTTTATTAGCTACATTAAGCACTTTTTTTCAATTATGAAAGCTTCTTTTATATAGTTTCAGACACACTGAACATCAATCATCTCTTTGCTCTGGGTAGCTAGAGATATAAAATATTTCTAAAATCAAGAAAAGCAGATTTGTGGATACTTTTACATTCTGCATAATTATGCACACAAAGTAATTATTACATTATAGATACAATAATTATTGCTTAAAATAAAGTAGTATATTACTTAAGACAACATTAAATGCTTGTCACTTAAGTAAACAATTATTTATTTTACAATTGGTAAATGAAACCAAAGGGGAAGAATTTTTTCGAACGATCAGATATTTACAATCTTTTAAACATTCACACATTTTTAGCAACTACATTATAAGGAGATTTTGGGGATTGCATTTCGTAAGTACAACTCACAACAAAATCTGTTTTTGTTCTTCGTTTTTTGTTGCATAATTAAAGTCCTGAATCAAGGCAACAGCTTGTTCATCAACAACATTTATGCAAGTTAAGTATTTAGCAAAAATTGCTGCTTTATTTATAGGATGGAGTTTCAGGCAATATCTAATTGGTATAGTGAAGAATATATCTTCAATTTTAGTTGCCTCAAAAACAGTATAAAAAATACACAAATCATCCAATTTCAAAGTAAGTATTTCTAATAGATGTGAATTCAAACTCCTTTTCTTTTTCGTGTTTCAGACTAGTTTTGATTTTTGCTCATCAGAAACAAGAGTTACAAACAAGCTAAGTGTTGCGAGTTCTCCACTTACATGCTAGGAATGACGTAAAATTATTTTTAATTTTTTATTGTTTATCATCATATTCTTTAAACCTTTGAATAAGTAAAACATCAGTAGGACGGGCATCAACAGAAGATCGGCAAGTAAATCAAGATTGCAAATACACACACAACAAAATGATTAAATCGCTTCATACCTTGAAACATATCCAACAGTTAATGCTATTATAGTTCCATTGCCATTAAATAATAACTCCATTTTCATTGAATAAATGGCTTTTGCCATCCAGCGAGCTCAATGAAGAGCACCTGGTTTCCAAATGTTAGATTGAATGTCTAACTTGGCCAATCATAAATGACACAAGATTTAAAAACTCTCCGCAATCATCTTTAGGTAGTTTTTTAACCAGTCTTTAACTGATGGGAAAAAAAGTTTTTAAGCTGTCTGATGCTGTAATTAGGGGTAATGATTGCTTTTCTGACTCATGATGGTTGAGCTTAGACCAATTTTCTTGTAACCTTATAAATAAAGTAGTTCAGGCCCAGTAGATTGTCCAAAGCACACTATGAATGCATCGGAAAGTAGAACCTCAAACATGTGGTGTCGACATGCTACCCACAAAACATTTTTTGCCTATTTTCTTCTCAAGAAGAGCACATGCTCCTTTAATCTTCCACTATTTGTTACAGTTGTTTAGAAGTACATACTTATTACTTTGGATTTACAGTATCACGATTATAAGAGCTTGAAAACAGCATCAATTGCTGCTCTGCCAGTTCCAGATAATAATTTAGGAACACCAAGAAGCTTTGTACTTTCATCTTGATAAGAAGAAACTAATACCGCTAAACGATCAACCCTTCTTGTGCTTTTTAAAGAAAAATTGAGTAACAATTTACCATCCCAATAAACTACTAACTATGATGCCCCAAACTGTGTTTTTAATTGGTCAGCAGTTTCACAGCGAAGACGTTGGCTTTCCCAATGAACAGTACATTTTGAAAGCACTACAAACGGGTCAGATGTAGATTTGTATAATAATAAATTTCATTAATAAAATGTATATAATTTTAGTTATTGATAAAGTGTTTTGAACCAAGTTTAAGATAAAAAAAATTGGTAAGAGAAGTTTGGTACAGTTCTGTTGTCTGCATATTAATTAGAAATCCAAATTTTGCACAAATTCCTTATTTTCTTTTAGCTTGAGGGGCCACTAAAACTTTTTTAAATGACTTGAATTTTTTTGCAATACCATATTACAACACAAAGAACATTTTTAGAGGGTGAGATCTGGCATTTTTATAAAAAAAGTTTTTTTTGGCATCTCCTGGGACATACTACTGCCTATGTTTTTCCCCCAGGAAAAGTGCTTAGGAAAGCATACTTAATAATATACTAGATAGAAAGAAAAGTCAAACATATCCAATGTATTAAAAAAATAATGTAAATGAGTGATTGCTAGTTTAGTGTTTGTTACATTTATCTTGTATGAGCAGAACATTAAAGAGTTTTGAAATCACAAGCCAAACAAGATATGTCTAAAACTACATAAGCAGTGAAGATGATAATGAAATTAGTTTAGGTTATCTTAGCTGCTTTATATGTCTGTTTGCATTCTCTGCATATGATTATGTATAAATGTAGATGGGTGTTTTTTTAAAGTAATTAAAAATTTACATAAATAATGAACAATATCAATTAACTTTGCCTATATCATTCATCAAACTAACCCTTTAAAAGTGCATCGATTATTATCCAGGATATAATTGATTTAATAAACTATTTTAACAATTTGCAATGCAGCATAAAAAAAGTTATCTTGTATGAGCAGCACATTAAAGAGTTTTGAAATCACAAGCTAAACAAGATATGTCTAAAACTACATAAGCAGTGAAGATGATAATTAAATTAGTTTAGGTTATTTTAGCTGCTTTATAGGTCTGCATGCATTCTCTGCATATGATTATGTATAAATATAGATGGGTGTTTTTTTAAAGTAATTAAAAATTTACATAAATAATGAACAATATCAATTAACTTTGCCTATATCATTCATCAAGCTAACCCTTTAAAAGTGCATCGATTATTATCCAGGATATAATTGATTTAATAAACTATTTCAACAAACTGCAATGCAGCATAAAAATAAAAAAAAGGCACAACTCACCAAATGCTAGAATTTTGTTTTAAATAAAATTTAAGAAACATCAATCAACTTATGAAAATATTTCAAGTAACTTTTAATAAATTTAATAGTGAATTCTATCTGTACATTGTTGATAATTACATGTTTTAGTTCTTTAAATTAAATTCCATGCCTAATCTTTCATTCATTTTAAAAATAAGTGTAAGGCATCTGAAAGTAAAATGAGTAATCATTTCCCATTCCTTTCTTTTGGAGGATTGAAAAGCTTAAAGGTTGAGTTCTTGTAGTACAAATAACTTGCTGCAGAGAGAACAGTTGTGGTTCCTGTGACATACCTATGGGAAAAATGGTTGTAATATTGACATAGAATGCTCATGTAATTATCATAATATCATATGTTCATTCATATCAAACATTCATGTAGTGAGTCATCATATTGTGATAAGAGCAGTTTATGTTCTTTATGAAGAATACACTAGTTTGCTGAAATAAAAAACCTTGATTATAGGAATTTAATTATTAATCAGTAGCAATATAAATCAGCATTTCATTTGAAAATATAAAGAAATAAACAAGATTCTAAAGCATAATCCACCATTAGAATATCAGCTGGATACCTAAAAATCTCATAAAAAAAAAGTCTGAATAACATGTAACAAAAGTTTCTACCGGTGATATATAATGGATTTTTTAAAAACTTTTTTTATATGCTATGACCACCTCCTCGCCTACACCCACAGTGGGCAAACCAGCTGAATTTGATTTTTGACATTACCTATAAGTTAGCAAACTATTGTTACACAATTCAGTCTGTATAAAATGACCGACTCTAAACTGTCATTGCCTCCCATACAATAATTCGTTGACATTTATTTAACATGGATACAGTAGATCTCCTTTCAACATACTAAGAATACTAAAAATCTTTCAAAATTGATTCCTGAGCTACACTTGTAAAGGATACAAGCTATTGATATTTTTATCAGCCATCTTTGAATGACTATGAAGGAGAAAATAAATTTAAAAATCAAATACATGAATCTATTTAACTTTGAATTGTGTTTTGAGCTGTAAATGGCAAAAAAAAAAAAAAAAAAAAAAAAAAAAAAAAAATGTTTATAATTTTTATCCACTACTTCTAAGTATTTAAACAATTCAAAATATAGATGAATTTGATAAACAATATATTAATATTAAAAACAGTTGATTTGTACAAATATTTAGTTGTGCTCTATAGTTCAAATCTACAAATGACACCTTGTAAAGCTTGAATTCTATGTTTGATGATTCCTAGTATGATTTTGGTGATAAAGAGGATATAAAGTATTTTAACAACTTGTATCTCAGAACTACCATTGCTTTTGCTTAATATTTTCTGAACTACATTTAACAACATAGACGTAAATAACACAGTATCAGCATTTGTATAAAAAAATAGTATAGAATACATACTATTAATCTACAGTATTTTCTAATTAATAGAATTTACATTGATTAATAATCAACTAATAATAATAATAAAAAACTAATTTGTTACAAAATTCGGAAATTAAATGAAATCTACAGAAGTTTTGAATTTAATGGCATTAACATTTTAAATATTACATAATAATAGTATTCGTGATATTACATAAATGCAGTTTAGTCCTATCAAATGTTTAAATGACCAAAGTAACAATTTAATTATATATTAATAAATAAATTTTTATGTAACAAAAATGGCTTTCCAAATTTCAAAAACTCTTTCGGAATGTATTTCAAACATCTAAAAGATGGATATAAGCAAAGAACTATAATACATTTCAACTTAGGCTGCTTTGCAATGTTGAAAATTTTCCCATTTTTTAAAGGATTTTTTTTTACTTTCTGTATTGTTAAAATTCCCAAAATTAAATTCAGCTGATACTATTTCTTAACACTGCATTTGAAATGCATATTAATTTATTTATCTTTTAAATATAACAAATGATTTAAAGTTGAGGGTTTGTTAGATAGTTTAAATAAGACAATCAATGATTCAAATAAAGCAACTGAGTACAAATATCTGTGCCTGTAAGGAAAATGGTAAACAGTATTATAAATTGTAAGCGTTTTCTTTTGTTAACTTTTAAATACTTAAACATGAATGCTTACAATATGGTGTCCATTTGGTTGGATAAATGAAAACAAATAATCTTTTGTGAGCAGTACAATTGTAATTAAAATGAAATCAAATTTTACATTATCAATAATTATTATGTAAATTTTAATTTATAAAAGTATCTTTCCACCTATGTAGTAAAAATTTTATTTAATAATGATTTGTCTGTTACTACTAGACATTACTTTCAAAGAAGAATTATTGCAAAAAAAAAAAAATCCTCTCCGATGGGACAAGTTTGGAGATATGGTTGGTTGTATTCAAATTATCTGGCGCCGTCAGCAACACGTGGGCTATAATGCGCCGAAACATTCATCATTAGACAAGCCAACATACACTTACAAACACCCATTTCTAATGCGGGATTCGAACACGCAACCTCGTGGTCTAGAAGCTAGCACGCTAACCACTATATTGTTTGGTCGGCCAAGTTTGGAGATATTATTGATAATGTTAAATTTCTGTGATTTTTGTAATACATCTCTCATATGAAACAAATTAAAGGACTTTGTTCTAACTAAAAATTAATCTATTTGTTGGGGAAATTTCATAGCAAAGCACAGTTATAAATTTGAAAACACAATTTAAATTATGGACATAAAAAGTTAGAAAGTCTTAATATAAATGAAAATGTAGCTGAGTTCAGCACTTACCATAAAATTTGCAAATATAAATGATCCACAAATCCAAATACTGGAGCTGCAAGTGAGGCAGCAACGAGGGACAATTGTATCAAAGTATTAGCCTAAGTAAAAAGCATTTAAAATAGAATTAATTTTTTGTATTTAATATACTTCTACACTAAGATAGCTAAATTTATTATAAATATAACAAAATAGTACTTTTGAAGTATTTAGGCATAACTTTAAATGTTATTTTATACAAGGGTTAGTGACTGATTTAAAGAGATAATGTTTGCTTTCAATATAGTCTATAATGAAATTAGCTATAACATGACATTTATTCATAATAACATGTAAAATTGAAACTATCAATGATATCAAATGATAAAAAATTAATATATTAAATCAATACATGTATAACTATTATAATGGTTTTGATTTTAAAGATTTAATTTAGAAACTGCTTCTTTAAAAAAAAAAATATATATATGTATATATATATATATATATATATATATATATATATATATATATATATATATATATATATATATATATATATATATATATATATATATATATATATATATATATATATATATATATATATATATATTTTAAGTATGTTAAGTTCAAGAACATTATTATTTCTTAGTATTATATTAAATTTGAAATATTAAATAAACAGCCTGCAGTAAAAAAAATTTAAAAGTTACATTAAAAAAATAATAATGAGGATTTATAAAAATGACGGTTACCAAATAGATAACAAAAACAGAATTGTTACCAAACACATCTACCATTTAACATTGGGAAGCAATGTTTTCAAATCATTTAGTTTAAATCAATACATTGAGTAGACAGACAACTGGTACTTATCTTGAGTTCATTTATAAGCAAAGTATAGCTAAAGATCAGCTTTAACTAATATTAATATGATCTGAGTGTTGGGAAACTCAGTTGCAAACACAGGTAGAGGAATATAATATATATCCACTCCAGAAAATATTCAATTTCTTATTTGAGCAATGGAATTAAACAGATATTTGATATGATGTTTTTTATAGAAACATATATAGTAACAACATTTGAGGCTAACTAGGTTAATTTGAAGATTAATAGCACCAATTAAACATCAGCATTTCTTTTCTCCATAGAATTTTCTTGCCTTTAGACTTAATGCAATGCTTTCTAAATCCCAAGGAATTCAGACACAGTATTTTAAAATGCTTGCAATATTTTTTTAGGTATAACTAATCAATAAAATGTGAAGGACAATTTTTTTTTTTTAAATCATTAACACGTCTGAATTATTCAATTGTTTGTGTTGCTACTGCAATATACCTTTGATCTAGGGTTACAGTATAAGTTTCAGCTTGTGGGAACAACAGGAGAGTTAATGATAAATTTAAATATATGTTTAATAATGTACTAAAAGTTTTCTTTTAAAGTACTCAAAAAATACATAATAAAATTAAAAACTTAAGAACATAATCTACACAGTATTACACAAATAAAAATACATTATAACCATCATTAAAAGAAAAGAGTAATTAATTTGGAACAGTAAGTAGAAAGTAATACTAATACTTTGATTTATAGTAATGAATTTTTTTAATAAATAATTTTGGTTCTGTATTAAATAGTGGAAATGTATTGAAAACCAAAACTCATATTTTAATTTTTACGCATTTTACAAGTCTTTTTGTTTCAGAACTCTATTTTTAAATATATTCTACATATTTAATGTCAATAGTGACATGCGCCAACTTATATTCATTGGTCTGTCCACAAAATTTACAGTTACAAATATATATTTATAATTTACTTGTTTGAAGCATTAAAGGTAACTATTTGCCTGAGCACAAAAGCACATAATATTTAAATAACACAAGAATATGCTATTTACATTAGGAAGGCGAGTATAACTTCATTTCTTACTTTAACACAAATAAGTCAAACTTACTTTACTAATAGTTGTAGGTGAGAGCTTAGCTGTAACAAAAGACATATCAAAGTACCTTGTTAACGTTTTCTGGAAGAAAAAAAGACACTATTTAAAAAAATAAAATTAGATTTAAAAACAATTAACTTTTGAAAACTTAATTCATGTTGAATTTAGAGGAAACTATAATATCAAATTACTTAAGAATTATTTTTCCATGTATTCTTATAATATTATATTATGTAATCTCAATTTCATAAATGAAATAAACCTGCACTGAGAAAGTGTAATATACCCAAAATTAAATAATTTTTAAAATAAGAAAGCTATGCATAATGCAGGGATGAGATTGGCAAAAAAGCAAAAAGACTTAAATCATATGGGAACACCAAAAATTCATCAAAAAGCATGCAGAAAGGATGTATCCAAAAAAGCTTGCAGAAGGGACAATATCCAAAAATTCCAAAAAAAAAAAAAAAAAAAAAAAAATATGTGATTTACCAATACACTATATAACAATTACATTGCAAATATATGTTGGGAAGAAATTAATATGTGCCAAATATTGCTCTCAAAACATAGTCTTTATTGTACAATAGTAATAAATTGCAGTTGTAACAAAAAGATCAGGAAAATGCCATCCACAAAAAACTACACATAAAATTGGCTAATTTAAAAGGTGCATAAAAGTATAAAATTTGTTTATTTTGTTGCTTGTCAAATGCTGGGATGTGACATAATAACCATTCTATTAAACTTAATACTGTTAGACAATGCTTTCAAGCAAAAGTACAATCAGAATGAAGAATTATATTTATAAGGAAAGTGCTTCAGTACCAAAATATCAGTAACTGAGATTCAAGTTGTGCGATCAGATTTACAACTTTTGTACATTTATTAATGACATAAATTCAAACTTCTGTAATTAAGAAAACAATGTAAATGTGCCATTAAACAATTTTTTCCCGATTATATACTTCATATGAAAATATTTAAACATTTTTACATCAAAGAGCGATACTGAAGTACTATGTATTGTATCTACATTTGTTTTGGTTGTTTACACATGCGCAGAACACCAAAATATCCAGGTGGTCATATGACTTCAATAACCGATTGTAGAAGGTTGTGTGCCATTTGCAACCAATCACAGCTGAAGTGTATCCCGATCGCCAAGCGCTTGTGAAGTAACTATACTTTTTTTAAGAAAAACTGGTCCATATCGGAAAAAAATTGTAAACAGGGCCAAAAATGGGAAAAAAGAGTGACATTTTACATGATAAAAAAGTGGAAGTCCGCCAAGAGGTGCGATAACCTCATTCCTGATAAGTGGTAGCATTGCTAAGAGTAACAACTTCATGCATAATTTGTTGTTATTTCTGAAGTAAAACTTTAATTTTATGTTAGTCATATTCGATTAACTTGGAGAGAAGAACTTACAAAACCTCTTCGCAAAATCATTGAAGTGAAATGAGGACCTGAAAAGATGGTAATTGGAGGATGTAATTGGTAATTGGATGAAGCAACACTTTGCTATCACCAGGTTTTTCAAATTTTGCTTTGGTCAAGCCAGGTTGTATAAATTGAAGCATTGTCATGCTATAGTTTGGCTGCTCTCAAATAACTTTGAGAAGAACTTCATTATTCACAACAGAAGGATGCCCAGATCTTGGATTTCTCTTAATACTGGTATCTTTAAAATGTTTAAGTCATTTTGCTGAAGTATGTTCATTAACAGTATCAGGACCTCTACACTGTTTATTCATTTAGTCCCTGCCCTGGCAAAATAAATCAAATGGCTTGTTTTTCCTCCATAATTTTTTCAAAATATAATACAAACACATGTAAGTGAAGTAACTCAAATCAATAGGAACATCAGTTATCATCTGTCTAGTAAATGAGTGCTAGTACACAAGAATTGGTTTCCACTTGAGTGACATGCATACTTTCAAAGAAAGACAGCAAAAAATACAAACTTTTAACTTTACCTGGTAATACTAACATAAATTGTAATTAAGTATTGAAAACTAAAAAAAATAACTTTTGAATGTTGTAAACATTCCATTAACAACTGAGCAAACACATTATATGTTGTTCAAAACAATACCAGTCAAAATTATATCTTGATGAAGAGCTTTTGACTTTTAAAAATAAAATAATATGCCTCCATAAATTTTTTTAATTTGAATGCTAGTAAAATAGCACATCATAAAGAACACCATTTTCCTATCCTGTGCTTGAATATAAAAGCAATTTTTAATAGACAACAATATAATTTTTTTTTTTTTATAATATATTTTTTGTTCAGCTCTAACTAAATCGTTTACTTCATAATCCTCATGAATAACTAGTGATAAACTTTGGAAAAACAAAAAGAATGACCTTGTTGAATAATTTAAAAAAAAATATAATAAATACTAACTAGTAAATCTCATTAGGCTGATCCAATTGTGTTTATTTTATATAAACTATGTTTCTACTAAAGAAATTTTTTTTTTTGCCACTGAAAACATAATTTTGATAAAATCTGGGTTATGGTGTTTCTGAAATAAATTAATCAATGTGATACAAATTAAAACATAAAATAAATAAAAATCATAAAAAAATGCAGTTAAATTTGTTATTCTCCTCCTATTTTTTTAAAGATATATTTTATGAGTGAGTTTCTGTAGTTAACAGTCAATTGGCAAAATAATAATTAAGACCCTTGAGAAGATAGAAAAAGCAAGTCCTAAAATTATTGAGATTGTTAGAAATATTACATTTAATTATGAAAAGTAAAGCATAGGAAATATGAAGTACAAATTGAATTCAAAATCAAGTTATACTTACAGGTGGAGGTAAGGAAACATATCGTATATAAAATCCTGCACCAAACAGACAAGCATCTCGGAATATAATCAAGGAAGTTAAAGGAACTGAAAAAAATACAAATAAAAACAGTCTAAAGGTGCTTGGGCCAAATTAATTATGCAAATTAAATGATATTCAGATATTATTTTAACTCATAAACAATAGCTAGTAAGAATATTTTACACAAAATGCATAAAAATTGTCTTTGATGAGAGACAAAACAAATATCAAAGTATCCAGGACGAAAAATTAGACGGGCCCAAAATCAAGTATTGTTTCAAATATTTGTAACCATACAAATATATATATATATTTTAACAAATATGGCCTGTTGGACATTATCCCATTCTAACGTTATTTTTCACTATTGAAATGCTTTTACAGTTTGGACGTTTTCAGGATTACTAATGATAACATAGCTGATGATGATGAAGTTAATTTTAAGACTGGCTTTTCTACATACTATATAAAAGAACACGTGAAGGCATTGAATAGAAATAGAAAATTAAGTACACCCCATTTTGCACAAAAGATTAAAATTGATGCTGGATACAAAGATGTGCAAATGCTATAAGTTTCTTAAAAGGAGTTAAAAAAAAAAAAAAGAGAGAGAGAGAAGTTGCAGTTAAATAAAAAAAAAATTTATAAATCTAAATGTATATAAAACTAAAAGTCTATTCATCTGTAGTCTACACAAATTTAAAGTTTTGCATCTAGCGGCATGAAATTTGATACATAGTAGCTTTATACATCAAGATGGCTAAGATTAATTTTTAAGTTCGATTAAAAGTTGAATTGATTGAAATGAGATAGTATTTAAAAAATTCACTAAACTGCAACAGCATTATTAGAATATTTCAAAATGGTTGGTTGGTTTAAGTGGCACAAGGGAAATACGTGGGCTATATTGTGTCAAATTATTTCCATATATTTACTGTCAATCGAAACCATAAACCAGCTTTGCATATGTGCTGATTTAAAGTGTAGTAGATGAAGCATTCTGATTAAATTCTGAAGGTAAACAGAACAGACGGATTAATATTCAACTAGGATTACTTTTACTAAAATGAAGGTTTGCATTTCATCCAAAAATTAAGAATTATTTTGACATTTTTGTAAATATACCACTGAGAAAAAAAGCAAAAATGTGTAGGTGGTAAAGGGCTTCTGCTGTTAAGAGAACTATGGAAGCACCAAAAAGGCAGCTTAGATTGGAAAATAATAAAATGCACCAGCCTATTGAATGGAATAGTTCATTAGTACATACTAATCTAGAATAGAAAGTATTTTTTTTATTTTACTGTTTACTCCAGAAGTTGTGGTAAGCAATCCTAATCGAGACACTTCATTTTATTTTATTTGCCACTGTGAAGTTAGTATGAAGTTACTAAATAAGGATCATGATATTTTTCATCATCTTGCCCTAAAAGAATTTCAAAGAATAGAAAACTTCTTTTCTGAAATGCAAGCTTCTATGTCCTTCAACTTCAGTAACTAGCATAAAATAACTAGAAATAATAAAGTAAAAGGGAAATACAAAGTAGAATATACAAAAATTATCTTACCCATACAATATTTTTTACTTCCTATATAAATTTTGGTACATAGCAGATATCAAAATTTATTTAAGAAGTAAAGAATATTATACTGGAAAGAAAATTTATATATTCAACTTTGTATTGCCTTGTCTTTTGCTTTATATTCATTTTATATTTATTTCATATTTGTAATTTGATTTCTTGTAAATGAGGTCTCACTTTGCGGTAGGGAGGCATCATGGTTCAAAAGCCATGATTACAGCTTAATTGCTGTTATATTTTTCAGAAACACTTCCTTGAGGTTGGGGCTTGGTCCAACTCTTTGATGAAAGAGTAGTCAGGATTTCATGTTTTATCCATTAAACTTTTTTTATTAAATCTATTGTTTATGTTTCTTGATTAAAATGTTTTAGTGCTAAATGTAGTTTTGTTAAATCCTTAATTAAAATGTTGTGTTTTACAACAATATATAAGTTTAAAAATTTATTGTGCTGTTAAGGATTAAAAAAAAAAAAATCAAAATTGCAATATCAACTAAACAGCTATGGTGAGTAGTAGGTATAAGAGGAATTTGCTCCATTGTAAAGTTAATCAGGGTTCATACTCAATCTATGATAGTGAAATTCAGGAGTTACTAAGGAGTATTTCAGGAGTTAAGTACAGTAAATTTAGGAGTTAACGGGACAAAAAATTACATGTCTAATAATATATTTCCCCCCTATACGCCTGGTTTTTGAGAATTGTGGTGCATTCTGGGACTGTCTGAAGGTTTTTCTTTGTGGCTGCAGTGACAAAGCACATGTACAGTAGTACGATAAGAATTTTGATTTTCAGAGACGTTTTATCGAGTAAAAAAAAAACTACGATTTAAGGTTTTACTAATCTTTGCACCCTTCAATGATAAATTATAAGGAGATAAAAATAATTATCAGGAGTAGAAACACAATTTTCAGGAGTTATAAGGGCCTTTATTAAAAAAAAAGCAAATTTCAGGAGTTTTTCAGGAGGAGTGCAAACCCCCTGGGATGTGTAAAAGTAAGAAAACTTCTCACATCTAAATAACTGAATGTGCAGTTAAATTATCCAATTTAACTAAAATTAGTGACAGTATTTTTAACATAAAAATTTATGTGTGAAATTCTACAACTAGTATTATTCAATATAATTTTATATTTGAGTTAAAATATTTTCTCAGATAATTTTAAGAGGATACAAACCTGGAATGAGATTATTCATGGTCAAAGTAATAAATAATGTGGCAATGAGAAGTTTGTCAGCTGCAGGATCCAGGAAGCTTCCTATCATAGACTGTTGGTTCCGGAAATTTCGGGCAATGTAACCATCAATCTAGGAATTAAGAGACAAAATAATAAGTCAACATAATAACTATAATAAGTCAACATAATAATTATAATAAGTAATTTTAAGTTAAAATACAAAGTAAAGCACTTCAGAGTTATGATATTTAGACAAAATCATTAAGCTGAAAGATTTAAAAGTAAAGTAACAAGACCAATTGCAAGCCAAAAGTTGTTTTGATATTATTGAAGACTTCACATAATAATAATAAAACAGCAAGAGAAAAGAAATAAAATTTTATTGTAAGTATAAATACAAATTAAAAAAAATAAAACGAATCAGTAAACAAAACAACATGTGTAAACTCATAGTCCACCATTACATAACTGATGAGTAATGAAATTTAATAATCTATATTATATTATATGAAATACCATTCATAATGTTTTGGTTATTCGCTTGTGTTTTATAGGCTATGGACAAATACCTATAACGTTTTGTACTTTTCAAATCAGTTTATGAAAATTCAATAAATATCTTAATTGCTGGATTTTTAGCATTCTATAACCCAAGGTCAGAACAGTTATAGAATTACTTCAATGTCTTTCTGTCTGAAATACTTAATTAAATAATACAGGAACTAGTCAACAATTGAAATTATATTTGGCATATAACTAGTACATACATACTCAAACATAGACCAATAAAAATTTAACTTTTTTTTAATAACAGTGTGTTTAATACAAAATGAAAGTTACAGTTTAGATTATTTAAAACATATACAATGTGTGACCTATTGAAAAATATATAATGTTCCCACAATGAAAATTTTCTGAAGAAATAAACAAACTAACTGATAGTAGATTTTTTCCCTGTGCCATGTTATAAGCAAAAAATAAATAAATAATACATATATATAATATATCCTTATTCACTATGGGTAGTTTAAAGGCAAGTTATTTTAGGTTATGAAAATATCTTACATTCAGAGAAATAAATTTAAATGCTTAGTATTCAAGTTAATCATAAATAACTGGTTTAAAATTCCAATACCTGAAATATCAAATTGATTTTGAGAACAATATGAGAAAACAAATAAAGCTTTGACTTCAATAATTATTAATATTAGCATCGTTAAATGAACCTACATTTAAATAATATCAGGCTGAAAGGGTCACAAACCATATATATTAACACTTGACTTTTTTTTTTTAACAGCACCTTGTGAAGCTCAACTATTCAACTACCTATAAATATGCTTTGAAGCTTTTATTCAGAGAATACTTGAAATTTAAAATGACAAGCAATTATTAGTAAAAAATAAATTTTTTAAAGCAATAATTCATAAAAAGTAAGCATTTTTATAACTGAAACAGATATACATTTTATTGGTCTGCCATTCAAATATAAGCCAACTCTCACTTTATAGAAGGAACTTATTTTTGAACTAAATCTACACCTAATTGGAATTTAAACATTGAAATTTCTTAGAAAAATTAATTTTTAAAATGTACAATTCAATTATTTTACATTTAATTTACAGATACAGATAATTTAGAATTAATTCATTTTATAAAATTACCATTTGAGTCTCATATCGTTTAAGACAGGGCATGGTTTAAACCAAATGTTTTTTTTCACAAAAAAATCAATTGTTTTTTTTAAAGAATAATTAAATTTAAAATTGTATTTTAATTATTTATAATTAGATTTTAAAAATTATTTAATGTTGTAAATAACTTAGTTTTCCATTCCAAAGATATCTTTTTCAAAAGACATTTTACTGCAAAAGCAACTACAGCGAATGTTGAGAGAATTTTTTTTCTTTTGGAGCTGTACAATAAAAATTGTGTAACAATCTGGGTTTAATAAAAGCTTCAAAACTTGTTTTTTTGTTCAAAATGTTAAATCCTTAACTTGTTTTTAAATGGAATAAAAAAAAAAAAAAGTATCTAGTTTTTCTTTCTATTAATTTTATAGACAATAATTAACTAAATGAAAGATCTACATTCTTGGTATTACGTGACTGACATTTTTGTAAATAAAAAAATATACAAATATTATAGATAAAATAAGTTCTAAAGTATTTTAAAATAAAACTTATAATTAAAAACTATTGAAGTATTTATGAGTATCAACAAAAAGTTTTTTTATTAATCTGATGGATATATTAATATTTTATAATTATTTAACATTTTTAATTAAAATTAAATTATAGGCTGAATTTTAAATTTGTTCTTTAAATAGAGGTTTTGTGCTTTAACAACTTATTTCTAAATCTTAAAAATATCATTTTGTACAACTTATCATCATTACTGACGAATCTAAGAGCAATATTCCATGTATTATGCAGTAAACAATTACTTTTATATTATATTGTATATATTTAATTGAAAATATTGTATCTCTAAATATAATATTAAAATTTAATATGATTTGAATATCCACATAAGTAACAATTGTTTATTTACTTAGTTTAAATTATTTTCAGAAGGAATATTATTTGTTATTTGAATATTAATTATTCTAGTTCATGTCAAATTTTATTTAAATATGTATACATGTAATTAAAAAAAAAAAAAAAAAAATCCTGGGTTAAAAAAAAAAATAATATTTTTTTACAAAAAAAAAAACCTGGTTTGTTTCCAACCCTGGTTAAATATAAACAAAATTTTTAAAATATTGCTCTCAAGAATGAAAATTTTTATTAGATGAAACAACAATATGTACTAATTAAAAGAATTTTAAGGACTAGTGCTGAAATTCAATGATGAGTGTGACCTTCAAAAAACATTTTCATTTTTAAATTACTCACACTACTAAATAAATTAAAACGTCCCAAATACAGATGGATAAGAAAATCCATTTGCTAATTTTAATTAGAGAATGAAATAAATCCTTTAAATTCTTACTAAATCAGTAAATCCAGCAAAAGCAAAGACACTTAGAGCAGCAGTATAATACTCGGAAATGACGAGATATGCCAACAGTGGAGCTGATCCAATCCTCAACACACATAGTGCATTTGGAACAGTCAGTACATTTTCTTTCTGAAATAAATCATGAGTATATGAATAAAAGTTGCAGAAATTTTAAAAAGTAGTAATTTAAAATTAATTAAAAAAAAAAAAAAAAAAAAAAAGACTACTTTCAGATTAATTTGAATTTTTCTTAAAAAACACTTTAACCCGGGAAAACGTGCAAAGGGAGTGTTTGACACCCCACAAAAAGAAATTGCAAAAATAGCCTACCTTCCCTTATTTCAAAATGGGTCAAAACCTGTGTAGCTGCTTTCAACAAAACCTTCTAATGGGGGGGAAACGATAATTTGGTAAATTTCTGTCGCAGTTCAGTACAATATTAAATCTGGGGTGTAGAATGTGTCTTTTTTTCTGTGTCAGTATGGCTCGCTATTTAACCTACAATGAGGAGAGGAAACTTTGCTAGAAGAAGTATCTACAGATGAAGAATCCCTAAATGAATCTGACGAGGACTCCGACGATGTTTTGTTCAATAATGACCATGATTCTGATACAGATTTGTTTCTGAAAATGAAAAAATAGATATTGATAGTGAAGATTTTTTTATTGCAAAAGATGGCAAAACAAAATGGTTCAAAGAAAAATATCGTTCAAATGTAAGAAACCCCGCTAAAAATATTATCCTAAAATTGCCTGGATATACCAAGTACGCGGATAATATATCAACTCCTGCAGAATCGTGGTCTCAAATACTCGACAAAGTCATCATGGAAATGTTATTGGAGTCATCCAACATTTATATCGAATCCATCAAAAACAAGTTTAATCCTGAAAGAGATGCAAACGAAATAACCAAAGAAGAATTGAAAGCATTCATTGGTTTGCTTTATTTATGTGGACTTCACATGTCATCGCATGTAAATGTGAAAGACTTATGGGCATCTGATGGAACTGGCCTTGAACTATTTGGAAGAGTGATGTCTTATAAGCGTTTTTTATTTTTGATGCGATGTCTCAGATTCAATGATGAACACACAAGACAAAGCAGAAGAGATTTTATGACAAATTAGCACCAATTCGAGATTTTTTCGAAAAGTTTGTTGAAAATTGCAAGAAAGTTTATAACCATGGTGAATATGTAACTATAGATGAAAAATTAGAGCCTTTTAGAGGAAGATGTTTATTTAGGTAATACATGCCCAATAAACCTGTGAGATACGGGATAAAAATCCATGCACTTGTGGATTCAAGAACATTTTACACTCATAAAATGGAGATTTATGTTGGGACTCAACCTGATAGACCATTTCAAGTTGAGAATAGTGCAAAAGAAATCGTGAAAAGACTTATGACAAAGCTCTATAATTCGGTATGTAACTTAATTGTTGATAATTGGTACAAGTCTCACACCTATTTTCACAAGAACTTTTAAAAAAGAAGATAAGAGAGAAAGAACAAAAGAGAATTGCCTAAGGAATTTATTGCAGCAAAAAAGAGAGGAATATGATCATCAATATTTGGTTATCAACAGGAAACTACCATCGTTTCCTATATTTCAAAGAAAAATAAAAGTGTTGTGCTTTTATCCACTATGCACAATGATGATCCCATTGATGAGAGTTCTGGAGAATCTAAAAAGTCCCACTTCATAACGTTTTATAATATGACGAAAGGGGCCATGGACGTTGTCAATGAAATGGCTGCTGCCTATTCCACAGCTAAGATATTTAGAAAATGGCCAATGGTAGTATTTCTTGCACTTTTAAATGTTGCAGATATCAACTCAAGGATTTTATTGCTATCAATCAAAAAACCCTCAATTGCGTAAAAAAAAAAGAAGATATTTCATTAAAGAGTTAGCATTCCAGCTTATTGAAGCACACATATAGAGCAGAGGATCAGTAATCCAAATTCAGTAATCCAACACAAAGAGAATCTAAAGAGACAATTGGAACCAAGTGCAAAAAAACAAAAGGTGTCATATAAACGTTATTATTTGTGTATGCGAGAAAAGGACAGAAAAACCAAAACTTGCTGTTCAAATGTTTCCACAATATTTACTAGGAACATACCTCTAAATATTTGTACAGAGTGCGTAGAATAACCTAAGTATTCACGTAACAGACATTGCAATTTTTTCATAATTAGCATTAATATTTGCTGAATAATATGTTTAGCGAAAGAAATACACATATTTAAAATTGTAAATGTGGTATTTGTCATTAAGAAATGAATTTAAATACTGGGGTGTGTAAAACCTCCTTGCACACTCTCACTTTCGTTTGTATTGTGCACAGGCTCCCGTGTTAAAGGTACAAAGGGAAAAAATATGGACAATAAGAAATATATTTCGATGTTTCTTTAACATTTAAAAAATTATAACTGTAACAGTAATTATAATTATATTTGTTTTAAAATATGATCACCAATGCAAAAAAAAAAAAAAAAAAAAAAAAAAAAACAGAACAATTAACAAAGCACAAAAAAATGGGAAGGTAAACTGCTAAACTAAGAAAATATCCCCCGCCCCCCCCCCTCATCCAATAAAAATTAAATTTGATGAAAAAGTTTGAAATTTTCTTTATTGGCAATCACCAAGGCCATATGTGAATGGTTAATGTGCTTAAATGGCAAGTAGGTTAACTTTGCCAAAATTTCTCTTCCATGATGAGCAGTCTCAAATTTAGGAAGGGAGTAATATAAGAACTAACACGCATTCTGTAAGAAATAAAACTAGGAAAGCTTTCACCAGACAAGCTAGCTCAGCTAATACATTTTCAGTAGCTATATTTTGTCTAAATTTCATTTAATGCAATGTATCAGCAAGATAACAACCTTACTCAAGACAGGAAATTCAGGTGATAAGTTTTTTTGTATTAGATACTTTAATGCAAAAGTAAAATGTAGGTAATACTGCACTGCAATAAGTTTTAGAATTTCAAGGATAGAATGCCTTCTGTGAGGTCATTCTAGGGATCTGCCCCATCATTGGTTGGTTGTTTTCAGATTATCTGGCGCCGTCAGCAACACGAGGGCTATAACGCGCCGAAAAATTTATCATTAGACAAGCCAACATACATTTACAAACACCCACGCCTAACACAGGACTCGAACCCGCAACCTCGCGGTCTAGAAGCTAGCATGCTAACCACTATACTGTTTGGTCGGCCTGCCCCATCATTAAGATTTTGAATGGGATAAAAAGACAAATGACCCATTCTGCTGCCAAAAAATCTACATAAAACTCTGCCATAATTGTAGTTAAGTCAAATCACGCTTGAAATGGGAGATTACAGAGGAACTTCCATTTGGGAAGTAACATGTAAAAAATAACAATTGATTGTTATCAAATAACAAATTTTATACTTTAATTTTCAACTGTTATTATGGATTATTGTTTTGAGAGAGTCATGTTTTAAATTTCATAAAATAATAAAATTACATGTGTTTCAAGTTAGAACACAAGTGGGAACTCTTCCGTTACATGTGTACCAGATAAAAATCGACAAATTGCAGTGATAACTAATTCAAACTAATAACCTTCCCATTGTTTATAAGAAATCATGATAAATATACACATGGTACTCTTCTGTTAGACAGATATCAGTTGGCGCAGTTTTAGCCAAGCCTAAATATTTATAAGCTGAAATGACGCGTAAATGTTTACAGTTTGTTACCAGGTTACTATAGAAATCTTATAACAGATTGTTATAAGAATTATAAATGATTTAAAGGTTGTTCGCTGGGATAAGTTATCATTGCAATTTTGCGGGTTTTATTTGGTACACGTCAAACGGAAGAGTGCCATACTTAAATAACCGAATTAAATGTAATAAGAACAAAAGTCTCAGATGTTAAAATATTACTTCCGTGTAAACATTTAAGCTTGACAATAACCGAGCTAACTTTCAGACTTGGCGGCTTTTGGAACTCGTCTAACCGAAAAGAACACACAAGTAAGACACTTAACTAATACTCAAGTAAAATAAAAAGTGCACAATAGGGATCATACTATCTCAGTAATCTTTTTGTGTACTCTCTTTCTTGTTTCTCTTTTAGCAGACAGAATTCGAGCTCTCAGTCTATCAGCAAGTTGCTCACTTCTGTGTTTTTTCCTAGCAATCTGGTTAGTGAAGATACCATTTGCAGAATACTTCGACCATCTCGACATGCAACACGCATTCGAACAAGAAAAGTTCGTAAGTTTATCGTCATTTTTTAAAATTGGAGGCATTGAAAGGCAAAGAAATCGTGGTGTATAGTCTGGGCCGGTTCTTAGAAATAGTGTTCTAAATGACACATCTTTCAATCTCATTATATTACGGTAGTTTTGCAAAAAGTTTCTGCGATTCCATAATATGTGTTTTAATGTGGTCATTTCTAGCAATGTTAGTATTTTATTTAGGAAGTACTAATTTTAATTTTATAAAACATAAATACTTTCTACAGTAAATTATTTGTTTATTTTGCTTTGCTTGTTGCAAGAGTCAAAGTTGCAGTTTTTATTTTAGGATACAATGAGTTTTATGCGCTGCATTATATGCACTTCTAAATATTGACGTTTATACAACTGTTTTTGGTCAGGTCTGATGGGAAAAATGAAATAAGTGTTTTTGGTTGATTGGAAATCCAAATTAATTTTCATTTAAAGTGCGATGGCTCACAACTGAATACAGAAATATGGTGGTACTCCATACTCCTCCAATCAATCAAAATTATTGAGTAATCGTAATCTACCCATAAAAGTAAATTCAAATTTTCAACAAATCACGAATTAACTTAAAATTACGTAAAAAGTTATAAGCGTTCTGGTCGATCAATTGAAATTGAACTGTCTGTCATAATAAGTGCAGATTCCCTTATTTTCTAAACAATAACCCTGATTTTGAGTCTTGGATGACTGCTGTTTGATATAGCTTGATAATGAACTTTGTTGTTGCTGTGTACAGGATTTTATTCTCGTTTGAGGGGAAAAAAAATAGCGCCAAGTACAATGGCGTGTAACTGCACAGCCCCGCAAATTGTTAATTGGGGATTGGACTGCTATGGATCTAAATGGGGGTCGGCTAATGAAATAATTTTGCTTTTGAATCCCAAACTGATTCCAAAATTTCAATCAAAATGCAAACAAGTACTAAAACTTGCGAGATATATACACAGCTGTTCGCTGTTCGCATCTGTTTAACTGGCTTGGGGAGGAAGAAATGGTTGAACTATAGTTTGGATAAGGCTATTTTTATACTTAAAGGAATTATATAAGAGGAAAGGTAGGATATATTGCATTTGTTGTTTTGTTGATATGAGGCTCGAATAGGGGGAAAAAAAATAGATGTTATCGCGATCTGTGGAATGTGGGTCGGTCCCAAAATGCATTGTCAAAGCTTTATCATAAATTCTGAAAACTACGAAAGAAGTCATACTTAATATATATATATATATGTGTATGTATGTATTATTTGTTCTCTTTTTTTAAATTCGGATTACAGTTACTTCTTTGAAAATTAATTGATAAATTGTATATTATGTATTATTTATTTAGTTCATGAAATCAGTTTAGTTATTGGTGTAATTCTATGTAAGTTCTCATAATATAGCATAATCCCATCTTTGTCATCAACAGATTTTACGTATTTTCCTCTTTGATTGAATTTAAAAAAAAAAAAAAAAAAAAAAAAAAAAAAAAAAAAAATAGTTTACTTTGAACAGTTCAATTACAGTAAGCAGAAACATGTTTTTAACTTCAATTACCCATATGTAAACATAGGGGAATGAAAGCATTGCATTCGGTCAAAATTCCCCCCCCCCCAATTTTAACATGTTTTGGAACGTAATGAGTTAAAAAAGTAGTCTAGAAAAAATACCTGTGGTCAACACAATCCCTAACTGATAGACCCCGATGTTCAAATATAGTCTACGAGTTAGTGGTGGCCATAGGGCATGTCATCAAAATTCGTTCCCGGCTTTCGTCAAAATTGCACATGCACAGAATGTAACTGTCATTGAAAAAATTATGTTTTTCAGTAATTGCCGGGGGAAAAAAAAATCCAGCATTAACGACTTTGATACAAATTGCTGTGGTAATGCCTCTTTTAGGGTGTTGTTTTAAGCATCATCAACCTCCAAAATTTCCTCAGAAAGGCATTCACATTTGGAAAACGAATGTCTTTATCAAAGTTCTCTTCACTTGATCATTGCTTATCAACAACTGTTTCAGTTCCACTTACAAGAAAGGATACTAGGTTAATGTAATATTTATCGAAAAACTTGTCGCTAATTTCGGGATTTTTTTTTTGCCAATGTAATTATCGCTTAAATGTATACATTTTTTTTAAACGAATGAAAATATTAAAACTAAAATGGTAAATTACACCTATTCGTCACATATTTAAATTCAGTTATATCAGCGTGTTAATTTTAATTGAGAGATATCGATGTTCCACTTGGTAAATGGAACATTGCATAGTTTTTCATTTTAAAGTTTAGCATTATTTGAAAACTGAATGTTTTCGAAAGTTAATTAAAGAAAAGTTGCATTATAGAGTATGATTTTGAGCCGCATCATTCATCTGCATAATTGTTTTTTGTTTTTATAGTACAGGAGATATATAGGCAAAAAATAGGCTAGAGGGGGAACTAATTCCCACAGAAGCAGCGATTGAATTTTTTAGCTCGTGGATGATATCTTTTTGACATACTAAAGTCTAGAAAATCTGAGAGTGCAAAATGCATTTTTTGGTCGCCATCTTGGATTTAAAAAAAAAAAAAATCATAAAAAGTCATGTGTGGTACCAAATTACAGAATATTTTATGCTGAAAAAGATTATCATTTTGGTTTTAAAAAGTAAAAATAATTAGCAAAATAGAGACCAAAAAACTAAAACATTATGCAGTGTTAAAAATCCTTTTTATTAATAAATAGTAAAATAATTTTATAATACGAATGCATCATGTATTTTGCCAATATCTTTCATCTTACATGAAAGAAAAACTGTATCTATTAGTATTCTTCTGAAATACTTTCTTTCAATGCACTATTTGTGTAATCTCTACCAGAATAGTCACAACCTATCTCGGTACATTCCCCGCCATAACGTCGACACGTAGATTTACCACTACCACACGACTCATTTGTATCCGTTTTCCAGGTGCAGCAGATCTTGTTCCACAATAACTTTGGTGCAGGGCTCATTTCAAACGTTATATGGGCTGTAGTTGGTCTCCTATTTTTTTCCAACCCCACTCTTGGCAATATTAGTGTTCATAGTTTTCAAACAAAAACATTGTAAATGTATGCGGAGAAAATGATGAACAGCAGCATCTTCTGTAGGTGGTAGTCTTAAAATAATATATTCCCTTTCCCCCTCGTACAATGATATCAATCCTTTGGTACCAATATCTGTAAGTTCTTTTCTGCCAGCATTTTCTGATCCAAACAGAGTAGTACAAATGTTAAATTCCTTACATTTCTAAAAATGTCTATGTGCTGCTGATTTACTTTTACTAAATAAAGAGCGTGTGGTATCGCATCCGGTTAAAGCATGTGAAAAGAAAATAATTTTGCATCCCTTTCCCCACATGTTGCACCTTTAATATTACGTTTTTTTATCGCCGGAAGTAGAAGGAAAACAAATATTTTGAGTGTTATGGTAAATCAAAAGTACAGTACCCCCCACAAAAATCAGAACGATGGCTATATCTTCGGTTCTAATTATCGTAGAATCTTACGGTTTGCACCAAAATGTTTTGCTTACGATTTTCTATATATCTGAGGCAATTTCTTTTTCTTGAGGGACCGTTTACTAAGTAAAAGTAACGCTATCTTCGAAAATTTCAATACAAACCCTTATTTTTTATCATTTCATTCGATTCAGAATACATCATTTACTCTATATACCAAATTTCAATGCATTATGTTCAAAAACACGTCACTTATGAGCGAAATTGTTTCGATTTTTAAGATTCTACTTCACAGCGGGAGAAATCGAACGGTCAGTGCGGCGTTTCACGACGTTATAAAATACAAATATTAGTCTAAAATTGTATAGAAACTACTTGGATTTATAGTGACATGTTTAAGATTAATACAAAAATAGCAAGTAAACGCAAAAGTAACATAATTTATTTACAACGTTAAAGATGCGCATTCTTCACACGAAATAAATAAAATATCGAAAACTGTAATTGCAGAAGTATAACGTATACTACTGATAATTAGAAAATTAATAAATATAAAATGTAGGCATTAGTAAACAGTATTCAGCAAAGTGTGATCATTTTACAGAAACATTTCACTGTAAATACAAATGTAACTTGATCGTTGAAATTATTTATAAAATGAAAAAAATCACCTGATTCAGTAAAATTTTTAAAGGATAACTTATTGAAATTGCTTAAAAAATTTTGTTTTAAATAAATGTAATTTAAGGAAGTAAATTTTTTTTTAAAAATGGACACTGTTGAAAACCACACAAAACATATGTTCCACGATTCCAAACACGTTAGACAGATTAAAAATATACATATAAAAATAAAACTGCTTTGTTTGTATAAAATAATATATATATATATATATATATATATATATATATATATATATATATATATATATATATATATATATATATATATATATATATATTTTGTAATCTCAAGAATTTCTGTTCCAATTCACCCCGCTGTTCCTATTCACCCCATTTTACGATAATTGAACGTTGTGCGATTTTCGACACCTCTAGTTTACCTTGAATTAATCTTTGATAGTTTTCAAAAGTCGTCTACTATACGGTCCCTTAAAGTGAGCGTTTTGTACATTTTCGCTAAAAAATCGAGATCTAAAAGTCAAAATGAAAAGAAAAAAATTGTGGTGGCGTTTCAGACCATGGTTAATCTAATGAAAGCAAAAAAAAAAATATATGTTTCTATTAAAAAAATTTTTAAATTGTTTTATTAATAAATAATTAATTATTAAAAAAGAAATTGATGCAAAAGTTGCTTGCTATTTATGTTTGGTCATTTACAAACTATCTTAAAAAAAAAAAAAAAAAAAAAAAAAAAATACTGAAATATATTAATTATTTAAGTAGTATTTATGGCCAAAAACCAATTTTTTTATTTAACACTTATTTATCATTTTCTTTTTATCATTTAAATTACAAACCATTCATTAGAAAATTACGAATTTTTGTATTTCGACATTTTTTTGGATGCTGAATCCAAATATGGGATAATATTATGAGGTTGCTATTGAACTTTTTAAAGTTTGGTTCTGTTTTAATATGTAGATGACCCCTCATGACAAAAAAAAAAAAAAACAAAAAAAAAGACAAAAAAAAAACCAACCTACATGCAATTATTAAAAACCTTCCATGATTTACAACGGTACCTTTTGTTTGTTATTTCAAGAATTAGAGCACAAGATATAGCCATCGTTCTGATTTTTTTTTGGGTACTGTACAAAGATATCGGTGTCCTCAGCAACAACTGTTACTTGTATTTTTTCTGCTAAGGCAAGTGCTGTTTTCACTAACTATAACTGTATCAGCATCATCTGTATCATGAATCACAGTGTGGCCATTCTCTTCCAAGTGTTTTCCAAGCATTGTTATAAAGGATTGTTCATTTTTTTTTATTAGAAAAAAAGAGTTCTTTGCCAAATAGAAGTGGAGAGCTCTCACTAAATTTCAATGTTACTGATGATTGTTTTGTGCATATCTGATGCTCTACATCCTTTTTGCTGGAGATGGTATAGCCACCAAATACTATTGTCACAACTTGATATTGCTTATAGCAATATGACTGCTATATAGTTGTAATATATCTGAAAATTGCCCAGTTTTTGGCCATGTTTCAGTGAAATTAACTGAGAGCTCTCCACTTCTTATTGGCAAAGGACCCTTTCTTTCTAATAAAAAAAATATACAGTCCTTTATTACCATGCTTGGGAAACACTTGGAAGAGGATGGCCACATTGTGATTCATGCTACAGATGATACTGACGCAGTTATAGTGAAAATTGCACTGACCTTAGCAGAAAAAATACATGTAACAGTTGTTGCTGAGGCACCGATAATTTTGTACGTTTGGTTTACCGAAATACACAAAATATTTGTTTGCAGTCTTCTACTACCAGCGATAAAAAACCTAATATTTAATCGGTGCAACATGTGCTTGGCGATAAGAGATGCAAAATTATTCTCTTTTCACGTGCTTTAACCGGATATGATACCACAAGCTCTTTATTTAGTAAAAGTAAATCGGCAACATACAGACATTTTTGGAAATGTAAGGAATTTAATATTTGTGCTACTCTGTTTGGATCAGAAAATGCTTAAGCCTGACGTCCATTATCGCTAAGCAGAGCAGAGCGGAGTGGACTAGAGCCAATTACAAGGCTGTCAACGTCTACTGTAGCACGAGCCTCGTGCTACAATGAACGTTGACAGACTGGTATTGGATCTAATCTAATCCACTCCGCTCTGCTCTGCTCAGCGATAGTGGACGCCAAGCTTTACAGAAAAGAACTCACAGATGTTTGTATCAATGTATGGTGGAAATCCAAAGACTGAGAATCTGAATCTACTACGATAAAATCTCTACTTGAAAAATAAAATAAAAAAATCGCAACTACCAAAAGTGAATTTAATATTACAAGATTGCCACCAACATAAGATGCGGTTGTTCTTTATCTTCACCGCTTACATTTATAACGTTTTTGTTGGAAAACTATGAGCACTAATATTGCTAAGAGTGGGGCTGGAAAAGAGGAGACCAACCTACTCGAACCCGCAACCTCGTGGTTCTAGAAGCTAGCACTCCATTATTTGAAAACTGAATATTTTCGAAACATAGTTAAATAAAGATTGCATTATAGTGTATGCGTTTGATCCTCATCATTCATCTGCATAATTTTCTTTTGTTTTTATTCGGACAATGTTTATGCGACTTGCTAAAGTTTTGCAGTTAAAATAGTTTTTCACGTATGAAAAGTAAAAACATAGGATATAAAATTTCAATAGGATTTAGATCGAATTGGATTTGAATAGATTATATATTACAGGATTTTTCTATCTAGAGATTCTTTTTGAAGGGAAAAATAGATTTGACTTTCCAAGTCGGTATATTTTTTAGAAAATAAATCTGCAATATATATAAAAATATAAATAAAAAGAGTAAGTTTGGTTTCAAGAAATTACAGCTTTAAAAACTTGGTCGAAGATTAAGTATTAAAAGTTTTAACAACTATTTATTCAAAAACTATTTCTGATTTAAAAGATTATTTTAAGTATTTTAAAATGTTGTTCATGTGCTAAAACTTAAAAAAAAAAAAAAAAAAAAAAAAAAAAATGGGAAATAAAATTTATTTGAAATGTTTAGATGATTTCAGTGCACATTTTGAGAAAAAAAATTACGCTAACATTTACATCAGGATTTTGTAAAAGGGTTTATGTGGTGGAAATTTCTAAGAACTTATTTAAATTGGACAGTTTAAATTCGCATGGCAACAGGGAATTTTATATTGTTTCACACATTTTTTGTATATAGCTGTAAATAAGGACGTAATCATTTGAAGTTCTATTGTATTTTATTTTGTCTTATTTTATTTGTCAACTGCGATAATACAGGTTAGAAAAAAGGTGGTAACATCTAAAGCAATCGTGAAATTTCGAGATGTTTCTATTATTTGATCAGTTGGCTGGATATTTCAAGAAGGTTCTTCCGTGTACCTATAAATTGTATCGCAGCTAAAATCGACGGACAGTTTGACTTTGGAACTCGATGACAGTTGAACACTTTGAGAGTGCCTGACATGAATTATCACTGAATTCGAAGTTTTTTTTTTTTTTTTTTTTTTTTTTAAGCTTGATAGTGATTGCATTGTTCTTCGATTAAATTTTGTGGTCCTTTGAAGAGCGAATAAATAATAGTTTTTATCTAATAAAAACTGTGCCATCATTGTCTCTGTGGAAAATTCACAACAGTGGTGTCAGAAGTGGGATTTTATCATCTTGAATGCCGACTACTAGGGGAATGATGGAAGACCAAATGAAGCTATTGATGGAAATGATTTCTTTAATAAAAGACAGCCAAGAATTCACCGCCTCTGAAACAAAGGCAATAAAAGACAGTGAAAAGTCTACCGCCGCTGAAATGAAAGCTGAAATAAGAGCCAGCCAAAAATCCCCGAGCGCCGAACTAGCTTCTGCAAAATGGAAAATATACTGAGAGGATTTCCAGGATCAAGGGGTCAGAAACACAGAGTTGCTTGCTGGTACGGCAAAGCGGAAGGGCATCTGCGGCGTAGCTGCCCAGATTTAAAAAAGAGAAGAAATAACACTACCAAGGAATCTCAACAATTGAATATAAGAAAGTGCCATCTCGCAGGGGAGAAGCTGTAATATAGAACAGGTGAAGCCCCAACCAGCCGTTTCCACGTTTCATCCCGTCAAGGAGGAAACCTGGGTTTATTCGTGAAGGGGGAGATTAACGGAACTCCATGTTGTTTGATCGTCGATTCGAGAGCGAACGTAACGACCGTACCGACAGACGTGGCTCGTCGCCTGAACAGCCGACTTCTCTACACAGAGCCCTCTGTTTCACTACAAACTGTGTCTGGTAGCAAAATCTCCGTGCACTTGAAATTGGAAGTGAAAATCGAATTTGGATTTAGTATACCTACAGTCACACCGTTTATAAGGCCGAAATTGTAGATCCGTGCATTCTCGGATTAGACTTTTTGAAGAAAAATGGATGAATGAATTTGAGAAAGGCAAGCTGCAAACATGGAGAGGCGAAATTCCTTTGCACGATCTAGACATGAAAGAGTTGTGAGTATATTGGATTGTGGCTCATGAAGACAATGTTAAAGAGAATGCTGGAGGGTTCGCGGGGATCTCCAAATTTGGAGAGACAGAGCCTACATCTACAAAAGGTACCACCCCAATCCCAGATAAGGAATGGGAGGAGGCAACGCTGATGGACCTCTCCCAGAGGTGGTTCGTGTAGGAATGAACAGTGTTAGTGATGCTACTTGAGTCATCAAGAAAGAAGCTTTTGCTACAAGCTTTGAACGGAGATCCCGGGATCTACCAGCAGCACCCGTGTCGATTCCGATATAGACACAGATCAGCTTACTGGAAATCAGGCTCGGTTGATTGGAAATGTGAACTCTCCATCTGGGATTCCATGTCCGGAGAGTTGTCGATGTTCACTTTAGGCGGAGTCCAAGTTCGGAACACCAACATTTTCTGCTCAATAACCAACCTCAAAGTCATGCAACCAACAAGTGGGGGTTCAGAAACTTTCACCGCTTTTGCTGGCATATGGGAGTGCAACTCACGAGACCACCGGATTTTCACCATCTCTAAAGATGTTTGGAAGATACCTTAGGTTACCCTACGATCTCCTCTTTGGACGACCACCGGACAATTTTCCCTCATCTGTCCAGTATCTTCATGATCTTTAGGCACGTTTGGAAGAGTTTCATCTGTTCGCCAGAGAGAGAACCAACATCCTGACGGAGCACATGAAGATCCGATGTGAAGCTAAAGCCACCGAACTATCATTCCGGGAAGGTGACAAGGTGTAGTTGTGGAATCCTAAACGTCAGAAGGGACTCTCCCCTAAACTTCAGACGAACTGGGAAGGACCGTATGTGGTCCTTAAGAAGATCAACAACGTCGGGGTAAGTAGCCAACGGACACCTTCCTGTAAACTTAAAGTTGTATACTACAAAAGGCTATCCCCATATTCTGGTAGTAATGATTGAATGGCCTTTTCTCTTAAGGACTTCATTGCCCGGGACGTGCAGTCTTTAATAAGGTGGAAATGTTACACAAATTTTCTGTATATAGTTGTAAATAATGACGTTATTATTTAAAGTTCTATTGTATTTTATTTTATTTGTTAACAGCTATAATACAGGTTAGAAAAAAGGTGGCAACACCTAAAGCAATCTGGAAATTTCGAGATGTTTCTATTATTTGACCAGTTGGCTGGATATTTCGAGAAGGTTCTCACGCGCACCTATAAATTGGACCTCAGCTAAAATCGACGGACAGTTGGACTTCGGAACTCGATGAAAGCTAAACGCTTTGAGTGTGCCTGACCTAAATTATCGCTGAATTCGAAGTTGCTGTTTTTGAAGCTTGTGTTGAGACTTGATAATGATTGCACTGTTCTTCGATTAAATTTTGTGTGCCTTTGAAGAGCGAATAAATAATAGTTTTTATCTAATATGCACTGTGCCATCATTGCTTCTGTGGAAAATTCGCAACAATATGAATTGCACAATCAGACAGCTTTGGAAAACATATGCCTACATCGAAACAAGAGAAAAGAAATTTTTACCTGGACCTTTTAGTTATTCGTTCATTTAAACCTATTTCATTTCTAATTTCTTCCCCTATAGGTTCAATAACAGTAAATTGTTAAACATTTAAGATTTAATTTCAATCTTGAAGACCTTAGATACTGCTTGATTGAAAACAATTAATCTATTTTTTATTTATACAAGTTATCCATCAATCGTTGCTTACAAATAAAGAAAACAACTACATATTTTTAAAGACTGCTGACTTTGTCTTTAGTTTCTAAAAAAAGTGCAGTCTTTTGATTTTAAATTTTTTTTTACTTTATCTTTCAGCCGCTTCCTCAACAATTAATTTAGGCCTGCAGTGCTACCTGCAGCGAAGATAGGAAACCCGGTGGAGCAAATAAGGTTGAATTTCGATAATAGATAATAGAACATTAGGCAACTTATAAATATGCAAGTCAGAAAATTGTGACAATGTTTTCTTTTGACTGGCGCAAAAATAATTACTCTCTGTACTCTGCAAATTAATATTTTAAAATCGAGAGAATTTTCAAAAATCGTTTAGTATAATTGAGAAAAGTAGTTACAAGAATTTGTCATCAACCCTGTCTTTATTACAATAATAATTTTACTCGAAAGAAAAAATTAAGATAATGAGTGTGACAAAAAATTTCAGCTATAATGTGCTTTGTTATGAAACGAAGACTCAACCCATATATAAATTACTTCTGTTTAATGCTGTATCGTATAAAGTAATTAGTGGTCTATAATTACTGCTTTTAAAATATTACTTGCTCATAAAAATGTTGCTTTAATAAACGATCATTAATCAAGAAGTGCCGGGGGTGGAATTCCGTTAAATTAACTCGAAATATGTCACACAGGTTAAAAATAAGTAAAAATTACGCATCAAATTAATGAAAAATACCTTAAATAAATCTTAAAGAAGTATCAAGTGCATTCAAATCGAAGTTTAGGTACCAAACATCATTCTGAATTTTATTTAGAATGTAGAGAATTGCTAGAAGATTATGAATATACTGATTTTCAGGCTTAAAAATGGCTGAAATCGTTTGAAAATCCCTTTGAATGAGTTGAACTAAATCCGATTGCCAAATATGTCATTGCTTGCCAAAAAAAAAAAAAAAAAAAACATTTTTTTTTTTTGGTCTGTTAACCCATTGTCCTTTAATTTTTAATATTAAGATGGTAACAGATGATTTGCGTTTCTTAGCACCAAACTGTCTGCCGTCTTTTGACCTTTTACATCTTTTAAAAGTGACGTTATTAACGTTAGCTATTGAGTGAAAGAAAAAGATTGAATATTATCGCTATGGTATTGGATTGCTGTTTTTTCGACATATTTTTAATTATTTTCTATCAGTGTGTATTGGCTATTGCTTCGAAGGTCGTCAGCTTTAAACTTTCTTGGTGGTATCGTGCCATAACAAGCCGTTCTGTGTTTCTATTGGTATTAATGTCAGATAATTTAGGGTGCTCATTGATACTTCTGATTTGTAAGCAAATTTAGTATCGTAACATTATCTATTATTTTGTTATGTATTTTTTTTTATAATTTTGTTTTTTGAAAAACGTCGCAAAACATAGAGATTTCCCAACTTGCAGATCATTAATGCAATTTGCTTATTTCTCTTTACGTATTATAATGCAAATCGGATTGTTAAAAATAAAAAACCCAAAAGAAATGGATGGTAAAAAACATTCAGAAGGAATTCAGGAATAAAAATCTATGCATTTCTACGATTACAGTATTATTTAACTTCAAATGACGGCCCGTGGTTGAAACCCCTCCCCCCCTCCCAACCACAAACACACTTTCACAACCATGTACAATCACACTTGATATTTTTTTTTGAAATTATGATTTTAAAAATCGGATTTTTCTGTACTTAAAAGTACATAGTTAGTAATGATGTTTAAATTTTTAAATTTTTTTTTTAATAAAATATTAATGAGCTAATTAACATATAACTCGTTATAATTAGCATACTTTTGAACAGTGATTACTGGAGTTGTTTTAGAGCCGAGAAAAGAAATTATGGTTGGAAATTGTTCGCAATATCATATGAACCTCCATCTGCTAGTTTCTAGAATATATAATTTTTTAATAGAATTTTTCTAACATAGTGTGTGAAAGTAGAAAAAATAGCAATTTTTTAATAAACTTTTGCCTTTAAAAATCTAGCAAAATTTATTTTATTTTCCAATCACTTTGACTGAAGTTCAAAACATCTAATAGTTAATGCAGATTTGAATTCCCAAATCCTTTTTCAAAAGGATTATATCAAACTTCAGTTATAACTGTAAAAATGAAGTTTCACGTGCTAAAAACACGTTTTTTAGATAATGAGTTTAAAATATTCAGATTTAGTTTCAGAACAAAGTAGTACTTCAGACTGATAAAATAACTATCTAACCTTCAGATGGACCATTATCTTGCAAAAATTACATCTAGAGATTATTTTAGAGCAGAAATTCTCAAGGGCAGCCGAAGTCGGGAAAATCACTGATCTGGCTGCCATGCTTTGCATTGCGTGGAGGAAGGCTTTATTGGATTCCATTGGTTACCATGGCAACTTCGCAGCCGATAATAGTTTCAAGAACACAGGCTACCTTTCGGAGGAAGATCACCTTGATTGGAAATGTCTTTTCCCCCTCGTGAATCGGGTATTGATGCAAGATCGTTTGCTGCGTATCGGATTTTTTTTTCAGTTGCCATATAGACTGAGAGGCGACTGCAAATTTTGGACCTCATCGAACATCACTCTGAAACTCATATGGAATGTAGAGTTATGCTAGCTGATTAACAATCGCGTGGTCTGCCGAAGCGCATTTGGCTGGAAGTGTCCGAAAAGCGTGACCGAAAGTGCAATTTTTGGAGCCCAAAATACCTCATCGAACATCACTCTGAAATTCACAAGGAATGAAGAGAATTACCTACCGAGTAAGAATCACTTGGTCTGCCGAACCGCATTTGGCATGAACTGTCCGGCAGACCAATCCGAAAGTGCACTTTTTGGAGCCCAAAATACCTCATCGAACATCACTCTGAAATTCACAGGGAATGAAGAGAATTACTTACCGAGTAAGAATCACTTGGTCTGCCGAACCGCATTTGGCCGGAACTGTCCGGCAGACCAATCCGAAAGTGCACTTTTTGGATGCCAAAATACCTCATCGAACATCACTCTGAAATTCACAGGGAATGAAGAGAATTACCTACCGAGTAAGAATCACTTGGTCTGCTGAACCGCATTTGGCCGGAACTGTCCGGCAGACTAATCCGAAAGTGCACTTTTTGGGTGCCAAAATACCTCATCGAACATCACTCTGAAATTCACAGAGAATGAAGAGAATTACCTACCGAGTAAGAATCACTTGGTCTGCCGAACCGCATTTGGCCGGAACTGTCCGGCAGACCAATCCGAAAGTGCACTTTTTGGAGCCCAAAATACCTCATCGAACATCACTCTGAAATTCACAGAGAATGAAGAGAATTACATACCGAGTAAGAATCACTTGGTCTGCCGAACCGCATTTGGCCGGAACTGTCCGGCAGACCAATCCGAAAGTGCACTTTTTGGAGCCCAAAATACCTCATCGAACATCACTCTGAAATTCACATTGAATGAAGAGAATTACTTACCGAGTAAGAATCACTTGGTCTGCCGAACCGCATTTGGCCGGAACTGTCCGGCAGACCAATCCAAAAGCTCAGCTTTGGGTACATAAAGACGTATCGTATATCACTTAATTAAACTAATTCTACTTACAATTTTCGGTGATATGCTGTTGTCCAATTCATCTTTATATTCTTTCTTTAATGTGATAACCTTTCGGTAACATCGTAAATGATATCCAAGATATGGAGACAGAATAATCTTTCCATACTTGATATTTTATTACTTCTGCGCATTTCATTCAATTCCGACAATTTGTTTTCTTTTTTGCACAAAAAACAAACACTCATTTTGAGACATTAATTTGTATTTGAAAAGAAATAAGAAATTACCATAGAAAAATAAGACGACTGCTTAACATAACAATGTAGAAAGTTCTGATCAGAAATATCGGCATACAATCATTCAATTTTTAGAATATGACTTTCATTTCAGCAAATGATTTTGTAACCCTTAGCCCAAATGATATATGTATATATTTTTACTTTCAATTACCCATATGTATATATACGTAGGATAATAAAAGTACAGCATTCGGTCCAAAAAAAAAAAAAAAAAAAAAAAAAAAAAAAACTCTTCTCCGAGTTTTGAAATATCCTGATTTCAAAAAACTGAAAATCTAGAAAAAATTTCTATCTGTGTGTGTGTGTGGTCAGCATGACTCCCGAACAAATTGACAAGTGATGTTCAAATTTGATATGAGGGTTAGTGGCGTCCATGGGACCTACCTTGAAGGTTTTCGTCAAAATCGTGTATGCTCATAATGTAGCTGCCATTGAAAAAATCATGTTTTTCAATGATTGCTAAAAAACAGCTCTTACGATTTTGATAAAAATCGCTGTGCTAATGCCTCTTAAAGTGTTCTAAACAACCCCAGATCCGAAATTCCCGTAAAAATGTTTTAATGGCGTAAAAAGTTGAAAAATGTATGATTTCAATACAGAGCTCTCTTTCCTTGAGCAAACCTAATCAACGATTGTTGATCGAAAAGTATATCGCCAAATTCACCATTTTTGTGTTACTTTTTTTTTTCTTTTCAAGACCCATACAAGAAATATCGCAAAAAATATCGCCAAACTGGTGCTTTATTCTAAATGAAGGATGAAATTATAAAAACGGTAAATGACCCAAATCCATGTCAGTATTATAGTGTAATTGAAAGGTGTGCAATGTTCAACACCCCTATTTTAATAAGCTTCATCATATGACGTCCATGATCGTCCTTTATGATATCATATCCAGCAACACTCCATGCTGTCTTTGCATCGATCATGCGGGAGCGTGTTTGATTGATATTTTTAATTTATTCCTTAAGTTGTTATTTTGTTGCCGGACAGTTCCGGCCAAATGCGGTTCGGCCGACCAAGTGATTCTTACTCTGTAGGTAATTCTCCTCATACCCTGTGAATTTCAGAGTGATATTCGATGAGGTATTTTGGCACCCAAAAAGTGCACTTTCGGATTAGTCTGCCGGACAGTTCCGGCCAAATGCGGTTCGGCAGACCAAGTGATTCTTACTCAGTAGGTAATTCTCTTCATTCTCTGTGAATTTCAGAGTGATGTTCGATGAGGTATTTTGGCCCCCAAAAAGTGCACTTTCATATTGGTCTGCCGGACAGTTCCGGCCAAATGCGGTTCGGCAGACCAAGTGATTCTTACTCGGTAGGTAATTCTCTTCATTCTCTGTGAATTTCAGAGTGATGTTCGATGAGGTATTTTGGGCTCCAAAAAGTGCACTTTCGGATTGGTCTGCCGGACAGTTCCGGCCAAATGCGGTTCGGCAGACCAAGTGATTCTTACTCGGTAGGTAATTCTCTTCATTCTCTGTGAATTTCAGAGTGATGTTCGATGAGGTATTTTGGGCTCCAAAAATTGCACTTTTGGTCACGCTTTTCGGACACTTCCGGCCAAATGCGCTTCGGCAGACCACGCGATTGTTAATCAGCTAGCATAACTCTACATTCCATATGAGTTTCAGAGTGATGTTCGATGGGGTCCAAAATTTGCAGTCGCCTCTCGGACTAATAGAAATTGGATCTTCATTTTAGAAAATTGTAAAATATTCAAATTTAGTTTTGAACCAATAAATTTAGATGCAGCCCGGCGGCACTTGCTGTAGTGCACGAGTCGCCAGTGTAAACTTCTGGCTTTGGAATGCATTTAATTTTTTACCTACATTTCACAAGCATCATAAAGAACAGATAAATATGAGTTTGTGCTGAGTCGTAAAGATTTAATTCTGTTTACAGTTATATTTATCTTTTCTAATAAAATTAATTGTTCTTGGCTTTCATATAAAATGCCAGAAAAAAGTTGCTAAACTTTCTGAATATTTGACCTTCAAGAGAAAAAAAAATGTTTTATTTTTATCATGAAATATTATAATTCCTCTGTGGAACAGTTAATAAAACGAGAGTATCTAAAAAAAAATCTTTATATCTTACGCATACCATGCTTTGCCTACAATTATTACCTATCATGGTTTTCTTATTATGAATATCTGTGAATATATGTGAGTTGTAATTCTTATTTATGATTCTACTTTTGAATGAATTAATAGTCAAATTACATTTGCAGATTCTGCTACTTTGAGGCGTTTGTGCTTGGCGGAGGAACACAACCTTATTTCTAGAGTCAACGTAAAAATATAGACATACTTTTAATACATGAGTGTAATCCATAATAAGAAACATCATTTCGTAAAGTAATATCTTTTGCACTGAAAAGTTGGGTATGGCCGAATTTTTTTAGAATTATGATATCTATGTACATAGATATCATAATTGCTTGAGGATTGCTACTAAAAATGCATAATAACTGAAAACCGTCCATCAATGGAAGTTTTGTGACGTGATCCTGGAAATTAATGAATTATGAATTACTCTCCTTAGAATATCAAGCACAAGGTCTTGACAAAGAGTAGTATTCAAATCGACGTCGAATTTAACTCAATTTTAAAAACCAAGGATACCAGATTTTCAACCATAGCATTTTTTACTACTACCTGACAAAAAAAAAAAAAAAAAAAAAAAAAAAAAAAAAAAATATATATATATATATATATATATATATATATATATATATATATATATATATATATATATATATATATATATATATATATATATATCAAATAAAATATCTTTTGAGATTTTTGAATAACAAATCTACTATAAATATACCACTTATTTGAAAACTACTACTTAAAATACTTGTGTGAAAATGAGAATTGTACATAGCCACATAACTGGCAACTCCTGAGAAATTTGGATTAATCAAAGGACATCTTTAAAAATATTTTGGAACTTTGTGAATGGTCACAAGCCCTCTTGATTTGCTAGTGACGTAGCCATGCAATATTGCCATTCATATTAGCATACTATTCAAAGTACTATATCCTACAACATTTCATTTTCTCTTTTAAACCTGAGAGTAGAAGAAGGAAAAAAAAAAAATCGTTGAGCAATTTAGGTTAATCTTATTCCCTTCGTTATTTTTGAAATCTGGTGTTCTGATTTTTAAATCGAATGCTGTTAATCTGGTCTATGTTGTGGTATAATTTATTTAAGGAAACTCATATTTTTTTCAATACTTTTTGGCTGTTTATATATTTAAAAAAAAAAAAAAAAAAAAAAAAAAAAAAAACACGTAACCTAATATTAAATTTTGAAAATTTAGATACTTATACTAACTTCATAACTGCATTGAAATTTTGAAAATGGGCGATGTTAGTGTTTTAGTAAGTAGGTAGTATACCCCTTTGCCTGCAAAAATTAGATTTCTACAGTGGTTAGTATTCCCATGAGAGGACGATGCATTAAAAAAAAGTCTTTCACTTTAGCATATAATTACTCAAAAAATAAAGTTTGCATCTCTAAATTATCTTCCAATCAGTAGATTTTTAAAATATTTTTCTACAAACGTGCCAAATTACATACTTTTAAATTCAATAGTTTTTTTTACCTGTAAGAGAGAGAGAGAGTTACGCGCCGCTTAAAAAATTTGAAACAACGGCTTTTCTTTTTAATCTTCAACTTTTAGATAGAAATATAATTATTTTACTCTCATAACTTTTCTTGAATGTTTAACATGAAATTATAACATGGAAAATATTTAAGTTCTTTAATGATATTTCGAAACTGATAGGGGTTTGTTACCTCAATTCCAAAGAAAACTGGATTTATCTTGTTATTATTTTAAAAATAAGTTCTCCCTATCTTTTTGAAACAAATGACAGCAACATTATATTTCTTAATTAGTAGTATTGATTTCGCAATTTTAAGTTTGACTGAGTAATAATTTGGAAGATGTTTTTCAACCTATATAATCACGAAACTTAGTTTTCAAGTTTTTACTGACCTTTAAATTTCTTATGTTTTTTATGTAATCATAAAATCACTAAATATATTGTCTCTAACAATGCACAAGTTGCTGAAAACTATGCAGATATTTTCTTAAAAAGTGCTATTAATCACTACATTTCAAATAGAGTGAAATTTTGTTCAATTTTTTAGAAAACTTTCAAAATATTTTTTTTTAAACAAACTAAAATGTTTTATCAGAAAAATAAATGTATACTTGCTTAAAATAGTATAGAGGTCTTTCAGTATGGTTTTTCTTTCAAAAAGTAAAATAATAAAACTTTTATAGTTTACAAACAAATTTAAAAGAAATAAAAAATCATGGTGATCCGTTTTAGATGTAGGTATCATTTTAATAACAAAATGATCAATGTTTAAAAAATTTTCGAAACATGATTTTGTGATGTACAAATGTTTGTAAATAATTTTTAAATTGTGAGTGTAATTTGGAAGGAATTATTTCTTAGAAAAGCTGTATTTTATTTTCCAAAGAAATATATATGGCTATTGCATTGTCAAAATGGCTTTTACAGTCAATCTTCTGCATATAGTATCAAAAATAAATAAAGTTAGTAAAAGTAAGGTAAAAGATTTTTTTTTTTTTTTTTTTTTTATCTTGGGATAAATTATTTGTTTTCTTAAAAAAATATGTGATGCAAGTTCATATACTTCTTTACTTTCATATATATATTTTCATTTTTGTCTTAGGCCATTTTGTATTCATAGTAAAACATTTAAGAAATTGCAAAAACAGCTTCAATGTTCGACCATCAATAAAAGCATACTAATACATTCACCTGATTTGTGTGTATGGAAATGATGTATAAATTGTGTGCATACAATTATACCTCATTTCCATAACACCAATTGTGTGTATACATATATTAATGAATATTTCTCACAAGAAAATTTAACTTTAGATAGCATTGCTGAATTTTTGTGTTTAGAATAGGTATTTCATTTATAATCGAAACTATTTTAATTAAGATAATTTTAATTAATACCACTTTATGCATTTTCACTGGATGGTTCAATTACTTTTCGATTTGCCTAATGTTTACAATGGTTGCTGTCTAAACAATATTAAGTATAAATGTTACTAATCAATATAACACTAACCGACACTAATTATGCAATTATAAGCTATTCTAATGAATTTATTTCATTTAAAAAAAAATACAAAATAATATTAAACACTTTCTATTCACAATAAATGATAATTTTTTTATGTTGTAGTTAAAGAGAAATTTAACTCAAAAAGTTCATTTCCAATAGCTTCAATAACCAAAGTACGAAATGTTTTTTTAATTTCAGACAATTACCCATATGTATACATAGAGTAATGAAAGTGTAGCATTCGATTTAAAATTTTTTTTTTTTTTTTTTTTTTTTTGCATTTCTTCACGTTTTGGAACATTCTGATTTCAAAAAAGTGATCAAGAAGAAATGTCTGTCTGTGTGTATGTGTGTCTATGGTCAGCATAACTCCTGAACAAATTGACCTACGATGTTGAAATTTGGTCTCTGGGTTGATGATGGCACATAGACTTACCATTAAGGTTTTCGTCAAAATCGCGCAAGTGCATAAGGTAGCTACTATTGAAAAAATCATGTTTTTCAGTAATTGCTAAAAAAAGGGTTAAACGATTTTGTCCAAAATCACTGTGGTGTGGCTTAAGGTGTTCTAAACAGCCCCACCTCCTAAATTCCCGTAAAAATGCTTTAATGGTGTAGAAAGTTGAAAAACGGATGCCTTTAACACAGAGTTCTATTTCCTTGAGCATATCTCATCAACGATAATTTTTTCTCCTCTCCTCAGTTTCACTAACAAGGATGGATAACATAAGAATTATCGAAAAGTATATCGCCAAAACCATCTATTTGTCGAAGTTTTTTTTTTTTTTTTTTTTTTTTTTTTTTTTTTTTTGTAACGTTTAAACAAGAATTATGATACGAAATATCGCCAAACTGACCATTGTTTCTAAATGAATGATGAAAATATAAAAACGGTAAATGACACAAATTGATGTCAGTATTACATTGCAATTGAAAGTTGGGCGATGCTCCCCACCCCTAGTTTTAAGAACGAATGTCAAATTTTGTACATGAGCAGATGTTTTCTATTTTAAGCTTTATTCTGTACTAATTATAATATGCAGCTATTCACTGATCAAAAACAAAATATTGATAGATACAGCATAATATTTTTTAAGATCCTACATATTTTTATTAGCATTAAAAAAATTATCATTATAATTTATATTATAAAATAATTTATTCTAATTTATATTATAAAATAATTTATTCTAATTTATATTCTAAAAGAATTTATTATAATAAATAATAAAAATATATATAATAATTTATAAAAATATATATAATAATTTATAAAAATATATATAATAATTTATAAAAAATATTATAATTTATATTTATAAAAAATATTATAATTTATATTTATAAAAAATATTATATTTTATATTTATAAAAAATATTATAATTTATATTGATAAAAAATATTATAATTTATATTTATGAAAAGAGTTATTAGTTTAATTACAAAGACTATGTCATTTATTTAGAAATTTTTATTGTATAACGCACAACAGCATTTAATTTATCAACGCTTATACACTACGGGCTTATATTTTAGGAATGGGAACATTTAAGAGCTGTGTGAGGATTGAGATAAAGCTTTTTTTTCTAAATGTGTTTGAATCATATCCGGTTTAGTTGTGCGTTCTTGTTCGGACAACGTACTAATCAGTAGACCACGGTCTGATATCAGATGCTCATGACTAAGGGCAAAAGATTTACTTAGTTTACGAGATTAACAGGGTTTGATTCTTAGTGTTTTGGGATTTTGAAAACTCCATTTTTAATACAAGTAAACTCGACGAAGGTTATGACAAAATGGTGTAACGTTGATAGTGACCTTTTTTACCCACAACTTTCATCGAAGTTTTATTTTAGGGTGAGAAGCAATTGTTTCATACTTTTTACTTTCAATTACCTATATGTTTACATAGGGTAATGAAAGTATTGTTTTCGGTAAAAAAAAATTAAAAAATTCGATTGTTTTGCCTTTCTCCATTTTTTGGAACATCCTAACTTCAGAAAAGAGGTTTAGAAGAAATGGCTATCTGTGTGTACGTGGTCAGCATAGCTTCCGAACCAATTGACTCTATGATGTTCAAATTTGGTGTATGTGTCAGTGATGGCCATGGAACCTATAATTAAAGTTTTCGTCAAAATTGTGCATGCGCATCAGGTATCTGCCATTCAAAAAATTATGTTTTTCAGTAATTTCTAAAAAACGGGTCTAACGATCTCGATAAAAATCGCTTTGGTAATGCCTATTAAGGTGTTTTAAGCATCCTCTTTTCCGAAATTGCCGTAAAAATGCTATAAAGACTTAAAAAGTTGAAATCGAATGCTTTCAACTTAGAGTTGGCTTTCTTTTAGCATCGCTCATCAATGACCTTTTTTCTCCCCTCCTCTGTGTCACTTACAAGAAAGGAAATTGCAAAAATTATCTTAAAGTATAAATTCGCCATTTTTTTGTCAAAAATATTGCCGAATTGCCATTTTTTTTTTTTTTTAAATGAATGATGAAAATATAAAAACGGTAAATAACATCAATACATATCAGTATAATATGTTATTGAAAGTTATACGATGCTCTACATCGCTAGTTTTCAAAAATTTTCCTGTGGATACATACATGCTAGAGAACTTTGATCTATTTCTTTTGATGGATGAAGCAAAGTTAATTTTATATTATGTACAATAATAACTTATATTTATTACTGCCGAATTATTACAAACAATTATTCATCTCGACACAATTGTAAAAAAATGACGCTGTATTAAAGAATCGATAAAACGTTTTACAACAAGATGACAACTCGTCGTCATAATTGCCGAACGTAATCCAATAAGGAGAGATAAATTATTCAGCACTGAGACATTTTTTGCGGTTTGTGAGAGCATTGATCTTCATTACTATGTTTGAAAAGTCTTAAAAAAATCGATTTTTTCTTAGAAGGGAGTTCAAGACATCTCTAAAGATGCATTTTCCCTCTGATGTGTAAAGTAAAGTAAATTGATTCGCATATTAAATTTTTTTTTTTTAGCATCCTTTATTTTTTTGAAAGTTAAAGAAAAAAGAGGTACGTTAAATTGTTTTGCAAGTCAAAACTTTTCGTGGATAATGCATTTAAACACGTTAAAAAACAGCCCTTTAAAAAGGTTTTTGAATATTAACCCCAATTAAATATTATCCGAAATTTTTTTTTGCAGCTAATGTTATCTTTTACTAATTAGTAGTTTTTGTAACAAATAGCGTTTTTTTTTTTTTTTTTTTTTTTTTTAAATTAGTAGAATGTTTGATTTTATTCCATATTCTAATACATTCTGTCTGCTTTTTATTATAAAAATAATATTTTCACAGTTTGAATTGAATAGTTAAATTTAATTTTTTAATTTTTCTCTTTTTAAAATGTACATATTTGAATTTTTAACTATGTTTTATTTTTCTATTTCCATTTCAAAGATTTGAACTGTTTGAAAGGAAACTTTTAATTTATTTTCAGGTTAAAAAAAGAATGATTTTAATGAATGAAAACCTTTGTTATTTTTTATTTACTATATTATATTATAAATAATGTACTTCTAATTTATAGCACTAAATTTAAAATTCAATTACATTTTATTGGAGTCTTCTGTGGTAACTTTCATTGGCTATGAAAAACGTTTGTTTTTATAATTATTTTTAAGCATACAGTTATAAAATGTATAAAACTATGATAATTATTATTGGTTCATTTTTTCAAAAATGTAAACTGAATTATATGAAAATTCTTATGAAATTTATGAAAAGTGTTTTAGTAATAAGTTACAATAAGTTACAATGTTTAAGATTTAAAGAACTAACATTAACCATCAGTCATGTGTAAGTTTTAATGCCTTACACATGACTAATGATTAATTTTTGCTTTAAAACATGCATTTTAGATAATAATTGAAAAATGTGAAGAAAAATTACTACTGATGTTATATTATTAATTTTTTAATTTTTTTTCAAGCTACCGTATAAAATTTTTTGAAGTGTGATACAAAACACCCAGTTACCCAGTTATTTTGCCTTCAAATTTTGTTAATGGATCTTTTACTATTGTTTTCATGACTGGTAAAAAAATATGTTTTAAAGAAATATATTGGTGGTTATTACGGATGCTTGGAATACTTATAAAGTACTCTAATATGAACAATATTCTGCATATAAAGTCCAATTAACTGAAAATTTATTTAAAAAATTTAATTTTTAAAAAGAAAATTAAGTATTTTTAAAAAACCTATTCTTTTTTTCATTTTAAGCTGCAGCTTAGAAAAATCACATTTTAAAATGATTAAAGTGCTGTGAAAAAATATTATGAATAGTGTTTTTGAAAAAGTTGCAACTTTAAAAAAAAAAATATTTACTTATATATATACATGGTAGAAACAAATTTTTGGGAAAAAACGTCATTTTCATTTCTATAAAGTGTTTTAAACATAAATTTAATAATTTAAAAAAGATCTTCATAATTTTGTTCGGTTTAATATTGATTATGTTTGCAAAAATAATTAGTCTTAAGACCACATGGGAAAAAGCTGTACTACATTTTCTGAGTCACACACAGGGAAAATAATGTTTCGCATTAAATAATGATTATAATGTTTCACGAAAATAATGTTTCGCATTTGAATATTAATAATATATTACTACAATATGTCTAACAGTAAATGAAAATGTGTAACAGTAAAAAATGTGAAACAGTAAATGAGTGAACATGTTTAAAAGGTTGTAGAGTTTTGATACTTTTTCCATGCGTGCATCAATACCTTTTGAACTGTTTTCCGTATTAAAACAAATTTTATCTGAACTTATCTTGCAAAATTATCTAAACTTAGTAATAAAATAAAAATTCTATGTATAAAAAGTGAGTTTCTGTAATTGAAGAAAGTACAAAAACCAGATTAGTTTATATATATATTTATTTCTCCAGATATGTCAGCATGTATGCAAAGCATACATTGTATGTACTTTAAGACAACCAGATATCATTTTTATAAACATATTAAAATGAATTCGCTTATATTTTCGTGTAATGCAACATTCACTATTATATTGAGGGATAAATTATTTTTTAAATAAATTTTTGTCATTAATGTCATATCAATATTAGTTTTGTGTGGCTAACACATTTAGAAGTCAAACACAAAAGCATAATAGTATTTAATTAGAACAATTTTGGTGTTTTAAAGATAGTTTGATTTGTATTTAATGCTTAATTTAAGCTATTTGTGAAAATAGTTGTTTGTTTATTGTCCTAAAAGCTGAATTCGAATCATTTGTTAATTTTTTTTTATTAAATTCATTTGGAAAAATATTAAATTGATGCAACTAATAGTCTAAGAGAGACTATTGAAAGGTTAGGTACTCTATCGAATATCATTCTGAATCTTTTAATAGAATGTAGAGATATGCTTGTAGATTAGGAATATACTGGTCTGCCAGAGAAAAATTTAACGAAATTATTAAAAAATTGACTTTGAATGAGCTGAACTATATCCGATTGCCAAATACATCATAACTTGCTCAATAATAACAGTTATTTTTTACTTGGTAACCTATTGCTCTTTAATTTTCAATGAGGAAGGGTACACATGATTCCATTTCTCTGGCACAGAAGAGCTTGCATATTATAAAAGCGAACCAAGTTGGCAATAAATAGTACATCACTGATAACAGCATTTTCTTTTATCGCTTTTAAAAGATGCAAGTATTTAGCGACTTTTAAATCCTGATAAATGGCCATATACTTTAACAAGTGAATCAGCTTTTTTGTTTTTAAAAGAATTACTGTGTTTAAGTTTTTTAACAATTTTTTTAATATTTCATCATTATAAAAAATCACATAAATTATTTTGTAAATAAAACGAATAACACGCGCACTTCTTAATAGACTTTACACATGATGACGCCACAGGTAACTTCTATTCTAAATATCTCATCAAAAAAAAAAAAAAAAAAAAAAAAAAAAATGAAATACTGATTTTTGATTGGAAAGAATTTCAAATTTATTTTGAAAGGTATTCTTGGGATTACTCATAAGTTTTGGCAGGTGATTAAATTCTACTCCAAATAATTTCACATACAGAACACAATATTTTAAATTAAAACTGCCAAAAGCCAATTAACTGGTCTGAAAAAATATGGAAAATTTAATATATTCGAGATACCAAGTTGTCTTTAAACACATTTTGATTACTTTGAAATGAACAACAATATAGCAACATCCATTCACACTGCACAGTTGAGTACAACAAGCGGTTGTATTTGGACAACATTATATATCCACTACATTTAGACAAAACTAGTTTGCATTCCACTACTTTCTAACATAAGATTTAGATGCTTTTTCTACGGCAGGAGTGTATGAAGTGACACTATAGCGCTTAAATACATTTTAATAAAATTTGTCAAAATACTATTTAATACTTACTCATCAATTTATTCATAAACTTAAAGGTAAAACTTCACAGTATCATATATATACTCTTGACAAGTTTCTCTCTGTCATATCTAGTATAATATTAAATTATGTTTTCTTCCAAGAAGCGTTTACAACCAACGCGGTATACAAATGCAATCCACATTTTAAAATGGATGTTATGTATAAAAAATTATAGCCATTTTTACGACAAAGTATACTAATTCATTTTGGATTTGGTGAAGCATATTAATCTACAAAAATACGCATAAGGTCAATCTTTTTAGAGGTCTGAGGATAAAAAAACATGAGAATCAATATATGCTTATTTTAATTTTACAGCATGCTATTTATGCTTATTGTTAAATATACGCTTATTTAAATTTACAGCAACATCTTTGTGTCACTTGTCACAATTTTTTATCCAACATGAAACTAATTTCAGTAATATTATTATGCAATTTTAAAGTACTCCGATAATTATCACTGATTTCTAACAACTTCTGGATAACTTAAAACCAGAGTCTGCTCTTCAAACAGATGAAGCCAATTGAATACTTCTCCCCATCAAAGCTACACAATAGGTTGTCATAGTTACAAACACACTTTAGCTATTGTGGGAGGTTGTTGCTACTATAGATCTCTAAGATGGTTGTCAAGCCTTCTTCGGCTTCAAGTCATGTTTCAAGCGTGCATTATCCAGAAGTTGCAGTGATATATCAGTGATAATTATTGAAGCTTATTAGTTTGCTGTTCAACCTAATTTGGTGGATTGCTTGAAAAAGATATTTTAAACCATTTCATCAAACAGGGAAAATAGAGTTTACTTTTGTACGTCATTTGATAGAGGACGGATTTCTTCCCTCTAATTTTACCATGAAATAAAGATTAAAATGTTTTCATTAGGCTTCAGTTTTAGATTCGCTCTACTATCACTATGATTGATAGAATATATGGATGAAATCTTTAGCTTGTCCCTGCCCCTCCCCCCCCCTTTTGGTTTAACTTTTAACTTTTTGTGATCAAAAAACGTCTGTATACAAAGGTATCAAAAGTGACTTTAACCCTTTGATACATAATTTTTTTCCTAAAATTTATTTTTGCTATAATTTCGATTTAAAGGTAATAAATAAGATAACTTTAAACACATATTTTATATTTTATAACGTAATAACTACAAAGCAAAAATTTTTAGTGATATTTGTCGCACTGAATCCTAATGGATTAATAAAAATTCGTATATTAAAAAAATACTTTAACAAGTTAATTAAAATGAAAAGTTAATTAAAAATAATCAACTTATGCAACTATAAAAAAATTAATTAAATTTGGTACTTCATAATTAAGAATAAGCTTTTTAAGCAATTTTTTTTCACTATTTCATCTCATTATAAGATAGCTACAAAAGTGAATAATTTACTTGAGTGAGTAAGTTACAAAGAAAGGTTATAATTTTAAATTTATGCTTAAAATGGAATTGGAATGGATTTTTTATTCTCAGATTTCAGATACTTTGATATTATGTTCCCGGGTGCCTATAAAAAGCATTGCACATACGACTGTTTCTTCGTGCTATTCATAAGTACTTTCTAAGGCAAGATGCACACACACACTCTTCAAAGCAAAGTCTTCAATCAAGCTTAAAAAAATGTAGTTTACGAAAGAAAAAGAGAATTTATGCGAAAAGGGACGTTGAAAAAAATTTGCCTGTTTGAAAGAATAATCTTCTCTCTTTTTTTTTTTTTTTTAACTTTTTCTTCTTTCATTAAACAAATCGTATTTGTTCAATTGATATCAGCAATATTGTTTTTACCTTAAATCTCCAATAATTATTTTAGTAGTTAGGAAATGTTAATGTTTCTGTAGGTTACTTTCCAAAGCATTTAAATTTAAAAACCGAAATTGAGTATTTGGTCTCATTTTCGTAAATAAACATTTCTCTAATGTAATACTTTATAATTTTTAAACAAGTGTAGAGCATTGAGAAAATTATATTTGAATCTAATTGAATATCAAATCTAGTTCAGTTAATTAAAATCATGTCAATTTGGACCCTTAGTTAAACATAAGTTTGTATTTTTATTTTCTATTTTTTAACCCTTTTTTGAAAAATACAAAGAGATTTTATTTACTTTCTGTGTTTATTTTAACTACATTATCTCTTTTTTTTTGTTGTTGTTATATATTTCATATTGGCACTTAATTTGTTCGCTCATCAAATTGAATTATATTTGAAATTAGCTTTTATTATATGGAACTTTAGAAGCTGTACAGTATTAAAGTTTTATGTTTTTAGCAACTCAATTGGGTTTAAAAGAATTTCTATTTCTCGTTTTAAATTTGCTACAAGCCTAAATGCTTATAACATACATAAATACCTAACGTATCAAAAAACAATAAATAAGGAAATAAATAATTATTATTGATTAAAGAATGCCGTGTTTCATATAAATTTTCAAATATAATTAATTTTAAAATCAATTCAAAATTTTTTTCGTTTGAAATAGTTGTAAACAAATTTCGATGACATTTAGTGGGTTTTCAGGGAACCTTTCAACAAATAACTTAAAAAAAAGGAAAATTTTGTTTAGAGAGATATAACAATGGTGAAAGTAAATGGGCTGCTTTTATTTTGCCAACTTGATAGAAACTGTCAAAAGTAGAAGCACACAAGTGATGAGTAGTGTGTTTTTGACAGATTTTCCTCTTGAATAATTTATATTAAACGGAGCTATCTTCTATAATTTGATCGTTTGTAATATAATCGCAGAAATTTAGAGAAAAAACAATTTAAAGCGAAAGTAAGTTTTTCATTTTTGGCTGTATGGTACATTCTGCTATTTTTTAAAATTTAGCGAGGTTTAATACAGTTTCGAAGGTGAGTTTTAGAAACCTAAAAAAAAAAAAAGAAAAAAAAAAAAAAAAAAAGAAAAAAAAAAGGCAATAATTGTTTTTAAATGTTTACTACCGAATAGAATTTATTCATAAATTTTCAATTTAGGCACTTTTGTTTAAATATCCAACAATAACGATTCGTTAAGAGATCATATACATTAGTTAGTTTATTGTTTGTCTTTAAAACTGCTTAACAAATTTCTAAGAAACTTTCAGCATTTATTCAGAACATCCCAAAGTAGGCATACAGTAAAAACTATTATGTATATCCAGTTAAGATTGCTTCCCGATGCAGAAATTTGCCGACTCCAAAGATTTGTCCTTATGTGGCTCATCCGAATAAATTAAATGCCTTATTTTGTATGGTATTTTAAGTATTATTCCATTGACCAATGTCGACCAAACGTAGATTGTTTCAAAAAGGCCACTTTAGTGAAAAATTTGATATCAGTGACATAATATCAAATTGTGCAAAACTTATTGACTAGTGCCTTCGTTTTTTGCTTTGGTAAAAACGAGCTGAAGCTGATTTTTAGCATGGTTTATGGGATAATACGTTGGTACTCTTTTAATGAAGGATTGAAAATGATTTAAATGAATTAAAATTAAATTCCTTTTTAATTATAATGATAGTTCTAGAATACATTAAGCATCTTATCTCTGCTGTTAAATTTCTATAAGTATGGAAAATTAATATATATATATTTTTTATCCTTAAAATTGAAAGGCTTGGTGTCTAAAGGTGATTGAAGACTTTGCATTGACACATGTTTCAAGATCTACCTAACAGGACCTATGTTTATGTAACTAGCTTTACTATATGTTCATTTAGAAAAACTAAAAAGTGCAAATGTTATTCGGTAATTAAAATATATATTTTCTAATTAAAGATTGTGCGGATACAGTTTTTATTTGAATGGACTTGAATTGCATATTCTTTAAACTTAGAAATTTCAACAAAACTCAAATGCTCCTGAAGAGGAGTATATCGTCTTCTTTGTAAATCAATTTATTTCATTAAGAAGTTGGGAACTATTGAATATATGAAAATATATTCCAGCACAATTTCAGCAAGTTCTCATGCAAAGTTCAATTAAATATGCAGGCAAAGTTATGCAGGCGAAGAAGCACTAAAGGCAAGGAATTTCCACAATAAAAAGATGAAGCATTCAACCCCGCCAAAGGGCAGTAAAGGAATAAACACAATATGTTGCATGACAACACTTTTCAGTATCTGTAAACTATAAAAGCACAAAAATAACATATTCACATACATTACAAACAGCACACTTTATATATATTTACAAATGACAATATATTATTCATATTTAACAAAATAGAGTTACTGGTTTGATTGAAACTTGAAGCGTCAACATGACCGAGTAAATAATTTGTAAGTACAATCAGGTCAAATTCTTTTCTTATGCTGAAGAACGATTAGTATTGTTGATAGAATATATTTCATTAACTTGAAAATTTGTAAATGATTCATTTAATATTTTGGCGTGTTCTGTACATTTCAATAGAATATCTCCTTCTTTAACTATAAATGCTTCGAAATATGTAACTGCATACGAAGAAAATTTTAAATGTTACAATTAAATGAATTGTGATAACTACTATAAAATGTAATCATGGTTAATAAGCAATGGTTCAAAGCACAAAACAAACAATTTTCAAGGAATCGAAAAAGATTTAAAGACAAGGAAGATTTTAGATTTCCGCATTTAGACTCGTATTTCAATGTTATCTTTAGAAGATACAATCCTCATATGGTTTTCTGAATGCGGTTTTCTCCTCATTTTGTTTTTTGAGTGTTCTTTATGGCCATATATAAATTTCTTTAATATTTATCTTTTATTGCAAACAGTATACAAAGCATGCAATTTACTGATTACCTTGACTATATTTGGAACACAGTATAAAACTACAAGATAATTTTTTTATGGATGATCAGGGTTTACCGTTCCATTTTCTTTTGAAATAGCTTTAAAAAAATTTACTTTAGTTTTTGATTTTGTAGAAACAATATCGTGGTCCCGTTGGTATAACGATTGTGTTTCTCTTTACTAATGCCACTTCACTTTTCTTGACCCTGAATTTTTAATCAAACTTCAATCTTATATAATTATATATGCTTTTAAATATGATATTAGCAATGACAAAAAATTTAAATTTGTAATCTTTCATTCTTAGAAAAGTTTAATTAAATGTTTTTAATCTTTTAATTTTTTTAGTTGCAGTTCTTCATTTTGAAAGAAAAATAAATAAATAAACGCGAAAAAAAAAAAAAAAATAGAAAAAAAAAAATAATAATGATCATCTAGATACTTTTCCTCTCCCAATGTTTTTGATGAAAAACACTCAACAACTTGGTTAAGATGTTTAAGTGGGATAATTGAAAAAATTAAACAACAGCAATTAGCAAAAAACATTTCTCGGCGAAAAAAATAAAATGTTTGCACCATTAAAGAATTTGTTATTCATAGCCTAATTAGATGTCATTACATTTTCCGGACTAAAGTTTTAGTGACATATTCTCCTATATAATTTCTTTTGTTGGACAATAATATTTCCACTGAAAACTTTTCAATGCACATAAATTTTCGCACTGTATTAATACAATCTAGTGGCAAGACCTTAACTTTTGCAGTTTTTAATAAGGTAGTAGAAGACATCTTGAATAAGACTGCCTTCTTACTTACACATCAGCACCACATTTGCAATCCACTTGAATTAATATTTCCATGGACTCATTAAAACAATATTAGTTTTTTTGGTCTTGAACGGACTAAAGACTCATCTGAGATAGTAACAGAACTGTAACAAGTTAGAACACCATTCTCTGAAGTTCCATGATTTAGATGGCTTTCATTCAGAGCAACAGTAACTCTGCAACAAATCTGTTTTCTTCGATTTTCATTAGCAGCAACTGTAGCCTTGCAACAATATATTTCCCACACATATCCCAGAAGCATCTGTGGATAGTTCTAATTTAAATGATACAACCAGCAACATTTTAAACACGCGTTCTTAAGGTTTGTGACAGACTGATAATTGCAGCAGAGAGATTAGGCAAGAGCTTGTATAAAGACTAGACATTTCTTTTACTCAGACAAACAGGATCACTCTAATGCTCACAATCTCAATGTATTTTCAGATTAAAGATGTAGCATATTGCTCGAGGACTGCTTCAATGCCTATCTCAGATGCATCTGTGGATAATTTGGTTTTCAATCAGACCAGCAAGTCGTGGATGGTGGGGTTCACTGGAAGGGATTGACTTGGGATGCATTCACATGAGGGTGTCCTTTGTTTCGTGCAACTTGAGTGAGCAGAGGGCGCCAAGGAAGAGCACTGCCGCAGTTGTGAGCACGGGCAGTGCTTTACTAGTGTGGATGAAAGTGGCGAAGGTCAAGTTTCCCAGGATTGCCGATACCCTGCTGATTGCACTCAGAAATCCATATCCCGTGGCCCTGAATGTTGAAAAAGTAATTGTTATTACGAATATACAGCAGAATACGTTACTTCAAAACAATTATAAGAATTTCCTCATTGATAAAACATTCAGGTTTACAATTCCCTCTATTTTCATACCTTGATCATTCATTTTCCTCTCTAATCGAATAAATGTCGGATATCGTATTCCTAAAGTAAAGTAGTGTTTTTTTTAATTGAATCGCACAATGACCACCTGGCTAATGTTTATTGCATAAACAAAATCCATCAACCTGTCGGTGTTGTAAGGTGACTGGGTTTTAGTGCAAGCAGCATAATAGCCATTAAGAAACATCACAGTGTGTTTTGGATCTCTTTTTCGAAAGTCTCCCTAATTGACGCTAAAGTGATGCTATATTAGGCATATTTTTATTTACCCCCCCCCCCTCCCTTTGACATTTGTTATATGTTTTGTGACAAAACCACTAGGATATCAAAGTAAATGCATCTTCTACATGTTCAATATTAATATTAACTGTTATTATTTGATACAATTTGACCAAGTATTTAGAAATATTGATGATTTAACATGTTTCCGAGATACGCAGGGAGAACAATGTAGGAATTTTCTTTTGTTGTAATGTTACCTAAAAACCTAGTGTTTTGAAATCGCAGACGTTAATCCTTCCTTATGGGATTCTAATTGGCGATATTCCAAGGGTGTTATATGATTTTTGATTTTATTGCAAGAGATTTGAATGAAAAGTTTGAAGTAGGAAGTCGAGGAAGCGTAAGAATGCTTTCTAAACTGCCGAATGAGTGCAAAAAGCATTTAATGTTACTAGAACACTCTTGCCGGGGCAAGACGAGCCGCTGCGAGTGGGAGAGTGTACTTGGTGCGTACGGCTTCTTCCGCCCTGAGTCAAGGTACACTCTTCCACTCGCAGCGGCTCGTCTTGTCCCGGCGAGAGTGTACTGGTACCATAAGTGATCCAGAAAATTATTCTCTAGGGAAGTAACGTAGTAGGAAATTTTTCACTTTGTATTGTTTAATATTGCATGGGAATTCTAGAGTATGAAAATGAGTGAACAGCTGATATACAAATAATAAGAAAATCCATGTTATCCAATTATCAACAAGGATTGACAGAGTAGTTAAACTAGATGAAACTTTGCTGAGCAAGTGAGATAGGGAAAATTGGGCCTTTACCTGAGGGAAGCCGGGTAGGACTCTGTGGTGATGACGTCCACTGCATTCCATCCGGAGATCGAAATGAAGTTGAAGATCGCCTCGAAAGCGATTACCGCGTTCCTCGTGTCCAAGAACCAGATGAAGAGAGCACTGGCACTCGTCACGAAAAGGGAACAGGCTGGGGGAAAAAAAGTGGGATTATAAATGATTTAATCTAGAATTAGATTACTCTTATACACTGGAGGTGCGAATGGTATATCTGAGCTGCTTATATATTAGACTTGAACATTAAGAATTATACCTATAAACTTGTGTTTCAAGAGATTTACTCACTGTTCCCATTTCATCTCAGAATTTGCAAAGACATTTTGCTACCAGAATTTGATTGAATGCACCTTATTATCGTAGACAACAAGTCTCTTCGAACTGGATGACTGTTCCGAAGGTGTGAACCACCAAACAAACACAGAAATAAAATAAAATTTAATATTAAAGATTTTAAAATTACTCATGTATTAAAGTTTAAAGATGTGAAAATAACTCTAAGCTTGACACAGAAATGGTTAGTAAACTGATACATCTTATTTCAATTTAGTGAAAATAAAATATTGAACCCTCACCCATCGTCCTCACTCTTCCAACCCTGTCAAGAATAAGCGAAGAGAATATGTTGCCGGGTATGATTGCAAACTGCGTGATCAAGTTTTCTTTGAACACGTCGCTTAAGTGGTGGTCAAGCAAGAAGTCCACACCGCAACCCTCGTGCGTGTGGCGAAAGGTCGAGTTGCGGAATTTGCATCCGATGAATCGGTAGTCATAGAGATCTGTTTGCTGCAAGGAGAGAAGACAATAAGATATTATTATCCGCATTGTTCTAAATGCGCAAAAATGATTTTTTTAACAAAATTACAATGGAGCGATATTATTTGGTGTTTTCCCCCCCGGATAAATGCAGTTTCTGGAAGCGAGTTGGTTTTTAAATTTTATTTTAATGTTATTTACCGTATTATTATTATTATATTTTAACTCAATTTTATTCTTAGTAATGCTTTAATTTTAATTTTATTTGAGTTACCGTGTTTTTGATTTTGGGAATTTTTCTGATCGCCAAATGAAAAAATCGCCAAACGTCTGTGTCACTTTTTCTTAAATGTAAACTTCTATGTCCTTCAAAAAGTTCCCAGCAGCGCGGTGACACGCAGCTAGTTTATACTATTAAAACAAAAACACTAATTTTAAATTTGATTTTTGCACCACATTTATTGATAAACTTATAAAAAAGGATTGCACTTCTGTCTGTTTGCTTGGGATAATTTTTTTCAGTCATAACTTGAATTTGTTAACTACTTTTGGCGCCTTAAATATCGCCCAAGTTGTTGAACTTGGCGAGATTTGTGACATTATCTATCGTTAGAAATATCGCCGATTTCACCAAATTCATGATAGTTTATTTATTAGCATGGAAAATTGCAACAGTAAACTTAATTTTTAATTATTGAGTGGCTGAAGTTTAACGGCGCAAGGGCAACACATGGGACATTATGCATTTGAGTGGCCGAAGAAATGGTTTGCGATAGGGTCGCTACTGATATGTCAGTTTTCAGACATCGGATTTTAATTCAAGTGCTCTGGCTTAGTTGATAATCGATTCGCTATTCAATGAACAGTCTCAACTGTGATCAAATGATTGTCCATTTTGTTTTATAATAGAAAGTTGGAAAGTGTTCATTATTGTTTCTTACTTCAAACTCTACCCTCCTGAAGGTGGATCTGTGGAAGAATGTTTTGGAGGCGTGCACGTTATCGAAGCGCGTGTCCATGAACGAGCAGTCAACAAATACACAGTGATCCAGCACGATGTCGTGGAACGAGCATCCGTCAAAGCGAATGCTCTCGAACCGCTCGTTGGCAAGCACTCCAGTAAAGGACTGTTGACGGAATGTGCCGTTGGCGCTCAGAGTGGCATTCCGTTCGTATTCTTCCTCTCTCAATTGGCGGACGTACTCAGGAAACCAGATGGACATACCGTAGAAACTGATGAGAGAAGAGAGATGCATTTGAGATTTAAAAATGTTTGCTGACGACATAAGCTGTGATCATTTTATAATAGGCATTACCAAATTTAATGTACTTGTATTCAATATTAATAATAACAGTATTTCAATATTATTTGAACAACTATTGAGTAAATGTCTATTGGGCAGAGGTTATTCAGCCACATAGATTCCAAAACTGTTGAGAAAACTTGTAACTGAATTTATTATTCTATTATTCATTCGAATTCATTATTCAACAACGATGTATACTAACTATCTGCTTAGGTCTTCTGAATAAAAGTGCTTTGAAACCCGGCGCATTATTTTTGCCAGTTATCGTTATTTATCTTATTAGGATGTACATTTATAGCATATACACTATGTATTTATAGTGAGATATTATGCAAAGGCTCTGTCCGTTTGATATACTAATTAAAAGAGAAAGCTACAATTGCCTTAGAAACGCGTGTAATGTCAAATGATGGTCTCGTAAAATCGAGTAAACATAAGCCTGAAATATAAGCGTTAATGTAGTGACATATATTAGGTCGAAAGTCTCGATAAGGTAAATACGATTAAAAAAAAAAAAAAAATTACACAAGATCTCTGAATGAAAGTGAAAATTTGACCGGAAAAATGATTTAATAGTAGCTTTATGAAAAGTCCACATCTTATTTTGTAATAAGGGAATCATATTAGGCCATTGGTGTTCAAGTACAAGATTTCTCGCCAAGTCTGTCACTCTTGCATTTGAAATTACTAAAATTTCAATGATATACAATAACTTACTAAAATTGAGATTATGTATTTTTTCAAGCTTGAAGAAATACTTCCAAAATATGACAGGGCAAGTGATACTGGGGTAGATTTTAACAAAGAGAATGAATAGATAAAATATCTCCGGCTTAGAGTGGAAAGGTGCTAACTTCAACTTGACAGAGTTTTTAGGAGCGCAAAAATATAATCTAAAGAGATAATTTAACATGATTTATGCACTTTTACGTCTCACTGACTTACTACAAATTTATTGCAGCTAGAACAAATTGTATATTTTAGTAAAAGATGTATCTGCTGTGTTTCAAAAGTGGTGTTAGATCAGAACTGGAGTTAGACTTATCACTCTAAGCCGACAATATTATAGTAATAAGCATGCATGAGAAGAAACGGCCATACCCAAAAGCAGTAGTAATCCACACCATAAGAAGCCATAAGGTGACTTTAGTGTATGGAGGCCAAAGTATTTGCATAAAAGAGCCCCAAAACTGTAAACCAAGAAGCAAAGAATACATATAATCGCAAAATAGAAAATGTGTTAAAATGCAGGTTGGTCATAATTTCATAATTAAACTAACACTATTTAGATCAGTTTGAAGACTGAAGAAATCATATATCTTCAAAATTTTTTGTATTTGTACTATTGAGGTCATGGTAAAATATTTTCAAATAAAATTATGTAACTAAAATTTTTTTAATTAAAAATAATTAAAATTTTTATGAATGACACTTGAATGATAACAATTATATGATAGATTTTCCAAACATCATTGAATCGTTTTCGTTTTGGTCTACAAAAATTCGCAACTTTTCCGATTTTATTCAGGCTATAAAATTAGCTTCCATATAAGACTATGAAGTGTCGAAATGCCATATGGTGATGGTAATTTGAACTGATGTTAACTTTTCCTTTAGACATCCTCTTTTCTAGAGTACAAATAGTATGTGTATCAAATTTTATGAACAAATGTTTTTAGAATAAGATCTAACTGTTTCCAAACAAGTGTAGTTTAATAATGGCTACTGTTTATTAAATTTAATAAAGAAAGATACTGAGAAGCCCGTAACCAGGATTTTTTTTGGGAGGGGGGGGTTAGAGTTGAAGATTTTATAAAATACATATAACAAGTTATACACAAAAAAAAAAAAAAGAAAGGAAAGTAGTGAAACAATATTTAACACAATTTAAGGAGGGGGGGGGGGTGTCCTATCGGTCTCCTCTGTCTGCGGCACTGGATACTGAGGTATTAAATGATACATATTTTCTACAAGATAAAATAGTAGCTGCGATACAAGGATTTAGAATAATGAATATCAAAATCAATTAAGTTATAAAAATCTACTGTAGAAACATCAAAACTTTTAAACTTAAGTTAAAATTATATAAGAAGTTAGAAAGCCATTGCACCCCCCCCCCCTCAGCGCAATGCTATATGAAAGCAGAATGTGCAATACAATCTTACGAATATAATAAAAATTAAGAGCCAAAGTTAGACCTTAAACAGCCAAAAAAACAGATATTCAAATATGAATCTTAAAAGTATTTGAAATTTGAAATCCCGACTGAGTTTCTTTTTCAGGGGGCTTGAACCCAGTTGGGATTTCCATGGATGCGTTTCTGAAATGCGATTGATAAAATATACCAATCGCATTCAAGCTCCTACGCAGCCGGATAGGCAAGAAGTCAAAAATATTCACAAACCTCAAATTCATATTTTATCATAGATTCATGCTCATATTTTAATATCTGTTTAAGGTATAACTTTGGATCTTAATTCTTATTATATTCGTAGGATTAGAATAGTGAAGTCACTCGTAAATATCTCGAATCGAATGTTTTCAAGATGGAATTATTAGATTTCCCTTACCGTATCGAATGCCTCAAAGAAATCACTGATGCAACCGCCTGAGAGAACAGAATTCGGGGATCTTCTTGAAGGAAGCTCCATTTCACTCAACTGAAAAGGATAAGAAGATTGTTCAGATTTCATATAGATTTAAAGAGTTTGAAGACATGAGAGAATTTTATAAGGGATATGTTGTAAGATACACAAAAGGTTGAATAAAGATAACTTATTAAAACACAGATTTTTGTTCGATAGTTGCACTTTTTTTAATTGTGATTTATTTTGTAAGTGAAAAAATATTACTAATCATTAATTGGACAGCATACAAATGCCAGTTAAGAGTCTGATTTTTGGAAAAATGCATTGGATAGTCTTATCTAGATCAGCGTCAGCCACTACGCGGCCTGCGACAGATTTTTCTGCGGCCCGCCGGCAGAACAGAAGATTAAAAAAAAAAAAAAAAAAAAAAAAAAATTTCGCAGTATGGACTTTTTTTTTTATTATAATTGTAATTTGTCCTCAATAGTACGTGTTTACTATGTAGAACAGAGTTCTCCACTTCGTGCCCAAATAAACTATATGAAGAAGCTTTCAGCAAGATAATTTTCATCAAGAATAAATACAGGAATGACTAAACTGAATCTCATTTGGGCAATTTATAAAGATTGGCTGTATCAAATTCTGCAACAACATCGACTCTAGCATAAAATAAACTGAAGGATTTCGACCGTCAGCGTTTCGCAATTGATATCGACTAAAACAAAGTAATTTGCAAGTGCAGTTTAAATACTTTTATTAAAAGTTAGATCAAGTCCCATGGTCAAGTTGGAACAAAAGATTCACTTCTTTCTTAGACTTTAATTCACTAATAATGATTTTTTTTTTTTTTAATTATTCGAAAAAAATAATCAAATATCAATTGTAATTTTACTAATATAAAAAAAATTAATATTTTTTTCAGATTTTAGAAATATTATATATTTTTAAATCGATAATAATTAAATATTCATATATTGGTGTACCGGCCCGCGAAAAGCTCCAACATAAGTCATACGGCCCGCCTCTAAAAGTTAGTGGCGAACCCTGATCTAGATAATAATCTAATATAATAATCTATCTTATCTAATAAAATTGAAAACTCTGATTCACTCATTCAGTTATCACCAATTCTCACAATTCAATAAATGTTAGATAGCAAAATTTTATACAGATGCTCTTTATAAGATAATTAGGAAAAGTCAACATTTTTCATTTCAATATATTATTTTGATAGATGAAAGGGAACATTTTTATGATTTTGGATCTACCGAACCTAATTGGAACCGATGTTTTTTAATTACAATTACTCTAGGAGAGTATTGCATTCGTCAAAAATTTTATTTTCGATTTTTCTTGCATTTGGTAGAAGTTTTGGAAAGTACTGAGTTAAAAAAAAGTTTTTTTTCTCTTTTTTTTTTCCGAGAAAATGTCTGCCTGTCAGTGTGTTTTTCGTCATCATAACCCATTTTAGGATTGTTCAACTTTTGGACATGGGTTAGTGGCGGCCAGCTGTTCCGGATTATCTCGTCTTTTTATCCCCAGTTTTTCCCACCAATACACAGCATTTTTAAATTTATAAATAAAATATTTTTTAAACATTTTTATTAGGATGATAGTTTAAAACCCATTTAAAACAAATTGAATAAAAAAAATTAATTAAATTAATTATATATTAGAATCAGAAATATAATTTTAAAATTATTGCTGGGAAAACAACTGTACAATTTTGCCCATTCCCTGGACGCTTAGTGGGAGATGCTAACGTGCAAAAAAAGTAACCGCATTTATGTTTTGCAGTAATTATTAATAAACGGCTCTGACGATTTTGATCAAAATCGTTGTAGTAATGCCTTTTAAGGTGTTCTAAACATCTTTATCTTTGAAATTATCCCGTAGAAATAAGATAAAGGTTTAAAAAGAGAAAAAATAAATGTCCGTAATTTTTTTCTATTTCCTTGAGTATATTGCCCATATTCATCACACCCCTAGTTTTTAACTTAATAATTCAAACTTGCACTAAATAAATTTAAAAAAATATTTTGTATATTTTTTAATTGGGAATCATTAATTTTATCGTAGAATAATTAAGAATATGGGATAATAGTACTTTAAAAAAAAAAAAAAAAAAAAAAATCAGCCAGGTGTTTACGCACATGGTTCTCTCGTAAAAATTCTAACGACACTCTGATTATTTATAACATAATAAAATGTGTTATTTTTTACAAGTTTGAATAATTTTTTTTTTAAATAGATTCTGAAAAGTGTTGTATAATATGTTACTTATGAGGTATAAATACCATTTGACAGATACTTTGTTTAAAACTCAATTTTGATACTAATTGCTAAAAAGTCTCAAAATATTACATCATTCATTGCCAAACATTTAACAATAAAGTTGTCATAAAAATTGGAATGAAATATGTCGCTTACATGTGACAAAATTGCTGCGTTTGTCAAATTGCCAATTTACTATCGGGACACAATACATCGCACACTGGGAAAATTGCCAATTTGTATATTCCAAACAGAAGTTCATTTAATGTCTCGCTGAAATCCCCATTTGAATTTATTGTTGATTTTTTTTTTTAAAGTTTATTATGGATTACTTAGTTACAGACAATATATTTAATTATGTAATTTCACTTATTGATTACATATTATAGATTCCTAAATTAATTTTTTTAAATATTTCTTTTTTAGATTTCATCAATTCGAAATTTTTCCATTTGAAGTATGGTTAAATGTTTCAAATGATAATATTTTTTTACAAGCACTATACAAACTTGTATTACCTGGAAAGTAATACAAGTATCTGACATTAGGATCAAGCTCAAAGTAAAATGCAAATCAACTTCATTATGTAATAAAATGCAGAAACTCATATTCGAATTGTACTAGTGCACCTCCTTTTCATTCAGATTTGAATAAGTGATGCAAATCTTACTTGATATTCATCTGTTACTTTGTGATTGATGCGAAATACTTTCTGATAGACGTACATGGCTTCGACATCTCTTCCAACCTATATAAGGAAAGCAAATAATAGATATTTTAATAAAAATATAAGATATTTTAGAATTGAACATTTATTAGCAATTTATGATGTACATTTACAATTCAAGAATAAAAATATTTCAATTGACCATGTATTTTGTTACAAGTTTAGAATATTGCTAGTTTCACAGCTAAACTAGACAGCAAACCAGCATTGACTAATCAAGCACATACCTTTTACAAAAGAAACCTTAACCACCCTTCTCTTGTATAAGCCTATTACTTTGCTATTCCGGGATTTATAGTGTATATAGTAAATAATTGTTTGCAGTGAATTATCTAATGAAAGTAAGAAGCACCCCCACCAATTGGAGTAATTGAATTTAAATCTTTCAACTCAATGTTGTATGTATAGCAAAAATTTCTGTTTATAAATTTATAAATTATGCATCAGCAAATAATTCGACAACTGAGTATTGAAATTAAATTGCTTTTGTTCTTCAATTCTTAACATATTTATCACAAATAGTTTTACATTGAAATCTAACATTTTCTAAAAAAAAATCAAAAATCAAAATCAACAGAGTATGCAATTTCTATAGTTTAAAAAATGAGAGCATTAATTTATAAAGTAATGTGCTATAAACGGTTTATCTGTTAATTTAAACAGAATAATCTATTTTTTTTTCACAAATCAGATTTACAGAAGTTTGTTAACAAATGCTGCATTCTTAAACATAAGTTTTTAAAGTTTTTCTTTCAATTGTACCAAGAATTTTAGAACAAATCAACTTAAGAACTTCGGAGTGTATCCGACATTAGTGCTCTCGAAAAGAAAAACGAATGCTGATACTTACCTCGAGAAGATACCTGGGACTCTCTGGTAGGAAGAAGAGGCCGAAGACTGTGAGGAGAGCTGGAGTTGCACACACCACCAAGAAAATTCGCCAGCTACTAAGTCGGCCTCCTACTACGCTACCTTCCTCTACAACACATTAATACGCAAACCTATATTATTATTACTATTACCTTGTATTCTATCTAAATGCAATGAATGAAATACTGATTTTAGGATTATATTTAAACATTGTTTTCATTAGAAATTCTTCTTTTGAGGTATTGACCAAGATTAAAAATGTCTCGAATTCGAGATTGTCCAATCAATATTCTTAGATTTGCGTTTGTCTATTTCCCCAAAAAATCAACCCATGTATCGCTAAACTATAGCCATAACATATTTGTATAATATGCAATTGGAATAAGGCTTTCAAACTTTATACTACTTATTACTATTTTGTTTATATTCCGTCGGGTGCAATTTGTTTACTACTGAGTTGGAACGCAATCTGCTAGTTGGCCAACATTAAAAAAAACCTACAAGAAACATATGAGACTGAATACTATTATAATTAGTGTGAAAAGTAAAAAAGAAGCACTTAAGTTTCTGAAAAATACCCCATATATATTTAACATACAACTAGTGGGTGACGTAACAAAATCAGCAATGCTGTTCAGAATAAATGCACTTGACAGATGGTTAAATCAAAACACTGGATTTTTTATACTTTTGGATGCTAATTAAGAATTTGCGTCTTCTCAAACCATCAATATAGATAAACAACTGGATAGACTGCTCCATTGTCAATGAAAAGAGAAATACGCGCCGGGGATTGCGAAGCTGATGGGAAGATTAACCAATCACAGTTCACATTTATAGTTGGATGGGAATGCGAAAAACCTTGTAAAGTGTTAGAGTATATATTTTTGTGCACATTATTACTAATTAAGGTCTGCTATTGACATTTCTGCTGTGTACAACCCAAAATTTTATTTTCAATCCTCGGTAATGCGTACTTTTTATTCCACCAATTGCATCTGGCAACAGCTTCATTTTCCCAGCGTTAAGCAGTCTATCCAGTTGTTTATCTAATCGATGGCTCAAACACGTCACAAATAATCCTTATTGCCCGAGTGGCAACTGCAAGTTTAAGTTATTTGGTTGCAAGTTAGGACTACATTCTAAATTATGTGTAGAAAGTATAGGAATGCTAGTAGATTATGGCATGTACTGGTCTGCCGCGGCAAAATGGCCGAAACCATTCAAAAATCGATTCAGAATGAGTTGAAATAAATACGATTGTCAAATATGTCATAATTTGCTAAATAATGAACATTCTTTTTTATTTGGTAACCCACCGTTCTTTAATTTTCAATGAGGTGGGATGGAGACGATATCTGATCACCGGCCGGAAAAATTTCATCTTTTAAAAGAGAGCCAAGCTGGTGACAAATAGTACATTTCGAAATACGTAATATTAATTTCTAACTTGACTTTTAAATGATGTAAATAGTTGGCGGCAAAAAAGCAAATCTTTTGCACCCTTCTTCATTGAAAAATAAAGAAAGACAGGTTACCAAATAAAAAAGAATACTTATTATTTGGCAAGTTATGGCTGGTTGGTTGTTTTCAGATTATCTGGCGCCGTCAGCAACACGAGGGCTATAATGCGCCGAAGCATTCGTCATTAGACAAGCCAACATACATTTACAAACACCCATGCCTAACACGGGACTTGAACCCGCAACCTCGCGGTCTAGAAGCTAGCACGATAACCACTACACTGTTTGGTCGGCGGCAAGTTATGGCATATATAGATATCGGATTTAGTTCCAATCATTCAAATTCTATTTTTGATTAGTTTCGACCACTTTTGCCCCAGCAGACCACTACATGCATATTCTACTAGCATTTATCTACATTCTATAGAGAATGATGGATGAATGATGTTCGATGAGGTACCTAAACTCTCTGTCACCTCTCGGATTATTAGGCTCTTGCCTTGGTTAAAGAGTTCTGATTAAAAAACGAGAAGCATGGGTAAAGTAGTTCACTGAGACATCATCCAAAATTATACTGGTTTTGAAATACACCAAATTACACTTAATTTAAACAAAAAATAAATTCAACAGCCATAAAATAAACAACAATCACATCAAATCGATTATCCAACAATAGTTTTATTGCAAAAGTAACACAAAATATATAGTGCCAAACGAGCATCTAAATACTTTCAGTTAAAGCAAACAAATTAAACTCAACCAAAAAGCAAACAAATTTAATGCCTGATCGGTAAATAGGGACTGAGATCTTATTTATTTAAGATACTGAAATGAGTTTTTGACGCAATCGTAACTCATCAAATTAGATATTTTAAAGGTTTGATGTTTTTTTGTCTAACAAGAATATTCACCCCTAGCCCCTCTTTAATTAGGTTCAGATTAGAACAAACAGGCATTTGTAGAAAACATTCCCAAGAGTGTGTTTTTGAAACAAATTGTTTTTCTTTGCATTCTAGCTTTAATTTAAAAACAGCGTTTATCAGGTGATTTATTTCTAAAGTTCACTGCTAAAAATTATCACTAATTTTGAATGATAATAATTTTCATTTTACTTTTAGTACCCTATTTTACAAATAGGGTAATAGAAGTGTAGCTTTCTGTCAAAAAATGAGATTTTTTAAACATTTCTATAAGTTTTGAAACTTACCGAGCTCAAAAAAGTGACCTAGAAAAAAAGGGTTCGTTTGCATGTGGTCAGCATAACATCCGAATGGATTGACGTATAATGTTCAAATTTTGCATACGGGTTTGTGGTGGCCATAAGACCTGTAATTAAGGTTTTCGACAAAATTGTGCATGTGCACAAGGTAATATGCCTTCGAAAAATTTATTCTATGTGGTTTGTTTTGAATTGAAAAGTTCTGATTTTATTTAATGCATTGCATTCTGCCAATAGGTTATTTAGAGCAGTTATTTAAACAAATCATGTTGGACTACTATACAAACAAATATTCATGGTTTTAATCGTAGTTTTTGTAGGAAAAGATTTTACGTTGCTCTGTGTGTGTGTATGCAATTAATAGAACTCGCAGAATGCTCTTATTTATGCGCACTCATCACCACTATTACGTCAGAAAACATCTTAAAAATTAGAAACAAAGTGCTAACTAGATATAAAGTATATTTATAGAGGGTTGTTGACATTCGCGTACTTTTCTATTGACTATTCTTTTCTTATTTTTTGTTCGTTTTGTGACATAGCAGTGTTGGAAAACAAATTCATTTCTTAATATAGCGATGCTGTTATTCTATTAAAAAAAAAAAAAAAAAAAAAAAAAAAAAATATGTCTTTAATTTTCAAAGCTATAGATTGGTAAATGTTTTAATTATTACCAAAATATATCACTGATTTGGCGATATTTTAACTTTTTATCGCCGTAATTACCACCAAACTCTTTAAGTTGGCGATAATTATGGCTCGTTTGTCTCGTTACATATGTATTTTTGCATAGTGTAATTTAAAGTTGTTCGATGTTCGGACATGTAATGAACACAAATTACCATCGTAAACTTCCACATGTATCCTTTTTGTGTTTCGGAAAAAGTTAAATCAGTAATCCGATTCTCGCTAAGTGTTTGCTGACCAGCAACATTTGTGAAGGCTAGGAGACCAAAAGTGTTAGTAGCGAGAACAAGAATATCTACTTGATCTATGCTTCAAAAAGGATTACGAAGATGTTTACTAAAGAAATTAGTGTTCTTAAAATTATTAATTAGTACCACTTCGATTAATTAAAAAAAGCAAAGTATTTGTTAATCAGTATAATAGTTCTTGCTTAATATTTTTTTTTTATCCAGGTAAGACTTTTTCACTTATCCTGTAGATTGAACAGATGAGAGGAAAGAAGCTAGAAAAATAACAATAACTTGGATATTAGGGTGGAACGAAAAAATCAACTTTTGATTTTTAATTTGTAATAGTGCGGAAAAGTTGCTTTTTGATGTAGATAAGATAAATTAAAAATATGAAAAATATTGGAGTACGTCTTGAGGTGCCGCAAAGCCGTTAAAGTTTCGAAAAATTGAAATTTTTGCTATATTTGAAATTTTTTTTGACGATATAATCAACTTTTGATTTCAATTTGCAATAGCACGGAAAAGTTGCCTTATGGGGTAGATAAGATAAATTAAAAATATGAAAAATATTAGAATACGTCTTGAGGTGCCGCAAGTACGTTAAAGTTTCATAAAAACACACTTTTTTGAACTTTTTCAAAGATTTTTGCGTGTCTCGATTATGAAATAAAAAGCTTCATTTATGCGTTATAAAATAAATAGAAAGATAAAAGCAGTTTTAGTATTACATTGGCATCCAGGAGCCTGAGTCATCGCCGGAGCGGATGTTGTGTGGGGGGGGGGGGGGCAAAGATTTGTCTGCATGCGGGGACAAGCTCAGATCAGGTGTCAGGTCAGTAACTGTGCCGAGTTCAGTTAAGTTGGCGCCTCCGCTACGTCTAATGTGTTACAGATTAACATAATATTTTGTTAGTATGTGTTCTACTCTATTGCTGTGAGTAAAAATGACTCAGTCTAAATTAGTGAAGACAAGACAAATGTCGGAATGTCCTATTTTTGGGAAATGTAGTGATTTGCTTGATGTTGAACTGCCTACTTACGAACCTGTTATGAAGTGCTACTGTTATATCAGACAAAACCTCAAAAATGCTTCAGAGAAGGATCCTACTGTACGTGAAATATGTGACACTTTAGTTCCCAAAATAGAGCAAATATGGTCAAGAGCTTCTATTTCCGTTGTTTCTAGCCAAAAAAATTTAATAATGAAAAAAGCAGAAAAGGGTCAGAAAAGTTTGACTGCAACCTCTCGAAATGTAGAGGCGAGGTCGAAAGTTTATTTCATATTGCTGCATGTAAGTGTGTAACCTTTAATACTTGTACTTGTATAAAGGAAGAAAAGTACCAGTTATGGAACACAAGTTTCTAAGCGATCAACGTTCTGACAGGAAAATGGTGATAGGTAATGTTGATATAGCTACCACAAGCGCTTTGAGGAAGAAAGAAACAAGAAAAATTAAAGAACTACAGAGAATAGTCAAGTTTAATAAAGAACGGACAAAAAATACTAGTGTATCAGAAACGGTTACTGGCGACAATGACAGCGCTGAAGAACAGCAGTGTTCGATACCAGAAGATGCAAACCAACCAGGTCCTTCAAATATACAAGAAGAGATGCATCTACCAGACCCTTCAAAACGGAAAGAAGAGAAAATCACTCAAATGTGCATTAAATTGCCATCTGCAGCTTCTATTGCTGACCGTATCGGAATATCAGATAGAAATGCTGCAGCTATAGCTAGTGCTGCTTTACAGGATTTTGGTGTAATAACAGAAGAAGACTAAACCAACGTTATAGACAGGAGGAAAATTAGACGAGCAAGATCAACCAATCGAAGAGATCTCATTAATGACACTCGTTATAACCATATAACTGAAAATAGAGGATTGTTTTTTGATGGAAGAAAAGACAAAACAATTGTTCAAGAAAAGAAAGGAAGTAAGTTATACAAAAAAGTTATTTCAGAAGAGCACGTTTCACTAATAGAGGAACCAAGCTCAAAGTTTTTAGGCCACGTAACACCTAAATCTGGCACTGGAAAAGACATAGCAGACAGTATACAGGAGTTTCTTGAAGATAGAGAACACAACAAACAACTTTTAAACTTTACTTCTATTGGGTGTGATGGAACCGTTGTAAACACTGGACATAATAATGGTGTGATTTCTTTGATGGAAAGGGAAATAGGAAGACCGTTACAATGGTTAATTTGTTTGTTCCATGGTAATGGAGCTACCATTGTGACATCTTTTTTGTCATTTAGATGGTAAAACAAATTGACCCAATTAGTTTAAAGGTGAAATAGTTCATCAGCTAGAAAACTGTACTAATCTTCCTGTGGTTACTTTCTTGTCAATTGAAAATAACCATCCTCTTTTGGAGGACAAAAATGATTTAAGTACAGATCAGAAATATTTATTGGATATGTGTATTGCTGTATCAAGTGGAAATTGCTCCCTAGATTTATCTTTACGAAACCCTGGAAAGTTTGCTCACTCTAGGTGGTTGACACTAGCCAACCGCTTGCTTAGATAGTATGTGGCAACTGAAAATCCAACTCAAAATCTTAAGACTCTGGCTAAGTACATTGTGAAAGTGTATGTGCCTGTGTGGTTTAATATTAAGTTAAAACCTTCATGTACTTATGGTTCCAAACATCTGTTTAACCTTATCTCATATTCACGCTATCTCTCTGACGATCTCAAGAACGTTATAGATCCGGTTATTCAAAGAAATGGGTATTTTGCGGCTCCAGAAAATCTCCTTTTGTCCATGCTATGTGATGAACGCAAAATTCAAAGAGAACTTGGTTTACGACCTGTTTTAAAAGCAAGAACAGAAAGTAGAGGCGGAGTCAGGAAGTTTAAAGTTCCAAAGATAAACTTCGATGCAAAGGATTACATTGATATGATTTCATGGCCTGAAAATGACGTAACTGAACCTCCCTTGTTAAAACATGTTTCCAGTTACTCTCTCAAAGACGACTTTATACGGAAGGCATCTGAAGATGAACCAAATAGTAAAGTAGACCCGGTTATCGACTTTCCCCGGCTTCCTTGTCACACGCAAGCAATGGAAAGAACTGTGAAACTGGTGACCGAATCGGCTCAAAATGTCTGTGATTCAACCGCAAGAGAAGGATATATAAGAGCAAAAATTGACTCACGGTAGGAATATACCAAAATTTAATAGAAAAAAACAGTTTAATGTAGCAATGAAGTAGAAACAAACATTTTGCAAATGTAACATTTGTAATCATTAAGGATACAGAAGTAAGAAATACAAAATTTTACATAACAATATATTTTTTTATTATTATTATATTTTGTAATTAATTATTTTTTCCAACTCTAATGCTTATATATGTATTTAAAACCGTCTTTTGTAACATTATATATACGAGAAATTCATAAAAAATAATTTAACAAAGTTGATAATTTTTCATTTTTTTATAAACTTTAAGCTCTTTGCGGCACCTCAAGATGTTGTAGTATTGCAACCAAATTGTTTTCCCTTCTTTTTGAAATTAAAAGGCAACTTTTCCCCACTATTACTAGACTAAAATTAAAAAAAAAAATTTAAAGGCCATTTTCGTTCCACCCTATTGGATATACAGATAAATTTGTTTCTGTAGTGGGGATGTGGCTAATTAGATTGTCTTCCGTCGGAGATTGGCAAGAACTGCATTTCTGTTTCATTCTATCATCTCGAAGTAATAAGTTCCGATTCGAGTTTCTGCTTTAAGGGAATCCTTTAAGAGATAGAAAACTTTTCCTTTCTTATTTATAGATCGTAAAGCTATAAAACATTCTTAGTAATAAAAGTAATCGTTATGACTTACGAGAGAAATATTAGGCTTGATGATAAAATTAACCTTCTGTAAAAACAAAATTAATTTATGGCGGAAGTTATAAAAGTTTGATTGACGATGATTTACTCTGTGAAAAATTACTTTTTATTTCATTGATTTTTACTTTAAATTTTCCGTGTGTTAACATATGGTCAGTATATCTCCCGAATGAATTGACCTATGATGTTCAACTTTGGTATATTGGTTTGGGGGGGGGGGGGGATCTGTCAGTAAGGGTTTAGTCAAAATTGCGCAATAGCATAAGGTAGATGCTATTGAAAAATTTGTTTTTCCAGCAATTGTTTAAAAGCGGCTCTAGCGATTTTGATCAATGTCCCTGTAGTAATGCCTTTTAAGGTGTTTAAACATCATCACATCCTAAATTTCCGTAGAAATGCAATTAAGTCATAAACTAGGGGTGTGTATCATCGCGCAACTTTTAATTTCCCAATAATATTGGTCATGGCATTAAAATTTATGATGTTATTTATGATTTTCGTATTTTTGCTAATTTAAATACAAATGGCCAGTCTGGCCTTATTTTTGGCAATAATTTTTTACACGGAAAAAAAAAAAAAAAAACACACGCCAAGATGGTGAAATTGGGGATGTTATACGATAGACATTACACTGGCCTTTCTTGTGCGTGAAACATAAAAAATTCAATCGTTGATGGGTGATGTTCAAGGGCAGAGAGCTCTGTGTTAAAGATACTCGTTTTCAACTTTTTAGACCTTTATAGCATTCTTACGGGAATTTAATAGGTGGGGACGATTACAAAACCTTAAGAGGCACTATCACAGAAATTTTAAGCAAAATCGTTAGAGCCGTTTTTTAGCTGAAAACACAATTTTTTCATGATTTCAACCGTACGCATATGCGCGATTTTGACGGAAACGTTAATAGTATGTTCCAAGGCCACCACCAACACGGATACAAAATTTGAACATCGTAAGTCAATTTGTTCGGGAGTTATGTTTTTTTCGTTCAAACGTTTTTTCTAAACAATTTTTTTGAAATCAGGGTGTTCCAGAAACGTGGAGAATTGCAAATTTTTATTTGATTGAATGCTATACTTTCAATACCTTAGTTAAACATATGTGTAATTGAAGTAAAAAGTTGAGAAACGAATGTCTCTACCACGGATATCTCAACGATCCTCTGCTCCACTTACAAGAAAGAATAATGCAATATTTATTGAAAAACATAATGCAATATTTATTGAAAAACATATTGCCAATTACGTCATTTGGGGGCTTTTCTTACCAATATAATATATACTACCCAAAATGTCGCAAATTAACCAATTAAAAAAAATTAACAAAAATATGAAAATGAAAACGGTGCATTACACAAATCCCTGACAAAGTTAAATTCTGCGAACAAGTGTAATAGAAGGTTGTGCAAAATTCAACATCCCTAATTTTGAGAAATTTTTTCGATTTGGCTATTTTCAATTTGTTCAAAAAAATTGAACTATGTAATAGAATATAGAGCCACAAAAGTTATAAGAATCATTAAGCTCTGCGGTTTTGCTATACCAAGTTTATATATTCAATGAAGTTTTTAATATTTTAATAAAATCCCCTATCCTTTACCTGAGGACTTTCAGAATTAAATGATTCACTGATCTGCACCTTAGTTCCACTTATTTCAAAAACTTATTATCATTTTGAAATTATTGAATCTAGTATAATCGTGCAAATTGCAACTAAGGGCTATAGAAACTTATAAAAGGTTAGTGCTAACACTGTAAAATTGTTTTTTCAGCTCTTTTTTTGTTTTATCAGGATTTTAAGCAAGAAATTGTTGAATTTGAATTGGACCAAGAAGATAGTGGTGAATGAGGTGTTTCAGGGAAATACTTATTCAACAGCATTCTGCGAAGCATTGCAATGAATTTTTATTTCAATTACCCGTTTGTATTATACATAGGGTAATGTAAGTATAGCATTCGGTTAAAAAAAAAAAATTTCGATTTTTTTTGTGTTTCTCTACGTTTTGGAACACCCTGATTTCAAAAAAGTGATCTAGAAAAAATGTCTGTGTGTCAGTGGTGTATGTGATCAGCATAACTCTCGAACAAATTGACCTACGATACTCAAATTTGGTATGCGGTTTGCCGATGGCCATGGGACCTAACTATTAGGGTCTTTGTCAAAATCGTGTATGATCATAAAATAGCTGCCATTGAAAAAATCATGCTTTTCAATAATTGCTAAAAAACGCTCCGACGATTTTAATAAAATTCGCTGTGCTAATGCCTCTTAAGGTATTCTAAAACCAGTGTTCACCTCCGAAATTCCTGTAAAAGTGCTTTAATGGCGTAAAAAGTTGAAAAACGAATGCCTTCAATACAGAGTTAACTCTCCTTGAGCATACCTCATCAACGATCTTTTTTTCTTCTCTTCTCAGTTTCACTTATAATAAAGGATCATGAAAAGTGCATCGCCAAAATCACAATTTTAGAGCGGTTTTTTTTTTTTTTTTTTTTTTTTTTTTTTTTTTTTTTTTGAGAGTCATACAAGAACTATCACAAAAAATATCGTCATACTGGCAATTTTTTCTAAATAAATGAGGAAAATGTAATAATGGTAAACGATTCAAATCCATTTCAGTATTATATTGTAATTGAAAGTTGTGCGATATTCCCCAACTCTAGTTGTTCTGATAAAGCATGTTCATTGCTCAAAATAATACAATTTGCTATGTGGCCATCAATAATTTCGCACCAATAATTTTTTTGTTATCAAAATTCAATACAGGTCGTTTTTGTTGCTAAATATATATGACCCTTACATGTTAACATCTGAGTTAGTAATTATAGCAACTGTATTTCTAGCAAAGTATTCATGTATCAAACACTTAAGGTCATTAATAAATTATAATTGTATTTCTTATTAGACTTATCGTAAGTGAAGTATGTCTAGAAGTTTAATTTCAGTTACCAAAGACCATTACAATAAAACTTTTTTCTTGATTTCCAACCAAAGAAAATACATAAAATTTCAAAAATAATTTTTTATAAACAAATAATTTTGCGTTAAATTGTTGCATACTTTTTTAGGGCTAAGTTTATGAATGGAACATTCCTCTTATTGCAACCAATAGAATTTGACGTTAGTTTACAAAAAATATACTTTTGCTATTTAAGCATTAAATTTTTAAAAAAATTCCTGGAGTACCTGGTTCCGTGATCATGAGCCAGGCCATGATTGCAGTGTAGAGTCCACCTACACCCCAGAAAGTAAGCAACCAACTGAGGTGCCTTCCGCGGTTTCGCTTCACCAAGAATTCACCATAGTACGTGAACACAATGGGCAAAGACCCACCCACGCTGAAAATAGAAAGAATTGCGATGCATTACTAATCGTATATACTAGTCCGAGAGGCGACTGCAAGTTTTGGACCCCATCGAACATCATTCTGAATTTTTTATAGAAATTGGAGAAAAGTGAGTAGATTGCGAATCCACTGGTCTGTTGTGGCAAAAATGGTCGAAACTGATCAAAATTCGACTTGGAATGAGTTGAACTAAAATCCGATTGCTAAATATGTCATAACTTGCCAAAAAGAAAACAAACTTTTTCGTCTGGCAACCTACTGCATTTTGATTATCAATGAGAAAAAGCGCAAGCGATTTCTGATCTATGGCTCGTAAAACTTGTATCTTTTAAAAGTATGCCAAATTGGCGACATCAGTTATGTCATCAGTGACGTAATGTTTATTGCTAATTTGGCTCATTTGTGAACGATGCAAGTAAGCCATAGCCACACATCCAAATCATCTGCATCCTTCTTAATTGAAAATTAAAGAGTGAAGGGTTACCAAAAAAAAAAAAAAAAAAAAAAAAAAAAAAAAACGCTCATTATTTGGCAAGTTATGGCGCATTTGAGAATTGGATTTAGTTCAACTTATTAAAAGTCGATTTTTGACCAGTTTCAGCCATTTTTGCCACGGCAGACCAGTGGATTCGTAATCTACTCACTTTTCTCCAATTTCTATAAAAAATTCAGAATGATGTTCGATGGAGTCCAAAATTTGCAGTCGCATCTCAGTCTATACCGTATGCTTAAATATTACCAAAATAATCCCCAGCAAACACAGTGACCAAATGCAGCAATTCAGTCAATGACCTCACTAGTTTTGATACATTAGTAGGATATTAGCTTTTGATGACGCAATTGCATAAAAAAAAAAGTACAAGTCTCGAGGTATCCAACCTATGACAGCAGAATCTCTTTGGAATTAAAGTGATTGATCGTATTATCGTACTTTCCTGTTCCAATAGACATCTAAGTTCAATCCCTTGTGACATCGACTACTTAGGTAATCAGTGAAGCCACAGTAGATGGGTAAAAAAAATAAATGGTTCTTTTTGTTGGCTCTCTTACCGACCGACGGATCGATGAATAAGATTGAAACTCATTCGTTTGATTTAAGCCAAAGGTGGTAGGTGTGAACAGAGTTTTTTTTTTTTTTTTTTTAAAACTTAAGATTAGGAAATGATTTTACGCAAGAATTGTTATTTAATCAATGAATTTATATACATCAAATTTGAAAATGAATGTAATAATAGAGATTTTTATCAGTAGCCCAAGGTATTGTATACAATGGGTTTATCTTTGTTTAAAGATACCAGTATTTACTTATATCAAATTCTTATTTCAGTTACGCATGAATTTGTGAAAGGTTTACAATACATGAATATTTTTTGTAAGTTAAATTTTCTTTAAGAGCATATTCAATTTAACCCTTTCACGCTCAAGGGAAATATTTTCCCCTTCTACAAATTTCGTTATCGATTGTTCAATTATTATTGAATCGATATTTTTTTTACTGAATGTCAAAATAAAACGTATGTCCAAGGCGGAAAATGTGTTTTTGAACGAATAAAAAAAAAAAAACGTATAGAAAATAGGACACATAATAAATGTGTTATGTGCAATGTCCACTTGTGCTTCACAAGTAAACGAAATTGTTTCGTAGAATATCATAACTAACTATTTATTTTACTTTTCTGATAATTTTTATTATGTTTTTTGTATTACAAAGCAATAAATAAAATACCGATATAATAAACCTAACTCTTCGTTTATTTACTTTTATGGTACATAGGGAAAAATATTTCCCATGAAATTATAGGCTATGTTTTTCTGGTGATATTCTCTTACTTTACACCCACAATAGCTAAAATATTGTGTTGTATTGGCATATTTAGTCTTGGACATCTTATGGTCCTGTAAGGGTTAATAATCTCATATGAATTTAAAATGTTGTGATAATAATGCTTTTCAAGACTAAGTAAAAGTTACGATATAAAATTAATCTTAAGGTAAGGATTCAATGTAGCCGAAATAATAAAGTTATCTTAACGCTAAGTCTTGGAAGAAGATGAAGTTGTTCAGATTCTTAATTTGTCTTGTGAAGAGAAGAACAAACAATAGCTAGTGGGTGGTCATGTTAATAAAGTGGGTGAATAAGGAGCGTCTTCTTTCTGATACAATACTTATAATAAGAGACGCTTTGAGCTAAAGTGGGTCTTGTCTAATTTTTGTAAAATGAATAGAGATAACGATTTTTTTAATAGAAATTAAATATATGATCTCTAGTTTAATTTATTTATAGAGAAAATTTATTTTAGAGATTATTTATTTAATTTCTGTAAAGGGGATTCAGTACCCTAAAAATAGTAATAAATTGGTTTTGGTTTTTTTTATTTCATGTTTTTCTATGTTTCTTTGCCTTGCCCATTGATGTAATACTTTTGTTTCTACTCAAATTAGAAGTATGTTATATTTTGTTTTAAACATGACAACTTTCAATGTTAACTATATAAGACTTTTACCTTTAACTTTGATTTTCTCTAAACATGATATTTTGAACTTCAATGTACCTTTTCTAACTAACTAGTAGAGATATACCAGTAATTTTTTTTATTAAATTGTAGTACATAACTTACAGATTAAACGGAGGTTAAATTTTTTTTTTGTTATTTTCTTAATTATTTTTTAAGTACCAAATTTTTGTAAAGAAAAAGAAAAGGTTTTTGTCAAAAAAACTGGAAAATTGATTAAAATTCAACAAGAAAAATTCCGATGGTATTTCTTACAAAAGTTTTAACCTCAGTTTAATCTGGAGATTATGTAGTAAAATTTCATAAAAAAAAGAATGCCATATCTTTACTAGTTAGTTAGAAAAGGTACATTGAAGTTTAAAATCTCACGTTTAGAGAAAATCAAAGTTCAAGGTAAAAGGCTTATATAGTTAACATTGATAATTTTCTTTTTTAAAACAAAATATAACATACATCTAATTTGAGTAGAAACAAAGAGTACACATTAATGGAAAGGTAAAATTTCATAGAATAACATGAAATAAAAATCTCAAAATCGATATATTTTTTATTTTTAGGGTACTGATAGAAAAACTGTTTATGTACATTTTTTCAATTTTCAAGTTATGACTGTGATATGTATTATATGCGTTTCATATTCTCTGAAGGAGTATACATCAGTATCTCATACAAGACCTTATAATGAAAATAGTTATTTTGTAGCTAGCAGTATTATCAAAAGAACCGATCTTAATAAAATTCACTAATCCTTAAGTTTAATAAGACAAAAGTGATACAGAACCAATTACTTTTGGACAGCAAAGTTTTGATATAACGAAGGAATTACTTTACTTTATTTAATACTTACCCTATGCCTGAACAGAGCCTGGTGATGAGAAAGAGTCCATAGGTGGGCATGAATGCTGTCGCGACTGCGAATATTGCATTGGTGGCCAGAGCAGAGACCAGGGTTCTTCGCCGTCCGACTCTGTCTCCTAGAGTACCCCACACTAGGCCACCAATCATCATGCCCAAGAAGGAGACGGCAGCTGGAAAATAAATAGAAATTTAAGAAAGAAATTACAAAATTATCACTTATATGCATATAGTTTTCTAAAATTCCTCTACGGTGTTGAAAACGATACGAAAATCAAGTGCTCAGAATTGCAACAGAAAAAGTGGAGGTTCGAGATTTTATGCAGAATATGTGTTTATAATAGAGATTTTATGATAAGCTTTCAGGAAAAATACGACGTTTTTGAGTAGAAAATTAAAAGTCACTCACCCAGCCATCCTTTCCTGTAGCTGTCCATACAAAGTTCCCTTTCAGCCGATGGCAACACGTAAGCGATAACGAATACTTCAATAGAATCTGCGGCTAGGCCCAGACCCAACACTATGAATAGGAAGTACTGGAAGAGCCCGAATCCAGCCTGAAATGAAGAATATTTTCAGTATGCAATGTAATAAATCCGACTAGTCGTTGGTTAGTTGGTTTCTGCGCTCCAAGACCTATACTTGTGCACAATAACGGCTAACCAGGCCGGGACAGATTAACGTGGATTTCGAACCACAACTAGCATCCATGCCTAACCCGGGATTCAAACCCTCCACCTTAGGCATGAGAGGCCAGAGCCATAACAACACAGCCATCCATGTGGGTAGTACTCCGGCTATTAATTTCACTAAAATACTCTAAGTGGCCAATTTATTAATCCCTTCCTCTGTACTTCGTTGGGTCATCGTTTACTTTGTGACTTTTCTGCCTGTACTAGCCCTCTATAGAAGATAAGATCGAGAAGAACTTGAGTGGAAAGATGATTTGTATACTGTACTGGAGAGTGGGTGTATGCATATATTGTAACGTTTTCAGAGTTGTAATTGATATATCCATGGTATAAACTTTCATTAAGAGAAAAGGTTAGTAAGGATCATTTACTACACTTACTATTTTACAATATTCTAGCAAAGTTCATTTAAAAACTACTTTGTATACAACCCAGAAATTTGGTGAGTAGGTACGAAAAAGATTATTTAATGAAATGACATAAATTGTTTTAATTGAATGTCTATTTACTAAAAATGAAAATTAGAATAGCAATGGACAAAACCAAGTGAAGCCACTGCATATGTATCGACGTATTGATTTCAAACATAAAATAAAATATATTAGACGCTATCTTCGAGTTTTTAATTTATGTCATTTCATTAAGTGATTATTTTCGTACCTACTCACCAAATTTCTAGGTTTTTTACAAAGTAGTTTCTAAATGCACTGACCTAGAAGGTGGTAAAATAGCTAGTATAGGGAATGATCCTTACTAGGACTTCCTCTTAAAAATGAATTAAAGTACGCAATCTTTCAAATGTCCTACGTACACATAACCGAGACACGAAAAGTTAGATTAGCACGGCTGTCCTAAGTCAACGACTCCAGGGAATGGACAAAGTGAGAATAATAATTTATTAATAAGTGTTGTATAGTTTACTGAATTGTTGCTTTTTGGAATTCCAGGTACCACTACTACATGGTCCCTTTTCCTCTACCGAAAATTTCGAAATTTCGGCAACTACTAATTGTAAGTTCATCCTCCCAACTCAGGTTTTTGGGTGACTTGTGTTAGAAAATTCTAACAGCAGCTCTTGAACATTCCACGAATCCGGATGTTGTATTTGTACTCGCTTCATGCAGGTCAGTGTTTTTAAAATAATCTCTTGTTTCAATTCTTTTAAATTGCTTAGTTTACGCATATCTTCATAAAAAATAATAACTTCTATTACTATACTTTTTTTCTTCTTTTACTAGTATCAGTTTCTAGACACCGTAGCGTGACTCTAAACATAATTTGCTTGCATTTGTTAAGAGATTATAATAAATTATTCATCCAGTGTATAAAGAAGCTTTGGTCTGTATGAATAAAACAGAAAATCCTTTAATCCACGGTAATTTAAGAACAATCATCGTGCTAGCTGCATTTGGGTATTGCTTAATGAATATCACTGAAGTTAATTTGTTAGATATTATATTCTGGATTTTAATTACGAAACTGTAATCACATAAAATTGTTCGTACCCTATTTATACAGATTTAATGTTATTTCATGAATTGAATACTTTAATACACTTTCATTAACTTCTTTTGAAGGCACTTAAAGGACTAAATAATAGTTATTTTTACAACAATTAATTTCGAATGTAATACTTAGTCACCTGACGTAAATTGCTTTTTTGACGAGAGTGCATATATATATATATATATATATATATATATATATATATATATATATATATATATATATATATATATACATACAGAGAGAGAGATGTAAAGTATGCCTTTTCTATACCAAGACATATAAAATTTGAGCACATGGCATGCGGTAAAATACTTAGTCACACTGGTTGAATCAATTTACTTATTTACTTTATCATACTCCTCGCGGTGGAGCGTTCCTTTTGTCACGATTTCTGATTAATAAAAGTAATTTTTTTTTTGTACGCTGTTATGAAAAGTTATTTTTTAGAAAAGTAGATGTCGTTTTCATATAGACTGAGAGGCGACTGCAATTTTTGGACCCCATCGAACATCATTCTGCATTTTTTATAGAAATTTGAGAAAAGTGAGTAGATTACGAATCCACTGGTCTACCGTGGCAAAAATGGCCGAATATGCTCAAAAATCATCTTTTAATAAGTTGAACTAAATCCAAATGCCAAATGCGCCATAACTTGACAAATAAATGAGCATTTTTTTTATTTGGTAACCCTCACTCTTTAATTTTCAATTAAGAAAGGTGCAGACGATTCAGATATCTGGCGACGGTTTACTTGCATCTATTAAAAGGGAGGCAAGTTGGCAAAAAATATTACGTCACTTATGACGTAACTGATGTTGCTAATTTGGCTTACTTTTAAAAGATATCTGTTTTCCGAGCCAAAGATCAGAAATCGTTTGCGCTTTTTCTCATTGAAAATCAAAATGAAGGGGGGTGCCAGACAAATAAGTTTGTTCTATTTTTGCCAAGTTAGGACATATTTGGCAATCGGATTTTAGTTCAACTCATTCTTAGTCGATTATTGATCAGTTTCGGCCATTTTTGCCACGGCAGACCAGTGGATTCCTAATCTACCCACTTTTCTCTAATTTCTATAAAAAATTCAGAATGATGTTCGATGAGGTCCAAAAATTACAGTCGCCTCTCGGACTAATATTTGTAAAGCTTTAATGTTTTAATCGGGCAGAAACAAGAGATACTAATTAATTTTTATTTTGATAATGAAATCAAAAAAGTAACCTCAAAATGTCAATGTCACTTAGGTACCTACGCAATACTTGTACTCAAAATTATCTTTATTTTATGGCGACGACAAAACTAAATATGGAAGACAATATTTAAATGGATAACTTTTTTTTGTATTAATGTTCCCTTTCCATTGATTCAATTTCATTTAAATCATTTATTTTCAACGATATTCAACATTTTCTAACGGAAACCGACATTAGTATCGATTGAGTTTCGACTGAACTTGGATATTTCAAATCCTTGAGGTTCGATTTTTTGAATTACTGAAAGCTGATATTAATCGAATTTAGAAAGAGAGTTTTCCGAAAAGGAAGTACACAGGAGGCCATATATAGAAGATTTAGTGAAATATCGTTTTCTGAAAAACTTATTACTTGCAATTACCCTATATATAATACAGAGTAATAAAAGTACAGCATTCTGTTACAATAAAATTCGATTTCTCTTGCATTTCTAGACGTTTTGAAACGTATTGAGTTAAAAAAGAAAAAGGTTGAGAAAGAATGTCGTGTTCATGTGTCTTTGGTCAGCATAAAGAATTGATCTACGATATTCAACTCTTGCGTACGGGTTAGGCGTGAACTGTCATTAGTTTTTTTTGTTGTCAAACCTGGATGCGTAAGAGGTAACTGCCATTTTAATTCAGCAATTGCCAAAATCGGCTCTAGCAATATTGATCAAAATTGCTGAGGAGTTTTCTCTTAAGGTTTTTTAAACATCCCAACCGAATTTTCCATAGAAATTCTATAAAGGGGTAAAATGTTGAAAAATAAGCGTCTCTTTCCTTCTCTTGAGCAACGATTGTTTCTCGACTGTTTCACATACCATAAAGGATAATGTAATAATTATCGAAAAACATCTATCCAATTTTTCCATTTTGGTATCCTTAGTGAATATAATAACGTTTGCTAAAAATATCACCAACTGGCCATTTTTAAAAAAATTCATTGAATTACGAAAACGAAAATTGTAAATTATACCAATCCATGTTAAACTTAAATGCAATGACCAGTATTAAGTGTAGTTGAAAGTTGTGAGATGTCCCCTACTTTTGAAAAGGAAAAATATTCAGAATATAAATGAAATTCTTCAGCTAACTAACTATTGGTTATTTTGCATTTATCGTGTATTTACTTACTAACTAAAACACAAGTTTTAGGAGTGAGAAACTATTTAAGTAGTGATGAATCTAAGGTTAATTAAACACTAAGTATATATTTCGTACTTAAATGTTGTGAAGTAAACGTTATTTATTTTATATCGTACTGTACATTCATTTTTTTTAATGTGCCCTGAATACTTGCAGCAGAAAATGTGTAGAATACAAAATGAGACACATCTCAAGATACAAGAAAAATCATTTATTGTATGCGAAAGAGATGTAATTATCCTAGTTATGGGGGTGATATATGAAGAACTTGTCACAGTATGACACTTAAATTGAACAATGTATTTTAGAACCTTTCTAATCATTCTGAAGTAATTGCAAACCATTACTTTTAGTATTATGCGTTATTTAATTAAAAAATTGAAATTGCATGCATAGTGAATGTCTTCTTATGAGTGATCATCGTTTATTTTTGCACTTGCAACTTTATGATTTTACTTAGAATTAATATTTGAATTTTTTTTGTCCTAGTTATTCGCTGCAAAATATGATATTACAGATTTTAAAACAATCTAGGGGTGTGGAACATCGCACACCTTTTAACTACACTATAAAACTGGCGTGGATTGGCGTCGTTTACCGTTTTTATATTTTCAACATTCATTTAGAAAAAGTAGCCAGTTTGGCGATATTTTTTGCGATACTTCTTGAGTGAGACTTTAAAAAAAAAAAAAAAAAAAAAAAAAAAACACTCTCTGCCAAAATGATGATTTTGGCTGTATACTTTTCGATAATAGTACGAGCTTCTAGTCCGCGAGGTTGTGGGTTCGAGTCCCGTGTAAGGCATGGGTGTTTGTAAATGTATGTTGGCTTGTCAAATGACGAATGTTTCGGCGCATTATAACCCTCGTGTTGCTGACGAAGCCAGACATTCTGAAAACAACCAACTTATATTATCCTTACTTATGAGTGCACTGGGGAGAAAGGAAAAAAAAACGATCGTTGATGAGGTATGCTCAAAGAAAGAGAATTCTACGTTAAAGGCATTCGTTTTTCAACTTTTTACGCCAACAAAGCATCTTTACGGAAATTTCGGAGGTGGGAATGTTTAAAATACCTTAAGAGGCATTACGACAGCGTTTTTTTGTGAAAATCGTTAGAGCCGTTTTTTTGGTAATCATTGAAAATCATGATTTTTTTCAATGGTAGCTAACTTATGCGCAGGAGCGATTTTGACGAAAACCTTAAAGGTAGGTAGGTCCTTGTGCCATCACCAACCCGCATACCGTATTTGAACATCGTAGGTCAATTTTCTCGGGAGGTATGCTGACAAAAGACACACTATTTTCTAGATCACTTTTTTGAAATGAGGATGTTCCAAAACTATGGGAAATGCAAAAAAAAAAAAAAAAAAAAACGATTTTTTTTACCGAATCCTATATTTTCATTAACCTATGTATACATATGGGTATCTGAAAGATAAAGGAAGCTTTCATAAATCCTGAAATGAGACTAGTTGTATGTCATTTGTAGTTTCATTTCAATTAAGTTTGTACAGTACTTTGAAAATTCTACAGTGCAAAATGTTGATGATTTGACATAATGACGTCTATAAGCACTTATAAATTCTGTATTCTTGTTCATCATTCATTCGTCATAGACATATGTCATATTTCTCAATCTTTTTTAAAAATTAAAATTTTGCTTTAATACCTTGTAAACGTAAAGAGCTTCTCGTGTACTTGACAAGTGCCAAATTTCAAAACACAGTCGTCAAACAATTAAACGGTTTTTCTTTGCAGTTTTTCAATTCAAAATTATGTAAATGATCATAATAACTAGGGGTGTAGAATATCGCACTGCATTTAAATGTGCCATGGATTTGTGTAATTTATCGTCTTTGTTTTCATGTTTTCATTTATTTAAGAAAAAAAAAAATTAAAAAAAATAGCTAGTTGGCGAAATTTTTGGCTGTAAGCATCATATTGGTAAAAAAATATTACCAAAATGGCAAAATTGGGGATTTGATTTCGATAAATATTACGTAATGCTTTCTTGTAAGTGAAACAAAGAAGAAACAGGCGTTGATGGGCGATGCTCAAGGGAAGAGAACTTTGTGTTGAAGGCATTCGTTTTTCAACTTTTTAAAGCTTTATCGAATTTTTAAGGGAATTTCGTACTGGATAATTAGAGCACCTTAAAAGGCGATTGTGATCAAAACTGTTATAGCATTTTTTTTTGGTAATCGCTGAAAAACATTCATTTTTCAATGGCAGCTACCTTATGCGCATGCGTAATTTTGACGAAAACCATAATGACAGTTTCTAAGTCCCTCAGTAACCCGTGTATCAAAGTTGAACATCCTAGGTCAATTCCTACGGGAGTTATGCTGACCCCGAACAGACACATAGAAGTTTTTTCTAAACCACGCTTTGGAACTCAGATCGTTTTAAAACATGTAGAAAAAGCACGTTCTAAAGTATCCATTTATATATATATGTTAAAAAATCTATATTTTTTTGACCGAATGTAAGTGAAGTCCTCTTAACGGCCAATTTTTTACGGCATGGATTTTTCGGCCCGTTAGTTTAAGCGTGACGCAGCTGGCAAAAAAGAGAAATCAATGACATTTGGAGATCTCGAAGACCCAGGTGCGTTAATGGGAAAGATATGAACCGATTTAAGATCATTGGGCCTATTTCTTCAATAAGAAAATGGTTATTACTCAATTAGAAAATGGTTATTACCTACTCATTAAAAAATGAAATAAAAAAATAATATTAACCAGTTTCAGTTTCTAAATTTTTAATTAAGTTACTCTTATTGCCATATGGTATCAATATTCCAAGTAGAATGAAATGGATTTGTTTAGCAGTTATACTTGTATAATTTTGTAAAGACCATTCTAGTTTCTTTCTTCATTTTTTTTATTTATGTGGGAAGGAAATTTGTTGACTGTATTGTTATTGTTGAACTATTCAATAATTTCAAAGATTAGTAACTTATACATATTTAGTGTTTATTAAAAAGTTATCAATATTTTAACAAAACACTAAGGAAAAAAAAAAAAAAAAAAAAAAAAGATTAAGGGAATTTAGCAAGTGTAAATTTGGACATTTAACTTAAGAATCAAACCCTACTATAAAAATTACATTGATTATTAAAAACTATTTAAAAAGATTAACTTAAAATTTTAAAGATAAAAGGAATGTGTTCTGGGTTAAAGCATAGTCGGGAGAGAAGTGTCCTTTTCCTCCAAAGTTCGTTTTTGTCTTTTTGCTAACTTCGCCCCTCAATCGTCTGTGTCTTCCAGTTCAGGGATTCTATTGGTGCGGGGACATTTCACGAACTAACACTTTTGGAATCCATGAACCAAAACTTTTTAGCTTGGTTCTTGTAGCAAGTTCGATGAACTGATGAAATGCATGTCACCACAGGAATATGACTGTCACACATTTTTTTAATTGATTAAAAAAATTAATTTATTGAGATTAAGAACTATAGGAACCTATGAATCTTTGTTTTTAATGTATGTTTGTATGCTTGGAAGCCAAAATATGCTACGTTGGAAGTATTTTAAGATGCTTTTGATGGTCACTGATTTAGAAGTAGAAAACTCTGGAAATATTTCTTGTATGAAATATCTTTCAATGCCCAATACCAGTAAATACAACGTTTTCTCATCCATTAAAACTACGAGGTCAAAGAAAAATCATTGAATTTCCTTACAAATTCCTACAATACAAAAATCATTTAACTGGTTATCAAAATGCATTTTTACATTCACCGTACATGGTCATTTATACTGTCGAAAAAAAGTAGTAGTATAACAAAGTTGTATGAAACACTATAGTTGAATATTGTACAATATATCGCATAATGAAAACGCAGTATTAACCAATATGCAACCTCAGAGGAAGTGAAGAAAGTGAAACTGGATATCATACCTGCTGCAGTGCATCCTCATGGAATTGTGAGAGTACGGAGACGTCAGTGTCCACGTAATCCATCTCCCCGACCCCATTTCCGCCTCCGCCTCCGCCTCCTCCTCCTTCATTGTTCTCCTCAGTGTAGGCGGAAGGATGAGGTCCGTCGAGGAGGAGAGCCTCGCTCTCCAAATCTTCCTTCTTGGGCATCCTCCTACGAAGAGAAAGAAATAAGCATTATATGAGGGCCGAGTCCATACGTTTTTAAATCCATTATATTAACTTCGATTTTTTATGTGCGTGTGTCGATGGTGGCAAATCTGCGGACGCCTAATTAAACCTCTTGCCGTCATTCAATCGGGCTGAAATTCGGCAGATAGATTCGATGTGAATGAGAATGCATTCTATCAAATTTTGGTGCTGTTGCTGTCACTAAAAGGTCACTTTTAAGGAATGCTTATTAACCAACTTTCCGAATTTTTTTTAAGAAATAAGTAATAAAATTGTTTTAATTAGAAAAAAATAAAGATATTCCCATGTGGATTTGAGTGTGACGTTCATTTTTAATAAATAAATTTTGAAACGTAGTTTGCTGCACATTTGGCTAATAGAAATGTTTTTGATATTTAAAATGCATATCAAGGATTTATATCAAAAATTTTGTTTTTATGGTTTATATTATTATTAATGAAATAGAAAAACTTTGAATCACTTTTGAATCTAAGGCAATATTTTCCCATAACACAATTTATACAGAATCGCTTTGAAACGTTTAAAATTAAGGGCAATTAATATAAAGTGTTGCCTTTATTATTTACATTTAAAAATTATTTTCATTAGTCGTTTTGTAAAAAGTCTTGTCCTCACTTATAGGAAAAAACAACTATAAAATCAAAGATTTTAATACAAACCATTTGTATGCATTGACAACTTATATGTGCTATTGCAACTTAGCAATTTTAAGCTCAGATCAACTTTTTGTAGTGTTTGTTCACTATGAAGAAAACCATAGATCCCCTGCTATGGATTAACCCTTTTTTGCACACAAAAGTTGATTGAATGCATTGGTATCAACAACGAGTTTATCTGGAAAGTTTCAGCTCGATTGGATGAAGTCTAATAAGTTAATTCGTCCTCCTCAGATTTTAAAGAAACGAATTGACAGACGACGGACATGGGGACTAACAAAATTGAAGTTAGTAAAAAGGATTTAAATTATTGATTAAAAACCATTCATTATTTATTTTAAGACTAAAACTTGGTATTTTTGATGAGTAGAAATTAAAGTGAAATGCATTGACAACTAATGACGGCAATAATTATCTATGATATTTTTTTACCTTTAGAAAAAATATGAAATAATCTGAGGCATTTATTTAACAAAAAACATGGTTATTAATTTGCAACATGTTTTAAGAATTTTTTTTTTTTTGATTGTGAGTATTATTAACACTTATAACGATTTATTCATGTTTTTTCTTAGAATTTTCATTTGTACCAATGCTTTACGGCAGTAATGTTTGGAAGGAGGGTATATATAAAAAAAATCTACAGCTTTTTTTGGTCTAAAATAAAGTAATTTTTTGGAAATACTTTAGCCATGTATGTTTTTTATTCAATAAATGCCTCAGATTTATTTTTTGATTAGTTTCCTTACGGAAACAGATTTGCTTTTGAGACAAATTGTAACTTTTTACTGATTCTTCAAATTTCTTTCGAGGAATTGATTTTAAACAGCAAATACTTTTACAATAAATTAGGACATTTTAAAAAAATCGTTAATTCTTAATATCGATTCGGAATATTAAAAAAAATTCTTTCTTTAATTACGCATAAAAGTGTTTATGTGCAAAAGTTTATTCGGAATCCTTCCAAAGCAACTTAGCATCCGTAAACCTTTTTAGAAATATTTTTGCCGGATCCCATTACCTTGTAACACGAAACTTTGTGGAAACTTAACTATTTAATTGTCAACCACTTTTTAGTAAAAACTAGTAAAAATAAATAGACCGAAAATGAGAAGACACCCAATCAGAGCGTGAGAAGGGATCAGTTCCAATCACATGGTCTTTCACAGATGAGCTCCGCTTGGTCACGTGATTGAATCGATACCTGCACAATTACGTCATCGATTTGCAGGGGGGAAGGGGAGAGGAAAGACTTCCTTGTTGCTGGACATTACCAACTTTGGAAAAGTTGGCATTGGAGGCTGGATTGGTGGCAGCTATCAAGATTACATCAAGAAATTCTAAGGTATTGAAGAAGGAAAATCAGCCGTCTTGTAGATATTGAGTTCTAATCTTCGTTTGGAGCTAAACAACTTCAGGAGTAAGTTTAGTGGGTGTAATAAGTCAAGTGACCATAAGAGTTTTGTTGGGTAAAGACAATTTTTGTAGTTTTAAGGGAAACTAAATTAAATTTTATAGTGATTTGTTTGTAATATAACTGTCGCTTAAAATTTTCTCAAGAAAACAATAAAAAATTTCAAGAAGATTCCCATCACTCAATTGAAGATGATTGACGAAAGAATCTTTCATCATCAACATCGTATGCATCCGTTTCTGGAAACTAGAGTGCACAAAGCATGACTCATGTCGAGTTACAAATCCACTGTGAAACAATCTAAGTGTGAAATATAGAAAGGAACTTATTTGTGTACTATACGAGAAGATGCTTTGCACACTTTTAGCTGGCAGTAGTGGTAACTATAGTTGAATCACTCTAACCTACACTAAATACCCGGATGAAATCACACTAATAGGACGCTTCGATTAGCTGCAAAAAATTCGTAATCACTCGGATTCTTTATTAATCGTGTTTTCGTCTAGTACTTTAGCGTCAGGTCAGGATGATTTTATCTATAGGTGTGATAATTACAACCGTCGCAAGTTGTTAAATAATGTGGGAACAGGTTGGTGATTTAAACAAAATTTGACATACTTCTGTTCCGTTATTATAAGTTATATATAAAGTTTTTGAATTAAAATAGGTGATATTTTTTGCTATGGCATTTTGTTTAGAATGAAATGAAACCTTCAGGGGAAAGAATTTTGATTATTTTTTACTTGAGTGACTTTGTAACAAGTCACACAAATATCTTTATCGAAAGTTTTCATTTTATTTTATCGATTAGAACTACGTATTGGAAATTTTTTCGAACATAACTGTATTTTACATGAAGTACTTCCTAACTCTATTATATGAACTTCTCTCAAATAAGATTTTTTAATTAAGGAATATGGAATTGAGAATAGCATTTTCAGAAATAAAAATACAATAGAATTCTATGTGCCAACTATCGTTTTTAGCTTTATGCTTTAAACATTATTGTTAACTACATTCGAAGCAGGTTTTAGGGAGTTCGTGAATGGCAACAATAAGGGGCTGAGTCCCCTAGTAGCTGATAGAGAAACTGAACTGTAATGACAAAAAGGTAAATCACAAAAATAATGTGGAGTAGCTTCTAATAAAAATACTTTTGGAAAAGCAAAATACTGAATACACAATTTAATATTATAGTCTTTAATTTTAACTGTCTTTAGGAGCTTTTCTTACATGTATTAAACATTTTGTGATGCTTATTTTTAATATAATTTTCTAAAGTATAAGTTTTTATTTTTTAACATACTACTGAAACGTTCATAGAAGAATATTTTTGTGTGCTTTTCAAATGCTTTATGGAATGGTTTTTAAATATGAATAAATATCACCATTACCAGTGCTATGATTTAATAAATATACATTGTAAAAGTTAATAAGTTTTTAGAAATATAAAACAAAAACACATTTTCTTGACGCTTTAAATTATTTTTAAAGATAACTACTCGAAAGTTTTGTCAGTTGCAATGAGTTTTTTAGACTTTTCAAATAGCTAGAATTACTTTGAAAGTGTTTACGATTTCACATGCGAGTAATAAATTGTTTTTATAAAAGTATGATTACTTGATTATGGATGCTCTATTTAACTTTTTTTCTTTTTTTTTTGAGGCAAGTCTGTCTTTCTAGTCATAAAAGTTAACAAATTATAATTTTTGAAGAATAAAAAAATTCATAGATACTAAAAATATTTAAGATAATGTATTAAATATCATGACTTTTGTCAACTGCTTTTAGTTGGAACATTGGATCTATAAAAACGTGTCTATATAATTTTTTTAATGATTTAAAGTGATTTATGGAAGGTAACTGTTATGATCATAAACGCTCTATATAGCGTAATGTAAACGTTACATATATTTCTGTCAGTTAAAATTGCGTTCGCATGATTAAAAATACTATACAAATATTTCATATTTTATATAATGCATTTATGAAAACAAATCGTACCTATAGTGTGGGATTTAGTATGACATTTTTAAAAACAATGTATCATAATAGAATTGATAGAAAATTATTTGTTTAACATATTTAAGACTAAATATTTTTTTTCATTTAATGGCATACATAAAACAAAAGTATCCGATGAATAGTAAGCGAAATATTTACGATTTATGGCTATAGTTTGTAAACGATTTTGTATAATTCTGCACAAAATTTGCTAGATTACTTTTTCTAAGAATTTGAAAATTTATTTATTTCTACTTTATTCGATCTAAAATACTTCATATAAACTAAATATAAAATTTCACGATTTAATGTTGAAAATACGTTAGATATGAGCGATTATATGTTTTCAAATTATATTCATATTGTATTGAGAGTAGCATAAAAAGTATATTGTCCTGATTAAATAGTTCTTTATATTTTGACAGCTGAAAATTGGAAAAGAAAAAAACTGGGGGTGTAGAATATCTCACTGGATTTAACACTTAATACTACACTTACTATCGGTCACTTAAAACTACCGAATCGCAACAATACTGGTCACTGCATTTAAGTTGTCATGTATTGAACTAATTTACTGTTTTGTTTTCATATTTTCAGTATTTAAAAAAATTTGCCAGTTTTTTTTTATATTTTTGGCGGTAATTATGACACTGGAAAAAAATCCTTCACCAAAACGGCAAAATTGGCGATTTTTTTTTCAATTATTATTATATTATCTTTTCTAGTAAGTGATACAGAGGAGAAACTGTCGTTGAGGCTCGATTCTCAAGGAAAGAGAACTCTGTGTTAAAAATATTCGTTTCTTAATTTTTTACGCCTTTATCGGATTCTACGAAATTTTCGAAGGTGGAAATGATGATGGGATGAAGGTGCGCTTTTTGAGCACCTTAAAAGGCATTAGAGCCATTGTATTAATCATTAGAGTCCTTTTTAATAACCTTTGAAAAACATAAATTTTCTAATGACAGCTACCTTATACGTATGCACAATTTTGACGAAAACCTTAATGTCAGTTCCCATGGCTACCATCAACCGGTACATAAAATGTGAACATCGTAAACCAATCCGTTCTGGAGTTATACTTATCACAGATAGACGGATGGATAGACAAATTTTTTCTAGACCACGTTTTGAACTCAGCATGTTCGAAAACGTTTAGAAATGCAAAAAAATCGATTTATTTTATTGAACGCAATACTTGGCCTATGTTTAGATATGGATAAATGAAAGTAAAAATGTTTTTCTAATTAATTAGTTACAATTTAAAACTGTTTTATGTAAAAGTTGTATGTTATTTATCTTTAACCTTTGTCAAAGTATTGTTTGAAACAAAAACTAATAAAATATATGGATTACTTAATCACTTATCTAAATATGCCTCATGCCCGAAATACACTGTTTTGATGTGATGCTTTGTAGAAATTTTTAAATTAGATATGACGTAGTTTCTTAAATAACCGATACAATTTTTTAAGTGACTTAATTTATTTCTATAATAATAAAAAAGCTGTGTGTGAGTCTGTGGGTCTGTGGATCTATAGAAACCTACTTACAATTGGAGTAGAGCTCTGAAATTTTCAAGTTTTGGCCTTCTAACTGTGCATATGTCAAACAGAATGTTATTTTTTTTTTTTTTTTTTTTTTTTGCAAAGTGACTTTAAACAGAGATACAGCTTCGAAATTTTCAACAAGAGTAGTTTTAGCCTTCTAATTGTAGTTTTGAAAAACAGAATTCTAAATTTTTATTGAGTTCTTTTTAATTTTTTATTTAATTAATTAACAAATATTTTATAAAACGATTTCTAATAGGGCTACGGCTCTGAAAATTTCAACTTTAGTACTTTTGGCCTTCTAATTGGACTTTTGGAAAACAGAATTTTAAATTTTTATATAGTTCTTTTTTAACTAATTTGTTTAATTAATTAATATATATTTTACAAAACGATTTCTAATAGGGCTACAGCTCTGAAATTTTCAACACATGTAGTTATGGCCTTCTTATTGGATTTTTACCGAAAAGAATGTTAAAATTTTTAATGTGCTTTTAATTTTCTTTTTTAATTAATATTTTCACAAAAAGCGATTTCTAATAGGCCTATAGCTCTGAAAATTTAAACCTGAGTAGTTTTGGCCTTCTAATTTTACTTTTCGTAAACACATGTAAAAATATTCTCAAAGGGGTGTTGCATTATTGTATTAACGGGGACTTCTTCTTCTCGACAAGGGAGGGGCTTCTAATATTAAAGGTTTATGCAGCAATTAGTTTTTAGTGAGTGAAGCGAGCTTATGCTTACGCAGCAATGAACCTTTCAGCGAGCGAAACGAGCCTATGCTTGCATAGCAATGAACCTTTCAACGAGTGAAGTAAGCCTGTGCTTATGTGTCAATGAACTTTTCAACGAACGAAGCGAGCTCGATTTTGCTTAGCGATGAACCTTCTTGTGAGCGAAGCGCCAAAAACTGGGACCTGTGCACCAATGACGGATTTCCGCAACGCGAGGCTTCACAGATAGCTAAAATATTGCACGTGTTAAAATTTCGTAGCGAAGCATGGGTATTCAGCTGGTCTTACATATAACAAGAGTTGATGGGTTTTCATAGTGTTGTCAGGCTTTTTTAATTTCTTTTACACTACTTTTTTGTATCATTATACAATAAAACATTTAAAAAAGAAAACAAAAAGTACGAAAAAAATCTTATATAATACCGACAGTACCATTTATATGAATGATTAAAAATAATAGATATTTATAATTAAATCTTTGCAATTTTGCAAGTGTGTATTCATTAATAACAATATAAATATTCAAAACTTTAATGATATTCGAGCTTTTATGATATTTATAAAAATGAAGCCTGACTGTTGATCTTGGAACAGCTAAAATTAAATTTTACGATAAAAGTAACTGTGCAACATTTAGAAACATTTCTAAAGAATGTTAACGTCGTAACAGTTTGAGTTTGCATTGGGATAGGTTCCAAATTTATTTTTTTTACTTATATTATGGTAGTTTTTCTTTTGTGTTTTTCTTGACCTCCATGACTGAAAAATTATAAGTAACGTAAAAAGCTACTTCGCCTCTCTGTTTCCATTAGTAACAAACACAGAATTGGAACTGATTCAAAAACATTAAACGATACGCAGCTGAAATATAAGTGGAAAATACTTAACCTGAAATTGTTTATAAACCTTTCTTTGTAATACGAGTTTACTTAGTTCTATCTTAAGCACATAGCATTTTTTTTTTCAGCTTTTGCATCCAGTTAAAAATTTCATATATTGGAGAAAAATTTGAAATTACTGTGTAAATTATCCCCTTATTTTTATGTGAACTGAAGTTTTTTTATTTAAAGATTAAGAAAAAGAAAGAACACAGTAGTATTGTAAAAGTTAGTAATGTGCTGGCCTCTTGATAATTATACCTTTTTGAAAGTTTTGTTTGTGTTTAAAGGTTTCATTCTATATTTGAAGTCAAAGATAATTAGTATTTCAATGCAAGTAATTGTACAAGTGCCAAAAACTCTTACCAAGAAAACCTTTATTTTCCGAAAAGGTAACTATTATTTCGGAATTATACAAATAACTTCTGGATGATATATGTAATTAAAAGCATGAAAATACACACATCAGAAAATAATAATAGAATATAAAAATACAATTACCAGAAGCTTGGAATTTCCAATTATATTATTTAATTTGAATCAAATTACAAATTTAATTAACGAATACACATAAATAGTGAATTATTCAATTGTTATTCTATAATTGGGAAATTGAATAAAAATTACTGTAAAACTAAATGTAATTAGTAATTGAATATCCACAAAGCCAGTGTCTGGAAAATCAGACACAAGCCACAATATTTTTGTTCCCTGACATAGCAATTTCCCTTTAACAGCATTATTATTACCATTCAATTTGCCATCTGTTTAATGACAACTAATGAGTTAATGATTAAGAGTTGGAATGTTGTTGACGGAGAAAATGGGAAATATGAGTTAATTTTCTTTGCCCAAACTACTAATTTCTTCGTATGTTATCCTAACAAATATAAGTGTTTAATTGAATTGTTTCGACACAAATTGTGTTTAACTCTAAGAATAATATGACCTTTATCTATTGGAAATACTATACTAATTTCTTATGAAAATTATACTAGCTTCAACTTTCAGAGAATATTATGTTCTTAAAACATATTTTTGGGGTAAGTGTTTAGTGAAATAATATTCAGTAGTTTAATGTGTAAGTGATGGTGGTGGGGAAGTATGAAAGTCTAAATATCTAAACACTGATATTTGATTTTCGGGTGGGGGATTTTCAAAGTTTTATCGAAATTGAAATTATTTTCCTGCATTTCTCACCATAAGTGTTTAGCTTGCAATGAGTTTCAAGTTTCTGAATATTAATTTTTTATATAACCTTTATTACGATACAACTTTAAATTTAAATTTTGATACTTTGCTCACAAAACTACGTTTCTCAAGGCTAATACTTTTAAATGTATTGTTTAAATTTCGTCAAAGGAGGTCTGATGACAAAAGATTAAAAAAAATTATTATCTCAAAGGGTTCTACTGTTCTTAACATATCAACATCAAATCATTAACAAGCTCACAGCAGAACTTCAGTTGTTCGGACTGAACAACAGAAAAATCACAATTTTTGGTGTTTAAAAAAATAAAGCAGCATTCATAGCAGATCCGTCTCAAAACATGAACAGATTAGAGAACTAAACTGGACTGTGCCCATCATAATATGCTTTTACATATTGGTAATTTAGGTTTGGTTTGGAAATTTCAACTGTCTATTTCTATAAAGTGCTATAAACTGTATATTCTATAAAGTGCTATAAACTGTATATTCTATAAAGTGCTTAACACAGCCATATATGTCTCGTAATTTTGAGCATCTAGAATAATACGAGATTGGAATCTTCTAGTGTGTTCTCCCTCTCCAACCCCACCACACCAACTAGAGGACATTGAGGCCACAACAGATTTAATGAGCAGCAGCCCCCATTAGGTACACACATATGTTTGGCGGACCGAGGACTCTACCGCCAGAGTATTAGAGCCTCTTGGTAATTTTAAACAAACTTCTAGAAGAATCATTTACCCGAACTATTGCCATTACTTTGAAGCTAGTATATATATTTTCAAAACTAAACAAAAGAATTAACTAAAAGTGATTGAAAAGAGAAAAAATAGAATTTGATTTATTTAAATGTAAAATAATTTACAAAATGTTTTTTTGTAACCTTTCTTCCTCTTTTGAAGACTGCTACTTCCAAAAATGCTATCACCAAGACGAGAGAAACATACATCTTATTTATAAGGTTCATGAAGGATCCAAGTTGATCTCGTAATCCTTTATTTATTGACGGGACTTATACGTTCCATTAGTTTTCTCATCCTACTGTATTAATTTTAACAATATGAGATCCACTAGAACTTAGAAATCGATTTCTATGAAGTTCGTTTTTTAATTGTTGGATGGAAACACAAGCTTTTTTCTCTTTATATGCAAACCATAAACGATTTTCAATCTTCTAGGCATCAATTTTGGCCTTACATCGCCTTGTATACTTGTTTCTAGCAAGATTTCAAAGAGAAATAAGCCTGTGCTGTAGAGGTCGGAAATATGGATCAAAATAAATATCGATACTATATCGTTGCATAGAAAAAAAATATCGATAACATATCGATATATCGATACATGATTTTTTTTATTTGATTTTATCGATCCATGATTTTTTATAAGAAAAATTTAGATAATTTTCAACAGCTTTTAATGGCAACGTTGAATATTTAGCATAATATATTTACAATGTAAATAACTGAAAAATTAACAAAGGGATGAATATATATATATAATATATATAATTCCTATAGTTACAATTTAATTTTAATTTTCAAACGCCAGGGAGCTGCACCCCCTTGAACCTTCCTTTTGGCGCCCGTGATTATGAAGTGTATGGCAAAATATTGAACATTGGTGCCATTTCAACTGCCTCTCAGCCAAGTCCAAATTTTAGTTTTGATGTTTTTGAAAAAGAAATAAAGAAAATCGAAAAAACACATGGAACTACAAAACGATCATTAAAAAAATAGAAATGTTTGAAAATATCGATATATCGGTGACTTTTATCGATATTTTTAATATCGGTATTTAAAAAAAAATATCGATAAAAATATCGTCGTATCAATATATCGCCGACCTCTACTGTGCTGTCATCCAACAATTGAAGAATGAACTTCATAGAAGAGAAGTTCAAAGTCCCATTGGATCTCAAAGGGTTTAAACTAATACTGTACCATGAGAAAGACTTATAAATTTCCGACAGTAAATATAGGGTTTAAGTGGTAACCAGTATAACAGTTTATTGTGTGGATGTACTTTCTCGGAACATCACGGTCATTTCTTAGGTCATAGTAGCCATATGATTAATTACTTTGTCACGAAAACAGCCCAAGTAGAATAATTCACACCCTTTTTACTTCTTTATTATTTAAAAATCGTGTATTTCGGAAAGATGCTCGAGATTCGGCCAGATTAGGCAAATCGTCTAGAGCCCTATTTCCGACATTGGCCAATACTGCTGTGCTACTCGGATATTTCAGTGATTTTTTTCCTCTATATTTCACTATCTTAAAAATATAATAAAAAGTATATAAGTCCTCTGGCTCAGAATGTGACAAAGTACTCCTCACAGTCTTTCTTTTCCAAACTATGCTCTAGAAAAAAAGCCTTTCCACATATCTTAAGTGTTATATGTTTTGAAAGGTGTATTAGGAAAAAGTAAACCTCCGTTATAACTTGGAGTGTTCCTATAAAACCTTTTTATGTGAGTTGTCTATATCGACACTTTCTTCAGTGAGTTCTTTTCGGAATTAGAGTGAAGTGGGGTAAGTGCAACTATTGGACAGTATGGCTATAAAAAAAAAAAAAAAAAAAAAACTTTTTGAAACATTCTTATTTTCACGTATAGTTTAGTCTAAGAATTAAATTTAGTTTAGATAGTTTAACCCAGAAAAATTTACCAGATATTTAAAGCTCTTTATTTTTGAATATTGGCACCTAGACTACTCATTTTTATGTCTCCATATCTTTTTTATTCGCAAATTTATGTCATGCGCTTTATTGTTCTAACATACTCCTACAAAAAACTATTGGCGTGGCTAAGTTTGCTTATGCCAGTTAATTTTCAAGTTGGGGTTGCGCAGCCGCAGATAATGGGGGAAAGTGCATTTAGGTGTTTATCACGGGCTGTTTTTTTTTTTTTTTACCTTTTTTATTTGTTCCTATGTAATGTTTGTTGGATAGTTGCTTTTTTTTAAAAGTAGTATGTATTTAAATTTTTAAGGTAGAGTATTTGAATTTAATTAATAACTCGAATTAAACCTTCTATAATAGAACAAACTCACAGTAAAAGGATATTGAATTGTATAAAAATTTGGTTTTTACAATAAACTATTACAGTTACAATGACAACAGATTATTTAACTGTTGTGTTTCCGAAAAATTCAAAAAGAATATTAGCTATTTTTTAAAATAGAAAAATAGAAATAAATATTTAAATATTGAAATTAGATACTTTATTACTTTAATTCAAAGTGGATATTCTTTAACGAGGGTTACCACAAATGTTAGGTTTATATAGTAAAACCATTTAATTAGGTGTCAACCACTGAAACTGCTAGAATTAACTCTAACTTACTTTAACCCACTGACGGTCCAGGGAATGGGCGAAATTCTACAGTTGTTTTCCCTGCAAAATTTTTTAAATTATATATCTAATTCAAATATATAATTTGTTTTAATTATTTTTTATTCATTTGTTTTAGATAAGTTAAAAACAATCATCCTAATAAAAATATTTAAAAAATATGTTATTTTACATTTTATTTATAGTATAAAAAATGTTGTGTATTTATGGAAAAACTGATGATCAAATGTATTTATGTATACGTGCATGACCGCCAGTGGGTTAAATATAAAGCTCAAAACAGACTTTAAACAAAATCTAAAGAAATAATATTGGTGCCTTAATATATATAATTTTTCGTATATTGTGTGAAATACTGGGTGGCTAGAATTTGAATAACTCTGAGCTGTTTGGAACCTGTAAAAATCTACAGATAATAATATAAAATTTTGAGCTAGTGAAATCTTGGGGATATGAGTTCTGATACAGAACGTGATGCCATAATTAACAAGAAGTTCAACAATTATGTGACAACTATTTTTACTTTCAATTACTCATATGTAAACATAGGGTAATGAAAGTGTAGCATTCGGTCAAAAAAAAAAAAAAAAAAAAAAAAAAAAAAAGTTTTCCACGTTTTGGAACATCCCGATTTCAAAAAAGGGATCTAGAAAAAATGTCTGTCTGTGTGTATGTATGTGTGTCTGTTGTCAGCATAACTCCCGAACAAATTAACCTACGATGTTCACATTTGAGATCAGGGTTAGTGGTGGCCATGGGACCTACCATTAAGGTTTTCGTCAAAATCGCTCATGCGCATAGGTAGCTCCCATTGAAAAAATCATGTTTCTCAATTATTTAAAAAAAAAACCCGGCTCGAACGATTTTGATAAAAATCGCTGTGGTAATGGAAATGGCTCTTAAGGTGTTCTAAACATCCCCACTTCCGAAATTCCCGTAAAAATGTTTTAGTGGCGTAAAAAGTTGAAAAACGAATGCTTTCAACACAGAGCTCTCTTGCCTTGAGCATACCTCATCAAGAATAGTTTTTTCTTTTTCCCTAAGTCTAGCTTATAACAAAGGAGAATATAAGGATTATCTAAAAGTATATCGCCAAAATCACCATTTTGGCTAAGTCTTTTTTTTTTTTTTTTTAATTAATTTTTTTTTAGACTCATAATACAAGAATTATTGCGCAAAATACCGCCAAACTGAACATGTCTTCTAAGTGAATGATGAAAATATAAAAACGGTAAATGACACAAATCCACTGCAGTCTTATAGTAAAATTGAAAGTTGTGCGATGTTCCACGCCTCTAGTTTATGTCATTTGATTATTTTAATTTTTTTGTTCAACTCCTAATTTGTAACTTTTACCATAATATTCAACCGAAAAGTTAATATTTTATACAAGTCCTTAAAGTGTCATATTTCTCATTAGTGGCAAAAATTTGAAATGATGCTTAATTATTTTTCAGACATAGTTTTTCCATGGTGTAAATAGAATGTTTATCAACTTGTATGAAGATAAATTTATTTAAACTCGCTCCAAACAGAAGTTTTAGCTGTTTTAAATTCTATTGTACGTAACGGTGTTAAAATTGAAATACAAAATAAGTTTTGTCATGAAATAATAAGTTTAAAATATATGGAATAAGATCTTTTTGTTGGTAGTTTGTTAAACTGTACAGAGATAACTGAAAAACATTAGCATATGAGAATCTTAGAGACAAACAGGGCAGAAATGTGAACGACAAATTGGCAATAAAAAAAAAACTGTGCTTTTAAAATCGGTTTACATTAGTTATAAGTTTTCTAGAATATAGAATATAATAGGATATAGAATATACTAAGCGAAATTGTTCAACATCTTTACAGCTATCCATATTGACTCTGTCACGTAAATTTGATAGAGATAAATTAAATTTATTGATCTATGCTTAAAATTAATAATGAATGTCATGTTAATAAGAGTGCCCTAACGAAATTCACAAATAAGAGTTTGTATTCAAGTCTTTGGTTCATTGAAGGAAAGAACTTATCAGTAAAGAAAACTTAGATCTTAGTTGTTAATCCTTCATTTCTGTCTCTTACTCTTCCCAAGTCCTAGACTGTTTAGTCCTATCCTAGACTGTCTGAAACCTTGGATTATGAAGTTCGTTCAATGAAGTATAGCCTTTGTGTGGTTCTAGTATTATAAAGATCATAAATAATCAATCAATTCCAAAATCTAGGAAACTACCAAGAAATTGTACTTTCTAGGAAAACGGCAAATTATTCTACGTTTTGGCATTCAGAATTAAGTTCTGTAATGACATTTTTTTTCGAATAAAGAAATAAAGTGGTAAAATAATTAAATATTTTAAGATCCCGCTGTGGAAATTAATAATGCTTTAAGAAGTTCATTTCCAAACCTTGGGCGATTATTCCAAGCGAGCTATTCCGATTAACGCTGAAGGGTTTTCTGGTATTAGAATTAATGAATATTTTGCGGACATGGTAAAGGATTAAAGATGGTTATTGCTAAACCAGCGTATAAATTCAACAATTACGAGAGAAATGACTAGATTTTTTTTTGAAAACGTCACCACGCACTTATTTAATAAGTAGTAATAAGTTTTATCTGAGAGTTAGTCTCTAAATTTTGGTAATTGAATTTTAGATGGTTTGTTAAATTTTAAGAATTGAGTTTGAACAATAAAGCGTCCATTCTTTTCATAACATGAATACTCCCATAATGAATTTAGAGTGAACAAATTATTTTCTTATTAGTAATTTATAGTGAAAGAAAGATTTAGAATTTTTTGAGATAGTATAATAAGTTTAATTTTTTATATTATATTTAGGATATATATTCAAATAAAGTAAAATTTTCATAACTGTGCACAACTGAAACGTGATATTCCTAATTGCCGTGATAAAACTAATTTCTTTTTCCAATTTTCTAGTATTTCCCAAGAGAATACATTTTATTTAATCTGAAATATTCATCTGAATAATATAAAAATACATTTTAATCTCCCTTTTTTATTTGTAATTTTTCTGAATTATAATTTTACTTCAAGAAATTTGATATTAAAGAATAACTATTTCTTCAAAATTATATATATATATATATATATATATATATATATATAAAAAATCCCTTTGAAAGACATAAAAAATAACCAAAGCTTAACAATAATAAATTAATTAGATTTTCATAGAAGAATATATTTTTTTATGAAATAATATATTATTGCAAACAAAATAATTTATATCTACTTCAAATTTAAATTTCATAAACTTATTAGTATTTTCATATAGATAAGTAATTGCTGTTTTAAAATGTACAAAGTCATACTTAATCATTGCTTCAAGTTTAACACTTCTGAATGCAGATTTAGATTCAACACTATTCGGAACTCAAATATATGAATCTTTAATTAACGAATCTCAAATATATGAATCTTTAATTATGTATGTCAGTTATCTTGAAAAATAAGTACATCCATTGATAATATGCAAACTGCAGGGCAGCTTTTACATGGACCATTTTAGTTCATATAATCCTCTTTTCAGTTGGAAGGATAAAAATCAACATTTTTACTAGAAATTCTTGCAAAGAATAAGAACATTCGAAAGCTTTTCTTTTCGAGGTTTGTAAAGAAAAAATAAAGAAATCAAAAACAAACAAATCTCCATTTCCTTCTATCTTTTATTTGAAGGTTTAAGTTTGTGGAACTCTTTCCCTTATATATTTCTGAAAGCACGATATAAGATCATGTAACATTTATTCGTTAAAGTAAGTCAAAAACTCAACGTTGACTGCAAAAGTAAGATAAAACAACAACAATAAAAAAAACCTCTTAGGAAGTTCCAAATTATGATTCATAGAACTTTGGTACATACTATATACTTTGTTTTGATTTTGAATAATTTGTTTTGTATTTAAATCTCACTTATTGAGCTTTTTTGATTTTTGTTGAAATTTCTTCCCAACCTATTTTCAGTCGATACTATTAATATAACGATAACACACTTGCTAAAATACAGGGGTGGTTGTAAAGTCTTTACCTGTTTGTAATCATGAATATTGCAAAGAGTAAACAACCTATCACAGTTTTATTTCCATTGAATAAATTATTAAGGTGTACCATTTGGCTATTAAGCTACATTTCAACGTATGCATCCGCAGTTTATACACATTTCTGGGATCTTTTAGGAACAGAATTCGCAGCTTTCCATAGCATTTCAACTGGAACATTTGCAAACACTTCGCGTGTACTTTGTTCACGGCTGTTAATATCCTTCGGTTTTAGTTTGTGTACTTTGGTATAAAGAACCTTATGTATATTATGACTATAAAGAAAATAAAAAGCTTACTCAAGAATGGTAATCAGTTTTCATTAATTTCATTATATTTTATTAATATTATATTTTTATTAATATTATATTTTTATTAATATTATTATATTTGTATTAATATTATTATATTTGTATTAATATTATTATATTTGTAATTTATATTAATCCCATACTTCGCATACTTTTTATATTATCCTTCTAAGTAAACCATAACTTTTGGAATAGTAATGCATATATTTCGCGCTATGATTGGATATTGCATAACACACGAAGCCCAAATGAATTCAATATACTATATAATTATTTGTTTGGTAATAGGAATATATACCAATTAGCAATAACATCCCTTCGATAAGAGCTTCTTGTAGTTCATTTAGTAATCTAATTGTCAATCATCGGTCATTATGGTAACTGGGATCTTTATTGGATTTCAGATGTTTTCTATGGAAAGGGTGCTGCGACGGTGTTAAGCCATGGCTGAACATTAATCCTTTTGGGGATATTTCCCGAAAAGTCAAACCTTATTCCCTTGATCTTGAGTTCAAGTGTGCTTTATAAACAACCCAGTATCTACTACTTAATTAGTATTTTTTCGCTCTAATGCCGATTGTATAACAAAATCTTAAATAAATATTTGTAAACAATTCAAGTTGAAGTTGTTAACAAATATTTATTTAGATTTCTGGTGAACTATTTTGCAATAAACTATCTATACAAAAAAGAAATAAAAATCTTCTTAATTAGTTGTTACAATAGATTATGACATAATATATTATTGTGCTTTAAATATAGTTAGGTAGAAGAGGCTGGAATGAGGCAGTTTGACAACGTTAGTTGTGCATAAATTAAACAGTTATTTTTAACTGCTACAATAAATGAAACATCTATAACGATTAGATATTTCTCTAATTTAAGATTACAAAAGTATGTGTTTGAATAATCTCATTTTTACACGAAGAAAAGGAAAATATCTAAATATATTATTAACCTCTTGACATACAATGATGTCTCGGAAACGTCATTCATTTCATTTTCCATTGTAGAGTTTGACGTCTCCTAGACGTCAAAAACTGTCTTCGGTGAACACCGGATAGTATATTATTAGATTATGTGTTTCGGTCGTGCATCGATGCTGTTTTGTTTAGACTGTTGAAAATACTTTCCCCCTTTCAACAGTACCAATAAAAAAAATCACATCGGCAAACAAATAAACAGAAAGAAGCGCAATGAAAGCGGTAGTCAGCAAAGCAGTGATATCTGAAATAATCCGTGTATATTCACTGCACAAACTTTTATTTGCATGTCAAGGGGTTGAGTTAATTTTGACAGTTGTGAAATTAAAAAATAAACTATGATATTTCCACAAATCCAACTTTTGCTGCGAGTATGAATTAAACTTAAAAGCAGATTTATTAATGCGAAAAACATTGAAATTTTAATTGAATACTTTTCTATTTTGTTTTATGATCCAAAAAAAGGATTTGCATACAAATTTCAGAATTCAACAATATTTTTTAATTATTTTTATGAAATCTTAAAGTTTTGAAAACTCAATTTTTTTCCCTCAAATTTTGAATGAACACAACAAACTGGTAAATACACTAATAACAATTATGTTAAATTTAGAGTGCATAACTTGTTGTTTATAAATAGTTAACAGCACAAACAACAATAGTTTAATTTATTTGAAATTCAAATTGCATAGGTTCAGAGTCACTGAAAGAAAATTCGACTGCTACCTGTTTATTTCCAATATATGATTGGTGAGCATAAATTACTATCAATTTTGAAAAACTATCAATTTCTTCAAATGAATAAGAAGGTGAAAGTAGCTTGTCTGAAATTGATAGCTGCTCTTCAAATAAAGCTGACCGAAGTACATCTTCTGATCTCCCTCCCAAAAAAGAGGTAGTAAGAATATTATAGACGATAATGTTGATGCGTCTCGATGTAGTAAATTAATAATGAAGTAGATATTACTTAGCTAACAACACTTAAAAGCTTAGGATGTGATCCATCTGAATACAATGTGAGTACATACTCTATTAGGTATCTGGGAATAAAAATCAGAGAAATTTGATAAATTAAGCTCTTTAACTGTTTACTCGGATGATAGAATTTTAAAAGGCCTTCTATTCGTAGATAATGATACTGTTTATTATTCTTTCACGGAAAAACATTGACCAATTACTTTCAATAACTAAACTTCCCTCAGAAACGGGAGAAGCAATAGCTATCACTGTTCATGAGACAATAACATCTTGGGGGTAAAAAAATTGTGATAGAAAAACAGCTATTGTTTTTCCAACATCACCTAAAAGTTCAGGGTATGATCCAGTCGAAGACAATGTAAACATATCCTCTATTTGGCATCTGAAAAAAAAAAGAACGAGCTTTTTGAGTGTTCACTGGGATGGAAGAATTTTAAAAGACAATCTACTCGTAGATAATGAAACTGTTAATTATTCTTTTAGGGAAAAGCCTTGATCAATTACTTTCAATAACAAAACTTCTATCAGGAACAGAATAACAGGATAAGTAGTAGATAATACTATTCACGAAACAATAAAATTTTGTGGGTTAAGAAAAACTCCTAAGTTTTTAAACAACTTCAATAAATGCAGGATGCCAAAGAGAGGCATGTGCCCTTATTGAGCAAACGATTTACTGAAAGAAAAAAAAAAGAAAAAAAAAAAAAAGGACGGCTTGCTGTCACAACGTTCTTGAAGTTGCGCTTGAGGCAGTTGTTAATCATTTGGGGTTTCGACAGAGCCTGACATACTCGTGTGCAAACGATTTAAAATTTTGCGGAGCTAAATTGATCACAGTGATTTTCAGACCTCTGTAACTGATGTTTCACTTCATGAAATAGTGGTTAACAGTGCATTGTATATCATCGAGTTTGCCAAAAATAATTGAAGAGTTCTAGTTATAAGATTTATTAAAGAATTTTTAATGCTCATCATATATCCTGGAGAAGTTACCAAAAGAAGAATGTGCTTTAGATTTTCAAGGGGTACATTGTGTTCGTTGGATGGAGAAAGCAATTTGCTTACTCAAAATATATTTATTGAAGTATCAGTTTTAGAGCAAGAAGAATCTTTAATAACTTCCAGCAGTAGTAACAACCCCTTGAAAAGCTGCAAAAACTTCGGTAATTTTTTTTCTTGAAGTAGATTAAAATTGCAGGATGCCCCGTCGAAATGAATTTTTTTTAAAGCCTCATATGAGAACCAACCATATGTGAATTTCCCACGCCTTCAAACTATGAAGATGGGAGCGATAGAATTTGAAACAGGTAGAAAAAAGCATATTTAAACATTTTATCCATAAAATCAGTTTTAGTGTTTTAGAAAGCTAAATATTATTACTGTGAAATTTTATTGCGTCGTAATAATCATTTGTGTCCAGAAACTAAAGCAAAATTTAGAAACAAAAGCAGTTCAGAAACAAGAGGTAACTAGAGCAAAATATGTTAGACAAAAAAAGTTTTTCTGAAAAATCTTCTCCTTTTCTCCTTTATTGATGTTTTATAGTTTGAGATAAATCACTAACTTGAACGTTGATTCTAAAGTAATCATCTGTCTTTAATTTGACAAGTTATTGCTTCCAAACAAACAACGAGAACAATAATAACCAATACTTCAAAAGCACTAGTGAGGAGATGATATATCAAACTTAAAATGCCATATGAAGCAAGATAATAAAGAAAGATGAGTAAAGAGATATAGAAAGTTTGTAAAAAATAAACTATTTGTAAAAATTAATAAATAATTTAAAAAAATATAAATGTTAAATTTCTTTCAAGTAGATTTTTTTTTTTTTACGTTTTTATTTTTTTAAATTTTTTTATTAGCAAAATAAAAGATACTCTTTATTTAATGAAAATGAAACGAGTGACATTTTTTACTTATAGAGTTATAAGAAACTGTTAGAAGGAGGTAGTCAGATTATATAAAAATTATAATTGAAATCCAAATACCTTCATTTGTGTCTATTGAAGGATAATACTTATTTTAAATGCATATTTTTACCTTAATGATTACTTATTTTAGTAATTTTAATATCATTTCCAATAAATAAAAATTATCATCTAAATATTAATATATTTTTTTCCTATCTTTTACACACAAATTATACCAAGACATTCATTCATCAGTCACAGAAAACATAAAGTCCCCCAGAAAACTTAAAAGAAGATATAAAAAAGAGGGGAAGGGAAGGGAAGGGAAGGGGGAGAGGCCTTACAGTGTGACTTATATCAGTAAAGAAATCATTAACACATTGGTCACATGAGGGCGCACTTTATCATAATGTAGGTTTCCATTTTAGGATGAGTATCCTCCGTTCCTTTTTAATGGAATCTGTTGTTAATCGTTGGGTTATAAGCCTTCGCCTGTGAGACTGAATGGGCTATCTTAAAAGAGTTTTCCCATTTTTGAGATCGAGCGTTAGCTAATTCTCCTTTTTCAAAGAAGCACAACGATTTTGATCACAGCAGATAGAGTCTGTTAGCGGAATGTCTGGTGTTTTTTCTTCTTTTTTCTCCCACCTCCCCATTTCAAGATTTCAAATGGCCGACCAAACGGTATAGTGGTTAGCGTGCTAGCTTCTAGACCGCTAGGTTGCGGGTTCGAGTCCCGTGTTAGGCATGGGTGTTTGTAAATGTATGTTGGCTTGTCTAATGACGAATGCTTCGGCGCATTATAGCCCTCGTGTTGCTGACGGCGCCAGATAATCTGAAAACAACCAACCAAGATTTCAAATGTTGGAAAGTTGTCCTTTGAAAAATCTCCCAAAAGACAATGTAGCCTTCACGCATTCCTTGGCCTAACGAAGTTTCCTTGCATAGGCTTTGAATTTTAAAAATATCCAATACAATGGCATTAACTATTTACTAGTGTCTCCAATAAAAGAAAAAAATATAGAAGTCACCTGCAGTTAATGAAAGGATGCATTCCAGAGAAACTAAGGTATTTCAACCGAAATGGAATGATTATTTCTAAGAACTTCCGACAAATGGCCTGACCTAATCCATGTATCTCTTCATTTGTATCTATTCAAAAGAAAGACTTGAAATGGATACGTAGCGGTGATGGCTCTTTAGGGACTATCTAAAAACAGGTTCGAAGATGTTTTATCTCACTGTATGAAACGGCTTTGGGATAAGTTCCTTAAATTCAAGGGATGTATATGACAAGAAATTCGACATAAATTAATTTTGTAAAATTTTTGTTTTGTGAACACACCCACCATTATCTGACTTTTTGTTCATAAAAATTCACTTTTCACACAATTCCCTTTTTGTCCATAAAAATTCTCATTTATGCTAACAATTAAATAGTCTAAATAATGCATCTTTTCTTTCGCAAGAAAAAAACAGCATATTTTAATGTTCGAAATATCTCGTTAATATCTTACAATATAAACAAGAAGGATTTATCTTTACTGCATTTTTGTTGGTTATTGCCAGCCACACGAATATTTAAAATCTTAAACTATTGTCGACAAGATTGTTTTTGCAGATCTCAGTTTCAATTTAAAGAGAATTAATTCACCGAACAAAGTATTTAAATCCTAACCGTATTTAATTCAACAAAGAACTCAATTCACACAGTTTGGTGTTCAGAATATCAGCATCCTTTTACCGTTGACACAGCTGCATAAATAAATAAAAAATATAAGGGACACTAATTTCAATTTCTTTCTTGAACGTGCTTTGTTCGTTCTTTTCTAATGGATTCGGGCAATAAAAACTTTAAGGCGGCTTTCAAAGAACAAGCGCTTTTATGTTCTTCGAGGGTGCTAAGTCGAGGGGGTAAATAACAAATTCCTTTCAAATTTAGAAAAGGAGTAGAATAATAAAAAAAAAAAAGGTGTTACGTGTTGGACATTACTCGAAGAATTCTAAATTCAACGTAAACGGGACTAAACTTTTGAAAAGGAGAAAGAAAATTCTATTGAGAGCTTTTAATGCATTTAAATTCACAATTACTTTCGATGGATGTTTGTATATTTAGTTAGAAGTAATATTTTATTTATAAGTTTGACTGACTAAAACATTATTAAAGAAGCGATACTTATTGCATGACCTATTATTTTTTTATTTAAATCCATCACTTATTGAATCTGTTTTAATTTGTCAAATGGTAACTTTATTTATTTATTGGGGATACAGATGCAACATTTAATTCATTCAGCATGGAAAAGTTGGGATATTTAGCTTCGGGACTAATGGTATTAGCTAAAGGGCTGAAGACATTTTTCTTAGTTCCATTGGAGAACGTCTCTAGAAATCACATCGCCTCGATAATTTAAGACTTGTTTGATATTAGATAAATTGCGATGTACAGTTTACAAGCATGCGATATTGGATAGCACATTGCTGGTTTTATAGCAACTTTTATCTCCATAATTTTGAAAACGTGATCATTGTAGCAAACTATTATTCATTTTTAAAATCCTTTATTATAACTTCGATTTTGTTTGTTTGTGGAGGGAAAAGCTGTGAAGGGTTAATTAACCCACTTGCATACATGCAATCAAGTAGAAACCTGTCAGATAGATTCGTTGACAATACATTCTATCTAGTTTTTGAGGTTGCCACTATAAGACCGCTTTTACACTAGGTACTATTACGAAGTCAAAGGACTAATTTATCCACTTGCCGTTATCGAATCGAACTTGAATTTAACAGATAGATTCTTTGTTGATAAGAAGGCATCCTACAACATTTTGGGTGCTCTCGCTTAAGGGGAGTTGGTACTCAAAAATTTATAAATAATCGATTTTGAGTTTATTATTGTTTAAATTCTCCCTTTTCAAAGGATACCTCATTTGTAATAATACCTCAACTAGAAGTAATTTAAAAAAATGTTGACGGCAAAATTGGTAACTATTTGTTTAAGTCAAGTTTTCTTTAAAGTGCGTTTTTCTGAAAACTACATTTTTCATTAACCATGTACTTTTTCTCAGAAACTGCGCAAACTATCTTCCTGAATTTATTACCACGTATTCCTTTTATGTATCTGTATATATTGAAGTGAGATTTTGTTGTTATTTTAAAATGTTTTTTTTTTTTTTTTTTGGCTTTTTCGGTAAGAAAACTTATGATTTTTAAATAAATTTGAGGGACTTTTACAAATATTCATTTGAAAAAAAAAAAAAGGAAAATAATCACAATTAAAAGCTAACTTCAGTAGAATAACAAGTGTTTGCTAATTGTACTGAAAAAAAAAATGGCTTCTATGTCAAATACTTTCTGAGAAAAGGTACTTGAAATATGCCAAATTAACATTTCCGGTATAGTGGGTATCAATTCCCCTTAAAGTCAACTTTTACACATGCTTTAGGGGACTAATTAATCCACTGTAGTCATCAAATGGAGCTGAAATTTGAAAAATAGTTTCGTTGTGGATTACAAGGAATCCTATCATACTTGGGGGTCTATCTAAAGAGGCTGCTGATATGATTACTGATGAACCAACTTTCTGTCATCCAATCAACCTGAACTTGGTAGATAGACTCGTTGTTGAAAATAATACATTCTATCAAACTTTGACACAAAAAGGTTATTTAATGTCACAAAATATATGGTTTTCTTCTTAGAGGTGAAACACAATGAAAACTCGATCCAAACTCAAAGTTACTTAAATAAGTTGAAATTGCACATAAAAGTTCAATGCATATAAAGAATTCACAGTAAAAACTTTTTTACGGGTTAATTTAATGGACAGGGTACTAATACAGCATTTGTAAGTGGTACTGATACACTATCTGGCCAAAAGTATCCGGACACCCAGTGGTATGGACTTAGAGCGTCCTGAGGCACATATTAATATGATGTTGGTCCGCCTTTTGCATCGATGACAGCCTGCACACGTTTGGGAAGACTTTCCACCAATTTTTGATAGGTGACCATAGGAATTGCCTTCCAGGCGTCCATCACAGCTGAAGTGAGTGCTTGCAGTGAAGATGGTCGATTTGGCTGGCTACGTAATCTGCACTATAATTCATCCCAAAGGTGTTCTATGGGATTTAGATCGGGGCTCTGAGAAGGCCAGTTCAGTTTTTGAACACCCATTTCTTCAAACCAAGTCTGTGCAAGCCTCGATGTGTGAATGGAGCAGTTATCCTGCTGGAAGAGAAATGGGCCTTCCCCGAAATATTGCCATAGAGTTGGGAGTGCAGCATTGTCCAGAATGTCCACATACATCTCAGAGTTCATGTTTCCAACCACAGGAACTAACGGATCCAGGCCAAACCACGAGAAACACCCCCACACCATTATGCTTCCACCACCAAACTTAACAGTCGGCACAATGCAGTCACTATAGAAACGTTCGCCGGGCATCCGCTAAACCCAGACGCGTCCATCCGACTGCCAGACTGTAAAGCGAGATTCATCATTCCAAAGAACAGTTTTCCACATGTCCACAGTCCAATGACGGTGAGCTCTACACCATTGCAATCGATGCTTCGCATTCTGTGGAGTGATGTTCGGTGTGCGGCTCCACGACTATGGAATCCCAAGTCTTTTAACTCTCGACGGACAGTCCTGCTGCTAATACTAACGTCTGATGAACTTTGGAACTCCTGAGAAATTTCCACCAACGAGGACTTGCGATTTTGTTTCACTACCCTTTTCAGAGTTCTGCGGTTGCGTTCACCAAGTGTTTTCGGCCTATCGGTTCGTTTTTCTGCCGTTTCACTGCCTCGACTTTTCCACTTCACAATTACATCACTCACAGTAGATTTAGGCTTCTGTAGAATGTCCGCAATCTCACGAACTGATTTCCCACAAAGGTGGCATCCCACTATTCTGCCACGATCGAACTCACTAAGCTCCTTTGACTTACTCATTGCCTCACAAACGCATAAATACCCAATCTGATAAACCACTACCAACACTTTTATAGCTTTCAATTATGTATCAAATTGCGTCACTCGCCAGAACCACTTTTTTAAGGGGTGTCCGGATACTTTTGGCCAGATAGTGTACATGAAGTATGTGTGTGCGTGTGTGAGAGAGAGAGAGAGGGAGAGAGAGAGAGAGAGAACCAGTTTTAGTGACTGGTTCTCTCTCTCTCGTTAACTCTATTGAGGCCACATTTTCACCCTTTAAATAAAATATCATTAGTACCCCTATTTCATTTGGAAAATAATACAAAAGAATTCACGTGATTTAATTAAATACTCACAATGAATGTCGACAAGAAATACAAACAGATATAATTGGACCAAGAACTAACGTAAGTAAAACTAAAACCAATTAAGATTTGAAAAAAAAAAAAAAAAAAAAAGGACGTCGTAGTTCAATTTATTCTTTTATATCGATGCATGAGCAAAAGTTTTCCTAAGAACCCACTTTGAAACCACATTTGTATATCATATGAAATTTTAACGAACACAAAGGGAGAGCAAAGACGTTAAGGGAAATTGAAATGTAAACATGCTTCATAATCTTGCAAAGACGTTCACAAAGCACATATTATTGATTATTCATTCGCTAATTCAGTGAATATCTATGACCTCATTATAAACTAGACACTGCTGGGTAAATTTACAAGGTGAAGTTATATTCTCAATTCAACCAACCAAAAGTAGATCAAATAAGTAATACCAATTAAATCAGTAAAATTTCAATTAAAAGTTCTGTTCGACAATCAGTATAATGGAATATTTTGTATTTAACCAATTATTCTGGTTATCTAGATAGCATATAACAGCTTGATTAAAATCGAGTTTTCAGTTCAATGAATCAGTATGTTTTCTTTGCATTAGTATACATAATGCAACTTTTCAAATATTCCATATTTTGGTTTATTATATTCTTTCCACCGAGGATCAGTTTACGAATTCTTTTCCGAACAAATTGGATTAGAAATCCTTTCAAGAAATCCCAATTTAAAAGAAAACATGAGATGGAGGGATTTATAATTGGAATCGAAATAGGCAGACCATTTGTTGGATCATTTTTCGATAAAGGTTTTTGAACGCATCACATTTATTATTGAATCAGACGGTGCTAGAAACTGTCTGGCAATATTGAAATGTTCATGGAGTTAACATTTGCATTCAGACATGTGCGTGTATTGAGAAAAGTTAATTATATGCCAGTTTTATGGTAAAGTTTGTTGTTACAATAGTTTTATATCTTATTAGTAAATATTTAATATATTGGAGAAGAAAAAGACCTTAAACTAGTCAAATTGACAAATTAATTTATTTTTGGTAATATAAGTGTGAATTTTTACAAATAAAAAGTATTTAAGGATTCTTAAAACATGTGTAATGTAGTCAAAATACTCCTCATCTAGTGCTATCTCAAATAATATTCTATTTACAGTTCCATTTATAAAGCAAATTTAAAAAAACCTTTCTCATATATTCTTGGTTTATTAAAGTTACATCACAATTGTTTAAAGTTTTTAGAAAAAGTATTGGATTTAGCAGCATCTGAATTTATTACAAATAAAATATAAATTTTTTTATAAAATTAATTTTGAAAGCATACCATTATTACAAGTTTTACTGTCCCAGAACTTCAGATTCAATTATCATATGGGCGATTCTCTGGATGACGCTGGATTCCTGGACATTTTGGCCCTTTTTCTACTCGTAAACTGATAAGAATTATAAAATTAAGATGAAACTAATAGTCAGGTTTATTTTATATCATATATTACTTGGTGACAAAGTTATATGGAAAATTAATTATTTTAACTTGGTCAAATATGCATTTATATCGTCTGACGCACGGGACACGTCCATGTCTCCGTGAGTCAGACGATATAAATGCATATTTGACCTAGTTAAAATCATTGTTTTTTTCATATAACTTTGTCACTAAGTAGAGCTATGTAAAACAAAGGCATAATTGCAAGATTGATAATAATTTTAGAATTCTAATTTGTTTATGAGTAGAAAAAGAGCTAAAATGTCTCGAGCTTACAGCAGAGAATTGCCCACATACTTATTAATATCACTGACACTTTCAAGCACATTTCTGTCTTATATTATATCTCAAACATTTGTAATATCCGTACTTTGGATCCAAACGCTCCAAGGTTATAATTAAATTAAAAAATAAATTATAATAAGAAAACACTATATAGCCCTATTGATGTGTTTTTGTGATCGCTCAACGACCTGTTGTAATGCACAATAACGGCTAATCAAACCCAGACCTACAGCTTAACGTAAATTCCAAACCACGACGAACCCGGGATTCTAACCCAGCATCTTTGGCATGTGAAGCCAGAACGCTAACCACACATCCATCATGTAGGTTATATAGCTCTATTAAAAACTATCACTGAGTAATTTAGAAAGCTTCGACGTCATGATTTAATAGAAAACAAAATTTAAAAGTCATAATCCAATAAAAAAGATAGCCAAATATGGATTTGAGTCCATTTAGCTTTGGTGTAAAGATTTGTGCTTCATAAGTTGTATAAGAACTACAAGTTAAAGTATGTAGCACTTCTAGAGTTTGAATCAGGTATGATAACTTAATTGGCGATGCCCATAAATAGATAGTTAGAACGTAAGTAACTATTTTAGTATTGTTTGGGAATGTTGTTTCAAACATAGTTTTTGCACAAGTTCCTCTTTACATTTCAATGAAAACCTAAAATACTAATAAAGCAACTTTAAGTAATGTACCCTTTTTGAAAAGAGTGAATGAATATTATGGTATTGTAAAAGTTATTTTTGAGAAATATTTGCTTGAACTTCAAAATAGAAAGTTTAAAAAACTCACCAATTTCTCCTTTTTTAATTTACTTATTTGTGTAACAAAAGTCAATTGATGTGCTATTAACGGGCGTGCTTATTAAAATTCAAAAGTAATTCACATATTGACTAAATTATTGTTCATACATTAATTGACTTTTAGTGTGAAGTTATTTGAAATGAAAGATCGGGAAAAAAAAAAAAAAAAAAAAACACTCCGGCAAGATATGGTCGAATTTCCTATTTTCTTGAAATATCTAATTTAAACTTACAACAATTCGCAATGGTAAAACAAGTAAAGATAGGAAAAGGAGAAAAGTAAATAAAGTTAAACTACCATAAAATTAGCTTTCGTCATTAGAAAATTACTGTTATTCACAATAGAAAATTAGCTTTAATCATTAGCAGTTTTTTGACAGAAAAGAAAGTAAACATTAGTTTAACGAGGAATTCTTTCAAGAATTCTTCCTTAAGCCTTCCTTCTTTTATATTTCTTCCTTTATAAACTAAAACTTTTTCACTGGCTGTTTTTTTCCCCCCTTCAGCTTAAACATCACGTCAAACTTTTGAGATCCAATTACTGTTAAGTTAGATGAATCTTAATCTCTGTAAATTGATCAGAGTTTGTGGTGTGAACCAAACATTCCTCAGTTTTTACTATCGTCTGCGTTTTTCAAGTGAAGTGATGTGAGAAGAAGAAAATTGGATTTTATTTTTTCATCCATCGATATGGGCAAACAGCGGTTGCCCCCGCCAAGGTCACAATGTAAATACCCCCTCGTCGCTATGACAACGCAGGGATAACGATTTAAGAGAGTTGTGCAAGTTTTCTGCTTCTTTAAATGGAAAAGAATAAAAGTTTATGGAATGGAGCCATGGGTATTATTTTGTGGCTTCCTTTTATAAAAAGTATGACGTATATAAACGCTTGAAAGGGATTTTTAATGATTTGAAAAGGGACATTAGTTTGAATATAAAAAGAGATGTTATGATAAAGTTAGGAAATATTTTGCCAACTAACATTTTAGTAAGACGATTAAAATATAAAAAAGTAATATGGTATTTATTGCATTTATTTTAAGAACGTTTAATATTGTGTATAATAACAAAGTTCATGTTGAAAATCTTATATCCTAAGTTTTATAAGAAATTTTGTAAGCAAAGATATCAAACTCCAATTGCTGCTGATTAATTTTTATCTATAGTTCAAATATCGAATTCAGATAAAAATTTTGAGTAATTTAATACTTAAGTCCTAATATAATTTGGAATGCTACTTTTTTACTCTTTGCTGCATCGCCTATGATGATTTCATGAAATCATATTTTATGTGGCCCAAGAAAAAAATGAAAAATGTAATATATAACGTATCCTTACTACAAAAGTGACACAAATTCTTCATTTAGTGTAAAAGTGTGTACAGAATCACTGACTGCATGTATTTGAAGCTGATTGAATGGAACAAGAAGGTCCCATCAGCCTGGTGGTCAAAGTATCGAGCTCATGATCGGATGATTGTGGGTTCGATCCTCAACGGCCGCTGAAGATAGGTGTGTACCTAATGGGGGTAAATGCACAATAAATCTGTCGTGGCCCCAATGTCCTTTCGCTGGTGGGGTGGGGTCGGAGAGAGGGGTTTGCACTAGAAGATTTCAATTTCGTATTCTTCTAGATGCTCAAAATTACGAGATATATATGGTTGTATTAAGCACTTCATAAGTGACAGAAAGAGACAGTCGGAAGTTCCAAACCAAACCAAACAAAACAAGATTGTTTACAAGTTACAATTTACCTATGACGTTTTTCCAGATTTAAGCTATTTTGTACACATTTTAGCATAAAAATGAAGAACTTTGAGTTGCATCGCTTTCAGTATTTTTTTCTCGTATAAAACGTTCTTTTCTTAGACTATTGATTTATTTCTAAAATAGTTATCATAAAGAATAGACAGTATTATCATCACGTATTATATCTATCAAGCCTCTTTTGATAAAATACCATAGTCATATCTGAAAACGATTGATTTTAAATCCTTTATATTAACTTCGATTATGCTTGTTGATGATCCAATCGGGCTTAAACTTGGCAGAAAGGTTCTATGTCGACGACAATGCATTTTATCAAATTTTGCGGCTGTTACTGTTACTAAAGGGTCGATTTTACAGAATACTAATAAATCAACTTGCCGTTATCCAATCGCTTTAAAATAGCATTGAACAGACCATTGTTGAAACTCTTACCAGTTGCCAATTTTTTTTTTAATAAATAATTAACAAAATTGCTTTAATAAGAATAAATAAATAGATGTGAGAGCATAAATTTACGTTCATTTTTAATAAATAAATTTTGAACCATAGTTTGCCTCCCATTTTGCAGATAGAAATGTTTTTGATATCAGCGCTGTGGTACTGAAATAAAAATTGACAATGCATTTAAAGAAATTTTTAAAAACTCTGTTTCTATTTTTTATATTACTAAATACGAAAAACAGTTTTCTGATATTCAAAATGAAACTAAAAATTGACCTAGAAGCATACTGAGTATGGTTTATAATATAACTAAACTTAAATTCTAACTATAATATGATTAAACTAAAATATTCTTATTAAAAAGTCGAATTGACTAAACTTGACTTAAGTTGAGGTAAATACATAATACAATATTTATTGAAAATGTATTATCTGAATGCAATAAAATTTGCATTCGGTTTCCTTGGAAAAATTGATGAAACATTTAAGTTTCATGAAGATTAAATGATCAAAACTCTTTCACTTACTTTACTTTTATAATTTCAAAAGATCGACGACTATTTTAAACAAAGTTATAATCCCATGGTTACGCACTCTAAACTAAGCTTCATCAACAAATCTCAATGGTTTCCTCACAGTTAACGTTTGCATTAAAATATCTTCAATAAATGTCATACATGGCAATCTCAGACTCGAAAACCGACCCTTAATCTCTCTTGCAGTTTTAAAATGACACCGAATAATAATTTTGGGAAGTTTCAAATATTCATGGCAACTTAAGAAGATTCAAGGGGACTTAAGGCTTTTCAACTCCTTGAGTGTAAGATTTCCAGGATGTCCATAAATTTGCATACTTGCAGATTAAAGTAATGATAGAGTCTTAGAATAAAGTTATAATTCTATCATGTTTTTTGATAAATAAAAATGAAACGATGCAACGTTACATTAGTTTACAAACTAAAATTGCTTAAATTAAGTGAACTTCGGTCTATTCCTAGTTTACGTGTAAATATCGCCAAACAAATTTCGTCCCAATTGGTAGGTGATAAAATTTCATATTTTGCAAACCTGTTTCTTGTGAGTTTAAGGTGGACGGGATTTAAAAGGTGGACGGGATAATAAGTAAGATATTCGCATATCTTATGAATTATCCTGTTGACCGTAAACGAACTTTTTGCTAGCGGTCAACTAAGTTATTCGTTGAATTGAAATTATTATTTGAATTTAAGAAGATTTTAAATGCATTCGCAACACTACAATGTGAATGAGGGATGTTTATAACATTCTGATACACTATCTCAAATCATACTAAGTTCAATTTACTGGACAGTAATTAAGTTGTATTTATATATTCAAAAACCAATAGTTTTTTTTTTTAAATTTTTATTTTTAATAACTATTTAAGAAAAAAAAATTGGCAACAGGAAATAAATTTTATAATTAAGAAAATTTTGTCGTCAATAAAAAATTCGCCAACAGTCGACGGAATAATTAGCCATTGCTTTCGTTGATTTTGATATCAACATAATTTTTTAAAACACGATCATTCCAAAATACTTAGAAAAACCGTCAACTTCAAAAACATAACGGCTTTCTTGTAATAAAAAGAAAGGATACTCTCTATAGAATAACATCGCCAATTTCACCTTCTTGGCGGTACAATTATTGCCCGAAAATACCGCCAAATTAGCCATTTACATTTAAATGAGTGAAAATATGAAAATGGCAAACAACACCAAATCAAATTTTAATGCAATGACCATTGAGCACTATTATTGTGCAATTGAAAGCTGCGCGATGTTCTTCACCCCTAGTTTTTCGAAAATTTTAATACATTTTTCTTCATTTTTTTTTTTTTTTTTTTTTTTTCATCCCAGACTTCCCACTTTTTTGTTTAAAGATTTCGCCGAGACTTTTCTATTGTATTTTTTGTATTATTATGAAGTTCCACCAACATGTTAGGAAGTAAATTAAATTTTGCCTTTATCATAGGAAGTTGTGCAGAGAAATTATGCTTATTACGGTTGACGCCTTGTTAAGGTTGGTGGTGAAACAATCGTTTCGTCTGATACTTTTTAATAGTTTTTTTAAAAGGAAATCATAGAACTATGGAGTTGTAAACGTTGAAATGTAGATCCGTTTATTTCGATGTGATTGGAAGTGTAAATTAAAGTTAAAACAAACGTAGAGAACTTGATATGATGAATTAGCTTTCCATTTTATACTTTTTGATTATCTTCTTCAATGTCATTGCCTGGCAAATTCAGTAATCATCTGTATAACTATTAGTATTTGTACTAACTGTATTGTGTATTGACCTACGATGTTCAAAGTTGGTGAGCAGGTTGGTGATGTCACAGGAACCTCCAATTAAGGATTTCGTCAAAATTGCACATACGCATAAGGTATCTGCCATTGAAAAAAATCATGCTTTTCAATGATTGCTAAAAAACGGCTCTAACGATTTTGATCAAAATCGCTGTGGTAATGCCTCTTAAAGTGTTGTAAACATCCCACCTGCGAAATTTCCGTAAAAATGCTTTATTGGTATAAAAAGCTGAAAAACGAAGGCCTTCAACACAGAGACCTCTTTGCTTGAACATAGCTTATCAACAATTCCTCTTCTTCTTAGTTTCACTTATAAGAAAGGATAGTAATAGAATTATCGAAAAGTATACAGCCAAAACTGGCAATTTTTCTAAACGAATGATGAAATTATAAAAACGGTAATAGACACAAATTCACATCAGTAATATAGTGTAATTAAAAGTTGTGCGATGTTTCACACCTCTAGTTTTTATTTAGCTCAATATAAAATAATATAAAACTTGAGGGGACAATTTTATGTTTTTGATCATAGTACTAACAAATAAAGTAAAGGACGTTTAGAAGTATAATTTAGATGTGGAATTGAATTTCAGTTTTGGTTTTTACTATATAAATTTAAATTCATAATTAGAGTATTAATTTAAAAAATTGTACTTTAAATGCAAAAGATTAATTTGATAAATTTTAATTCAAATGCATAAGGTTGTTTAATAAATTTTAATTTAAAAAATATGAATTTTATTATAACTTTACTGTACAAATTTCAATTGAAATTCGTTAAAATGCCATTAGTTAAATGTGAAGACACATTTATCTTACAAAATATTTTTTTGTGAAATTTTTTATATTCAAGAAATATAAATATTTGTGGTTGGTTTGTACGCTCAATGACCTATTTTTATGCCCAATAAAGACTAATCAGGCTGAGACCTGCAACTTAACTTGAATTCCGAACAAAAACGAACATCCATGCCTAACCCAAGATTCGAACCTATCACCTTTGCCATGCAAGGCCAGATCGTAACCCCACCGCCATCAGATGGGCATAAATATTCTTGAATACCATTATTTAACTTTCCTTCTTCTATTGAAAGCAGATGTTTGACTATCACATACTTAATGTTATTCAGAAAATCTTGAAGACAACACCGACTCTAAGTGAGAAATCATGTTTAAGTCTTTAATGTTCATAAAAAGAGAGGTGTAAAGTTCAATATAATATGTCCTTTTCCAAATAAAGATGCATAAGGATTCTTCACATCGTATGGTAAATAATTTTTGGAGTAAAATGCAGAAAAGTGTTCGTGTCAGCCATACCAAGTAAGAAATTGAGCCAACAAACGAGAAGTTAAACAACAAAGGCTCCAACAATATTTTAGATATGCATGTGTACCACACAAAAGTAATAACGCTAATTATATTGATGGTTGTAACTGCGTTTTTCACTTTGGGTGTTTATTTTAAAAATGGTGATATCTAAGAGCTGCGGAAATTGAGATTAATCTTTGTTTTCGAAATGAACAATTCCCGCATTTTTTCAAAACAAGTGAAATTAGTATATATAATTATAAAGAATATCTTTCTGATTCCAAATATTCAAACAAAAGTTCTTTAAAAAAATTAGTTATTTAAATATTAAGAAAAGAAAATGCCCTGAAACCCAGTCCGATCTCAGTCTGATCAAAAGGATCCCCTATAGCTGTGATGTCACGACATCCTTTCGTTTCTATGGTTGTCATGAGGTTTCTGCCAAATACTTGGTGTGTGTTTGGCATCGGTGCTTGGTAGACAATTGCCATATCCCATACCCTTTGGTGCGATTTGCAAGAAACTTGCAAAACTGGTTTGTACTGCTGGATTTCAAGCCAAGTTGTTTCAGATGTAGTGACGTCACATTTGATTCGAGCCAAATGTTTACCACCGAAATATAAAAAGCGATTTCAGATTGCAAATTAAAATAGAAAAAGAAAAAGCACAATAAACAGAAATTTTTGTGTTTATGGTCTTTTCGAAGCATTTAGAATTGAAAAAAAAAAAAAAAAAAAAAAAAATGTTGGAAATATCTATTGTGCTGGATTTAAAACTTGAAAAGATGTGTTACGTTGTTTGGAAGGCATGTAAATCTGTATGTATCGGTTTAATATCTAATATTTCGGTGCGGTATAGTATGCACTTCTAGTAATCCAGGCTTAGAGCCAGAAGTTCACCTATCCTAGTACATGAGATAATCGAGTTCGATCAACACCTCCTGTATAAGAAAGCCTACACACTGGCTGCGTGTAGTCACAATAGTAGTCAATTGTCCTTCGCATTGCTAGCATAGCAATTTCGCTTTTCTTAGTTTTGCTAGTTAATTCGAATAGCAGAGGAACATTTCTTTTTTAATAGCAGAGAAACATTTCTTTTTTATTGACAGAGGTAATTGAATTTTTTTTTTAAATATTTATGTTTAACTATTATTTTGAATTTTATTCCCAAATAAAACACCTAATCCAAATAAATACTTTATTTTCTCTCTTCCTTCTTCTCACGTAAAGCACATCGCCAAAAATATTGCCAAACTGGCCTTTTTTATTTTTAAATGAGTGAAAATAAGAAAATGGTAAGTAACACCATGTTAGATTTTACTTCATTGACCAATATTATACAGTGTAATTGAAAGTTGTGCGATGTTCCACACCCCTAGTTTAATTTTCATTTATAGCAGATAGGCATTAAATGAAAACAATTCATGTCATTTCATTAAGTGATCATTTTTATACTTACTCGTCAAATTTCAAGATTTTATACAAAGTAGTTTCGAAATGAATTGGGCTAGAAGGTGGACGAAAATAGGGAATAATCCTTACTAGGAATTGCTCTTAAGACTTTTACATAAGTGATGTATTAAATTGAGGAACGTTGAGAATATTCACATATTAAAACGATTACGTCATTTACAAAAGTTTATTTACATAAAATAATAAAATTTTCGATGATAACTGTAATATCGTGAACATAATTAATTACTTACATCATTTACGTCACGAGTTGCGTGATTTCAAAGAACATGACATATCCGATATTTGAATTATAATAAATTTTCACTTTTTAATTTCTGTGCACTCGAAATCGTTTAAAATTTTTTAATCCATATATGATAATATTTTCGGAAATCAGCCTAAATTTACTAAAGCTGCAAGCAATTTCATAAAATAATAATGCTCAAAAACTTATCAGTCGAAACAAGCTTGAATGCCCATCGTCCAAAAGTTGATATAATGAATGTCTTAAGCGAAACTGGAGGCTTCCAAGACAGAAAAGAATGGACCAACAAGGACATCAGAAACACTGTATTTCCAACAAATGGAACTGAATCGAATAATGCCACCCCAAATGTCCTGCTTGAAAAAGCAGTTAAGCAAGGATTACTAGAGTTAGTTGGATCTAACTACAAAGTCAAGGGGCACGCTGAAAATCAACAAAGTGGCTCTAAGCAAGGAAAATCAAAAGCAAGAAAGAAGTCTGGCGGTAAAAAGAAGAGATCGTCGAAGGGTGGGAAGAAGAAGGCTTCTAAAGGAAGACAGAAGTCATCTGGTGGAAAGAAGAGAGCATCTAGGAAACGCAGATCTTCCAAGAAAGGAAACCCTCCGCCAGAAGGAATGATGACATGAAATCCAAAATCTTTTCTAAAGATAAGGATCTCCATGGTGCTCTATCGTAGTTACCATTTATACAGGAAGACTCTAAAGATTTAAGTTTAAGTTCAGATTTGTGCATAAGTAATTAATATAAGCAGCATAGCTATACCACTGTGAGATTATTTATAATAGAACTGTTGTAAATGTGAAGATACTATAGACTGAGTAAATACTCTGCCAATAAAAAAATCTTTTGATTTCATTTGAATGTGCGAAATTATTTACAACTTTGTCGAAAGATGTGATTGGTTTGTTTAAAGCAAATTCTAAAGCTAAAACTTACTGAAAACATAACATTTATGGGAAAAATAGTTTAGTTTGATAACAAATCTTAAATGAATTCAGTTTAGCTGCATTTGAAATATTATTGCCGTCATTTTCAAAATGCAGAATAATATCTCTGATCATATTTTACACAATTTTTATTTTTTTTACCAGTGTAAGAGATATCACCAGAATATTGTCAAAATGGCTATTTTTTAATGTATGAAAATATAAAAACGATAAATTACACCAATCCAAGTCAAATTTAATTGCAGTGATCAGTTTTAAAGTGTAATTCAAAGTTGTGCGATATTCCATACCCTTAGCTTTATACCATTTTATGGTACTTACCAATAAACTGAAGATCTTTATTAAATATACCAAAACTTAAAGGAAATCTGTGGATAAAAGCCAACCTTTAGAATTTTTTTTAGTATCTTTAAATTTTTTTTCCGTGTTATCACTTCGACCGTTGGGTAGTTTTTCGTTTGTGATAATAAATTCCAATCGCGTAGTATCCTCGGAGGACCGGCTAGGCTAGGACCAATATCAGGACTTTAACGTAGCATATCTCAACGTCGATGCGGACCGGACGTACCAGCATTTACTAAGCTAAAACATTTTGTCTCAAAACTGTTGACGGCATACTTTTTTTCTAATATAACTCCTCGAAAATCATACCTTTGAATATTTTTATATCGGAAAGATGAAATAATTTGTGAATACAAAGCATACGTATTTCTTTTGGCGAAAGTTCAAGAAAACGCTTCAAAGTTTATGTTTACAGAAAAATATTGTAGACAATATCACACAGAATCCTCATTTAAAACCATGTTGCACACCAAATTTACAAAAAATTTTACTTGTTATAATTTAAAATTTTACTTTTGTAACTTAAAGTTACTTGCCGTTATTTGTCACAATTCGTAATATTAGACTCACTTTTGATGCACAATTCACAAAACATCAAAAACTCTAATCCTATGAAGCGGAATTGTAACAAATTAATAGATGTGTAAGGGTAACAAATTATACGGGTACTAGCTGATGCAATGAACACTTCTCGTATTTTTTAAAAACGAGTGAAATTAATGTATATTTATGAAGAATTTCTTTCTGATTCCAAATATTAGAACAAAAGTTCTTTAAAAAAATTAGTTATTTAAATATTAAGAAAAGAAAATACCCCAAAACCGAGACAAAACCAGTCCGATCAAAACAGTCAACAAAATTCTTGACGTAAAGAGACCCTATCGTTTCTATGGTTATTGTGAGGTTTCTGCCAAATATTTGGCGTTGGTGAACCATTGCTACAATCCGTACAGGTTGGCGTGATTTGCGAGAAACTTGCAAATCTGGTTTCCGCTGCTGCATTTCAAGCCAAGATGTTTACGAAGCAGTGACGTCACATTCAATGCTAGCCGAATGAATTGTTTTCTCGCCAACGTCGAATAAGGTAATTTTGATCGCAAACTAAAAAAAAAAGAAAAAGCGCATTGAGCAGAAATTTTTATGTTTATGGCCTTTTCGAAACATATAGAATTGAATTATAATAAAAAAAAATTAATTGCGGGAATTGTCCATTGTCCCCAAGCCTAAATGTTTACACGTTTAAATGACACGTAAATGTATCGCCAAGCCTAAATGTTTGCAGTTTGTTAGAGGAATTATAAATGTTGTGAAGGGTTGTTAGTTTGGAGGAATTATCGCTGCAATTTTATCTGTTACTCGTCTAACGGAAGAGTACCAGAGGTTGTTTTAGTGACTATACTTACTGCCATTCAACTGTTTGATGTTAAACATTGATAGATTGCTTCAGTTTCTACAGAACTCTGTTATTCGAAATTCGGTAACAAAAATCTTGTCCACATTTATATCTGAGGTAAACATTATAAAACTAAACTACAAATGCTTGCTACAACAGCTTGCGGTGTGTCCCATAAAAGCTATTGTGATCGACAATTTTGCAATTTTCGGTAATTATCGGTAAAATCCTAGTGTACTGTTATGAATTTTTCCACTGAGGCAAAGATGGCACAGTTTTTACGGTATAAAAATATTTATTCTCTCTTCAGAAAACTCACAAAATTTAATCAAAGGCAACGGTCACTCTCAAGCTTCAACACAAGCTTCAGCTAAAACAACTTCGAATACAGCGATTATACAAGCTCACTCCAATAGGTAAACAAAGCGATCAGTTTTCATCGAAGTCCGAAGTCAATCTGAAAATTTTCCCGATCTCCGGTCTTTATATAGCAGGCACGTGAGAACATTCCCGAAATTTCCAGCCAATTCATCGAAAAAGAAACATCTCGAAATTTCTCGATTGCTTTAGGTGTTGCCACCTTTTTCTAACTTGTATAATCGCTGTTAATAAATAAAATAAGATAAAAATAAATTACAATAGAATTTTAAAATAATACGTCACTATTTACACTATATACAGACAATTTGTGCAACATTTCCCCCTTCTTAAAGACTGTACGTCCCGGGCAGTGAAGTCCTTAAGAGGGAAGGTCATTCAATCACTTCTACCATAATATGGGGCTAGCCTATTGTAATGTACAACTCTAGGTTTACAGGAGGGTGTCCGTTGAATCCTTACCACGACGCCTTTGATCTTCTTAAGGACCACATACGGCCCTTCCCAGTTCGTCTGGATCTTAGAAGAGAGTCCTTTCCGACGTTTAGGATTCCATAACCACACCTTGTCACTTTCCTGGAATGAACGTTCCGTGGCCTTGGCATCGTAGCGGACCTTCATGCGCTCCGTCATGATGCTCAAAATTACGAGTTATATATGGTTGTATTAAGCACTTCATAAGTGACAGAAATAGACAGTCGAAAGTTCCAAACCAAACCAAACAAAACAAGATTGTTTACAAGTTACAATTTACTTATGATGTTTTTCCAGATTTAAGCTATTTTGTACACATTTTAACATAAAAATGAAGAACTTTGAGTTGCATCGCTTTCAGTATTTCTTTTCTCGCATAAAACGTTCTTTTCTTAGACTATTGATTTATTTCTAAAATAGTTATCATAAAGAATAGACAGTATTATCATCACGTATTATATCTAGCAAGCCTCTTTTGATAAAATACCATAGTCATATCTGAAAACGATTGATTTTAAATCCTTTATATTAACTTCGATTATGCTTCTTGATGATCCAATCGGGCTTAAACTTGGCAGATAGGTTCTATGTCGACGACAATGCATTTTACCAAATTTTGCGGCTGTTACTGTTACTAAAGGGTCCCTCTTACAGAATACTAATAAATCAACTTGCCGTTATCCAATCGCTTTAAAATAGCATTGAACAGACCATTGTTGAAACTCTTACCAGTTGCCATTTTTTTTTTTTAATAAATAACTAACAAAATTGCTTTAATAAGAATAAATAAATAGATGTGAGAGCATAAATTTACGTTCATTTTTAATAAATAAATTTTGAACCATAGTTTGCCTCCCATTTTGCAGATAGAAATGTTTTTGATATCGGCGCTGTGTTACTGAAATAAAAATTGACAATGCATTTAAAGGAATTTTTAAAAACTCTGTTTCTATTTTTTATATTATTAAATACGAAAAACAGTTTTCTGATATTCAAAATGAAACTAAAAATTGACCTAGAAGCATATTGAGTATGGTTTATAATATAACTAAACTTAAATTCTAACTATAATACGATTAAACTAAAATATTCTTATTAAAAAGTCGAATTGACTAAACTTGACTAAAGTTGAGGTAAATACATAATACAATATTTATTGAAAATGTATTATCTGAATGGAATAAAATTTGCATTCGGTTTCCTTGGAAAAATTGATGAAACATTTAAGTTTCATGAAGATTAAATGATCTAAACTCTTTCACTTACTTTACTTTTAGAATTTCAAAAGATCGACGACAATTTTAAACAAAGTTATAATCCCATGGTTACACACTCTAAACTAAGCTTCATCAACAAATCTCAATAGTTTTCTCACAGTTAACGTTTGCATTAAAATATCTTCAATAAACGTCATACATGGCAATCTCAGACTCAAAAACCGACCCTTAATCTCTCTTGCAGTTTTAAAATGACACCGAATAATAATTTTGGGAAGTTTCAAATATTCATGGCAACTTAAGAAGATTCAAGGGGACTTAAGGCTTTTCAACTCCTTGAGTGTAAGATTTCCAGGATGTCCATACATTTGCATACTTGCAGATTAAAGTAATGATAGAGTCTTAGAATAAAGTTATAATTCTATCATGTTTGTTGGTAAATAAAAATGAAACTACGCAACGTTACATTAGTTTACAAACTAAAATTGCTTAAATTAAGTGAACTTCGGTCTATTCCTAGTTTACGTGTAAATATCGCCAAACAAATTTGGTTCCAATTGGTTGGATATAATATTTCATATTTTGCAGACCTGCTTCTTGTGAGTTTAAGGTGGACGGGATTTAAAAGTTGGACGGGATAATAAGTAAGATATTCGCATATCTTATGAATTATCCTGTTGACCCTTGACGAACTTTTTGCTAGCGGTCAACTAAGTTATTCGTTGAATTGAAATTATTATTTGAATTTAAAAAGATTTTAAATTCATTCGCAACACTACAATGTGAATGAGAAATGTTTATAACATTCTGATACACTATCTCAAATCATGCTAAGTTCAATTTACTGGACAGTAATTAAGTTGTATTTATATATTCAAAAACCAATAGTTTTTTTTTTTTTTTAATTTTTATTTTTAATAACTATTTAAGAAAAAAATATTGGCAACAGGAAATAAATTTTATAATTAAGAAAATTTTGTCGTCAATAAAAAATTCGCCAACAGTCGACGGAATAATTAGCCATTGCTTTCGTTGATATGTTGAGATTTGAAAGAACACTTAGTCCTCCTTTCTCCTTAGAACTTATCATTTTCCTTTATTAATCAAAATCTACCATTTTTCTTTACTAAGAGAACAAGATTACTTTATTTTTAAAATGCAAAAAGAACACAGTGAATATTGCCAAACGATAATATTAACGAATAATGCCACACACAACTACAAACTTAATGTATTTTTAAAGCACGTTCACATTTCTCATATAAGTACGAGTTGGTGACGTAACAATCCTCCCACCTTTTGATTAACAAATAATATAATTAATCAAAACAACCATAAGTTTACAACAAATAAATGAGTTTAAAACCCACAGTCCCAAACAAACAGTTCAGTCCAAAAGTCTGAATGGGATTCTGATCGTTCTACCACTCCTAGTCACAACACTTTTTGCTGGAGTATCAGGAATTGAACGGTTCACCTCTTTCTCAGAAGACTTGTCAGGCTCCTCTGCAACGGAATCATCAGCAGGACAAGATATCTCCAGGGGAAAATTCTTTGAATGGGTCGAACCATGCTCCCAGAAGTGGTTTTAAGCCGAACTACTTAGATGTTGTCATCTTTACCAGGATACACTTCTATCACTCTTGCCATTGGCCACAAAATTCTTCGTTTACTTTCATCTTCAACAAGAACAACGTCCCCAACTTTTACCTCATGAAATTTTCTAGCTTTAGAAGAGCGTTGAACTAGCTGACTCAGGTACTCGTTCCGGAATCGTTTTCGTAATTAATCCCTTAATTCTTGTTGTCGTCGAAATCTTTTAGTAAGGTTCACTTGGTCGAGTTTATCTAAATCAGGTACTCCAACTTCAATATTTTCGCCCAAAAACATAGCCGGAGTTTAAGGAAACAAATCCCCTGAATCTTCTGAAACATAAGTCAGAGGTCTAGAATTCACAACTGCTTCACAATCATATAGTACAGTGGTTAGTTCTTCATAAATTAGTGATGATTGTCCTAAAACTCGCCGTAAAAGTCTTTTAACCATTTGGATCATCCTCTTCCAGAAACCTCCCCACCAGGGAGCAGCAGGCGGATAGAAATACCATTGGATTCTGCTAATCGATGCTTCCACTTCAATGGCTTTCCAATCGATAGATTTCAAAAGATTATTAGCTCCTAAGAAATTGGTTCTGTTGTCGCTGTAAATAACTCTTGGCCGTCCTCTGCTAGCAATGAATCTGCGAAAACCAAGCAAAAAACTTTGGGTAGAAAGCGACGTAATTAATTCTAGACGTATAGCTCTATATACGGCGCAGGAAAACAGAACAATCCATGCTTTTCCTTGGACTTTTAGGATCAGTGGTCCCGCTAAATCTACGCCTGTGATTCCAAATGCAGAAGCATCGCGCACTCTGTTTTCTGGTAAAGCAACAGGAGTGCTCTCCATTCTTTTGGCATCGTATCTCTTGCATCTGATGCAGTTCCAAATTACTTTTTTGATTGTTTTCCTTGCTTTCAGTATCCAAAAAGTTTGTCTTAACTTGGACATAAGAATATTTATTCCAGCATGACTCATTCTTAAATGTGCATCACGGATCAAGCTGTGCACAAGCTCGTGCTTGTCCGTCAGTAGTATTGGACAAATAAAATCCATTTCATCTTGCCTTTCGGTAATTTTGGTTCTCACACGCAATAAACCTTCGTCATCTTTAAATAAGGAGATTGATTTCATTTGCTTGATATATTCTGAACTGAATGCTTCTCACTGTATTACTTTTATGAGAACTTTCTCTGCAGCTGATAGTTCAGATACTTTCAACTCTCCAATCTCTCTTTCTTCATTGATTTTCCTTGCATTTCGAATAAATCTACACATCCATGCTACCATTCTCAATATTTTACTGTATCTAGAGAAGTAAGCAGTAGCCCATGAACATGGATTGGTAGTGCTACTCAGTGATGTAACTATAGTTCTTTTCTTCTCAGCAGTTATTTCAATGTCATTCTGAAGAGGGTTAGATGTTGGCCAATCATCTTCTGATCTAGTTAACCAAAGTGGTCCCTCCCACCATCTCGATTCTATCAGTTTTGTGACAGAGCATCCTCTCGACGGAAGATCTGCTGGATTATCTGTTCCGAGGACGTGATGCCAATCTTCGGTTCTAGTGAGACGTCGGATTTTTTTCACCCTATTGTTGACAAACATACCCCATTCCTCTTCCTTCGTAATCCAGCAAAGAGCAGTGGACGCATCTTTCCAAAAATATTCTTTGGACATTTCAATCTGAAGTTTTCCTTTGATGAATGAATGCAATCTAGCACCTACAACAAGCTAGTAATTCAAGTCTGGGGATTGTGGTTTTCTTTAGAGGAGCAACCCTAGACTTAGCCTGAAGGAGTTGAACTTTGACTTGCTTATCATTATCACATCTCAAATAAACAAACGCAGCATATGAATCCTTTGAAGCATCACAAAAAGTGTGTAGACTATAAGAGGAGCAGTTGTCCATTGTTGCTTGCCTCGGAATTCTTATTAAAGACAGCAAGGGTAACTCGTTTAACCACTTCAAGAACTTCCTTTTGATGTCAGGCGGTAATTCAGTGTCCCAACTCAATCTTGCTTCCCAACTCTTTTGAAGATATAATTTTGGAAGAAGGGTGACAGGGCAACTAAATCCGATGGGATCAAACACCTTTTGAGCAATCGATAGCATATTCCGTCTTGTTGGGGGAAGGTATCCTAAACTTATATCTTGAACGTCACAAAATAGTGTATCTTCGTATTTGTCCCATAAGAGTCCCATTATTTTTAAAGGTTGAGGATTTTCATTGTTGATAACACTTTCTGATTGATGCCAGCCTCTTAGATCAAAATTTGCTTGAGCCATTATCTCAGTAGCTTTTGTAACAAATAGATTTGCCTCTTCCTTTGATTCAGATGAGGTCACACAATTATCTACGTAAAATGAAGATCGTAGTTTCTCCTCAAAATCTTTGAGAGGAGGTTCATACTGACTCAAATGATGATTTATCACAGCTTCTAAAGGAAAAGGGCTACAAGTCAAGCCAAAGACTGCTCGATAATGACGAAATTCTTTAATTTGTTGTTGTTCCAAATCCTTCCACCAAAGGAATCGTAGAACTTCTCGATCAGTTTCGTTTACTGACACTTGCAAGAAGGCTTTTTTAATGTCCGAGACGATTCCAATTTTCTTCTCTCTAAAATTGAGCAATACCGTTGGTATCAGCTCCAACAAATTCGGTCCTTTGGCCAAACAGTCATTTAGAGATGGAAAATTCTTCTGTTTGCACGATGCGTCAAATACAGGTCGAATTTGTGTAGTAGAACCTTCTTTAAAAACCGCTCGATGAGGAAGATAATGTGAATGCCCTCTTGTTTCTGACACTTCTTCAATAATGCCTGATTTCAACCAGTCTTCGAATACTGCACTATAATCTTCTAACTTCTTCTCTTGTTTAAGTTTCTTTGTGGATGAAATCAATCTTTCAGCAATTTCTCTGTTGCTTGGCAAATTTTCACGGTCACTAACCCAAGGAAGGCTTATTTCATATCTATCTTCATTATCTCTCCTTAAAGTTTTATAGAAATGATCTATTACTGCACTGTATAATTCTTGACGAGACTTGCTCTCACTGGGATCTGTTATTCCCAAGGCTTCTAATTTCCACAAATTTTCTAAATTATTGCTGTGGACTAGCATAGAGGTTATCATGTTTGACGCACTTGTAGTGGAGTAGCTTTCATATATTTTACCCATAACAGTCCATCCGAGCAATGTATGTACAGCTATTAGACCACTAGCTAATTTATGAAGCTTCCCAGTGAAAATGTTTCCAACTGTATCTGCACCCAAAAGGAGTTCAATTGGCAGATTTCCTGTTCCTGAATCCCCAAGGTGGATGTTTTTCTGCATAATCTCTTTCATCCAAGGTCCAGGTGGCAAACTTGACACAACACCGCAAATTTTTGTTTGGTCTAATACTTTAATTTTGCAGAAGTAGCTATTATAGATGTTACTAATATTCAAACTATAACATTTATGTACTTCTTTCCTCGAGGTAACTCCTCCGAAAAGTGAGTGTACTAAAGTTTCTGAACCTATCGATTTGCATCCCGTTTTTCAAGCAGTTTCTTTTAATATGTAGGAACGCTGTGAACCAGTATCAATCAAGGCTCTTACTGTTTGTTTCTTGCCGTTACAACTAATATTAACTAATAAAGTCTGTAGGAACACATCGCCTGTACTACAGAAATTAGATAAAGTTAAATTCTTATCTTCCTCTGTATCTGGATTTACTTCGTTTTTCGGATTTATATTTAATTCAGGACATAATACAGCCCAGTGTCTTTTCGAACAAATCAGGCAGCATACACGTGTCTTGCACTGCTTAGCTCGGTGCCCCACTTTTAAACAAATATAGCATCCTCTCTTTTCTTTAATAAGATCATACTTTTGATTAAGAGTCATTTTACGAGCTGAAAAACAATCTTTACTTTCATGGGATTTTGCACAGAATGCACAAATTGGCCTTGATATTTCTTTCGAGCCTGATAGCAAATCATTGGCAGTAGGAATAGAATGTTCCGGTTCCTTATATTTTGCCGTTCTCGAAACTGAATCACCCTGTTTAATTCCTGCCTTAGCGAGAGAAATACGTTCTTCTCTTTCAACTTTAGCTCGAAGAAAATTTAGCAACAAGTTTAATTTTCTACTATAAGAGTGATCCTCTTCATTCAATGAAGGATTTCGAAGCCAAACACGAAGTAAATCCTCTGGCACACAGGATTCCACTAAAGGAAAAAGCATTGTTGCGTACCTATCTGTGGTCATCCCAATTGACTCTAATGACCTTAAATGGGACTCTAATTTGTCATACAATTGGGTGATGCTTAATCTAGATTTTAAATTTGTATTATTTTTTACTACTAATCCAAGAAGTTCCCTAACGTAAAATTCTACGAGCATCTCTTCACGGCCGAATCGAGATTTCAGACTCTTTATCGCTTTCCCATAATTTTCTGCCGTTGGAGGATAACTGTCAATAATTTCTTTGGCTCTTGTGCCTGGCGACATACATTGTATCAAATATTGGAATTTGTCTTCAATTTCTAATTGTTCATCCTCATATATTCTACTAAAGAGGCTCCAGAAACTTAGCCAATCTTTTACTTCTCCGCCAAATTTCATTAACTCAATTTTCGGAAGTTTTAACTTAGGTTTTTCTGAATTTAAATTATTAGAATTCTGCTGCACTGTTAAATTCTTCGTAAGAGATTTGTAACGAACCTGTGCAATATCAAAATTTTCTTTATACTCTTCAATAATTTCAAATTCCTCAGCGTATCTTTCTGAATTTTCGTCATGTACCAATAACTCCATAATATTATCATCTAGATCAGTTAATCTAGCAAATACTCTTTCTAGAGACGTAAACTTACTCTCGAGAACTACTAAGTTAATATCTTTATCTTCAAATAACGCATTTAGGCTTTTATGTAACTTAGTAAAACTCGTTCTTACTGGCGATCGTTTTATCTTTAGAACCTTCATACTTCAATTGCGTTCAAATGATCACAATAAGAAATAAACTCTGGTGTAATAATCTTACTAACCTCGCACCAGTCAACTTTTCGTCACACGTTCGGGCGCCATATGTTGAGATTTGAAAGAACATTTAGTCCTCCTTTCTCTTTAGAACTTATCGTTTTCCTTTATTAATCAAAATCTACCATTTTTCTTTACTAAGAGAACAAGATTACTTTATTTTTAAAATGCAAAAAGAACACAGTGAATATTGCCAAACGATAATATTAACGAATAATGCCACACACAACTACAAACTTAATGTATTTTTAAAGCACGTTCACATTTCTCATATAAGTACGAGTTGGTGACGTAACATTGATATCAACTTAATTTTTTAAAACACGATCCCTCAAAAATACTTAGAAAAACCGCCAACTTCAAAAACATAACGGCTTTCTTGTAATAAAAAGAAAGGATACTCTCTATCGAATAACATCGCCAATTTCACCATCTTGGCGGTACAATTATTACCCAAAAATACCACCAAGAGTGAAAATATGAAAATGGTAAACAACGCCATATCAAATTTTAATGCAATGACCATTGAGCACTATTATTGTGCAATTGAAAGCGGTGCGATGTTCTTCACCCCTAGTTTTTCGGAAATTTTAATAAATTTATCTTCATTGTTTTTTTTGTTTTTTTCATCCCAGACTTCCCACTTTTTTGGTTGCAGATTTCGCCGAGACTTTTCTATTGTATTTTTTGTATTATTATGAAGTTCCACCAACATGTTAGGAAGTAAATTAAATTTTGCCTTTATCATAGGAAGTTGTGCAGAGAAATTATACTTATTAACGCCTTTTTAAGGTTGGTGGTGAAAGAATCGTTTCGTCTGATACTTTTTAAATAGTTTTTTTAAAAGAAAATCATCGAACTATGGAGTTGTAAACGTTGAAATGTAGATCCATTTATTTCGATGCGATTGGAAGTGTAAATTAAAGTTAAAATAAACGTAGAGAACTTGATATAATGAATTAGTTTTCCATTTTATACTTTTTGCTTATCTTCTTCAATGTTATTGTCTGGCAAATTCAGTAATCATCTGTATAACTATTGGTATTTGTACTAACTGTATTGTGTATTGACCTACGATGTTCAAATTTTGTGAGCAGGTTGTTGATGGCATAGGGACCAACCATTAAGATTTTCGTCAAAATCGCACATGGGCATAAAGTAGCTGTCATGGAAAAAGTCATACTTTTCAATATGGCTAAAAGCGGCTCTTACGATTTCGATCAAAATCTCTGTGGTAATGCCTCTTTAAGGTGTTCTAAACCTGTGAAATTTCCGTAAAAATGCTTTAATGGCGTAAAAAGCTGAAAAGCGAATGTCTTCAACATAGAGCCCTCTTTGCTTGGACATTGCTTATCAACAATTCCTCCTCTTCCCAGTTTCACTTATAAGAAAGGATAATATTAGGATTATCGAAAAGTATACCGCCAAAATTCCCATTTTAACCGGTTTTTTTTTTTTTTTTTTTTTTAGAAAGATATCGCCAAACTGGCAATTTTTTCTAAACGAATGTTGGAATTATAAAAACGGTAATAGACGCAAATTCATATCAGTAATATAGTGTAATTAAAAGTTGTGCGATGTTTCACACCTCTAGTTTTTATTTAGCTCAATATAAAATCATATAAAACTTGAGGGGACAATTTTATGTTTCTGATCATAGGACTAACTTTGGGTAGATGTGTTATGTTGTTTGGAATGCATGTAAATCTGTATATATTGGTTTAATTTCTAATATTTCGATGCGGTATAGTATGTACTTCCAGTAATCCAGGCTTAGAGCCAGAAGTTCACCTATCCCAGTACATGAGATAATCGAGTTCGATTTCCTGAGTTTTTGTGTTTTGTTATCTCTGATTTAAAAAAACTAACCCATAGAAACAAAGGCTTTAATAAAATCTTTTGTGTGCATTATCAAATTTTTATGTGTGATTGCAGCTTGTTAACCATTTATTTACTGCTACGAAGAGAAGTATCGATTCCGAGTCAAGGACTAACTTTGTTTTAACCTACAAAACTTTATAGAATCCATTGGTATCGATTACGAGTCTATCAAGTTTCAGCTCAATTGGATAGCTCCTAGTAAAACTAATAGAAACGTGTGTAAAAGTGGTATTTTAGTGACAACCCAAAATCTTTTTATAATGTATTGCCACCGTGAATTGGCCTATCTGGCAAGTTTTAGCTCAATTGGATGACGGTAAGAAAGTTAATTATCCCTCCTAAGATTTACTCTCCACTAACACACAAAATCGAAGTTAATACAAATGATTTAAAAATAAGTAGTCGCGATAAAGATTGTCACGTCATTTGTAAGTTAGTGTGGTGAGAGTTTTTCGGGTTTTATTTTTCAGTTAAGAGTAAGTCCCCTATCCATCCCTAGACCATCATTCCCTATACTTGCTAAGTTACAACCTTATAGCCCAATTAATTTAAAAATTACTTTGTATAAAACCTTGAAATTTGGTGAGTTGGTACGAAAATGATCATTTAATGAAATGACATAAGTTAAAAAAATCGAAAATAGCCTTAATAATATTTTTCTTTCTATTTTAAATCCTTACGTTAATGCTTATGCAGTGGCACCACCTGCGATAGTCTTTTTTTTTTTTTTTTTTTAATTTTCTTTTTTAATCGATAGGCAAAACTATTTATGCCTTTTCATTAAGTGATCATTTTTGTACCTACTCGCCAAAATTTCGAGGTTTTTTATAAAGTAGTTTCTGAATGAACTGGACTAGAAGGTTGTAACATAACAATAATAGGGAATAATCCTTACTAAGAATTACTCTTAGGACTCTTACATAAGCGATGTATTAAATTGAGGAACATTGAGAATATTCACTTATTAAAACGATTACGTCATTTACAAAAATTTATTTATATAAAATAAATCAATTTTCGACGGTAATTGTAATATCGTGAGCATAATTGATTACACCATTTAAGTCACGAGCTACGAGATTTCAAAGAACATGACAAATCTGATATTTGAATTATAATAAACCTTTCTTTTTCTAATTTCTGTGCACTCGAAATTGTTTAAAATTTTTTAATCCATACATGATAATATTTTCGGAAATCAGCCTAAATTTAATAAAGCTGCAAGCAATTTCATGAAATAATAATGCTCAAAAACTTATCAGTCGAAACAAGCTTGAATGCCCATCGCCCAAAAGTTGATATAATGAATGTCTTAAGCGAAACTGGAGGCTTCCAAGACAGAAAAGAATGGACCAACAAGGACATCAGAAACACTGGATTTCCAACAAATGGAACTGAATCGAATAATGCCACACCAAATGTCCTGCTTGAAAAAGCAGTTAAGCAAGGATTACTAGAGTTAGTTGGATCTAACTACAAAGTCAAGGGGCACGCTGAAAATCAACAAAGTGGCTCTAAGCAAGGAAAATCAAAAGCAAGAAAGAAGTCTGGCGGTAAAAAGAAGAGATCGTCGAAGGGTGGGAAGAAGAAGGCTTCTAAAGGAAGACAGAAGTCATCTGGTGGAAAGAAGAGAGCATCTAGGAAACGCAGATCTTCCAAGAAAGGAAACCCTCCGCCAGAAGGAATGATGACATGAAATCAAAAATCTTTTCTAAAGATAAGGATCCCCATGGTGCTCTACGTAGTTACCATTTATACAGGAAGACACTAAAGATTTAAGTTTAAGTTTAGATTTGTGCATAAGTAATTAATAAAAGCAGCATAGCTATACCACTGTGAGATTATTTATAATACAACTGTTGTAAATGTGAAGATACTATATACTGAATAAATACTCTGCCAATAAAAAAATCTTTTGATTTCATTTGAATGTGCGAAATTATTTACAACTTCGTCGAAAGATGTGATTGGTTTGTTTAAAGCAAATTCTAGAACTAAAACTTACTTAATACATAACATTTATGCGAAATATAGTTTAGTTTGGTAAGAAATCTTAAATTAATTCAATTTAGATGAATTTGAAAAGACCATTGCCGTCGATATCAAAATACAGAATAATATCTCTAAGCATATTTTACAGAATTTTTTTTTTGGGCTAGTGTAAAAGATATCGCCATAATTCTTGTTAAACTGGCCATTATTTTTTTCTTTGATGATTTGAATGTACAAAATTACTTACAGCTTTGTCGAAAATTATGATTGGTTTGTTAGTAAAGCAAATTCTAAAGCTTTACTGAACACATAATATTTATGGGAAAAATAGTTTAGTTTGATAACAAATCTTAAATGAATTCAGTTTAGCTGCATTTGAAATATTATTGCCGTCGTTTTCAAAATGCAGAATAATATCTCTGATCATATTTTACACAATTTTTTATTTTTTTTACCAGTGTAAGAGATATCGCCAGAATATTGTCAAAATGGCTATTTTTTTAATGTATGAAAATATAAAAACGATAAATTACACCAATCCAAGTCAAATTTAATTGCAGTGATCAGTTTTAAAGTGTAATTCAAAGTTGTGCGATATTCCATACCCTTAGCTTTATACCATTTTATGGTACTTACCAATAAACTGAAGATCTTTATTAAATATACCAAAACTTAAAGGAAATCTGTGGATAAAAGCCAACCTTCAGAATTTTTTTTTAGTATCTTTAAATTTTTTTTTCGTATTATCACTTCGACCGTTGGGTAGTTTTTCGTTTGTGATAATAAATTCCAATCGCGTAGTATCCTCGGAGGTCCGGCTAGGCTAGGACCAATATCAGGACTTTAACGTAGCATATCTCAACGTCGATGCGGACCGGACGTACCAGCATTTACTAAGCTTAAACATTTTGTCTCAAAACTGTTGACGGGATAGTACGCATACTTTTTTTCTAATATAACTCCTCGAAAATCATACCTTTGAATATTTTTATATCGGAAAGATTAAATAATTTGTGAATACATGGCATACGTGTTTCTTTTGGCGAGAGTTCAAGAAAACGCTTCAAAGTTTATGTTTACAGAAAAATATTGTAGACAATATCACTCAGAATCCTCATTTAAAACCAGCTGTTGCACACCAAATTTACAAAAATTTTTACTTGTTATAATTTAAAATTTTACTTTTGTAACTTAAAGTTACTTGCCGTTATTTGTCACAATTCGTAATATTAGACTCACTTTTGATGCACAATTCACAAAACATCAAAAACTCTAATCCTATGAAGCGGAATTGTAACAAATTAATAGATGTGTAAGGGTAACAAATTATACGGGTACTAGCTGATGCAATGAACACTTCTCGTATTTTTTAAAAACTAGTGAAATTAGTGTATATTTATGAAGAATTTCTTTCTGATTCCAAATATTAAAACAAAAGTTCTTTAAAAAAATTAGTTATTTAAATATTAAGAAAAGAAAATGCCCCAAAACCGAGACAAAACCAGTCCGATCTAAACAGTCAACAAAATTCTTGACGTAAAGAGACCCTATCGTTTCTATGGTGATCGTGAGGTTTCTGCCAAATATTTGGCGTTGGTGAACCATTGCTACAATCCGTACAGGTTGGCGTGATTTGCGAGAAACTTGCAAATCTGGTTTCCGCTGCTGCATTTCAAGCCAAGATGTTTACGAAGCAGTGACGTCACATTCAATGCCAGCCGAATGAATTGTTTTCTCGCCAACGTCGAATAAGGTAATTTTGATCGCAAATTAAAAAAAAAAAGAAAAAGCTCATTGAGCAGAAATTTTTATGTTTATGGCCTTTTCGAAACATATAGAATTGAATAAAAAAATTGCGGGAATTGTCCATTGTCCCCAAGCCTAAATGTTTACACGCTTAAATGAGAAGTAAATGTATTGCCAAGCCTAAATGTTTACAGTTTGTTAGAGTAATTATAAATGTTGTGAAGGGTTGTTAGTTTGGAGGAATTATCGCTGCAATTTTATCTGTTACTCGTCTAACGGAAGAGTACCAGAGGTTGTTTTAGTGACTATGCTTACCGCCATTCAAACTGTTTGATGTTAAACATTGATAGATTGCTTTAGTTTCTACAGAACTCTGTTATTCGAAATTCGGTAACAAAAATCCTGTCCACCTTTATACCTGAGGTAAACATTATGAAACTAAACTACAAATGCTACATCTTGCGGTGTGTCCAATAAAAGCTATTGGGATCGACAGTTTTGCAATTTTCGGTAATTATCTATTATCTCGTCAACCATTAGGCGAACCATTGGCGTGAATAAAAGTTCGCCTAATGGATCCCCTTCGAAATGGTAGGTCCGTTCGGATATCATATTCGCCGCACAACTGAGGCCTTCCACAAAAAGGCCTAGATTTCGCTTCGAGTCTACCAGACTTCTGAGGAGGCCAGACTGAACTTTTGGTTAAGATTTACTGTACGGTGTCCAATGGTCAAAATCGACAAAATTGAAAATTACGTCAAAAAGATGTGTCACCAAATCCAAAATGACGTGAATGCACTGTGTTGCCAAATCTAAATGGTCACTAGCGGTTCCGGAAAACCAAGTCAATGGGTTGCCACATTCGGCGTTAAATCACTAACTTTCCGCCACCCATCCATCCGACACCGTACAGTAAATCTGAACCGAACTTCTTGTCGCCAACTTTATTTTCGTCAACGCTTTTTCTGGATAAAAATACGTAAGTAGCCAATTCTTCAAGTCTAAATTTCACGAACTACAGTTATGTGTCATGTATTAGTTTAAAGATCTTTATAATATTAGTAATTCTACATGAACTTCAACCAGTAATCCCGACCATAAGTGCACTAAAATTTTCATGAAAAAGTGTTTCAATTGTAATTATCTGGGAATATTGCATAGAGACTTGCCCAGATTTGAAATAGTAATTAACAAGTTTTCTTTGCAAAATTTATCACCAAACTTATCAATATAGTGACATTTATGTACATCCTAATACTTTAATTTCTCAAGTTTTTTGTTACCATACATCGTAAACCTTATAAGAGGAAGTTTTCGGTTATAAAATGTAGCCTAATTGTACTTGATTGGGAATATTTCCCCATCTATACTAAACTCCAACTTAACTTGACATCACTAGACGATAGATCTTCACCGTGCTCATATGCAGTTAATCCATTTTAGCGGAGTGAAGACATAATTCTCGCCAAACCATATAGCCTTTTGTTCTCTACAGGGTTGTGGTTTGGCGAACATTATGCTTTCACGCCGCCAAAATGGATTAAATACTTATGAGCACTGTAACGATCTACAGTCTAGTGATGTCAAGTTAAGTTGAAGTTTAGTATAATTAACTATTTCACGTGTATTAAAAGCTAATGAATAGTTTTAAAACTACATTCATTTTTTATTCCTGGGTGAAACCAGCAAAGTTATGACCTGATATCTCGCAATAGAAACGTGCATAAAAATGACATTTTTACTTTCAATGAACAGTACCCGCATTTCTTAATTTTTTTTTATTCAATTCTTAAAGTTTCGAAAAGGTAATAAACAGAAAAATTTCTACTCAACGAGCTTTAGAAAAAAATTTTTTAATCAAAGTTCCACTGTTACACGTTGGCGAGAAAACGATTCATTCAGCTCGAATTGAATGTGACGTCAAGGTTTTTCAAACATCTTAGCTTGAAATGCGGCAACAGAAACCAGTTTTGTAAGTTTCTCGCAAATAATGCCAACCTGTACGGGATAAGGCAATGGTCTACCAACGTTAACTATTTCAACACCAACTATTTGGCAGAAACTTCACGATAACCATAGAAACGGAAGGAAGCTTTGATGTCACAGATTTTGTTCAGTGTTTTGATCGGGCTAGTTTTGGTTCGGTTTTGGGGCACTTCTTTTTCTTGATATTTAAATAACTATTTTTTTAAAGAACTTTTCTTTAAATATTTAGAATCCGAAAGAAATTCTTCATAAATATAAACTAATTTCACTAGTTTTTAAAAAATGCGGGAATTGTCCAATGTTACATAGGATATACGGATAACATAGCATTGCGCATATGCATAAGGTCGCTTCCATTGAAAAATTTATGTTTTTCAGCAGTTTCCAAAAACCGGCTCTAATGATTTTGATCAAAATCGCTGTGGTGAGGCCTGTTAAGGTGCAATAAGCCATTTCGTCACCGAAATTTCCATAGAAACGCGATAACGGCGTACAAACTTGAAAAATGAATTATCTTAAACCCAAAGTTCTCTTTCCTTGAGCATCGTCCATCTAAGACTGTTTATACTTTGTTTCACTTACAAGAAAGGATAATGTAATATTTATTGAAAAAAATATCGGTGATTTCGCCATTTTTGTGATGTCGAATAAATGAAACATGAAAGCAAAACTGTAAATTACACCAATCGAAGGCAAATTTAAAGGCAGTGTCCAATATTAAATGTAATTGAAAGTTGTGCTATGTTCTAAATCCTCTAGTTTTCGACAGTGGTAATTACAATCCAACATGCTTTAATATCCGATACATTTTGGTGTTGATAAGAATAATATTTTCTCTTTGTAAAACTTAAAGTTAAAATAGACTTAAAACCCTTGTTGAATTATCTTCATTTTCTTTTAGTGCATATCATTACATATATTACAATTACCATTACTAATGTTGCACAAATTGTCTGTATATATTGTAAATAGTGACGTATTATTTCAAAATTCTATTGTAATTTATTTTTATCTTATTTCATTTATTAATTAATAGCGATTATACAAGTTAGAAAAAGGTGGCAACACCTAAAGCAATCGAGAAGTTTCGAGATATTTCTTTTCCGATGAATTGGCTGGAAATTTCGAGAATGTCTCACGCGCTTGTATATAAAAGACTGGAGAACGGGAAAGTTTTCAGATTGACTTCGGACTTCGTTGAAAGCTAATCGCTTTGTTTACCTATTGGAGTGAGCTTGTATAATCGCTGAATTCGAAGTTATTTTTGTTGAAGCTAAGCTTGAGAGTAATTAAACTGTTGCCTGTGAATAAATTTTGTGAGTCATTGCCTCAGTGGAAAAATTCGTAACACTATGTTTGTAATTATGTCATATATAACAATAATACATAATTGCAATCATAATGCGCAATATTATAAACATAAAAGCTTTTTCGTCGAAAGCAAAATAGTTAGATCAATGACTAATCACACATTGGAAAAAAAAAAAAAAAAAAAAAAAAACACGGATATATTAATAAAAAGAATAAATATTAATCATTGAAAACTTAGTTCAAACAGAAAGATAAAAATGTAGTCTTTAATAAAAAACGAATGCAAAAAACTAAATTTTCCATTAAAAAAAAAAAAAAAAATATTATCTGAAGCTTGCTTTGAATATGTTGAATGACCAATAACTAAACTCTTCAGTGTTTTCAAACAATTTTTTCAAAGATAATTTCATGTTAAATATACTCTCTTTAAAGACTCTTAACTATTCATTTGCACAAAAGTTTTACCGCTTTGTTCTTTCAACATGAAAATCGATCTCGCTCATTAACGGCAACGCTTCAAAAGCGCCATTTTTTTAGATGTCGAATTTGGAATGAAAGAAATACTCTACGAGAATCATTAAGGACTTTTCTAATTAAAGATTTTCCTTTTTGTTTTGGGTGTGTGCTTGGTTTTGTTTTCACACGCAAATGCGGATAATTCATGAACCATACGCATGAAGTATTTAAATTAGGTGACGAGACCTTTACTGAGATTTGCGTTTTTTGTTTTGTTTTTGGAGCATCGGTTTTACCCGTTAAACTTTGAAAAGTAATCTGTTGCGTATTTACACTTAACCGATCGTTAATTACTGAACTTAAAATATTTTCCTTTTGCCCTTGAAAAATAAGTAGGATTGAAAACATGCATGGTTGCGTGATGAAAAGAAATTTAATTTGGATTAAAATATGGTTGTCTGGTATTTCGTTTTTTAATTGGTCTTTTTGATAAAATAAATCACTAAAATAAAAACTGAAATAACTTAAAAAAATTACTAAAACATTAAAAAATTTATTAAGCATTTTCAAGTAGTAATTTACGTAAAACTTCCAAGTACGATACGGATTCTGCGCCAAGAATTATTTTCATAAAACCAAGCCAAATTATGACAACCATAAGCAGTTCACTTGTTATTAAAAAAATTGCGGCTGCTACCATTTGTTGGCGAAAATCACTTTGGCGCAGAATTCTTAAAGTACTTGGAATTTTAAGCGTAATTTATTTATCAAGGAATCATACTAGAATATAATATTACTGCTAAGTTGTGCGACTTATGACTTATATTTAGGGAGAGCTTTCAAAGGACGATTCCAGCATTTTTTAAAAACGAGTGAAATTAGTTTATATTTATAAAGAATTTCTTTCTGATTCCAAATATTTAAACAAAAGTTCTTTAAAAAAATTATTTATTTAAATATTAAGAAAAGAAAATGCCACAAAACCGAGACAAAACAACCATATCCCGTACAGGTAGGCGTGATTTGCGAGAAACTTTCAAAACTCGTTTCTGCTGTTACATTTCAAGTCAAGATGTTTGGGATCACTTGACGTCACATTCAATCCGAGCCGAATGAATCGTTTTCTTGCCAATGTCTAACAGGAAAACTTTGATTGCAAAAAAAAAAAAAAAAAAAAAAAAAAAAAATCTCATTGAGCAGACATTTTTGTGTTTATAGCCTCTTCGAAACATTTAGAATTGAATAAAAATAATAATAAAAAAAAGCCGGAATCATTCATTGATGTAAAAGATTTATTGTAAGATTATTGTTACGAAGTTTCTCAGAGAAAATGATGACTCAGTTTTTAATAAATACAAACTATAATATATTCTCCTTTCGAAAGTTCACCAAACTTCTCCGAACAGTAAGATCACTAGTTTCAGCAAAAGTCTCGGTACATACAACTTCAAAAACAAAGATAATGCAGAGACAACGAATTTAAACAAAAGTTCAAATTTTTTTAAAGCATTTTAAATCAGCATCTACAACGACCCTGGTATATTGGACCTTCGGAACAATAAGAATTTGCAATAGGAGTGACCATGCATCGCAGTCTCAGTTGCATCCAGCTTTTGCTGACGTTTCTTTGTTCTCTCGCCTCCAACATCGTAAATTTCAGAAAGAACGAACTGAAGTGAATGCGATCGTGCCAAATAAAAATGGATTACGGACTTGTTTCATCTGCTATGATTACTCATTTTATACCACCACAAAAATGGTATAAAATTTTATTTTACTTAAAAACTCAAATTGGTACTGTTTGTATTTATTTTGAGGCTCTTCAAAAAAATTGCTATTTTGATTATTGAATGTTTAGTTCTTAGCGAAGATTAGTCTGACAACCCCTTAACTAGGCCACCTTAAGGTTTAAAAATGTCTAATTCTGAAATCAATCAAGCGACTACAAATGTGACATATGTTTATGTTGGCTATTAAGAGATGATGTTGGTCTGTTTCTGCACCATAGACGTAATGCTTTATTTTTTCACCCACAATTTCCGCCGGATGATTGCTTTGAAGCATACGAAATTTAGTAACAAGTGCATCATCTCTTACCTTTATTTAAAATGCATTTTTATCTGTGTGTATGTACGTTTATAACCGAATCTCTATATATATGAGGGAAAGCCTTTACTCACTCACTCATCAGTAATTTTCCCACTTCCCACATAGTAACAACTCTGAAGATCGGCACAAATATCAACAATGGTAAAAATAGAAAAAGTAAGCTATTCCGATTTCGATTAACCCACTTTAAGGGGTCAAAAAGGGGTTAAACGTTCCAAACGAGGGACATTCGAATATCCCACTTCCCATTTGGTCACAACTCTGAAAACTGGTGCGAATATCAATAAGACAAACGTAGAAAAAGTAAGCTATTCCGATCTCGATTAACCCAATTTAAGGGGTGGAAAAGGGGTTAAACGTTCCAAAGGAGGAATATTCGAATGTTCCACTTCCGACATGGTCACAATTTTGAAAACTGGTGCAAGTATCAACAAAGACAAACGTAGAAAAAGTAAGCTATTCCGATCTCCATTAACCCACTTTAAGGGGTGGAAAAGGGGTTAAACGTTCAAACGAGGGATATTCGAATGTCGTACTTCCCATATTGTCACAACTACGAAAACTTGTTCGAATATCAATAAAGACAAACGTAGAAAAAGTAAGCTATTCCGATCTTGATTAACCCACTTTAAGGGGTGGAAAAAAGGTTAAACGTTCCAAAAGAGGAATATTCGAATGTCCCACTTCCGATATGGTCACAATTTTAAAAATTGGTACAAATACCAACAATGGTAAACATAGAAAAAGCATGCTATTCAGATCTCGGTTAACCCACTTTAAGGGGTCAAAAAGGGGTTAAACGTTCCAAACGAGGGATATATTGGAATGTACCACTTCCCATATGGTCACAACCCTAAAAATTGGTACAGATATCAATAAAGACAAACATAGAAAAATTAAGCTATTCCGAGCTTGATTAACCCACTTTAAGGGGTGGAAAAGGGGTTAAACGTTCCAAACTCGAATATCCCACTCCCCATATGGTCACAATTCTGAAAATTGGTGCAAATGTCAACAAAGATAAACATAGAATAAACAAGCTATTCCGATCTCGGTTAATCCGCGTTTTGGGGTTGAAAAGGGGTTAAACGTTCCAAACGAGGGATATTTGAATGCTCTACTTCCCATTTCGTCACTACTCTGAAAATTGGTATAAATGTCAATCAAGATAAACATAGAAAGTAAGCTATTCCGTTCTCGATTAACCAACTTTAAGGAGTTCTAAACGAGGGATATCCGAATGTTCCTCTTTCAAAATAGTCATAATTCTGATATTTGGTGCAAATGTTAAAAGGGAAAATGTAAAAAAAATAAGTTATTCCAATATCGATTAACGAATTTTTAAAGGTCGACTCAACATTGAAACTATACGAGGATTATTTTAATGTCTGAATTCCAATACAGCTACTACTTCGAAATTTAGAACTTAGAGCAAACATAAACACAATAAACTATTGCAATCTTGATTATGTAATTAAAAAGGGTCCGAAGGGAATTAAACGTTCTAAACGAGGGATATTCAAATATCTCTTTCCAATATACTATTCACAATTATAAATTTTGTTAAAATTGTCAACAAAGGAAAGTTCCAATTTTGATAAATCAATTTGTCGGGATCGAAATGGGTGCAAACGTCTGAAGTGTAGAATACATAGATGTCTTTTGATCGCTAAAATGCTAATGGTAAAATTTCGTAGCGTAGCACGGGTATTCAGCTAGTCCTCCTATATAGAAAGCCTCTGTACGGGTTATCACATTTAAATATAACTTCGTTAAAGTAGTGTGACTTGGTCTACGAACTTCTTCCATACTGGGTGCTATTTAGAAGAAGATATTTTTATGAGTTGGCGATACATGGTTTTGCGACGTTTTACGTGCTTGTCATTCGTCAAGATCTAATTTGGTGCATAACTCCGGCGCACGACAGACAATAACAACAAACTACATCGCAATTTGCTGTTCCAAACACGTAAAGACTGCTGCATTAAGAATGCTATAAATTAGATTAAAATGCCATTTCGATGCTCTGTGGAAAACTGCAAAGTAAATTTTAGAAATTTGCCAAGAGTTTCAGTGTTTAAATTTCCCAAACATCTTTAACTTAGAAGAAGATGGATAATGGATAATTCCCGCATATTTTTTATTTATTTATTTTTTTATTCAATTCTCTATATTTTTAAAAGGCATTAAACAAAAAGAAAATTTTACTCAATGCGCTTTTTCTTTTTTTAAACTTACAATCAAAATTTCCATGTTAGACGTTGGCGAGAAAACGATTCATTGAGTGTAACGTAAAGAGATCCCAAACATCTTGGTTTGAAAGGTGGCAGCGGAAACCAGTTTTGCAAGTTTCTCGCAAATTGCGCTAATCTATACGTGATATGGCAATGGTCTACCAGTGCCAACTATTTCAACGCCAACTATTTGGCTGAAACCTCACGATAACTATAGAAACAGTAAGAACCCTTTACGTCACAGATTTTGTTGTGTGTTTTGATCGGACTGATTTTGACTCGGTTTTGAGGCATTTTCTTTTCTTAATCTTTAAATAACTATTTTTTTTTTTTACAGAACTTTTGTATAAATATTTGGAATCAGAAAAAAATTCTTCATAGGTATGAACTAATTTCACTCGTTTTTAATAAAAATACGGGAATTGTCCATTGCTGTCTCGAGAAAAGATTTCGTAGTTACTTCCAGTAAACTACTTTGCATTAAAATGTTTTATTAAATAATAATAACTATTATTTTGAATAAAATAAAAATTGATTGTTTATATTAGCTGTTTTATTTCGGAATAAAATTCATAACAATAGTCGAACATACGATTCCAATGTTACCATTGCTAAGGACGACGGAGTATTCTAGTGACGTCATTCAGTCAGTGCTCAGGCTTTCTTATACAGGAGGTGTTGCTGTAACTCAAGATTTAATTAAGCAACCATTGATCAAGTTTGTGTCTATTGATACTTTATTTACTAATGCATAGAGGGTGTTTCTAAAATACCTGGCAAAAATGTAAAAGTAGGCAAACCATTTAAACTAGAGGTGGTCAAAATAAGCAGATTCTGTGATAGAAAGTGTTTGCGAAAAGACGCACTGAGGTGCTTAATACGTAGCTGAAAGCGGACCGCTGACGTTCATCTCCATCTCTTCAACCCCCATCACTGTCAAATTGCTAAAAGCATTCCTGTCAATTAATCACCACCTTTCCTACGAACTCTTACCATACTCCCTTTTACAGCGCACCTTCTAATATGGCAGAATTCCCCTTTTCTTATTACTTAAGAAAGCCATTTCGGCACACAAATTCCATTACCAAATGTGTTTATTTTCAACCTCTCTACCTGCTTCGAAATTTTTTCCAGGTATTTTAGAAATTCCCTGTATAGACAATTTAAAGTCTGTATTTATGTATGTAAGCCTATGAGTCAAGACATACTGAAATAATTTGGATCGCTTGTGTCTAGTGGTAATTTATTTAATTCAAATAGTTTTTAATACACTTTTATCACTAAGAACAAAAGATCCATTCCGAATTATTTAATAATTTTTTTTTTTTGCTGCCAAAACTTAATTGAATACATTGTAATCTACAACGATTCTATTTGCCAAGATTCAGCAGGATTGGAAGACGGAAAGTGTGTTTGCCCTCAGAAGATTTTACCTAATCAACCTTAACAGGGAATGCTTCAGCCATTATGTTTTACCAAATTGAATATGTTTGAATTAAGCTTGGTATCTGGATAATAGAACGTGAGTGAAATCTGATATGTCTGTCGTAAAGCAATAGAAACCCTTATCTTTTATTTATTTTGGTTAAAACAATTTTGGCAACTGGAAAGATTTTCTACAATGATCAGTTAACATTATTTCACTTATAGCATTGCTTCGCAAAGTAAAGTTAAATTGACTGCACTTCTCTCCATAATGAATTTAGGCATTCATGTTCAATTATCTTTTATTTATTTTGATTAAAACAATTTTGTCAACAGGAAAGGGTTTCAACAATTGATTATTTAAATGGGATGTATAAGTATTCGGAAGCGATTATAGAAACGTGAGTAAAAACAACCTTTTAGTGAGAGTGATACCTCCAAAATTTGATAAAATGTATTGTCATTGATATCAAATCTATCTGCCAAGTTTCAGCCCGATTGGATTACGGCAAGTGGGTTAATTACACCTCCGCAGATTAGTCCGGTAGCGACAAATATACAGACCCATCCACACACCAAATATCGAATTTAAAATAAAGGATTTAAAAACCAAGTAATTTGAAGATATTTTTTTTATGTAAAGCTAATTTTCAAACACCGCTACGGGCTGAAACTTTTAAAATTGTCTCGAATAAAATTTTTTAGATGTTTTGGGGAGAAGTAGAGCTTCAATGCCAAAATTTCTTTTTTTAAACAAAAAGAGTGTCCTTTACGAGTGACATCCCGGGATCTATTGATCTTGTTAAAAATCAATACAATCTCGCTTCTTATATAGAACGATAGCAACGATGATTTTTTTAACACCATCAAACTTTGGTATCATCATTACACTCAGAGATTCCTTACATTTAATTTTCGGGTTATAAGAATTTAGAAAACTGATTTTCTACAATATATTTTGCATTTTCGGCCTTTCTCTCTGTCTTTACAGGCAGTCAGAATGAATTGAATGTTTGCAGTAATTGGAAAATTGTAAGAAAAAAAATATACTATAAGTCGTTTTTAAAAATATATGATTTTTCAGAATAGTTCAATTGAATACAGCACACTGTAAAAACACATTTTAATTTGTTTTCTGAATAATCGAATTGTTTTGTTTAAGCTAAAAAAAACCTTTGTTTTTCAAAAACTGCTCTTTTTCGGAAACAGAAAATTATATATGATTTTACTTTCAATCACTCATATGTACACATAGCGTAATGAAAGTACAGTATTCGGTAAAAAAAATCGATTTGTTTGCATTTTTTAACGTTTTGGAATATCCTGATTTCCAAAAAGTGATCTAGGAAAAAATGTCTATCTGTGTGTACGTGGTCAGCATAACTCCCAAACAAATTGACCTACGATGTTCAAATTTTGTGTGCGGGTTGATGATGGCCCAAGAATCTACTATTATGGTTTTCGTCGAAATCACGCATGCGCATAAGGTAGCTGCCATTAAAAAAAAAATCCTGTTTTTCAGCAATTGCTAAAAATTGGCTCTAACGATTTTGTTCAAAATCGCTGTGGTAATGCTTCTTAAGGTGCTCTAAACATCCCTACCTTTCGAAATTACCTTTAAAAATGCTTTAATGGCTTACAAAGTTGAAAAACAAATGCCTTTAACACAGAGTTCTCTTTCCTTGATCATACTTTCTCAACGATCGTTTTTTCTTGTCTGCCTAGTTTCACTTACAAGAAAGGATAATGTGAGAATTATCGATAAGTATATCGTCAAAATCATCATTTTTTTTTTTTTTTTTTTTTTTTTTTTTTTTTTTTTAAACCCGTATAAGAATTATAGCAAAAAATATCGCCAAACTTGCCATTTTTGCTAAGCGAATGATGAAAATATAAAAACGATAAATGGCATAAATCCACATCAGTAATATAGTGTAATTGAAAGTGTGCCATGTTCCTCACCCCTAGTTTCTTTTGTCTTTAAAATACTAATTACTGTTTCATGTATTTTTCTGAATACTTAAATAATAATAATAAAAATAAAAAAAAACCTTTTATTCATGATTATTTGACATTTCAGTGTTTCTTTCGAGGATTATGTATTTAATGACCACTCTGTCTTAATCTGTACAATTCAGTTATTGAGACAGTATTGAGTATATTAAAGTCAATAAATAGTATTCTTAGGTAATTATAGGCACATGTAAATTACACGCTTCATATTCAACACGTGCCTAAACTTCCCTTAGAATAAATATTTAATTCTACTTAGAGGAGATTAGAAAGCCCTAATTTGCATTTTGTGATCTGCCAGATGAGACTATAAATATGTATTGTGTGTGAGTTTCCAGTGGAGATCGGCAAACATATCTCCACAAACACAGATAAACAAACACGCTTAAAATTAATCGAACTATTCATTGATATATTTAACTTGCTTTTATCTATTGATAGCAATATGATTTAGGAATTTGATGCAGATATTTAACATAGTTTTTAAGAGAAATAATTGCTAAATGATAATTTTAACGTCGTCTAATAACTTGTATTTTTTAGGAAAGGTAATAATTATGTTTAAGTAGATGGTAATTGATTTGATACTGGGGACATACTGCCATTCCCATTTAATAAATAAGATAATTTATATAATTTAATAGCCCATTGAATATATAGCATACATTCATGTAAAACATGAAAAATGTATAAAATGTCATTTTTAAAATTTAATATTATATATAACATTAATATTATATACTGTAAAAAAAAGAGTATTCATAAAAAAAATTCACTTTTTCGTACCCATATTTTAAATATCAGTACATATTGAAAATTAGGAAATTTTTGGAAAAGAAACATTTTTTTTATTATAAAATATCCTAGTTTGATAAGCTAAAATGGTACTATGTTCTTTATGATAATCAAAATACTTTTTAAACTATGTACATTTTTATGAAGGGACACAGTGTTAAAATATCCGTAAAAATCCCTAAAATATCGTTACTTTAAAATCGATTAGTGAGAAACTAGTTTTCATCAATGTAAGACTTTTTTTCACCGGAGATAACTTCAGTTTGAATCAACTAATTTTGAGTCTTGATGTTTTTATAAAAGTGGGTAATTTTAAATACTTGAAAACAAAATTCTATGAAAATAAGCTATTTAAATTATTTTTACAGTTCCAGTAGATTCCCTGTGGCGAATCATGGTGTTTTATTTGCAATTATAATAAAATATCTAAAAAAAATTACAAATTACAAATTAAGTTATGGTTGGTGTAATTAGACCTTAATTAGATGAATAAATTTTAGTTACTTAATTGAATATCTTTAAATAAAAAATAAAAAAAATCGTATGCAGTTATGTTAGATTTTAAGCACTTGCTAAGGGTGGAATGGTGTGACTAGTTCAAAAATTGCTGAACAAATTTTTAAACGTGTACTGGCACCTTAATTAAGTTTCTCCATAATTTAGAGGATATAAACTAATTTACTTAGTTATTAAGATTTTTAAATTCTAATTATTGTATCAAGGATTATTATAATATAATTTTTAAATATCTCTTAATAAATTATTACATTCTTATCAGTATTAAAAATGTGTTAAATTTTTGAAAGCTTCTATATTTTCCTAACAATATCTTTTTTTCATTATCTATACATTAATTCTAAAACTACCATGTATAAGAGTTCAATCTTATTCAAATAAATATATTCCCTTTTTTTTGCATCAGCGTTTTTTGAAGCCTGCACTGATATAAGAAACTCCTTTGCTTACTGGAAAACATCTTTATGTTGTAACTTATTCCAATACATACAGTTGTGGAAAATAAGATGTAAAATATCAGAAGAAATGTAGCGTATAAACATCTTTGACGTATGTTACTGTATAAAAGTTCCATTGTTTTCGAAGAAATCTCTCAGCATTACAGTATTATAAGAAATGAATGCTTAATATATCTTATGCTTAAGATTGAAGTGTTATGTAAATATCTTCTGTTCATATTTTTAGTTCACGTGTTTCTATAAATCGAAAGAACGAAGGAAAACGCCTTTTTCTACTCTGTATGCTAAACACGATGCCTTCCCATTCGATTGAAACGCCTTAGTCATTATACTAATATTATTCATTGTAGGAATATAAATATCTTAAATGTTATATATTTTTTTGTTTGTGTGGTTTTTTTCATACTTATTTTTAGAAATTCGATTTTATGCTAATATGCAATTCCGAATTGAATGAAATTTAAAAAAAAAATATTATTAAACAGATATTTTAGATGAAAAGTTTTGCTTAATATTAGATGTTAAAAAAAATTTTATGAAAAATTAACTTACATTTTTTTTAAGAATCTTTGCTTTCCATGATATAAGAATAATTTGTGTCTGAAAAAAATAGCCGACTTAACGGTATAGTGGTTAGCGTGCTAGCTTCTAGACCGCGAGGTTGCGGGTTCGAGTCCCGTGGTAGACATGGGTGTTTGTAAATGTATGTTGGCTTGTCTAATGACGAATGTTTCGGCGCATTATAGACCTTGTGTTGCTGACTGCACCAGATAATCTGAAAACAACCAACCAACTGAAAAAAAATAAATTAAGATTGAATAAAAAAGATTGTTTAATTTAATATCAAAGCAATAATTTGAAAATCTGAAATAGACCCTAAAGCAATTACTTTTAAGTTTTTTTTTTTTTTTATTTCTAAGTTAGCAAAAACTGTAATTCTGAATTTTTTTTAATAAAATGAAATTACTCTCGAATTAAACAAACGAAATAATTAATTTTTCTAACAAGTTTATAAAGAATAATTAATTATTTCTCGATTAAAAATGTAATTGATAACTTGTTATGAATTAAAGGTTGTTGGATGAAATGGTTCACATTACAACTCTCCGTGAAAAAATAATGCTTACATAGAAAGTAATGAAGATGCAATTCAGTAAGAAAACATTTTATTAGAATGTAGTTCCTTTATGATATTGCATTTTAAGGTTGCTATTGTTTTTAAAAAATATTATATTGATTAATAAAAATGTTTTGCCTTGGGAAAAAATATAGTAATGAATATACAACAACATTCACGTTTCATCACTTTCATCAACATCAAGTTTCAACATTAAGTTTAGATCTTATCTGACTACTTTTTATCAGGTAATCAACTTCGAAAGAGTGTGCAAAATCGTATTTGAAATTAATTGATTCGTTCTTTACTGTAAATGAAAAAAAAAAAAAAAAAATTGCAAATAATAACTTTAAATACTATCTATATAAAAGTTAACAAAAAGTGAAGCACTTTTTATAAAGTCCTATAAGTTTGAGCGCTTAATATCAATAACATTATAATATTTTAAACATTAACATGAACATTAAATAACACAAATAACTATAATATTAAGACTAGTTTAAATATTCTTCGACCAAAATCATAGATTCAACACAAACGTGGATAACTGGCATTTCCGAATAATATTAGCCAAGAATGCACTAAACTTTTGAGATTATTATGATTATGCAGACCTGTCTTTAATTTCAAATTCTCCCTCAAGGCTTTCCTTCAGAAATCAGACCACTGTATCAAACATCATGGAAATACGAACTTGCCAAGTAAAGTTAGAAGACGAATTTCACAATTGGGAATTCGGTGAAATCCTCTTGTAACAAAATAGGAGAAGTCATTGGATGTTTGAAGCTTGGGACGTTAGAGGAAATATATAAGTTAAGGAGAAAGAGAGCGAAAGATTTAAAGGACTTTTAATCAAACTTGTTTGTGCACTGAATCGTACGGAAGAGAGAAAGATCAATTTGGATTCAATGTTAAAGGTTTCTAAAAATATATTTCATAATGGCAAAATGCTCTGAAATAAATGTTTGGTTAACGTGAAAAATCCGGTATTACACTGGTTAGTATGTATTTAGATGTTTAATATTTGTTAAGGATGTTGTTTTAAATATTAAAATATGTGGCTGAAAAGTTTATTTTTTACCTAGGAGGTTAATTTATACCAAAGTTAGGATACTCAGGGTGGTTACAATTATATTGCACCTGTTTAGGACCATAAACAGCCGTTTTTAATGAAATATCGTCATACATTTTGTATATGCGTTTTAATTTGGCAAATTAGTTAAAATTTTGTCTTGGATGGAAATATGACACTTTAAAAATTTATTAGCTTACAAACGGAAATGTTGAAAATGAAATTTTAGGTTAAAAACTAAACAAACAATCCAATAAAATTTCGAATATCTGCAAGAGCTTCTTCCTTAAAGGGTTATTTGAAACCTTTTCAAAGTATTATTTTTTTGTTATTTACTTTTTCAATTTTTAAAAAAAAAATTACATAGTTGTCTTAAAAAAATGTGTGAAAATTTTGTATGATGTTTTATTAATTAATAAAGACTTAATATGGCTCTAAATAGGTGCAGTTATTTTTTTATACAACCACCCTATATAATTCAGTAAATATTAATTTTATTACTACTATTCCTGTTGTTTGTTACTTGTTAATGCTATGTGCAATTTTTATTATATTTCTGATGAAAAATTTCACATTTTTGTTTGAGACCAATATAAAGTCATTCTGCATCTAGTAGCAAGGAATTTTCGTTTGATAGTTATATACATAAAAGACTAAGTAGTCATTATAAGTAAAGAATTTAGTGGATAAACGTTTTAAGTATAATGGAAACTTAACATGCTAATTTACTAAGTTCCTTCAGTTATGGATTGATGATTAATATATAATTTTGTAACCCATGAAACAAAAGTTTTTTTTTTAATAAAAATCATGTATATGTGTTGTAAGATATTACAACACCTTTTATCGGGCAAGAAACCCTTAGGAGGTTCAGATATAGTAATTTTTATAATAGGGACTTCCTCCCACCAAGTGACGGAAATGAGTCATTCCCTTGACCTTCGTCGCTCTCCTCCCACGCTTAGCAACTGAAAATATTTAAATTGATTGGATTAGAAAGAAACAGTTTTAGGGGCTTAGCCAATCACACGTTTTGGCGAAGTTTTTGTCGAGTAAAGCTTATACAAAAATCTACCACTTTCTTCCCTGACACCCACCTAGATAGAAGGTGTATCGAGCACAGCTAGCCCAAATACATAAAGATGGGTAAGTCCCTTTTTTATATTCCTGCGATATACGCATCTCTCCGCCAGGCTAATGTTTAAATAAATAATACTTAAATATTGTCAATCTTAAATGAAATAAATATTGATCTTAAATAAATGTCTTTAGAACTTTACATGTCCTCTGTTCTATTTCTTTGGAATTCTAGTGTTTTTCATGTACCGAACCTCTAAGCGAGAGAGTTACTAACCACGTAGGGATCACGAGCTACTTTATGATTTCTTTGAAATCACCCACCTCCCTCAGCTTAGAACAATATGCTTTGCCAATTGTTATGCGCGGTTGCAACTTATTGAGCTTATATCGAGTATTCAGTGTGTTTGTCCACTACACAGAAAACATTCATTCCGAACTTCTACTAACTTCTTTTTTGCCGCAAGATTTTGATCGTTTGGTTGAAAGCAAGAGGGTTAATTCGGCCTCCGAAGATCTTGCCTTGTCAACAATAATAAGGGAAGGTTTCAGTTATTAAATATCATCTATATAAATTAGCTTGACATCTCGATAATAGAACGAGAGAAAAATCGGATAGTTTTGACGTAAGATAAAGCAAGCGTGTGTAAAATCGGCCTTTGTATGATAGTTTCAAAACTTAATAGAAAGCACTGTCATTTATACAGAATAAACCTGCAAAGTTTCAGATCAATTGGATGCCGGGAAGTAGGTTTATTAGTAATCCGAAGTGCGTTGTATAAAAGCGATATTTTAATGACACTGACAGACCCCAAAACTTAATGTAATTCTTTTTATCGACAACGAATCTATCAAATTCTGCTTGATTGGATGATGGCTAGTTAGTTTATTCGTATTCCGAAACGATAATAGAAGTGTGTGTAAAAGCGGCCTCTTTGTGACAGTGACAGTCCAAAAACTTGATAGCATGAATTGTCATTGGCTTTTAATTGGTCTTCCAAGTTTCAGTCTGACTGGTTAACAACAAATGGGTTAATTCGGCCTCCACAGATTTGCCAGGCAAACCACCACAAAAACATAAAATTGGAGTTAATATGAAAGATTTGAAAATAGCAAATTCACAATTTATTTTGGATTGTAAAAATAAAAATATCCTTATAATGAACTTACAAACTTACAAATTTTACAAATTGAAAGAAATTCAAATAATGCGTTAAGGAAAATAAAAAGCTTTGAATGGCGAATTGCAAATTTTCATATCTTTTGATAATTTAACAATGGAGAATGAATCTCTTAAACCAACAAAACTTCTGTTGATGTCTGTGATGATAGAGTCACGTATAAATCTAATAATCTTCCACAGAATTTTCAAATTGATAGATGCAAATTTAGGCACGCTTTGATCTAACCTAATCAAAAATAAACCCATCGTAATCATATTTAGAATTCTACTAAATTGAATAGGATTGTCTACAAAATTGAATAGGATAGTTTAAATATAAAGAAATATATCCTTTTAAGAATAAATAAGACGATGCTTTTTGAAAGCAACAATACACTGTGGATTCATACACTAAATAATTCTCTTAAAAATCAAAGAAATTATTTCCAAATCAACTTCTAAATTCTCTAACGGTCCCTACTATTCGAATAACACCCACGAGATTCTAGGAAATACGTTCCAAAGGCTAAATTATTCATTAGTTGGTGTCTCAAATAAATTTTCTTGGAAATAGATGCAACGCCAATGAAAGCCCTTTTACATTTTAACCAAAAATAGATAAATTCATCCTTATGGCCTGACCTTAATTAGCTGGGACAGAATGTGACGATCTTCTACGGATATGAAAGGATCCAAAGTGTGGACTCGCTTCAGCTATTAGGGACCTTTTAATTCTCTGGTTATGTATAGCGATCAATAGTGCTAGAAACTAATCATTTAAATTGCGGAACTAAATCATAGTGATGGTGTTCATTATATCGGGATTCGGAAAGCTTCTCTTTTCTCTCCCGAAATCCTTTGAAATAAAATGATGCAGGAAGATTTTGTTAAACAAACATTTCTCTGGTATTAAGTTCGTTATTCTTTTGAATTCATTAATGAATATTTTATTACTTTACCAGTTTCAATATTCATCTGAAATTTACTGCAGTATTCCTGTTTGTTAAATTAGAATTTTAAATAAAGGAAATACATTTTATTTAACATACCATCACGCAGGGAAGACGGGGTTAATTTAAACAAATGTAACTTTACATTTTTTTGATAAATGTATAACACTTTTTATTTAAATTTTTAGCTCCATTGTTCACAATAGAATATTCTATACCTTGTCGAATTTTATCACTGTTCTTGATAAAGTTTAAAGGTCAAATATTGCATTTCAAGTGAGTTTTTTACTTGTACCTTTACACTACTTTTTATCTGTCTCAATATTCATTTGAAATTTACTGCAAAATTCCTGTTTTTTAAATTGTAATTTCACATAAAGAAAATAATTTTTAGAAAATGTCATCACGTAGGGAAATAACTATTTAAACAAATGTAACTTTAAATTTTTTTGATATATGTATACAATTTTTATTTAAATTTTTAGCATCATTGTTCATAATAGAATATTATATACTTTGTTGAATTTTATCACTGTTCTTGATACAGTTTAAAAGATCAAATATTGTATTTCAAGTGAGTTTTTTTAATTGTACCTTTGCAATACTGCCGTCATGAGTTAAAAATCTCTAAATTAAAAAAAAAATGCATAATTTGATACTTTATGATTAATTCTTAAAAAATAATATTTTTATTTCATTGAGTGGCTCAAGTTCTTATGTCATTCGAACTTATACAACAATAAAAAATATGTAATTTTAGCTTATGATTTCAGAATGAGAAATCTTTTAACACACGAGTGAAAAATATTTTCTCACTTCTAAATTAAATGAATTAAATTTTAAAAGAATAAATTAGTACAGACTTAATACTGACATAAATAATTTAATAATGTTTGTTAATCTACTCTAATATTTTCTTTTCCTTTTTATTCCAGGAAAATGTGCATGAAATGTATTTAAAGTTCTGGCTCAAAAAAAGTTTTCCTCTGATGTTTGACTGCAAAAGGTTTTATTTAAAACTTTTATAAAAAATAAAAAGAAATGCCAGATTAAGTTTACATATTTCGAATACTTTCTCGTTTTTCATCTTCTCAAGACTTAAATCTGTCTTATTTTCCAACCTTTTTGAAATTTTCCTGTTCAACTCGTAATATATATTAACATACTCTTAGTACTACGTAGAGGAAAATTATTCAAATCAAGGCAATTTAGATATATCATTTAGAAGGTTTACCTATTTTTTATAGTAGAAGTCAAAGCAATTTATAAGATATTCTGGTATCAATTTAAGTTGAAGCTATATTTAGTAAAGTAGGTATTAAAAGTTTGTGTAAAGTTATCAGAACGCTTATATTTAACATAACCAAACATTCACAAATGTATTTTTATTTAAAAAAAAGAAGAAAAATAAAAAAAAAGAAACACCAGTTTTTGATATCATTAGTCAACTTATTTTCATGTTGTAATTCAATCGCAAATTTCATAATTATTATGGATGACTTAAAACATTTACATTAATACATTTAACTGTATATATATGTTACAAGTACCCAGTAAAAAAACAGCTATTTATACATGTTTCGATAGAGTAAAACATTGAACATTTTGAAATATATGCCTCTCTAATTAGGTTAAAGCATGAATTAGGTCTAATCTAATTAGGTCTAAGCAGCTAATTAGGTTAAAATGCTTTCACTTACTTCAGAAAACATTTTTTAAGTATAGGGTCGTATTGCATAAAACCCTCAACGTAGTGGCACTATGACAATTCGACATTGTAGCGACCCAGTAATTAAAAAATCAATTATTGTTAACTTTTTTACCTATTGTATATTTTACTGTTTCTGTAACAACAATCAATTCCCTGAATAGATTTTAAAAGTTAAAAATTATTGTTCCGTTTTAGTTGAACTTCTTTTTAAATAAGTGGCTAAAAAGTCCCACATTTTGAAACGAGGACTTACATTATTTATTTTGAAAGCAACAAACGACTGTCTGGCTTAATTTCAGAACCACAAACGACTTTTGGATGTGGGAATAATTTTTTGAGTGTTGAATGTTTAAAAAAGGCAACAGATAGGGGGTATTTTTAATATACCATTGTTGGTTTATCTACTTTAATTTTACTTTGATGTTATGTTTGTGTAATATATTTGATGCCTATTTACAAATAATTGTTATATGGCAAAAGATATGTACTTTTTATTTTAGATTACTCATATTTTTATATAAAGTAATGAAAATATTACATTCAGTTAAAATATATATATATTGCATTTTTACATGTTTTGAAACGAGCTGCGTTAAAAATAAGTGGTGTAGAAAAAATTGCATGGCTCTGTCTTTGATCAGCTTAATTTTCGAACGGATTGACCTAAAATGTTCAGCTTTTTCATACGGGTTAATGGTGGCCATAGGACTTGTCATTAAGGATTTCGTCAAATTTACTCATGCGCAAAAATTATCTACCATTCAAGAATTTCATCAGCAATTGTCTAAAAAAACCGGCTCTATATTGATCAAAATCACCTTAGGTTCTTTAGACATTCGCACCTCCGAAATTCCCATAGAAATTAGGTAATGACGAAAAAAATGAAGAACGAATATCTTTAATCCAGAGTTGTCTTCTCTTGAATATTATTTCATCTACAAGAAAGGATACTGTAATAATTATGTAAAAATATTTAATTTTGTTGTTGTAGTTATCTTGGTTTTTTTTTTTTTTTTTTTTGCTAATGTAATAACTATCTTCAAAATTACAAAATGATAAATTACACCAAACCATGTCAAATTTGAATTCATTGATCCGCATTAAAGTTCAATTTAAAGTTGTGCTATGTTCTATACTTCTAGTTGTAATACTGTGCCATTGATTTTGTTCTTCAGTAAGTTTTTTTATTAAACGAATTAAATTATAATTCTTTTAATGACGTAAGATATTGATGAATGTGCAGAAGTTTCATTCTGAAAATCTAGTCAAATTTTTACATTCTTTAAATATTCGATTCTAGTTCAAACACTTTCATTCAACAAAAACAATTTAGCTGAAATATTACTTTAAAAATAAAACAAAAAAATACACACACACATACAAAAAAAAAAAAAAAAAAAAAAAAAAAAAATCACGAAACTCGCACACACTTTTATTTATGAATCTACAAAGATTCAATTAATGGATCGTTGAAGAGACGACTTACCATAGGATCGACGATGAAATCTTCAAGAGTACATTTATAAATAATTGATTAATTAGATTAATAAATTGTACTTTTCAACTTGTATTAAATTCGAAAAACTTAGTGACAAAATTAAGTTTTTTACTTTACAGGGCTCCAGACGAAATTTACTACATGATGCACCTCTGACGGGAAATGTACCTAAACCTGTTTCCAACTGTTCACTTATTATTAAACTTGATTAATCACGCATACTCCAATTAAATAGCAATGCCAGTGAAGGGGAAATTAAACTGTTCCAATATGCACCATGTGGAAATGTAACCCACTCCTGTTCTCATACGTATTTAGTAAATGCTATTTTCGAGTTATTTTAGAGGTTTCTGTATTGTCAATATAGTTGTTTCCTAGAATAAGATCTAAATATTAAAATTAATATTTATCATTATAATTGGGGTCGCTAATACGCTTTCTGACATTAACATAGTATTTAACAAATAACGCCATGGTACGATAGTTTTTAATGAATATTTCATGCATAAAAAATATATGAGTATAGAATAATTTTAAGCTAAAAACATTTTGCATTATAAACTCAAGTGAGAATAAATAAAGAGTAATTACATTTGCATATTTAGAAAACCAAAGCTACTAAATAAAAACTTAATGGATTAACATGTTAATTTGATAATTGTTTAATTTTATTTTTTATTGATTTACTTTTATTTCTCACTTGAAGATTGAATAATAATTTTAATTTAAAAGACAATTTTTTTTACTGATATGTTTTTTACGAACATAAAGCAAAGTAATCTAATAAGTATTTTATTTTGATAATAAATTGTTCCATTTAGAGGGTATAGAAGTGATTTTCATTGCTTTTTAATTATTGGCAGAAAAAAGAAATGCGGAAATAAAAAAAAAATCTTACTTTTAATGGTCTCTTATAATTTAATAGTTTGCATATTTATTCATATAATATCAAGACATTATACATAAAAACAATTACATAAAGCGAAAGATTCTGCAAATCGTTTTAGGAGTAAAAAACTCATCTTTCATTTAGTATTCATTAAATTTTTTTTTTTAATATACTTGAATCTTTATGTCTTTAAAGAGTTTATTTTAACCTTTTTGCTACAAGACTTTATATTTTAAGTGGGTAAAGTTATATAAAAATAACAGGACTATACGCAGCTTGTACATTTAAAGTGCTTAATTTGAGTTCGTAAAGTTCTTAAACTTAAAATTTCCCTTTGCTTTAATGTTTTCATCTACTGTATAATCTAACAACTTCCCATTTTTTTTTCTTATTTTTTTTCTTTCTATTTCTTATTTTTTATAGTAGTTTTTCAAACAAATAGCTCAATGGACAACTGTAAATAAATTATTCTTTAGAAGCGGAGGTTATAGCCTTTAAGGAGAGTTGGAGTTTAAGAACATCAAAAAATGAATTTTGAGATTAATATTGTAAAAAAGTACTAGAAACAATTTTAAATCCAACGATACAAAAAGTTTTTATATAGATAAATTCGAAGTATTTTTTCTATATTTAAAAAAATAAATTGTTTTACACCAATTTCTATTATTTTTTACAACTTTAATGGTCCATATCTCCAAATAACATTTTTGGAGATGTAGGGAACATTTACACAATAACTATTAAAGGTAAATATCTACAATTTTTACATATACTCTTACCAGTATATTTCACAATTTGAGAGTTGCATTGTTTAATATTTTTGAAATTAAAGATTTTATACAGTTTTATTGTTACGAAAAGTTAAAATTTTTAAAAATTCTATAGAATATTAGATCTCTTGTTTTTTTTCAAAGAATAAAACAAGATATTTAAAAATTATACACTCAATATTGTGTAATATATTGGTAAGAATATATGGTAAAAATGTTAGGCATTTATCTCTAATAGTTTTTCAGTAAATGTTCCTTATGTCTCTAAAATTCCTGTTTAGAGATATGGGCCGTTAAAGCAGAAAAGGATAATACAAATTGATTCACAACACTCTTTTTAAAAATATGTAAAAAAACACATATCCAAAAATATTCATATATCCCGGACCCCCAAATCCCCATCGATATCCCCCCCTCCAAAATTCATTTCCCCATCAATACAACCATTCCAAAATCCATTTTTCCTCAATACTGCTATTCCAAAATTTATTATTAAAATTCTAATTTAGCGTAATTAAAACATTTTGGCACAGTCGGATACAAAATTGTTTGTAGATATTTTACAATAATAATTTCAAAATTGATTTTTTGAATTTCTTAAACTCCGAGTCTCCTTAAACTGGTACATCATTTACAAACATCATCACAACTATTTGGCAAAAACCTTACGATAACCATAGAAACGATAGGATCTCTTGATATCACGGATTTTGTTGAGTGTTTTGATCGGACTGGTTTTGGCTCGGTTTTGGGGCATTTTCTTTTCTTAATTTTTAAATAACTGATTTTTTTTACAGAACTTTTGTTTAAATATTTAGAATCAGAAAGAAATTTTTCATAAATATCAACTAATTTCACTTGTTTTTAAAAAATGCCGGAATTTTCCATTGCATTTTATGCTAATTGTTTAAAAATGGAAGTTAGAAAAATCCTAAATAGTCAAAAAATTTTGGGAAGCTGTGAAAGTATACCATAGATGGCAGCACTATAGAAAAGAGAAAACCGCAATTTAAGAAAGTTGTGGGGACATGCAGATTGTTATATCTCTCAGCAATAGATCGCAATATCCAACTCTGATGCAATCCCAAAAAAGTAATTCCCTTAAGCAATCTTAAATGCTTAGGCTGTGCATGGTGCCACTACTACCTACTATAAATGATATCCTGAGAGATCCTTCTTGAGAAAACACATATTTCTATTGAATAATATTTATAGTTCGAACTGATTGCTTTATGATTTATTGTGACTTCTTAAGTATGACTGGTTTCTAAGTTCAATCTCAATTCCATGCACGAAAGGGAGTTAAAAAAATTGGTGAATTTTGAAAAGGAATTTCTCTACTTTTATTTGTATACGATAAGCAAATAGTTAGAAACGAGCTATGTACGTTTAAAGTGCTTTAACAACGCTTTTTATAGGGCTATTGTTATTACTTGACATTGATAATCTCAGAAGATTCATTAGCATTTGCTTATGAAAATCTTCTTGTATTAAAGTTGTAAATGAGGATTTCAAATAATAATAGCTGTTTTAACTGAAATTGAATTTTTTTCCTAACTGATTCAGTACTCTAGTCACTCAATTTTAAACTTCTTTTTAACTTTTTATAATGAAATATTAATGTATCATATTGAAATATGAAGGTTCAGGTGAAAAAATTATGTAGCGATCTTTCATTAAATTGAACTGTTAGTCATCTTTCATGATGATGACAATATGCTTTAATTTGCTACATAAAATTTACAAAAAAAAAAAAAAAAAAAAAAACTCTCTACGTATGATAAGGTCAACTTTTCTTTGCTTTTCACGAAACTGATTCTGGTGGACTAAAGTTGTTTGTATATAGACCCTTAATTTAAATCTCTTGTACAACTAGACTAAAAGACAAAATGTTTGCAATTTTCAAAGGAAAATTGACTCAACGGAGAAGTTAATTAAGCATCTGTGGCTTCATGGGCATTAAGCTCCAATCTAACTGACTTCTTCCCTATACCTCTAATTTTCTACTTGTTCTTTACTCCCCCCATACTCCATTCCCCCCCAATGAATATAAGCTAATCTATTCAGTTTAATAAACGAACCAGGGAGAATTGCAAGATTCACGTGTGTTTCTTTTCTATAAAGTGTCTATTAATTGCTTCATTATTAGCTCCAAAAATTATCATGGGAATTGCATACTCATTTAATATTTTGAAGTAATCTCCATTTGTTGTAATCTATTTAAGGTGTACATATACATTAGGTATACATTGTTTCTTTTTTGTTTCAAAATATTCCCGAATTCATTACCTTTAAGATGATACCATTTTCTTTCTGAAACTAAAATTACTTTTTAAATTAGAGTGGGTTTTGTGAACCTGTTTTGTATCGCATTAATTAGTTTTGTAAACTTTAAAAGCGTTTTCTGAAGAATGACATTTTGGTGTTGTATGACTTTACTCCAACGGTTATAACTTGATTATAAATGGTCCGATTTACAAAATTATAATTATGTTTTGTAGACAATAGTTGTGAATATGTAACCATAAAAAAATCTATATATTGTTACAAACACATTTTTCTATCTATATTTTAATCTTAATTTCTTTTTTGTTAAATACAATGTATTTTTAAAAACTTTTTATCTAAAAATTTATAATTAACTAAATATTGAAGCCAAATTCACAATTCTATATGGAAACTTGCACCAATATAATATCTTATTTGCAATAAAAATCATACCTCTAAGTTAATTACAAACTTATTTATGTCTGTTCGAATAACGTCCTAATTAGTCATTTTAATTGCAATAGCCAATTAAAAAATTAGCAGGAAAGTTAATATATTAAATTGCATAATTTTTAATTCTGATAAGCTGCCAAAAAGTTTGAAATTCTAACATAAAAATTAAACAAAATCATCTCAATTGTATATATATACCTTAAGTGCCCTGCTGTAAAAAGTTTCGGAAACAACTTTTAATGTCCTCTTTCGGAATGCTCTTGATTTCTGATGTCACGGTTTTCTTGATGTCTTCAATATCTTTAAACCTTGTTCATTCATTAGGAATTTTTCCACCCGGGAAGTAGTTTTATGCAGAAAGGTTCCCCAAAATCGACAAATAATGCGCAGACTAAGATCTCTTTTTCGACAGAAAGGAAGCTGGTTTCTCTTGCACAAAAATTCCCACATTGCGTTGTCTGTGAGGTTATTTTGACGCAGCATGAGATTGTAGAGATAAATCATCTTTATACTCTTAGGACTTAGCTGCTGTTGACATTTTTTGCTTCTAAAACTAATTTTTTTTTCTGAAGGTAACAAGATTGAGGATATCGAACATATTATGAAAACCTTGGTGTCAGAATTGAAGAGCATTCCGAAAACGGACTTCAAGAGTTGTTTTTAAAGCTTTTGTTGCCAAGCTCAAAAGTGCTTTACGGGATATGAAGATTACTTGGAAGCATATTAAAAGGGTACGCAATTCACATAATATTTTTCAGAACTATTATATCAGTCCTAGGAATTATAGCAGCGCCTTATAAATATTGTTGCACAAATTGTCTGTATATATTGTAAATAGTGACGTATTATTTCAAAATTCTATTGTAATTTATTTTTATCCTATTTTATTTAGTAATTAATAGCGATTATACAAGTTAGAAAAAGGTGGCAACACCTAAAGTAATCGAGAAGTTTCGAGATATTTCGTTTCCGATAAATTAGCTGGAAATTTCGAGAATGTCTCACGCGCTTGTATATAAAGGACTGGAGAACGGGAAAGTTTTCAGATTGACTTCGGATTTCGTTGAAAGCTGATCGCTTTGTTTACCTATTGGAGTGAGCTTGTATAATCGCTGAATTCGAAGTTATTTTTGTTGAAGCTTGTGTTGAAGCTTGAGAGTAATTAGACTGTTGCCTGTGCATAAATTTTGTGAGTTTTCTGAAGAGAGAATAAATATTTTTAAACCGTGAAATCTGTGCCATCATTGCCTCAGCGGAAAAATTCGTAACAGTGGTGTCAGAAGTGGGATCTCGTAATTTTGAATGCCGACAACTAGAGGAATGATGGAAGACCAAATGAAACAATTAATGGAAATGATTGCTGGAATAAAAGCCGGACAAGAATCCACGGCCGCTGAAATGAAAGCCGAAATAAAAGCCGGACAAGAATCAACCGCCGCTACAATCGCCGAAATAAAAGCCGGACAAGAATCAACCGCCGCTACAATCGCCGCTGGTCAAGCCCGTCAAGAAACGACAAATGCCGAACTCGCCGCTGCAATCGCCACCTGCCGAGAATCCACATCAGCAGCTATAATTGGGATTAAAGAAAAAATGCAATCCGAACTAGCTACAATGGTGGAATCTACGATAATAGAGACTACTACAAGTGTTCTACAATCGGTAAAAGAAGATGTTCTGAGTGAAGTAAGAAAAGAAATCAGTGAGAGTTTTGAGGCGGTTAATGGGAAAGTTGACTGCTTGGAAGAAAAGGTTTCTACAATGAAAGAAGATCTTGTGACTGTGAGGAATGAAATCGAAGAAAAGGTTTCCACCATGAAAGAGGAACAGGAAAAGTTTCATGACGCTGTTGAAGAAAGGCTACGGAAAATTGAAACGGGGGAAGCTATGACCGTTGCGACGCCTAAATGGGATAATGTTTCCACCCCCTTCATTACGCCACGTTCCAACATCAAAGTGGCCACTTTTGATGGGAGGTCGTCTTGGCGCGTTTATCAAACGCAGTTTGAAATGATTGCTTCTGCGAATGGTTGGGACGATACTTCGAAAGCATTCCATCTCGCGGCATCTCTTCGAGGTGAAGCTGCTGACATTTTACAAACACTACCTGAAGAGAAGCGGGGAGAATTCGTGGCGCTGGCAAGTGCGTTGGAGTTAAGGTTTGGGGAGCAACATCTAAAGGATTATAACAGACTGCAACTGAAAGTGAGACAGCAGAAGGCCAATGAAACTCTTCAAGAATTGGCATCGGATATAGAAAGACTGTCGCTCCTCGCTTTCCCAGACTGTCCCTCGGACGTACGAGATAACCTGTCTCTTCAGTATTTCGTGGATGCCATCAAAGATCCCGACATACAGCAAGCTACCAGGATGTCAGACAGCAAAGATCTAAAGTCCACCCTCGTCTATGCCATGAGAGTAGAAGCCGCACAGCAAGCTTCTAGAAAAGATCGGCGTTTCGTACATGGAACATTGGCAGACGATTCCTCTGAACTTTTCACGAAGAAGTTTCAAGAACTGGAAAACAAGATGGAGCGAATTATGAGAAATATTCCTGGCTCGAGGGATCGAAAAACTAGAGTGGTTTGTTGGCTCTGCAACCGGGAAGGACATTTCAGACGTGATTGCCCTGAATTGGACAGGAGAGGGGACAGACCCTCGTCCGAGCCTCAGCAGTTAAACTAAAGAGCGGCTATCTCGCGAGGCGGAGGTCGCCGAGTAGAGCAGGTGGTGCCCCACTCAGCCTCTATCACATCTCATCCCTTCAAGGAGGAAACCATGGTTTATTCGTGGAGGGCAAGATCAATGGAACTCCCTGTCGTCTAATAGTTGACTCAGGGGCAAATGTAACCATCTTACGGACGGATGTAGCCCGGCGCCTGGACAGCCAACCTCTTTACACGGCGCCTTCAGTTTCACTACAGACTGTGACTGGTGACAAAATTTCTGTACATGGGAAATTAAATGTCAACATCTCTTTTGGATTCCACACCTACACTCACACCGTTTACGTCGCTGAAATTATTGACCCATGTATTCTTGGATTGGACTTTTTAAAGAGAAATGGAATTACTTTGAATTTCGAGAAAGGCGAGCTTCAAACGGGGAAAGAAGAAGTTCCATTGTTCGGTTTGGACTCGGAAGAGCCGTGTGCATATCGAATAGTAGCTCTTGAAGACATCACCATCCCCTCCATGACAGATTTGGTTGTAAAAAGTTCAACAGAGTTCCCGAAGGCCTTCCGATTTGGAGTAACGGACTTCCCATCATCGAATAGCGTCCCGAAAGGAGTGGTAGTAGGAGCGACGCTTGTGGATCTCTCTCAAGAGGTGGTGCATGTGAGAATGGCCAACATCGGTGATTCTAAGAGAGTTATCAAGAAAGGAGAAGAAATTGCCACTTGCACACCTGTTACAAGCATCGAACGAGGATCGAAGGAGCTTCCGACCGCACCACCCGCGGATTTAGTGAACCAGCTTCTCGAAGACTCTCGGTTGGAAAGAAGGCAAGAGAAGATTGTCGGAAACCTTATAAAAGAATTTCAAGACATTTTCTCCATGTCATCGAAAGATGTAGGAAGAACAGAGCTTACTCAACATCGAATCGATACTGGGACCCATTTACCTATTAAACAACATCCTCGAAGACTTCCTTTCGCAAAACAAGAGGAGGTCGGGAGATTGTTACATGAAATGGAAGATAATAGAGTTATCGAATCCTCCTCAAGTCCATGGGCCTCTCCAATCGTACTCGTTCGAAAGAAGGATGGTTCCACCAGGTTTTGTGTGGATTACCGGAAGCTGAACGAAATTACGAAAAAGGACAGCTACCCTCTGCCAAGAATCGATGACACTTTGGACACTCTATCGGGGAACCAGTGGTTTTCGACTTTGGATTTGAAGAGTGGATACTGGCAAGTGGAGATACATCCCGACGATCGTGAGAAGACTGCCTTCACTACCGGCCAAGGATTATGGCAGTTTCAAGTTATGCCGTTTGGCTTGTGTAATGCACCGGCTACGTTCGAGCGACTAATGGAGACTGTGCTTAGAGGACTTTCCTACGAGACCTGTCTGGTATATTTGGACGATATCATTATCACCGGGCGGAGTTTTGATCAACACTTGCAAAATGTGAAGAACGTGTTCTTGAAGCTTAGGGAAGCCCACTTGAAACTTAGCCCATCAAAATGTAAGCTTTTTAGGCGGAAAGTCAGTTATCTCGGACACATCATCTCATCCGATGGAGTAAGCACAGATCCAGCCAAGATCCATGCTGTGCAAATTTGGTCTCGACCGCAAGACGTTTATCAATTGCGAAGCTTCCTAGGCCTGTGCACGTATTACCGTAAATTCGTGAAAGGTTTCTCCAAGATCGCCAGACCCTTGCATCGACTAACAGAGAGCAAGCAGAAGTTCCTATGGACTGCCGACTGTGACGACTCCTTCAATCAACTGAAGAACGCTTTAACATCCGCGCCTGTTTTGTCTTTTCCCGATGTTAACAAGGACTTTATTTTGGATACAGATGCCAGCAATGAGGGAGTGGGTGCCGTTCTTTCCCAGGAAATTGAAGGACAGTCGAAAGTCATCGCTTATTTTAGTAAGAGCCTGTCAAGATCCGAGCGGAACTACTGCGTCACAAGAAAGGAGTTACTGGCAATAGTAAAAGCCGTTGAGCACTTTCATCATTACTTGTACGGCCGAAAATTCCTTTTAAGAACTGATCATGCGTCTCTGACTTGGTTGCTGAATTTCAAGAATACAGAGGGACAAATAGCAAGGTGGATCCAGCGCCTGCAGGAATACAACATGGATATCCATCACAGAAAAGGAACGTTCCATGGGAATGCAGACGCTCTTTCTAGAAGACCATGTCCGGAGAACTGTCGATTTTGTTCCAATGTCGAGTCTAAGTTTGGGGTTAACACATCGGCCGTTCGGAAAATAATTTCCAAGTCAACTACTTCAGACGTGGATCCTTGGAGTGATCAGAATGTCCGCAAAAGTCAGGTCGAAGATCAGGACTTGAAACCTCTCATTGAATTCCTGGAAGCGGCTACCGGAAAACCCAGTTGGCAGGAAATTGCATGCTATAGCCCAACAATGAAGAGATATTGGGCTATGTGGGACTCTTTGCACTTGAAGAATGGAGTACTCTACCGTCGATGGGAGTCCGATGACGGCAAAAGCTTCCGGTGGCAATTAATCCTTCCAAGTTCTAGAGTTACGAACGTTCTAGAAGAACTTCACAGCAGTTCTACTGGAGGACATTTTGGTGTCACGAAAACTCTTCAGAAAGTCAGGGAAAGATTCTTCTGGGACAAAGCAAAATCCGACGTGGAGAAGTGGTGCAAGTCCTGTGATGCATGCAATTCGCGGAAGGGACCGAAGACCCGAACTCGTGGAAAGTTGCAACGTTACAACGTAGGAGCACCATTCGAAAGAATTGCTTTGGACGTCTTAGGCCCCCTACCTCACACAACTAATGGCAACAAATACATCCTAGTTGTCATGGACTACTTTAGCAATTGGCCAGAAGCATACGCGATTCCGGACCAGGAAGCCACAACCGTAGCAGAAGTCCTCGTACGGAATTGGATCTCCCGATTTGGCGTACCCCTGCTGATACATTCCGATCAGGGGACGAACTTCAACTCTGCCGTCTTCACTGGGCTGTGTGACTTGCTCGACATGGAAAAGACTCGTACAACTCCCCTGCACCCACAATCCGATGGAATGGTTGAACGATTTAATAGAACGATTCTGAATCATCTCTCCTTGTTTGTTTCCAAGAACCAGCAAGATTGGGATCAGAAACTTCCATTGTTCCTTTTGGCCTACAGAAGTGCTACTCACGAGACCACCGGATATACACCATCTCAAATGATTTTCGGAAGAGACCTTAGACTACCCTGCGACCTCCTCTTTGGACGACCACCGGACACCCCTTCCTCGCCTGTCCAGTATCTAGATGATCTCCAGGCACGTTTGGAAGCCGTACATCGGTTCGCCAGAGAAAGAATCAACATCAGGACAGAGCGCATGAAGGTCCGCTACGATGCCAAGGCCACGGAACGTTCATTCCAGGAAGGTGACAAGGTGGTTATGGAATCCTAAACGTCGGAAAGGACTCTCCCCTAAGCTCCAGACGAACTGGGAAGGGCCGTATGTGGTCCTTAAGAAGATCAACGACGTCGTGGTAAGGATTCAACGGACACCCTCCTGTAAACCTAGAGTTGTACATAACAATAGACTAGCCCCATATTATAGTAGAAGTGATTGAATTGCCTTTCCTCTTAAGGACTTCACTGCCCGGGACGTGCAGTCTTTAAGAAGGGGGAAATGTTGCACAAATTGTCTGTATATATTGTAAATAGTGACGTATTATTTCAAAATTCTATTGTAATTTATTTTTATCCTATTTTATTTAGTAATTAATAGCGATTATACAAGTTAGAAAAAGGTGGCAACACCTAAAGTAATCGAGAAGTTTCGAGATATTTCGTTTCCGATAAATTGGCTGGAAATTTCGAGAATGTCTCACGCGCTTGTATATAAAGGACTGGAGAACGGGAAAGTTTTCAGATTGACTTCGGATTTCGTTGAAAGCTGATCGCTTTGTTTACCTATTGGAGTGAGCTTGTATAATCGCTGAATTCGAAGTTATTTTTGTTGAAGCTTGTGTTGAAGCTTGAGAGTAATTAGACTGTTGCCTGTGCATAAATTTTGTGAGTTTTCTGAAGAGAGAATAAATATTTTTAAACCGTGAAATCTGTGCCATCATTGCCTCAGCGGAAAAATTCGTAACAATATATTTCATGCTTCTAATATATTAGAAAGTAATGTATCTCTATGGGAGTTCAGACATTAGATATTTTATGAAAATGTTTCCAACAATAATGCCATATTATTAATTTGATGCTGTTTAGAGGGGTCTTAAACCCGTAGAAATAAAAAAATAGCTAAACATATTTCAAATGTTTTATTTAGAAGATTTGAAAGACATTTACAAATTAATGAAAATTACTATTAGAAAATATAAAATATAATTCAAATTATAGCAGTTCAAACTCACACAAATTAACTTCAAGTTCAACAATTATTGACGATTATTCAAAACTTCATGCTGGTCTAAAATTCGCAACTTTACCGATAAAGGATCATCCGATAAAATTTACTTCCATTTAAATTTTTAAACCGCCACATTTATAATTGGTGAAGACAATTTAAAAAACAACGTTTAATCTTCGTATATTACTTTCCCATGGTATAAATAGTATCCAAGGGAAATTCTATGCAGATATGTTCATTAATGCCTGTTCTACACAGCTGTAAACAAGCGAAGTTTAATTATTGGCCCATTGTACATTACTCATTTTCATAATTTTGAGTATCTGTTAATATTCGAAAGTAGAGATATCAGCTCTTAACCTGTTAAATGAGAAACAAGACTGTTTAATCCTGTCAAAAGACCGAAAGAAGCCTAAATATTTTCAGATGACTTGCGAGGTGCGCATAATCCCTTCCTGCCACCACTGATTAATAGCATTGTCCATCAGTTTCAACTTAAACCTCGAGATTTTGGGCTAAAGGAAACCATTTATTTCGAAGACGCACGCTATATCTTTCTCTCCTTTCCGCATACATTAGAATGCATAAACAACAGTGAGTTCATTTATTTTGCGTGTTTCACAACTAGACGTGGATTCACTTTCAATTCCAAATACCTTCTTCCAAACTTAAGACTGGAAGAATATATTGGAATGTTGGGGGGGGGGGGGGCATAGAATTCCGGGCTTAGCTTAAATAAGGTTGTATGGGTTTTCGTGGTTGTAGTAGAATGGTTTTCTAGGAAAGAAAGCAGTAACTTCATTTTTCATTTGAAATTTGAAACTTACAACATTTTCTACATAAAACAGAACATTCATTTCAATATATGTTTGCAAATATCAGGTAGGTGACACCATTTTTAAAATTGTTTTAAGGTAACATTGGATTCAGCTTACCAATATTTAAATATGTTCGAATATTTTGTTTCAATATAAATTTTTTTAATGATTTCTTTACCATATAGTTAAGTGACACTAAATAGAAGTACTCAACAAATCTTCTGACGTATTTTAACAAAAATCAGATGATTATCGCATACCTAAATTTCCATAAAACCGTCCCTTATGGATATCACAAGTTCCTTGTTGAAATTGACTATGAAGTGAGGTTCGGATTATTGATTGGTAAATTAAGAGATATAAAAATATTTTTGCTATTTAGAAATAGATCTAATGTATTTAAATATATTTTGAAAAAACGGGAATATATTGGCTATAAGGGAAGATGACCTAATTACAAATATATACAGCTAAGACATTTGTCATTATTACGTTGATAAAGTAGTCTCTATTATTTTAATTAGGATTCAATAATATGTTGATAAAATATTAAAATATATTAGTATATTTGAAAAATAATTGAAAACTCTAATTAATCTATCTTGAATAATTAATCATTAAAATTTTAAAAGTTATAATGCTAGAGCTCCAGAGTAAGTTTGCCATAAAAGTAACATTTTCGAAGGAAAATTTTTGAAAGTTTTATCATTAAGATTGCGAAAGCTTTAATTCCCTTTAATGATATATTTTTGAAACAATATTTCTTATTCTGCTCGAAAATGTCATTGTTTTACAATAACCAAAGCGGCTCTGAAATGTCAGAAACTTTTACTAAAAAAGAAAAATTCTAAAAATATGACTTCAAAACAGAGAAGCGTACTTATTTTAGTTTATTTTTCTTAACAGTTAAAATTAAATGTAACAGTAATATTAAATATTCAAAGAAAATGTCAAACAAAATAGTTTTATAACCACGCCCAGGTGCGTCTTTCTTTCTTTTTTGTCCTGACACAGCAATGTAAGAAGATGCCTGGATCATTCTTTATTAAATATTATTCCTAATTATTCATTAAAATTTCATAGTTTTCAGTCTAAAATAAGAATGATATTGAATCTAAAACGAAATAAGTTTATTTTTTAAATACTTTGTATAAACTTTGCTTTTGTAAGTTTGTTTGTCGATGGGTGCGGAATCTATGGACGTCAAATTAATCCTCTTGCATTCCTCCAATCAGGCTGAAACTTGGCAGATAGGTTCAATGTCGATGAAAGCGCCTTTTGTCAAATTTTGGGGCTGTTACTGTCACTAAAAGGTCACTTTTACGGAATACTAATAAATAACTTGCCGTCATTCAATCGCATTAAAAAGCATTGAACCGACTATTGTTGATACTCTTTCCTATTGCTAATTTTTTTTTAATAAATAAAGAATAAAATTACTTCAATCAGAATAAATAAATCTTATTTGGATAACAATCACGTTCATTTTTAATAAATAAATTTTGAAACGTAGTTTAGCGCAGATTTTGCTGATAGAAATGTTTTTGATATAGGCGCTGTGTTAATGAATATAAAAAATGACGATGCATGTAAACGATTTTTCAAAAACTCTGTTTTTATGGTTATTTATTTTCAATAAACACTACACGATAATTGTATAGTATTAAATTTGCCAAAAGGAAAATTTTGGTTTAAAAAAGAATTATTGAAATTAAAACTTTCTATTTTTCTACCATAACTAAAACAAACATCGCTAATATTGAAATCAATTAAAAGTGTAGTATAGTATAAAAATAATAATAATAATAATAAAAAAAAAATCTAGAAAAACATTTGAAATAAACAAACATCTGAAGAAATAAAACTTTCTTTGTTTTAGTAGCAAACATTGTTATGTTTGAAAACTTCTAGAGTCGTTTATCTTTCCCTTTTCGAAGTAAAAATAAATGATGGAAACTAGAAATTCTTATACATGTAAGGCATTTCATGATTTATACCCGAAATTATTATTGTGAAATAATATTATATTTGAAAGAATGTGTAGTGTTTGCATAAGTATATTGAGTTTTATTCAATATTGAAGTAAATTTGCAATGCGCTCAAAGATTATTGGTTTTGAAGAAATGTGTGGATTCTTTTCGATCAATTATTGATATAGAAGTTTTCGAACAAGATGGAAGAGTTTCAGTGTTATGAAGGAAAAACTCTATGTATAATATAAAAGAACTAAAACTATTCTGCGACAAATCCATAAATTCGCAGATTATTAGATTTGGGTAAGTGGTTCTGTAGCATAAAAACTTTCTGTTAAGGTTTATTTGATTATTTCTTTATTGAATTAATATTGAGTGGTATTACGTATTTGTACTTTGAAATAAGAATAGTTAATGTTGGATTTGCTAATTGTTCTATATAAAGGTTGAAAATAGTTTTTGTTGAAATTTTTAAAATCACAATAGTCAAAGTTGTATCTACATAACTTTTTAATAATTATACTTGAAGACAACATACTTGACGCTCACTGATAAAGCTGTAGGATGGATTCTTCCTCCAAAAAGATATAGTTCCAAGCAAATTACAACTTGTATGGTAATATTGTTAACCTGCACGCTTAGTTTAGTATTAAACTTAAATATAAGTTGATAAAAAAAAATAAGCGCCTTTAAGTTTTAATTTTAATTAATATTTTACTTTTCAAACCACGGATACTACAAGGGTTTTAATGAATTGACCACACATCGTTCCGATCAGCCAATTAGGGCGTAGTGAAACCGGTTCACACATCGTTGTAGGGTATTCAGTGAACTCAGGGTACGTTGTTTTCTAGTATAGGTTGTTTTTAAATAAAAAAATAGATAAGAGAAAAAAAAATATCAATGTAAATCCACATACACTATTTAATAATAATTTACAGAATCTTAACACAATATATTTTAGGTTTTGAAACTTTATTTAAATTAATAATTTTTTTTTATTTGATTTTATTGATAAAGTTGAAAGTAGTGTAAAAATGCACTTTACGTACATTATTTTACGAAAAAAAAAATCATTTTATTGTTACAAACATGCAACCATTTTATTTCTGTAACCCTAGTTAAGGTCAATCATTGTTACTCGGTAACTAATAATTCAACTAATAAACAATGAATTAAAAGCAAGTATATTTTTATATTTCCTTTATTTATTTCAAACAAGTTAAGAGTATCTTAATGAAAGCATTATAATATTTTAATTAATAAATAGAAATGCACAAAAATGAATGTTTCAGTGAGTGAGAAGGAGTTAGTGCTATGGTAACACTTGTAATCCGTTAAACTTGAAATCTTTTAGTATTAGATAATAACATATTTATTAACCTAGAGTTAAAATGAATTAATTAAGCTATAACTTTAAAGCATTTTCCCTTTAAATAAATGCAAAAAAACGGAATATCTATCTTTGCAGAGAAGATTTACTGTTCAAAAGGCGAACCTTTAAATAATTTTTTATTCATATTATGATATAAATTCTCTGCCGACTTCTAATAAGTTGGTAATGCTCATAGAAACCACTACCGTTGAGATAATATATAAATGACGACACATTACCTCCAACTCTCTAACTGATTGCATAAATGATTAAAGAAGAGGATGCTAGCAGACCGTTGCCTAAAGGCCTTGTCCATGGATAGATTTAATTAGAGGACCTGGCAACAAACTTACGCTACAGTGAGAAGCACGTAAGGTGATTTGAACATTATTGTTAGGCGATTTGAAATATACAAATACTTTTCTTTAACTGTTTGTATTTCTAAGAAGTAAGTATAATATATTTTTTTAAAAACTATGCAGTAGAGTGTGCAATTTTAAAGATACTTTTAACACATATATTATAATTAAAATTAAATTGTATGTGCCTCAATTACATTTTCTTTCTGAATAACGCTAGCACTAATCTCAAGTCAAAAATGGAAAAATTGCAATTTCGAATTTTTTTTTAAATTACAGGGTTTAATGTGTACGTTCGTTATAAGTAATGTATCTGGAAGAACTATAAAAGTAATACTTTAGAATAATTAAAATATACTTGATGTAATTCAACATAACTTGGGATTTTCGTAAAGCTTGATGAGAGTTTATTCCGTATATATTGTGGTGAAATTATTTGAAATAAATGTATAAATGAAGAAGAAGGGGGGGGGGGGAGGAAAGGTAATGAATCTCTATAAGAAAAAGGTTATTTATTATTGACATTATGCACGATTAAACTGTCGTAATTTGAAATTTTCATTATTTTTTTTCCTGTTGTAATTGAAACGTTTTCATAGACGACATGCATCTGAAAATTTTAATTTATAACTTTCAATTACCAATTTGTTGACATAAGTGTTGTGATTGAAACACTTTCATAAACGACATGAACCTGAAAATTTTAATTTATAACTTTCAGCTGCCAAAATATTAGAAATGAATAATGTAATAATTATTGCCAAAAATATTGTAATTTTAACGATTTTTCTCGATTTGGCAAATACAATAATTATATCCAAAAATGTCTCCAAATTCAACATATTATCCTACATCTTCAATTAATATAGTGTAATTGGATGTAGTGCAATGTTTAACACCCAAGTATTTAATGGTTTTATTATGGTTGGTCAAATTTCGAGACAGTGATAATTAATTTGAATAATGTGATCATCTTGAATAATCTCGTAGTTGACTTTATATAAAGCGTTATTTTGAGAGGGGTTCAAGCGTATGACAACACTTGTGCTATGCTTTTGGCCATTAGCAATACGCCATTAAAGCAAAACCAAGCCTTCTCATTCAATTAACCAATAATATTTTCTGTGAACATAGCAGTTTACTGTGACGCAGCTTGCATAAGATCCATTATAATGAAGAAAAAAATCTTTTCATTTTATAAAAAATGTATGAAATTTCAACTTTTCATAAATATTGGTTTTAAAATAATTTAAATTTACTTTTAGAATTTTTCCCCTTAAAGCATACTTAAAATAATATTCAAACAGTACGAATTTTTCTGATGTTAAATTAAATATTTTAGCGAAGTTGAAGATTTTGCCATTTTATATAAAACGCAAATTAACCTAACATCCATAAATTTATTTATTAACATAAATGTCATATAGGTCACAGTTTTAATAGTTTTAGTTTGGAAGAACTATGTACAGCAACATATACCATTACGTGAAAATATAAAACTTAGTTAAAGATTTGAAAGATTTTTTACATGTTTTTTTTTTTAAATATCGACCTATCCCATAACCAAAGTTAGTTTGTTAGTATAAGTGTAGCTGAAACATTTGCAGGAATTTTTAAAAATAAATGTAAGGTTAAAAAAGGAATCTCAGTACTTATCTTTAGTCAAGTTAAACCTCAGCTTAAACTTTATGCACATGCTATGAAAAAGTGGACTAATGATAGTAAAGTCAGAGCATATAAATATTGGTCATGCTTCAAAACATCGCATAAAAGTGAGGTAAATGGCTCACTAATATATCATGAAAGGAGTTTCTCAGCTAAAAATTATGTTGGAAAACATTCTCTGAAAGTTCTCTAGACGTTGATTTATGGAGAAGAACTTCCAGAAAATAAATAAATAATGCTTGAAAAGGTCAAAAAAGCGGTCTAAGCAAGTCACGCTCAACAGTCATTGTTCCACAGAGATTTGAAAAATAAAGAATTGATCCAAAGATTGAGCGGCCTAGAGTTTTGAAATTAATGATATTTTTTAGAAATTCCTTTTATTAGATTTTTATACGTATCTGAACTGTGTAATGGTACTCTATTTGTGGATTTATTATATCAGGTATTAATTGGTATTATAGTTTTTTGTTTGAATGTAACATTGATTGATATATGCTACATTATAATTGTTAGTGCTAAAAATAGAACATATGTACTTTAAAAAAAGTTCAAAGTTAAAAAATATTTTGTTGGTACCAACATTAGATTTCTAGAGAATTGTTAGAGGCGTGAGTTACAAAATATTTTCAGTTTTGAATTTGTTTTTAAAATCTATATTGAATATTTAAAGTGCAAACTCCTTATATCACAAAAACACTTTGAAATTGTACTAGTTTCCATGGAAATAAGATTATATGCTTGAATTGTTATCTTACGTGTAAAAATTTTAATCTAGTAAAGGTCGAATGTGACAGGTTTTTAATATCAGCATTTTTTGTTTTTTCATTTTAGAAACACTGGATTATGTTGAATACTTTATTGTAAATTATTAATAGATTCCCTTTTATAATTTGTTTCATCGTGTTGGTATAATACTTAAAAAAAGAATATTTAGAAAAAAACATTCAAACGGGGAATGTATCAGCTATTTGTAATTAAATTTCTATTTTCTTTGGAATTTTAATAACACTTGAGAATCAGAATTCCTGCGAAAAAAATAACGTGTTTTTTTTTTTTTTTTTTTTTTTTTTTTTTTTTTTTTTTAATGAAAGATGTGCAAACAATCTTAAAAAAAAAATAATAACTCTACTATCGCTTTGAATAATAATATTTTTTTTTATATTTCATTAAAGGATAAACATTTTCAAAAGAAATATATTTTCCAAAAAATGTTCATAACATTTTTTTCTTCTTCATTTATGATGCCTAAGTAAACAATGGGGGAAAAGAAAATAAGTTACATTATTATTTCTAGTAAGTTTTACAGTAAAAAAAAAATCATGTGCTCTTTTTAAAATATTTCTTATAAATATTATTTTTTATTTAAAAAAAGAATCATACTATGTTAAAAAAATTAAAAAAGATTGTTTTAACGTAAATAATTATTCTTAAAGGTAAAAGGTATCCCAAAGTAGTTTGTAAATAGTTTAATGAAACTAAAAAGTAAAAATTCTTTTTAGTTTTTGAGGTTGAAATATTGAAGATTTTCGGAGTCCACTGAATGAAATATTTTCGCTTTAAAGGAATAAGTTTGTTGAGGGATTTATGTCCCTTTCAAAATTGCTGATTCGGAAATCTTATTCCTAGTGGGATTTGAGTATCAAATAGAACGGAATCAAAGAATCGATCCCAGCGGCTACTTTCTCTTGATGGGGAAGGGGGTGCGTTTGGAGTTCATATCACTTCATTTCATTTGTCGAAGACTCTTTTCCCAAAAGAAGTATTTTTTAAAATTAAATAATGCCTTAAGAACACTTAAAAATAAAAGTTTTATCCTACAAAGATATACACATCGATATTTATTTATTTATTTTCTTCCTTCAAATGATGGTGAAATAATTTCGAATTGAACCTTTTCAACTAATATTTCTTTATATGAAATGCAATGCTAAAATTTTCTTAATTATGTGACTAAAGTTCGATATAATTTAACTTGAATTCATAAAAATCATTGTATTTGGATTTACTTTAACATAATTGTATTTTAATTTAATATAATTTCATTTCATTTGAATTTAGTTTATTAATTTGCTGATATTATAAATTACTTTCAATGTTACGTGATAAACTAAAATTATGAAATTGTTTTTCACAATAGTTCATAAATTATTTGATAACTTTCCATCACTATTTGTAATTCTAAATTGCGAATCTTCACGATTTGAATTAAAATGCTGATTATGAAGTATATTTGTTTATTCCCTTGAATTCAAATTCGAAAATACTCTAAGACTTGAAATGTCAACCATATTCTGATAAACACCTTTGAAGATAATTAAATTCAAAGGTTTTTGCAAGAAAAACATTACGTTTTTGACGTGGTGAATGTCATATACATCGCCTCCGGTTTTCGTTTTCAAGTATAAAACTTGATAGAAAACAGAGTATTCTATAGGACTAAGAACACAAAAACACATATATTTTGTAGAGTATGAATAAAGAATAGAGATTCGTAAAAAAATATTTGAAATACGAATTCAGCTGTGTTATTTTATTCAAAAGTATAAAGAATATCCTTTCGGATATCCAGGTTCGGTTGACAAAAAGTCAATACTCATTTCCCAGCGATCCCGTTAGACTACTTTTTTACGATAGAAGTTTCAGAAAGGTGAAACAACATTTACAGAATAGTAATGTTACTTTGCTAGCATTGTCGATTATACTAAGGAAAAATTATGCTATATAAAGTTAAAAAATTTATTCTATAATTATGAACGTTTCTGGTAAGTTTGTAAGATTTACTAATTAATTTTAGTTTTGCACAACAATAAGGTTTATTCTTGTTTTATCTATATAAAAAATATTACATTATAAAAGAGGACAGTCAAATTACATTCTGGTTAGGAGAAAATATGATTATGCACATAACATTATACTTTTATGAAACAATATTATTCTTTATATTTTTTCTACATTTTTATATAAAAGTTCTGATTATATATTACCATCTAATAAGGTAGGACTATTCACATTTATTTGAATTTCAGACACTTTATTATAGATGAATTAAAATTAAAATAGTTCTCGCAAATTATAGTGTTACCATCGCATATTAGTTTTACATAATTTCGAATGGAAATTTTTACAGAATTCTTAATTGCATGACATATTTCGGGATCTTTCTAAAAATAATGTATTTCACATTAAAACTTTTTGCATAATACGATTTCATAATAATCTTTACCATTGTTTCTAGTGTTTTATAATATTAAAAAGCCCTACATTATGATGATTTCAGCCGTGCTAATATTTAAAAACTTTATTAGTTCCTTGTTTTCGTAATAAGTGAAAAATACCAAAAGAAAAATAATAAATAAGAAACAAAAAAGAACAGTAAACTATTTTATTAAAATAATAAAAATTTATACATACTTAATATATCAACCTTACAGAGAAAACAAAGGAGTTAAAAGATGTAAAAAATGATTTCTCTATGCAAATAATGGAAGTGAAAAATCTAGCAGGCAAGATTATTTTTTTTTATTTAAAAGTATTATCCTTATGAATCCATTGCTTATTAAAATGATGCCAATGCCTAACATTAAACTTCTGACATTAGAAAAACAAACTAGAATTATAAAGTACAATACATATCTAGAAATATTATTTAAGTTAAAACTTTCTATTTCAACTAACATTTTATAGTTAAAAAAGTATTCTTTGTAATATGAAAAAAAAAAGTGAAAATTAAGTTTGTAATAAATTTTGAATAGATTTTTGGTAATTGTTAAGTAGAATCGGTTTTAAAACAACAGCAGAAGATATGGCTTAAATATTTTAAATATACTTCATATTGAAAATAATATTCTCATAAATATTAATCATATACAAAGTCTCATATACAAGACTCATATACAAGTCTATAAATGCATTTCTAATTTCAAATTTGGATTTGTTGTTTCAGAATAAAACTTTACAAAATTTCTTGAAAACAGTGCGCATTGGCGAAAGTGACTGCTAAAAGTGCCGGTCACCAAAATCTTTGCAAATAGTTTCTAAACAATTCCAAAGATATCTGATCTTACATTCGTAGATTGTTCGTCACAAAAATATAAATCAACCACTTCTTAGAAATGTTTTTACGTGTTTGCATATAGAAACTTGCAGAAGTATACTTTCGTTAGATTCTAATTTTGTGTAGCGTATAATTCATGGCATGCATAACTTTAATTAAAATCGTAACAAATAGCAAAACTTGAACTAACCTGCTTAAAACAAGAAACCCTTGTAAGTCAGCGACATTTTCTTTCTTTTGCAAAGTCAGAATAAAAAAAATCAAAGAATTTTTTCAAGCAGTTATCCGGCTTTTTGAAGAAATCTATTTTCTGCTCGAGTGTTTTACTTGAATTCTCGCGTCGTTTTGTGGTATCAGAGAAGCCTAGACTACAAAGTGAGCAAGAAGAAATCGATTGAAGAACAGGATTTGGTTAACTGCGCCATCTGTTGAGAGGACAAATAAGTATTTTTTTTTCACTAAACGTGTGATAGTAAATTTAAATTGTAAAAGTAGCAATGGATTTTGAAAGATCGGTTCAAACATTTTCGCCCCTTCCCCCCAAAAAAATCTGATCAAGGCTATTCAATTAATCTGTTAGTGTACAAAAGAATTCCTTTATAAATCTGGAAGTTCCATGGGCGATTGGGGAGACGGAGAAGGGGGGAGCGCATGTATATTTTTTTAAATCTCCCTGGATTTTGAAAATTAAAAATAATGTGGAGAAAAATGGTACGATTTACTCAAAAGAGAAGTATAATACAGGTTTTAAAATATCGTATGGATAAGAAATTTAGTTATATATCGATTTATTAAAATTTTATTTTGATATCAAAACGAAAAATCATGGTTAAAACAAAAAAATTAACTGCCTTCACCTTCTCTAGTACCATCTGTACTCAGATGAAAATAATTCTGCCCTCGCCCATGCCCATGTTATTTGCATATATTCAGGCGAATATTAAGTCATTCTGAGGTCCTATTTTTTACAGCTTATTGAAGTTTAAACTAAACTTTAATTATAGTCATCTCGGGATGATTATAGTTAAAGTTAAATTCACAAAGCATGATTTCAAAAGCATGGTTAATTTTTCTTATACCAAGTCACGGCTTTAAAAAGCAATAATGTGGCATAAAAAGAAATAATAGTTTGAAATAGAATTCTTTTGTTATACAGTTCCCCTCTTCTTCGATTATATAGAAGCCTACATTTCACACAAAAGACAACTATAATAATGTAAAAGCATAATTTTGTTTCTATAATGAAAAGCATTTATCATATAACTTGATAACAATATCAATTTTAACATATTAACTATCAACAATGCGGTATTAAATAAAGTCAACACTTAAATTGTGCCCTACTTTGTCGCATTAAAAAATATATCAGTTCTTAACAATGCGCTCCTCTCTTATATGCTTCATTGTTTTGTCAGTCGTACTGTGGATTTTCTAGCGACAGGATGAATATTATATATATGAACTGCAATATTGGTGATTTTCTACTCTGAAATTCTTGTATCATAGAATTTGTTCTTCTTATGAATATTTGTATAATTTTACTGCCCTCAAATACTGTTTTATAAAAAATTAAGAGCAAACACTCTGGAACCTATAAATTGATGTGGATTTGGAATCACAAACATCAAGCCTACCAAGGATTCGGATTTAGTATATTTCGCATGAGGAACGCGTTTACTTCTTTCAAAGCCATAGGATGATCCAACTGGATGAAAAGGATTAAGTAAGTTGCCTATCAATTATCTTTTTTGAATTAAATTTCAAGGTTTAAATGAATACATTCCTTGTGAACATAGCACGAAATGCTAATTACAAGGATTAATTTATATAGGACTAGCTGAATACCCGTGCTGCGCTACGAAATTTTACCATTAGCATTTTAGCGATCAAAAGACATTCATGTATTCTACACTTCAGACGTTTGCTCCCTTTTCGATCCCGACAAATTGATTTATCAAAATAGGAACTTTCCTTTGTTGACATTTTAAACGAACTTTATAATTGTGAATAGTAAACTGGAATAGTTTATTGTGTTTATGTTTGCTCTTAGTTCTAAATTTCAAAGTAGTAGCTGTATTGGAATTAAGTTAATTAGACATTAAGTTAATCCTCGTATAGTTTCAATGTTGCGTCGTCTTTTCATCCCTTAAAAATTCGTTAATCGATATTGGAATGACTTATTTTTTTAACATTTGCAAAAAAATATCAGAAAAATGACTACATTGGAAGAGGAACATTCGGATATCCCTCGTTTGGAACATTTAACCCCTTTTCGACCACTTAAAGTGTGTTAATCGAGATCGGAATAGTTTACTTTTTCTATTTTTACCATTGTTGATATTTGTGCCGATTTTCAGAGTTGTGACTATGTGGGAAGTAGGATTTTCGAATGTCCCCCGTTTGGAACGTTTAACCCCTTTTCGACCCCTTAAAGTGGGTTAATCGAGATCGGAATAGTTTACTTTTTCTATTTTTACCATTGTTGATATTTGTGCCGATTTTCAGAGTTGTGACTATGTGGGAAGTAGGATTTTCGAATGTCCCCCGTTTGGAACGTTTGACCCCTTTTCGACCCCTTAAAGTGTCTTAATCGAGATCGGAATAGTTTACTTTTTCTATTTTTACCATTGTTGATATTTGTGCCGATTTTCAGCGTTGTGACTATGTGGGAAGTAGGATTTTCGAATGTCCCCCGTTTGGAACGTTTGACCCCTTTTCGACCCCTTAAAGTGTGTTAATCGAGATCGGAATAGTTTACTTTTTCTATTTTTACCATTGTTGATATTTGTGCCGATTTTCAGAGTTGTGACTATGTGGGAAGTAGGATTTTCGAATGTCCCCCGTTTGGAACGTTTGACCCCTTTTCGACCCCTTAAAGTGTGTTAATCGAGATCGGAATAGTTTACTTTTTCTATTTTTACCATTGTTGATATTTGTGCCGATTTTCAGCGTTGTGACTATGTGGGAAGTAGGATTTTCGAATGTCCCCCGTTTGGAACGTTTGACCCCTTTTCGACCCCTTAAAGTGTGTTAATCGAGATCGGAATAGTTTACTTTTTCTATTTTTACCATTGTTGATATTTGTGCCGATTTTCAGAGTTGTGACTATGTGGGAAGTAGGATTTTCGAATGTCCCCCGTTTGGAACGTTTGACCCCTTTTCGACCCCTTAAAGTGTGTTAATCGAGATCGGAATAGTTTACTTTTTCTATTTTTACCATTGTTGATATTTGTGCCGATTTTCAGAGTTGTGACTATGTGGGAAGTAGGATTTTCGAATGTCCCCCGTTTGGAACGTTTGACCCCTTTTCGACCCCTTAAAGTGTCTTAATCGAGATCGGAATAGTTTACTTTTTCTATTTTTACCATTGTTGATATTTGTGCCGATTTTCAGCGTTGTGACTATGTGGGAAGTAGGATTTTCGAATGTCCCCCGTTTGGAACGTTTGACCCCTTTTCGACCCCTTAAAGTGTGTTAATCGAGATCGGAATAGTTTACTTTTTCTATTTTTACCATTGTTGATATTTGTGCCGATTTTCAGAGTTGTGACTATGTGGGAAGTAGGATTTTCGAATGTCCCCCGTTTGGAACGTTTGACCCCTTTTCGACCCCTTAAAGTGTGTTAATCGAGATCGGAATAGTTTACTTTTTCTATTTTTACCATTGTTGATATTTGTGCCGATTTTCAGCGTTGTGACTATGTGGGAAGTAGGATTTTCGAATGTCCCCCGTTTGGAACGTTTGACCCCTTTTCGACCCCTTAAAGTGTGTTAATCGAGATCGGAATAGTTTACTTTTTCTATTTTTACCATTGTTGATATTTGTGCCGATTTTCAGAGTTGTGACTATGTGGGAAGTAGGATTTTCGAATGTCCCCCGTTTGGAACGTTTGACCCCTTTTCGACCCCTTAAAGTGTGTTAATCGAGATCGGAATAGTTTACTTTTTCTATTTTTACCATTGTTGATATTTGTGCCGATTTTTAGAGTTGTGACTATGTGGGAAGTAGGATTTTCGAATGTCCCCCGTTTGGAACGTTTGACCCCTTTTCGACCCCTTAAAGTGTGTTAATCGAGATCGGAATAGTTTACTTTTTCTATTTTTACCATTGTTGATATTTGTGCCGATTTTCAGAGTTGTGACTATGTGGGAAGTAGGATTTTCGAATGTCCCCCGTTTGGAACGTTTGACCCCTTTTCGACCCCTTAAAGTGTGTTAATCGAGATCGGAATAGTTTACTTTTTCTATTTTTACCATTGTTGATATTTGTGCCGATTTTCAGAGTTGTGACTATGTGGGAAGTAGGATTTTCGAATGTCCCCCGTTTGGAACGTTTGACCCCTTTTCGACCCCTTAAAGTGTGTTAATCGAGATCGGAATAGTTTACTTTTTCTATTTTTACCATTGTTGATATTTGTGCCGATTTTCAGAGTTGTGACTATGTGGGAAGTAGGATTTTCGAATGTCCCCCGTTTGGAACGTTTGACCCCTTTTCGACCCCTTAAAGTGTGTTAATCGAGATCGGAATAGTTTACTTTTTCTATTTTTACCATTGTTGATATTTGTGCCGATTTTCAGAGTTGTGACTATGTGGGAAGTAGGATTTTCGAATGTCCCCCGTTTGGAACGTTTGACCCCTTTTCGACCCCTTAAAGTGTGTTAATCGAGATCGGAATAGTTTACTTTTTCTATTTTTACCATTGTTGATATTTGTGCCGATTTTCAGAGTTGTGACTATGTGGGAAGTGGGAGAATTAGTGATGAGTGAGTCAGTGAGTCAGTGAGTGAGTGAGTGAGTGAGTGAGTGAGTGAGTGAGGGCTTTGCCTTATATATATAGAGATGAATAATTTTAATTTATTTAGGAGGAAGTTTATACGAAAAAAAACAACTAAAAAACAAAAATCCATTGTCATAATAAATAGGGTCAGTTTTTATAATTCGATGCGAAACTTAAAGCCGATTTTTGCATTTTATAAAATTATGTTCAAAATATATTAGAAAATACCAAATCAGTCAATGTTAAAAACTTTATAAGATTTACACAGGAGACAAAGCTGAAACGTATTCTAAATTTTAACCGTTGATATCTTCCTAGTTCCTGCTGATTTTTTCAATATGATTATTTGGTTAAGTTTTATTGTATTGGAGTTTGCTTAGTAGTAACAAAAATCTCAATTGAGCTGTGATTAAAGAGTTTTATATGTTTCATCCAAAAATTGGTAGTGAAATAATTTATTCTAAAGTATTGTGATAATACGCAGCCAATATGACATAAATAACCATTTATAAAACATATTTTTGCGTACAAAACATAAAATCACAAAATAGTCCAGTTTGGTGGATGAAGTTTAATAGATTATCATTCAGAATGTTCTCGGTGGTAAAAATATGATATCTCATCAAGTAACAAACTAATTAAATATACTTAAATTGTTTTTTTAATTTATTTACTATAAACTGCTTTCATGCTACACATTTTCTTATATAAAACATGATTGAAATATTAAAATATATATTTCTTATTGCTGTGTTTTTTATTTTGAATTGTATTTATATAATCTTAATAAACATTTTGTTTTCAGTGAGAACAACAAGAGCTTAAAGGAAATCATGAAAGAAGTTAAAGGGCGGGGCAGCTAAGTTAGATTCCTCAATGTAAAGGGAGTGGCAATGAGAAATTTTACTTTCAATTTGCATCAAAGATACAAAGACATTATACATCAGGAATAACTGAACATCAGATAGTAAGAGAAGTTTAAAATAATTTAAATTACATTTCTCATTGCAGTTGTGTAATTTTGTATTGATTTTTATGAATGTTACTTAACATTTCTTTTCAGGTAAAGAACAGATTAAGGGGTGATACTAAAGGAAGTTAAATCTCTCATTGAAAAGGGAGGGGCAATGAGTAATTTCACTTTTAATTTGTATCAAAGATACAAAGACATTATACATCAGGAATAACTGAACATCAGATAGTAAGAGAAGTTTAAAATAATTTAAATTACATTTCTCATTGCAGTTGTGTAATCTTGTATTGATTTTTATGAATGTTACTTAACATTTATTTTCAGGTAAAGAACAGATAAAGGGGTGATACTAAAGGAAGTTAAATTTCTCATTGTAAAGGGCGGGGCAATGAGTAATTTCACTTTCAATTTGTATCAAAGATACAAAGACATTATACATCAGGAATAACTGAACATCAGATAGTAAGAGAAGTTTAAAATAATTTAAATTACATTTCTCATTGCAGTTGTGTAATTTTATATTGATTTTTATGAATGTTACTTAACATTTCATTTCAGGTAAAGAACAGATTAAGGGGTGATACTAAAGGAAGTTAAATCTCTCATTGAAAAGGGAGGGGCAATGAGTAATTTCACTTTCAATTTGTATCAAAGATACAAATACATTATACATCAGGAATAACTGAACATCAGATAGTAAGAGAAGTTTAAAATAATTTTAATTACATTTCTCATTGCAGTTGTGTAATCTTGTATTGATTTTTATGAATGTTACTTAACATTTATTTTCAGGTAAAGAACAGATAAAGGGGTGATACTAAAGGAAGTTAAATTTCTCATTGTAAAGGGAGGGGCAATGAGTAATTTCACTTTCAATTTGTATCAAAGATACAAAGACATTATACATCAGGAATAACTGAACATCAGATAGTAAGAGAAGTTTATAATAATTTAAATTACATTTCTCCTTGCAGTTGTGTAATTTTGTATTGATTTTTATGAATGTTACTTAACATTTGTTTTCAGGTAAAGAACAGATAAAGGGGTGATACTAAAGGAAGTTAAAATCTCATTGTAAAAGAAGGAGCAATGGGAAATTTTACTTTCAATTTATATCAAAGATACAAAGACATTATACTTTTTTTTGGGAATAACTCAACATCAGATCTAAAGGGAAGTTTAAAATATTTTAAATTTAAATTCTCATTGCAGTTGTGTAATTTTTTATTGAATTTTAGGAATATTACTTAACATTTTCTTTTTAGGAAAAGAACAGATTAAGGGGTGATACTAAAGGAAGTGAAATTTCTCATTGTAAAGGGAGGAGCAATGAGAAATTTCACTTTCAATTTGCATCAAAGACACTAAGACATTATACTTTGGGAATAACTCAACATCAGATCTAAAGGGAAGTTTAAAATATTTTAAATTAATATTCTCATTGCAGTTGTGTAATTTTCTATTGAATTTTACGAATATTACTTAACATTTTCTTTTCAGGAAAAGAACAGATTAAGGGGTGATACTAAAGGAAGTGAAATTTCTCATTGTAAAGGTAGGGGCAATGAGAAATTTCACTTTCAATTTGTATAAAAGACACAAAGACATTATACATCAGGAATAACTGAGCATCAGATGGTAAGAGAAGTTTAAAATATTTTGAATTAAATTTCTCATTGTAGTTGAATAATTTTTGTATGGATTTTTATGAACTTTACTTAACATTTTCCTTTCAGATAAAGAACAGATAAAGGGTTACTTAAGGTAATTAAATTTCTCATTATAAAGGAAGTGGCAATGAGAAATTTCACTTCAATTTGCATCCAATACACAAAGACATTATGCATCGGAAATAACTGAATATCATATGGTAAGAGAAGTTTTAAATATATTTAATTAAATTTATCATTGCAGTTGTTTAATTTTGTATTGATTTTTATGAACGTTTCTTAACATTTTTCTTTCAGATAAAGAGCAGACAAAGGAATGATGCTAAATGAAGTTAAAGTTCTCATTGTAAAGGGAGGAGCAATGAGAAATTTCACTTTCAATTTGTATCTAAGACACAAATACATTATACTTCAAAAATCAGATGGTAAGAAAACTTTAAAAAAATTTAAATAATTTTTTTTGTTACAGCTGGTCATTTTGTATCACATTTTATAAATGTTACTTAACGTTTTTTTTTTCATGTTAACAACAGCTTAAGGGATAATACGAAAGGTAGTTAAATTTCTCATCATAAAGGAACGGCAATAAAAAATTTCCCTTTCACCTTGGCGTCGCACAATAGGGCAGAAAGAGTGAAAACCTGGCCGAAATTCAAAAGTGTATTTATTGAAAGCAAATGTTGATAGAAAGTTTCTAATGAGTTTATAAAAGTATACTACTCCTAATTTTGGTTTTATTGATACATTTTAATTATTTTTAGTTAGAAATTACTATTTACATTGCGATATCTGAATTTTTTCCACCTAAAATCACTTACGAAATAAATCTTTTAAATAAAGTTTTATGTTAAAAATAATTTATTATATGCATTGATTCAAAATATTTTTCTATTGAAAACATTTTTTATTATATTTTTGCAGCAATTTACAAACAAAACGTAACATTATCGTTTATGAAAATTGTTATTATTGACACTAAAATCAACTTCAAATTGTACTGATATGTTACTTCAAGCTAATTTATATCAACATCATATCTTAATGGATCCTTTAAAAGTTTCCAATTGTTTTATGAATAAAATGTGTAGATAAAATTGATATGGTAATACAGTTTTTACAAAACTTCAAATAAGAAAACAAACACACAGCAATTTCTTTCTTACAATGGAAAAATCGTATGTTTAAAATTATACTTTGGTAAAACTATATTAAGAGATAAAATAGATGTTTTAAACATACTATTTCCACATTTGCTACTCTTCATAATTGTTTTTAACTAACACAGTACATTTACAATGCACTAATATAAGAGACTCCTTATTCTGACTTCCATAAGCATTACTTGAAAAAAATATTCGAGAAAAATATACAATTCTAATAAAAATAACAAAATTTAAATTCTACCCAATTCCAATTTTTTAATTCCATTATTTTTTTAGTTTTAAAGTATAAACTAAAGTAAAATTGAGTTTTATTCAAAGTCCCTGATAATGAAACAAGGGTTTTGTTATATAGTTAGATGATCTGACAATGAAAATGAAACAACTGAAGGATAGTATTATGAATTTTTCCACTGAGGCAATGATGGCACAGTATTTAAGACGAAAACTACTATTTATTCACTCTTCAAAGGTACAAAATTTATTCAAAGACAACAGTGTAATCAATCTCAAGCTTCAACACAAGCTTCAGTAAGAACAACTTCGAATACAGCGATTATACAAGTTTTCTCCAGTAAACAAAGCAATCAGCTCTCATCGAAGTCCGAAGTTAATCTGAAAACTTTCCCATTCTCCAGTCTTATTTATATTTGGCGCGAGAGACATTCCCAAAATTTCCAGCCAATTCATTGAAAAAGAAACATCTCGAAATGTCTCGATTGCTTTAGGTGATGCCACCTTTTTCTAACCTGTATAATCGCTGTTAATAAATAAAATAAGATAAAATAAATTACAATAGAATTTTAAAATAATACGTCACTATTTACACTATGTACAGACAATTTGTGCAACAATAGTTTCTGTCGGAATTAGATTCATATTCATTTATGGATTCCTTTTGAGAGAAATGTAAAAGTTTTGCAACATCTTTAGAACATGTAAAGTTCTTTATTGGCAATTTCCTTAAACTAGAGATTACAGGATCAAATGCCAATAAATGTTGATGGAACACATATTGCGGATTTTTCACTCAAAACTTTCTTGAAAAGGCTTCACGATATTTCTTAAAGTCTTTATTAAGAGCTTCCTGAGCTTCTTCTGCAAGCATTCTAATGGGCCTCAGCGCATTTTTTACTATTCCCGGTCTACGAATTATTATTTTATGTGCGGTTGATTGAACTGTGGATAGAGTTCTACTTAAATTTTTACCATTTCCAAACAATATGCCCTAAATGCTTTGGACTGATCTATCTTAAACTAGCGCTGAGAGTCATTTGTGCTGCATAAACTAACACTTTTGGAGTTGCTTCTGAACGTATAAATTCTGTATTTTTTTACGTTTTGATCTTTCGTTGCTTTTCAAAAAATCTGAAAATGATCGACCAAATCTTCTGTTTAAATATAATGGAAAGTAAACATCTTCATTTAGTCATTCTTTATTTTTATTTTTTAAAAAAAATTCCGGTTCTGTTGCTGGCTTTTCATTTTTTTTTTCTTCTTATAGGGTTCAAAAACTATATCAAAATATCATGGATGCGAAATAAATATTGATTGGGATAGTTCATAAATTATTATTATTATTATTATTTTTTTTTTTTGTATTTTAAGTTTTAGATTTTTAACCTAGTTTTAAAGCGCATAGAAGCTGGGATGTTGGAAAATATTTAAAAAAAACTTACTTTTCCTTATAAATTTATAATTTTCTTTTGAACCCTTAAACAAGAAACTACTTTATAAATCTAAAGGATTTTTAGAATTTTGTAAAAAGTATATTTCTTAATTCGATTGTATGTGATGTTTGAAATTTATTGGTATGTTAAAAATGCTATTTTTTTTACGATTTATACACGTTCTTACAATTATTCAAATTTAAAATCTTCACGTATTTTGTACAATGAATGTAACTGGAATTATAATTTAAATAAATGTTAATAAATTTGAGTTTAACTTTACATATTTCAATAGCTATGAATTTGAAAATAATTTTATTATGGTCATTACATTTGTTTACAACGCGTCTAACTAGTCATTTAGATTATATCCCTAATGCAGTTATTAACAAATGAAGTTATTTATGTTTTATTTGGAATGTATTTACTGTCAAATCGGCAAAATTCGGCAAGATGTGTAAACGGTTTCTAATACAAAATTAAATGTTCTTTCAAACTATGTAAAACTATGTATAAATAAATAAACACACACACACACATTTTTCCTAAGTAATCTTTTGAAATCAAGATGTTCCAAAACGTAGGGAAATGCAAAAAATCGATTTTTTATTTTTTTTACCGGACACTATACTTTCATTACCTTATGTATACATATAGGTAACTGAAAGTAAAAATTGTTGTAGATGAGGTATGTTAAAGGAAATACTATATAGTTAAACATACCAAATATATGTTTAAATGTCTATTAGGATTTTTTTGTTTTCGTTCACATACCTCGAAACACACACAGAAATTCGAAAGTATCAAAATAATATCATACCAGGAGGTTTAGCTTCTTGGTCGTTGATGCTCGCCAACCACCGAACATTTCTATACAATTCGCATGGGTTCACTTTATATACCTTTGTTCACTAAAAGTTGAAATTTTATCAGAAAACTTCTTAACATTCAAATATTCTGGTTGGTTTTTTCATAAACGAATTGCAGCTCAAGCTCTAAAATTATTCCTGAGTTTAGTAAAGTTTTGCCAACATCGAAGATTGATTATATTTTCCAAGGAAAAATAAATTGTGTATATTTTTGAATATAGATGAATACATAATAAGTTATTTTTAAATTCCAATTTATTTTTTATTGTATTAAATATACAAAACGTGATTATAGATACTTTTACTAATATAGTAAGAAGTTTCTTGAAAGACACAGTCCAATTGTGTATTATTCTGTTTCTATATTTGATGTCAACTTCTCTAAACAAAAATGCAAATTCTATCGACACATCTGATTTGTTAAATGAAAGATCTCATCGAGATTAGTATCCATTTACGTCATTCAACTGGAGTTACGACCGGACTTACACGGAAAATCACTTTGCATTTTTTAGTTAAAGTTTAATGTCCCATACACGATATCTGTAACATAGGCTTATAAGATTATATATAAGATCGTCATTTGTCAGTAATCAGTTTGTAAATAGTGACTGTTTAGTAAAATCAAAATGGTATGTTTGATGTCAACTTCTCTTTAGACAAAACTGCAAATTTTATCGACACACATTAAATTGTATTGTTATAATTACCACCATTAAAAGGCTGCTTCTGCACGCGTTTTTTGAATTGTTGTTCATTAGGTCAAGATACAAAGCATGTACAATTTTGTGCCATTTAAGGGCTGTAATTTCCCCTCGTAAAGGTTAATGTCGTAAAACAAGAATTCCGTTAGTATGTATTCGTCTTAACAAATATTGCCAAGTTGGTGAGTTTGGTGTCAATCTTGGTTAGAATACTTGTCACCGAATATCGAAGTTCTAATCCGATTTCTTTCTTTAACCAATAAGCCTATATGAAAACTTCTTATTTCCTAATTGATTTCCGGTTGCTATTAATTATACTTACGGTCATAATTGCTAATTGAATATCAGCATGAAAAATGTCAATTGTGGATAATTTATTTGACGGGTACACTTTTGTAGCATTTTCAGTTTTGTCTTTGAAACTTGACCTTATGCAGACAAACGTAGCTTTTGAATATATGTTACTGTAAAAGACCGAATTCTAGAGAAAGTCGACTTTCTCCGGTGAATGTCAACATTCACATACTCGCTTAGTGTATGTCCGAAATATTTGCTAAATATCCTTATTTCTCACTTACACCGGCAAATATCGACCTTCCCCATGCACTGATGGTGAATGTTAAATAAAAATATTTGTATTGCATTTTCAAATCATACTTTATTATAAAATATATTATGATATATGTCAAAATAGGAAAAAGTTGTAGTAATAGCACATGTAACTGTTGAATTTAAAACGAACAGTACATTCTAACTGAGAGCAGAAAATAATACCAACAATAAATTTATTTAATTATGTGATGGAATTAATACTATCTTATTTATTGCAACAATTAAAATTCTTAGGGCATTTTGAGGTGGATTTGGTGACAAACCTCCTTAAGACGTGGCCATCGACTTCTCGTTTCGACCTCCACCAGATCACCTGTGATCGTCGACATACACCGGTGATAGTCCGAATATATAAAAATATTATCAAATATTCGATCTTTCAACGAAGTATTTAGTATATGTTGACATTCAGTGGAAAAAGTCGACATTCTCCAATTTCGGACATTCATAGTAACACATACGTATATATCTGTAGTATAGTGCAGAAATTAAAACTTGACGTATTTTTTTTGCAAAATGAAACACATGGGAATATTTTTAATGAAGCTAGTAGGAGGAGAATGGAACACGTAAGAGTGTTTTTCAAGAAGCAAACCTCTTGGGTGTGTTTCTGGACGATGAAAATTATTTAAGTTTTTTTTTTAAAAAAAAAGGACATAAATTGGTCCATCCATCAAGTTTACACCACCTATCAAAATAAGAAGGGTGTTCTCATGAGAACTAAATATAACCATTTCTTACAAAATTGGTTTACTTAAAAGCACAACAAACTGCCGTTTCTAACATCTCCCAAAAAGTATTTTAATTTTAAAATATCTAGTTGCTATGGAAGAAATAGTAGTATTATAAAAAACATTTGCAGTTCTTACAAAAGAAAATAAATAAAAGAAAAGTATTGAATTAAACATTAAGTATTGTAGTAAACACTACAATAGGAGAGCTAAAAGTACTTGATATATTTTAATTTTAATAGTTATTTAAATCATTTAAATCTATAAAGTGCTACTACATTTATGCTTCAAAAACTCGATGTTCATTTTGCTAAGAAACCTATCGTAATCAAATAAAAAATTCTGCCAATCTAACTATATTTACACAAACGGGAGTATTACTTTCAAATATAAAGTTGATTTATATTGCATATATTAGAGAAGTATTATAATAAACATACTCATATAAAAACCTTTTAAGTAAGGAGTTTAAAGGAAGGAATGCAAGCTAATTAGAAAGTAAAATTTTCTCTAGGGTTTAGTAGGAGAAACTAATCACGAAGCGACTGTTTTAAAAGCAAAAAAGTGGAGATGCTAACAAGTGAGTAAAAATAATTGGATACAGGTCACTTAGCAGTGAGAATGTAAACGGTAATTCGAATTAAAAATAAAAGAAACTTATTACATTGTACATTATTATGCTTTGCAATTCCCTTATGGAAAAGGGCATAGACTAACAATTTAATCATTTTTATTGGAACCGCTTGCGATGAATTGAGACACAACTTCAATAAAATAATTTATTTTTAACTGAACAAACACTTGTTTATAAGTGATAATGCTCTTGGAGCTGAACACAAAATATCATTATGTATTGAAGGGGCAGGATTTCAGATTCATATTACTCAGAAATATTTAACCATCCTATGGTATAAGCGAAATAATTTTTACTACTCTTCACTTAAAATTAGTTATCTCACCAACATAACACTCCCAACATCGAATCCCAGCCAGACTCCATAGTTCATAAAAGGGATGTCTCATTAATAGTTTAAATGACTTCTTCTTACACACTGAATGATAATTTCAAGTCTTTCTTAACTTTTGTCAAAACTTTTTCTGGACATTCTGACTCGTACCATTACTATTAAAAAGATTGAGAGTTCCAAAGTACGTTTAATTTTTTCTATCATATCTAAGGATATTTTTGCGATTTTTCTTTGGGATTAAATTTCTTTCTATCATAGAAGTATTTTATTATAATTAACATCAGTTTTAAATGTATAGTCAATGATATCTTCGCCTAAGTTAAAATTTGTATATTTTGCAATTTTTATCTTTAGTGAAACAATTAACTCGAAACAAGTCCACTCTAAAAATATTTAAATAACACAAAAAACCGTTCATTTATTTATTTGTTTGTTTGTATGTATTTATTTATTTATTTTACTATTCTGTAAAAACTTACTATTAGTTTTAATTTTGTATCTAAAATCAATATTTGATTAAAATTTTTTTATAAGAATAAAATCAGCCTTTCATAATTTGGCATAAAATCTTTTTCTATCTGCTTACCTGTTTATTTTTGCTTAGATTAAGTGGATATGTTTGCTTTGCATGAACAATGTTGGAAATATGTATATTTTACCTGGTAACTGTAATTTTTTCTCTTTTTTTGTATTCGTTATTATTCTGATTCAAGAACATAAATGTTTTTAAGTACATAAATCTTGAGAACATAAATTTTCTTGAGTTCCCTAGGTATGTAATAAAAAAAAGCAGCCTAATAAAATAAAATATTAATAGAAAAAAAATAGCATGAAGATATTTAGTTATGGCGCTAGTATAAACTGCACCCAGATATTTATCACGCAATAAAAACATATTTATTAAAAATGTGATCCCATTTTTAACTTTTATCAGCATAAATAAAATTAATATGTAATAAGCATTTTTAAAACTATACATTATCTCTAAAACTCTAAAAGGAGGTGCCCACAAAACTAGTGTGCAGTGATAAATATGCACAATAATTGGTATTATTCTTCACTAGTTATCAACATATTTAATGGGGACAAAAACGTGTCGATTTTTGGCGGAAAAGTGCAATGTTTTGATTTTCTTTTAAGAATATCTATACTTAGTAAAACAAATTATAAATTATTACATGGTGTTGTATTAAAAGTTTTCTAACAGAAGGTCAGAAGACAGCGGTCAAATGCAGTGCCGGAACTACGGGGGGGCAGGCGGGGCAGCTGCCCCGGGCGCTAACCAGAGGGGGCGCCGAAAAGCCAACAAAGCACTATTTGTTGTATAAATTTTAATATTTGGACGAAAGGATAATTTTTCATAAATAAATTTTCATTTTTTCTTAAAATTCTGGATGATCTTTAAGATATCCAACAGAAGAAAAAATCCACTAGAAAAAAAAAATAATACATTTCTGTACAAAGAAAGTAATAATCTATCCTTTTACAAAAGAATGACAACGAATTCTCCCTATCCCCTGATGAAGAATAGGTTTGTGCTACATGGCAGGCTGCCAGAAATGCTAATTTAAAATCGCATTGGTAATATAGTCGCAATGTAGTTAGATAAAATTTAGCATTACAACAATTTAATGCTGTTGAAATTTTCGTAAATTGAAATGTGTCGAAGAAATTATCTGGGGCGCAGAATCGCAGAAAAGCAAAAGAAACTGCAAGAATATCCCAACCTTTTATCATCTTGGCTAGTTCACGAGACTGAAACCAATGAAGGTAAGAATTTTTTTAAATTTGTAACCTAATAAACTTCGGAAGATGTGTATTAAGGACAAAGGTTACGTTTGGGATATATCTCTTGCCAAATATATTTATTGTTCTCTAGGAGTCCGCAGGAATTTTTACAGGGGGCTGCAAGATGTTGAATTGTTTAGAAATCGTTTACTTTTGTTTTTGAGGTTGATTATCATTAACTTTAAAGGTTCATTGCGATTCCTAATGAAAATTAATTAGCAAAAAGTTAATTAAAAATTTAAATAATTAACGATTGAAACGTTTTCTTTTAGAGAATAATTTAGTATTTCTTCAGCTAAAAACAGATTTTTTTTTCATTTTTACACATTTTGAATCGTGCTGAGTTTAAAAAAACTGGGGGGTGTTGAACTTTGAACAACTTTCAATTCCCACTGTTTCCTTCATTTAATTTAGCAATTATTTTGGCTGTAAAAATGACAGCCCAAGCACGATTTTGACAAAAACCGTAACGCCAGGTGTAATGGCCAAAGTAGGTCAATCCGTTTGAAAGTAATGCTGACCACAGACAACACACGGACCCACAAACTTTTTTTCTAGAACACTTTTTTGATTCAGAATGTTCTGAAACGTGAAGAAATGCAAAAAAATTATGCGATAAAAAGTTGACACAAGAATTCCTATTGAGCACAAGAATTCCTATTTATCGCAAAACATATCGATTTTTTAAAAATAAAAACGAAAACAGTAAATTACATCCTATCCAAATCTCAATTTAAATGCACTGACTAAATATGTGACTATATATTTTTAACAATATATTTTACTATATATTTTTAAATCCCTTATATTAACTTCACTTTTGTTTGAGTGTGCGTTTGAGCCTGGCGTACAAATCTGCGAATGCTTAATTAACCCCCTTCCCATCATCCTATCGTCCTGAAACTTGGCCAATTAGCTTAAAGCCCATGACAATACATTGGGTCGATTCCTAGTTGACGTTAAAATATCGCCAAGCCGATTTGGCGCTGTTTTGTAGGCGATACAATTCTAAATTTGGCAATCCCATTTTTTTTATTGACGCGCTTTGGCTTCAACCTTCCTATACTACAAATCATGGAGCTGGTTCGTTTCTCAATTTTTCATATTGGAATTCCGAATTGGCGACATTCTGGCTTTGTGCCAACTTTTCAAAAGTGCGCCAACCCATAAACGTGAACTAGGAATTTACCACTGGATGAAGTCTTGTTGCCAGTATTTTTTCAATTAAGATAAATAATTGTTCGGGGATAAATCCCATATTAAGTTTTTTTTTTTTTTTTTTAATCGACGCGGAGTTTCGAAAGCATTTTAATAAATCATTTTAAAAAAAAAATACTTTTATTGTTAATAAATTGATAATTCTTATAAGGGATTTGATTAAAAAGTTTGTTTTTTACAGGTTAAATTATTAACACTCCTACTTTTCTTTTTTGATCATACACAAGCATTCAAACATGTTTCGTAAAAAGAGAAAACGGAAGCATAAAAGTGCCTAAGTGTAACATTTTATCTATTCCTAAATAATGAAAAAATAATAAAACATCAAGGCATGAATTCTAAAAATAGATCTCAAGGCCTTATTTTTCATAAAAGATAACGAAAAAGAAAGTATTTTCCAGGAAGTGATAAATAAAATAAAAAGAATTCAGTTTCCATGCTACGAGAAAAAGGCGCCAATTTTCAGCGTGAGTTATATTGTCATTTTGACGGCATTATTTTTCACCAAACAGATGTCATGTTCGTCAAATTTTGTCCATTGCATTGGTGAGAATTTTAAATTCTCCAAGAAAATGGAGAACTCACACATAGCCAGGGACGACGCGAACGGGGGGCGTAGGGGGCGACTCGCCCCCCCCCCCCAAAGTTTTAGAAAGTTGGACAGTCGGCAAATTTTGCAAATTTCATCGAGATCGTTCTTTTTCTAAAGTCGAACCACAATAAAATTAAACTTAATAAAAAAAAAATTTGAACAAAAATATAGGAATGCAGCGTGACCCGAGTTTGACGAATCGGCATTTTTACACTAGAAGTCAATTATAGGGGAGCCGGGTGTCTTTTTTGCCGAATACAATGATGGACTGCCCCCCGAACGCAAATATTACCTTATAAATATCTTCATTATCTCACCCCGTCAATGTTTTTAGAAAGGCTGGTAGTTGGCAAATTTCCGAAATTTCATCCCTTCTTTTAAAAATGCCAAGTGACGGATGTTACAAAACATATTGAATGGAAAAAAGTACAAATAATTAAAATCATCATTATTATTACAAAATTATGATCACACTGCAGCCTAAGTTGACGGTCGGCAATTTTGTATTGGAATAAGTATATCCTTTTTGATAGGAACATTAAAATAATCTAATCATTGATTTCTTCACTGACATTATATAACTTTGATGTGTTTACAGTAGATGATATATTTGTGGTACGTCAGATAACTCCTCAAAAACCATCAGATACACATTAAACGTTATTTATATAAAGTATGTAATGTACGTCATATGAGTTAAAGGTTTTATACAAAATATCAAAACACCAAAATTTTTGTATACTAAAATTGACCCGCATTTTACAAAGTTATTGCAATTAATGTGAAGTAGAATTCCATAAATGATGTTGTATACAGGATGGTCATAAAGAAACTTGGCCGTTATATGGACATCTAGAGACAGTCTCGTTCAACAGATCGAGATGAGATTTCAGGTATAGTTATTTAGAGGTATGGGGTCGGAATTCTGTGAATTTCAGCAAAATGGCGCTCACACTTAAGCCGGTTGTAGTTACGAATTGCAACGCTTGCTTTTTCCTATCGAAAAATGATCACCGCATGGGAAAACTTTAAAGAGCGTTGGAACGGTACGTGTATCACAAAAAACAGACTCGTAATGAACGCACAAAATACAGATCTGCGAATGACCAACAAAAACACGATCGGAGCAATGGAGGCCGCTCGCCAAATATTCATCTTAGAAAACCGATTAAATTGCCTGTGATGGCCCTCATGTGAACTTAGGCCTCTATCAAATGCAAATTTCCATTGCGAGTCTCGATCGAGTGTTTGTTGGCCGTTCGCAGAGCTTTTTTTTTGTGCGTGCATAATGCGTTCGTTTTTTGGTGATACAGGTACCATTCCACCACTCTTTAGGGTTTTCTCATGCTCTGAGCATTTTGAGACAGGAAAAAGGCGCTGTCATTCGAAAATTTCAAGTGTATGTATAACTATAACCATTACCGTGAGCGCCACTTGTTGAAATTCACAGAATCTCGAGCTCATGCCTCTGAATTACTATACCTGATATCTCATTTCAATCTGTTAAAGGGAACGGAAGCAAGAGCCCCATATATCGGCAAAGTTTCTTTTTGACCACCTTGTACTTCATATATTGAAAATGCATTCCCAAAATAGTGCATGCCACATGTAAACTGGAAGGCAATATCGAATTTATTCCAACAAAATAATCTTTGGAAAAGTATTGAAAGGTTTACTATCTAAAATTCTTAATGTTTCCCGTGCTCAAATATCTATGGCCCGACATTGTCCGGTACAACCAAGTTCAGTGTATTGCAAATTATGAGTATCCTTTCATTCATATCCTCGATTTCTGACGCAGTTTGTCCTTTGTGTTGCCCTTGCGCCAAATAAATCTGACAAACAACTAACCAACCTATCCTGGATTTCACCACTTTATACTCTAAGCATCGAGAAAAAATTGTCTTTCAGATAAACTAGGATTTTTTAGTCTAAATACCTTTAAAAATATTTCAAATTGGTTCAATAAATCTCAAATTAAGTTCATAACCATTACATGTGGGTAAGGGAAATGGGGGAGGGTTTTTGGAAATTTCATGCTGACAGTGACGTTTCTCATGCTTTGAAGATCAAATGTGCAATTTCTTCTTCCTCAAGATCGGAATAACACTGTAGATTTGAATACCTCCCCCTCACCTTTCCCGAAAAAACCCACAGGTACTCTTCCTTATATAGTTTGGATTGTTGCGTGTATGACATGCTTTTTTTATAGATCTGAATATTTTGTCACTAAATTCGAAGTTCAATTAGTTACGAATAATTTACCTTTCTGCATATAAATATTATAGTTTGGTTTAATGCTAAAGTAATCCATTTCATTTTAATTCCGCATAGGAAAAAAAAACAACACTAGCATTTTCAAGTTTATTTTCCTTCTTGAATAAATGATTATTTTTCAAAAAACGAGTAATATTTGCAGAAATTAATGCTGAAAAACCACACCACATCAGTGATAAACCACAAAAAAAATCATTTAATTAAGTCCAGCAATTTTAGCAAAAATATATACTCGAAGTAACTACTTTTAAGAAATAGGTTTCTGGATTGAAATGTTACAAAAAAAATTAAGTTTTATTATTAACACATTTTTCAAGAAAAATCAAAATCTTTTATTTTTTAGTTAGGAAAATGTGTTAAAAAGTATTTAAAAATTAAATAATTAACAAAACGTTTTTAATAATTATTGTCTTTTGCAATGCAATTATAGTGTCTATGAGCGCCTACATGATTATTTGCAGGGAGGTGTAAGGCGACGAAAAGGTTTTTGTTTAAGGCGTCTTCTCACTTTAGGCACCTCGAAAATAGGCTATTTTCGCGATTTTTTTTCGAGGATTTTTGCAAACAATTATGGGATAAAATGGATCCTATATAATAAACACATCTTTCAAGTACAAGAAAAATTTTTATTTTTTTATTTTTTTTGAACAATTATTATAATAAAACAGTAGCATCGAAAAACCCGTGTAGAAATGTAATGTTCGTGGCTTGTTGATGAAATTTCGGAAACTATCCGGCCGATTGTCATGAAATTTGAATGACATATTCTTCATAGTTATGGCTATAGCGCATATCATCAGATTTTTGAAATTTTGGATTTGAAGTATTTTTTTTTTTTTTACAAAAAACTGCAAAAAAACGCTTTTTTTTTTACTTTTTCGAAAAACGTGCGCCATTTTGTTATTTTCACAAATATCAAAAATCTGATGATATGCGCTATAGCCATAACTATGAAGAATATGTCATTCAAATTTCATGACAATCGGCCGGATAGTTTCCGAAATTTCATCAACAAGCCACGAACATTACATTTCTACACGGGTTTTTCGATGCTACTGTTTTATTATAATAATTGTTAAAAAAAATAATTTTTTTTTTTTTCTTGTACTTGAAAGATGTGTTTATTATATAGGATCCATTTTATCCCATAATTGTTTGCAAAAATTCTCGAAAAAAAATTGCGAAAATAGCCTATTTTCGAGGTGCCTAAAGTGAGAAGACGCCTTAATCCTTGATTTTTCGAAGATGGGAATTGGATTTCCTAATTGGATGGTAGTTAATAATTGTGCATTAATGTTCTGTTCAAATTGATAAATTAATATCTATATATTTTTTTCTTGTAAATTTTCCCACTTTTTTTCCCCCGTTACCTTAATTTTAGAAATCCAGAGGGTAGGGAGTGCAAGTGCATGTTTTTTATGTCCCTGACATTGTATCTATTATAAAAATTGCAGTGCTTCGCGTAGGGAATTTTCTGAAATAGCAATAGTCCGCCAGAATTATAAAAAGAAGAATTTTTTCAGAATTTGTTTTTTGATCAACCTTTATACAATTCTTTGTAAAAAAGTCACCTATTTGATCAATAATTTACATCTATTTAATTCCATGTTAAAGTGCTATTTTCCAACCACTTTTACACGTTTAATTAATTTTTTTGCAATTTGAATATTTAAAAAAAAAGTTGTATTGAAATGAAGCACTCGTACTACTGAGGTTACTGAAATGGTTTGAGATTGTGGGAGAAATTCTATCTATCTGCAAGGTATAAATGTTTTCCCCCTCCAAATAAAAACGCTTCCAAAAATAATCTCCTTTGTTCGGAGAGAAAGGGGTAATTTACTAAAAAGAAATGAAAAATTAAATGGAACGATTTGAAGGAACTTTAACTATAATGTGATGGGAATTTACTTAAAATTTGACATTAATTACATATTAATAAAAAACCATAAAATATTAAAAATTGTTTAAACGGTAATTTAAAAGTAATTAAAACTAATTGCACATTAAATAAAATAATAACAATTAAATAAAAAAATGCATTAACAATTAGTTTTACATTAATTAACATTTAATTATGTATTAATAATTAATTATATATTAATTATTAATATATTAATTAAAAATTATTTATACGTTAATTTTACATTAATAAAAATTAGTTAACAATTTAGTAACATCTTAATTTATATTTTTCTACATTTACACCGGACATGCCTTGATTTCAGTCGGCAAAAGGGTGTCTTCGCCCCCCCAACCAAAATTCTTAGTGACGGCCCTGCACATAGCACAGTAAGTAATATATTATTCATTCTATTATTAAAATGAGTTTCAATAAGTTTAAATTAATTGTTCTAAAATAAACATTTATGTGTTTACCAACTATTCAATGATTTTTGTAGACAAGTCATTAAATTAATTTGCTTTTGTGTTCAATGAGTTCTGGTAATATTCGGAAGCTTTTTAAATTTTTGTATTAGTATTTTACAGAAGAAAATATTTTTTGAAATGTAAAACAGCTTAATTGTTTATGATCTAAGACGTTTTGAAACCAGGTTAACCAGATTTTGTGTTAAAAAGTGTTACATATCATTCAACTATGTTCTTTTATTTCATTGTAACTGACATTATTTGTATTGATTCATTAGTTGTTTTTTTGTCTTTATGCAAATCTTTATGCAAGCAGAATGAACCCTGGTCATTAATAAGGGCTTGTCAAATATATTTATTTAAAATTTCAATTAATTAATTCTTTTATTGTTTGTTTCAAAACAGAATTTTACAAAGGAAAAACCTTTGTTAATTTTCAATGTATATATAGTTAGCTTCAAATCTAAAAAAATATTGTGTGGGGGCGCCAAAATGAATTCTTGCCCCGGGTAAAAAGTGACCTAGTTCCGTCCCTGGTCAAATGAAGAGTCGACCAATAGGTAAAACGAACACAAAGGTTTATTACGGGTTACCAAAGAATCGTACATGTGTTTTCCTTGGCTTAGTAAACACGATGAAAATAAGAATGAGAAAGAAAAACTCTTAATATTTTTTGAAAAGGAGGCGTTGGGTCATTGATAGATCTTACTTTGAAGTTACCAAGTGCCTCACATTCATCGAGAGCAGAAAGGTCTTTACCACCTGTTCCAAATGCCACGACCACCAGGCTTCACCTGAGCATTTGATGGATTGTTTGAACCTCTCAAGGGAGGGCATTTATCAAGATCCTCTTCTTGTAATCGACTTTCATGGAGTCAACGAACTCATGGATCTAGTCTAACTCCGTCAGACATGGAGGATAAGCAACAACAACCACACTTGAAGTTACTCACTATGATCCCTTCAATACTTATTTGCAGCGAAACTGATTTGAACTTGGAAATAAATTTCTCAGCTATAGCCACACAGTTCAAAAGTGTACTAAAAATAAGATTTAAGTCAACAACAACGCATTTTAGTGGCCATTTTGAACGTTCGGTAATCGCTATTACTCAAATAAAAGAAAATTCGGCAAAACTCAAAAAACGGAAAAATAAAAAAAATTATTTTAACTGAAAAATGATACAAACTATAATAAAACTAGAGGTGTGGAATATCGCACAACTTTCAGTTACAGGCCAATATAACGTTATTATTTTTTGAGATAATTCTTGTTTAAAGGTTAAAGAAAAAAGTTTAAAGTTGACAAAAAAATCGCTAACGCTAAACCCTCATTGAAAACCCTCATAAAATCATTGAAAAACATGATTTTTTCAATGGCAGCTACCTTAACGCATGCGCAATTTTGACGAAAACCTTAATGATAGGTCCCTGGGCCATCACCAACGTGCTCACCAATTTTGAACATCGTAAGTCAATTTGTTCGGGAGTTATGCTGACCACAGACACACATACAGAGACACACTTTTACTAGATCAGTTTTTTGAAATCAAGATCAGGACGTTTAGAACACCTTAAGAGGTATTAGCACAGCGATTTTTATCAAAATCGTTGGAGCCGATTACGCCCAAAACGTGGATTAATGCAAAAAAAAAAAAAAAAAAAAAAAAAAATTTTTTTTTTTTTTGACCGAATGCTATACTTTCATTACTCTATGTATAATACATATGGGTAATTGAAAGTAAAAAGTAGTTTAAAAATGAGTTTTCCAAAGAGCGAGTCGTCATCCAAATAATATTTTCCTACTTCTGCATTCAAAATGAAAATGAAATAAAAATTATTCTTAAATGAAACAAATTACGAAAAAGAACATGGCAATTTAATTGATAATGGAAGATATAAATTCTCAAAATATGATTTTAATTTGTTTAACGTGCTGTCGACAGCTTTCGGCCCGTTTATAAAATTCCACCCATAAGTTTTGGTACGTAAATTAAAGATTGAAAACGTGGATAATTCGGAGAATAATTTAACTAATTCAATTAAACGAAATTGAGATAAAATGTTTTTTCAAGTTTTTGTGAACTTTCAACAATGTTTCTCAATAAGATAGGGAACTTCTGTCAGCTATTGCTTAAAATTCTAACTATCTACTTTGTTCACACAGTACCTTTTTTAAAATCTTATATTTCTTCCGAGCTATACTATATTTAATGCAACACAATTAAAACATTTTATTATTTCACTTTACTCTAAACTCGTCATGCATTAATAATTTCGGTGTTTCTAAGAGAAATTAATACAAGGGTTGTCAGCTCGAAAAAAAAAAAAAAAAAACTCTTAATTTTCAGAGTTAATTATTTTAAGATAAAATTGTGATTTAACAATTGTGGTTTATATTGGAGTCTATGAATTATCTGCTTCCTTTGAATTTTTTTTTTTAAAGGTAATGTATGTTGGATTGTTAAAAGTGAATTTTTGTATTTAATGATACTATAGATTAGTAATAGAATGAAAAAATTATTTTACAAAAACTGTAATTTTACATTATATTTTGATGAAATATTTCAAATCTTGAATACGAGAAATGGGTTCAGGATTTTCAACAATTTCACTTTCTTTACGTTCAAATCCTTAACTGTAACTCATAAAATCATTCAATCTTATTTCTATACTATATGACTGGTGGGATTTAAAAGTGGATTGTATCTTGATTTATTTTTGAATAATTGTGAAATAAAATCTTACACATGCCTTGCAATTGATAAGAGATTTATTCGATTTAATTTCACATCATGAATCTTCAGCTTTAAATGGAAATGTATAAGATGGTTCTGATTTTGTCATAACATAGCAGCAAGCGACACATTTGATTTGATTTCGATTTCTTACACACAGAAAATGAAAAAAAAAAAAAAAAAAAATGAAAATGACTCAGTTCGTTTTACAATCACAATCAAGTTAAAAAAAAAAAAAAAAAAAAATTTTTTTTTTTTTTTTGCTTTTTGCTCTGAAAGAATGTCTGATTAGGTCTGCCATCTGGTGTTAACTTCAAGACTGAACAATAACTACGATGACAATGAACAAAATAAGTTCAGAAATTTTCTAGGAATACATCAATAATTGTTAATTTCATCACATTTCAGGTGAACAATGTTTGCATGAAAATAAATTCTGTTAAAAACGCTTTTTAACTTTTTACTTCTCATTACAATAAAATATTTTAGAACCATACAAAGTATCCTAGCTTTTGTTCTAATTAACGCAGTGTTAAAATAAAGACAGTTTTAGAAACTTAAAGATTTGGTGAGAACATGAATAGTATTAGTTTGCCAAATTTCCTAAAAATACAAATTTTCAGCGTTGGAAAGCACCTTGACTAAAGTTATATAATTTTGAAGTATGGAATTTATGTAATTTTGAAATACGAAATTGAAAAGCTTGTTTTCTCTGCTTTCAGTTTTATATTTTAAGGAATAATACTTTATTTTTTAAAGAATTTACTGATTGTATTTGATATAATTCAGTGATTTATTCAAAAGTTAATTCATATGACAATGCATTACATTACCTAAACTCTTATTAAATTCAGGTGTAGAGATATAAACATTTTAAATTCATTATTTAATTGCTTTAATCGGTATTAAAAGAAATATAAGATTTAAATTGATAATTAAAACATAATTATTTGACAGCTTGTATCTTAAATACAATTAAAATTTAATTTTATCAGTTATACTTGAAAACTTTTTATATTGCTAGGCGGGATTATGTAGGTCATTAGAATTCTATTAAGAGTACTACTTTAAGTGTCTAATATTAGTACAAATCACTGATATTAGATGGCAGCACAACACACTTTAATTCATAATTGAGCTTAATAATATTTCATTAAAATTTTGCCCTTACTGTAAAATCCATACTAGATTTATTAGCACGGGCACAATGGAACCGGTCCTCGCCGTTACGCAGGGGCGGTATGGGTCACCTTTGAGGGCGGTGGACCAACCTTCGAATGGGCGCCTTACCCCTTCTCACACCAAGCTCGTAGCCAGGTTTTCTTTTCGGCCAGAGAGGAGGGTTATGGTCGAAGATTTGATAAAATACACAAGTTACACAAAAAAAAAGAAAAGAAGAGGAAGTTATAAAATAAGATTTCACACAATTTCGGGGCGAGGGAGAGGGTTGTCCCGGGGATCCCCCCCCCCCCCCCGTCTACGGCCCTGTCTCACACCAATGAAAAAAACTCTCATTTTGCATGAGCCACTGCGGCATCACGGTTAATTAGGACTACCCGTGATGCCGCAATGGGGCACATCCCCAGACGTATAGAAATGAACAGAATAGAGTGAAAGCAGTTGTTTTTTTGAATAAAATTTCAAGTTACAATACAAAACACAAATTTAACATAATGATGGCTGAGAAAGATACAAATAAACGATTAAATGTTCCCCATTACTAAGCTGTTTTAAAAAGCAAGAAGCCGCCTCATTTCAGAGCTATTTTCACACAACCTTTTTGTGATAACTTCGCTATCGACTAAATTAGACTCCTGGTTAGACGCGTGATCTTTTATCTTGCGGTTAGTCGCATGGGGGACAAATGTCCCCCAAATTCAAATTTTCGCATACCATTAAATTCGTGACCAAATATCAAAGTAAGTGGGTATTTTAATTAAAAACTCAACATTATTGAACAGAATAAATAAAAATTAAAAAGTATTTTTGAAATAACTTGGGGGAAAAAAACTGCTTTGATCATGGGCTGTCCTACAATCAATTGATCAATTGATTGTAGGGGACATTTGTCAAAAGAGCTTTATGAACAGTTTATAATGTCTTAAAATAGTGTGTACCACAGACTTTAAATAATAACTCAAAAAAGAAAAATATAGCAACAGGTTATAACTGATTTTGATACTGATGAAGAAATTAATGTATTAGAAAAAAAAAAAAAAGAAAAAAAAAATTCACAGAGCGAGGTGAGCGGTTGTCATTTTTAGTGACTTTGACCTCCCCGAAATGAAATAACTAAAAGATTAAATATGAATCTTATTATTTTTTGTAGTAACTGAAATTGATTGAGGAATTTTTTTTTTATCGTTGTCTTATGAAACTGAGAAAATTAAAATTTCTTAACTGTCTCATGAATTGGTCGAAAAATATATGGAATACGTTTACGGTTAAAAATTTAAATGTTCTTAAATGTTTTCCCCTGTATGCAAATGTATTTTTCAGTAATTTCAATAGTAACATAAAAATTCCTTTAATTGCTTTTGTGTATAGTTTATAATATTCATTTTAACTAAAGTGTGATTAAGTTTGCTTAGTGAGCTGTCAAGTTTATAAAAGAAGAGCTAAGAGTTTAAAATTTATTTAAAACACTTTGTTAACAAAATTACTTATGTAACATTCAAGTGCAAAGGTAAAAAATGATTTTACTGCCGATAGGTTTGCAAGACGATTACACCACCCGTGACAATCCCACGCGGGAGGTGTTGCTTAGGGACCTATCTAACTCCTATCCCAGCTCAAGCACATATAGTTGTGGTTTCATGATAACCATGCTTATGTAGTTTAAAATAAATAAATCGTATAAGTTATTCTATCTTTAAAGATACAGATTAACTCACTTTGAAATCAAAAACTAAATTATTTAAATTTATATTTATTTGAAATTTTTTGCCCTGTTCTCGGAGGGCGCCGTGCCAAGGTTTTGGAGAGGGCGCACCGGGATATGTCCCGGTATCCCGGCGGACCAGGCCGAGCCTGCCGGTACGGCATACCGCCACTTTTTTTTCTTCTTTCTGTTAGCTTTTTTTGGGGTAAATTTTGTAAAATATTGTGAATTTGGTTATAATAATTAAAAAATTACAGCTATGGTCGGGGTTATCGCAACGATCGGGAAGCTTGCGTACAGGTAAGAATATTTTTAGCACTACCACCCTGTTTACTAGAAATATCAGATTATACTTTCAGAACAAAAAAAAAAAAAAAAAAAATTAAAATAATTTTTAAAATGAAGGTACGAACTATAGTTCAAAACTTAAAAAAATTATGTCTAATGTTAAATTTTAAATATGAATTTTCTTCAAATGTTCGACTCATTAGGTACACCGAAAAACTTTCTAGATCATGTAATGTCATTTCTAATCAAATGACAAGTTAGTAGAAACGACAATTTTCGTTGGTATAAATACTTACCAAAGTAGTATGATAGGTTATTACTTTTGTTCTGTAAAATCGAAACAAAAAATCCATCAAACCGAGAAAAATTATAACAATTATTTAAAATTATTTAAAGTGGATAAAAGTGAAAAATTAAAAAAAAAAGGGAAATATAATTTCGATTTATTGTTTAAACAGAAAATTAATGCATAACGTTTAACTAACAATTCAGTTGGAAATCTAATTGCCAGTTTTGGAAACATCAAGATTCGAACAAAAATGTTAGCCTATTTTTGCACCCTTTGTATTCGATCTTACCTATGCAAATAATACTGTAAGTGCCAATGCTTATTTTACGTATCGAAACTAATTCATTTGCTTACCTGCACAGTGTTTGGTTACGGAACACTATGAGTGTGGGTATTCAAACAAGACCAATTTTTTCTACTAAAAATGGTTTGTTTCACTATGAATGATAATTTATGGTACAGAATTTTATTTTAAGAAAATAACAGTGTGAAATTAAAACAGTGGAAAAACTGTTTGGAAAATTAAAGGTACAATACTTTTTTATTTTATTTAATGCCATAAATTGCAAAAGCAATAAACAAGAAATGTAAAATTACATCAATGAATTAGCAATGTTGTTGTTAAATTAGATGGATTGTGGACATCCTGATTTTCTACATTTTCCATTGACCAGTTCGTAACCCGGAACTCCGCGCTCAATTTTTCGACATTTTTTCAAGAAGGGATCATATATCTCACCGGAAGAACACCTTTCAATATGAATAAATCCAAAAATATTACCGTGGCTCAGATTGATGTACAGCAGCAATGCAAGCGAAACCCAGTGTTAGAAGTGTGGGTAGACGCGGGGTGACGCTTTCCCCCACTTGTCCAAAAAATACCCATGCGTCTCCCCACTTCTAAAAACACTGAAATCCATCCCCCCACTTCTAAAACCACTGAAATCCATCCCCCCACTTCTAAAACTACCGAAATCTATTCCCTCAATTTTAAAAAACATTCAATCCGACTAAAAACTAAAAGGGGAGAGAAAAAAATAGAATTAACCATTTTCATTATTTCTACTTTTTCTGACTGTTTGTTATTTTTTATACTCTCATTTTTGTTTTGTTTAAAGCAGATTCAGTCAATATTTCTCGGAAATGCGCGGCGAGTTTCGGCGCCCGTTGTCTGGGATTATTGAGGAGTGGATAGAAAAAGACCTATTCATTGCACTATCATTTCCTGTTTTGTCCTCGATCATTTACTTTAAAATGTTTTGTGTTTTGTTGATTATAAGTAGAAAACCGTGTATTCCTCCAACTTTACCAATAACTCTTACTTCTGATTCTAAACGGCATTTGTATTCGTTATCCATCTAGTACAAAACAAGAAAAGATTGATATATTTGGCTTTAAAACTGTAAGAAAATGACTCCGATACACTACAGAACGTTAAGGAAGGAGCAGTGGAAAATGTGCAAGTGCATCAAGTTGAAGAGACCACGTGGAGAGAGAATCTAGCACGTGTCAGCAACAGTAAGCAAAAACGCACTGCAGTAATGATTATCCAAAGTATTGGACACAAAGTGATACTCACCTTCAGAAATACAAGGAGTATCCATGGCTTATTTGTGAAGAACAAAAACTTGGATGCAACACATACAAAAGGCAGCTAAAAAGCTTGGAACCAGAAAAAAACAAGGTTTGAAACTTTCTAACGAAGGGGTAGGGTGTAACATTTTGCCACATGGAGACAAGGAATTTGACTAACGAGAATCCTTAAGAAAGCAGATTTTTAAACGCAAAACCTGTAAAACTCATAAATGTGCAGGAAAAATTATCCATGAAGCCAAACGAGAAAGCTGAAAAATGCAAACATTTCCTTTAAGAAGGTAAAATATCATTTTGCAATTTTTTTACTTTCCATTTTTGAATGCATGATACAATACTTGTATATACTATCAATGCAATTTTTTTTTAAACAAATTTATCTTATTGGTCATTACTTCCGAGTCATGTAATTCAAAATTGTATAATTTTTTTTAGTTATTCCCGACTATATTTTTCAGTTTTTATCACTAATTTTGTTTATAAATTTCTTTGAACATTAAGCAGTACTGGGCATGGGATATTAGATAGTACTAACATTGATTAAGCATAGATTTTCTTCTTAAAAAATATACCAAGCATGTAGGGAAATGCGAAATGTAATGACACAGAAAAAAAGTTTTAAGTCACTGAAAAAAAAAAACTATTTATGTCATAGTGTTAAAAAAATGTATTATACTACTTTGTATAAAGATATAGGTATTTTCACTTGGTCAAATTTTAACTTTGGAGGAACTAGAAAAAAATATAAAGACAAAGTATTAAAAAAAAGAAAAAAAAAAAAAAAGAAAAAAAGATTAGAATTCCTTATTAATTAAATTTTATGAAAGTATGCTTATTTAGAGGCAATATTTAAATCTAAATAAACCGTTATGTATATAATAATGTTGAATTATTACTTCACTTCATCTCTTACTTCCTAGTAAAAATCTAAGTCGCCGAATATTCATTAAAATAACAATACATTTTGGACCCTTGTTCGTGTTGAAAATTGTTTCCTTTCTACTAGTTAATTGTTATTTATTTAATTGTCATAAATTTATTGTTATTAGAAACGAAATTATAAAATTTATCGTTGAGGGGGTGCACTTGTAATGAGAAGTTCTTGACCTCAAAAATTTGACGCTGTACAACCTATACAACACACAGGCTTTTTCTACAATATTTCGTCGCCATCTGTGCAAACATAGAGACACCCTATCAATCCGACAGATTTTCACTTTTGAGAACAAGTTACTCGGTTTATCAAATCCCAATAGACAGGAATGGAACTTGTCACCGTATGTCATGTTGTTTGAAGTTTTTGTAGCTTCTTGATAAGTTTGGAACTTGATATCCTTTATATTTCATGATTTTTTTTGATTTTTTTTTTTTTTTGATTTTCAGTTTTCCCAGAAACGAAGTTTTTCGGTGCACATTTCTAATTTTCATGATTGCTTTTTGTAAGGTGACTACTTTTTACTTTCATTACCCATGTGTTTACATAGGAATTCATGAAAGTATAGCATTCAGTCCAAAAAAAAAAAAAAAAAAAAAAAAAAAAAAAAAAAAAAAAAACACGATCTTTTTTGCACTTTTCCACGTTTTGGAACATCCTGATTTAAAAAAAGTAGTCCAGAAAAAATATCTGTCTGTGTGTAATTGGTCAGCATAACTCTCGAAAAAAGTGACCGTCGATGTTCAAATTTGGTGTGAGGGTTAGTGGTGGCCATGGGACCTATCATTCTGGTTTTCGTCAAAATCGCGCATGCGCATAAGGTTAAAATCATAAGAAAATCTTATTTTTCAGCAATTACTAAAAAAACGGCTCGAACTATTTCGATTAAAATATCTATGCTTATGTCTTGTAAGGTGTTCTAATCGTCCCCACCTCCGAAATTCCCGTAGAAATGCTTAAAAGCGTAAAAAGTTGAAAAATTACTGTCTTTAACACAGCTCTCTGCCCTTAAGCATCGGCCATCAACGATAAATTTTTTTCTGTTTCATGCACAAAAAGGACAATGTAAGGTCTATCGAAATAACATAACCTTCACTATTTTGGCTATGTTTTTTTCCCCATGTAAAAACTATTGCCCAAAATATCGTCAAATTACACCATTTTTATTTAAATAAGTGAATATATGAAAACGGTAAATAACGATAATATAAAATTTTAATGCAATGACCAATATTTTAGTGTAACTGAAAGTTGTACAATGGTTCCCACTCCTAGTTCCAAATGAAGTAGAGATCTATTACAAAAAAGATATTATCGTTTAATTGTTGGACTGATTTTAATAAAAATTTAGATTTTTCTTAATAGCTTTTAACGGCAACGCTGACTATTTAGCATAAAATTTTTACAATGTACATTGTCAGATATTACGTATTATTTTAAATAGCTTTTTGTACCTGGCAACATATTTAGATTTTTTTTTTACATCTTGTTTCTGTTTTTGCATCTGATATTGGGCTCCGATAGCCTTGCGGTAGAGTATCGAGCGCATAACCGGAGGGTTATGGGTTCTAGCCTCCGTTCGCCAAATATCGGGTGTACCTAATGGGGGATGGTGCACATTAAATCTGTCGTGGCTATGTCCTCTCGTTGGTGTGGTGGGATCGGAGAGAGAGATTTACCCTAGAAGATTTCGTTCTCGTATTCTTCTAAATGCTCAAAATTACGAGAGGTATTTGACTGTGTTAAGCACTGTATAAGTGGCAGAAATAGACAGTCGGTAGTTCAAAAAAAAAAAAAAAAAAAAAATAACGAAAAGCATCTGGTATTGTAAATTGGTGGAATAAAGTTCGATGATGTTTGTGTTTTGAAAGACAAAAATAATCAGAGATCTATTAAGTTTTAAGCTATGAAGTAACTTAAGCACTGAGTTTTTGGAGTCTTCTAATTTGTTTCTGAGTTTTTGAGGTCAGTTTTATGACGTATAGCTTCCGTGTGACAGGACTTTGAACTTTGTTTTCGGTTTCGTGTGAGTCTACTGGTTTTGAGCCAAGTATAATGGAATTGCTTAAGCAAGCTAGCACACAGCATCGCCGGTTGTTTACACAAGCGTGCAACAAAGTTGAAATTACAGAAGCCAACTTAAATAATGAGTAGAAATTCCTCAAGTTGCAGGTTATTGGAGAAAAAGGAAAATTGCTTTTGGCAGAAGAAAAGGTAAAAGATGAACTTTTTCGTAAAGTACGCGATGAAGATGAAGTCAATAAAGAGATCGTCGAATCTGAAAAATACCTTGATAGATACCGACCCTTTGAGTTTAAATTAGATGAGTTTTTCTATTTGTGTGAAAAAGAGAGATACAATATGTCTGTGTGTAGCTAGGTAGGTCATTAAAATTCGCTATTGCAATATACTAAAATTAAATTTCCGACGTTTGACGGAAATTTAAAAAACTGACTAGGCTTCTGGGGTCAATTCAAGAAAATTGATAGAGATGTGCAAATGGATGACCACGATAAATTTTTGTATCTTAGTCAGGCAATGCAGAAAGGTTCGTGTGCTGAATAATTAGTAAATAGTTTCCCTCCAGGGGGAGAAAGAAAGGCTTTGAAACAATTAAAGTCAAGATATGGTAAAGAAGAATTGCTAATTCAGCTCTATGTGAGGGACTTATTATCTATTGTTTTGAAAAAACAGAAGTTGAAGAAATATTTCCCTAAGAAAATTGTATGATCAACTTGAAGCTAAACTTAGAGCTTTAGAGATGTTAGGGATAACTAGAGAAAATTATGAGACAATGTTGCTTCCACTTGTCGAGTCTTGCATACCTGATGAAACACTCAAGGCATGGGAAAGATATCGGGCTGTTTTGAAACAGTATGTCAACCCTATTGTTCCAGAAGTTGAAGGAACAGAAGTTATGAACAAGACTGACCTGGATTCTTTGTTAGAGGTTTTGGAGGGGGAAGTAGAAACAGAAGAACGAGTTGGCACTGCCTCTCAGACTTTCTTCAAAGGTACAGTGGTGCCAAGGACTGTTCCATACATTTCTTTTGTGATGCTTCCAAACTGGAGTATGCAGTGGTTGTTTATATTAGAGTAGAATCAGAGAATTGTGAACAAGTGCAAAAGATACAAGGAAGAAGAGTAGCTCTTACTTGAAAGGAAGAAATTGCAATTTCAAGACTAGAACTCCTGGCGGCAACCATAGCATCTTGTCTCTCAACTATTATTTTAACTGAAATAGCATGCGATGAAGTATATTTCTAGTTCGATTCAACAATTGTTTTAGCGTGGATAAAAAGACAAGCCAGGGGAGTACTTTTGTCCATAATAGAGTGAGGGAAATCAGGGAACTGACAGATAGTGATTTCTGGTGACACGTCTGTGGGTTTATAAACCCTGCTGATTTGCCTAGTAGGGGATGTTCCTCTCAACAATTGATGAGATTGAAATGGCGGGTGGGGCCAGACTGACTACACTTGTCTCGTGAAATGTGGCCCTCATCTGAAGTAATAATTAATGAAGAAGAAGTGAACTGTGAAAGATGAAGAAGGATGCCACAACTTCAATGATGAAATTTGAAGTAACAAGCTTGTTGGGCTCACATATTTCTGATTACAAAAAGATTTTGCACACTGTATCATGGATAAGGAGATTTTTTTACAATTGCCTAATTCAGACTAAAAGAAAAAGTAATATTTTGTGAATGAGATAGTAAAAGCCGAGAAAACCATTCTTAATCTGATCCAACAAGAGTCATTTACAGGAGTTACAGATAAACCTTTAAAGTCACTAGACATATTTTTCGATGAAAAAGGCATCATTAAGTTAAAAAGTAACCTTTGTAGAAGAGATGATTATGAAGTGTTTAAAACACCTATTACTTTTCCTGGAGATGATCCTATTGTGAAGAGTTTAGTGTTAGCTGAACATAAGAAAAAGGACTGGCAGGTGTTACCTACACTTTGAATTCCCTGAAAAAAAGATTTTGGCTTCTTTGTGGAAGAAGAACTGTCAAATCTGCATTGAGATCTTGTGTGGTATGTAAGCGATTTTCTGCAAAACCTGTAAATCCCCAACTGCACAACCACCTACTGATAGAGTTCAAGATGCAAATATTTTTCAAGTGACTGGGGTGGATTTTGCTGCACCTGTGATTTTGATTGGTTGGTTGGTTGGTTGGTTGTATTCAGATTATCTGGCACCGTCAGCAACACGAGGGCTATAATGCGCCGAAATATTCGTCATTAGACAAGCCAACATACATTTACAAATACCCATGCCTAACACGGGACTCGAACCCGCAACCTCGCGGTTTAGAAGCTAGCACGCTAACCACTATACCGTTTGGTCGGCCCTGTGATTTTGAAAGACGGCTCAAAAGGATGGATCTGTCTTTTTACCTGCACCGTCTACACAGCAATTCATCTTGAACTGGTCACATCACTATCAACTGAGACATTTTTACTATGCTTCCATCGTTTTGTTGCCAGAAGAGGAAAGCCTTCTATATTATACAGTGATATTGGAACTAATTTTACTGGAGCAGCAAAGGCATTTTCATGTATTGATTTTAATAAGTTTTGTGATAAAGCCAGAGATGAAAAGAAGCAGTGGAAATTTATACCTCTCAGTGCTCCTTGGTGGGTAGGGTTTTGTGAAAGACTAGTTGGTATGATGAAAAATATTTTGATAAAAAACTTAAGTTGAGCAAATCCAACCCATGAAGAGATTCAAACTGCTTTATGCAACTGTGAATGAATTCTGAATGGAAGGCCTTTGACAACGGTGTCATCTGACTCAACTATTACTGCCCTTAGACTAGCAGATTTTCTAAAAGAGACAAAAAGCAGTTTTGTACCTGATATCATTACACAACCTGATCCCAACTATTTGAGAAGAAGGATACGTTACCTTCAAACTATTAGAGAAGCTTTCCAAGCAAGGTTTCGACAGGAATATTTAGGAGCACTATGCTCTAGACAGACAAAGAAGACATTTCAGCCATTGACAGAACGGGACATTGTGCTATCATTTGTAAGTGTTTGCGAATGAGGACTGGTCAGGATATCAGCGTTTGAAATATAACATTCGTCAAAATGTAACAAATAGTGTTCTATTTAAAACTGTGAGCAATATTCCATCTACTACTAGAAGTGGCCGAACTGTTAAAGTACCTAACAAACTATGCCTAGAGAACTACGTATCTTGTATTCTTGAATTTTAATATTTTTTTGCAATAAGTTTACTTATGTTTTATTTCAAAACTTGTTGTGTTTAAGTGTTCTGCATATCTTTTTTGTTTGTAAGTTAACATGAGTCATGATACTGTTGACTTAGGTGGGAGTATATCAGACATTACATATTATTTTAAATAGTTTTTTTTATCTGGCAACATGTTTAGTTTTGTGTACATCTTGTTTCGGTTTTTGCATCTGGCATTGGGAATTGGTGGAATAAGTTCGGTGATGTTTGTGTTTTGAGAGACAAAAATAATCTGAGTTCTATTATTTTTTAAACTATGAAGTAACTTAACCACTGAGTTTTTGGAGTCTTCTGATTTGTTTCTGGGTTTTTGTGGTCTATTTTATGACATACATAAATGAAAAATTAACAGAGAGATTATTATCTATACAAAATTGTATAGGAGTCATTCTATTTGAAACCTGACTTTTACTATAGCTGAGTTATTACTTGCAAATATAACATACAAAATATAAAACATGATTGATTATGAAGTGTATGGCAAAATGTTGAATGTTGGTAAAATAAGTTTATTTTTGAAAAATTCGAGGTATGGGTACAGTGGTGCAATGTCTGCTCCATGTACTAGTCTTCCATTCATCTTATGTATTTTTAAAGGAAATCTGCTTATTTTTATTCAAATTAAATTCATATTTTTGGAAAGAATGTAATTTGAACGGCATAAAAACCATAACTTGCACCTAGGCTAGCCCAGTGCAGAAGCTGATTTAGAATTTCGCAGCCCATGAGGCTAAATCAGTTCCACTTAGAATTCTCTTTTCTGTCACAAGCAATGACATTTTTAATTAATAATGTCTTCTTTTCGAATTTAACTATAGTGAGTTTTTGATTAATGAAATCTGCTCGTTTTACATAATTGAAACTAAGAAAAGTGGTGATGTTTAGGGAAAATTTTGCTAGAGCAGTACAACTTCCTACTTCTTACAAAATGCATAGTAATTTTATGAAAAACCATAACACAGAAAATTAGGCCATTTATCCCTTGATCAAGTTTGAATTTATTCTCGAAAAAAATTGAAAAAGAGCTGAATGCAACACAAACCCAATAGCTTATTACTAATATATGATCTTAGTTTTCATTACATTGTGTTTTAGCTTCAAATGAATCGCCCTGTTTGTGGTATTTCTCGGAGTTTCATATATTTTGAAACAATAACTATACATTAATGTAGTTACTTTGGTCGGTTTATTTTGTTGCTTGGTGAAGTCCCCATACCCTAGACTTTATTTTTTTTGTTTGGGGTGCAACTTTTAACTGCCTCCCAGCCAAGTCCAAACTTTAGTTCTGAAGTTTTTGAAAAGGGAATAAAGAAAATCGAAAAAACATATGGAATTACAAAACGATCATCAAAAAACTAAAAATGTTGAAAATGCAGTCATTCAGGGTTTGAACCATAGGGTGTAACTTTGCGCCACCTCCTAGTTTACAGTATTTTTGGGTATAAGAGCTGTTCATGATCCACTGCTGCAAACTGCTGGCAAGATTGTGAAATTGGCTTTTTGCTTGATAGTGTTACGAATTTTTCCACTGAGGCAATGATGGCACAGTTTTCACGGTATACAAATATTTATTCTCTCTTCAGAAAACTCACAAAATTTATTCACAGGCAACAGTTTAATTACTCTCAAGCTTCAACACAAGCTTCAACAAAAATAACTTCGAATTCAGCGATTATACAAGCTCACTCCAATAGGTAAACAAAGCGATCAGCTTTCAACGAAGTCCCGAAGTCAATCTGAAAACTTTCCCGTTCTCCAGTCTTTTTATAAGCAAGCGCGTGAGACATTCGCGAAATTTCCAGCCAATTCATCGGAAAGAAATTTCTCGAAACGTCTCGATTACTTCAGGTGTTGCCACCTTTTTCTAACTTGTATAATCGCTATTAATTACTAAATAAAATTGGATAAAAATAAATTGCAATAGAATTTTGAAATAATACGTCACTATTTACAATATATACAGACAATTTGTGTAACATTTCCCCCTTCTTAAAGACTGCACGTCCCGGGCAGTGAAGTCCTTAAGAGGAAAGGTCATTCAATCACTTCTATCATAATATGGGGCTAGCCTATTGTGATGTACTACTCTAGGTTTACAGGAGGGTGTCCGTTGAATTCTCACCACGACGTCGTTGATCCTCTTAAGGATCCCATACGGCCCTTCCCAGTTCGTCTGGAGCTTAGGGGAGAGTCCTTTCCGACATTTGTCACCTTCCTGGAATGAACGGTCCATGGCCTTGGCATAGTACCGGATCTTCATGCGCTCCGTCATGATGTTGTTTCTCTCTCTGGCGAACCGATGTACGGCTTCCAAACGTGCCTGCAGATCATCTAGATACTGGACAGGCGAGGAAGGAGTGTCCTGTGGTTGTCCAAAGAGGAGGTTGCTGGGGAGCCTAAGGTCTCTTCCACACATCGTTAGAGATGGAGAAAATCCGGTGGTCTCGTGAGTTGCACTCCCGTATGCCAACAGAAGCGGTGAAAGTTTCTGATCCCCATCTTGCTGGTTATATGATTTTGAGATTGCGTCCGAATCATCCGCGGGTGCAGCTGATAGATCCCGGGACCTCCGTTCGATGCTTGTAACAGGAGTACGGATGTCGATTCCCTCTTCACTAACTTTGTCCATTTCCACATGAACCACTTCCTGGGAGGGTTTCGTCAACGTCACTTTCTTCGGTTCTCTTTCCGAGGCTGGTGAGGTGCTTTTCATAGATGTGGACTCTTCAGCATTCTCTATGACATTGTCTTCATGAGCCATAATCCGATATACGCACAGCTCTTTCATGTCTAGATCGTGCAAAGGAACTTCGCCTCTCCATGTTTGCAGCTTGCTTTTCTCAAAATTCAGCGTAATTCCATTTTTCTTCAAAAAGTCTAGTCCGAGAATGCACGGATCTACAATTTCGGCAACATAAACTGTGTGCTTGTAGGTGTTAAATCCGAGGGCAATGTCCACTTGCAATTTCCCATGAACAGAGATATTACCACCAGACACAGTTTGTAGAGAAACAGAGCGCGCTGTGTAGAGGAGTCGGCTGTTCAGGCGACGAGCCACATCCGTCCTTACGATCGTTACGTTCGCTCCCGAATCGATGATTAGACGACATGGAGTTCCGTTGATCTCCCCCTTCACGAATAAACCCTGGTTTCCTCCTTGTCGGGATGAAACGTGGAAACGACTGGTTGGGGCTTCACCTGTTCTACATTGCACCTTCTGCTAGATGACATCTTCTTAAATTCAGTTGTGGAGAATCCGTGGTAGTGTTATCCCTTCTCTTTTTCAAATCAAGGCAGTTTCGTCGTAGATGCCCTTCTCGTTTGCAGTGCCAGCAAACGACTCTGGTCCTTCGATCCCTGGCTCCGGGATAGCTTCTCATCATTCTATCAATTTTGCTCTCCAGTACTCGAAGCTTACTGGTGACAAAGTCAGAAGAATCCTCGGCTAATGCACCACGCACATAGCGTCGGTCTTTTCCAGAAGCTAGTTGCGCGGCTTCCACTCTCATGGCGTACACGAGGGCCGACTTCAGGTTTTTGTTTTGGGATAACCTTACCGCCTGCTGCACATCGGGATCTTGAATAGCGTCGATGAAATACTGCAGAGAAAGATCGTCTCGTACATCCGGGGGACAGTCAGGGAAAGCGAGGAGCGACAGTCTTTCTATATCCGATGCCAATTCTTGAAGAGTTTCATTGGCCTTCTGCTGTCTCACTTTCAGTTGCAGTCTGTTGTAATCCTTTAGATGCTGCTCCTCAAACCTTAACTCCAATGCATTTGCCAGCGCCACGAATTCTCCCCGCTTCTCTTCAGGTAGTGTCTGTAAAATGTCAGCAGCTTCACCTCGAAGAGATGCTGCGAGATGGAATGCCTTCGAAGTATCGTCCCAACCATTCGCAGAAGCAATAATTTCAAACTGCGTTTGATAAACGCGCCAGGAAGACTTTCCATCAAAAGTGGCCACTTTGATGTTGGAACGTGGTGCTAAAACTGCAGTGGAAACCTCCTCCCAGTTCGGTGATGCAGCTGCCACAGTACCGCGAATTTCCAGTTTTCGAAGTTTCTCTTCCATAGCGTCAATAAACCTTCCCTGCTCTTTTTTCAGGGTGGAAACTTCTTCTTTCATTTCATTTCTAGCAGTCGTGATTTCTCTTTCTATGGTAGATACCTTTTCTTCCATTTCATCCCTTACAGCAATGAGAACGTCTTCTTTCACGGAATGCAGGACCGACGATGTTGTCTCCATAATAGTAGATTCTACCATTGACGCTAGCTCCGTTTTCATTTCTTCCCTGATCTTGATTACGGCTGCGGATGTGGACTCGCACTTATCGGCCAAAGCTTTCATGTCAGATGACGTTGTGTTTTGCAAAGCTTTAAAATCTGATGATGTCGCTTCTTGTAAAGCTTTAATGTCTGATGATGTTGCTTCTTGACTGGCGGCAATGGCGGCGGCGAGTTCGGCATTTGTCATTTCTTGACGGGCTTGACCAGCGGCGATTGTAGCGGCGAGTTCGGCATTTGTCGTTTCTTGACGGGCTTGACCAGCGGCGATTGTAGCGGCGGTTGATTCTTGTCCGGCTTTTATTCCAGCAATCATTTCCATTAATTGTTTCATTTGGTCTTCCATCATTCCTCTAGTTGTCGGCATTCAAATTTACGAGACCCCACTTCTGACACCACTGTTACGAATTTTTCCACTGAGGCAATGATGGCACAGTTTTCACGGTATACAAATATTTATTCTCTCTTCAGAAAACTCACAAAATTTATTCACAGGCAACAGTTTAATTACTCTCAAGCTTCAACACAAGCTTCAACAAAAATAACTTCGAATTCAGCGATTATACAAGCTCACTCCAATAGGTAAACAAAGCGATCAGCTTTCAACGAAGTCCCGAAGTCAATCTGAAAACTTTCCCGTTCTCCAGTCTTTTTATAAGCAAGCGCGTGAGACATTCTCGAAATTTCCAGCCAATTCATCGGAAAGAAATTTCTCGAAACGTCTCGATTACTTCAGGTGTTGCCACCTTTTTCTAACTTGTATAATCGCTATTAATTACTAAATAAAATTGGATAAAAATAAATTACAATAGAATTTTGAAATAATACGTCACTATTTACAATATATACAGACAATTTGTGCAACAATAGTTTAATAAATGAATTGACAAAATTGTACATAATTTATTTGGCCATTCAGTTGTTTTTCTGGAGTACTGTTTTCAAGTTCCATTTTAATACTTATTTGAAGTTGATGTAAATCAACTAATTTATGCAAGTAAGTATCAAATTACCACTTTATCAGCTATATAATTTTCTGAAAAAAGTGAAATTATTAGTAGCTGATGGTTATTTATTTACTAACATTTGATAAAAAGCAAAAAAACCAAGGCCTATCATTTTACCACATATTCAGTGTAAATTTGAGCCGGTTCAAAGTTAGGCTGATGACAGTGTGTAATGTATACACTGCACATATAATTCATATTTTATTCTAATTTATTTTTGGTTGCTTTTAAATACATTTATATACATACAAATGCAATTTAATTTACAGAATCTTCTCTTTTATGCAAAATCCGATAAAATGAAAATGTTGGGAGTGAATTCAAGAAGTACCTAATTATATTCGAAACACGTTAACAGAACTAAAAAAAAAAATCTGCCGACCTGTAATGGTTGTAAAAAGCGTTTCAGTTGAGTAAGTGAAAAATCTATATGAACAAAAAATAAATGGTAAAGGAATATGTATAGCAAGGACATGATGGGATTGTCCAAAGTCCTCTACCATATGAACTCCTGGAGACAACAAGAGTAAAAGTCCTAAACTAGATGATCCACCTAAAGGTTGTGTGGTTAGAGCTCTGGCCCCGCATGCCAAATGTTCCGGTTTCGAATCCCGGGTTAGTCACGGATGTTCGTTGTAATTCGGAATCCATGTTAAGCTGTAGGTCGTTGAGCGTATAAACCAACCAACCTGAACTAGATGATGCAGGTGACAGTGTATATACAACACTGTCATTTTCGGAGGAGATGAAAGTTGGACAATAAGGACATGATAGAGGTTTATACTGCTCAAATTGTTGAGAAAATGTTACTGAAAAGTCAGAGATTGTTCAAGTGGTGGCTGTTAAACACATCAATGAGGCAAGAATTTTATACACAGAGCATGCACGTATTTTAGATTTTGGTTATGGCATATGCAAAGTTTACGACCGCGTAATTATTTAATACGATGGAGAAATGTATCCAGACCAAATTGACTTGAAAGATAACGTGATATTTGGTGGTTCATGAAGAAATCTTCTGCATATTGGAAATGGCCCAATATCAATGGTGATCTGTGGTATGAAAAAGTAGTCGTGTTTAAAAAATTATCTCCAGAAATTATTATTCCAGCTAGAACACAGGTGCCAATCCCGGATTAGGCATGGGTGTTCGTTGTGGTTCGGAATCCATGTTAAGCTGTAGGTCCCGTACTGATTAGCCGTTACTGTGCATGAAAGTAGGTCGTTGAGAGTACAAACCAACCAATTCAGCTAGAACACGAGAATAAGTTTTCCAGATCATTGATTCTTTCTTTGATGCAAAACTATTAATCTAAAGAATGCCAAAGGAAAATTTTATGAAGTTTGAAATTTGTTTTTATATTATCATGCTATTTCTAACATTAAGAGTAGAAAATTTGTATTTGTGCCACATTGTGACTTGTAAACACCATAGTACTTAACTAATAGCATAAGGGCGGCCTATCAGTTTTATTATTTTCTATTTATCTTTTCAATTTTTAATTGATAAAATGAGTTTATATTTAAGTAAATGAACTGAAGATTGTTTTTTCACTATAAAACTGAATAATAAATAGTTTTTGTTTTGCAATATGTTTATGTGATTCGTCATTCACTGTTCCTACCTAACATACTCTTTGTGGTGTTATTTTAAATATCCAAACTTTATGGTACTGATAACTACAGCTGATGATGTTTCAAATACTTAGAAACTTAATTTTACTCGTTCATAGCCTAGACTCCAAGATTGAATAAAAAAAGTTATTTTATATGAAACTTCTGATAGTGGTTCAAAGTTACTCTGAATGACAGGGTAACTTTGCACCGGGTTATTTTTCTATTATCTCCATCAGCATTTACTAATTTGTGTAAATTAAAATATGATTTAGGGTTTATTCTTCCATTTTATGCCATTAGGTCGGAAAATATTATTAAAACATAAGTGGGGTAGAAGAAAATACTGAAAATGCGGTTCAATGTTACCCTGATTGACTGTATCGATATATCGATAACTTTCATCGATATTTATTTTTAAATATCGATAAAAATTTCATCGTAGCGATATATCGCCGACCTTTACCCAAAACCGAGGCAAAACCAGTCCGATCAAAACACTCAACAAAATCTGTGAAATCAAGAGATCGTTCCGTTTCTACAGTTATCGTGAGGTTTCTGCCAAATATTTGGCGTTGATTTGGTAGACCATTGCAGTATCCGGCATAGGTTGGCGTGATTTGCGAGAAACTTGCAAAACTGGTTTCCGCTGCTGCATTTCAGGCCAAGATGTTTGGGATCTCTTGACGCTTGACGTCACATTCAATTCAAGCTGAATGAATCGTTTTCTTGCAAACGTCTAACAGGAAAACTTTGATTGCAGATGGGAAAAAAAAAAAAAAAAATGCAGGAATTGTCTATTCAGTTATAAATCTAACTATCATTTTTGGAAACATCGAGGTACGAACAAAAATGTTAGTCACCTTGCATCTCACGTTTTCAATCTGCACCACTCTACAAATAATTCCGCTGGTGCTAATGCTGATAATGCTTACACCAATAAAATTCCTGTGCTTACATTAATAGTGCTTAGGTGCACTGAGAGTATGAGCACTAGACCTTTTCATTTCCAATGAAAGTAATAAAATATTTCTCTCTGATTGAAAATTAATAATATTTTACGATACAGTTTTTGTTTTGAGAATAAAAGCATATGAAATTTAAGCAATGGAAAACTATTTTGGAAAATAAAAGGTACAATATATTTTTATTTTATTCAATGGCACAGATGTAAAGAATATTAGCTAAAAAAATGTATAATTTCATATAGTGAATTAGCTCTGTTATTATTGAATAAGATGGATTGTGGAAATCATGATTTCTTACATTTACTATTGACCATTTTGTAACCCGGAATTGCGCACACAAGTTTCCGGCATTTTTTAAAGAAAGGATCATATTTCTCACCCGCATAACACTTACTAATTTTTCCAACCAAATCACCGTCACTCCTATTGACATCCAACAGCAATGCGAACGAAAACTGTGTCGTGGCTCTTTCCTGGTCGCAAATTTTATTGGTAGCAGTCTGACCATGGCAAACAGCACAGTGAGAAGTCATCGATCTCAAACGTTTGATCCCGTACAACTTGCACAACGCGCACGCTTTTTCTACAACATTTTGTCGCCAACTGGGGATACATGAAGATATTCCATCAACCCGACACATTTTCACTTTTGAGAACAAGTTACTCGGTTTATCAAATCCCAATTGACAGGAATGGAACCTGTCTTCGATCTGTATTCCCCATGTCCTGTCATCAGCTTTGTATACAAGATGGTTCCAAGCAAAACTCTCGTTTAGATCAGAAGACTGGAGACTTGGACAGTAAACATAAATCAGCCAGGACTCCAGTGCTTCTGGTGGAGCACTGTGGCATTCGGCACAGTATCTGTTTTTGAAAGTCATCCCCTCTTGAATGTCCGTGGCAGGGGCTGAGAAAATTGGGTCACTAACGTCTTCCTCTATCTCGCACTTATTTCTCACTACAGCGGGTCCCATATAGTTGAGGGGGCATTTGTTAATGGCGTATGCCCCAACTTCGGGATTGCTGCCGTATGTCATGCAGTGCTGTTTGAAGTTTTTGTAGCTTCTTGATAAGATTGGACCCTGGGAACCTAGGAAACATTAGGATTTTAAATAATAAAAGCACAGTAAACTGAACTACTATGACTCAAATACTTTGGGGAAAAATCATGAATTATTAATGCTTATTCTTAGAAGATTCCATTTTTTTAATGTATGATTACAAATAATATGCTTTAGATACTTTGAAGAATTTCACAGTGGAATAATCAATCTATGAGAAACATATGGTGAATCGTTTGCCAAACCACACCCATTCATTAAATAATATAATTTGCTTTATTTTTAAAGGAAAACTAAAATATTGTTATAAAAATTAAATATAAAAATTTCAAAAAAATATTATTAAATTCCTAAGAATAAACCAGTACTATTTTTTTTTTTTTTTTTACCTTATATGTTATATTTTTTTCTTCAGCGAACATCGCTAACTGGTTGAAATATTATGGTATTAATTTGAAAGAGTTATGGTATTAAATTTCTTCTAAGGAGATATTTAGGATATTTTTTGTGAAAGACTATTGAACTGTTTCGAAAATATTAGTGTATCTAAGTAAACACAGCTTTAAATAAAAGTTTAAGTGAAAATATTAATTTTATAAAAAAATTATTTTTATTAATATCTTTTAAATTATGTCAGATTTCTTAGGTACTGAGTCAACCAACATATTTAAGTAGCAAATAAATTATAAAAATACATCCTCTGAGTTTTAAAATTGTTTCTCACCAATAACTCCACCAAGCAGGAAGGGCAGTAGGATACCAAGAAAAGTACACATTGCTACTATAAAAGAAATTTGTGTTTTTAATTGATTTTTTTAACATTATTTTCATACAGTCACTCACTACAGTAGCACGAAAGAATAAATGTTGAATAATAATAAAATAATTTTCAGAGAGATTTTTGGTTTGGAAGTTGTGAAAATAAAGATTAAGGATGGATTATGAGTGGCAGCTACAACCTAGAGGAAACCTGAGTAATAAAAATTATACAAAAGCTTATTTGAATATATAAAAATTAGCCCATAAAAACAGTTTTTACTATGAAAAGTATATGCAATTGCTACATATTTAAGCGATTTAGACTTTAAATAAAGTTTTCGTAGTGTTTGATCACATCGAATATTTGATGTTATGCCATTGACTTGATAAAACATTCAAAAGAATCTACATGACAGATTCCAACTTGATGTGAGAACCGAAAGTGGGTTAACTAGTCCACTGAACATTTTGCCCGCCACAAGCTTAATTAATACAAAGGTACAAAGATAGATATATATATATATATATATATATATATATATATATATATATATATATATATATATATATATATATATATATATATATATATATATATATATATATATATATATATATATATATATAAGGTTTCAGTCAGTAAATATCGCCAAATTGTACAGGCTTTATTATAGCTAAGTGTATGGACCTGCGACCTTTCAGTGGTAAACCCAAAATATGATAGAATGCATTGACATCGAGTCTATCTGCTCATTTCTGATTGATTGGATGGCATCAAGTGGGCTAATTAGTCATCCGAAGATTTTACCTTCATAAACACAGGCAAACTAAATCGAAGTTAATATAAAGGATTTAAGAAACTGTGTTTTTAAGAACACGTTTTAAATTTATTTATTTTTACCAGCATTTAAATAGAAAAAAATTATATTTCTTGTTTGAAAACCTCTTATATTTCATGTGTCTTATAATAGAACATTAATATCTAGGTGATTAAATTAATATATTTCTGGATAAGTTTGATGCGTAATGTCATGGTGCTTTTTATTTTTTTTTCTCGTGCGTTCTTGTAAAAATGTATAACCATAGCTGCACTCCACTCCGTAGTTATTATTTATTAATTAGCATAATTTTTCAAAATAGAACAAATCCTACCCTTTTTACTCCACCTGACAATGTACTTCTAAAACTTGCCTACTATCTGATCTATAAATTTAATTAGAGTTTATTTAACTATCCACTTTTAATTATTCTCTCAGATTTATATAAAATTAAGGGTTTACTAAAGTGGTATACTATAAGAAAGCAATCTTATTTGACAGTATTTAAACATTTTGCCGGAAATTTTTAGAGATTCTAAGTACAAAATGTCTTTATAATTTTAGTGTCAGGAAATGTTTTTGTGTAATCTAAAAACTACTTTATGATTTGTAAATAAAAAAGTTACAATATTACATATGCAAACATTAGAAAAACAGTAATATAAGTTAAATTGATCACCTACAAGTCATTTTGAAAATTGGATATTGAACAAAAAAGTCAGGGGCATTTAGTTCACATTTAGTTCCCTTATTTAACGGTTTTTACGTGTATTCATTTTACAACCATATTTAGGTTTTAATTTAATTTATTAAGGAAATAAAAAACTGGTCCAAAATTAAAAATAAACAACATATCTGGCAGAAAATGTGTATTAAATATATTTTTTTTTACTTCAGCATGAGTTTGTTTCTTTTTTTGTGTGAATTCTGCTGTTCTCTAACTTCTATATTCGTGTAATATTTATTTTATATAAATAATGCATATTTTTTCTTGATATTAACTCCCCTATTACTTATGATTGACACCATATTTTTACAAAAAAAAGTAATTTTTGTTTTACTAAAGGATAATGAATCAGACTAATTTACATATAGCAAAAATACCTTACCTGGTTATTTCCAAACTGTCTAAGAGAAAAAGACTTTTCATAAAGGTAAGAAGAATGAATGATGTTTGACGGGGAATTTCTTTACTTGTCCCTTTTATAAACCATAATATACTTCAATCGGAATGTCTTTCAATCAAAGAAGTTTCGTAAAATTGAAAATGTACTGAATTTTGAGGTTTATAACAATATAAATATATCTTTTTTTATTTTTAAGCAATTTTAAGCCATCTTGGAAAAACATGTTTTACGATTAAGAATACAATCTAAGTCTCAAAACTTGTTGAAGAATAGAACATCTGTTTGAATTTTTAGACATTTATATTACACTAATAAATGTGCCATTCAAAATTGAGCAAGAACAGATTGATTGATAAAAAATAAGTTTTTTTTTTTTCTTTTTTTTTTTTTTTTCTTTCCTTTTTTGTAATTTACTTAGAATTTTTTACTAAAGCTTTCATACTTCGTGCTTCATTCTCCCCTCTCCCCCTATATTTTTTGTTTGCTTTCTATTATAAATCTGTCAAGTTCCCTTTACTTGAGTATAAAAATACTAACAATAATTTATTCTTGATGTTTAACTGAAAAATTATATGAAATAAAGATAAGTAATTAATACGAATTTCAAATTTAAATAAATTGTTTACTGCATTGTTACACAAGGATTTTCATTAATTCTAATAAAATAACAGATGTATTTAAATTTAATACATCTTTTTGGATGTAAGGAGAATAAAAGTCAGTCAAGAATCCATCGCAGCAGAAATGAAAGCTCGCCAAGAATCGACTAGTGCCGAACTTTCCGCTACAATTTTTGAAATGAAAGCCAGCCAAGAATCAACTTCTGCGTCTGTTGACGGATTTATAGAGCGCACAGAACATGTCCGTCAAGGGATGAAAGCTGATATTTACGGGTGTCAAAAAAAGATTTTAGGGATGTAAGCAATGAAATGGAAGAAACGGCTTCCATCTTAAAAGAAGAACTTGCGAATGTGAGAAATGAAATGGGAGAAAAGGTTTCCACCATGGAAGAAAGGCTGCGAAAACTAGTAACTCGCAGAACTGTGTCAGCTGAAATAGCAAGCTGATATCAATCAGGTAAATCAAGTAACTATTGGTCGACGGAATTATTTCCGAAAGAAATTATGACTTTTGCTACTCACCACCTACTTTTCCCAGATATATACAGATTGTTATATACAGATTTCCCAGATATATACAGATTTCCCAAATATATACAGATTTCCCAGATATATACAGATACGCATTATAGCCCTCGTGTTACTGACGGCGCCAGATAATCTGAAAACAACCGACCTGATTGCTACCGTATTATATTTTCAAACCATATTTTGGTTTCAATTTTATTTATTAACGCAAAAAACAAAACTTGAACAAAAACATAAATAATAAAAAGATAAAAAACATTTCTGGCAAAAAATAATATGCATTAAGAGCGATTTTTTAAATTTTTTTTTATTTAAATATTAGTTTATTTCTTCTTTATGTGCATTCTACAGTTAACTAACTTTTATACTTCATGTTCGCTTAATATTTACTTTCTATATATAAAGCATTTTTTTTTTTTTTGACATTAACTCTCCATTACTAATGAGTGATGCATTATTTTAACCAAAAAAAATCAGTATTGGCTAAGACCAGAAAAATATAATGTAATTTAAATTCTTCAGATAATTGTCAATTTTAGAAATTTTTCTTTGTAGATTGTAATCGAATATGATAACATACATGCTAAAGTAAGTTTTGTGTTATTAAAACAGACCAAATTGAATAAATTTAATATTACATTACCCAAAGATTGCCAAACTGTTTGTCTCGTTAATAAATCATATTAGATAAAAGTATGAAAAGATAGAAGAAAATATGAATAGAAAAGTATGAATACTTTGAATGTAAAAGCTTTCATATTCCATGCCTGATTTCTTTTCTCTCCTTTTTCTATTTCTTATCTATTCTAAATTTTTAAGGCTACCTATACTTGCGCTTAAAAAAATTGTTGTATTAATAACATTTATTCTTTATTTTTAACTGAAATATGATAAAAAAATACAGATGAGTAATTATTAATAAGAATTTTCAGTTAAATGAATTTTTTTTCGCATTTCTACTAGAATTGTCAGTAATTCTAATAAATAATGTAACTGTATAAATACCAAATTTATGAACTGAGTGTTATATATTTACAATAGATAGCGTCTTATATGCCTCTAAAGTTTAATCTTGAAATTTTTAACGGGATACTCTTTCAAATCACTCCTAGTTGGTGAGAAAACACATGGGTAAAAAATTTGGGTAATTTTAAGTAAAATTGATGGGTTTCCACCGGTAATTGAAATTTCTATTATCATGGAAAAATTCAAGATATTCACTTTAAAGTATAAAAATGTGAGAAAAATCAAAATCTCCAACGTCAGTATTTTTTATTGCACATAATCATTAATAAACTTATTACAAACATATGTAGTGTGTGCAATGTACACTGTGTATATATATTTTATTATGAAATGCTAACAATGAAGCATAATTATGAGATCGTGAATTTTTGCTTTTAAAAGAAATTGTGGTCATTGAAATGTTATGGAATTTTTTTTCGCCCAAAGAGTACGAACCCTGATGTACAGTACTAAAAAAAAAAAAAAAAAAAAAAAAAAAAAAAAAAAAAAAAAAAAGAAAGAAAATATATATATATATATTTTCTTTTTTTTGTTGTTTCATCAATTAGAATACAATGGATATATATATATATATATCCATCCGAACGATGGCTATATCTTGTATTCTAATTGATGAAACAACAAAAGTCACGTACTGTTGTAAATCGTGGAAGGTCTTTATTAATTGTACATAATTTTTTTTATTATGAGGGATCAGCTACATATAAAACAAACTTTTGAAAGTTCAATAGCAACCCCATAATTCGATACCAAAAAAACAACTAGACGTTGTAAAAAAAAACCGCCAAGCCAGCCAGAAAAAGTTATGAAATCTTATGTTTGTCGCCAAGCGGCCGCGTTCAGTTTCTTTGGGGTACTTGTACACAATGTACAAATGGGTTACTTGTACATAGGCAATCAGAACTAGGCAGGTTAGAGTTATTTCGGATTAATCTCATTTCATTTGCTTCAGCTATTTTGCACTCGTTACCCTGAATTGAGATTAATTTTATAAAAACTCTAGCCTGCCAAGTACTGATTTCCTATGTACAAGTTCCCCATTCGTACATGGTGTGCAAGTACCCAAAAGAAACTAAACGCGACGGCTTGGCGACAAATATTAGATTTCATAACTTTTTCTGGCTGACTTAGCGTTTTTTTTTTTACAACGTGTAGTTGTTTTTTGGGAAGATATCAATTCTTTTTGTAGAGTTTGCTAACTTAACTGCTGTGGAGCCCTGCTTTCCATTAATCTTTCTCATCATATAACCATCCCTTAAAATCTTCCCAAGGTTTTCAGTAACTCACATATTAAGTCAAAATATTTTTTTTTCAAACTGCTTAGTTGCATTTTATTCACATAAATTCAGTTTTGACCATTGCCAAATACGACAATATATATAATCTTAACACTTTGCCATCATATGACTAATATCTCTTTGAGCAATCTCCGCATAACATATTTAATACGCAAAAACGTCACACTTGATCATAAAAATTCAAAGACTAGGAGTGTGGAACATTGCCAAACTTTCAATTACACTTTAATACTGGTCACAGCATTTAAGTTTGACATGGATCAGTGTAATTTACTATTTTTGTTTTCCTATTTTCAATATTTAGAAAAAATAAATAAAAATTGCCAGTTTGGCGATGTTTTTTTAATAATTATTTCATTGACAAAAAAAGAAAAAAAGAAAGAAAAAAACAAAAAAACCACTGCCAAGTTTGTAAAATTTTAAATATATTATTCGGTAATAAGCAATAAGTAATTTTTACTTTTTTCGAACTACACTGTTTAAATAGTTCAACTTAAAGTATCAAAGTCACTTCTTGAAATTGAGCAAAAGATAAATATCCGAAATCCATTGACTTGTTTTAATCAATCACTATCCGAGCTAAAATTCCCAATTTCCGGGATCATTTCTGGGGGGTACAGACCCTCTTATGCATTAATTCATACAAAAGACACTTCCTGTAATCATTCTGAGAGGAATAAAAGTAGAATGGTCTGAATATATTAAAACGTTTAAACTGTAGGCCAGGCCAAAATTCCCAAGCATCTTGATCAATTCTGGGATGGGGGGGGGGGGTACATACCCTCCTAATTATCAAAACATACAAAAGGCATTTCCTTTAATCAATCTGAGAAGAATAAAAAAAATTGTCAAAATCGATCAAATAGTTTTGGCTGAAGCCCTGGTTAAAGTTTTGGTCAGAACCAGAAGAAACGAAAGAACTAAACTTATTTTAATTTTAATTACACCCAAAAACTTTAAGGTGTGACGTCATTTTTACAATGAATATAAATTTGTATAATTTCAGTTTTTAGTTTAGTTTAAATAGCAACAATGATTAATGTTCTGTTGTTCTTTTTAACTGTTTTTTAGAATAAGCCATTTTTTAGTTGCCTTTGTGAGAGTTGGATTAATAGAAATGTCGAATATTAAACTCGTTAATTATTTTTCTTAATTGAGTCTGCTCTTGATCTTGACATAACAGACTACGACACAGAAGTAGTGAAAATTAGTCGGAATTTGCGACAGTTGTTTTAGTTTTGTTGGTATGCGGGCTTTAGCTCACACCTTCATGGCATGTATAGCTATTGAATGAAAATCACTTTTAATGTTTTGCTTAAAAATCTGCTTGAAATGAAAAAATAGACATGGTTTCTCTTTTGGATGGAAGTTTTCTATGATTCAGTGAGGTCGATATTTGGACTATGAGCCATATCATGGTTTGTTTTCTTGTAGTAGGTTTTATCATTAAAGACAATGAAGTGTTGTCCTGATGAAATTGATGATTAAAAAAACTAATAATTTAAACTAATCTCACAAATAGTGAGAAAGATTGAAATACATCAGTGCGACACAAGTTTAAATGAACAGCTTTGATTAAAATCAGTAGTAGCAAAGGAAAATCCCATGCTGTTGCATTAAAAGAAAGTAAACATAAACAATGAAATGGTTGCGTTTACAGTTAAAGAAACAGTTAAATGGTTACGTTAATGCACTTTTACAGAGTAGGGTAGTTTTTTTAATTACAAAAACAAGGTTGGCAATTATAAATAACGATAAGTAAAAAGTTAAAGTAATGATTGTTAAAGCCCTTTACTTAACACATTGACTGCCACGGAATTTTGCACTATTCAATTTGATTTAACCTTTAACTGCTGCATGCGGTCTGACAGACCGCGAGTCATTTTTTGTGGAATGCTTCCACCCACTAAAATATTTCAACTTTGACTATTATATTAATTTTTCCGATACTTAGTTTCTTAAATTTTAAATTGATGTTCTCTAATTTCTTTGGCGCAGTATGAACTACGTGTTGCACTTGGGGAAAAATTATCAAACCACCCAACCACAGCACTCGTCGACGCGTTGATTGGAGAAGGGATTGAACCAGTGGTGTGAGTTGAATGCAACTGATATGGCAGTCAACGTGTAACACAAATATTTTTAAAATATGAACTTTAGTACTTCTTAAATTTTAGTTCTTTAGTTGAAATTGATATGATATTACTAAATTGATATGCGCTACTTGGACTAAAATCCATGTATTGAAGCATAATATTTATAATGATTCAGTAACTACTGACTGAACAATTAAATATGCCAATAAATATATGAAACGCATTTATTTAAATGCTTAGGTAATCCTATATTTGTCAGATTTTGCAGAGCTGGTACCAACCTCTAAATATCATTTGATTTTAATAAAAAAAATTGTGAATTTTTTCCCCCATCAAATGGAACTGAATGAAAAGGTGTCCCGTACAAAATTAACATCTTCGAAAATAAGACGCACGTTAATATACAAGTTATATAAACACAAAGAACTCTTTTTGATGTTTGAAAAACATATTGTTTAAAACGTGTTAAACTTTATGGGGATAAACTTATTGTTAAGAAAAACAAGGTTAATGAAAGAAATGTCAATCTGTATTTCTAATCCTTTTAAATTGTTTAAAAACTCTAGTTTTCAACCTTTTTAAAAGGTATTTATGGAATTTACTAAAAATTTCGCAAACCATTCGAACCTGTTTTATTTTAGCTAATTACTACTTTAATATGAGAAGCTCATAAACTGTCCTTTATATGTCTGTTTATATATCCCCAAGTAGCACAGCAGTATTGGCCAATATCAGCCCTACATTGGCCAATCCCGATGTGGAACGGCGTAAAATCGGCCGTTCGATGCCGATATTGCCCAATCTCGCCCAATATTGGATAGACGATACTCAAAAGTTTGAAAGTTTGATGGACAGTTTTAAAATTGAAATATTTTATGTATAAGAAAGGAAGGTTTGTGTTAATATGTTTTGTGATGTTTTTAACACGTTTTTAAGCATTTTTTAAAAAATTATGTATTTTGGAACGATCTCGAGTTACGGCCAAAACCGGCCGAATCCGATACAAAACGATGCGCAGAATTTCTCAAAATGAATCGTCACCGAGTGGCTGAAGCAACTAAAGTGCCCGGATGTGTGTTTGGGAAGTTTGTTTATGTCGACGGCTCGACGGTCATTTTGTAACATTAAAATTGGATTTAAAACTTAATATTGGTAAGTGTTGTTACAATAATTTGTCGATTTCATGTGGTTATGTTTCGGTACCTATATATTGCATTATTGGTTTAAGTTGTTTCGCGTTAATTTCAACCATACTTAATTGCCGACTTGGCATGGTTTGATCTACGAATTCGATGTTGACAAAGGTGGTTGGTATTCACATTAAACTTGATAAGGAATCAAGTTAGTTTCAATTATTTATTTAATACTGTTCAAAATATAATCAAGATTTTCAGCTTTTATGTCATCTGGACAAGATTAAGAGCTTTTAGGAAATCCGAGCTTTTATCTCGTCCATACTCGGATGCAAACTAATACTCATCTACCCATTCCCCCTCTCCATTGTTTGTTTCAAATCATGCTCATCATTGAAATACTGGTCTATTCCTAGTTGACGTTAAAATATCGCCAAGTCGATTTGGCGCTGTTTTGTAGGCGATACAGTTCTAAATTTGGCAATCCCATTTTTTTTATTGACGCGCTTTGGCTTCAACCTTCCTATACTACAAATCATGGAGCTGGTTCGTTTCTCAATTTTTCATATTGGAATTCCGAATTGGCGACATTCTGGCTTTGTCGCCAACTTTTCAAAAGTGCGCCAACCCATAAACGTGAACTAGGAATTTACAGAAATACTTATGCTACATGTTACATTCTAGTTATAATATTTATCAATATTAAATATTTATCAATATTAAATATTTATCAATATTTATCATATTTGTTATCGTTAGTTTATATTGCTCCTTATAAAATTCAATATCCAAGCTCCGTGATTAGCTCTATTAATAGAATATATTGGGAATTGGGCATATTGAGGAAACCACATTAAATTAAAACACGCCTATTACTCAATCTCAAAGGTGGTGTGGAATAGGGTGCATTATTTCAATCAACCGCTTGGCCAAAAAGGTAAATGATTGTTCTAAAAATGTCAATTTTAACAATATGTATAACTATTGTAACTATGCCTCCTATTTTTAAAAAAATACAGCAAACCCTGTTAACGCAAAATTGATTAACACATAAAATCACATTTAATGCAAAGGAAAAGCAGTTCTCCGTACTTAAAACTTAACTTTAATTTATTTGTTTAACACAAAATTCGGTTAAAGCGAACAATTTCAGTGGCCAGATCGACTTAGCATTAACAGGGTTTAACTGTATGTACATTCCTCTATTTAAAAGGTCTGTCTTGTGCAATTATTGATTACTCAGAAAAGAGCAATGAATGCAAATTTTTGAAATATCTACAAAAATATATTTTGAATGCCTAGCTTCCTTTGTGTTAATCTAAACACACTATGCAAAGATGATATTTTAATAAAATAAAAATGTTTTTTTCATTTAAAGAAAAGTCTTTCCATTTGAAAAGTAAACAAATATTGTAATCAAGTATTATTGTTAGCACTTTTCTGTCGGGGTGAAAAGTGTAATAGTTGTAGACTTCCTTTCCTCGGCAGTAAAATGCCAGTATGGCCTTTCAACAGTTAATTTGTTATTCTGTTCAGTTTAAAATAAAGAAATATACTGTTGTAGGGTTCATTGATGGAAATGGAGAACCTGTAGAAGTAATTCCTTCATCTTGGTTCGTATCAGATAAAAGTTGTCTTTGGCTGTTTGCAATGAATGGAGGGGGGATTAACATGATTAAAGAATATATACCCTCCAGTCAACATGGCAAACATTTAATTTTAAAATCTACTGTACATACAGTAAGTAAATTACAATTTTTGTATAGGGTATACAAATAATTAAAGGTATCACAAATAATGTTTCATAAGTCATTGATCTACTTATCAATTCAAGTTTTAATGGTAGAGATTTTTGAAATAGTGGACATGAATAACAGATATTTATTAACAGATTTAAATAATATTCTATTCTTTTAACAGGCATAAGATAAAGCTGAGCTTGCTCGTTCAATATCTAGCAATGGGAGTGATTCTTCAGAAGATGAAAATTTATTAACCAAGAAAAGCAATACTAATATTCCAGTCCGTTTCAAAGTCCTCCTTCTTTGGAATCCCACAAAGAAACAAGCAAAAACTTATTTGTAAACCAAAAAGCGTGAAAAATTCCTCTGCCAGGTAAGAATATATGACAATTAATTATGTAACGCTCCAAGCAATTTCGATTTGATGTTACAATAATTTATATTTTAAAATAAAAATTAGCAATGGAGAATCTTTGGTCTTTCAAAAAAAAAAAAAAAAAAAAAAAATTATCTGTTTCTTTAAACAATTTTGAACAAATCACATTTGTCATATGCTTATAATTGAGAAATTAGTTCAGAAGAAAAAACAACAAAAACACTATGTTCTAAATTAGTTCCTATAACTTTTCAAGTGCAACAGTGTATTTTATATTTTATCTCAGACTTTTCAACAACTATTAAAATTTTAAACGGCTAAGGAAAAATGAACGAGTTTATAAAAAGAAACAGCATTAGCATTTATTTCACAATTCATAGTTTTTTTGTGTGCTTGGTTGAGGTTGGTGCAAATGTATTTGCCTATAACTTTATATAAATTTAATTTATACATGCTCAATGTATGCGATTGAAATTTAAATACCAGTTTAAAATGATTTTCTTAAATGTTAGTAGAAAATGATTTCTGATGTAAAAATGTTACAAAATGTTAACAATCTTATGCTTTTGTGCAAAATTCTGTTTTTCACTTTGCAATTATGTTTTTCTTTATTGGCAGTAAATGCTGCATTGCATGATTTCTTTTATTGACAACAAATTGCAGTTCTGTTACAAAAAGAGCTTGGATAAAATAAAAAGAGCTAAAGACTAGAAAAAGTTTGATGCAATAATTTGATTTTTAAATTTTAATGTAATCTTAATTAAAACAGAAATGAACAATTTTATATTTCAGGTTCGTTTTCTTCACCGAGGTGGAAACTTCAAAGGAAGATAAAATATGTAAAATAAAATATGTATTATAATAAACAGCTTGTATTAAATTTATGTTTTTATTATATATATGCACTGCAGAAAGTGACCTTTAATTTAAGTGTGCATGGTTTTGTAAGCCATAAAATATCAATTTAATTATATTGGGTTTCAATTATTCGTCACCAAAAAGCAATTAAAATAGGAATGAAAGTATAAAAAATTATTCATTATATGAGGTATACATGTAAATATTATTGTGGATTTAAAATAATGTTTTTGTCAAATTATTTTTTATGAAAACTTTTTCAATGTTGAGGGGGGGGGGGGGTCTGCAATTTTAATTCACTTTATTGCTATTACATTTCAAGTGAATGAACTAAAGCATTAAAATGAGATTTATTTACTATCTATTTGATTCTTAATGCATGGAGAAAAATTATGTTTTAAAAATGAAAAGTGACTTCATAAATGAAATTGATCTGTGCATAAAAAATATACTTCACAAGTTTAAAATCCAACCTTCTATTTTTATGAAACCTTAGCATAAAAAGTTCAATGAGTATTGATTGACCGATAGGGACTTTTAAATTCTACTGCCAGTTTTCTAGTTTAAAATTGCATGTATCTTTCTAAATCCTTGAATATCAGACATTTTGTTATTTAAATGTGTTTTTTGGTAGGAGAGGTGAAAACATTATTTTACAAATGTTTAAGTATAACTTAACAAATTATTAAGGGTTTTTGGGCAACAATGTGATACTAAACATGGAACAGCTCAAAATTGAATCTAAACGCATATAAGAATTATCATTTGCAACCACTCCTTCCACCAAAAAGGAAGTTCAGATATGTTGAGTGGAAAATCTACTATAAACTGCTCAGTGATATAGTGACAAAACAGTAGCTGTTCCAAAAATTGCTCATAGTAGTGGCTAAAACTGCTCATCCAGGGTTGGAAAAAACCATGTTTTTTGGGTTTAAACCAAGTTTTTATTTTTTATTTTTTTTTATTTTTATCCTTTTCTAATTACATGTATACATATTTATAAATAAAATTTGACATAAACAAGAATAATTTATGCTCAAATAACAATGAATATTCATTTTGAAAGTAATTTGAACTAAATAAATAAACAATTGTTACTATTATGGGGCCATTCAAATCATATTAAATTTTAATATTTTATTTAGACATTAGAACATATTGTATTTCAGGTAAAAATTTAAGTCATTTACAACATCAAATAATTTTAAAAATCTAATTATAAATAAAAATACAATTTTAAATTATTCTTAAAAAAAAAAAAAAAAAAAAAAAAAAAACATTTGGTGTACCATGCTCATCGATATTGCCCAAGATTGCACATCAATACTGGCCAAAACTACGCACCGATATCGGCCAAAACTACGCATCGATATCGGCCAAAACCGCACTGCGATATTGGCCAATATTGCAAAAATGTTAGCCGTTCGGTGCTGGCCGTTCCGACATTACCCAGGATTGGCCAATCTTCCAGAGCTTCGGTTTCCGACATTGGCCAATACTGCTGTGCTACCTGGGTCCTTACACATCTTCAATCTGTTGGAAAACTGACCAAACAGTCTTTGAATTTCAATAAAAGCTGAATTCCATTCCAGTGGCTGTGCGATGTAATGTCTATACATTTCCACTTTATGTTCGATGTACACTTCACTATCTCATGTCTACAAAACCTAAATTTTTTTTAAATATACCCTTAAGTTTTTTCAATACATAAATGAAATGCATTTTACTGGTTTGTTTTTCTTATAAAGTGTTTTGAAAACCACTGAATATTGAAAAGTCATTACCATTCACTGTCTCGTTTCAAAAATTTTGTCTTTTAGTGGTTGATGTATACCGAATTATTTATTTGTTTTTAAATTATCATTTTTATTAATAATGAAACATTTCAATTTTAAAAGTATTAGGACTTTCACTTTCCTTTAAAAAGTTTTTAAAAAATAATACTGTTAATTTTCAACTCATCACTTTTCCTTTTTATGTTTTTACTCGACCAACCCCGTTTGGCCTTTTGCCTATTGTTGGTCTTTCAATTTGTATTTGTATTATATCATTACCCTCCAATACATTTTACACCCTTTCATGACCACTAGATGGCACTATTGATGCAAATAACATATTACAGAAGCAGCAACCATTTTAGGCTTATGTTTAGGATAAAAATACAATTTAAAGTATCTTTATATTTCTAGTTAAAATGGCTGAATTTGATAATTAGTAATTTTTTTAAAAAATTTATTTATTAAATTCTGTTTAGTTTTACTTTATGATATATATTATTTTGTTAGATGAACTTATATTCTAAAGTTATAATTATTAAACAAAATATTCTTGGCTTTACTATTGATAATATCGAGGCCGTGCGCGAAAAACCAAGTATCTTGCTAGATGCTCAGTCTACAAGGCCATAATCCTGAACTTTTAACCGAATTTGACGTCACAGAAAAAAGCTATGAAATTTTGAGTTGTTGTTCTGTTGATTTTGTTTCCACTTGTAAATGGTTCACTTTTTTCTTATGGATATTAAATATTATTTATATTTTCGGTGAGTACATTTTTTTCAAAATGTTATTATAAAAGTATAACGCACTAAATGCGATTCGGTTGTATTTTCTTTCAAAAGCCATTTCTAAAAAATGGTCTTTGAAATCTTTAACGTATACAGCATTAAATATGTATATATTAAGCCTAAGCTGTTTTCCTGTCAGATTTTATTAGGTAGCAATTTATTAATGATTTTCAATATTTGAACTGATGAATCTAACCAAGTTTTGGGGTAATTTTCTAGTTATTGTTCATGACATTCTTAATGTAAGTGTATTTTTGTAAGGATTGAAAACAGATGTGGTATATGACAATTAGAATTTTTTTTTTTTTTTTCGTCTTTCGGCGTTTAGAAAATTCGCCAAAATTAAAAACACAGTAACTGAAAGAAGATTAAAATATAAATAATTAACTGAATTAAAATATAATTTAAAATAAAATCCGTCGCCAGAAACAACATTTAACTGATAAAAAAAATGCCAAATAAAATTGCGCCAAAAAAAAACAAACTGCCCTATAATACATCTGTACCAAGGATTGTTTTGAGATCTTTCTATGGATACTTATCTTCGTTACCGCGTTTAAGCAACGTCTGACTAAATGCTTCTTTGAATCTTAAAAAAACAGTACTGATTGTTGACATTGTATGACAGTGTTTGTCAAGCAGCTAGAGTTAAAATTTACATTTGTCCTGAGGATCACAAGTTTAAGCCATCACTCCACTTAAATGTTGGCTTGTAGAATAAGGTGTGATTCTGTACTATAAATTTTGTATGTATGTATAATGATAGTATAATTACCGAATATTAAATGACACATTTTTCTATAAGAAACCAAACGCATGATGATTTGTATTAGCATATTCTAAAAACATTAGAAATGTTGAAGAATACTGGTTAGTTTTTATTCATATTTTCTAGAAATTTCAAAAAGTTATCGGAGTTAAACATGAAGAAAAATTTTTTAAATTCAAAAATTAGAAACAACTTTTGAAGGATGTCTTCTGGATCTTCTTCTTGACATTCCTGATCTACAATGTGATTGTGGAACGAAGACGAAAATTTGAATAGAATCTTGTTTGTCAGTGAGCATTAGTTATTTACTTAATTCGGCTCTTCACACTGTTAAGGTTTCCAGCCTACCTCTCCATACCTTCCGATCTTTTATCAGGGGTCTTGTTTCCTCTAGACCATTTAAGCGATCCCTTTTTAGGTCTGATTGCATTTGACTTTGCCAAGTTGTCCCCTTCCTCTTTTCCTTTTGCCCAGGAGAGAGAAACGCGTGTTAGAATCTCTTTTGGCATTCTTAATACCTGACCCGTCCACCGGCACCTTCTCTTACCGATTTCTTCTTCGATTGAAGTAATGTCTGCCCTTTCTAAAATTACTTGGTTAATCATTTTAACAGGCCAAAAGATTTTAAGGATTCTTCTAATACAATTATTTTAGAAAATTTCAAGTTTAGCATTAATATACATTTAAAAAATCATGTCAAAATTCATAATGACAAAGTGAAATCTCAAGTTCAATTTCTTCGTAAAGGAATTTCTGATTTTAAATAAAAGATTATTTATTGAAGTACAAGATTATTTAAATAATAATGTTTTTGTATTTTAGTTTTTAAGAAAAATTAAACTGAAATTATTTCAGTGTAACCATCAATCAGTTATGAAACAACAAGCTTTTAAATAAATTAATTTTGAACAAATTAATTTTTTTTAATTTATTCCCTAAAATTATAAGAATTTTAAATTTATTCCTATACTTTAATTTAGAATAGATAACGTAGTTAGGCATTGTAAATATTTCGACTTTGATGCTTCTTCATCCATCTTCGTATGCAATCTTACCTAAGTAGTGATTTGTGATGGGTTTGCGCTGTGACGTCACGATCTGGTTGTTTCGGGCCTGATACAACTATAACACTCCGCTCGTGAAACTGAGCATCTAGCAAGATACTTGGTTTTTCGCGCACGGCCTCGATAATATCATTACCGCCCTCATACATAAATTTTAATGCTCTTAATGAATTTATTTTTCAATATTTTATTGATTGACTTTTAAATACTCGTCCTATTAATACTTGGATAAATTAACTTTATTTCGAGTATAAATGTTAAGTTGAATATGAAATTTTTTTTATTCTACAAAAATAGTGGCTTTATATAAAAAAATTATTTAAAAAAAAAATTAGCTGAAAAGTAACTTTTCGGTGTATTTATCATAAGTTATGACTGATCCAAAAATATTGACCTAAACAGAATTAGGACCTTTTTTAAGGTTTATTGCTGAAAAAAATCCAGAGAAATTTTAAGTTAAAATTATTACAGGAATAGTAAGGGTTAGGCATAGATGAAAGATTCAATAAAAGACATAAAATTTGGACGAAGATAAATGGCACCGTGTTAAATTACTAAAGCTACTCAACAATTACCGAACTTGGAAATAGATAAAAAGAACTGCATTATTGTTTTGAAAGTTAATTATACGTACTTAGAATACGAAACCATAAAGATAATACAGGCAACTTTCTTAGAATTCTAAATAAGAAGGCAAAGACATGAATTGAAACAGATGAATAATTTAAAATTTAATATTTTCTCTATGCAAATGAAGTAAAAGAACAAGCTTACAAAATTAGAGCAGTGATTTTATTTTTATTTACAACCTTTTGTTGTTATGCCTTCAGCTGCCCTTTTTTTAGACTATTGAGGGTAATTCTTTCTATGGTGAATTTTAGTAATAACCATTGATTTTAGATGGCAGCACGACACTCTTGATTTCAGTATCGAGCTTTCTAATATGTGGTTAAAATGTTATCCTTTCTCTATAAAATTCATAATTACAGGTTTATCAGAATTATCAGATTAAACTTTCAAAACAAAATAATAAAAGTAAGACTAATTCGAAAATTAAAAAAGAACTTTACAAAAAATATTTCTGAACTCTGTTTCTATTACTTGACCTACTTGATGAGAATAGAAGCAGTACCCGGTTATTCATTTTGTTTAGTTTTGTTAGTTAACAAATGCCAATAAGGGCAAGCGTAGAAAATGTGAGGTATTCTGATTTTGATAAACTATTTTTCAGGGGTCGAAATGGTATGAAACGTCAGAAATGTGGAATGTATGAATGGTTTTGATTGCTGAAATGCACATGGTAAAATTTCGTAGCGAAGCACGGATGTTCAATTAGTTAAAATATAAATATATACGTAGAAGAAAATGTAAATGAATCTTTTGTACCATGAAAAAAATGTAAAAGTTTTATAATTCAAGCATTTTTATTTACATTGATTGCTAACAAAAAAAGTTAAAAGAGAAATTCATTTCCAGATACCAGCATTTAAATGACAACACAAAATTTCTGCTTTAACAGAAATTTTTCAATTCGCTATAAGTAGTGGTCTATTTTCCTACTGGTTCACAACTATGTGCATTGGCATGATGGCAACTTTTTCTTACTTCCTCCAATCCTAGATCATTATTTTCAGCAGATTCTACACGTTCTGAGTCAAACGGGAACCTAACGAGAAAAAAATAATTCATACATAAATAAAAAATAATATAGTACAATTTCATATTCATTCTAATACAATGATTTTAATTTGATTGGTTGGTTGTTTTCAGATTATCTGGCGCCGTCAACAACATGAGGGCTATAATGCGCCGAAACATTCGTCTTTAGACAAACCAAGATACATTTACAAACACCCATGCCTAACAAGGGACTCGAACCCGCAACCTCGTGGTCTAAAAGCTAGCACGCTAATCACTATACTGTTTGGTCGGCCATTTTAATTAGAAGCAAATTTCTTTTATTCTTTTATTAAGCACACACAAAAATATAATAGAAAAAAAAATAATAATAAAAAATAAAATTAAAAGAAAAAGGTACTAACTAATTTTCACTAGAGTCTAGTGCATGGTTTTTTCTTTTAAATAAAATAATGTTTGTTCGTTTCCTTTTTGTTTCTGGGCCTAATTAATTAATTAATTAATTAAAATCTTTCTTTGTCTTCTACAGTGGAGCGACAGCCTCGTGTGGGCCCTGACCTTCTCATGAGTTTTCTTCTAGGTCCCTCTTTTCTTGGCCATGGGCTTCCAATTATTCACTTTCAGAGTGCCGAAATCCCTTTCAACTCATCTGAGATTGGGTTGGCCCCTAGATCTTATTCCAGTGGGCTTGGCTAAAAAGATTTTCTGTGTTGAGCGTTATCTGCTCATTCTAATAATATGGTCAGCCCATTTAATTCTTTGGATTTTTATGTATTTGATTGTATGTATTTGATGACGTCGAGATCCTTGAAATCACGATAAAGTTCTAAATTTGTGCCAAACGCCATTAATTTGTGTTAATCCAAAAATAGTTCTTAGTGTCCGCCGCTCAAAGATACGAAGAGAATTTACCTTCAGTTGTACCATTGCACAAGTTTCTGAGGAGTATGTTAGTATAGGTCGGATTCAGAGATCACATCACCAAAATGCGTGAAATCTGCGTGACCACGCATTGAAAATCAATTTCACCCCATAGAATTAACCTCATGCTTGAATTCACTCATCGGCACATCATGGTTAATTTTTTTTTTAAATAATCTTTCATTTTATAAAATTAGAGATCATACTAACCGTTTTTAGAAAAGCGGTGCTACCTCTCTGCCCTTTTTATTGGAAAATAGCGTCCTTCTCTGAAAATATGCCTCCGAAATCGAATGTAACGCATGCACATTCATGTTCAAACGTGCCTACCACAGACCAGTGACTCACTGAAGTCATTGAATAGTTGCTGATACCAAATGAGTCAATAGTAGGTGGATAGTAGGGAGCCATCCCACAATTTTTGATTGCTATTTATCACGAATGGCGATTTCGTACCTTCCTTGATTAAGATAATTTCGCTGACTTTTTACCATGTCTTCTTGAACAAAATGGAGAAGAAGGTAATGGAAAACATAAGGACACTAACGTGTGTCACCTTACGGCATAGTGTTAACTGTTAGTTTAAGGTTTATAACCATTAAATTGTGGGTTGGAGACCCCTCGAATAGATGGCATTAGCTACAACGGATGTCATCCCTGGCGGAGAAGTCGTAACATAGGAGTACGTCACGACGGAAGGAGAGACTGCGAGAACATTCTTCTGGGGAGAGAGAAAGAGAGCGGAAGGTGTAGTGGGTTTTGTCCCACCAACAGTGTAAAATATAAATGATTTAATTAAAGTTTAAAGTAAAATCACTTACTACTACCTAATCTTTTAGCACAACTAGCCTTTCCATAAAATTTAACTGGTTACCACTGGTCTGATTAGACATTTTTAAATTAATTGGTTAGTTTTCCTTTTAAAAGTTTGTTTTTAAATACTTCTTTAATCCGTTAAAGCATCTATTGGCGGCATTGATTCTTTTCAGCATTTCAGATGTGATATTGTTATTAATTTTAATCTTAGAGTCCATACATGTAGAGCGTTGAACTTTTTAAATTTATAGATTAAAACTTTTTGGTAGCATAAGTGCAACATCATGTGCTAAAGAAGCTTTTTTTTTTTTTTTATTCCAAGACAGTTTCCTGATAAGTTGTGTGGCACATATGCTTCTTTATGCACAAGAGGGCTAAGTATATACATTAGATTTTCTTAATATTCTTCAATTATTTAAGCTGGAAAGCTATTTTCTTCTAAATTAATAGTAAACCTTCTCTTTAAATCTTTGTTAATCTTAAGTAATACGTTAAAAGTTAAATTATATTTTCAATAACAATTTTCATGCATAGTTTGTAAATGTTAAACTTGGTTTTTACCTTAAGTGTAGCAAAGTGTTTTTCTTAAGAACTTACCAACTACTACATTGAAAAAAGAGTCGTCATTTGAGATATGCGCAAATTATCGTTGCTTTCTGTTATTATTCTATTCAATAGGGTGCGATCTTTATAATTCTTTTAGACAAATGATTGTGAGGAACAATTATAATTGTGACGTTTATAAATTTACTCTCATCCCAATATGGGTTTTTATTGAGAATTTTTATTACGTTTAACAATTTGTTTTACATCATACATCCTCTCACTTTTGAGTTTGTTAATTGTTATAATTTCAATTCAAACACTATTCGAATGGTGTTTGGATATCACTAACTTCGCTCTGAATAGTAAAATAATAATTGATAATGAACAATGAGATAAACCCCAATTTTCTAATTGAATAGATTAAATATTAAAAAAATATAAGTAATGATATTATTAATTTTAAAATAAATAGATTATTCAAATAAGCTACGTTTTCTTTATCAACCGTAGAATATTGCTAAATGATTTTAATTTTAACTGCTCATCAAAATATTGTAATTTAAAAGTTGAAAATAGAAGTGGTTTATACATAATACCTGAATTATTTGTTTAAATAATAAGCACATTAAAAGACTTCTTTTCTCTTTTTACTTAACATGAAATAAAGTTAAATAATTTAAATAATTATTGAAACTGCATTACTCATCGGAATCAAACATCTTCTCCATTTCATTAAATTCTTGATAACTCCTTGCAATTTCATCATCATCTTTTAAGGACCTGTAAAAATATATTTTTAACATGAAATGAAAATGTATCATATAAATTATCGTTAGCCACTACGCGGCTCGTGTTGGATTTTTCTGTGGTCCCCGGGCAGCACAGAAGAAAAAACATCAGACTTCAAGGTATGGATTTTTTTTTACATAATAAATTGTAATTTGTCCAAAATAGTAAGCGGTAACTTCGCAGAACATTCTTTACATTCCGAAGAAACTAAATGAAGAAGCTATCAGTAAGATGATTTTCATCAAGAAAAAATACAGGAATAACTTAACTAAATCTCACTTGGACAAATTATTAAGATTATCTACAACAAATATTGCAACAGACAGCGACTTTATCTTAAAATAAAGTGAATTATTTCGACCGTCATCGTCTCACAATTGATACATACTTAAACGGATAAATATGGAAGTATTGTTTAAATACTTTTGTGAAAAGTTAGATCAAGTCACAATGTCACATTGAAACAAAAGATTAACTTCTTTTTTTACACTTTGATTTAGTAATAATGAGAATTATTATTTTTAAAGTATTTGAAAAAACAAAATGATCAAATGTCAATTGTAATTTTATTAAAATTAAAAAAAAAAAAAAAAAAAAAAAAAAAAAATTGTTATTTTTTTCAGTTTTATAAAATGCTATATATTTTTAAATCAATAATAATTAAGGGTATATGTATTTAATTATCAGGTTCAAGAAAAGCTCCAACGTAAGTTATACGGGCCACCTCTACAAGTTAATGGCTAGCGCTGATATAAATGAAGTTCCCACAAAGTATTTCTTTTAGCAAGTAGAATAGTGACAATTACAAGCACTGAAAAACCACTTATGCACACGTTTCTTCCAGATATCAAACATGTTCAATTTTATGATAAATATACATAAATTAACACTATGCCTTCCCCACCCCAAGTCTAATTTCAATTTTTAAAAAAAAAATTTTGGCGCTGTGGAATAGTTTAGAAGTTTATATCATTTTGTTTATCGCCGGCAATTTTTCGGGTATCGTAAATCGTCAAGCTTTACTTTGCTGTCATTTGCCAGATAGTTTTCGAGGTGTCGCCGACATTGTCCGATCATTTTTGCAGGACACCGTACAGCATGGTGTTAACTGTTAGTTTAAGGTTTATAACCATCAACTTTAAGTTTATAACCATCAAATTGTGGCTTGGAGACCCCTCGAATAGATGGCATTCTCTACAACAGATGTCATCCCTGGCTGAGAAGTCGTAACATAGGAGTACGTCACGACGGAAGGAGAGACTGCGAGAACATTCTACTGGGGAGAGAGAACGAGAGCGGAAGGTGTAGTGGGTTTTGTCCCACCAACAGTGTAAAATATAAATGATTTAATTAAAGTTTAAAGTAAAATCACTTACTACTACCTAATCTTTCAGCACCACTAGCCTTTCCATAAAATTTAACTGGTTACCACTGGTCTGATTAGACATTTTAAAATTAATTGGTTAGTTTTCCTTTTAAAAGTTTGTTTTTAAATACTTCTTTAATCCGTTAAAGCATCTATTGGCGGCATTGATTCTTTTCAGCATTTCAGATGTGATATTGTTATTAATTTTTATCTTAGAGTCCATACATGTACAGCTTTTAACTTTTTAAATTTGTAGATTAAAACTTTTTGGTAGCATAAGTGCAACATCATGTGCTAAAGAAGCTTTTTTTTTTTATTCCAAGACAGTTTCCTGATAAGTTGTGTGGCACATATGCTTCTTTATGCACAAGAGGGCTAAGTATATACATTAGATTTTCTTAATATTCTTCAATTATTTAAGCTGGAAAGCTATTTTCTTCTAAATTAATAGTAAACCTTCTCTTTAAATCTTTGTTAATCTTAAGTAATACGTTAAAAGTTAAATTATATTTTCAATAACAATTTTCATGCATAGTTTGTAAATGTTAAACTTGTTTTTACATTAAGTGTAGCAAAGTGTTTTTCTTAAGAACTTACCAACTACTACATTGAAAAAAGAGTCGTCATTTGAGATATGCGCAAATTATCGTTGCTTTCTGTTATTATTCTATTCAATAGGGTGCGATCTTTATAATTCTTTTAGACAAATGATTGTGAGGAATAATTATAATTGTGACATTTATAAATTTACTCTCATCCCAATATGGGTTTTTATTGAGAATTTTTATTACTTTTAACACTTTGTTTTACATCATACATCCTCTCACTTTTGAGTTTGTTAATTGTTATAATTTCAATTCTACACTATTCAAATGGTGTTTGGATATCACTAAATTCGCTCTGAATAGTAAAATAATAATTGATAATGAACAATGAGATAAACCCCAATTTTCTAATTGAATAGATTAAATATTAAAAAAATATAAGTAATGATATTATTAATTTTAAAATAAATAGATTATTCAAATAAGCTACGTTTTCTTTATCAACCGTAGAATATTGCTAAATGATTTTAATTTTAACTGCTCATCAAAATATTGTAATTTAAAAGTTGAAAATAGAAGTGGTTTATACATAATACCTGAATTATTTGTTTAAATAATAAGCACATTAAAAGACTTCTTTTCTCTTTTTACTTAACATGAAATAAAGTTAAATAATTTAAATAATTTTTGAAACTGCATTACTCATCGGAATCAAACATCTTCTCCATTTCATTAAATTCTTGATAACTCCTTGCAATTTCATCATCATCTTTTAAGGACCTGTAAAAATATATTTTTAACATGAAATGAAAATGTATCATATAAATTATCGTTAGCCACTACGCGGCTCGTGTTTGATTTTTCTGTGGTCCCCGGGCAGCACAGAAGAAAAAACATCAAGCTTCAAGGTATGGATTTTTTTTTACATAATAAATTGTAATTTGTCCAAAATAGTAAGCGGTAACTTCGCAGAACATTCTTTAAATTCCGAAGAAACTAAATGAAGAAGCTATCAGTAAGATGATTTTCAACAAGAAAAAATACAGGAATAACTTAACTAAATCTCAGTTGGACAAATTATTAAGATTATCTACAACAAATATTGCAACAGACAGCGACTTTATCTTAAAATAAAGTGAATTATTTCGACCGTCATCGTCTCACAATTGATACATACTTAAACGGATAAATATGGAAGTATTGTTTAAATACTTTTGTGAAAAGTTAGATCAAGTCACAATGTCACGTTGAAACAAAAGATTAACTTCTTTTTTATACTTTGATTTAGTAATAATGAAAATTATTATTTTTAAAGTATTTGAAAAAACAGAATGATCAAATGTCAATTGTAATTTTATTAAAATTAAAAAAAAAAAAAAAAAATGTTATTTTTTTCAGTTTTATAAAATGCTATATATTTTTAAATCAATAATAATTAAGGGTATATGTATTTAATTATCAGGTTCAAGAAAAGCTCCAACGTAAGTTATACGGCCCACCTCTACAAGTTAATGGCTAGCGCTGATATAAATGAAGTTCCCACAAAGTATTTCTTTTAGCAAGTAGAATAGTGACAATTACAAGCACTGAAAAACCACTTATGCACACGTTTCTTCCAGATATCAAACATGTTCAATTTTATGATAAATATACATAAATTAACACTATGCCTTCCTCACCCCACGTCTAATTTCAATTTTTAAAAAAAAAATTTTGGCGCTGTGGAATGGTTTAGAAGTTTATATCATTTTGTTTATCGCCGGCAATTTTTCGGGTATCGTAAATCGTCAAGCTTTACTTCGCTGTCATTTGCCAGATAGTTTTCGAGGTGTCGCCGACATTGTCCGATCATTTTTGCAGGACACCGTACAGCATGGTGTTAACTGTTAGTTTAAGGTTTATAACCATCTACTTTAAGTTTATAACCATCAAATTGTGGCTTGGAGACCCCTCGAATAGATGGCATTCTCTACAACAGATGTCATCCCTGGCTGAGAAGTCGTAACATAGGAGTACGTCACGACGGAAGGAGAGACTGCGAGAACATTCTTCTGGGGAGAGAGAACGAGAGCGGAAGGTGTAGTGGGTTTTGTCCCACCAACAGTGTAAAATATAAATGATTTAATTAAAGTTTAAAGTAAAATCACTTACTACTACCTAATCTTTCAGCACCACTAGCCTTTCCATAAAATTTAACTGGTTACCACTGGTCTGATTAGACATTTTTAAATTAATTGGTTAGTTTTCCTTTTAAAAGTTTGTTTTTAAATACTTCTTTAATCCGTTAAAGCATCTATTGGCGGCATTGATTCTTTTCAGCATTTCAGATGTGATATTGTTATTAATTTTAATCTTAGAGTCCATACATGTAGAGCGTTGAACTTTTTAAATTTATAGATTAAAACTTTTTGGTAGCATAAGTGCAACATCATGTGCTAAAGAAGCTTTTTTTTTTTTTTTTATTCCAAGACAGTTTCCTGATAAGTTGTGTGGCACATATGCTTCTTTATGCACAAGAGGGCTAAGTATATACATTAGATTTTCTTAATATTCTTCAATTATTTAAGCTGGAAAGCTATTTTCTTCTAAATTAATAGTAAACCTTCTCTTTAAATCTTTGTTAATCTTAAGTAATACGTTACAAGTTAAATTATATTTTCAATAACAATTTTCATGCATAGTTTGTAAATGTTAAACTTGGTTTTTACCTTAAGTGTAGCAAAGTGTTTTTCTTAAGAACTTACCAACTACTACATTGAAAAAAGAGTCGTCATTTGAGATATGCGCAAATTATCGTTGCTTTCTGTTATTATTCTATTCAATAGGGTGCGATCTTTATAATTCTTTTAGACAAATGATTGTGAGGAACAATTATAATTGTGACGTTTATAAATTTACTCTCATCCCAATATGGGTTTTTATTGAGAATTTTTATTACGTTTAACAATTTGTTTTACATCATACATCCTCTCACTTTTGAGTTTGTTAATTGTTATAATTTCAATTCAAACACTATTCGAATGGTGTTTGGATATCACTAACTTCGCTCTGAATAGTAAAATAATAATTGATAATGAACAATGAGATAAACCCCAATTTTCTAATTGAATAGATTAAATATTAAAAAAATATAAGTAATGATATTATTAATTTTAAAATAAATAGATTATTCAAATAAGCTACGTTTTCTTTATCAACCGTAGAATATTGCTAAATGATTTTAATTTTAACTGCTCATCAAAATATTGTAATTTAAAAGTTGAAAATAGAAGTGGTTTATACATAATACCTGAATTATTTGTTTAAATAATAAGCACATTAAAAGACTTCTTTTCTCTTTTTACTTAACATGAAATAAAGTTAAATAATTTAAATAATTATTGAAACTGCATTACTCATCGGAATCAAACATCTTCTCCATTTCATTAAATTCTTGATAACTCCTTGCAATTTCATCATCATCTTTTAAGGACCTGTAAAAATATATTTTTAACATGAAATGAAAATGTATCATATAAATTATCGTTAGCCACTACGCGGCTCGTGTTGGATTTTTCTGTGGTCCCCGGGCAGCACAGAAGAAAAAACATCAGACTTCAAGGTATGGATTTTTTTTTACATAATAAATTGTAATTTGTCCAAAATAGTAAGCGGTAACTTCGCAGAACATTCTTTACATTCCGAAGAAACTAAACGAAGAAGCTATCAGTAAGATGATTTTCATCAAGAAAAAATACAGGAATAACTTAACTAAATCTCACTTGGACAAATTATTAAGATTATCTACAACAAATATTGCGACAGCGACTTTATCTTAAAATAAAGTGAATTATTTCGACCGTCATCGTCTCACAATTGATACATACTTAAACGGATAAATATGGAAGTATTGTTTAAATAATTTTGTGAAAAGTTAGATCAAGTCACAATGTCACGTTGAAACAAAAGATTAACTTCTTTTTTATACTTTGATTTAGTAATAATGAAAATTATTATTTTTAAAGTATTTCAAAAAACAAAATGATCAAATGTCAATTGTAATTTTATTAAAATTAAAAAAAAAAAAAAAATTGTTATTTTTTTCAGTTTTATAAAATGCTATATATTTTTAAATCAATAATAATTAACCCTCTGAGCGTCAAGGGAATGGGCGAAATTATACAGTTGTTTTCCCAGCAATAATTTTTAAATTTTATTTCTGATCCAAAAATATAATTTTTTTTAATTATTTTTTATTTATTTTGTTTTAAGTAGGTTTTAAACTATCATCCTAATAAAAAGATTTAAAAAATATTGTATTTTACATTTTATTTATAAATTCAAAAAGGTTGTGTATTGCTGGAAAAACTGAGGATCAAATGACGGATATATACGCCCGTGACAATCAGAAGGTTAAGGGTATATGTATTTAATTATCAGGTTCAAGAAAAGCTCCAACGTAAGTTATACGGCCCACCTCTACAAGTTAATGGCTAGCGCTGATATAAATGAAGTTCCCACAAAGTATTTCTTTTAGCAAGTAGAATAGTGACAATTACAAGCACTGAAAAACCACTTATGCACACGTTTCTTCCAGATATCAAACATGTTCAATTTTATGATAAATATACATAAATTAACACTATGCCTTCCCCACCCCACGTCTAATTTCAATTTTTAAAAAAAAATTTTTGGCGCTGTGGAATGGTTTAGAAGTTTATATCATTTTGTTTATCGCCGGCAATTTTTCGGGTATCGTAAATCGTCAAGCTTTACTTCGCTGTCATTTGCCAGATAGTTTTCGAGGTGTCGCCGACATTGTCTGATCATTTTTGCAGGACACCGTACAGCATGGTGTTAACTGTTAGTTTAAGGTTTATAACCATCAACTTTAAGTTTATAACCATCAACTTTAAGTTTATAACCATCAAATTGTGGCTTGGAGACCCCTCGAATAGATGGCATTCTCTACAACAGATGTCATCCCTGGCTGAGAAGTCGTAACATAGGAGTACGTCACGACGGAAGGAGAGACTGCGAGAACATTCTACTGGGGAGAGAGAACGAGAGCGGAAGGGTGTAGTGGGTTTTGTCCCACCAACAGTGTAAAATATAAATGATTTAATTAAAGTTTAAAGTAAAATCACTTACTACTACCTAATCTTTCAGCACCACTAGCCTTTCCATAAAATTTAACTGGTTACCACTGGTCTGATTAGACATTTTTAAATTAATTGGTTAGTTTTCCTTTTAAAAGTTTGTTTTTAAATACTTCTTTAATCCGTTAAAGCATCTATTGGCGGCATTGATTCTTTTCAGCATTTCAGATGTGATATTGTTATTAATTTTTATCTTAGAGTCCATACATGTAAAGCTTTTAACTTTTTAAATTTATAGATTAAAACTTTTTGGTAGCATAAGTGCAACATCATGTGCTAAAGAAGCTTTTTTTTTTTTATTCCAAGACAGTTTCCTGATAAGTTGTGTGGCACATATGCTTCTTTATGCACAAGAGGGCTAAGTATATACATTAGATTTTCTTAATATTCTTCAATTATTTAAGCTGGAAAGCTATTTTCTTCTAAATTAATAGTAAACCTTCTCTTTAAATCTTTGTTAATCTTAAGTAATACGTTAAAAGTTAAATTATATTTTCAATAACAATTTTCATGCATAGTTTGTAAATGTTAAACTTGGTTTTTACCTTAAGTGTAGCAAAGTGTTTTTCTTAAGAACTTACCAACTACTACATTGAAAAAAGAGTCGTCATTTGAGATATGCGCAAATTATCGTTGCTTTCTGTTATTATTCTATTCAATAGGGTGCGATCTTTATAATTCTTTTAGACAAATGATTGTGAGGAACAATTATAATTGTGACATTTATAAATTTACTCTCATCCCTATATGGGTTTTTATTGAGAAATATTATTACTTTTAACACTTTGTTTTACATCATACATCCTCTCACTTTTGAGTTTGTTAATTGTTATAATTTCAATTCTACACTATTCAAATGGTGTTTGGATATCACTAAATTCGCTCTGAATAGTAAAATAATAATTGATAATGAACAATGAGATAAACCCCAATTTTCTAATTGAATAGATTAAATATTAAAAAAATATAAGTAATGATATTATTAATTTTAAAATAAATAGATTATTCAAATAAGCTACGTTTTCTTTATCAACCGTAGAATATTGCTAAATGATTTTAATTTTAACTGCTCATCAAAATATTGTAATTTAAAAGTTGAAAATAGAAGTGGTTTATACATAATACCTGAATTATTTGTTTAAATAATAAGCACATTAAAATACTTCTTTTCTCTTTTTACTTAACATGAAATAAAGTTAAATAATTTAAATAATTATTGAAACTGCATTACTCATCGGAATCAAACATCTTCTCCATTTCATTAAATTCTTGATAACTCCTTGCAATTTCATCATCATCTTGTAAGGACCTGTAAAAATATTTTTTTAACATGAAATGAAAATGTATCATATAAATTATCGTTAGCCACTACGCGGCTCGTGTTTGATTTTTCTGTGGTCCCCGGGTAGCACAGAAGAAAAAACATCAAGCTTCAAGGTATGGATTTTTTTTACATAATAAATTGTAATTTGTCCAAAATAGTAAGCGGTAACTTCGCAGAACATTCTTTAAATTCCGAAGAAACTAAATGAAGAAGCTATCAGTAAGATGATTTTCATCAAGAAAAAATACAGGAATAACTTAACTAAATCTCAGTTGGACAAATTATTAAGATTATCTACAACAAATATTGCGACAGCGACTTTATCTTAAAATAAAAAGAATTATTTCGACCGTCATCGTCTCACAATTGATACATACTTAAACGGATAAATATCGAAGTATTGTTTAAATACTTTTGTGAAAAGTTAGATCAAGTCACAATGTCACGTTGAAACAAAAGATTAACTTCTTTTTTATACTTTGATTTAGTAATAATGAAAATTATTATTTTTAAAGTATTTGAAAAAACAAAATGATCAAATGTCAATTGTAATTTTATTAAAATTAAAAAAAAAAAAAAAACAAAAAAAAAAAAAAATTATTTTTTTCAGTTTTATAAAATGCTATATATTTTTAAATCAATAATAATTAAGGGTATATGTATTTAATTATCAGGTTCAAGAAAAGCTCCAACGTAAGTTATACGGGCCACCTCTACAAGTTAATGGCTAGCGCTGATATAAATGAAGTTCCCACAAAGTATTTCTTTTAGCAAGTAGAATAGTGACAATTACAAGCACTGAAAAACCACTTATGCACACGTTTCTTCCAGATATCAAACATGTTCAATTTTATGATAAATATACATAAATTAACACATTGCCTTCCCCACCCTACGTCTAATTTCATTTTTTTTAAAAAAAATTTTGGCGCTATGGAATGGTTTAGAAGTTTATATCATTTTGTTTATCGCCGGCAATTTTTCGGGTATCGTAAATCGTTAAGCTTTACTTCGCTGTCATTTGCTAGATAGTTTTCGAGGTGTCGCCGACATTGTCCAATCATTTTTGCAGGACACCGTACAACATGGTGTTAACTGTTAGTTTAAGGTTTATAACCATCAACCTAAGGTTTATAACCATCAAATTGTGGCTTGGAGACCCCTCGAATAGATGGCATTCTCTACAACAGATGTCATCCCTGGCTGAGAAGTCGTAACATAAGAGTACGTCACGACGGAAGGAGAGACTGCGAGAACATTCTTCTGGGGAGAGAGAACGAGAGCGGAAGGTGGAGTGGGTTTTGTCCCTCCAACAGTGTAAAATATAAATGATTTAATTAAAGTTTAAAGTAAAATCACTTACTACTACCTAATCTTTCAGCACCACTAGCCTTTCCATAAAATTTAACTGGTTACCACTGGTCTGATTAGACATTTTTAAATTAATTGTTTAGTTTTCCTTTCAAAAGTTTGTTTTTAAATACTTCTTTAATCCGTTAAAGCATCTATTGGCGGCATTGATTCTTTTCAGCATTTCAGATGTGATATTGTTATTAATTTTAATCTTAGAGTCCATACATGTAAAGCTTTTAACTTTTTAAATTTATAGATTAAAACTTTTTGGTAGCATAAGTGCAACATCATGTGCTAAAGAAGTTTTTTTTTTTTTTTTTATTCCAAGACAGTTTCCTGATAAGTTGTGTGGCTCATATGCTTCTTTATGCACAAGAGGGCTAAGTATATACATTAGATTTTCTTAATATTCTTCAATTATTTAAGCTGGAAAGGTATTTTCTTCTAAATTAATAGTAAACCTTCTCTTTAAATCTTTGTTAATCTTAAGTAATACGTTAAAAGTTAAATTATATTTTTAATAACAATTTTTATGCATAGTTTGTAAATGTTAAACTTGGTTTTTACCTTAAGTGTAGCAAAGTGTTTTTCTTAAGAACTTACCAACTACTACATTGAAAAAAGAGTCGTCATTTGAGATATGCGCAAATTATCGTTGCTTTCTGTTATTATTCTATTCAATAGGGTGCGATCTTTATAATTCTTTTAGACAAATGGTTGTGAGGAACAATTATAATTGTGACGTTTATAAATTTACTCTCATCCCAAAATGGGTTTTTATTGAGAATTTTTATTACGTTTAACACTTTGTTTTACATCATACTTCCTCTCACTTTTGAGTTTGTTAATTGTTATAATTTCAATTCTACACTATTCAAATGGTGTTTGGATATCACTAAATACGCTCTGAATAGTAAAATAATAATTCTTAATGAACAATGAGATAAAACCCAGAATTTTCTAATTGAATAGATTAAATATTAAAAAAATATAAGTAACGATATTATTAATTTTAAAATAAATAGATTATTCAAATAAGCTACGTTTTCGTTATCAACCGTAGAATATTGCTAAATGATTTCAATTTTAACTGCTCATCAAAATAATTGTTATTTGAAAGTTGAAAATAGAAGTGGTTTATACATAATACCTGAATTATTTGTTTAAATAATAAGCACGTTAAATGACTTTTTTTTCTTTTTACTTAACATGAAATAAAGTTAAATAATTTAAATAATTATTGAAATTGCATTACTCATCGGAATCAAACATCTTCTCCATTTCATTAAATTTTTGATAACTCCTTGCAATTTCATCATCATCTGATAAGGACCTGTAAAAATATATTTTAAACATCAAATGAAAATGTATCATATAAATTATCGTTAGCCACTACGCGGCGCGTGATTGATTTTTCTGCGGCCCGTGGGTAGCACAGAAGAAAAAACATCAAGCTTCAAGGTATGGATTTTTTTTTACATAATAAATTGTAATTTGTCCAAAATAGTAAGCGGTAACTTCGCAGAACATTCTTTAAATTCCGAAGAAACTAAATGAAGAAGCTATCAGTAAGATGATTTTCATCAAGAAAAAATACAGGAATAACTTAACTAAATCTCAGTTGGACAAATTATTAAGATTATCTACAACAAATATTGCAACAGACAGCGACTTTATATTAAAATAAAGTGAATCATTTCGACCGTCATCGTCTCACAATTGATACATACTTAAACGGAAAAATATGGAAGTATTGTTTAAATACTTTTGTGAAAAGTTAGATCAAGTCACAATGTCACGCTGAAACAAAAGATTAACTTCTTTTTTATACTTTGATTTACTACTAATGAAAATTATTATTTTTAAAGTATTTGAAAAAACAAAATGGTCAAATGTCAATTGTAATTTTATTAAAATTAAAAAAAAAAAAAATAATAATAATAATAAAATAAATCGATATTTTTTTCAGTTTTATAAAATGCTATATATTTTTAAATCAATAATAATTAAGGATACATGTATTAAATTATCAGGTTCAAGAAAAGCTCCAACGTAAGTTATACGGACCACCTCTACAATTTTATGAAATGTAAGGACGTTTAGGAGCGATGCAATAAACAAATCTGCTATTTTTAAGTTCTTTTGTAATAAAAAATGGCCATAATTTAGAGTTAAAATTGCAAGATTTATTTTCACCGAATATCCCAGCTTCTTTCCTGTATTTCTATTTGCAGCTGGGATGTGAATTTTTACAACTGAAGTACACGTTTTGAAATTCCTGTTGAATTACACGCAATCCTACTCATTTTTAAGAGAACTTTAAGCTACTATATGAAACAATTTCGGGAGTCAGTTCTGGTACTTACTGTCGAATTTCATAATAGACACTGGGCGCGTCCGTGTTCACAATTTTTTGGGGGTGAATATTGACATAAGACTGATATACTCCTGTATATCATAAGAATATCCCCAGCCACAAATTCTGGTTGGTGACGGTTGCTATAGCGACCTCAACCAGCCAGACTTTGTGGCGGGGGCTATTGTGGTAGACAATTAATAGCCTTTATATAAGCTCCTAACTACCTTAATGTAGCGTAAAACTTAAATATATTCTACTTAATTTTTTGAATAAATTTCTTATATAATTTTATCCCTATTTCAATCAACTTTAAACACTTGAAAGAGAGAAATATCCTAGTAGCACAACAACGGTGTCCAATATCTATCGGCATTGGCCAATATTGATGTGGATCGTTGTAAACCTTTGATCGTAGTTTAATCTGTTTTCTGATGTTCCGGATGTTGACCACCAACCAAACGGTATAGTAGTTAGCGTGCTAGCTTTTAGACAGCGAGATTGCGGGTTCGAGTCCCGTGTTAGGCATGGGTGTTTGTAAATGTATGTTGGCTTGTCTAATGACGAATGTTTCGGCGCATTATAGACCTCGTGTTGCTGACGCCGCCAGATAATCTGAAAACAACCAACCGGATGTTGACCAGTCTCAACCAATTCTGGATGAAATATGTCAGAAGTTTTGAAATGTACATGCACAGTTTTAAAATTGAAGTATTTTATTGATAAAAAACAACAACAAAGGGCTGAAAAATATGCTTTGTGGTGTTATTGACCTGTTTATGTTTAAAAAATCGTGTTTTTGGAACGATGCTGGAGTTTTGGCCAGGGAACTCCTGTTTTCGGCAATAGCCGACAACTTCCAGAACCCCTGTTTTCGACATTTGCCATTGCTGATGAGCTACTTGAGTTGGTTGTTTTCAGATTATCTGGCACCGTCAGCAACACGTGGGCTATAATGCGCCGAAACATTTGTCATTAGACAAGCCAACATACATTTACAAACACCCATGCCTTACACGGGACTCGAACCCGCGATCTCGCGGTCTAGAAGCTAGCACGCTAACCACTATACCGTTTGGTCGGCATGAGCTACTTGGGAATTATCGTTGTTTATAATGCAAAAAGAAACCGGTTAATAATTACAGACATGAATACGTGGGACATCTTTCTATACTAAACTTCAACTTAACTAGACATCACTTAGACGATAGATCGTCACAGTGCTCATAGGTATTTAATCCATTTTGGCGGCGTGAAAGCATAATGTTCGCCAAACCACAACCCTATAGAGAACAAAAGGCTATAAGGTTTGGTGAGAATTATGTCTTCACTCCGCCAAAATGGATTAAATACCTGTGAGCACTGTGACGATCTATCGTCTAAGTGATGTCTAGTTAAGTTGAAGTTTAGTATAGAAACCTTTATTTTTAGCTTTCTTTATACTTGTGGGTACTGCACCAAATTTGTAACACATAACTGTCTTATACCAGAAACAATGGTTCAAAATTAATAGGAGACATTTGTTTACCTCTTTCCGTTGCATCGACAATTACCGCTCCCTTTGCCGCAAGTCCCGAGAAGTTTCATCCACCTGCAAGAATTGCGGCACTTGGGGTTCTCAGGCAGACAATCCCCGCCCAACACAGTAGCTGCATTTAAAACAAAGTATTGGAGACTTATGAAGTGGGTCCTTAAAACGTATAACTACGAAGTTTATAAACAAACAAACAAAGGTCTTTTTAAGGTCTGATGCTTTGAAAAATGTTGCTTATAAATCTCTGTATTATAATCCCTAAATATTTTTAACAAATCTTTAATTTTGAACATAAACACTAATTAGAGTACATTGAATACAAAAGTATATTTAAACATAAATATTTAACATTATTAAATAGATAGAAATTTTATTGTGTTTTACTGACTTGAAATATGCTGATTCATAAATGTTAAGAAATATTATTTAATTCTTATTTTATATGTTTTTTTTTTGTTTTGTTTTTTTTAATTTAAATTTGCAAACCCTAAGAAAATATTTCTATACACATCATTGGATAAAATTGAAACAATAATTGTTAAAAAATTATCATAAATTGAAAAGAAGTTGAGCAATGAATGTGATCCTTATGTATAAAGCACAGAAATTGAAATGTGACTCTAACTATAAATCGAAGGTCGTTTCTATACATTTTTGTATTGAGGAACACCAAGTACAAATGTATAATTTGGAGACATTTAAAAAAGTAATAACTATCTGTTAAAGTTGAAAACATAGTTTTAAGAAAATCTTTGGCAATTTGAATTTTTAAAGATTAGAAATATCGCCAATTTGTAAAATTTTGAGACAAACTTATCGAGAAAACTTTTCATTGAATTTCATAGTTACAATCCGATATCTATTTGCAACCACTTAATGAAAAGCTTACTATGAACGCTCTTTACAGGTGAAACATTAAACAGCTTCGAATCGTAAATTCCTGCTGAATTTTATAAAGAGAACTTATCTTGTCGAAACCTTTCATTTGACATATCATACGTAACTACAACCTTTGTAGTTTCGTCTGGGAATAGTATATTTAGACGTATGGTCGGAGATACATGCATATGAACATTTATTTTTAATAAAATTAACCCTACATAATTTAGGGAAGTAGCTTGAAGGGTTATTTTACCCGATATTTGTGTGGCATGTGAATACATTAAAGAAATCCATACATAACTTAACAAATATGAGTTTTTATTGGAGTAGAAAAATTACTCTTTTACAGAAATCTAAGTGATTACATTAATAGAGGAACATTAAATAATGAGATATAGAAATATGATTAATTTATATGGAAAGGGAACTTAAATACAAAGCTACTTGTAAAATTAAGAACTGATTGGACATATAAATGTTTGACTTACCGAGAACTCCGAAAAGCATACAAATGAGTAAGATACCACTAGCGGTCTTCATTGTCCTAAAAAAAAACTTCTTAAAAGGATTTGAATATCACATGGAGATAATGAATTTTTTATGATTTTGTAGATCTCACTTAAATCAAAATCAATTAATAAGTAAGATAAATTTTCATTCTTAAGTAACATAAAATCCAAACATAAAAATTGACTTTTTCAAATATTTAGAAAACGTTTATATACCTGGTAGTGAAAGATTCAATCTTAGATCTATTTATAGAAGCTCTAGAAGTACTCTCTTATGCCGATTTAAAAGATGCCTGAGTGTCTTGTGAATTTTAGCTTAATATGGTTTTTTTTATATATGGAGATAACAATTGTCAACACAATGCTTTTTCTCTTGTGCAACACAATGCTTGTCCTTTTTATCCAAAATTGTCAAGTGATATGAGACTAGCATAAGTTTTAAAGAATTATTTTTGACAGAGAGAAGCATTTATTGATGGGTATGCAAACAACAACAGGAAACAACAGCTGTTTCTGTCAAATATTTGAGTACTTTCAATTTATGCAATCTTTTAATCGCAAATACAAATGTTCAAAATTCAATTATTTGCATATGAAGACAAATTTGGTAGAAACTACATATTTTAGGCAGAAATTCTATTTATGTTATTTTTTTTAACTTAATGCACATAATATATCTTAGGTTCAAGAATTCATATCGAATACATTTGTTTTGAAATAACTCAGAACCAATCTCAATTGTTTTGTGTTAATTGCAGAGATTGTATTGTTTCATTAAATGTTTTGTATTGTTTCAAAAAACGGTTTGATGCCTTAGAGGCATTATGGGAAAAAAGACTTTCACTGTCAATTTTTTTCTGTTGTTTCGATTGTTAAGTTAAGTATTAGGTTAAATTAAAATCTATGACATCCACTAGAATTCGAACCACAAAGCAATCGGTAAACTTAAAGAAAAAAAAATTTCCGCCCTAATATTTTCCTTTTTCTTTGTTATTTTTCTAACTCTTTACTTTCTTATACGTTTCAAGTACCTTTAAATGTGTGAATTGATCACATTTCTTTGAATTTTTTTTATACCTTTGAAAGAATAGGTTTCTTACAAAGGAATGCTATTGTTTAATATACTTGACTATCTGAAATAACCGGCGTAGAAATTGGTGAAATAGTTGTGGTCAGTTGAATGTGTGAATTGACTTATTCAGATTGCCGAAAACCCTATCTCATTTCGATGTTATGTTGCTAAGTTAGCAAAACCGGTAAGAACACTGTTAAAAAAATGTGTCCACCTTGCACCAAAATTTGGTTCCCATTTAGCTGCCACCAACATTTGGTGCTTAGTTTCGCGATTTAGTGGTGCTTACGGTCCGAGGTTGCACCATTAAATCGTGAAACTAAGCACCAAATGTTGGTGGCAGCTAAATGGGAACCAAGGTGGAACAAAATTGTTAACAGTGAAGGAGATAAGAGAGGAGGAGATTCAATGATACCAAAGTGGTACAGTTGAATATGTAAAAGCTCCCACCTTCAAAAGCTTTACCAAAAAAAAAAAAAAAAAAAAAAAAAAAAAAAATCAAAGTTTGGAAAGAGAAATTATAGAATCAATTTGTGATTTTCTTTTATATGTTTTACTGCAACTAAAATTATGTTTCGCGTGATTTCGGGGTAGAGGATACCAAGTCTTTTTTACAACTCTTTATTGAAGCGTAAAATCGACAGGTGATGATAAGAAATTATTTTCGTCAAAAGGAAATGATAGAACCGTTCAAAAAGCTATCGATTCTCGAAGCCCTTACATCCCTCGATGTTTATTATCTTCTTACTTGAAATAATTTCACCACTTAAGATGTGATATCTTTCATGTTTCGAAAGCATTGATGTTGTCTGTTCAGTTGTTTAAGTTATCCTAATTTACTGTATGTTTCTTTGAATTATTGAAATGTATTTTTTTGGAGCTATTGTGTAAAATATTTCTGAAGCATGCGTCAGATATTTCGAACTTTTCCTGATAGAAAACTCACGGATCCTAACAACCGCAAAATTTCGAAAAGGCGAAATAAAAAACTAATAAGTTTAATTAAGTCACATACATTTTCCATATTTCTTGAAATCCCATGAATGTTATACATTATTCTGTTTAATTAAAAATAATTGTTTTCTTTTATACTTATTTAAAACTTTTATTTTATCATAAATGGAATTGAAAAATAACTAACTTAATAAACCGCAAGTCTTTATAGTAAAACCATGTTGGAAAGAAATGTTGCAACAATTTACGCACTGAGAAAAATCTACATGAAAATCTTATATTAAGATGAATCTTCATTCAGCTGTTTAGAGACGATTTTAACAAATACATCTCTTTAAAATTTAGTAAAAATTCTATTTAGATAGCGGAAAATGATATTTGTAGGGGAAAAAATAACATGCCTACAAATTAGAGTTCGCCAAAATGCGTGAAATTGGCGTGAACACGCATTGAAAATTCTCCCAAAGAATTAACCTCATGCGTGAATTCACGCATCGGCACATCATGGTTACATTTTTAAAAATAATCCTCCATTTTGTAAAATCAGAGATCATACTAGCCTTTTTACGAAGGACCTCCCTGAACTTTTTTTCTTTCAAAATAGCGTCCTTTTCTGAAAAAAATGCAAAATGTTCTCTTATTTTCTAACGGAATGCAGTATACGGATCACCCCTCCGAAATCGCCAGATACGGATGCGCATTCATGTTCAAACGTGCCTCGCACAGACCAGTAACTGGCTGAAGTCATTGCCAGGCAGCCGATACCACGTGCAGCATTAGTAGGTGGATTGGTGGTGGGATGTCCCACAATTTCCAAATGTAATTTCGTACCTTCCTTAATTAATTGTATTTCGTCGGCTTTTTACCACGCCTTCTTACACAAAATAGAGAAAAAGGGTAACCTCATGTGTGAATTCATGGAAAACGTAAATTAATACTATGTTATCCGCACGTTTAATCATTTTTTTTTTTTTTTTTCTTCTTTTTTTTTTGTCGTTGGGATTGGTTTAGAAGTTCAGATCATTTCGCTTATGTCTATCGCAGGTGTTTTTTAGATATTTTCGGACTATCATAAATTGTCAAGTTTTACTCCTCCGTCATTGGCACCGATAGTTTTAGTAGTGTTGCCGGCATTTTCTCTATCGTTTTCGAGATGTCCCCCGCATTTACCCGATAGTTTCGCGGTACACCAACATGGTGTTACCGAATGGCATAGTGTTAAGAGTTAGTTTAAGGTTTATAACCATCAAGTGTTTTTGGTAAGCATTTAAAAAGCATATTTCCTCTCTGATACGCGAAATCGCTATCGTGCATCATTTTTATTGTTGTCGTTATTAGTTTTCGTCAAAAAACTTAATTTGCTTTAGTTTTGAAAAATTTTAATTTAAAAAATACCCTTTGGAATTTAAAAATACTTATTAAAATTTAGAGAGGGGGTGAAAATACCCTTCGGAAATATTTAACTGGCGAACACTGCATCAAATGTACATTATGAGATGACAATACGGTGTTAAATGAAATTAAGTTGGGAATAAAGTTTCAGACAAAATAACAAAGCTATCCAATAAAGTTTTGAATATCAGTCACATAACTTTCGTCACTAAAGATTAATTGTTAAATTTAAAATGATTTTTTAATTTATTTTAACTCTTCTATTTCTTCTTCTATTGGCTCGACAGCTCATTGTAGGCCAAAACCTTGTTAGTGACTCTTAGTTTTTTCAAGTCCATGTCGATGCAGTCAGCTCATCTCAGTCTGGCCCTGTTTCGGGTTCCCATTTGTTTAAAATTGAAGACTCTTGATGGAAAAGAGGAGGAATTCATTCGGCAGATCTGTCTAACAAATTTAGTGAGATTAATTTTAATATAACTGATAGTATCTGCCTCTTGGTAAATTTTGTACCGTTCGTTGATAAATCTGTGCCTCCATAAGCCATTAATATTTACTGAACCAAAAAAATCTTCCTCAAACCTTTCTCTCAAAGACATCAAACCGATGTTCTTGTTATATTTTCATTGCCCATGTTATGTAACCAGATGTGAGTACAGGTCTATTAATGATTTTATTTGAACATTTTTTGTTTTTCTTTTCTCTAATTTTGATAGTAGAAGTTTTTTTAATCCATTAAGACATCGGTTAGAAGCAACTGTGCGTCGTTTGATCTCAATATCCAATTTGCCCAGGTTGTTCACATTTGAGCCAAGATAAGTGAAACTATCAGCAAGTTCAAATTTGGAATTTTCAATTTCTATGAATTTTATATTTATTTGACTTATTATTAATAATTATTTCTTATCATTACTTCATGTTCTAAGTAGTACGCATGCAGATTTTTGTGGAGGGCAGTTCATACAATTCGAAGTAGCATGAGTTTATTTATAACCACTCGGCGTTAGAATTTTTTTTTTTTACACTCAGATACCTTATTACGAAAACATTAAAAAAAAAGAAGTGTGAATTTCAAAATGTATTATGATACAGTAAAGAGCATAAACATGTATTTAACAATAAATGCCATCACACAATACATAAGAAGTCTTTCATTTATTAGTATTTCGAAAATTGCATTACTACTTAAAATAGCTGAACATACAGATTAAAATCTTATGTGTTGCATATATTGACAGTCAATTAACTATTTTATTTCGGCACAAGTTTTCGACAAGAGTTACTTCTTCTGTCAAATCTTTCACCAGCAAAGCATCTCTTACATTCTCGGGAAATGTAGTCGTACTTGAGTCTTGCTGGACAAAGATGTCCAACATTTAATATTTTGCTAAAGGGATACGATTTGCCTCTAGTTATAATAGTGTGACGCATGCTTGGATTTTCAATATGAAGTGGTGTTGCTGTGAATCCACGAATGTGAGCTGCAAATATTTTTTAAATGTGTAAATGTAAGCGAAATAAAAGTGAAATCTTTTCTAAAATCGTTACAAATATTAATAAACGATTTTTGATTTAAAGTCAAGTTGAAAAAACTGTGACTGTACTTACCAAGCACAAAAAAAATCAGAAGGAAGAGAGAGAAAGGAAAAGAAAACTTCATATCTTATTGTTTCTTTCTGAAATGAGACAAAATCTACATAAAATGTTTGTTCCTGTATTATATGATTAAATGACTTGAAACACAATTGATGATAGCATACGTTCAGAAAACGTTGTTGAAGACATACTAAACATTTATTAAATATTCTAAAACTTGAAATACTTAGTAAATATTATGATATAGTTTATATATTTATTAAAAATTATGATGTATTAAATATTTATTACATACTTTAAAATATGTGAAATATTATTCTAAAGTTACGAAACATTTAACATTTAAATTAAACATGGCTTAAATTCATAACGAATAATACTTTTAAAATCATATTTAAAGGAAATTATAATTCTATCTTTCAAATAACGAATGTATTAATGCACGCAGTTGGCACTTGTCTTTTTTCGGCATCACACTACAAATTTACCCACTGGCCGTCATACATGTATATATGCGCTATTTGATCCTCAGTTTTTCCAGCAATACACAACATATAAATAAAATATTTTTAAAATATTTTTATTAGGATAATAGTTTATAACCTATCTAAAACAAATAAATAAAAAATAATTAAAAAATTTATATATTTGAATTGGAATTATAATTTAAAAATTATTGCAGGGAAAACAACTGTAGAATGTCGCCCATTCCTTATACCGTCAGTGGGTTTAAAACCTCAGTAACCATTACCATAGGTATAATTATAGTATTTCAAGTTCAAGTTAAAAGATGAAACAATATAATGCAAATCACATTACTATTATTCACATTACATAAATAGTTCAGAATCATGTAAATATTCAAACATAGTCTCCCCCCTCTCCTCTCCTTCTGAAAAAAAAAAGTAAAAAAAAAAAAAAAAAAGTCGCGCTATATGTCTCTCTGTCCTAGGTAGTAGACAGAAGTGAACTGCTCCATACAAATTAACACTGAGAAAGTTCATTCTGTTAAACCCTCAACAAATCACTACCCTTCAAAGACCGCATAACCGCTCGAAATCGCTCGGGACAGTCTTCTGCCGAATAAATGGTTACAGGGCGATTTAGGGCAGTATAGTTTTCAAGGGAAAGAATTTAAGATAGGAAAAAGGATATAGTTACACAAAAGAGTTTTAAACTTCAAAGCTGAGGAGATCACTCTTTCAAATTTTCATAGATTATAATTTTTTTTTATTCGCTTTCAATTTATAACGCCGAATTTTTTTCTCTGACAATGCCCTTCAAATAAGACATATTTTAAATTCAGATTGAATTTTAAAGTTCCATTGTATTTCCGTTTTAAAGTTTATTCCATCACGGAAAAACATGTTTTTTTTTTTCAGTCTTTTGTTATCGATTATATTCTTAAATCAATCAACCACTATTTCAAATTTTGCTCTTAAGGTACTTTTTTTAATGCACTTTATTTAAATTAATTTAACTAATATAAATGTACATTAGCCTCTTAGGTACATTTGACGACTGGGACTAGTCATACACTAGTTGTGCCTAAGTTACAGATGACTACGGTCTAAGTTATGGATACGGATTGCCGTGGACATATTTGAAACAGCAATGCACCATTTCGATTGCAGGAGAAAAATTGGGAACATTTTCCCGAGAATATTCCATCCACGGTATAGAAGTTAAACCCTACAAAACAGTACCGCGTGTGAGATTCTTACAAAATTAGGAACGAGACAACGTGACAGTGCAAACAGTGTCCAGTGCTACTAAATTTATCCATTTGCTTTGAAAAATATTACACTCCTATTTAAAGATACACAAAATCTACTGCTTTTAAATACAAGGACCGGCTATTAATTTCCAGAACTGACGTAACTGTAGGAGAACGAAAAGCCGGAAGATGGCGCTAATGATTGCATATTGAAGAGCGTTTTCTTGCGCATGTGCAGTGCAATCGGCGCCATTCTGAAGTAAGTGGTTCTCGTGGAAAGGCGCATTAAAACGTAGCTCTTAAATTCCTGTTGTCGAACTGAAAATGGAGCAAAGAATTAACATTAAATTTTGCTTCAAATTGGGTATCCTATCCAGGTACGCAGGGTCAGTATCAGGGTTGTCGATAAGTTCGCCACATGCGTCCAGTCTCAATTGCTTTTCTTCTTCCCTTAAACGGTGAGGAACGAATCTGGAACAAATCTTGCGTTTGCCTAGGTCTTGCGTCAAAATTCGCCGAACCGTCTCTTTGGCTATGTTCAATTCATTGGCGAGTACTCGAATAGTCAATCGACCATCACATTTCACCATATCGCGAACTTTTTCAATTGCTTCCGCCATGCGTACGGACTGCGGCCGACCTGTGTGTGGATCATCTTCGACGCTTTCGCGCCCGTCCCGAAAGCGTTTAAACTATCCAAAAGTTCTTGAGCTGGATAATGCTTCCTCGCCGTAAACTTGCTTTAACATTTCGTATGTTTCTGCAGCTGTCTTGCCCAATTTGAAGAAAAATTTAATGTTAATTCTTTGCTCCATTTTCACTTCGACAACAGGAATTTAAGAGCTACGTTTTAATGCGCCTTTCCACGAGAACCACTTACTTCAGAATGGCGACGATTGCACTGCACATGCGCAAGAAAACGCTCTTCAATATGCAATCATTAGTGCCATCTTCCGGCTTTTCGTTCTCCTACAGTTACGTCAGTCCTGGAAATCAATAGCCGGACCTTGTTCTATTCCGCGCATTAGCAAATTAAACCCGTTTCAAACGCAAGCATATTTTCAAATAAATCTGCACCCAAAGGGAGGTAAAGTATTGATTTTACTTTTGCATTTATGATTGCACTTCGAAGTTTTCTAGCCACCTACTATTGTATAAAATTCAAAACTATTAAATTTCTTGCGCATATCTGTAAACTTATGGAGTATGATTGTTTGCGAGATAAAATAATAGTTTCAATATTTAAATAGAAGATACATGTAAATAGAAATTTGTACGCATTTATAGGAGCTTTTTGGTAGCTTTTATTTCACATTAAAACTAAAAGATCTGCAAAAGATTTGATGAATTAAGCTCAAGATGTAATTAACATTCTTCTTTCATACAGGAATCTAAATTACAGAATACAATTTTCAAAATTTGTAAATGGGTCAAACGTCCCAAACGAGGGAAATCAATATAGCCACAATTCTGACATTTGATACATAAGTCAACAAGGACAAAAATAAGAAATTCCGATATCGATTACCCCTTTTTAAACTGTCAAAAAGGGTTCAAAGTTTCCAAAGGAGGGCTATTCAAATGTTTCCTTTCCAGTATAGTCTCAGCTCTGATGTTTGGTACAAATGTTTACAAAGGCAAGAGTTGTTAAAGTAAGCTATTCCGATATTGATTAACTAATTTTAAGGAGACTAAAAGGGGTCGAAATTTACGAACGAGGAATAAACCAAGGTCTCTCTCTCAAATTTGGTACGAAGGGCAAGTGTAGATTAGGCTTGGGCGATGTATTGATACATCGTCTAAAACCGGTGTGAAATCAACATCGTCAAACCGATGTCACTATTTTCCCTAAACCGATACATCACGATCTTTTTTGACGAGAGCGCGATACACTCTGAAGTATGCGTGCTTGTGAAATAAACTTTTTGAAGGAACGGCTTTCATATGTACATTTATTTACAAATTTAATCAGACTGTTGATAGATACAAATCATAGACAAGTGTCTAGAGTGGTGTCGTCTCGACCCATTTATAGTGATGGGAAAAAGTTATTGCATTGCCACTCGCTAACATATCGAAAAAGAAAAATAAAGGTGGGCCGCAAGGTGGTCATGATCGTCCACACTCATTGCCTAGCACTTCAAGGACGAAGAACCGATTATGCCACGATTCATGCGCGGTGTTTCTAAAGTACTATAGAAACGTACTGAAACCTTCGACACCGCGCCGTTTGAGACACGATACTTCATCACATCGCAGTAATCCTCCCTGCATATGCGCGGTGTATCCAAGACTGTTTAGAGACGATTTCCATTTGCTTTTGCTGTATCGGCATCGTGGTAATCGTATCCGGTATGTGCGATGTTTCCATGACTGAATAGAAACAAAATGCCACAGATGGCATCGCGCACTTAATCACTTATTACATGTTGCATTCGCTTTTGCATCCCCTGACTTTTGAAATTTAAAATAAAATTGGCAAAAAGTGCAGATTTCAAGGGAAAAAAAGCACGTATAACATGTTGAAATTATAACTCAATTTTACAATGTTTTTTTTTTTTTTGTAAGTCTAGCGTTTATTTCCTATTTTGTTTTTACAGCTGAGTATTGAAATTACGAGGTGGTTTTTAGGCGCCAGTTAGGCTAGTAATATTGGTGATTCGATGAAAGAAGTATTCCTTTTATTGTTTGAACATTTTTTTTGTTGTTCTCTCAACTCATGAAAAACGTTTTGATTTGTATTTAATTTGTCATCAGATATAAGACCTTGATATTCTATTTTTGAAATTCGATTGAATATTTCCTAAACTTTTTGTGTTTCATTTTTGATTTTTTTCTCTCTAACTTGGAAGGAATAAAATATTACATTTTTGTTTTTTTAAATCTTTTACATTAACTTCAGGATTTTTTTATCTAAAATTTTTACCCTTTAAATCTTTTACATTAACTTCAGGATTTTTTACCTAAAATTTTTACCCTTTGAGAGCTTTGCTTTATTTATTAACTCAAGGGGATTGCGGTATTCTTGAGTGGTAATTTCTGTCTAGTTTTTACCCAGTTAAGATAATCAGGTTGTTTATTACTATGATGGTTTGTTATATTTGCCAAAGTCAGTATGAACTAGCGCATGGACGGATCACAGTTGTTTCTCTAGTATGATTGCTTAAATACTTAAAAAGGATTTTTTTCCCATTTACGTTGAAGGATTTTCTTTTCTGACTCGTAAGTAAATAAATGTTTTATAATTTTTTTTTTCAGTTTGTACGATTTGAATAAAGTTTATTTCCATAAGATTAATTACTCAATCCAACATTGCTTCTTAAAAATGTTGAAATGCAGATTTTTTTGGCACAAAATAAAGATCATTAGAATTTTAAATGTTATACATTATTTTTATTTTTATTGTTTAATAATTATATTGTATATAGTAAGTAATAAAATATTCATTATAAAGTATGTTTTGGATTTAATAATTAAGAATATCCAACAACTAAAGAAACATGTGCACCGCCAGGAAGTGCACTTGTCCTTGTACCCCGCCCCCCCCCCCCCACCTCTTCTCCTTCCGTGGATAACAACAAAGTAAAATTTCATTACGATAGAGAAACTGAAAAATCCGGATTAAACCAACAATAAAAAAAACCGGCTTATACCCCTTAGGTGCTTTGTGTATCCCTCTGAAAGTGCTCATGTTATTTAAAATAAACTTCCATACATGAATTCAATAAAATGTTGCAAAGCTAAGTAAGCATAACTTTCGGCTACATAGTTATATTGTATGTTATGAAAACGTTGTTTTATAGTATTTTGTAAAAAAATATATAGTTAACATCGTGATTTATCGTGACATCGTGATGTTTGCTTCCCGATATATCGTGATGCAGAAATGTTAACATCGCCCAGGCCTAGTGTAGATAAATTAAAAAGTTATTCCTATGAAGATTAAGCAATTTTTATGGGTCGAAAATAGGTCAAACGTATAAAACGAGAGATACTCAAATTATTTAAGATTTTTTTTAAATAAAACTTCATTTAAAACCTATAGTAGCAAAATGGGGGCTATTTTAAAGGGCTAGGCCATGAAAAATTTAGAAACACTCGTAGCTTAATTTGCTGGTGTTATAAATAGATATTACTATAGAAATGAATATTCGATAAAAATTTAAATGGAAATGTTTTTTTTTTTTTTTTTTTTTTTTTTTTTTTTTTTTTTTTTTAATAATAATTTGCTAAGACTGTAGCATTTTATTTGGGTAATTCTGTATTTTGATATTGTTTGGCTTTTGAGTTTTCCTATGCAAGTTTTTGATGCATTTCCTTTTTAACATTGTTAATTATTTAAAATATCGATAATTTAAAAATATTCATTGTGATTAAAAAATAAAACATCATAGAAATTATGACAGAAATCCAGCTACAAATTTCCGCTATTTGCCATAAAAGTGCTCTCGGAAACAGGAATTGCCCTTTTTTGGAAAATAGCACCCTTCTCTTTTTCATTTCTTAGATGAACTTCAATAGAAAAAATAAACTCTTTCAATCTCGAATAACTAATTTTAAAGGGTCAAAACGTTCCATACGAGAAATATCCCAATTCTCCATTATCAATCTATATTCATAATTATAAAATTTGAAACTAATGTCAATAAGAGCAAGCAAGAATAAAATTAAGTTTTCTTATTTTTGATGGTTTTAAATTCGTAGCAAATCACGAGTATTAAGCTACTTGAAAATAAAGTCCAGTTTTAGCTTTATCACTACTCAAATGTTGGGAGAAACTTGTGGCGCATACCACAGCCCACCAGAAACCATACTCTGACGTCATGCCAAGAACTCTATTCCATCTAATGATGAAGAGAAGGACCTGGCAACAAAAGTTAATGTTGACTTGAAGAGCTCAGATTTAAAACAGTGGATGTTCACGCTAAATGCAATGTTATGTTTTTCCAATTGTAATGCAACCTACTTCATTTAAATTTAATTGTTTTAATCCTATTCTTAAGTAAATAAATAGTAATTGTTATGTACGAGAGCACAGAGAGTGTTATTTACCATAGATATAACACGCACACGTGCTTCACTACAATGGTGACAGGACACATGCAACCCATGTAAACTGCAATCAAGTTCCATCCCCTTGAATTTTGGACGCAAAAACAAATTCCTGGATTATTTCGCCCAGACAACTGACGCTGAATCTCTGTGAGTAAATTGTTTCATTTTTCCCCGTATTACATTTCTGAAAGAACTGACTTGAAAAAATGACCAATGAAGAAGCGATCGGCAGCGCACGCGGTGCAGATTTTCCGCCATCCATTGCACGAGTTGCAGTTAAAGCACCTCCGTTCTGGCGTGCTAACCCGGAAATATAGTTTCGCCAGATGGAAAGCCAATTTGTTCTCGCAGGCGTGATGACAGAAACAACAAAGTTTCATCATGTCGTTTCGGCACTCCAGCCTGAGGAGCTTGCCATCGTTGGTGACCTCCTTTTAAACCCACCAGCAGAAAACCCATACACCGCCATCCGAAATCGCCTATGTATACAATACGCCGATACTGAGGAAGAACGTCTGCGTGACCTCATATCCGGCATGCAACTGGGGGACAAAAAACCTTCACGGTTGCTATTGGAAATGAAAAGCAAAGCCGGAAGAAGAGTAAGTGACGAGCTTTTAAAGTCACTATTTCTACAACGCCTTCCCGCACATGTACAGCAGATTCTAGCTATTTCTAACGATGAGCTAGAAAAATTGGCAGAGATGGCTGATGGAATTCTGTCGGTTGCTGGCAGCGCTGCAATACAGGAGGTGAAAACAGAAGACAACACACTTCGGCAGATGCTGGCAGAAATTTCAACTCGCTTGTCACGACTGGGGACAAGACCTCGTACGCCGTCAAGAGATAGCTCTAGGCGAGGCAGCCGCCGACGAAGTTCAAGCCGTCCTCCAGCTGACCCAGAACATTGTTGGTATCACCAGCGTTTCGGAAGAAGAGCGACAAAGTGTACAGCCCCATGTACTTTCGTGCAGGAAAACTAGAGAGGCCGTCACTCGCGCAAGTGGGTGACGGCAAGGCTGAGGTGCTACGTTTGTACTTGGCGGACAAGTCAACAGCGTCACAGTATCTCATAGACACAGGTGCCGATGTTTCAGTGGTACCACCCTCTGTCTTTGAGAAAAGCCGATCTCCTGCCAAGCTCCAGTTGTTCGCGGCGAACGGTACAACAATTCCCACTTTCGGTCAGAGACTCTTACAGTTGGATTTAGGATTGCGACGTGCATTTCACTGGCCGTTCATCATCGCCTCAGTGTCCCATCCAATCATCGGGGCTGACTTCTTGAGACATTTTGGACTGCTGGTTGACATCCGACAGTGTTGCTTGATTGACCCTCTCACCCAGCTACGATCAAATGGCAAGGTTATTGTCAAGGAATCTCCCGGAGTGAAATCAATCTGGGGTGACACCAAGTTTCATTCCTTGCTCTCCAGGTTTCCTTCCCTCATTGAGGCCGGACCCACACCACGCCAGGTCAAGCACGGGATACAACATCACATTCCAACAAGTGGACCCCCTGTGTTCGCGCGACCAAGAAGACTTCCACCTGACAAACTCAAAGCTGCCAAGAGGGAGTTCGAGTACCTAGTGGCATCTGGCGTCTGCAGGCCTTCAAGCAGTTGCTGGTCCTCTCCCCTGCACATGGTCACAAAGAGCAACGGAGATTGGCGTCCGTGTGGAGATTTCCGCAAGCTAAACAGCATTTCGGTTCCAGACCGGTATCCAGTTCCACATATTCAGGACTGCCTGCAGGTGCTGGAAGGTAAGAAGCTGTTCTCCACCATCGACCTGGAAAAAGCTTATCACCAGATACCAGTCGCAGAGGAAGACATCAAGAAAACAGCTGTAACAACTCCATTTGGACTGTTCGAATTTCTTTTCATGCCCTTCGGATTGTCAAATGCAGCTGCAACCTTCCAGCTATTTATTCACCATGTGTTGCAAGGTCTCGACTTCTGCGTTCCGTATTTCGACGACGTCCTTGTGGCTTCAGAAGATGAGGAACAACACCTTGAGCATCTTCAACAAATTTTCAAACGCTTTGAACAATATGGTGTTCGGTTGAATGCTTCTAAGTGTGTTTTTGGCCATACCGAAGTAAAATTTCTGGGACATATGGTGACTCCCAAAGGCATTACTCCACTGCCAGAAAGAGTGACAGCAATCACCAACTTCCCAAAACCAGAGACTGTAAAAGAAATGCGTCGATTTCTGGCCATAAGCAATTTTTACAGACGGTTTGTTCCCAATGCAGCTTCAACTCAAGCACCGCTGAACGCATACCTGAAGGGTGCCAAAAAGAATGACAAACGGCCCATTGTCTGGACTGAGGAAACTTCTATTGCCTTCGATAGATGCAAGAAGGATTTAGCAGAGGCCACTGTCTTGCACCACCCATCCTCGCAAGCCACACTGGCAATAGTGGTTGATGCATCAGATTCTGCAATGGGAGCCGCACTGCATCAGCATGTAGAACAGGGTTGGCAGCCGCTTGCATTCTACTCGAAAACTCTCTCACCAGCACAAAAAAAGTACTCTGCATATGATAGGGAACTGCTAGCTGCCTACATGGCAATTAAATACTTTCGACATATGGTGGAAGGTCGAAGTTTTATCCTCTTCACCGACCACAAGCCCATCACTTATGCATTCTGCCAGAAGGAAGACAAATGCTCACCGAGACAGCTGCGACAGTTAGACTATATCAGCCAATTCACCACAGATATCCGACATCTCAAGGGTACCGACAACTCAGTAGCTGATGCCCTGTCCCGAATAAATATCTCCATAATCAGCACACCATCACTTATCAACTTCCAACAGATGGCTGCAGAACAGCTTACTGATGTGGAATTGCAGAGGATTTTGTCATCCCCAAATACAACGTCCCTAGGGTTACAGCCATTGTCTATTGGCTAACCAGCAGTTACTCTCTACTGTGACATTTCGACAAAATGCATTCGTCCTTTTGTGCCAGAACTATTTCGTCGAGAGGTGTTCAATAATCTTCACTCCCTTTCTCATCCAGGTGTTCGAGCATCAGTGAAACTGATTGGAGAAAGATACGTCTGGCCATCAATGAATGCAGACATCTCATCATGGGCACGCACATGCCTGCAGTGTCAACAATCCAAGGTGTCAAGACATACCAGAAACACAGTTGGCAGTATTGTTCCACCCAGTGCAAGGTTCGAGCATGTCCACATCGACCTGGTAGGCCCCCTTCCTCCATCGGAAGGTTTTCGCTATTGTCTCACATGTGTTGACAGATTTTCGAAATGGCCAGAAGCTTTTCCTTTGGTGGACATCACAGCAGACACAGTTGCCAAAGCTTTCTACAGTGGTTGGGTTTCTCGCTTCGGCACCCCACTCAGGTTGACAACTGACCAGGGGACACAATTTGAGTCTTCTTTACATGATACACTGACCAAGTTCCTGGGAACAGCTCGTCAAAGAACAACACCTTACCACCCGGCATCAAACGGCCTTGTTGAGAGATTTCATCGACAGTTAAAGGCGGCAATCATGGCCCACGGAAACCCTCAGTGGACAGCAGTTCTGCCGACAATCCTTTTGGGTTTCAGAGCTGCATGGAAGGAAGATCTACAGGCTACTACAGCCGAGATGGTATATGGTTCAACTATCCGCATTCTTGGAGAATTCCTATGCCCCTCATCAAGTGTTCCTGACCCAACTACATTTGTGGGGAAGATGCGAGAGGCAATGAGTAAGCTACTCCCTCCAAATCCCCAGCTACATGGCAAACAGTCAGTTTTCATCAGCAAAGATCTGCCTACATGCAGTCACGTTTTTTTGAGAACGGATGCAGTGAAGAAAAGTCTGCAACCACCTTATGAAGGCCCTTTTGAAGTTGTCAGTCGGGGTGAGAGATTCTTCAAAATTCGAAGGGGCACCAAGGAGACGACAATAAATATAGAACGTCTCAAGCCAGCCTACATAGCAAAGGAAGCTGACAGAAAGGCACTACCTGCAACAGATGCATCTACACCTACAGCTAGCTCTCAAACAGAACCAGCATTGCCTCAGCAAGAAGCTCCAAATCCGGTCCTGGTAACGAAGACTACTCGATCAGGAAGAAGGGTGAAATTCAACAGTAGATACCTTTAATGTCTCGCTATCGCTGGTGGGGGGCTACTGTGGCGCATACCACAGCCCACCAGAAACCATACTCTGACGTCATGCCAAGAACTCTATTCCATCTAATGATGAAGAGAAGGACCTGGCAACAAAAGTTAATGTTGACTTGAAGAGCTCAGATTTAAAACAGTGGATGTTCACGCTAAATGCAATGTTATGTTTTTCCAATTGTAATGCAACCTACTTCATATAAATTTAATTGTTTTAATCCTATTCTTAAGTAAATAAATAGTAATTGTTATGTACGAGAGCACAGAGAGTGTTATTTACCATAGATATAACACGCACACGTGCTTCACTACAAACTCATGCGAAGGGTCTGTCCAATCTGCGGTCAACATTTCTTCTAGGTTTTTGTAAATGGAGAGAATCCCTGCATTTAGTGAAAATGTACTGGTATAAGTTTAAAGCGCAGTCTATTTATAGTTGCACAGTCGTATTTAAGTCATTTATTAGGTAAAAATAATTAAATTTTGAATTGGCTTTCAATAAAGATATTTTTTGGTAAGTTAAAATTATCAATACTTGTACATTGTAAGAATGCATTCGAATTTTTAACATAAGTGTAACAAAGAAATAATATTTGTTAGGTATGATGCAATAATAAAATGTGAAGAGATGAAATTGAAAAGTTCTGTTGAGAGCCCATTTGGTTGATAACAATGACAAAAGAGCTAATAATCATGACACCAGAATTTTCCTTTTCACAGTTGTTCTTCAGATTTTCTAATTCTATGCTGAGCGCATCATGTAATGAGATAAAATATTGGAAAATTCATTACACAACAGCGGTTTTCAGAATAAAATTTTTTGTAAATCGGCTATCTTTGATATATATTTGGTATGCTTTCACTATAGCGCAAATTTCTGAATGGTCTTTTTGTAAGAAATTAGCATCGGTTTTCTGAGATAGTCTGTCATCTAAATAGAAGTATGTTTTCTCAAGAAGTTCACTAAATCCTTAGTCAAATCTTTCAAATCATATTATCTCGCCAAGTAGCTATATTTGGATGTCAAGTAGTCAATTTTTTTTCCACAAATTCACCGAATTTTGTGCCAAGCTGATGTAAACGGTAATTTTTGTTCAAGTGGAATGGCCGTGAACTTAAATCGAAGCCACATGAAGGAAACGGATTAGGTGAGTTAATTCTTACTTCTTTAAAACACGAAACAAAAATTTCTTTACCTTCAAATGTTGTTCAAATTTTTATGAGCCTTGCTTTGAGAGTCAAGTTGAACGAGTACAAAAAGAATATTAAAAGTATTTTATCGTATTAGTTCCTTTGCTTTTTTGTATTTTTGAGTGTTAAATATACCTTATAAATCATGTTTATTGATATTCTATTTATTAGCTATTTTTATCTGGTACCCGGCTAACAGAGTAGTACCAAATCAAATTAGAATCTAAATAATAATAAAATATCGATATAACTGAAGATATTAATCGGTTCCAGAAACCGTTTTTATTTGTTTAAAAAAAAAAAAAAAAATCGTGCCAAAGATATGTTTTATGCCCACAATAGTTGATATTCTGAAGTTAATAACTGCTTTCATTTGTCTTGCATTTTTTAAATATTTTACAGAAATTCCAAAACAACGTTATCAAGTATATATAAGTGGGACCAAGGGTCCAAAAATGTGAGGGGGCCCCCTGCACCAGCCGCCACTGCCATTAATCGAAGGCCTAAATTTTCAGTAATTGTAAATGAGGTTATGGGGAGAAAAAAAGTTGCGTGAAACAAAATATATGTGTTTAAAAATTCACCACTGGTTTGTTTGTAGTTCTTCTGTCTATTATTTTATGTACAACAAAACTATCGGTTAGCCTGTTCCTCCTCATAACCTTTCGGATTCTGCTCGTTACTATGCGACAATTCTATTTAATTTGAACCTAAGTTACAGAATTCCTTTTAAAAATATCCGAATATTGTGCCTCAGAAAATTTCTTAGAATGCCGAAAGTGCTCTGTGTGTCGTGTTAACTGACTATTACAGTTTTAGACTCATTCTCATATGGATTGCGCAGTTAATACAAATGTTTTTAAATTCTTTATATTAACCTTTATTATGTTTATGTAGGTTTGTTTGTGGCAGCAAATCTGAGTAGGACTAACTGGCCGCCATCCAATCGATCTGAAACTTGATTGATAGATTCGTTGTCGATGACAATGAATGCTATAGGTTTTGGGGGTTGTCACTAAAATGTCACTTTTATACCGGTTCCTATTGTTATTTCGAATGCTAATTATTTCATTTATTAACAAAATAAAACTTGGCAGATAGGCATGCTGTCGTTGACAAGATTTATATGATTAACTTTGTTATTATGATACATTATGATTAATTTTTTTTCTAAGTTTAAAAGCATTTGGGGTGCTGATAATCTCCATTAGTATAGCACTGTTCTAATGTAACAATTACGTACGGATTTTCTGTATCTTGAACAGTTTTTCTTTGAGGTGTTTTGTCCCATAGATCATATTATTAATGTGTATTGTGTTGCCGCGTTATTAAATCCGTTGTTGTTAATTTTCACAGTTACATTACTTAAAGTACTTATTCCACACATATTTAATTTAGTTTAACAAGTAATTAGGACTGATTTTTTTAATGGCAGAGCCAATCAGAATACATTTTGTAAGTCGAGAAGTGTAGGCACACCTACAGTTCACAGTCGTGTGATTTTTGGCTTAGAGGTTTCTTAAAAGATGTTAATATATGTATATATAACTTTTTATTTGCTATGTTACAGATTAAGCTATGATTGACAGTTTTATTTAAAAATACCATTCAAAATTAAAATAATATGTACAATCAAGTGCTACAAATATAGTTATAAATTATCAAAATGCTGCAATTCTTTATTAATTATAAAACTGAAAATTAGATTTTGTTCTACTATTTGTAAATTAAATTAATAAAAAGTTTTAAAAGTAATTTTTTCTAAGAATGAAACATTTGCTATCATAAGACCTTTTTTCGTAATAAAAGGATTTTTAACAATTTCTCAGCAAAAATATTTGATGCTTAATAGGCTTTTTTTTCATGGATTAGATATTAAGCGAAAATTAATATTACAAAAACATATTTCAAATAATGCATCAAAATTAAAAATTCCAATAAAATGTCACATATGTGAATACTTAAGTCTTTTCTTTGGTCTTGCATACCAATGATCTCGGGTTCAAACTCCAAATGAGGCAGAGGCACTCATCGTGGTTAAAAATCTACGTTAACATGTAGGTACCCAAGCAACACACTCATGTTGTTTCTATGTGGTTTTTTGGTGGATACGTTGAAAGTGAGAAAGGCACATTGTAACCACATTGTATCAATGTGCAATTCCAATGCATTTTTAAGGAAGCTGATATTTTATAACAGATATTAGAAGAAATCAATTTATTTCGTATAATTTTTAGGGGTTTTAATTATGTAGTACGAATAAAGTCAGAATTTCGTTTTCTTTACTTTTCTAATGTGATATCACAATGTTGTTTCAATGTGATATTTCAACCAGACATGAAACAAGTGTCTTCTTTGGTTTTTGGAAAGCCTCAATCCTGTCCAAGAATCATATTAATTGAAAACTTTGGTAAAAGCAATTTATAAAAGCAAAAAATAAAAATCCGTTTACTCAATGTGGTTTTTTAATATGGCTTCAATGTGATAATTCAACATTACACCACTGATCCACGATTTGTATCATCCTACGCATGCGCAATACGCTTTTACCTTCAGTGATGACGTAGTTGGCATCACTTTTGAAGTTGATTTGAAACTTGACGATGTCTGTTGACGATTGGATTTATGCCTTTTCTGGTAAGTTTTCTTAATTACATTATTAAATTATACTCTATTATTTGCCGGTTTTCTAAATTAGATGTATTTCTATTTATAAATGAAATTAGATAATGATGTTCTTATCAGTGAGGTTTGTTGATTTTTGGGACACACGTGTGACATAAATAAAAAAACCTATTGTATATTTCACGTATTTTTATGAACTATAAAACTGAATGGGCTATCTTGTAGAAGTATGTTTTTCTAAAACGATTGATCACTGAGAATTAAACATGCTGTATAAATATTATTTCTATACTTGTTGAAAGAATTTTTGCGGTAATTAAATGAACTAATTCAGTTAAAAAAAACCTCCACCGTAATATTATAAATTGTCAACAGGGCCGGGAATTTATTTCAGGTGGAATACAGATGTAGTATAGAATATTTCTTAATGTTATATAATATAATTGAAAGTTATGTGATTTTCCACACCCGTAGTCTCTTTAACATGTTTAATTCGATCACACATCTGGAAAAGTTCAGGAAATTTGAAGAAAACTTGCTGTAAAATCAGAGAATTTTTAAAAATCTATCAGGGTATTATCAGAAAACTTTATTTCCTGAATTTTGTGGCCACTCTGTGTAATGTGTTGTTTTAATTAATGTAAAGTTAAGTGTTTATTTAAAAACATAGCTGCAAAATGAACTGATGTTTTGTGTGCAAAAAATGAATTTCTTTCGTTAATTTTCTTTTTCAAGCAGTGATGGATAACAAATTGAGAATTTCTCCCTATCCCACTTGGTAATCAAATCGATATTTCAAAGTAAGGTTTAAAAAAGACGTCATCAGTGTAAATATATACATGTGCATAAGGATGATACATTTAATAATAGTTATCATATTTTCAGTTTACTGCCACCATGTACAACACTGTGGAATGCGGAACAGGTATAGTGCCTGGAATCTGATCGCTGGCTCCTAACAACTGAAACCTATCCTTTTCAGGTACTGTGGTAAATTGAAAAGATACAGTACAGTATAGGATATTTCGCTATTTAAAAATTTACAAAAAGAACTTTCTAAAAAACTAAAATTAGAAAGTGGAATTCTGTTCTTTTGCAAAAAATATATATATATTTTTTTTTAAATCTCCCTTTTATGTTATACAGTCGAACAGGGTTGGCATGGTTTAAACCAAATAGTTTTTTCTCTTTTTAAAGATTAATTTAAAATTGCACTTTTTTTGTGTGTTTATTTATAATTAGTGTTGTAAATAACTTTTTTAAATAAATCTTATAGTGAAAGTCTATAGAACTTTTTTTTTATAAGTATCAAAAATAACTTTTTATATTAATCTAAGTGTTTTATTACTGTTTTATAATAATATTCAAAATTATTAATTAAAATTAAATTATATGCTGCATTTTAAACTTGTTTGTGAAATAGAGATTTTGTGCTTAAATAACTTATTTCTAAACCTTAAAAATATAATTATGTATAACTTATCACCATTACTGATGAATCTAAGAGCAACATTCCATGTAGAAGTAGTAAACAATTACTATTGTATTATATAGTTTCCATTGGATTTAAAAAAACATATCTCTAAATATAATATTAAAATTTAATGATTTAATTGTTCACATAAGTAGCAATTGTTTATTTACTTAGTGTAAATGATTTTCAGAAGAAATATTATTTGTTATTTAAACATTTATTATTCTAGTTAATGTAAAATTTTATTTATAAATATGCATACATTTAAATTAGAAAAGGATTTAAAAAAAAAAACAACTTTTAAACAAAAAAAAACCCCATTTTTTTGGGGGGGGGGGGGGTCCAACTCTGCGGCTAAACTTCATTAACACGAAGTCGATGGGGCCGCTGAAATTGTTTGTGCTAACTGAATAAATTAACGCTAAGTTTTAAGTACGGAGAACTGCTTTTACTTTGCGTTAAACTGGAGTTCAGGTTAACGGATTTCGCATTAACAGGGTTTGACTGTAATTAGATTTGGGAATACTTTTTAGAATAAATTTACTTATTGTATTAGAATTGAACATTCTTCTTTTTTTTTTTCAGTGTTCAGTGGACTTGCTTATACAACTGTTGTACTTAAACAGTGTGGCTACAGAACCTGGAAATCAAGAAACTTTTCGATTGTGGAAAAAATCAGGGAATTTTTTTAATATTCAGGAAAATTTACTGTTACTGTTTAGGGTATGTTTTTCCATTATCCCTATTTTGGTACCATTTTCCTGATGATTTGCTGTGATAATCATTAGAAGTTTTAATGTTATGGAATAATTTTAACTTTTAACTACCACCAAACCTATTTTTAAAAAATTGGCATATTATCTCTTTAGCATGCAAGTTCTATTCGATAAATGTGTCAACATATCTGGAAAAATTGGGGGAATTTGGAAAAAGTTTGCAAGAAGGGAACTTTTTTTAAATCTGTCAGGGAACTTTTTACCTAAATTTTGTGGCCATCATGTTAAATGACACTGATAGTTCTTTTGATAATCCTCTATAATTTATATATTAAGTATAATTTTTTTATTTTTAAATTAGTTTTGCTGTTGTGAACATGTCTGAATTATGGCAGTATTATAACAAGGCTGCTAGTGGCGTTTACTAAGGTGACTATTTTAGCCTCCAGAAAACTTTTTTTGGTAAGAAAAATATCGGTACTTACGTATTAACGCCACTGCAGCTACAGATTTGACGGTTTTTCAGTGCCACCAATAAAGAGCAATCTTGTTGTTCGCACGCAGTTATCTTTTGGATTCCTTGTAAGTATAAAACTATAATTCTTTGTAAGTAATTAAAAACCGCCAAATCTGTAGCTGTGGTGGCGTTAATACGTAGGTACCAAAATTTCCTAATTGACTATTTTAACCTCCAGGCGACTATGTAATGAAAAATGAGTTCCTGACTTTGAACTGGAAACCAATAGAGAGCATGGCTTCAACTTGGTTGCAGCAGCTCATTTAATTTATCCTCAAAGTAGTAAAGAGTGTTTTTGAATTTAAAGCAAAATTTGTATGATACAGTAAATTTTTCTAAAAGTATACCGAAGAGTAAAAGGCAACTAAGTTGTTTGAATCTAGAATTTTCAAAAATTATAATTGGTTTCCTATTGAAATATAACATTAATAAAAACCTATATTATACGTTTTTCCTGTAAATTTTTCTACTCTTCATTTTAGTTTTCAAATACTGGGGTGGGAGTAGGCAACATTGGTATTCTGCATCTGCCTTCGAATTTTTTTTACATAATCTACTTTTGATTAAACTATATTGTGTATCGTCATTGCATGATATTCTGAAATAAGTCTGTTATTGCCTTAAATGGTCATGTGATCTTTGGTCAGTCCAATGTGCACACCATAATATGAAGGGTGCTTCCGCATACTGGCATTGACTTAAAACCATCCAAAACAAGGGGATCGCTTTCAACACGAGAGAGGGATTTTTTTAAGTCATAAAAAAGGGATATTATTTTGATTAATATATTCAATCTTTGAATTTGGTTGGCGATTTAAGTAGCAGAGTTGGATTTGAGCATTTTTACACGTCGTATTTCTTTATTATTATTTTTGGCATGGTGTCTACTTTTAAAAATTGGAAAACAGTTATATCTATATAAATATATGTTTGAATGGTTTTTGTATTAAATAAAGGTAATTTTATTTTAGAGATTATGAAAACAACCAATGAGGAGGCGAAAGAAGCTCGTGGAGTGACATTAAGGCTGCTGATGGTGACAGAGATGTGGAATATTTTTGGGAATGATATTGAGGATTGTAAACATGGTTTATAACATATGGTTCATAAACTTAAATAATTATTTTGTATCTCCTTTCTTATTTTACTGTTATTAAATGGGGTCTTGAAGTTAAGATCCTACTGTTGCTCTGAATGGGATATGTCATTAAAAATTAGCACATATATATTTAATCATCTTATAATTTTTCATTTGCTGGTTTAAAGTGTGAACTTAAAAACAATTTGAAAGGTATTTGTACCTATGTAATTGTGTTAGGACCATGTGTGTTACTGTTACATGTAATTATTAATATTTGTTTTATTAACATTTGTTTTAATGTTATGCGTGCTATTTTTGAAATAAAATTATTTTGAACATTATGTAATGATTTATTTTTATAGTTAAAAAATATATATATATATAATTTTTATTCAAATTCGATTAGTTCAGAGATAATTAAGTAGCAGATATTATAAGTAATTTTAATTGTGGTTCATTGGAGCAAAATTAAATTTTTGTACAGAATAATCCTCTGCATATAAAAGGAAAGTTTAATTTTTCACAAAATGATATTCTACCTACTAAAAGATGATACATAGTGTAACAGTAGTTGGAAACTCGTAAAGCCAATACTTGGAAAATATTCTAGTTTTAACTTTTTCTTTTCATTAAACGAGTTTCTATAATGCATATACTCTTAAACTTTACAGTGTTAATAAAACTAAACACATTCATGTGAAAAAAAAAAAAATATGTGTCAAAACAAGCGCTTAGAAAAGTAGGCAGGATACATTCGCTTCCAAATTTTTTCTGTTATCTATTAAAATACAAAAATCAATAATTTGTTTTGCTTAAAATTGCAACTTTAAATGGTATTTTGAATTTGAATTTCATAACCCCTTCCGAAAAATATGAGCAATATGAAAAAGCAATGTGAATATGAAAAATATGAGCAATACTGTTTTAACATGGGTGTTCCACATTGTTACCACATGATAGTGTTCACTTTTACCAATGTTGTTTAAATATGAATCTTCCACACGAGTGTTCAATCTTGATTCTTGCCAATGTTGTTTCAAGACATACTTTCCAGAAAAACTGTTTCTACAGCACTAGTTCTTGGGCTCAAGAACTATAGTGCTGTAAAAACAGCATTATGGGATGTGTGTCTTGAAACAACATTGGTAAGATTCAATATTGAATACTCATGTGGAAGATTCATGTTTAAACAACATTGGTAAAAGTGAACACTATCATGGTGGTAACAATGGGATGCATCCATGTTGAAACAACATTGACATTCAACGTGGAAACCACATGGGCAAAAATGAACACTCTCACGTGGAAACAATGTGACAAATCCACGTTGAAACAATATTGATATTCAACATTGAAACCACGTGATATATCTACGTTGAAACAACGTTGGCACACAACATTGCATCCACGCTCCTTTAAGTGAACACTTCCACTTGAAAACAACGTTGCAGTTCCACGTTGAAACAACATTGTGCATGTTGGTATTTAACGTTGACACCACATTGAAACAACATGGTTGCGTTGCTTGGGTATCAGCCTGGTTTAAAGTTATTGTATGCAAAAACAGTTCTTCGAGAGTACAAACCAAATCACATTTTGAAATGTTATTCCTTTATTTCACAATTTAACTATGTAATAAAAAGGGAATAGTTTTCTTTTCAAGTATCATGTATCACAGGTCATTACCATTTCTCATGTCCTGCTATTGGCTATTTTTCTTGTTCATTATATTTCTCAAGAGTACTGTAAATGAGGGTTACTTGGACCGTAAATGAGCTTACTTGGACCCAGAATAAAAAAGTAATACTTTATCATTTTGGGTCTTAGTAAAATCCTAAGGTCCAAGTAACCCAGAGTTAAGGTATTTTTAAATTAAAAAAAAAAATCATTTTTTGTTAAGTTCATTAATTTATAATTCTTCCAATGTTCGCTAGATGGCAGCATCAATAATAAAGAGTTACGTTCCCTATTTCACGGATGTATTAGTAAAAGTTAAAAAAATTATTAGTAAGTTATAAAAAGATATGAGTTATTCAAATTTAAAAATAATCTATATTTGGGTTTTTTAAGGGTTGTACAAAGGAGATGGCGGAGGAAAGGCGTTCCCTTAACATTTTAGAAGAGGGAACTGTGTTCCCAATGTTAATTGTTTTTTCTTTCTTTTTTTTTTTTTTAACCCTAATCTCAAAGTCAAGTAAGAAAACGAATTTTTTTTTTTTCATAAAAGCTATATTTTCATATTTTCTCTCCTACAAGGTATTAAGAGGGTTTTCAAAGTTCTCTTTTTTTTTTTTCGTATCTATCAGATTTTAACTGACACATGTTTACATCTAGCTAATACTTATTCAATGCTTGAACCAATGAGCTTTAGTATTTGTGAATGAATTCCAGTCGTAAAATCTTCATGGTTCTTCATGAACCCGAAACCCGAATCAGATATCGCCTGCACAAGTTAACGTCATCTATCTACATTTTTAAATTCAAAATTGTGGTCTGACGAGTAATTTTTTTTTTTTTTTTTTTTTAAATTTTTTTTTATCAAATATTCCTCCTTCTTCAATTTTAACGAATAGCTAATCGATTTATAAACATAAATATAAATCATTTCTGAAATTTTTATTGCACCAACTAAATAATGAAGTTTGTGAACCTCGCTCCCTACCAAAGAAGAAAATGAAACAAATGACCATAGAATATTTGTTTTTTGGACAATCCTAAAGCAAATACTAAACAGACAATAGATTCCGACAAAAAATGAATGTTTTGGGACTAAAGATTGTAGTTGGTTGGTTGGTTGAACTCCCGGCTGGGAGTGGAAAGGAAAGACTTTGTGAACTAGCACCTGCCTCCGCGTATATATATGAGAGAACCACCTCTCTGTAACAGGATAACAGGATGAAGAAGAAAAAAAAAAAAAGAACTAATAAAAAAAAAAAAGGGGGGGGGGGAGGAAATTAAATCATTTCGGTGCAGAAGGAAAGTTGCCATTTCAATGCTTTCTCCGAGTGAGGACGTGGACACACACCAACCTAAAGATTGTAGGTAAGTGAAGATTGTAAGATTGTAGATAAGTAAAGATTGTAAGTAAGAATGTTAACATTTTGTAATAACTTTTAGGTTGTAGATCACGGAATTATGTACTTGTGTAGGTTTACAGATGTGGTGAAACTCAAAGGGATATGTTATTTAAACAAGCAGGCTTGCATCCTTTTTAGCTGTTGCAAAAAAGGGCAAGAAAAATTGCAAAATTCGCAAGTAAAAAATAATCTGTGTGACGTTTCATAACAGATTAAATTGGTAATTGAGATGAAAAATCAAGATTTGATTTAAAAAAAAGTGTTGCCTTGCATCCTTTTGCAAATAATACTACCGGCACCTAATGGATCCGTCTTTTATTAGGAAAAGATGATGCAACCATATATGCGGACGTTATTTTATTTCAACTTCCTTAACCTTCAACTGCTGTGGTTAGGTGGTTTGATGTTTTTGGTTCAAGGGAAACAAGTGGTCCATACTGTTGCAAACAAATTGGTGAACAACAGTTTAAAACTTAAGAAACGTAGTATCAGAAAAATTAATATAAAAGTCAATAATAAAATATTTTTGGGGGTAGAAACATTTCACAAAAAAAAAAATGTCAGACCGCATACAGCAGTTTAGGTTATTATAAAATTGTTAAGAATTTAATTGGTACAATGCATGAAAAATGGGTTGTGAAATAATTGAAACATAATTCAAATGTAAATTAAAACGCAAAAGTAAATTGCTTTCCATTTCGAAATTTTGAAATGGGAACGCAACTTCTTTTATACACTGCGTGAAAAAAGTAGAAGGACACATGATTTTTTTTTATAAATAAAAAACACTGATTTTTTTCCATAACAATTTAATGAGTAACACTTTAAATTACTAATTGCAAACAGATAACTGTATCTGAAAATTGAAACAAAAAAATACAGGTCAAGTACAGCAATAAATCAGTTTTGACTTCATCATACTCTGTGAAAAAAGTAGAAGGACACTTCTAAATAATGCAAATAAAAGTCTTATTAATAGGGAATTCTTCCACAATTGGCTTTGATTACTTCAAAAATTCGATTTAGCATCGAATCATATAAATTTTGAATTTCTTTTTGGCAGAAATTGTCCCATACATAATTCAAAGTTCTCCGAAGCTCAACTATAGATTCAAACTGCTTGCCTTCCGCTTAAACGCGACGAACAATCATTGACCATATGTTCTCTACAATGTTGAGGTCCGAGCTTTTAGCAGGCCATGGCAAAACCCGAACATTATTTGCTGCAAACCAATTTTTAACCCCATTAGCTGTGTGAATTGATGCTCCGTCCTGTTGAAAAATCCAGTCATTTCCGCCTAGCTCAACGACGTAGGGAAGGAGATCTGAATTCAAGACTTGGATATAATCTGCGTGTTTTTGCCTGCCACTCAGGAACACTAGGCTTGTTCTTCCTCCGTACCCGACTGCCAACCAAACCATTAAACTCCCTCCTCCCATCTGTCGGGTAGAATAAGTCTTTTCTTCAGTACCGAGTCAGTGCCAATAGTATTTGTAGCCATCTGGACCGTCTAAATTAAATCTTTTCTCATCAGAAAATATAACGGAGGTCCACTCTGACGTCCAGGACATGTGGTTTTTAGCCCAGTGCAGTCGGTGTTCAATGTGCCTTTCATTCCATTTGGGATTGGGGCATCCTTTTTCGGAATACGAAAATTTCGGACCTTTTTATGTAGTTGTAGACAGTTCTTCTTGAAACGTGTGTGATGCCTGCATTATTTTGAGCTTTGGCAATACTTCCATCCGATTTTTTTAGTTCCCGAATGATTTTTCTTTGATCGCGTTGCGTCAGTTTTTTAGGTCTGCCAGTCTTCTTTTTGGTTCAATGACTACTAGGATTTCTTATATAGTTTGAAACAGTATTTGGACTAATATGTAGCTGGCGTGCAATCTCTCTCACACATTTGCCATCGTTTTTGTAGGCATAAATTTGGCCTTTTTCAAACTCACTTAAAGGTTTCCCTTTAGGCAGTCTAAAAAGATGAAAACGACGGATTTTCAATAAAATAGTATGTTTTTCTTAACAAAAACAGTTAAAAAGAATGAAACACCTACCTTTGAGGTTTACAATATTCCAAAATAAATTATTTTAGCACGTGTCCTTCTACTTTTTTCACACACCAAAAATCGTTAAGTACTGTTTTCCTTAAATTTTACTAGTAGTAGATAAAATTTAATCATTTATAAAAAAGAAAAAATAGCCAAACTACATAAAAAAAGAAATTTAGTTCAGGAGGATCGAAATACAAAGCATAAATTCCAAAATATGACTGTCCTTCTACTTTTTTCCCGTAGTGTACTAAATGGTCGGCAGTCAGTTTAAATAAAATGAAATATTGTATTCTATGTATTTCTTTATTTTTTTTATGTAATTTTATTTATTCAATACATATTTGTTATTATTTTTTTAACTTTTTTTTTAAGCTACACAATTGTAAATAATTTTAAAAGCTAACCAAATCACTAAAATTATTTCAAACTTACGTCGAATATTGAACGAAAAAATAACTAACATTGCTTAAGTCAAAGTAAGGATTGCGTGCCACGAGCCGACGTGTATCGAGCCAACAGGGTAAAATTGTACCACTATAGCGCGCAACCACCTGTTTGTTTATAAGGGGAAGGAATTTCGCGACAAGGTAACATGGTACAGTACCCTCCCCCAAAAAAAGAGAACGATGGCTATATCTTTTGTTCTAATTGTTGAAATAACAAACAAAAGGTACCGTTGCAAATCGTGAAAGGTTTTTAATAATTGTATGTAGTTTTTTTTATCATGAGGGGTCATCTACATATTAAAACAGAACCAAACTTTAAAAAGTTCAATAGCAACCCCATAATATTATTCCATATTTGGATTCAGGATTAAAAAAGAATGCGAAATACAAAAAATCGTAATTTTCTAATGAATGGTTTGTAATTTAAATGATAAAAAGAAAATGATAAATTAATGTTAAATAAAAAAGTTGGTTTTTTGGCCATAAATACTTAAATAATTAATATATTTCAGTAATTTTTTTTTCAAAAGGTAGTTTGTAAATGGCCAAACATAAATAGCAATCAGCTTTTGAATCAATTTCTTTTTTAATAATTAATTATTAATTAACAAAGCAATTAAAAATTTTTTTTGAATAGAAACATATATTTTTTTTGCTTTCATTAGATTTACCATGGTCTAAAACCCCCCATAATTTTTTTCTTTCCATTTTGACAATTAGTTCTCGATTTTTTAGAGAAAATGTAAAAAACGCTCAATTTAAGGGACCATATAGTAGTAGATGACTTTTGAAAACTAACAAAGATTAATTCAAGGTAAACTAGAGGTGTGGAAAATCGCATAATGTTCAGTTATCGTATAACCGATAGTTTAAAAACTAAGAAACACGCTTTAATAGGAAAGTGAACTAAAAAGTAGAAGATAATTTTAAATAAGTTTGAAATAAGAATAGTGATTAACATGAAATATTTATTTTATCGTAAGAAAGCGTGGGGTGCTTGATGTCAATTTTTGTAAATATTTAATGACAGATATTGGTAAAAGTAGAGCCATTATGAAAATATCTTAAAAAGCACCCTACGCTTTTTTACGATAAAATAAATATTTCTTGTTAATCACTCTATTCTTATTTCAAACTTATTTAAAATTATCTTCTATTTTTTAGTTCACTTTTCTATTAAAGCGTGTTTCTTAGTTTTTTAATCTATTGATTATTTTCTACTTTTTAGTTTGATTTTCTATTATAGAGTGTTTTTTAGTTTTTTAAATTATTAATTATTTTTTCTGTAAACTATAATTTTTTTTTTTTTTTATTATTTTTTTTTTTTTATTTGCTTTCTTAAATTCTATTTATTTAAAACAACATTTTTTAAGCAATTTCAATAAGTTATCCTTTAAAAATTTTACTGAATCATGTGACTTTTTCATTTTATAAATAATTTCAACGATCTAATTACATTTGTGTTTATAGTGAAATATTTCTGTAAAATATTCATGCTTTGCTAAATACTGTTTACTAATGCCTACATTTAATATTTATTAATTTTCTAATTATCAGTAGTATTCGTTATAATTCTGCAATTACGGTTTTCGATATTTTATTTATTTCGTGTGAAGAATGCACATCTTTAATGTTGTAAATCAATTATGTTACTTTTGCGTTTACTTGCTATTTTTGTATTAATCTTAAACATGACACTATAAATCCAAGTAGTTTCTATGCAATTTTAGACTAATACTTGTATTTTTTAATCTTCGTGAAACGCGCCACATTGACAGTTCGATTTCTCCCGCTGTGAAGAACAATAAAAATACCTTTCGTTTTATGGAAATTCTCCCTCAAGATCGGTCAAAAAATGGTCGAAATATTTTCGCTCATAAATGACGTGTTTTTCAACATAATGCATTGAAATTTGGTATATAGGGTAAATGATGTATTCTGAATCGAATGGAATGATAAAAAATAAGGGTTCGTATTGAAATTTTTGAAGATAGCGTTACTTTTTCTTAATAAACGGTCCCTCAAGAAAAAAAAATTGCATCAGATAAATAGAAAATCGTAAGCAAAACATTTTGGTGCAAACCGTAAGATTCTACGATAATTAGAACCGAAGATATAGCCATCGTTCTGTTTTTTTTTTTTTTTTTTTTTTTTTTTTTTTTTTTTTTTTTTTTTTTGCTTACTGTACCACGAGCGCACAAACTCTAGTTTCTCAGGGGCTCACTTCTTCATTTCACAGGAGCGAACAAAAACAGATTTATTTTACTAAGTAAAGGATATGAGAGAGAGAGAAGAGCTAAATCTTCAAAACTGTATTTATTTGCGGCTAAATTTGTTTCTCAGTGTATGCATTACATATTAATAGAACTTATAAAGCCAAAATACGCATTTTTATGTTTTTGCCAGGTATTAGGTTTTTAAATTGGACAGCCGATTTATATTTCTTATGATGATTATGTTCTGTTTAAATTAGAAATTTCATTCCGTTGCATTTTTGTGACTTATTTTAAATTCTGATAAGTTTTTGATTTTCATATGTTTAAGTTTGATTGCTTCTTTTTGAGTTCCTCATTTTCACTGTGCTCTGCATTCTTGTAAATTTTACATTTGACAATAAAATGGCCAGCACGTTTGCAGTTTCAAATGAATGTTCATCTTTTAATACAATCAGAATGCGACATTTTTATACTTACCATCTCCAATGTTCTTAATTTTAAATTCACCACGTCACATATCTATTTTATATCAAATTGAACATATCCATATTATACAAAACGGATATGTAAGATGGTGTATGGACTTATCCGTTTATATTAAAGGGATATTATAAGTTTGAAGGAAATATTGAAAAAATAAGAATATCCAACGGATGAAATTTTGTTTCGAAAATATTTTTAGTAACTTTTTAAAAAATTGCTTTGGTTTACCTTCACAAGTTTTTACATGAATGTTTTTAAGTTGTTGTAACCTTGTTCTTTCTTGCTTATTTTGAGGCTAAATTTAGCTTCGAATACTAGCGGAAATGCTTCTTATTTGTAAAAGGCCAAAACTATTTATTTTGAAAATTTCAGAGCTGTAGTCCTTTTAGAAATCGTTTTGTAAAATATTTATTAATTAAAAGATTAATTAAAAAAGAACTTAATAAAAATTTAAATTTCTGTTTTTCAAAAGTCCAATTAGAAGGCCAAAATTATTTAGGTTGAAAATTTCACAGCTGAATCCCTATTAGAAATCGTTTTATAAAATATTTATTAATTAATTAAAAAAAAAACTTAATAAAAATTTAAAGTTCTGTTTCTCAAAAGTTAAGTTAGAAGGCCAAAACTACTTATGTTGAAAATTTAGAGCAATAGCCCAATTAGAAGTCGTTTTGTAAAAAAAATTGTTAATGAATTAATAAAGTTTATTAAAAAATAACGAATAAAATTTTAACATCCTTTATTTCAAAGGTTCAATTAGAGGGACAAAACTACTTATGTTGAAAATTGCAGAACTGTATCGCTATTTGAAGTCAATTTGTAAAAGAACAATTAATTAAAAAAATTAATTAAAAAATAAAAAATTGAAAAATTTACATTCTGTTTGACATATATACAGTTAGAAGGCCAAAACTTCTCATGTTGAAATTTCCAGATCTCTACTCAAATTTAAAGTAGATTTCTATAGATCCACAGAGCCACAGACACACACACAACTTGTTTTATGATTATAGACTAACTGAATACCCGTGCTTTGCTACGAAATTTTCACACGTGCAATATTTTAGCAAGTTGGGGCCTTGCATTGCGGAAATCCATCATTGGTATATAGGCTCCAGCTTTTGGCGCTTCGTTCGCAGAAAGGTTCATCGCTACGCAAAATCGAACTCGCTTCATTCGCTGAAAAGTTAATTGACACATAAGCACTGGCTAATTTCACTCGTTGAAAGGTTCATTTTTATGCAAGCATAAGCTCACTTCACTCACTAAAATCTAATTGCAATGTAAAGCCTAATATTAGAAGCCCCTACCCTGTCGAGAAAAAAAAAATCCCCTTTAATACAATAATACAACGTCCCTTTAAGATTATTTTAACACGTGTTTGTGGAAAGCAGAATTAGAAGGCCAAAACTACTTATGTTGAAACTTTCAGAGCTGTAGGCCTATTAGAAGTAGATTTTTGAGAAAATATTAATTACAAAAATTATTTAAAAACAAATTAAAGTTTTAATGTTCCTTTTGTCAAAAGTTCATATTGAAGTCCAAAAACTACTTGTGCTGAAAATCTCAGAACTGTGGTTGCCCAATTAGAAATCATTTTATAAAATATTTGTTAATTAATAAAATTAATTAAAAAGAACTAAATAAAAATTTAATATTTTGTTTTTCAAAAGTTCAATTAAAAGGCTAAAACTACTTATGTTGAAAATTTCAGAGCTGTAGTCCTATTAGAAATCATTTTGTAAAATATAAATTAATTAAAAAAATTAATTAAAAAAAGAACGAAATAAAAATGTAAACTTCTGTTTTTCAAAAGTCCAATTAGAAGACTAAAATTACTGCTGCTGAAAATTTCAGAGCTGTGGTCTTATTAGAAATCGTTTTGTAAAATATTTATTAATTAAATAAAAAAAAAATTAAAAATTAAAAAGAACTAAATAAAAATTTAAAATTCTATTTTCAAAAGTTTAATTAGAATTCCAAAACTACTTATGTTGAACATTTCAGAGCTGTAGCCCTATTAGAAGTCATCATTTCGTAATTTTTTTTTTAATTAATTAAGAAAATTAATTAAAAAAACTACTCAAAATTTTAACATTCTGTTTTTCGAAACTACTAAAGCTAATTATGTGGAACATTTTGGAGCTGTATCTCTGTTTGAAATCATTTTGTAAAAAAAATTAATTAAAAAAGTACTAATTAAAACTTTAACATTATGTTTGATATGTATACAATTAGAAGGCCAAAACTACTTATGCTGAAAATTTCAGAGCTCTATTCGAATTTTAAGTAGGTTTCTATTGATCCACACAGATAGAGACAGGCAGACAGACACACAGCTTGTTTCATTATTATAGATAAACACATTATAAAACACCTTATAAACACATTTGTTAAAAACTATGTATTTTATCAAACTTTTTATTTAGAAACCTATAATTAAATAAATATTGAAGCCAGATTCACAATTCTTCATGTCTCGCACATCCTTCAATATAATATCTTTTATTTGCAATAAAAGATATACCTTTAAGTTAATTACAAGTTTATTCATGTCCGTTCTAATAATGTCCTAATTAGTCATTTTAATTGCAATTAACTGTTTAAAAAATTAACGGAAGAAAAAAGTTTATACATAAAAATGCATCATTTTTATTTCTGATATACTGTCAAAAAGTTTGAAATTATAACATAAAAATTAAAGAATGGAGATCCTACCCTCTGCACATAAACTAGCAGTTTGTAGGCTCGTGGTACCATTCACTTGATAAATGAGAGGCATCTCTCTCCCTTCCCAAATACTGCAGGTGTTTGTGCGCTCGTGATACGATGCGCTCGTGACATGTCGGCTCGTGGCACGACACCAAAGAAGATGGAAAATGCTGAGCCTCACATTGCTATTGCACAATAAATAAATAAACAAACAAACAAGCAAACAAACAAAACTTTAAAAAGTGGAACTCCTGGCATTATTATTTGGATGAATTTAATTCAAATTAAGAAAAATAATAACAATAATAATAATAATAATAATAATAATAATAATAATAATAGTAGTAGTAGTAATAGTAATAGTAATAACAATAATAATTATAATAAAAAGAATTGTGAACTTGAAGAAACGTTATTTTAAACTGTAGGCCCTCTAAAGGAGAGTTAGAAGAAATCTTTACAACTTAATCTTTTCATGTACAGCTCTGGGAGCAAGATTTTAACTTCCTGAAGTTATGGCAAGAATTATTAATAATTGATATTAAAATATATAAACATTTCAAAATATTTAAAAGCAGGTGCCATAAATTAATTGATTCTAAAAATTTGAGCATCTAAAAAGGGCTTTAACATCAAGCCAATGGTTTAAAATTTATTAAAAATATTTCATTTAGCTGATTGTTCAAGTACCCTAATCGAGTTCTGAAGAAAAGTGTTTGCAATTTTAAAACCGTATGAACCAATTTTTTTTTTCAATATTTTTTTTATAAATTATATAAATAATATCGATATTAACAATTACGAAATATCTATGAAAGAACGATGCTTTGCAATTGATTACGATAAATATGAATAATATAACAGGGTTCCCACGGTCCTTGAAAGTCCTGGAAAGTCCTTGAATTTTTTTTGATGAAATTTGGTCCTTGAAAGTCCTTGAAAAAAGGATAAGGTCCTTGAAAGTCCTTGAATTTTTAAGTGACCAACAACAGTGGTATAGTGTAAAATAAAAAGGTGTGGGAATGCTATGTTGCGTCGTTACAAACGTATATATATATTTCTGTGTGTGTGTTTGGTTGGGCGGGAGATAGAGTGAAAATTACAACTTTAAATAGTTTTGTTAATATTACTTTAATAATCTCAAAATAGCTCACAAGCAACTCTAAAAATTAAAAAAAGAAATAATAATAATTGCGTGTTTCGACTTATTCTTTTATACAAATAATTTTTTAAACTATTAAGTTTAATAATTTAATATAATATTTTAAATAATTTGCTTTGCACAACTCATTTTAAAAGATTGTTTAACACTTTATAAAGGATTATAACACATTTTCAAACATATTATTGACACAAATTTTTAAACATTTTTTCCAAAATGTTAGAGATGCCTTACATGCAATGGGTTCGGTTAAATTCCCAGATTCTGTAGCTCCTCAAAATCTGTTTTCAAAATGAATAAAAAAGATTGTGATTATTGCAGAAGTTGATTGAAATGTAGAGAAGTTCCTCTTTCTTAATAGATCCTTCATTTCCTTTTCCAAATTTGCTCCATTAATAAAATAATTGGAAAATTCAAATCCATCAGTCGATTTAAAATTTTTTGATAAAATATTAATTTGTGTACTATCTCAATCATCTCTAATTTTAAGCGGGATATTTCAATGTAGACTCATTACTTGCCAGATGTGTTTGGGACATTCCTGTTTTTTTTTTTATCTTATCCAGTTCAATTTTGTTATCCCGACTGTGGTGACGGTTAGGTGACAATAATAGTCAAAAATGGGTATAAATCGGAGGAGAAAGCAAACTGCAAAATATATATGATATGGCCAACAAAAACACTAGATTTAAAAAAAGATGGTGGAAATTTCCTCCCCTTATTGCTGCCACTGTATGATTTTTTTTTAAAGAACTGCTGCTACATTTTAGGAATAAATTCTGAAATAACTGTAAGTGCAAAACTTTCCCATTCTCAAACCGAAAAGAAATTTAATTTTGCATTTTAAAGTACATCCGAACGGCTTTCCTACTTCTTCACAGCCCAATTTCAATGTATTATACCCATTTGCAAAACCATTAGCACTTTTATATTAAGGAAAATCAAATATACAGGAGTATCCTAGGAGTAAAATGCTATGTGTGCAAGAATGAGTTTTGGTGCCCCTTACAATGAAAATGGGTATAGAAAACACTCCAAAATTGGTAAGGGTGCACATTATTAAAATCGTAGCGTTTTCTGCACTAAATAACATTATTTTAAGTCAGCTTTTATTAAGGAACCCACAGATTCATTTTTTTATTTATTTTTATAAAAAATTGTAATAAAATTATTTTTGTAAGAATTTAATAAAATACTTGTTATTAAAATTACTGATTTTTGCTACGCATTACTTTTATTAGTAGTAATCTGCTCTTATGGCAAGCATTGGAACTCCTTTGCAACCCTGGGTTGTGAAGGGCTGCAATTCGGCTAATGTAGCATTATCAGAACTGCCAAGTTTAAGTGAAACAAAGTTAACAACTGTTCAGTTCTGTCAAAACAACGTAGCAGAGCGCTTGAAGCCAGTCTCTTTACTGTACATTCAAGCAACATTTTATGTGTTGAACTAAACGTATTCAAATTCACAAATATTCAAAAGCGAAGTTAATATAAAGGATTTAAAAATCAATACTATTTTGAACATATTTTTTCATGTTCAAACAAGTTATCAGTTTGATTTTCCCAATATCTGGGAATAAAATAAATATTTCCCAATATCTGACAAAATATAAATACATAATTCCGTGATCTCAAAACACCTTAAAATATCAACATTCTGCTCTTACTTATCTTGATTTTTAGCACTAACCAGTTTATTCCGTCAGAACCACTGGTTTGCTTAACTTTTTTTGATTGTTAAAGATCCCATTTTTTGTTGTCATTTGTTTTTTCCTCTTGAACAAATTCATTTCTTAGGTACTTTGAGAGATTTACAAATAATTTTATTAAATCCGCGACATAAAAATTTAAAAAAAAAAATAATTACATAACTTTTGTTGATAAATCGGTTAGCGTTCCAGTTAAAATTAGAGGAGGCAAAATATTCTTCAAGGAAAGAGCGCAAAGAACTGAATGTGCTAGGTCACAGTTTTGTTCTTTAAAAATGTAGATATTTGGAGTGAATTTGTGTATGGAAGTTTTAGACTGTATATACGACGAACCATACAAATTTGACGTCTGGAATTCTTCCACAAATACAGATCATTCGTTGAAGGGGATAATTGCTATTGGTTGAATCGTAGCTAGATGTAAACATATCTGTCAGTTCATTTCTAATGAAGGAGAAATGGCCATGTGTGGTTTACCGCGCCTCTTTCAAGTGTTTTACAAAAACTAGAACTTGCCTGCTCAGCTCTGAAGTTGTGGATCCCAGACGAAAGCAAGTTCCCACGAAATGACTTTTTTGTTTGCTTACTTGGCTTTGAGTTCAGTATTACGCAAGGAGAAAAAAAATAAAAATTAAAAATTTTTTAGATGAGGGAACGTTGTTTCGCCTTCTAAAAAGATAAAGGATTGCCGTTGCCTTATGTTCCCACTCCACTACACCCTTGACCACCGATAATCTCCGTTTTGTAGTTTTACGTCTGATGCAATTAAAATTATGGTCCTTAAATTTGTTTAAAAAGGTCCTTGAATTTTCTTAAAAAGGTCCTTGAAAGTCCTTGAATTTTTTTCTGCAATAAGAGTGGGAACCCTGTATAATATCAAATGCTTTGGAATTAAGAAATTTCAAACTTGAACAATTTCTTGAATGCTTCTTGTTGAAAAATCGTGAGGTCTATTAACCTACTTGCCCTCCTCCAATCGAGATGAAACTTTAGAAAACGACTCGTTGTCAAGGACAATGTATTCCATTAAGTTTTGGTGGTTTATTATACATTACATTAGCTTATTTTAACATTACAAGTACTTAGATACATCATGCATCGGCAAACAATTTGGTCAAAAGCAAGTTAATTCCAAGTCAATAGAAATAATGAAACAATTGCTTAAATGAGAAAAAATATTTATCGAGGAAACAATTATTGTATTTTACTTTCACTACTCTTCAACTCCACAAAAACCGCTTCAGTCATACTTTGAAATTCCAATTGAATAATCGCCTTAAGAAATTAAGCAAATTTGTAATAAACTATTTTATTCTGAGAATGAAATTTTCATAATCTCAAACTTAAATGCTTGAAATGAAGTAAAACATTTCTTCCAAAATATTGGTTGCTGTTTTACCAATGCTTCGTCTGATGGTATTAAATAAAACTGCAGATCCTCGTTACGAAATAACAGGTAAGATTGTAAAAAACGTAATGAAGGCACTTGGACTACGAATTGGTGATTCCTGCTGACAACGAGTCGTCCGGCAGCCGAAAATTCAATGGAATGTGGATAGGTCTCATTGATACGACAGCGCGAGGTGAGTTCGATATGGGGTTTGGTGGCCTCTTTATTATACCCGAATTATAATATTTAATCATATTATTTATTGTCTCTCTCATTACGAAAAGTCGTACGTGAATCTAACGGTGTTGTTGGCTAGGTCATTTTGGGCTTAAAAGGACTATATAATCATTCACACTAAACTATCGACCATATCTTTCTAATTTAAAACATAACAAACGTAACAAAAAGAATTGATATCTCGCAAAAAATAACTAGACATTGTAGAAAACTTCACAAGTAAAATGGTTAGCCAGAAAAAGTTATGAAATCTGATGTTTGTAGCCAAGCTGCGTATAATTTCTTTGTATTACTTGCACCTTGCACATAATGAACTAAATTGGGATTATTATTCCCATAGTCAATCAGTACTCGGTAAGCTAGAGATTTTATAAAATTAATCACAATTCAATGCAATGGGTACAAAATGTAGCTCAAGCATATGAAATGAGATTATTCCGAAATAATTCTAGCCTGCAAAGTTCTGATTGCCTAAGGGAATTCCTTTCAAGAATCCCAATTTAGTTTATTGTGTACAAATATCTCTAATAAATTATTACGCGGCCACTTCTCAGCAAACATTAAACTTAATAACTTTTTCAAGTAGATAATTTCACTCTTGGTAGAGTTTTTTTTTTTTTTTACAATGCCTAGGTGTTTTTTGGAGAGAGGTATCAATTGTTGCGTTTGCTATGTTTTAAATTAGCAAGATAATATGGTCGAAGGATATTTTAAAGTAAATATTTTAGCGAATTTGGGTAATTTTAAGAACTTAGAGTATTGTACTTTTTTTTTTTTTTTTTTTTTTTTTTTTTAACATAATAATTATTGCCAAAAATCTCACCTCACAACCTTTTTTTTAAATTATGAAACGCATGGAAATAAAACATTATGTGTAATTGAAAGTGGGGCCATATTACACAGCGATAGAGGGTGTTTTTTATTTTTTTATTTTTTTTTTGGCATAAGAATATAGTTAAAGTAAGTCTAATCAAGTTTTGAAGAGGAGTCTTTAGAGTTTTAAAACTTTATTAACCAAAATTCTGTCAATATTTGTTAAAAATTAAAAGTATCATATCGATATTAACAATTTTAAATATATATGAAACAAAGATTCACGCAATTGACTATAATAAGTATAAATAAAAAAAAATATCGAAAATTTTGGGATTAAAAAATTACTTGAACAAGTTCTTAATCCTTTATATTAACTTCTATTCTTTAGTTTGTGTGTTTGATTGTTGTGGGTTGATTGGTTGTTGTTTTGGTTGATTGGTTGTTTTCAGATTATCTGGCGCCGTCAGCAACGAGGGCTATAATGCGCCGAAACATTCGTCATTAGACAAGCCAACATACATTTACAAACACCCATGCCTAACCCGGGACTCGAACACGCAACCCGCTAACCTCTATACCGTTTGGTCGGCATTTGCAGGAAAGGTCTTTGGAGTTTAATTAACCCACTCGACATCCGCCAATAGAGCCACTTGAGAGGGAAAAAAATTATTGTTTTCGATGACCATACATTAGCCAATAGTGACCTAGACAATATCACGGAATGAATATTTTCTCCATAGAGGTCAAAAACTATGAAAACTCGCTCTGAGCTTAAAATTTGCCCTAATAATAACTTCCATTTGTTATGAAAAAACAATGGTTAAAATGAGCCTATTTGTGTATTTATGTTCAAAAAAGGACAAGTAAAATTTAAATCAATTGCACATAATATTTATCTACACAGGTAAATAATTTACAATAAAATAAAAATCTTTGTTTTCATAGGTAAGTTTTTTTAACTAAATAAGGACAAACCTTGTATGCCAGTAATTCAAACTATAATACGTAATAATTTTACTGATTTCTTAAAAACATTGAACAAATTACAGCCATTTCCTAATTTTATAGTGTATGCCATACATCTAGTCTCATTATAAAGTGGATAGGAGAGGAAATATGTTGATATAAAAACGAATAAACCTTTGATACATGAGTCGTCCATTTCCAAAAGTGCCTAGTTGCCTAGGTTAGCAACTTTTCAGGAAACGAGAAAAATCTGTATTTTATTAAACTCAAGAATTAATTTATGACTATTATGTTTATAAAATCTGTAAATAAATTAGAAATTCAATTTACAAGATCTTAGGTCGGTATTATTTTATATAAAGCAATAATGAGCTGTTTTAATATCCAACTAAGCAGTTTTGGAAAAGTTTTTTGTAATTAACTAGTTTTAGAATTAGACCTTTAGCAATTTGCTAGTTTTGCATTTGAACCTTTTGCAATTAGATAGTTTTAGCATTGTAAATGCAACTAGTCAGTGGGCTCCTTTTTATTGCAACTAGCAAGTTTTGGAAATGACTTCAGGAAAGCCGCCATCTTAGATGCTAGTAAGTAGGTAGTTTTGGAACAGTATCTGAGTTTGCAACAAGACAGTTTTGGAAATGAAATGAAATGCAACTAGACCCGGTTTGAATTTGTACTCCTTTTTCAGTCCTTTTTTTTAAATAAGATTTAGAAACTTTTGCCATTGTAAGACTATTTTAAAATATGTATTTCAGTTACGCCGACAACATGCAACTAAAATCTCAACTTTCAAATTTTGTCAATTAGGCACCTTTGGAAATGACAACTCGCATACTAAAGTAAGTGACATATTTTAAATCTGGAGTAACGCCAGAAAGCAATTGTGGTTTTATCAGACTCAAAACTATATTTATCGCATTTGTAGAAGGCATACCAGCAAATTATGTACTTTGAAGTGCAATCAATACCCGCATTTTGAAAATAGTGCAGTGTTGTTTTGCATTGTACATTTATCTTTGCTCCATAATTTCTATGGAAAGAGGAAATATGATTTTACCAATATTTACATTTGCAACTCTTCTACCAGGAACCAAACGATGTTTCTTAGTTAGTTTGAAAACATTTTTAACACGAAAGTACTTAAATTCTGTATTATGCATCGATAAACAATTTGAGCAGAAATTGTCAAGTTAATAGAAAAAATTTAAATAATCGCTCTAATGGAAAAAAAATATTTATTGAAGAACCACTTATTGTATTTTGTTGTCTCTACATTTCACCTTCACTGACACCGATTTCGTCATATTATGAAATCCCTAATGAATGGTCGCATTAAGCAATTCAGCAACTTAATAATAATTTATTTTATTATACGAATAACATTTTCATAATTTCAAACCTAAATACCTGAAATGACGTCAAACCTTTCTTCAAAAATATTGGTTGCTGTTATACCTCAATACTTCATGTGATGGTATTGAATAAAACAGCGGATTCTCGTTCTGAAATAACAGGAGGAGTCGATGGAAAGATTGCAGAACACATATTAGAGGCACTTGGTATCGAATAAGAATTGATGATTTCTTCTAACGGCGAGTCCGGTCGCCAAAAAATTAAATGGAAATTTGACTGGTCTCATAGGTATGACAGGGCGGGGTGAGATCAAGCTGGCGTTTGGTGTCCTCGGTATTACACCCGAAAGACTAAAAGTCGTTTTCACCAACAATTAATGACCGGTTCTCTGACTTTTGCAATTGGTGAGCAACAGGGTGAGCTGAAAAATTTCGTCCCAAAAAAACCCTCTGATGGTACCTGTATACTCTCTTCAAGACAAGATAAGCCGCTGCGAGTGGGAGAGTGTACTTGGTGAACACGGCTTCTTCCGCCCTGAGTTAGGGCACACTATCTCACTCGCTGCGGCTCATCTTGTCTCGGCAATAGTGTACCAGATACCATGACATAAGTTTCGTTACTCAGTGTGGGAATATTTCCACTTCATGTTCTTCTCCATGACTGCAGCTATGTGGCTGGTCTTCAAGAAGTATTCCGTTGGGAGAATAGTATTTGAACTCTGTGTTATTATTTTGAGAAAGTCCTTCACGCTTGGTGTTGGTACGTGAAAGTCGAAAATTCTTCTGACAGCATCTTGTATGGTTTGGTGATGACTTTGGGGTACTCGGGCATTCTTCTTTCTTTTATGACCAGTGTTTGCCAATTAATTATTTCCAAAGGGTATTTTCAACAACTTTCTAAAATTTAATGGATATTTTTTTTTTAAACTAAATTTTTTGAAAACTAAAGCGAAATGCATTTTGTTTTCTTGATAAAAATAATAACTACAAAATTAACAGTTATGCATGATCGCGATTTCGTGTATCAGAGTCGAACTATGCTTTTTTAATGCTTACTAAAAATACTTGATGGTCATAAACCTTAAACTATTAATTTACGTTTACCATTAACTTTTTACTCTATTTTGTGTAAAAAGACATGGTAAAAAGCCTGCGAAATACACTTAGGAACGTAAGAAATAGTCATTTGTGCTAAGTAGCATTTGGCAATAGTGGAACGGCCCCTTAATATAAATACTATTGCTGCACATGGTATCAGCAGCCATTCAATGACTCCAGTCAGTAAACTGGTATGTACGAGGTCATGGCGAGGCACGTTTGAAAATGAATGTCCATGCATGACAGGCAGTTTTGGAGGGGGTGATCCGTTGGAAAATAAACGAAAATTTTGCATTTTTTCAGAAAAGAACACTATTTTAAAAGTTTTTCTTTTAACCTTATTGGCCTGAAAGGTAGTAAGGAATGCTATTTTTAAGAAATGCCAGAGAGGTTTTAAAAATGGCTAGTATAATATCTCTTTTTCTAAAATTGAGGATTGTTTGTAAAAATTTAACCATGATGTGCCTATGCGTGAATTTACGCATGAAGTTAATTCTAAAGGGTGAAATTGATCTTCAATGCATGTTCACGCAGATTTCACGCATTTTGGCGAACTCCGCATATAGGGTTATCTATAATAATAAAACAAGCTGTGTGTGTGTCTGTCTGTCTGTGTCTCTGTGGATCTATAGAAACCTACTTAAAATTGGAGTAGAGCTCTGAAATTTTCAGCATACGTAGTTTTGACCTTCTAATTTTATGCATCACAAACAGAATTTTAAAATTTTAATTAGTTCTTTTTTAATTAATTTTTTTAATTAATCAATAAATATGTTACAAAACGATATCTAATAGGGCTACAGCTCTGAAATTTTCAACATAAGTAGTTTTGGCCTTTTAATCGGACTTTTTAAAAACAGAATTTAAATTTTTTATTTTTTTCCTTTTTAATTAATTTTTTTAATTAATTAATAAAAATTTTATAAAACGATTGCTAATAGGGCTACAGCTCTGAAATTTTCAACATAAGTAGTTTTGGCGTTTTAATCGGACTTTTAAAAAACAGAATTTTAAATTTTATTTTGTTCTTTTTTAATTAATTTTTTTATTTTATTAATAAACATTTTATAAAACGATTACTATTAGGTCTACAGCTCTGAAATTTTCAACATAAGTAGTTTTGGCGTTTTAATCGGACTTTTAAAAAACAGAATTTAAAATTTTTATTTTGTTCTTTTTTAATTAATTTTTTTATTTAATTAATAAACATTTTATAAAACGATTACTAATAGGGCTACAGCTCTGAAATTTTCAACATAAGTAGTTTTGGCCTTCTAATTGTATACATCACAAACAGAATGTTAAAATTTTAATTAGTTCTTTTTTAATTAATTTTTTTATTTAATCAATAAATATATTACAAAACGATATCTAATAGGGCTACAGCTCTGAAATTTTCAACATAAGTAGTTTTGGCTTTTTAATTAGGCTTTTAAAAAACAGAATTTTAAATTTTTATTTTGTTCTTTTTTAATTAATTTTTTTAATTAATTAATAAACATTTTACAAAACGACTACTAATTATGTTACAGCTCTGAAATTTTCAACATACTTAGTTTTAGCCTTTTAAGTGGACTTTTGAAAAACAGAATTTTAAATTTTTATTTAGTTTCTTTTTAATTAATTTTTAGAATTAATCAATTAATTACTTAATTGATATTTTACAAAACGATTTCTAATAGGGCTACAGCTCTAAAATTTTCAACATAAGTAGTTCTGTCCTTCTAATTGGACTTTAGAAAAACAGAATTTTTAATTTTTGTTTAGTTTGTTATGAATTAATTTTTTTAGTTAATATATATATTGCAAGACGATTTCAAATACGGCTACAGCTTTGAAATTTTCAACATATATAGTTGTGGCCTTCTAATTGGATTTTTAAAAAATGGAATTTAAATTTTTTTTTACTATTAATTAATTAACAAATATTTTACAAAGCGATTTGTGATTGGGCTACATTTCTGAAATTTTCATCACAAGTAATTTTGGCCTTCTAATTGGACTGATAAAAAGAATGTTAAAATTTTAACTTGTTTTTCAATTAAATTTTTCACAAAAAGCGACTTCGAATAGGCCTAGATTTCTGAAAGTTTCACATAAGTAGTTTTAGCCTCTAACTTTGCTTTCCACAAACACGTGTTAAAATAATCTTAAAGGGGTGTTGTATTATTGTATTAACGGGGAATTTTGTTTTTCTTGACAAGGGAGAGGCTTCCAATATTAAGTACGTAAGTTTTAGATTTTAGTGAGTGAAGCGAGCTTAATGCTTGCGCAGCAATGAACCTTTCAGAGAGCGAATCGAGCTTATGCTTACGCAGCAATGAACCTTTCAGAGAGCGAAGCGAGCCTATGCTTGCTTAGCAATGAACCTTTTAACGAATGAAATAAGCCTGTGTTTACGAAAGTCCATGAACTTTTCAGCGAACGAAGCGAGCTCGATTTTGCGTAGAGATGAACCTTCCTGCGAGCGAAGCGCCAAAAACTGGGTCTTATACACGAATGACAGATTTTCGCAACGCGAGGCCTCATAGCTATCTAAAATATTGCACATGTTAAAATTTCGTAGCAAAGCACGGGTATTTAGCTAGTTCAAAATAAAAGAGCAGATGTTTACGACAAGAAATGGAGTTCCGATTCATTGTTTGCAGCATAATAAATGGTGCTCATGTGAAAAGCACACAATACCTTTAAACATTCCTCTCTTCATTGATTTGTAGTACCTTTGTTTTTGCTTTGACAGAATGCAACAAATAGTAAATTGAAAGTAAAAAACTAATGTCTTCCTCTTCACTTTCTTTGAGAGTAATTAAATCGAGGGTAAAAATTAAAGAATATAATTCAATTGTAATAAAAAGTAATTAAATTATAAAAAAGCTGTTAATTTATATAAATGCTGTTAAATTATAGAAAATTTTTTAGTAAAGTGATTAAATTGTAATAAAGTAAATTTAAAAAGTTTAAAAAAAAAAAAAATATATATATATATAATAAAAATACAACTCTAAGACTCTACAATGATTTCTAAAAATTCAGCGTATTAGCTGAATGCCTAGGTTTTCCTACAGAATTTTAATCAATTTTTAGCATCGTAACTTGATGAAAATTAGAACAATATTAAACATTTCAAATTTGGAATGTTTTATCCCTTTCCAATCCCCTTAAGGATAGTTGGTAAGAATATTTATAGCTTAGTTTTTTCATACGCTGCTTTGAGTGCACGATTTCAGCATCCTGATTTGATTTTAAGTGTTATTGATACAGTCAAACTCCATTAACGCGAAATCGCTTAACGTGAAATACCGTTTTAACGCGAAGTAAAAGCAGTTCTCCGTACTTAAAACTAAACATTAATTTATTTGTTTTGCATGAAATTCGGTTAACGTGAATAATTTCGGCGGCCCCGTCGACTTCACGTTAACGGGGTTAATTTAATTTTTTTTACAGTTTTACACATTTTAGAATGTACTATGCTAAAAAAAATAAATTGGAAAGGTCAAGACAATATGTGGCCATGTTTGTGTGTGTCCGTGGTATACATCACTCACGAACGGATCTACCTACGATGTTTAACTTTTGCATACGGATTAGTGGTGTCAATATTGCCTGCCATTGAGGTTTTCGTCCGAATTCGTATACGCATAAGATAGTTTCCAATTTCGTTAATGGCTTTTAAGGGACACTAAACATCTCGAAATTCCGTAGAAACGGCCTAAAGGGGTAAAAAGTTGACAAAATTATGTCTTCAACAAAGAATTCTCTTCCCTTGAGCATCGTCATTAATAACTGTTTCTTCTCTGTTTCACTTACAAAAATGGATAATGTATTACTTTACGAGAAATAAAACGCCATATCACAATTTTTAGAGGCTTTTATTTTTTACTTCCCAATATAATAATTATAGCAGAAAATCTCACCAATGTTGCTACTTTTTAAATTACGAAGCATATGAAAATGAAATATTAAGTGTAATTGAAAGTTGTGTGATGTCCCTATCCTTACATTTATTAAAAAAAAATATTGTTAAAGTACTCTACTCAAATTCTCAAGAGAGAGTCTTCACAATTTTAAAACTTTATTAACCAATTCTGTCAATATTCTTTATTAATTAGAAAAAATGATTTCCATTTTAACGAACATAAAAGATTAAATAAAGATTCTAAGCAATGGTTCATGGTAAATATGAATAAAAAAATTTGTAAATTTTGGGCTTGAAAAATCTCAAACTTAAACAAGTTCTTAAATACGTTAAATTTACTTTTATTTTTTTGTTTGTGTGTTTGCTTGTAGTGAGAAAAATCTTTGTTTGTCCAATTAATCCACTTTCCATCCTCCAATCAAGTTTAAACTTGGGAGCTAAACTCTTTCTCGATTACAATATTGGCCTTGCAATGACACGCAAAAGGTATGTTCTTCGTAGTAGTCAAACACTATAAAAACTCGATCCAAGCTTAAAATTTGTTTAAATAAGTTCCATTGTTATGAGGAAAAAAAATATATTTAAAGTGGACATATTTATATTCACAAGAAGACGCGAAGTAAAATTTAAATGCTATTGCTCATAAAATTGTAAACGCAAATAAACGGATTTAGAATTAAATCTTCGTTTTTATAGATACGTTTTTAAACTATATAATGACAAACTTTTAATTCCAGTAAACCATTTTTGAATAGTTAGCAATAAGTTGCAACACAATGGTAACAATTTTATCGAATCATTAAAAACTGTGAATAAATTACAGTAATTCCCAAACTGAATCGAAGTCGAACCAACTGACTGAACACAACTGACAACCCAAACTGAACTGAATCGAAAAATACCATACATCTAGTCTTATTAAAAAGTTAATAGGGTATACGTATATATTGATTTAAAAATGGCTACACCTTTAGAATTTAGTTAAATCAGTAATATATTCTAAATCTCGTATAACGCAAGACAACAATTGTGAACTTAGCAGATGCAAAACTTGTATTTATCATTCTAATAGAAAGCATTGCTGAAATTGATGTATTTCGTAGTCCAATCGATACCCGTAATTTTAAACTAGTACGGTATTGATTTGCATTGAACATTTTTCTCCTCACAATTACTATTATTATTTTTTGGGAATAAGGAAATAAAAATAACAAAACTATACCAATTTAGTACTATCGTTCCTGGAATCAAATGGTATTTATCAAATAGATTTAAAGAACTTTTTTACACGTAAGTACTTAAATACTATATCATGCATCGGGAAACAATTTGTGCAGAAGTTAATAGTAGGTTAATGTCAAGTTAATAGCAATAATACAAACATTTGCTTTATTGAAAAAAAAATATAATCTGAGGAATAAATTACTGTTTTTTTACTTTCACTGCACTTCATCTTCACTAAACCCTTTTCAGTCATATTCTGAATCCCAATTGAATGGTCACAGTAAGAAATTTAACAAATTTGTAATAAACTATTTCATTTTGAGAATTAAACTTTCATAATCTCAAACATAAATACCTAAAATGAAGTCAAACATTCTTTCAAAAATATTTGTTGCTGTTTTACCAATGCTTCGTGTGTTGGTATTGAATAAAACTGCAGATTCCCATTATGAAATAACAGGAGGAATAGAAGGAAAGCTTGCAATAGACATATTGGAGGCACTTGGTATGGAATACGAATTGGTGATTCCTCCTGATGGCGAGTTCGGCCGCCAAAAATTGAACGGAACGTGGACTGGTCTCATTGGTATGACAGCGCGTGGTGAGGTCGATCTGGGTTTTGGTGGCCTCTATCTTACACCCGAAAGAATAAAAGCCGTAGATTTCACTAATCCCTTCCCTCTCGGCTCAGTGACTTTTGCAATTGAAAAAGCTGAAAAATACCGGCAGAAAAACCCCTTCTTATACCCGTTTGATTACCCAGTGTGGGGATGTTTCCTCTTCATGTTCTTCGCCATGACTGCAGCTATATGGCTGATCTTCAAGAAGGAGCATTCCGTTGGGAGAATAGTGTTTGAACTCTATGGTATTATTCTAAAACAGCCCTTCACGCTTGGTATGAAGTCGTGGAAGTCGAAATTTCTTCTGCTAGTGATCTTATTGTATGGTTTGGTGATGACTTCTGGGTACTCGGGTGTTCTGCTCTCTTTCATGACGGTACCTATGCAAGGAAAGACTGTCAAAACTTTTAAGCAACTTTCGGATGCTGTTGTAAAAGGAACTCACAGACTGTACTCAGTCGAAAATGCCTACTTTATCCCCTTTCTTCTTTCCACCAAAGAAAAACATCTACAGGTACTGGGGAAACATATGTATAAAAACAAGTGGTTCGTGGACATTGAGCGTGAGAATGGGTTGCATGAGATGAGTCCATACGACGCCTACATTGCGAGTAAACTGGTCTTAGACAACCTATGCCGTGAGCACCAATCAAAGTACTTGATATCCGATGATAGTCTAGCCACGATATCCTATATAATTGCTATAAATCCCAAGTTCTACTACAAGAAAAAAGTGAATGATATCTTTATGAGAATTGTGGAAACAGGAATTATTTATAAATATGTTAGGGACGACTCTTCTGAGAATTGGTTAAATACCAAGACAGTGGAAAAGGAAGTAGAAAAAGCACATAAGATTACTATTGAGGACATTTCAGGAGCTCTGATAATTTTAAGTACAGGTTATGCAATTTCATTTCTAACTCTTTTATTGGAGATATTGTTTTTTAAGTATGCTTAAATTATCATCTCTACCGCTGATCAAAGTGAAATATTCTGTTTGTTCGAAATTCTTACTTAAAGGAAGAATCATGTTTTAAAATGGCACTATTGAAGTATGGATGACCTACTTTAGTTCATGAAATTCTAACGTCCGCCTGAATGTATGTGAGTTATTCTCCCAAAATGTCTGTTTTAGAATTTAAAATTTTTAAATTTTGAATATTTCATTTAAGGTACATTTGGGCAATTTTTTGAAATCTGAGATTTGTACTTTTATAAAACTTTTAAGGTTTATGAAACGTATGGCTTTTTAAAGACATGTTTAAACATGTAAATTAGGCAAACAAATCTCATTTCTACCCTAAATCATGCCCAAATTAAGTATATTTTGCATTGTCTTATTTTTAGGTCAATAATTATAAAATCATAATACGATACATACACCAAATAGTTAATTTTCAGCATAACTTTATAGTTTAAAAAATTTGTACAGCTACTCCTTTTGTATAAAGGAAAACTTATAATTTTATTTTCATACTCAACATCAAACTAAAGTTAACTTTTCAAAGTATTGATAAAACAAGTATTTAAAAATCGATAGACGGAATATTAAAAATAAATTAATTAAGGACATCAAAATTTAGGTATGATGATACCAATGAATTGGATGTTAATGATAGTTCCCATATTTTGGCAATCATAAATTTAAGCATGATAACTTTTTTTGGAAATTCAAATTTAAAACATGGGTTTATCCAACAAAAGGGTGTATAACATGATAAGACTAAATAGGCAAACACCATCACCCATAGGCATAAACTCTCCATCACCTTCAGCAATCCTAAATAAAGTATATAAAGATATTTCCATGTAGTATTCTTAATGCAGTTTCTATCTTAAAAAGGCTTCTGCCGGGACCGCGGCGAAATAAAGTAACTTGGTTATTTCAGGCCTGGCACAACCAGATGGCGCTCTGGCTCCAGCGTCGCTAAGAGATGAATGAAAATGTAAACAAACTATTCTACGAACAGTATTGTATACACGGGATTCAAATTTATCGATAACTAATATGTTCCTTTTTATCTTTTTTTTTATTTAATTAACAAGCTGAAATGTGGAAAGGATAATTCTATAAAAGAGTGACTTTCAAAATTGTAAACTTTAGAGGTAAGTTGGATCATGATATAATTGTATTGCTTTCAAACTTTTATAGTGTTCTAAGTTAGACTTAATCCTATCATAATTCAAACAATCTCTCATAGAAATTAAAAAAGTTTTATTTCATAATTCTATTTTAAATATTCTTTTGAAAATATAATTTTGTAAAACTGAAAAAGTGAAATTTTAAGATATTTGTTTCCTACTGAATCAGCTATCATATAAACATTTGCTAATTTTTTAACATCATTAAAAATAATTAGAATGTAATCTTTCTATTTATCATTTGATTTAAGTTGAAATTATCTTTTTTATGGCTGTACTCGTAAACTAAACGTGATGATGTTTCTTTTCTTAGAACCAAGGAAGGCTACAAGAATATATGATACCAATGGAAGAATAGACTAGTTAAAAGAATATATGATACCGATGGAAGAATAGACTAGTTAAAAGAATATATGATACCGATGGAAGAATAGACTAGTTGAAAGAATATATGATACCGATGGAAGAATAGACTAGTTAAAAGAATATATGATAAAAAAAAAAGACTGGCTGCTGTGTGTGTGTTCAAGGAAACCGCAATATTTTTTATTGCCTGAACATTCAAAATGGGCAAATAAGTGTTCGACAGAGTATTACCATAGAGAAGGATCTGTCTCTAAATGTTTTTTTGGAGAAAAACAAAAAAAAAAATTCAGGAATTAAAATTGCTCTTTAAATGCAATGCTAATAAATATGGTTCATTGTTCAAAAAGAAAATATAATGTTCTCAAGTCGAGCTCATCTGAAAAATAAAATATGTAGTTCACTACTTTTAATTTAGTAGTTAGTTGCCTTTATTAATACTGTTTTTTTTTTTAATTATCAATATTATGAATACTAAAAAGTTATTTATATAATTTTTTATCGACATTTATTTGTAAATATATATAAAATATATTCTTGGGGTATAATTTTTATAATTTCATTTTGACACTTATTTTCAAATCAAGGAAGTCTTATTTGTTTGCCCATCTCATAACTGTGTGGTTAGCTCTCAGGCCACGCATGCCAGAGGTGTCGGGTTCGAATCACCGTTATGGCATGGATGTTCATTGTGTTTCGAAATCTACTTTAAGCTGTAGGTCCCGACCTGATTAACGGTCATTGTACAATACCCAAAAAAAAAATCAGAACGATGGCTTTATCTTCGGTTCTAATTATCGTAGAATCTAACGGTTTGCACCAAAATGTTTTGCTTACGATTTTCAATATATATCTGATGCATTTTTTTTCCTTGAGGGACCATTTACTAAGTAAAAGTAACGCTATCTTCGAAAATTTCAATACGAACACTTATTTTTTATCATTTCATTCGATTCAGAATACATCATTTACTCTATAAATCAAATTTCAATGCATTATCTTGAAAAACACGTCACTTATGAGCGAAAATGTTTTGACCATTTTTTGACCGATCTTCAGGGAGAATTTCCATAAAACGAAAGGTATTTTTAAGGTTCTACTTCACAGCGGGAGAAATCGAACGGTAAGGGCGACGTTTCACGACGTTATAAAATACAAATATTAGTCTAAAATTGCATAGAAACTACTTGGATTTATAGTGTCATGTTTAAGATTAATACAAAAATAGTAAGTAAACGCAAAAGTAACATAATTTATTTACAACGTTAAAGATGTGCATTCTTTACACGAAATAAATAAAATATCTAAAACTGTAATTGCAGAAGTATAACGTATACTACTGATAATTGGAAAATTAATAAATATAAAATGTAGGCATTAGTAAACAGTATTCAGAAAAGCGTGATTATTTTACAGAAACATTTAACTGTAAACACAAATGTAACTTGATCTTTGAAATTATTTATAAAATGAAAAAATCACATGATTCAGTAAAATTTTTAAAGGATAACTTATTGAAATTGCTTTAAAAATGTTGTTTTAAATAAATGTAATTTAAAGGAGAAAATGTTTTGAAAAAAAAAGTACACTGTTGAAAACCACACAAAACAAATGTTCCACGATTCCAAACACGTTAGACAGATTGCCGATCAAACTGTATAGTGTTTAGCGTGATAGTTTCTAGACCGCGAGGTTGCGGGTTCGCGTCCCGTGTAAGGCATGGGTGTTTGTAAATGTATGTTGGCTTGTCAAACGACGAATGTTTCGGCGCATTATAGCCCTCGTGTTGCTGACGGCGCCAGATAATCTGAAAAAAAACCAACCAACCAGCCAACCGTTAGACAGATTAAAAATATATATACAAAAAATAAAATCTTTATTTGTATAAAATAATATATATTTTTTTTGTAATTTCAAGAAATTCTGTTCTGATTCACACCACTGTTCCTATTCACCCCATTTTACGATAATTGAACGTTGTGCGATTTTCCACACCTCTAGTTTACCTTGAATTAATCTTTGATAGTTTTCCAAAGTCGTCTACTATACGGTCCCTTAAAGTGAGCGTTTTTTACATTTTCGCTAAAAAATCGAGAACTAAAAGTCAAAATGAAAAGAAAAAAATTGTGGTGGGGGGGGGGGGGGGTTCAGACAATGGTCAATCTAATGAGAGCAAAAAAAAATATGTTTCTATTAAAAAAAATTTTAAAATTGTTTTGTTAATTAAATATTAATTATTAAAAAAGACATTGATGCAAAAGTTGCTTGCTATTCATGTTTAGTCATTCACAAACTATCTTTTGGGAAAAAAAAATTACTGAAATATATTAATTATTTAAGTATTTATGGCCAAAAAACCAATTTTTTTATTTAACATTAATTTATCATTTTCTTTTTATCATTTAAATTACAAACCATTCATTAGAAAATTATGAATTTTTGTATTTCGACATTTTTTTGGATACTGAATCCAAATATGGTATAATATTATGAGGTTGCTATTGAACTTTTTAAAGTTTGGTTCTATTTTAATATGTAGATGACCCCTCATGATAAGAAAAAACTACATGTAATTATTAAAATCCTTCCGCGATTTACAACGGTACCTTTTGTTTGTTATTTCAACAATTAGAGCTCAAGATATAGCCATCGTTCTGATTTTTTTTTGGGTACTGTACATAAAAATAGGTCGTAGAGCACATAAACCAACCAACTTATTTGTTTAAAAATGAAAATATCTATTTGAAATAATTTATTATTTTTTTCTTGAGGAAATACATTACTTAAAAATCGAATTTTATCATTATATTAGGCACCAGCACTTTACAATTTTTAAATTCTTATTATTCAAAGTTGAAATAAAGTTTTTGTATAATAATTTAGTGTTTCTATTTTTGTAATGTCTGTTCTTTTAAATATATACTGCCTTAATGTATTGCTTGTTATGGTATTGAAATTATTGCAGATATGTTAGTATATAAATATATTTCAGAGAATTTTCAACCTGAATAATCTCTTACAAAAGCTTTGAATATTATTAGTATTAAAATAAATCCAGTTATTTTTTCAAGAATATGCCGCAATTTTAATTTAAATTCCACTCTCGGTGCTTTTACTTTATGAAATTAAATGTTGTATCTGAATATTCTACAATAAAACAAATTAACATATCAAAACATTTTATAATTCACTACATAATATTTTACTGAAATTACCAGAGATGTTTCATTACATCTGTGGGTTACCGACTATGGTAGACAGCCTTCGTGTTTTCGCCGACCAAAAGGTATAGTGGTTAGCGCGCTAGCTTCTAGACCGCGAGTTTGCGAGTTCGAGTCCCGTGTTAGGCATGGGTGTTTGTAAATGTATGTTGGCTTGTCTAATGACGAGTGTTTCGGAGCATTATAGCCCTCGCGTTGCTGACGGAGCCAGATAATCTGAATACAACTAACCAACCAACCTTCGTGTTTTCATCCATCGTTTAGCGTGACGTCATCAAACTTAGGTTGGTTGTTTTCAGATTATCTGGCGCCGTAAGCAACACGAGAGCTACAATGCGCCGAAAAATTTGTCATTTAACATGCCAGCATACATTTACAAACACCCATGCCTTACACGGGATTCAAACCCGCAACCTCGCAGTCTAGAAGCTTGTATGCTAACCACTATACCGTTTGGTCAGCCATCAAACTTAGGACCGAGCCCTTTATAGAGTAGATACCCTATACAGAGTAGAGAGTGTTTGATTCGCGGCGGTTTCACTTCTGCTCCCGAAGCATGTTTAGTGAATTAACCTTTTGGAATCGGGGTAAGTGAAGAGAAATATTAGTTCGGCTACGGGGAGTTCACTGCGATTTCACTCCCCTTTTAAACCAAGTCTGACACGCCCTTCAAGCAGGTAACTTAACTTGTTCCTTTCAAGTCCATGCGATCCCCTACTAGAGTTTACAGGTTTACCGTTTTTTTCTAGAAGTATTGCAAGATTGGAAACTATTTCGTTTGTGCGGGATACAATATATCCACAAATATTGAGATCTAAATTATTGGTTGAAATTTTTTTTGATGATATCAATTAGAATATAGATATTGCTGCATATTTTCTATATTTTCTGTAATTTATCTATTATTTGAATATTTTATTAATATATGACGGTAAACATGATTATTTTATTGCAACATGACTGAAAAGCTTCAAATGCTATACATTTTGACTTCGATACCTTTCGTTAATATATCAATGTATTTAATTTTCGCTGGGAAAGATTAGTATTAAATTTTTAAAATTTCCAATTCTAATTTTATAATATACTTTAAAAATATAAAAATAAAATACAAGTTATATAATTTTTAAAAATAATTATCAGATTTTTTGCATTGTAATTAATCTTACATTGACATTTATGTCAATTATATACCACTAGAAAGACCAAATTTAAGTAACGTAAAGAAACTCAATACTGTTATGAATTTTTCCACTGAGGCAATGATGGCACAGTTTTCACGGTTTAAAAATATTTATTCTCTCTTCAGAAAACTCACAAAATTTATTCACAGGCAACAGTTTAATTACTCTCAAGCTTCAACACAAGCTTCAACAAAAATAACTTCGAATTCAGCGATTATACAAGCTCACTCCAATAGGTAAACAAAGCGATCAGCTTTCAACGAACTCCGAAGTCAATCTGAAAACTTTCCCGTTCTCCAGTCTTTTATATACAAGCGCGTGAGACATTCTCGAAATTTCCAGCCAATTCATAGAAAAGAAATATCTCGAAACTTCTCGATTACTTTAGGTGTTGCCACCTTTTTCTAACTTGTATAATCGCTATTAATTACTAAATAAAATTGGATAAAAATAAATTACAATAGAATTTTGAAATAATACGTCACTATTTACAATATATACAGACAATTTGTGCAACATTTCCCCCTTCTTAAAGACTGCACGTCCCGGGCAGTGAAGTCCTTAAGAGGAAAGGTAATTCAATCACTTCTACTATAATATGGGGCTAGTCTATTGTTATGTACAACTCTAGGTTTACAGGAGGGTGTCCGTTGAATCCTTACCATGACGTCGTTGATCTTCTTAAGGACCACATACGGCCCTTCCCAGTTCGTCTGGAGCTTAGGGGAGAGTCCTTTCCGACGTTTAGGATTCCATAACCACACCTTGTCACCTTCCTGGAATGAACGTTCCGTGGCCTTAGCATCGTAGCGGACCTGCATGCGCTCTGTCATGATGTTGATTCTTTCTCTGGCGAACCGATGTACGGCTTCCAAACGTGCCTGGAGGTCATCTAGATACTGGACAGCCGAGGAAGGGGTGTCCGGTGGTCGTCCAAAGAGGAGGTCGCAGGGTAGTCTAAGGTCTCTTCCGAAAATCATTTGAGATGGTGTATATCCGGTGGTCTCGTGAGTAGCACTTCTGTAGGCCAAAAGGAACAATGGAAGTTTCTGATCCCAATCTTGCTGGTTCTTGGAAACAAACAAGGAGAGATGATTCAGAATCGTTCTATTAAATCGTTCAACCATTCCATCGGATTGTGGGTGCAGGGGAGTTGTACGAGTCTTTTCCATGTCGAGCAAGTCACACAGCCCAGTGAAGACGGCAGAGTTGAAGTTCGTCCCCTGATCGGAATGTATCAGCAGGGGTACGCCAAATCGGGAGATCCAATTCCGTACGAGGACTTCTGCTACGGTTGTGGCTTCCTGGTCCGGAATCGCGTATGCTTCTGGCCACTTGCTAAAGTAGTCCATGACAACTAGGATGTATTTGTTGCCATTCGTTGTGTGAGGTAGGGGGCCTAAGACGTCCAAAGCAATTCTTTCGAAAGGTGCTCCTACGTTGTAACGTTGCAACTTTCCACGAGTTCGGGTCTTCGGTCCCTTCCGCGAATTGCATGCATCACAGGACTTGCACCACTTCTCCACGTCGGATTTTGCTTTGTCCCAGAAGAATCTCTCCCTGACTTTCGGAAGAGTTTTCGTGACACCAAAATGTCCTCCAGTAGAACTGCTGTGAAGTTCTTCTAGAACGTTGGTAACTCTAGAACTTGGAAGGATTAATTGCCACCGGAAGCTTTTGCCATCATCGGACTCCCATCGACGGTATAGTACTCCATTCTTCAAGTGCAAAGAGTCCCACATAGCCCAATATCTCTTCATTGTTGGGCTATAGCGTGCAATTTCCTGCCAACTGGGTTTTCCGTTAGCTGCTTCCATGAATTCAATTAAAGGTTTCAAGTCTTGATCTTCAACCTGACTCTTTCGAACATTCTGGTCACTCCAAGGGTCCACGTCTGAAGTAGTCGACTTGGTGGTTATTTTCCGAACGGCCGATGTGTTAACCCCAAACTTAGACTCCGGACAATTCTCCGACAATTCTCCAGACATGGTCTTCTAGAAAGAGCGTCTGCATTTCCATGGAAGGTTCCTTTTCTGTGATGGATATCCATGTCGTATTCCTGCAGGCGCTGAATCCACCTTGCTATTTGTCCCTCTGTATTCTTGAAATTCAGCAACCAAGTCAGAGACGCATGATCAGTTCTTAATAGGAATTTTCGGCCGTACAAGTAATGATGAAAGTGCTCAACGGCTTTTACTATTGCCAGTAACTCCTTTCTTGTGATGCAGTAGTTCCGCTCGGATCTTGACAGGCTCTTACTAAAATAAGCGATGACTTTCTCCAGTCCTTCAATTTCCAGGGAAAGAACGGCGCCCACTCCCCTCATTGCTGGCATCTGTATCCAAAATAAAGTCCTTGTTAACATCGGGAAAAGCCAAAACAGGCGCGGATGTTAAAGCGTTCTTCAGTTGATTGAAGGAGTCGTCACAGTCGGCAGTCCATAGGAACTTCTGCTTGCTCTCTGTTAGTCGATGCAAGGGTCTGGCGATCTTGGAGAAACCTTTCACGAATTTACGGTAATACGTGCACAGGCCTAGGAAGCTTCGCAATTGATGAACGTCTTGCGGTCGAGACCAAATTTGCACAGCATGGATCTTGGCTGGATCTGTGCTTACTCCATCGGATGAGATGATGTGTCCGAGATAACTGACTTTCCGCCTAAAGAGCTTACATTTTGATGGGCTAAGTTTCAAGTTGGCTTCCCTAAGCTTCAAGAACACGTTCTTCACATTTTGCAAGTGTTGATCAAAACTCCGCCCGGTGATAATGATATCGTCCAAATATACCAGACAGGTCTCGTATGAAAGTCCTCTAAGCACAGTCTCCATTAGACGCTCGAACGTAGCCGGTGCGTTACACAAGCCAAACGGCATAACTTGAAACTGCCATAATCCTTGGCCGGTAGTGAAGGCAGACTTCTCACGATCGTCGGGATGTATCTCCACTTGCCAGTATCCACTCTTCAAATCCAAAGTCGAAAACCACTGGTTCCCTGCTAGAGTGTCCAAAGTGTCATCAATTCTTGGCAGAGGGTAGCTGTCCTTTTTCGTAATTTCGTTCAGCTTCCGATAATCCACACAAAACCTGGTGGAACTATCCTTCTTTCGAACGAGTACGATTGGAGAGGCCCATGGACTTGAGGAGGGTTCGATAACTCTATTATCTTCCATTTCATGTAACAATCTCCCGACCTCCTCTTGTTTTGCAAATGGAAGTCTTCGAGGATGTTGTTTAATCGGTAAATGGGTCCCAGTGTCAATTCGATGTTGTGTAAGCTTCGTTCTTCCTACATCTTTCGATAACATGGAGAAAACGTCCTGAAATTCTTTTATAAGGTTTCCGACAATCTTCTCTTGTCTTCTTTCCAACCGAGAGTCCTCGAGAAGCTGGTCCACTAAATCCGCGGGTGGTGCGGTCGGAAGCTCCTTCGATCCTCGTTCGATGCTTGTAACGGGTGTGCAAGTGGCAATTTCTTCTCCTTTCTTGATAACTCTCTTAGAATCACCGATGTTGGCCATTCTCACATGCACCACCTCTTGAGAGAGATCCACAAGCGTCGCTCCTACAAGCACTCCTTTCGGGACGCTATTCGATGATGGGAAGTCCGTTACTCCGAATCGGAAGGCCTTAGGGAGCTCTGTTGAACCTTTTACAACCAAATCTGTCATGGAGGCGATGGTGATGTCTTCAAGAGCTACTATTCGATAGGCACACGGCTCTTCCGAGTCCAAACCGATCAATGGAACTTCTTCTTTCCCTGTTTGAAGCTCGCCTTTCTCGAAATTCAAAGTAATTCCATTTTTCTTTAAAAAGTCCAATCCAAGAATACATGGGTCAATAATTTCAGCGACGTAAACGGTGTGAGTGTAGGTGTGAAATCCAAAAGAGATGTTGACATTTAATTTCCCATGCACAGAAATTTTGTCACCAGTCACAGTTTGTAGTGAAACTGAAGGCGCCGTGTAAAGAGGTTGGCTGTCCAGGCGCCGGGCTACATCCGTCCGTAAGATGGTTACATTTGCCCCTGAGTCAACTATTAGACGACAGGGAGTTCCATTGATCTTGCCCTCCACGAATAAACCATGGTTTCCTCCTTGAAGAGATGAGATGTGATAGAGGCTGAGTGGGGCACCACCTGCTCTACACGGCGACCTCCGCCTCGCGAGATAGCCGCTCTTTAGTTTAACTGCTGAGGTTCGGACGAGGGTCTGTCCCCTCTCCTGTCCAATTCAGGGCAATCACGTCTGAAATGTCCTTCCCGGTTGCAGAGCCAACAAACCACTCTAGTTTTTCGATCCCTTGAGCCAGGAATATTTCTCATAATTCGCTCCATCTTGTTTTCCAGTTCTTGAAACTTCTTCGTGAAAAGTTCAGAGGAATCGTCTGCCAATGTTCCACGTACGAAACGCCGATCTTTTCTAGAAGCTTGTTGTGCTGCCTCTACTCTAATGGCATAGACGAGGGTGGATTTCAGATCTTTGCTGTCGGACATCCTGGTAGCTTGCTGTATGTCGGGATCTTTGATGGCATCCACGAAATACTGAAGAGACAGATTATCTCGTACGTCCGAGGGACAGTCTGGGAATGCGAGGAGCGACAGTCTTTCTATATCTGACGCCAATTCTTGAAGAGTTTCATTGGCCTTCTGCTGTCTCACTTTCAGTTGCAGTCTGTTGTAATCCTTAAGATGCTGCTCACCAAACCTTAGCTCCAACGCACTCGCCAGAGCCACGAATTCTCCCCGCTTCTCTTCAGGTAGTGTCTGTAAAATGTCAGCAGCTTCACCTCGAAGAGATGCTGCGAGATGGAAAGCTTTCGAAGTATCGTCCCAACCATTCGCAGAAGCAATCATTTCAAATTGGGTTTGATAAACGCGCCAAGACGACTTCCCATCAAAAAGGGCCACTTTGATGTTAGAGCGCGGCGCCATAAAGGGGATGGAAGCGTTATCCCAATTAGGTGAAGCTATGGCCACAGCTTCACGCGTTTCCATTTTTCGCAGCCTTTCTTTAACAACGTCAATGAATCTGTCTTGCTCTTCCTTTAAGGTGGAAACTTTTCTTTGCATGGTGGAAACTTTTTCTTGCACAGTGGAAACTTTTCCGTTAAACTCCTCAAACTTTTCATCAACTTCCTTTCTTACTGCATTGAATACTTCTTCTTTCACGGATAGCAGAACATTTGAGGTAGTTTCTATTATGGTTGATTCCACCATTGAGGCTAGCTCCATCTTCATTTCTTCTTTGATTTCATTCACTGCTGCAGATGTTGTTTCACACTTGGCGGCTAAAGCTTTAATGTCCGATAATGTAGATTCTTGTAAAGCTTTAATGTCACCCGTAATCGCGGCAGCGAATTCAGCATTGGTAGATTCTTGACGGGCTTGACCGGCGGCGATTGTAGCGGAAAGTTCGGCTTTCATTTCGGCTGCGGTGGTTTCTTGGCAGGCTTTCATTTCGGCTGCGGTGGTTTCTTGGCAGGCTTTCATTTCTTTTATTTCGTCTGAGGTGGTTTCTTGGCAGGCTTTCATTCCAGCAAGCATTTCCATCAACTGCTTCATTTGGTCTTCCATCATTCCTCTAGTAGTCGGCATTCAAGATGACTTGATCCCACTTCTGACACCACTGTTATGAATTTTTCCACTGAGGCAATGATGGCACAGTTTTCACGGTTTAAAAATATTTATTCTCTCTTCAGAAAACTCACAAAATTTATTCACAGGCAACAGTTTAATTACTCTCAAGCTTCAACACAAGCTTCAACAAAAATAACTTCGAATTCAGCGATTATACAAGCTCACTCCAATAGGTAAACAAAGCGATCAGCTTTCAACGAACTCCGAAGTCAATCTGAAAACTTTCCCGTTCTCCAGTCTTTTATATACAAGCGCGTGAGACATTCTCGAAATTTCCAGCCAATTCATAGAAAAGAAATATCTCGAAACTTCTCGATTACTTTAGGTGTTGCCACCTTTTTCTAACTTGTATAATCGCTATTAATTACTAAATAAAATTGGATAAAAATAAATTACAATAGAATTTTGAAATAATATGTCACTATTTACAATATATACAGACAATTTGTGCAACAATACTCAATTTGTTAAGATTTTACACTAAAATAAATATCTTAAGAAAGTTTGCAACTTAACTAATTAAGTTCATGTTTAAGATAGTAATTTTGATTGTTACGATTTCAAATAATGATTTCTTTTTAGTTTATTTAATTCATTCAATTAAAAATTGCATTTCTTAAATTTTTAATGTAAATGCAAGTGACCCTAAAACTCTCTGTATATTATTGAGACCATATCACGTTTAATATATTACATTGAAAATAATTTCCAGTGTCACGTAATGATATATTATTACGTGACAATGGAATTATTTCCAACTTTCTTTTCTCAGAATCTACTACATGGAAATAAAAAAGCGTAATATAATTCGTTTTATTCTCAAATAACAGCAAACTATCGGTTGACAGAAGTTGTACTTTTATTTTATGGTAGCGTGTACTTTTTTTTAATCAATTTATTTTCAATTCAAAGATATGTCAAAAGATTTCACTTTATATTTAATGGAAATTTAATATTTTAATCCAAATAAATTAACCCAGTAACTTGTAAAACATAGCTTTATATTATTTCTTAAACTTTCACTTAAAATTAGTTATGTGTTATAGTTAAAATCTGGTGGGGTGTAATTTCAAATAAGTTATTTAAATTATAAATAATTTTGCTGATGTTGATAAAAATTAATTTAAATTGTCACAGCCCTAGCTTTAATCTAACTAATAAAAATGTTGTATAATAATTATTTTATTACAATTAGTACTTTAAAATTATACTCGATTATGTTTATTTGAATTGTACTTGAAAGAAATAATCACAGAAAAAAATAATCCCACAAATCAAACTAGGCATTGATTTCAGTTTGTTCATAAATTGGAAGAAAATAGTAATTTTTCTGAGTATATTGAAAAAATCAATAAATTCATTTTGAAATGAAAATTACAGATTTAAATTCTGAAAACATCTTAGGGGAGGAACACATACAATGAAAATCTTCTAAGCCTAATTATATGATATTTGTATTTTGATTTTTTAAAACAATGTTAGGCTAACAGAGGATAACTAAATTTCTTGTCAAGTTGCATTCCTCGGAGCTATTCGCCAAACACTGCCTTATAAACATAGTTCCTTGCATCGTGTGGCCTAGTTAGAAAAAATCAGATCATTTTTTAAATCCTTTATATTAAATTCGATTTTGTAAGTTTGTTTGTCGAAGGGAGTGGAACCTACTTTTAAAAATATTGATTCAAACTAATTTTTCCTACACTTAAAGTGTGCTCAGTTTTAAGAAATATTCTCTAGATATATAAAGTCTAATTTAAAAGGCTTTTTTAAATAATAGTTTAGATAAATATATTTAATAGTATTTTAGAGAAAAACACAAAATCTAAGAATTTTATTTCTTACAAACCTACTTTTTTATTCCACAAAGTGAAAGAAAATCTTTATTTTAAAATAAGGATGAAAAAAGTTGAATAATTATTTAAAGAAAATATACATAGCATACATCAACACAATAATCTTTTTTAGAGGACACTAGAATATATTATATAATTTTTTGAGTTTTGTAGAGAAACATAAATTACAGAAAATTTATTCATTACAAATTTTTTACTCGAAAGGGCAATATATGTATTTTTTAATATATTAAAATAAATGAATAATATTGAATGATTTTTAAAGAATGCATTTTTTGTGCTAATATTTTTTCTTAAGTAAAGAACGTACTCTTGATATTTTGAAAAATATGAGCATTAAAAAACATGAATATATGCATTGAAACTTTTAATAAAATTTTGTAAAAGTAGTAAGAAAATGGGCAGGCTTTTAAAAAAAACTTCCTATAAATTCATGTATTTCTTAAATTTAAAAAAAAAAAAAAAAAAAAAAAAAAAAACTCACTTTATATACTGAATATATTACTAATGTGGTATTCTTCAAAGCAACTTGTATAGATGCAAAGTGCAACATTGCATGTTTTGCAAATGACGAAAGATCACCTCTGGACACCCTTTTGAAGAACACATTACACACCTTCTTCTGTTTTTTTCTTTTAGAGGCCAGTGATCAATTCTAGGTTTTTTTTCTTAGAGGTGAGGGAGAAGACAAATGACTGACAGGAGATTCCATCATATTTCTTGCCGACTCATTTGCAGAATCAATGGTGGAAGTATTTTCTTCTTTTACTGCAATCAACTTTCGTATCAAATTTTTTCGGAAGTCTTTGTTAGACATAGATTTGTTGCCCTGTGATGCAGCTTCCAACTTCATTAAAATGAAGGAATTCAGAACACCTAGGTTTAAGAAGTGGAAAAACAGTTTTTTAGTCCACTTTACTGTTCGTCTTCCGAAGGTATAACTGTTGGCCATTCTATCACTCAAATCTACATATCCCATGTGTTTGTTATAGTCAACGATGGCTTGAGGCTTTTCGTTTTTTTCCGCACCCGTTGACTGCTCCATCGGATGGTGGATATTTAATAACAGCAACACCTCTCTTTTATCTTTCCAACAGAGAGCTGTCATTTCTTTTCCAAATAGGACATTAAGATCACCTTTTTTCATCCTTTTTTGAACAATATCTTTTGGGAAGTTCGTTCGATTGCTTCTTATCGTTCCCACACTGTTTATTTTGTCATTTTCCAACAAATCAGAAAATAAGTTCGGTGAAGTATAATAGTTGTCCATGAACAATTTGTGCCCATTTCCACTTATGCATTCGACCATAGTTTTTACAATTTTGTGGCTTACACATACATTTTTACGATGACTCAGCAATTGTTTATCTTTTCCTAGATAAACACTAATATTGTAAGAATATCCATTCTCATCGGATAATTTGTATAATTTAATACCCCATCTCTTGTGCTTTTTGGGGATATACTGTTTGAAAATAACACGTCCTTTAAATTTCACAATTACCTCGTCTACGGCTACATTTTCGGTCGGGTTGTAAATTTCTTGAAAATTGTTGTTAAGTAACTCGAAAATATCTCTTATCTTCCATAAACGGTCATACTCAGGATGGTCTGTTTTTTTTTTCTTAGTTCAGTTTAGGTCAGTTAAGGCATCCGAAAAATGCAAATATTTCAACAATAGCAAAAATCTGTCTCTTGGCATAGTCTTATGAAATATTGGAGTTTCAATCAATCCATCTTTCTACCAATAGTCTGAAATTCTATCCTTGTCGACATGTCCCATTAAGAGTATGTAATTGGTGTTGAAATATTAAAAAAAAAAATTCAAAATATAAGCTGCCAGTCTTCATTTGCATTCTACGAAAATTTAAGAGTATTCAAAAATATCTTTTGAATCCAAACAATGATTTAAATTTAGAAATTCCTTTTAATGCTTTACTTTCAATAACCCATATGTTGACATAATAGGTAATGAAAGTGTTGCATTCGATAGAAAAATCTGTTTCTATACTTTTAATTACACATGTTAATATAAAGTAAAGAAAGTATTGCATTCAGTCAAAAAAAAAAAAAAAAAAAAAAAAAAAAAAAAAAATCATTCTTTGCAGTTTTACACATTTTAGAATTGCTGAGTTAGAAAAGTAAGTTGAAAAGATCAAGACCATATGTGGCGATGTGTGAGTGTCCGTGGTATAGTGTAGTTGAATCGCTTTTTGTTAAAAGGGTGTAAGTCAATTTTTTTTATCAAAATGAGTTTGATATGGCTTTATATTGCTTGAAGATAGACAATGATTTGTGTAAAAAGTGTGTTTCTAACTTTATCCATAATGACGCAATAAACTAGCAAACATCGTAGTTTCTGTTATAGGGGTGGTAGTCAATTCTTGGATTTTGTTGAAAGGTAGTCCGAGAGGCAACTGCAATTTCTGGACCTCATCGAACATCATTCTGAATTTTTTATAAAAATTGGAGAAAAGTGAGTAGATTACGAATTCACTGGTCTGCCGAGGCAAAAATGGCCGAAACTGGTCAAAAATCGACTTGAAATGAGTTGAACTAAAACCCGATTGCCAAATATGTCATAACTTGCCAAAAATAGAACAAATTTATTCGTCTGGCAACCCACTTCATTTTGATTTTCAATGAGAAAAAGCGCAAACGATTTCTGATCTTTGGCTCGGAAAACTTATATCTTTTAAAAGTAAACCAAATTGGCGACACCAGTTACGTCATAAGTGACTTAATGTTTATCGCCAATTTGCCTCATTTGTGAAAGATACAAGTAAGCCATAGCCACACATGCGAATCGTCTGCAACCTTCTTAATTGAAAATTAAAGAGTAAGGGTTACCAAATAATAAAAAAAAATGCTCATTATTTGGCAAGTTATGGAGTATATGGCAATTGGATTTAGTTCAACTTATTAAAAGTCAATTTTTGACAAGTTTCGGCTTGCCACGGCAGACCAGTGAATTCGTAATCTACTCACTTTTCTCCAATTTTTTTTTAAAAATTCAGAATCATGTTCGATGGGGACCAAAAATTGCAGTCGCCTTTCAGTCTAACTAGACAAGGAGAACTAGAAATGCCTACATTAGTAAAAGCTAAGACGTCTGACGTAATGCAATAGAAACGGTGTAGAAGAGGCTTTTATGTAACAGTCCCACAACTTCATAGAAAACTTTTTCATCGACAATGAATGTACCAGCCAAGTTTTAAAGTTTCAGTTCGATTAGATGACGAGAGGTAAGTTTATTAGTAATAAAAAACGCCAATTGAAGCGTATGTAAAAGCAGTCATTTAGAAATTATGACAGCCTATACAACTTCATACAATACAACTTTGTCTACAAAGAATGTATCTGTCAAATTTCAGCTTGATTGGGTCCCTGCAAGCGGGACCGCCGCGAAATGAAGAAACATATTTATATCGGGCCAGGTACAAGCAAATGGCGCTCCTATCTTATGCGTCGCTAAGCGATGGATGAAAATGTAAACAAACTATTCAACGAACTGGATTGTACACATACGGTATTGAAATTTATCGATAGCTAAAATGTTTATTTTTATCCTTTTTTTATTTAATAAACAAGCTGAAATGTGGAAAGGATAATTCTATAAAGGAGTGACTTTCATATTTGAAAACTTTACAAGTAAGTTGTATTATGTTATTAATGTATTGATTTCAAACTTTTAGTATTCTAAGTTAGGCTTAATCCTATCGTAACTCAAACAATCTCTCATAGAAATTAAAAAAAGTTTTTTTTCATAATTCTATTTTAAATATTCTTTTGAAAATATAATTTTGTAAAACTGATGATGATGAAGATGTCTGTTTCCTACTGAAACAACTATCATGCAAACATTTGCTGATTTTTTAATATCATTAAAAATAGTTAGAAAGTAATCTTTCTATTTATCACTTGATTTAAGTTGAAATTATATTTTAATGGCTATACTCGTAAACAAAACCTGATGATGTTTCTTTTCTTAGTACTAAGGAATGTAACAAGAATATATGATACCGATGGAAGAATAGACCAGTTAGAAGAATAAACGATAAAATCTAAAAGAAAATGTAAACATTGCAAAACAAAGACTGGTTGTTGTGTGTTCAAGAATACCGCATTATTTTTTATTGCCTGATCATTCAAAAAGTGCCAATAAGTATTCGACAGAATATTTCCCATCGACTGTATTTTTTTTTTTTTTTTTTTTTTTTGGAGAAGAAAAAAATAATCACGAATTAAAATGGCTCTTGAAATGTAATGCTAATAATGATGGTTCATAGTTAAAAAAGTATATAATAATGTTCTCAAGTCGCTCTCTTCTGAAAAATAAAAGATGTAATTCACTACTTTTTATTTCAGTAGTTAGTTGCATTACTTAATATTGTTTTTTTTTTTAATTATCAATTTTATGAATGCTAAAAAGATATTTTTATAATTTTTTTACTGACATTTATTTGTAAATATATAAAAAACATATTCCTAGGGAATAATTTTTATGATTTCATTTTGACACTTATTTTCAAATCAACGAAGTCTTATTTGTTTTCCCATCTAATGACTGTGGTTAGCTCTCTGGCCATGCATGCCAAAGGTGCCAAGTTCGAATCACGGATAAAGCATGTATGTTCATTGTGGTTCGGAATCAACTTTAACCTGTATGTCCTATCCTCCTTAGCCGTCATTGTGTATAAGAATAGGTCGTTGAGCTCATAAACCAACCAACTTATTTGTTTAAAAATGAAAATACCTATTTCAAATAATTTATCATATTCTTCTTGAGGAAATACATTGCTTAAAAAGGACATTTTAATCAGAATATTAGGTAGTAGCACTTTACAATTTTTAAATTCCTATTATATTCAAAGTTGAAATACAATTTTTGTATAATAATTTAGTGTATGTATTTTTTTAATGCTTATTCTTTTAAATACATACTGTTTTCATGTATTGCTTGTTATGGTATTGAAATTATTTAAAATATATTAGTATATGAATATATTTCAGAGAATTTTCAACCCGAATAATCTACTATAAAAGGAATATTAATAATATTGAAAAAATCTAGTTATAATTTCAAGAATTTGCCACAGTGTTTTAATTTAAATCCCACTCTTGGTGCTTTTACTTCATGAGATTAAATGTTGTATCTGAATATTCTACAATTAAACAACTTAACGTATTAAAACATTTAATACTCACTACATAATATTTTATAGAAATTACCAGAGATGTTTCATTACATCTGTGGATTACGGACTACGGTAGACGGCCTTCGTGTTTTCATCCATCGCTTAGCGTGACGTCATCAAACTTAGTACCGGGCCCTATACAGAGTAGAGTCGTCTCTGATTGGCAGACTTCCAGCGTCTTCCGGTTACTCACTTCCGGCAGAGTATCTCCGTTTGTTTTCAATGCATTTGTCATTTCGATTCAAGGTTTGTTTTGCATTTAAAAACTCAAATGAGCAGCGACTATTTTCAAAAATTGGAGCTTTTACCTCAGATGAGATACAAAGAGAAATTAATTTTAGATGGAGGGATCGATTTATCCGATCCATTGGATGTTTTTTTTTTAATGCAAACTGTTTGTTGACGATACCAGACATAGGCCATAAGTCTCGTTTGGATACATTTATAAGTACCAAATTTTGTTTTAGATACCCAATTTGATGAAATAAAGATTTTTTTCCCCCAAAAGTTTCAGCTCATATGATATAATTTGAATTTTAAAACATAAATAATAAATTTAATATTAACTTCAATTGCTTGACAGGTTTGTATTTTTAAAGATTAGGCTGTATTTCTTGTAACGCTACACAAATTTATACAGTACTTTAAACTAAATGTCATGTTTTTAATAGTTTTTTTTTTTTTTTTTTTTTTTTTTTTTTTAAAGTATTAGAGTGAATTATTTGTGTAGGTCATTAAAAAAGGTGTATTATAACTTCAAATGGTGTCTACTAAAATATTTAAGGGTCATTCCGTGCAAAGAGGAACAAATTTTAATAAAGAATCTAATTTATAGAATTTTTTGTACAAAAAGATTCAAAGTTCATTCCTGGTACTTCCTTTTTTATTTTTAAATTAATTTCTAACAGTGGACAATACTCGAATCCCGGTTGAGTTTGTTCAATTTTGATGGAAGTGGGTGGTGCGATTAAAAAAAACGTATAAAATCATTTATTTTTTGCCGACAGTTATATTAAGGATTTTTTAGTTACTATATTACTTCAATATTAAAAATGATTGATACAAGTATTTCATTGATTTTAAAATGGATAGTTTTTGATAACATAAGTTACCAGAAATGTGTTTACTTTCATATGATATTAAAAAAAATTTAACACATATTTGTTAGTATATATTTTTCTTAGTTTTAGATACGTCCTTTGTTGTCCGTTTTATAGTTGCAATGTTATTAAAGACTTACAATTTTTCTAATCAAGCCTAAGGATATCAATTTAGAAATTTTTAATTTTATATTATGTACCAATATTGATTTCAATATTTTGATATCAATAGTAGTGGTTCTTGCAACCCCATCTTAAAAGCTGATACCTTGTAAAATGTGAAAAGGTAAATTTTTAATTCATTCAATGTGAACAAACAAAATTTATTCTATTAGTCCGAAAGACGACTGCAATTTTTGGACCCCATCGAACATCATTCTGAATTTTTTATAGAATTTGGAGAAAAGTGAGTAGATTACGAATTCACTGGTCTGCCGTGTCAATAATGGCTAAAACTGATTAAAAATCGACTTGGAATGAATTGAACTAAAATCCGATTGTCAAATATGTCATAACTTGCCAAAAAGAGAACAAACTTTTTCGTCTGGCAACCCACTGCATTTTGATTTTCAATGAGAAAAAGCTCAAACGATTTCTGATCTCTGGCTCGGAAAACTTGCATCTTTTAAAAGTAAGCCAAATTGGCGACATCAGTTACGTCATCGGGGACGTAATGTTTATTGCCAATTTGGCTCATTTGTGAAAGAAGCAAGTAAGCCATAGCCACACATCCGAATCGTCTGTAACCTTCTTAATTTAAAATTAAAGAGTGAGGGTTACCAAATAAAAAAAATGCTCATTATTTGTTAAGTTAAGGCGCATTTGGCAAATGGATTTAGTTCAACTTATTAAAAGTCGATTTTTGATCAGTTTCGGCCATTTTTGCCACGGCAGACCTGTGGATTCGTAATCTACTCACTTTTCTCTATTTTCCATAACAAATTCAGAATGATGTTCGATGGGTTCCAAAAATAGAAGTCGCCTTTCAGTCTATATGAACATACTATATTTCATACCACATTTCATACCTATATTTTATACCACATTGCGGAACGAAGCAACATCGCCCTGACTTCCTTCTTGACTACACTTTATTCATTATGATTAAAATTTATAACTATGGATAAATACTAAGACTCAGAAAGACACAGTTTGTATCCACAAACACGGAGATCAAACACCAACCGGAAGTTGCGAAAAGTCTATGTGGTCTCGTCCGGTTTACAGCGCCATCTATGCACCGCTTCTCACTTCAAGTCATGAATACAGAGTAAAGAGTCTCTTAGTTTCGCGGCGGTCCCGCTGCAAGTCGGTTTATTCGTATTCTGTAGCGATAATAAAAGTGTATCTAAAAGCAGCCTTGAAGTGGCATTAACTTAATTAACAAGCATCCTACCTTACTAATACGTTAAATAACAAATCTTTATATTGACGCTTATTATGTTTATGTGTGTTTGTTAGTGGCAGGAAAATCTGAGGAGGACTAACTGGCCACCATTCAATCAAGCTGAAACTTGATAGATAGATTCGTTGTTGATGACAATAAATGCTATGGGTTTTGGAGACTGTCACTAAAATTTTACTTTTACACACGTTTTTATTGTTATTTCGAATGATAATTATTTCACTTATTAACAAACCGAAAAAGTATTACTTTATCATTCTGGGTCCTAATAAACCCCTAGGGTCCAAGTAACTCTGAGTTGAGGTATTTAAAAAAGTACTTTTTTCAGTAGAGTTCATTAATTTATAATTTTTCAGATCGCCGCCAGATGGCAGCATCAACTATAAAAAGTTAGTTTTCCCTATTTCATGGATGTAATTGTATAAGTAGATGATATAAGTTATGGAATTTGAACTATCGATGATTTAAACATAATCTACTTTTTTGGTTTTTTAAGGGTTGTAGAAGAGGAAGATGGCAAAGGAATGGTGTAACCATTTTAGAAGGGGGAACTGTGTCTCCACTCTTAATTTTTTTTTCTTTCTTTTTTTGACCCTAAACGAAAATTATAAGTTTTTTTTTTTCATAAAAGCTATATTTTCATATTTTTACATATTCTCTCTTACAAGGAATTAAGAGAATTTTCCAAGTTCTCTTTTTATTATTATTATTATTATTATTATTATTATTATTATTGTTGTTGTTGTTGTTGTTGTTGTTGTTGTTGTTGTTGTTGTTGTTGTTGTTGTTGTTGTTGTTGTTGTTGTTGTTGTTGTTGTTGTTGTTGTTGTTGTTGTTGTTGTTGTTGTTGTTGTTGTTGTTGTTGTTGTTGTTGTTGTTGTTGTTGTTGTTGTTGTTGTTGTTGTTGTTGTTGTTGTTGTTGTTGTTGTTGTTGTTGTTGTTGTTGTTGTTGTTGTTGTTGTTGTTGTTGTTGTTGTTGTTGTTGTTGTTGTTGTTGTTGTTGTTGTTGTTGTTGTTGTTGTTGTTGTTGTTGTTGTTGTTGTTGTTGTTGTTGTTGTTGTTGTTGTTGTTGTTGTTGTTGTTGTTGTTGTTGTTGTTGTTGTTGTTGTTGTTGTTGTTGTTGTTGTTGTTGTTGTTGTTGTTGTTGTTGTTGTTGTTGTTGTTGTTGTTGTTGTTGTTGTTGTTGTTGTTGTTGTTGTTGTTGTTGTTGTTGTTGTTGTTGATGTTGATGTTGATGTTGATGTTGATGTTGATGTTATTAATGTTTTTTTTACGCATCGTAAAACCTTTATGGTTCTTCATGAACCCGAAGTCCGAATAAGATGTCCCATACACAAGTTAACGTAATTCATATACATTTTTAAATAACAAAATTGTTGTCTGATGCTTAATTTTTTGTAACCTTTTTCTTATCAAATATTTATCCTTCTTCAATTTCAATGGAAAAATAAACGATTTGTAAACATAAATATAAATCATTTTTTAAATTTTTTTAACACCGACTAAATAATGAAGTTGGGCCGCGTAGCCCAGTCGGGAGAGTATCGTTCTCGCAACTAGAAGGTTGCGAGCCCTGAGGTTGCGAGTTCGGGCCTGGGACCGACTAAAGACCGCCGTGTTCGCTAATGGTGACTGGAGCACGTTAAATCAGTCATGGTCGCAAAGTCCTCCAAGTTCCCATACAAATCAATACCTCTGGGGGTGGCAAAGCCAAGTCTTCTGGTGGAATCTTCTGCTTGGTACTGCCTCTAAATTAAGAAGTTCCACATACGGTAGGTAGTGCTGCCATCTATCGGGTAGCTACCGAAAGAGGTAGAAATGAACTCTTCGGTGGCTATAGGTAGACTTGTGCACTCCCTCTTGCGAGTGTGCGCTTACATCCTGTGCAGTACTGCCCACTACCGATATGTACGGGATATGGGGTTGGTACAAAATGCTTAAGCAGAGGTGCCTTAGTCCCCATAGTCCTTGATAAGAAGAAGAAGAAGAAGAAGAAATAATGAAGTTGGTGAACAATCGCTCCCTTCCAAAGAAGAAAAAGAAACAAATGACCATAGAATATATATATATTTTTTTGGACAATCCAAAAGCAAATACAAAACAGACAATCGATTCCAACGAAAAAGGAATGTCTTGAGACTAAAGATTTTAGGTAAGTGTAAAGAATGTTAACATTTTCTAATAACTTTAAGGTTGTTTGCAGATCACGGAATTATTCATTTGTGTAGGTTTGCTAAGTGTGGTGAAACTCAAAAAGTGATATGTTATTTAAACATGCAGGCTTGTATCCCTCTTAGCTGTTGCAAAAAAAGTGCAGAAAAATGGCAAAATTCGCAGGTAAAAAATAAACTGTGTAACTTTTCATACTAGATAAAATTAGTTATTGAGAAGAAAAATCGTTTTGAAAAATCAAGATTTGAATTAAAAAAATGTGGGGCCTGGCATCCTTCTGCAAACAATACTGCCGGCACCTATTCTAATGGATATGTCCTTTATTGGAAAAAGAGGATGACAATCATGCATATACGTTGACGTTATTTTATTTCAACTTCCTTATTATAAAATTGGTAAGAATTTAATTGGTGCAATGCATGAAAAATGGGCTGTGAAATAATAGGAACACAATTCAAATGTAAACTAAAACGCAAAAGTAAATTGCTTTCCGTTTCGAAATTTGGAAATGGGAACGTAACTTATATTATACTATATGGTTGGTAGTCAATTTAATGAAAATGAAATATTGCTCTCTAAAGTACCTAGTTGCCAATGTCTTTGATTTATACTTCTTGGCTTACATTTTAATTAATCCATAATTATTTAAGGTTGCCGATAGATTTGAATGTATCCGAAAATTATGCTTTTTTTTCAATTACGAAACGTCACCAAATCCTTCCTGGCTTGCTTTTCTATCATTATTTTCTGCCCAAATTTGCGTATGTTTAGTAAAGCCAAGCTTCTCGATAACTATGTATTATTTCAAACACCTTGTTGTTTTTTAAAAAAAAATAAGGTTTATAATACAAATTTGTTAGCGAATGTTGTCTATATTCAAAGCCGTATCCAGGGGGAAGGGTATATAGTTCACCTCTCCCTCCCGAAATATTTTTCATGATATATTATGAAGTATGTACCTAAAATACATCACACACATTTTTGATTTTTTTGTCCCCCCCCCCCCCCACCTCCCGCTTTCTAACGTTTGAGCTACCCTCACCCCTAAATTATGTCTTTTTGTTGCCACCCTTATCTTCTAAAAAATTAATCTAATTCCTTTTTAATTATATTAAAAAAAATAATAATGTATATTTATGTAGTTTTGAAATTAACCCTTGGTTAGTCGCAGGGTTGACAAATGTCCACCACCATCTCCCTTTCTTAATAGATGGCAGCATTTCACTTTATTCTGTTCAATAATATTGTGTTTTTAATAAAAATAGCTACTTACTTTGATATTTGGTCACAAGTTGAATGGTATGCACTAAAATCTGAATTTGGGGGAAATTTGTCTCCCACGTGATTAACCGTGAGACAAAAGGTCGCACGACTAACCAATTCTATCCAAAGGTTAACTCGTATTGAATTAAGTTCAACTTACAGAAGCTAATTTTTTCAAACTTTAAATTAAAAATAATAATAATAATAATAAGTATCTGATAAATTTCCCTCCCTATATTAAACTACTCGGACGTATAATTTCGAACTTCTGAATAAAAACAGTGAGTATTGACTTGTTTTTCCCCAACTTTTGTCCATTCCCATTTAACCAATCATTGTTGACACTCTTTCCTGTAGCCCAAATTATTTTAGTCAGAATAATTAAAAGATAATTGGGGGCAAATGCATCAATTTAATATGGAGTGAAGTCCAATCAATTCAACGTTGCGTAGCGTAGTGAAATAATTTTAACCAATCATTTTTTAAAAGATTTCCTGTTGCTAAAATTGTTTTAATAAATATAGGTAAAATATATTTGATAGTGAATCCATAAATTCACTTTCAATTTAAATAAATAAATTTTGAGACGTAGTTCGCCGCATATTTTGTCAATAGAAATGTTTTTAATATTTAAAACTGGATGCAAACACCAATTAAACGCTGACCACTGAATTGGTGCTGTGTAAATAAATATTAGAATTGGCAATGCATATAAAGGATTTATATTAAAAGCTTTGTTTTTATGGGTTTTGTTATTTTAATATATTTTAACTTACATTTTCATTTCGTCTTTTATATTATTAAACAACATTCAATTTAATGTTTCAATACATTTTAAAGAGCACGTAGTATTTTTGTTTTCTTTCCGGAGTATTTCATTTAAAAATATTATTATTTTTTCCTACTTCTATAGTAACAATCACTCTAAAAATAAAATGGTTATTAATTAATATAATATTTTCTTATCTAACATTTGCCCCTAGATGGCAGCACTATTTTTTATTCCGCAAAAATTAAAGTAAATGGTTGCTTTTGTAAATATTTTTTAAATACAAAAATAATGATAATTGTTTTAAATAACATCTAGCTGAAAAACCCGTGCTTCGCTACGAAAATTTTAACGTGCAATATTTTAGCTAGCTATGAGGCCTCGCGTTGCGGAAATCTGTCATTTGTGTATAGGTGCCAGTTTTTGGCTTCTTCGCTCGCAGGAAGATTCATCGTTAATTAAAATCGAGCTCGCTTCGTTCGCTGAAAAGTTCATTGACACATAAACACAAGCTTTTACTTCACTCGTTGAAATGTTCATTGCTACGCAAGCATAGGCTCGCTTCGCTCGCTGAAAGGTTCATTGCTGCGTAAGAATAAGCTCGCTTCACTCACTAAATTCTAATTGCTACGAAAAGTCTTAATATTGGAAGCCCCTCCTTTATCAATAAAAAAAAAAAAATAAAAAAAAAAAAAAAAAAAAATCCTCGTTAAAAAAATAATACAATACCCCTTTAAGATTATTTTAAAACGTATTTGAGGAAAGCAAAATTAGAGACCAAAACTACTTATGTTGAAACTTTCAGAGGTCTATAGGCTTATGAAAAGTCGCTTTTTGTGAAAAAATTAATTAAAAAACAAATTAAATGTTTAACATTCTTTTTGTCAGTCCAATTAGAAGACCATAACTACTTGTGTTGAACATTTCAGAACTCTAGCCTAATTACAAATCATTTTGTAAAATATTTTTTAATTAATTAAAAAAAAAAAAAATTTAAAAAAAAAAAATCTGTTTTTTAAACATCTAATTAGAAGACCACAACTACTTATGTTGAAACTTTCAAAGCTGTAGCCCTATTTGAAATCGTTTTGCAACATATATATTAATTAATTAAAAAGAAACTAAATAAAAATGTTAAAATCTTTTTTTTCAAAAGTCCAATTTGAAGGAAAAAACTACTTATGTTGAAAATTTCAGAGCTGTAGCCCTAATAGAAGTCGTTTTGTAAAATGTGTATTTATTAATTGAAAATATTAATTAAAAAAGTACAAAATAAACATTTAAAATTCGGTTTTCAAAAGTCCAATTAAAAGGCCAAAACTACTTATGTTGAAAATTTCAAAGCTGTAGCCCTATTAGAATTCGTTTTGTAACATATTAATTAATTAATTAATTTAAAAAAAACTCAATAAAAATTTAAAATTCTGTTTTTCAAAAGTCCAATCAGAAGGTCAAAACTACTTATGTTGAATATTTCAGAGCTGTAGCCCTATTAGAAGTCGTTTTGTACAATTTTTTTTTAGTTAATTAAGAAAATTAATTTAAAAAAAGTAGTCAAAATTTAAGTATTCTGTTTTTCCAAACTACATTTAGAAGGCTAAACCTACTTAAGTCGAAAATTTCGGAGCTGTATCTCTGTTTGAAGTCACTTTGTAAAAAAACATTAATTAAAAAGAAGTATTGAAAGTTTTAACATTCTGTTTGACATGTATACAATTAGAAGACCAAAACTACTTATGCTGTAAATATCAGAGTCCTACTCTAAGTTTAAGTATGTTTCTATTTATCCAAAGGGGAGGGGGGGGGGGGGTGCGCCACAAACAGACACACACACAGCTTGATTTATTATTATAGATATATTAGATTAAGAACATTTAAGGCAACCAAATAGATTTAAAATTGTTAAATTTGGTGAAAATAAAAAAAAAAATTATAATCTGAAATATCATCGAATTTGATTTCAAAATGGTATTATGGTTTTTATTATATTCAAATACATTTTAAACTACATTATTTTTATGAAGGTTCCTTAGTAATATAATAGTCAATTTGAAATGGCCTCTATCTGCTCTTCGGTGGAAGCCTGGCGTTTAGCAGCAGCCATCGTTACTAAAAAAATGATTTTTCAATTTAGGTCTGCACTTTATCCACTTTTAATCAGGACTATTTTCATTTATTCATTTCTATATGGGCTACCTAAAAATGTGTTGTTGAAACGATTTATTCTATCTGAATACCCGTGTTTCGCTACAAAATTTTACCAGTGCAATTTTTTAGCTATAGCTGCTGGGCACGCGTTGCGGAGATCTGTAATTGGTGTATAGGTCGCAGCTTTTGGCGCTTCGCTCGCAGGAAGGTTCATTGCTACTCAAAACCAAGCTCGCTTTGCTTGCTGAAAAGTTCATCGACCCAAAAGCACAGACTTACTTCACTCGTTGAAATGCTGATTGCTATGCAGGCATTGGATTACTTCACTCACTTAAAGTTTCATTGCTGAATAAGCATAAGCTCGCTTCACTCACTAAAAACTAATTACTGCGTAAACCCTTAATATTACAAGCCCCTACCCTATCGAGAAAAAAAATTCCCTTAATACAATACAATAATAAAACACACATTGAGAATTTTTTTAAACATGTGTTTGTTAAAAACAAAATTAGAAGGCCAAAACTACTTATATTGAAATTTTCAAAGCTCTAGGTCTATTAGAAGTCACTTTTTGTGAAAATATTGATTAAAAAAATTAAAATTTTAACATTCTAAAGTCCAATTAGAATTTTAACATTCTAAAGTCAGTTAGAAGACCAAAACTACTTATGTTGAACATTTCAGAGTAGTAGTCCTACTAAAAATCGTTTTGTAAAATATTTATTAATTAATTAAAGAAAGTATTCAAAATTTTAAAATTATGTTTGTCAAATGTACAATTAGAAGGCTAAAGCTGCTTATGTTGAAAAAATTTCAGAGCTGTACCTCTATTTGAAGTCACTTTGTAAAAAAATAATAATAATGGTGCGTGGATGGGTTCGAAAGATTTGAAGCCAAAGCAGATCAAAACTTGCAGAAATTTATTTCGATATAACTCTTCGCAGATTCTTTTACATTTCCAGAACTTTCCGTTCTAATATACTCAATACAGCTCTTTACACAATAATGGAGCTTAAACAGCAGTTAAAAACTTCCCTAATAGCACACATCCTCCCAGGGAGGTCTCTAGGAAGTCCCCAGTCATCCCCGGGACTACGAATGACTTCCCAGGGACCTCCCTGGGAGAATGTGTGCTATTAGGGTATATACACAACTGCTAAAATCGTCTCACAAGACAATGCAATACAGTTCACTACTCTGAATGCTCGCTGAGAGACAACTACCTAGATAACTCGGTGAGAGACAACTAACTAGATAACTCTCTGAGGACAACTAACTGGATAACTCAACTCACGACCGGTCTTAAGGAAAGTCAATCCTTTGTGAATCGTCTAGAGATAGGAATTTAGAGGATTTTCCAGATCGTAGTCGAAAAGCCCTATACATGTGCATGGGGACTGAAAATGTCGCCAAACGATCGCTAAGTTTGGCGACATTTAGCGACTAAAATTAGTCGCCAAAACTGTCGCCAACTTGGCGAGATTGCCATTAACCATAACATTAAATGGCCTGCTCCTTGTAAAACTCATTATCCACCATGATCCCTGTAGAACTCGTTTTCAAGCCTTAAGAGACGCATTGCAGGAAAGCGAAGTAAAGAACCCTTGCACTGCCTTATGCGAAGTGTACATAAATGTTTCTATTTACATAATTAATACAACGACATATTTACAATTATACAGAAATTCGTAACAATATATTTATATAGGGTCAATGAAAGTATAGCATTCGATCAACAGCAGCATCTTCTGTAGGTGGCTGTCATACCATATTAAACTCACTTCCCCCGTACAATGATATCAATGCTTTGGTACCAATATCTGTAAGTTCTTTTCTGATCCAAACATAGTAGTACAAATATTAAATTCCTTACATTTCTAAAAATGTCTATGTGCTGCCTATTTACTTTTACCAAATAAAGAGCTTGTGCTTTCGCATCTAGTTAAAGAATGTGAAAAGAGAATAATTTTGTATTCCTTATCCCAAGTACATGTTGCACCTTTAATGTTACGTTTTTTTATCGCCGGAAGTAGGAGGCAAACAAATATTTTGTGTATTATGGTAAATCAAAAGTACAAAGATATCGATGTCCTCAGCAACAACTGTTACACGCATTTTTTCTGCTAAGGTCAGTGCTGTTTTCACTCTAACTGTATCAATATCATCTGTAGCATGAATCACAGTGTGACCATTCTCTTCCAAGTGTTTTCCAAGCCTTGTAATAAAGGACTGTTTACTTTTTTTTATTAGAAAAAAAAGGGTCCTTTGCCAAATAGAAGTGGATAGCTCTCAGTAAATTTCACTGTTACTGATGATTGTTTCGTGCGTATCTGATGCTCTATATCCTTTGTACTGGAGATGGTATAGCCACCAAATACTATTGTCATAACTTGATATTGCTTATAGCAATATGATTGCTATATAGTTGTAATACATTTGAAAATTTCCCAGTTTTTGGCCATGGTTCAGTGAAATTAACTGAGAGCTCTCCACTTCTTATTGGCAAAGGACCCTTTCTTTCCAATAAAAAAAATATACAGTTCTTTATAACCATGTTTGGAAAACACTTGGAAGAGAATGGCCACATTGTGATTCATGCTACAGATGATACTGACACAGTTATAGTGAAAATAGCACTGACCTTAGCATAAAAATATACATGTAACAGTTGTTGCTGAATACACCGATGTCTTTGTACTTTTCATTTACCATAATACTTTTGCAGTCTTCTACTTACAACGATAAAAAAACGTAATATTAAATGGGTGCAACATGCGCTTGGCGATAAGGGATGTAAAATTATTCTCTTTTCACATGCTTTAAACGGATGCAATACCACAAACTCTTTATTTAGTAAAAGTAAATCGACATCATATAGACATTTCTGTAAATGTAAGGAATTTAATATTTGTGCTACTCTGTTTGGATCAGAAAATGCTAACAGAAACGAACTCACAGATATTGGTATCATTGTACGGCGGAAATCCGAAGACTGAGAATCTGAACCTACTACGATAAAATATCTACTTGAAAAAAATCACAACTGCCAAAAGTTAATTTAATATTGCAAGATTGCCACCTACAGAAGATGCTGCTGTTTACCAGCTTCTCCGCGTGCATTTACAATGTTATTGTGGAAAACTATGAACATTAATATTGCCAATTGTGGGGTTGGAAAAAGTAGGAGACCAACTACAGCTCATAACGTGTGAAATGAGCCCTGCACCAGAGTTATTGTTGAACAAGATCCTCTGCACCGGATACAAATGAACCGTGTGGTAGTGGTAGATGTACGTGTCGACGTTATGGCGTGGAATGTACCGAGATAGGTTGTAACTGTTCTGGTAGGAGATTGCACAAATAGTGTACTGAAAGAAAGTTTTTCAAAAGAATAGTAATAGATATAGCTTTTTTCTTATGTAAGATGAAAGATATTGACGAAATGCATGATGCATTCGTATTATAAAACTATTTTATTATTTGTTAATAAAAAGGATTTTTAACACTGCATAAGCTTTTAGTTTTTTGGCCACTATTTTGCTAATTATTTGTACTTTTAAAACCAAAATGATAATCTTTTTCAGCATAAAATTTTCTGTAATTTGATACCACACATGATTTTTTATGATTTTTACGAAAAAAATCCAAGATGGCGGCCAAAAAACGCATTTTGCAAGCTCAGATTTTTCTAGACTTTTAGTATGTCAAAAAGATATCCTCCACGAGCTAAAAACATTCAATCGCCGCTTCTGTGGGAATTAGTTCCACCCAAAAACGTATATCTCCTGTACTACAAGGGAAAAAATCATTAATAGTTATAAAAACAGAATTTATTACTTTAATCACTTAAAATAATCATTGAATAGCAAGTCATATTTTACGGTGCAGTATTAAATTCGCGGAAATGCAGTGTTTAATTAAGAGAGAGAGGGGAGTTTAACTTACGGCTTGGAATGCACTAGACTAAAGTTAGCGTCTGCGTGTGGCTTTCGTATGCTGGACTCTTCTGTCAAGGGTTTCGGGAACATTCTCTGGTCAGGTAGTCTGGTAGGATCGAGGCCAGATTGTAGGGTAGTTTGCTATACTATTTGGGCTCTATCATTTGAGGGCTCCTGGGTTAGCTTGATCAAGGACTGCTAGGTTTGTTCGGTCAAGAGCTCTGGCCATTCGAAGTCTGCTGTGTGCTTCGGTAGAGGGCTGCTGCGGGAATTATCTGGCTAGAGAGGCTTGGAATCGCAAATGGACTTTTCCATATGCTAACGTTCACTTCTCTGCCAAGTCCGTCCCTCTATTCGCAGCACCCTTATGAAAATTGAAAGTGCGTAAAAAAGTAGCTTCTGATTGCTTGTAAACCCTTTTACGTTGATCTGGGATGATCCCTCTTTTCCCTTGCATCCGATTGGACTTGAAGATCCTTCCCCAAGAATTTACCTCATCTTCGCCTCTGCCCAATCTACACTAGGCTGTAAATTCACCCCTGACCTCTTGACCTGGTCCGGCCAACTCTTGGGTGAAACCGCGCCAGCAAGTCTAGTTCCCTCTCATAAAAATTGCCATTACTTCTAGGGTAGGTCTTTTCCACCCCCTAATACTTATAAAAATTATGATGGTGTAACCGCACCATCCCAGTGCCACGTCGTATTGTGGCTTATCTGTGGGGGCCCTACAGATAAGCCACGGGGCCCTACACGATATTAGGCAGGTGTACCATATGGTACACCTGCCTAATATAGTGTAGGGCCCGAATTATGAAGCTTTTGTGGATCTGCACCAGATACGAATTCATTGGAGTTGAACGACCGTTTGGCTTGGTAGATGATTTCAAAAGAGATTCCAAACAAAAATCCACAGTTCTCTGAGCAGGGAAAACTGGCGTGTTGGAATGGCCGTCTATGGATAATCGGGTAGGAAAATGGACCAGCAGTATGTCCTGATCTTCCAACCTAGTGTATATATCTCCGCAATGAACTGGACCCATTATTTTGTCATCGCAGTTGATTGAAATGAGTACCCAATTGAGGACTATACTGCACCGGGACATGGTTCGGATAAGATCTGGACATGACAAGTAACGACGCTTTCCAAGTGTTATTTCAAGGACAAACTGCCCCGCACTATTTGCGCCTTAAATCCTTAAATGGAAGGATTTGTCAAGCTCAAACAGTTAATGGGCAAAACAAGTTTTATTCTAAAAAAAAAAAGCTTAAATAATTTGGTATCTTATATTTAATTTATATTAAAACAAGGTTTCTACTGGGCTGTGTTCTATAAGAACTCCTTTTTTAGTTTTTATTTATAAAAGCTTTTAAAAATTCATATGTTTCACTAATAGAAACTTAAAATTCCATCTTATTCACTAGCAAACTATATTTAACTCATTATTACATAGATTTTAAATTTGTTTATTTTAAATAAAATAGTTTATGCAAATTTGTCATAATTTTTTTTTGTACTGGTTTGATTTTAAATTCATGTTACACTGAAATTTTGTTCCTCTTTGCACCAAAAATTGGTTCCCATTTAGCTACAACCAAAATGTTGGTGCTTAGTCTCACGATTTAATGGTGCTTACGGTTCGAGGTAGCACCATTAAATCGTGAAACTAAGCACCAACTGTTGGTTGCAGGTAAATGGAAACCAATTTTTGGTGTAAGGTGAATTTTTTTTTTTTAACAGTGTAGTTATGATTTGTTTATATGAAAAAAAAAAAAAAAAAAAAAAAAAAAAACCCTAATGGTCTTAAATAGCTTCTTATTTTGTGAAAAGTGTGGGAACCCTGATTTAAATTCATGTTTTTGTGTGCTATATGAAGTAAAGATTTTTTAAAGTTTCATTTCTACGTTTCTCACATTAAACATTATATATAGTCATGAGCTATCTTTTCGGTAACTTTGTTGTATTAAAGGTTATTCCTTGGCTTGGTTTAGTTATTCTTGATTGAGAATTCGCCTATTTCAACACGAATAACTTGCATTTAGTACAAATAACACTAAAATGACTTGCTCTGAATGTGGCTTTAAATCATATTTAAAAAATATATACTTCCTATTTTAAGCTACATGATGCCATAGTATAATGAAAGGCTATTGTTATAAGATAAAAAAAATATATATAACCTCCAAAGTAATGGGTAAATTGAGAGTTCGGTTACAGACCTTAAATCAATAAACTGTTTTAAGAAAGAGAGAGTTACGAGACCAATTATGATTACATTTGAGATCTGATTAAATCTTGAAACTAAGCACCAAATATTGGTTGCAGCTAAACGGGAACCAATTTTTGGTGCATGGTCGAACCGAATTTTTAATAGTGCAATTTTTCTGGTTCTTCAGTGTATATTGCGTATGTATATTTTAAATTTAAATACAGTCAAACAATTGTAAACTAAAATTTGTTTAAATATAACCCTTCTTGCTTGCGGGATTTTGACAACATTCTTATCTTCATGTCCTACAACCTAATATCGACTTATATACGAAATTTAGACACCACAGCACTTTCAATGGACAATTCCCGCATTTTTTAAAAATGAGTGAAATTAGTACATATTTATGAAGAATTTCTTTCCGATTCCAAATATACAAACAAAAGTTCTTTAAAAAAATGAGTTATTTAAATATTAAGAAAAGAAAATGCCCCCAAACCGAGGCAAAACCCTTCCAATAAAAACAGTCAACAAAATTCGTGACGTAAACAGATCCCTACGTTTCTGTGGTTATCGTGAGGTTTGTGCCAAATACTTATCGTTAAAAATGTTGGCGTTAGTAGACCATTGCTACATTCCGTACAGGTTGGCGTGATTTGCGAGGAACTTGCAAATCTGGTTTCCGCTGCGGCATTTCAAGCCAAGATGTTTCAGATCTCTTTACGTCACGTTCAACGTCAACGAAATGGGTCGTTCTCTCGCCAGCCTCTAACAAGGTAATTTTGATCGCAAATTAAAAAAAAAGAAAAGGCGCATTGAGCAGAAATTTTTAGGTTTATGGCCTTTTCATAACATTTAGAACTGAATAAAAAAAAAAAAAAATAAAAAAAAAAAAAAAAAAAATGCGGAAATTGTCTATTATGAAGCCATTCCACTTACACATACATTCACGGACACATATAAATAATTTTTAAAAAACTATTATTTAGGATTTCAAAACCTTCATAATGAGGTGAAAATGAAGATCTTTCATTAACCAATATTTACAGAAATTGCAAATTTATTATTTTAGATTCTACGCAACAGTGTTGTGTTAACCTACTGACGGTCATGCACGTATACATACGTCATTTGATTTGCTGTTTTTCCAGCAATACACAACATTTTTAAATTTATAAATAAAATTTAAAGTAAAATACTTTTTAAATATTTTTTTAATATTTTGATTAGGATGATATTTTATAAAAAATCTAAATCGATCTAAAAAAAATTAATAAAAAATTAAAAAAAAATTAAATTATGTATTTGAATTAGAAATATAATTTTAAAACTATTGCAGGGAAAACAACTGTAGAATTTCGCCCATTCCCATGACCGTCAATGGGTTTATAAACATAATTAATATCAACCGCCCTAGTTCTACGTTTTCAGCCATGACTAATCGTTATATTTAATTTCGAGTTTTGAGTAACTAAATAACAATGAGCTCCAGTTTTACTTGGCAATTAATTCGGAATCGTTAGTCTGTTTTACAATTTCTGAGAACAGTATTTTAGTAAACTAAAACAATAATTAGCTGTTCAATTGCTAACGATTTTATATATTTTCAACTAAAAGTAAACATCCACGGAGGTCTTATGTTTCCGTTTTCACTCATAATATCCGTATTTCCTAAAAATAACAAACCGCTTCCGCCTAAGAAAATATTTAGACGAAACAAAACCAACTGAATTAATCCTTCGTGAACACATAAGGCTAGGTTATCAAAGGCTCTCAACCTTCGGAAGGAATGGGTTTTCACATTAACATTGATAACAACAATAATAGAAGCAAAATATCTCATATTATTGTTTGTGTTAACCACGTTGGATTCCGACTTTCGACTGTCAGTGCCGCTAAAATTCTTCACAGTAGATTTGTACTACTGGCGGACCTTCAAATTGGTAAATTACGCATCTATATGAAGCATTTATAAATTAGACTTAAAGATATGCAAATTAGATTCCCGTTGTTTCCGTTCGCTACACTGGCTTTAATATTTGTATGGAAACTTGCCAATGCGGGAGATTTCATTTGAGTTATTCAACGTAATAGTACCATTTGTAGTTTTGACTAGAAATATTGACACTTACCTGGGCACTTATCTCACTCGATAAGTGCCCAGGTCTCAATGTCAGAAACTTTGGTTTCGGGTAGACTCAAGCATAGTTACAAATTACACGATGTAAGAAAAAAACACAACAAAAACAAATTTTTTATCCTTCCGTCCTTTTTTATAAAAAATATTTTAAAACTTTGCACTAACATTTCAAAACTTCCAGTATATTTTAACCAGAACTGGACGAGATTGGTCAAGACACGTGAAAACGGCCAGTCTACAATGGTCCACATCGAGATTGGCCAGTGGTGAGCGATAGCCAGCGTATTTGTGCTACTGGGATGGTGTCAGAAGCAAAGGAGAGAAATTAAGCGTTAAGTACAAAGTGTTGCAAGTGAAAAATTGATGTTCCACCAAATGAAGTCTAAATACATATTATAATGCCAACCAATAAATTTATAAGTTTAGATGTTTTTTAACCCAATAGATAATAATGCATATTCTTTAGTATACGTTAAATCTAATTTTCTTACGGAAAACGTTCAAGTGATTTTAAAAATATACATCTACTTTCCTTATTCGATCATACTTTTTTTTTTTTCTCTTTCTAAAGCGGAATTAGATATTAGTTTATATCTAAGTCCTCATTTTTTCAATATTTTCTGGGATAAAAATAACCCTTATTTATTGTAAAAAAAAACCTACTCCGTTACCAGAATAAAATAGAATGTTATCAGTTCACGAAAAATAATTTATAGTTAGGTACATTGGTTTATTTCATTTTCTATTAATTTAAAGACATTTATAAAATTTATACGATTGAGTTAGCTTGAAATCGAACTTTATGTTATTATTAACATTAAGTTTCAGAAACTGACTTATATTGTAATAATATACCATTAAGCTAAAAAAGTTCTTTTGATTTGCAATATTTAACAAACAACTTTTTGTATGAAATGTTATGATTCTTTTACAGCTCTTTTTAGTAATGGTTGGTTGTTTTAAGATTATCTGGCGTCGTCAGCAACACGAGGGCTATAATGCGCCAAAGCATTCGTCATTTGACAAGCCAACATACATTTACAAACACCAATGCCTTACACGGGACTCGAATCCGCAACCTCGCGGTTTAGAAGCTAGCACTCTAATCACTATACCGTTTGGTCGGCCTTTTTAGTAATGAGGAACTTGTGAGTTAAAGAATACTACTTCTTTTTATATACCATTTATTTTTTAAACTTCTGAGTAAATAATAAATTATTTTCTTTGGTCAAGAATTCATTGAATATGCTCTTTATTTAAAATTGAATGAAATAATTATCATTAAAAAGTAATTTGAATTTAATTAAAATTTGCCTTTACTTGAAACATTTCAAAATTATATCTACGGGTGCTGGACGAAAGCTAAGTGAAATGTGCACATTAATAAAAAAATGAGTCAAACACAAACGGCTAAACAAATATAACTTTTATCAGGTTCAGCTGTTGTACATATATTTGAAACATGCATTTACCTGATGTCTGAATAATTACACGTAGTGACACACACTGATATAACAACCGGTTTTACAACAAGAATGTGCAGTACATTTAACAATAACATTGTTATATTAAGTACATTTTATTCTTGCTGAATGAACATACGTACATACATAACTGGTCTATAACCAGAAGTGCTTTTATTGTGGCAAACGCGGTCATTTCACGAGTAACTGTCATAATATACATTTTGTTCATAAATACATGGATCACAAAAAGCAAGTTAATTTGCAATCACAATTACATAGCACGGTTCAGTTGGACATTTTCAAAGTTAGGAAAATATTATTGCACAACATTTTCTTGCAAAACTGGAGGTTTATTCATGTACTCATTGTTGCCGCATAAATAACAAGTTGATAGCTTTGTAATTTTTTCAAATTGCGCACAAAATAAAAATGCAAAAAACAAAAAAAAAAAAAAAAAACATTTAAATTGCAGCTGCCATATTTCTTCATCCCTAAAATTCGGAATGATAGTTTGACACTGAGTTTCGAACAAAATTCAAACGTTCGAAATCAAAATAAACATGACACTAATGAAACATACATATTTACATACACAATGTAGTATAACGTTTAAATACTTACATTTTATATTTATTAAAATTGTAAGGATCAATATTGAACATTAATAAATAGAGTAAAATTAAAGACTTACACCAGGCTCTGAATACAATTTGCAATACAGCTTTTTAGCTACAGTATATACTTTTAAATTAGATAGTATTTTTTTTAAATACATACACAAAATCTACTCACGCGCAGAAATTGCATTAAAACTACTAAATGAGTGATGTTGTACTCAGTAATTGAGTATTTTTGTAAGAAATTATCTAAAATTATTAACTTTGAAATTTTACGAAAATGGATACTTAAGGGTTGAAAACTTGACTTTATATGCTCTAAAATTAGCTTGTAAAATTGATAATAAATAAACTAAATACCGTCAATTTGCGATAACTAGAAGTTCAAGGGACTGGCCAAATTCTTCGAGTTATCCGAAGTTCGAGTTATCGGAAGTTATTTCCTATTCAAGGCATATTTCGTCAGACATTTTTTTTATTGTTCCTGTGAAGTCCGGAAGACAATATTGTGTCTTGATTTAAACTTTTATAGCCATCCTGCACTTGCTATAAATCCTTCAACTTTTAGTAAACGAGCAAAGTTCTTCGCCTTTACTTTTAACATCATCCCTCTAAGAGGAATTTTAAATACTGGTTTCGATATGTCTCAAACCATTTTAATCGAGCAGCTTCGACACCAAGAAAGGAACATACCTTCACTCATTTACACGATAGATTGAGTTTCGATGCATGTCTTCTCAAAATCGCCTTTGTTTTTCAAAATGGTTGAAAGAGTATTCGGAAGAATTCTGTACTTTATAGCAACTTCTTCTTCTTACATCGCAGATTTTGTTCAGTTTCATTGATAAATTTAACTTTTTGAGTTAGACTAAGCATATTCAACTTACGTTTTAACATTGTTCAAAGCCAACACCATTGACTCACACTTTAAATATGGAATGGAATGTAAAGGAAAAAGCCCGTTTACTTTCTGTACGCGTCAGTGCTAACGGGTTTTCCCCGGTAACAAGTTAAATTATAAAACATGATGTAAAAAGGAAAAAATAAAAATCTTTTTTTATATTGGTATTTTTTTTTTTTTTTTTTTTTTTGTATGTTATGATAATAAAATTTTGCACAAAAACTTCCGACTTAAAAGATGTACACTTCGAGATATGGAGAAAACTTAGCGTTGAAAAACTTTAAATTGTCTTGGGACTTAATGAAAACTTCGAGATAAACGAATATTCGACTTATGAGACTTCAAGTTATCGCGAGTTGAGTGTAATTAATGTGTTAAAGTTACTGAGATGATATATAACATTTTACAAAGATTGATTTACATTTTTTTTAATAAATCGTTTGAAATATTTGCATAAAAAAAGTTGTCTTACCAGTAACTTACAGTACTGTTTTGTGCGTTTTTTGCATCCATATAATAGCATACAAAAGATATTTACCCAAAACATTGCGCCGAAATTTTTTATATTTAGACACGATGATTTCCCCCCGTGTAATTTCCTTTCATTTACATAACATTTCGATATTTATTTCGGATATTTTAATGGTTTTTCAAACTACACAACACATTTCTGTAAAAAGTCTCGTTTATAATATAAAATAAATTGACTAAGCCTTCTTGTGAGTAATAAGAAATGTTTAATATCCTAATATTTTTAATTTCTTTTACTGTTTAATAATATCCACCAAGCCATGCATATTAATGCACCCTTTGGTATAAATAAGGTTATATTAGGACTAAGTATATTACCGACAAAAAAAATGAAGAATACACCTCCAGAGAATCATAAATTTCTATGTTTTGAAATGAATATGTACATTTTTCAGTTCAAACGCAATGGCTAAAATTTCAAATGATTTCATCAATCGTTTTGTTCATATTTACTTTACAAAGACAATACCAGACAATATAGTTTTCCAGTACAAAAATCCCTATTTAAGAATATATTTCTATAAAGATACGCTATATTTTCATATTTAAATTTGAAGTACAATATGTCCAGTAATAAAATGAAAGTTATAAATAGGATATGATGAAGCCTGATGTTTTCCTTTTATTGCTTTGACTTGAAGTCTTCCGTGGTATTTTGAAATGCATTTAGTAGCAGCAAATAGCTTCGCTTTGAAATAGGTTCCAAAATAGTTTTATTTAATAAGAAAAAAAAATGAGTTGAACACAAATATGAATACATTCAGCAAACAAAATGCGGTTTCAAAGTACTGCATCACACTTTACGGTGCAATTCACACAACAAACATTGCGACATCTTTATTGCAGAAACGATGCAGAAATCGGCACACAAAACGACACTTAACATAAAATACGACACACATTCACGAATGATCACACAAGGCTCTCCTCTTCCTTGAGAGACTCTTGAGCCACGCGGTTCATGGAAATGTTATTCAACCTTTTGGCACTGCCATCGGCATCGTGGTTTCTGCCGCTCCCCAGAAGTCCACTGAAAAATTCCTTCAAAGAGGATCTGGACCCCTTCGGAATGATGATCTCGTCACAGGACCTCCACTTCTTCGAAGGAACCTTCAAGACAGGCGGCTTCAGGAACGAGTTGTTTTTATCAGGAGTCGTTTCCTTGCTGGGAAGGATGACATCAACCCTCGGATTATCATTTGTGAGCAATGGCCTCAAGGACTCGTCACAGTTGATGAGGCCATTCCTTGACTGTTCATGGTCGCAGTCTTCCGAACCAATACTCTCCAGTTTTGGTTTCCTGGTGATTGGAGCAAGGTCTATGGACCTAATCGTTGTAGGCTCCATGGACCGGGCTGCAGCAGGATCCATGCATGATTCCATGTTGTGCAACTCGCCGCAGCTGCTCGCTGAAGCATTTCCGTACCATCTGTTGGAATCGGGGTCCCTGACCCTGAGCAGCTTGCTGGGGTCCCCCCTGCTGAATGAGCTTAGCCGCTTGGGGGACCTCGGGCTGTCCGAGGACAGTCTCAGGAAGACGGGGACCCCTCCTGGGGATGGAGGGGGTTCCTCCGAACAGTTGATGAAGGAGCTATTTCTGCGGGCAGCCAGGGATCCTCGACGGCCTAGGTCGTTCAGCTTCGGGCTCCTGCGACGGATGTTATCGTCACGCTGCAAGTTGAATAGTGGTTGTGGGGGATAGGAGTCCGAGGCTGAGTTTGTTCGTTTCTTAGGGCCGGTCGAGTGGCCAACAAGCCAGTACGTGTTGATTTCTCCCTTGCCCTGGAAGATAAACGAAGATAAAACTTGACGTGTTTCTGCGATAAAAGTTTAGCAGTAATTGTTCATCTTTAGAATAAGAACTAAATTAATATATATATATATATATATCTTTATCTTTAAAGATAAAAACTAAATATAAACCGTTGAGTTCAATAGATCATGGTTGGTTAAGCCTGAAATAATCCATGAAGAAATAATTCTCCATTCTTAACAGTATTACGATACATGTTTATTGTTCTTTGGTTTAAAAACAACAGTTTTTAATAGGAAAAATAACTTTAGCCGCATATTTCGTTGTAAAATATAGTAATTTTATCTTCTTTCTAAGATAGGGTTGTTCATGCGGATCTGGATCGTACTGGAAATGTACGTAACTTCAATGCGTGCGCTGACCATGTTCTTTTTTTAATTAATTTCTCATGTATCAACATTTTGGAATTTTTTTGTTAATAATTTGCATGTGTAGGAAAATTAATGTTTGGGGGAATTGTATTGTAATTGATGAATTGAAAATTGAGTGCATGAATATGTCTCATTGTTTTATAAAATATACGATCAAGATGAATAATTTCCATTCATAGTTAGGAATATCAAACTATATTTTTTTAACTTCTTAGTAGAAAGCATTTAGTAGCAAAGAAGCTTCATTTTTCTTTTGTGCAAAAAGTTAAACTCATATTTTTAAGTTTAAGTTGTGATAAAAGTAACATTTATATAATGAATTTATTTCAAGTAGACGAATAAAGAAAAATTACAATAAGATAAAACACAAGAAGGAAGCCTATCATTGAAATTAAAAGTATATCACAAAAGGTCCATTTTGGAGAAATCAGAAAAATATTAAAAAGGAGATAACTTCAGCACATCCACACTAATTAGTACAAAATGCAAATTGAATCATCTAAATGGTTGAGGCCAAAACAGGATTTATTACATTTCGATTAATAGTTTACCAATAAATGATGTTATATACTGCATTAGATCGAACATTTTTATTCCAGGCTTAAAACTAAAACATACTATTGACCATGCCTAAGTGGCATTATAAGGTGAAACTACAAGAGGATTGGTTTATGGAGGAATGGTCAAAGCCCGCATTTTTTTAATTCAATTCTAAATGTTTCGAACAGGCCATAAACACAAAAATTTCTGCTCACTCTTTCAATCACTCTCACTCTTTCAAAGAAAAATGTCTTTTTCTTTTAATTCGTAACCAAATTTCCCTGGTTTATTTAAGGGGGGAAAAACGACTCCTTCGGCTCGAATTGAATGGGACGTCACTTGATCTGAAACAACTTGGTTTGAAACGCAGCAGCGGAAACCAGTTTTGCAAGTTTCTCGCAAATCGCGCCAATCTGTACGGGATATGGCAACTGATCTACCAAACTAAGGCCAACTATTTGGCAGAAACTTCACGATAACCATAGAGAACAGAAGGATGTTTAGACGTCACAGCTAAAAAAATGTAGCGTTTTGATCGGACTGCAATCAAAGGAGGTTTTCGGGCATTTTCTTTTCTTAATATTTAAATAACTAATTTTTTTGAAGAGCTTTTGTTTGAATATTTGAAGAATCAGAAAGAAAATTCTTTATAAATATAAATAAATTTCACTCGTTTTTAAAAAGTGCGGAAATTGTCCATTGGACAAAAAATTTTAAACTATCACACATCTTTTCATTAAAAAAAAAAGAACGTAATACAAATTAACTGTATAATTGTTTAAGTAATAATATTAAGTAGCACTTTTATTCCAGAAAAATAGCCAGCTTAGGACAATCTCTAGTTAAGTAATGTAAATTATACTTGTGATAAGTTTTTTTTCTAAATGCTGAAGAGTTTCGAGACATTTTGTGTTGAATTAAGGGAATAATACAATACATGTTTTTCATAAGTTGAATATATAGATTAAATGTGCAATACGTTACACGAAATTTGAACTGAAAAAACAATAAATTTTTTATTGAAAGTATCCGGTAACTATACAAAAATTTTTGGTTGAAAGTATCCGGCAATTTTACAAAAATTACCCGCCAGCTTTTGTCAAGCAATTTTGAAAAACCGTACCTAACACAAAAGTAACCACCTGAATACAAAACTAAACCAATTCCATTAAAGTTCAATTAAGCAGCGACTTTCTGCAATATATAAATATTATAAATTTAAAAGTTAAAGCAAATCACATTAGCAGATCATAAAGAGAAAAAATGTTTTAGGGAGTTGTTTTTGAATACATTGGTACATAAATAAGATAAAATACTTTGAAAAGTAAATTTTCAATTTTGTGAAAAAAGAATATTTCAAAAACAATATTCTAAAATTTTAAGTCCTTAAGGGTTTTAAGAGTTCTCCAGATTTTAAAAGCGAATATGAAGTTTTATCAACTGAAGCATATTAAATATTACAACTAAACATTACGAACAAAATATAGAAACATTTTGAATATCTCTCTTAGATACATTTTTTTTTCTGTTTAGGCATAGGATCTTTTTCTTTTGGAGAGAAGGGGAAACTTTACAGTTTGGTTGAAATGAAAAGGGCAAATACACTTTCGAAAGTTCCTAAGCCTTAAGTTTTTACAGGAGGTAGGTTTAACTAAAAAGTGTTTGCTGAAAAATACCGACAACAGAATAATAAAACTTTTCCGAGAGTTCTTTAAAGAAAAACAGAACTAAAAGGAAAACCATAAAAAACTGAATGGAAACGTAAAGCAGTTCCTTTTTTTGAAAATATGCATACTTATAAAAACAAATATTTCTCTAGAAAAATTCATACTCAACATTTCAGGGGAAAAAAAAAAAAAAAAAAAAAAAACTGTAATTTAATTAAGTCAAACAAAAAATTATTTTTTAGCAAACGAGATATTGCCTACTGGTTTCATAACTATCTACTTTTGTTTCATTAATTAAAAAATAGTTATTTACTGGAAGTCAGAAAATTAAGAATTTCTGAATGCCCAATTCCGTTCTGTGATTGAAATTTGAACAAGGTTACAGATAAATCAGAGTATGAAAAACTTTATAAACATATTAAACCTGTATGACGTATAAAATTTTATTGGGTTATAAGTAAAAATAATTATAGAAATATTGAAATTAAGATAAATAATCGGCTTAGAGCTAATGTACAGTTTACCTAGGGTCTTAAGTTCAAGACCATTGTTTTTTATTTGAGTTTTATAAAACATCGATACATCAATACAATTGAAAAACATCAGCTTACATCTCTTTTTATACAAGCAGGCGGAGCGCCCAAATATTAAGTGGGTATGGACACCGGACCACGCTTCTGACCAATTCAAAAATCTCTTACCCTTGGGCTTAAAGCCCAAGGTAATAGATTTATCAGAATGATAATTACTAAAATGCATAGTGGAACATGAAATGTCCGCCTGATATTGTGTAGTATTTTAAATTTCTTGTAGTATTTTAGTATAGTTGGAAACAGCACATGATAGTATACTACTTACCTCTTCAAAAATTGAAATAATTAGTTTACCTATAGACTAGTAACTTTTCAAAGTGTATGAAATAGTTGGAAGTAGGTCATAAGAAATACAGTTGCACGTTTTGAAAATTCAAAGGGGGACAAAAAAAAATATTCCCCATTTCCAACAGGAACAATTCATTCCATAAGTCGAAAACAAGGCTGTCGTCTGTAAGGTGCAAGAGGGTGCACTCTTTCCACTGGCTTTTGAAACTTACAAAAATGTGACAAAAAATAAGAGTTTAAAGAAGCAATAAAAGGAAGTGTTTCGGGTAAAATAGATTTTACAGAATCAATTTAAATATAAAATTTATATTTATTTATTAATTAACATTTCATTAGGAAACTCAGTTTCTTAATGAAAATGAATTTTCATTGAAGTCAACTTCTTAATGAAACTAAATTTTCATTGTATTCAATTTCCTAATGAATTCAAACCCTTTAATTCATTACATCCCCCCGGAATTAATTCTGTAGTTGCCCATGGTCAAAAATAGATCTTAATTGTGAAAAAAATATTCAAATATCCCTTGTGTATGTATTCAAATTTATAATAACTATATCAATGTCCAAATGAAACCAGAACAATGTGAATTGTTTTATAAATAAAATTGGTATTAGAAAATAGTCTTGCCATAGAGAATGCCGTATTAAAGAACAATTATTGCTTGCTTAATTCTCAATCCACTATTAAATTCCACATCCATTATTGACGTGATTAGTGGAGATTATTCTACACTTAAACTTACTTTCATCTTCACTAATCCTCTTTCATGAGTAAAGAATCCTCCCAGCTTATCCAGATATGCCTTGCATTGCGGGCTAATGTGTATTTTGAGTGCTGAAAAAGAAACACATGATGATAAGTAAGAAAAGATAAGAAGATAAGTGCCAGTTTTTTAACTTTAGTAATATCCCAGTAATTGCGATATGTTTAAGCTTATAGAGTTAATTTATTTTTATTAGGTAAATATTATGAATTTATTATGATAATTTAAACAGATATTAGTTTACGATCTTTCTTTAATCTAAGCAAGGACATCTAGGTCCATATGAGCAGATTGTAGTTAAAGAATAACATTTTCTTTTATTGATATGAAACTAAAATTACTAGGTGTCTTTTCATGCGAATTACGTTATTGAGCAAGTATTTAATAAAATCTTTATCTGTTTTCAAATCAGAATACTTCTATTATTATTTAATGCATAAAAAGGCGATTCTCACAAAAACGAAAATAAATGTATGTTTAAAGAAAAATAAATAAATTTGCAGCCTCATTTAAAAAAAAAAAAAAAAAAAAAAAAAAAAAAAAAAAAAAAAAAAAAAAAAAAAAACATCATTTGAAGATTTTTAGTTTTTGATGTACTAAACCGAATCGACGAATTTACTATTCATTGGACTGGACTATGGATTTTTCTCCATTAAATTGAAAAGTGTATGAGATTAATATGGACTGTTGTTAGCTCAAAAAGTTAATTCAACTAAACGCATTTAGATTCAAGATTCAAAACGAAAAAGTGACCTTTTGTATGATTGGTATAAAAATGTATGATTTTTTTTTTTATCTCATATGTATAAAATGTAATATTTACTTTTACACGCAATGACAAATTGTAATCGTATGCTTCTGAATAATTTAACTTGGGAAAAAGGTACCAAGACTAATGATAGATTTTAATTTCACTGGGCAAAAGCGTTAGTTTCTAAATATTATTATTTTTTTTATTTTGGCAAAGTGCAATGGACCGTCCAGTAGTTCATGCATATTTATATTTTCTTGTGAAAATATTTTAGATTTTCATTAAATAGAAATACTTTCATTAAAAATACTTGGATACAGAAAAGATTTATAGTAATGGTTGTATGGTAAAATGTGTTCATATTTAAGTTAATTGGGTGCTAATGAACTCACAACGCAAGAATATATAATAACGAAAATTAGGGTTCAGACCCTCAAATCCTCCAAAAATATACTGTATAGTATAAAGTTCGTGATCCAGGGGCTTGAAATTCAATAATTGATATACGAAAATATACTACAGAAAAAGGGAAAAAATAAATGACAATTAAGACACTCTTTTTTAAAAATTAGATGGTTATTAGATTGATATAATAAATTAAACATTTTTCATTTAAAGTGTAAGTATATATTTATAATTAATATGTAATTAAAATTGATATTTAATTTTCATCAATGTATTGTTACAGTAAACCTACAATGAAAATAAATGCACATTAATAAATAATTAAAATTAAAATAGAAGTACAAAAACATATAATTAGGATTGTCATAATTATAAATTGTAAAATATATAATTTTTCATTATAATTCATAAATTTTTTTAAAATTATACAATATATTATTATAATTATACATTATATGCTGAAAACGCTGCACAATACTTCAGTCAGTCATATATAAGAAAAATTGTTTTATAGAAGTTACAGAGATTTTTTGCAGAAAATAAGCAACATTTATTGGAATCTACAATCATTAAAATTAAGAATAAGAACAAAAGCACAAATGTGTGATATGTTCCATCCAAAAATGATGGCTTTGGTAACGTTAGTCCTCAATTTTTATACTGGTAATTCTGATGATAATGTCAGGATTTCTATAAATATGTGATTAAATTAATACCTGCATACTCAATCTTAATAGATTTAGTAGAATATTAAACACCACATACCTAATTAACATCAGGAAATTTTTCCTTTAAACGAGTATCGAAAAATAATATTAGGCTTCTAGCCATTACGAGCGTTGCCAGTGATAAGTTAATCCAAAGTCATCAATCATTCTCTTAAATTACTTTCAAAGTACTATAAATAGGACAGTGAAATAATCGTAAAATCAATTTTTATTCCATAAAAGTATTGGTATTTTTGTTCAAAATTTCAGAACGTTTCAAATTGTATTTTTTATCTTTATTTTAAATATTAAAAATATTTTTTATTTTACCAAAGTTATAAGGTTTTACTCAATTATCAAATTTTTTTTCATATTATTTAAATAACATTTAGACATATCAGACTAATCATGTTTAAACGTATGTTTCCAGGAATATTCTTTAACAATTCCTTTAAAGCGGAAAATATATAGGGATATTGTTTACTGGTCTCAGAAAGTTCACACAATTTTTATTTTACTTATACTAAATTATACATTGCTATCCTAAACAATTTTGTTTGTCCTTTTTAGTCTTTGTGATTAACTGAAATTTTGCGTTAGTTTTACTTAATTAAAAGCGTTTTATTAATAATAATAAGAGTTTAATGATAATTTTACTACTTTTATATCTTTTAAGTGATATTTCTTTGAAAAGTTTATTTTTAGGAACATTATTCTGTTTCTCTAACTTTTTAAGAAATTTTGGACTTTGTATTGCAATTTAAAATCCACCTTCATCTTAAAAACAAAATAAAGTTAAAGGCAAAAAAAAAAAAAAAAAAAAAAAAAAAAAAAAAATGTTACATTTTATAAAGCGTGTGTTATGTCATTCTAATGTAAACAATGAAATTAAACTTGATTCAAGTTTTCGATGCGATTGAATGTTACTGATATCTACACAACTAGCTGAACAGTGAACACTAGTGCTTTGATACAAAATTTCACGACAAACACATGTTCGGTACTACTTAATTAATATATAGTTGAATAGTAGTTAATAAAATCATTTGAAATCAACATACCATTCATACAGGATTACCAGAATTTTTTTTTATTATTATTAAAATCGTTCAAATCGATTTATGCAAATCTAAATTATAAACCTAAAATCTTCAATGATAAGTTATTTCTACGCATGCTCCATTATGGTGAAACTATTATTGACACTTCCCATATACATTAATTACTTGTATATCAAATAAGACCATCATAACAGGAGGCATTCTGAAGTTCACTTAAAACATTCCAATTGACGTACTACACATTTTAGCAGTCGTACATAATGATGTAACAATTACAAATGAACTTGCAGCTATTGGAACTTTGGGAAAGGGAACTCATCTCGATAAGATAATGCATGTATTTACGCAATGAGGCAGGTCCCGGAAAGTAGTTTAGAGCAAACGAGATGCAACGGAGTTCCACTACTTTACTATAAGAGGATCGAGATTAAACCATTTCCTGTCAGAAATTCATATAGAACTTTAAAATTCGTTAATGGCGAGCATTAATATTTTATTTTGCACTATAGCTCCTCGCACACCCTTTATAAAAACGTATCACTACACTGCAGTTCAACTTTTACTGGAAAATAATTAAGAAATTTTTTATATAAATCTAGTTTCCTATTTCACATTACATATTTTCTTCACACATGCTCAATTTATATATATTGCTTGCATTATGTTTAATTGAACGTTGGATAGTAATTCAAATTCACTTTGGTTATGAAAAGTTATCGTTGAAAGTAACAAAACATTATATTTAAAAGTTGTAAATTTTGTTTACCTTCTCCGTTGGATTCCATCCTAGAAGCCGTGTTGACAGTGTCCCCAAAAAGACAATATCTAGGCATCGTTAATCCTACAACTCCTGCACACACAGGACCTGAATATACAGACGTACAGGCATATCAGTGAGATTACTAATAATGTAAATATTTCACAATCATTTCACTTCACGTAAAAGAAGTTAAAATATTTGATTTATTGAAAGGAATTGCTACTTCAGCATTTCCAAACAAACCTAGACTTGAAACAATCCTATAGCAGGAATGAATTTTAATAATGCAACCAAAGTTTCAAAATCCAATCTTTTATCAGCTAAACTACGGTTCCATTATACCCTCAAATATTTGACAAAAACAAATTTAGTTTTAAAAGCACTCACCAAATTCGTTTATATTGTACTATTCAAAAGTATTCAATAGTCATTGATATTTTAAAAGGAGTTAGAAAACAAATTATTTAGAATTTAGAATCAGAATTTCTTCTTTTAGGTTTAAACTCTCATGAGACTTTGGATCAGAAATAAATGAATTACAAAATTTAAAAAAAATGGAAATTACATTAATAAGCAAACTGTTAATGTGACCAAATGCTTTCTTCTTCAATAAAAATTGAGTTAAAGGTATGATCAAGCAATGATTTTGAGACTAGCGGGTTGTGTCAAATGATCAGAGAACATGGAGAAGATGGCAATGACTCCTATATATTTGTTACTTAAACCATCCAATTCTACTTATTACTAGATTTGTATAAATATATTTAATTTCACATATAAGAAACGGCACCTGGTGAGGCTCATGATTAGGTACGCACTGTATTTTAACGCACCCTACAAAACCACACGCTCAATTCAGTATTTAAGTGGTTATATTTATAATGTACAAACATATATACTTTCCATTCTTAAAATGATAACATATTAACAACGTTTGAAAATAGAGCTCACGTACTTTTACTATTCTGTACTATTAGTTACTCAAACTCAGCTTGAGTGTCTAATTATACAGTATAGTAAAAGTAATCGGCTATGTTAACAGGAAACGCAATCTTAAGCCATTGCTCATAGCTGAAGCACTGTACAAAATGGCTACTTTTAGATAAACTTCATTTATAATTTCAAAGCTAAGAAACATCTATATCTTTTTTTAATAACGAAAAATATGAATTCGACCATCAGAAACAATAGTTGGGATTTTTAATGTTTACCAGTGTGCATTCCAACTCTGAGCTTGAGTGTCTGGTTTGGCTTGTGTCTGATCTTGAAAGTCTGAATGGATTCCAGCAATTCTAGAGCCATGAAAGCGATTTCACCAGCATGGTTGTCGTCGTTGCGGATGGGGAGACCACTGACCACCATGTATGCGTCCCCTATGGTCTCCACTTTGTACACGTCATAGTGGCTGATGATGTCGTCGAAAACGGTGTATAGATCGTTTAAGAAAGTCACCACCTGTAAATATTTATGTTTCTTAGAGTAATGTTGTATAAAAGAAAAAGGGAAATATGTTGTACTTTAATCTTTAATTTACAGCGTTCACTGATAATTTTTTTAAGTGATAATCGCGTTGGATAGAGGTCATCACCACCAATCACAATTAAAGATATAAACAGTATGCCCTTGTTAATGATAAGGACCAAGGTACAACAGATTCTTCTACTAATTGAGAGTTTTTCAGTTTTCAAAGTCTTGTTGGAAAAATAACTGCACTGTGTACACAGAGCACTTGCAGTTGGATTAAGTTAGAGTTGCTTTATTACATCCAGGACCTCTAGAATATGTCTATGAGCTGGTTGTTGTTTCAAAGCTTAACTAAATGGTTTACAACTTTGAAGAAATGCATAGTTTTTTGCATTAAAAGTTGTAGTTTGTCAAATAAAAAACCAAAATAAAAATAAAAAAAAAAACAACGAGAGAAATTGTTATTGTATAACAAACAAATGGTACGTATTTGTATCTTTTTTGTTGTTGTTTTAAATCTTATAGAAATACTATTCTTCGGCTAAACAAGAAACCTGTTAACATAAAGTACTTTTTACATATACTTCTAATACTCGCAATGCAAAGAGATTTCACATCATTTTAAGAATAAAAATAAGTTCTTTTAGATTTGAAATTTTATCAGGCAAATAGAGAATCTGATAACTCCAAGTATCTTTTACATTTACAACTCATACTTACAATACAAAGATTTGACAAATCTTTTAAAATAAGATTTTAAATAATTTATGAATATTTAACGATGCATACGCAAGCAAAATTAAATATTTTAAAAACGAAACATGTGTAGGAAATGATTTTCAGAAAGTTTCAATTTGAATAAATAATAAGTTATAGGTAAATTAATCAATAAAGTCCACTACTTTCGATACAAATCACATAAGGGTATATAAGTTATTGCAGATTTGTTTGGGAAAATTAGGACCTTACGGATTAAGAACCCCTGTAGAGGACAAGATTAACGTTGTCAATAAGGAATTGGCAGCTCTGCCTCCCATTCCATTTGGAAAGTTCTTTTGGGATAGAATAGATTACAGCTGGTCACATTCTGAATAGAAACAATAACACTGGATATGTTTTTCTATGCTTGCATACGTAATCCTCATGGGTGTCTGATTAACCCTTTTGTGCTACACAATGGCTTGATAAATAAATAGAAATAGTGAAAGGTTACTAAGGAACAATATTTAGACACTTGGAGTCAAACTGTTGGAGTTTCATAAAAGTTGCTACTTTATTATTGTATTTATTATAATATTATTTATTGATAGAAATAATTATGGTAACTGATTTTCCCCATTAGAAATGAGTTTAAACATTTTTATTTGGTCTAAGTAATTACTAATCTTCTAAAAATATAAAAATGTAGATTTTTATAATTAGATTGTGGTAAGAGAAAAGATTAAGAAATTACCTTAAAAATAGTAATATAAAATTGCTTTAGAATTTAAATACGTTATATTTTAAAATTCTAAACTACATAGTAGGTACAATAAGGTTTATTTCTAAAAAACTTTTAATGGTTAATTTTAAATTTTCTATAGCCTTAAAAACAATATGTTCCTATATAATTATATTTTAAAGAAAAAAACAACAAAAATAATTATAATAAAAGCCATTTTATAAATCAAAGCAATGAACAATTCCCGCATTTTTTTTTTTTTTTTAATTCAATTCTAAATGTTTCGAAAAGACCATAAACAGAAAATATTTCTGCTTAATGCGTTTATTTTTTATTTTTTTTCCTCCGTTTTTTTACCCTCCCCCCCCCCCTTTTTTAAAAAAAAAATTTGCAATCAAAGTTTCAATGTTACACGTTGGGGAGAAAACGATTTATTCGGCTCGAATTGAACATGACGTCAAGGCTTCCCAAACATCTTGGCTTGACATGCGACAGCTGAAACCAATTTTGCAAGTTTCTCGCAAATCGCGTCAACCTGTACGTGATATGGCAATGGTCTACCAGCTCCAACTATTTGGCAGAAACCTCATAATAAACATTGACGTCAAAAGTTCCTACTGTGTCTAAGATTTTGTTGCTTGTTTTGATCGGACTGGTTTTGGCTCGATTTTGAGGCATTTTCTTTTCTTAATATTTAAATAACAATTTTTTTAAAGAACTTTTTTTTAAATATTTGGAATCAGAAAGAAGTTCTTCATAAATATAAACTAATTTCACTCGTTTTTAAAAAATGTGGGAATTGCCCATTGTCCTGTAAGCTGAGCATAGTAATCTACATAACTTTTTGCTTCAAATTTATCTTTTTGCCAGTTGCGGTATTAAGGGAGGGAGAGGCATATATTTGTTCAGGGTTCATTATATGTTTTGTTGATAAAATTTATATCGAATAACATTATAGATCGTTATTATATTTTTTTCGTATACTTTTTTTGTTGATTCTTAGAATTTTACGCAAATTGAAAAACAAATTAGTTTGAAATAGGAAGAAATATTTCGTGATTAATTAATAGAAAACTCAGGATATTGAGCTTAGGAAATACTTCCGACATTGAAAGAAATACGAATATATCAAATAATAAACGAGTCACAAATTTTTTGGAATCATAATTTTCACTTATTTTCAGATAAACAAATCGAATATTGTTTATTCGTAGAGTAACTTTCAATTTCTCGTGCTCTATAATAATTAATGAACATATATAAAAAATGTGATTTTTTTTTTAATTTTTGAGAATTGTACGTGAAATAATAGAGTTACGGCGATCATCTCTAAGATAGTATGAAAAATTTTACACATCATAGAAAAGTTTTTAAGTAAAATTTTTTATTTTAAGTTTCTGAACAATGTTATTACATGGAAATATCTCCTTACACTTCATCTCACAATGCACTTGTAATCACTTACTCAAATGTTTGAAGGATTTGTTGAAATATGTCATAAAATTCAAATGCGGTTTTGAAAAATAAGGTCCAAGTCCAATATCCAAGTTATATCATGGAGTAACACAAAACTGTTCTTGAGTAAAAATATATATATATATATATATATATATATATATATATATATATATATATATATATATATATATATATATATATATATTAAGGAATAAGGTCAAGTACAAATTTTTTAGGAAAACTAATTATAAATATTATAACTATTATAAATCATCATCATTTCGTATTGTATTTATGGTCACATATAAGAGTCGTGTATAAGACCTTCAGTCTATCTCTTTATCCTCTCCTACCTCTGCAGAAACCCCTTCTTTCCAGCTCGCCCTTCCGGTCCTCTCTCTTTAACTCTCCATCATCCTTATTCACTTTAACTTAGGACGTCCAGGTTGGCGTATTCCCTCTGGTGCCCAAGTGAGGGTAACACTTGGGATTTCATCATCACTTTTCGTTTTCAGGATATGGCTGGTTAGACGTCATCTTTTAATTTTTGTTTCCTCGTCCATTGGTCTCAATTTAGTTTTTTGTCAAAGCATTTCATTTGTAATTGTGTTTGGCTAAAAAATTTGAATAATTATTCTAAGACATTAGTTTTGAATGTTATTTAGTCTCTGTCTGTGTTTCTGTAAGTTTCCATGTCTCAGATCCGTATAAGAAAACTTACTTTATTATTGATTTGTATAAATTTAGTTTAACCTTCAAAGATAGGTTTGGTGTCTCTCATATTTTATATAAGCATTTAAAGAGTTGCGGGCTTTGAGTATTCTGCTTTGAATATCATCATCTGTTCCACATTTAGTTTTTAACGTTGCTCTAGATATGTAAATACAGCCGCATTTTCAATGACTTCGTTCTTGAGTATCACTGTTTGTTTTTCCCTTTATTCGTAGGGTTTTTGCTTTAGCTTTATTTATTTAAAGACGAATCACATTTCAGTATATTCAGCAAGAAGATATGTTTTTTGTTGCAAGTTTGTAAATTTTGAGGATAATAAAACAATGTCATCTGTAAAATCTAAATCCTCTAGGACAGAAGACAATTTCTTTCTTAATCTTAATTTCTTTTCCTTGGTAGTTGTACTATTATGGATAGTATATCTTTAATTCGGAATGTTTTTGGGATAAATTATCAACGAGGGAGAAGTTAAAACCTCTGAAAAAATGCTAAAGTTTTAAGAAAAAAAAAAAAAAAAAAAAGAGAGTACATGTAACAAAATACCAAGTTACATCATATCCCTACATATTCCATAAACATCAAAAGAAAAAAAGTAGCCTCAAATCAAAACAAAATTCGAAAAATTCACAATATACATTTCGATTAACATAAGTAAAAATCATAGATGAAACAGTTGCCAGTTTTCATGAAATAAATGTCAAATTGTGTGTATTATAAAGCTATAACCGGTCATGTGTGTTTAAAACTGAACTGATAAAACTTGTTTATATAGCAGATATAATATTAATATGAAGAATGAGATTACTGGTCGTAATAATTTCATCTCCTTCTGAAATAGTCACGATTGAATGCAATGCGATGATAGTAGTTGTCCAAGCATAGGGATTTATTTTTATGGCTCATTTCCTGGAATGGCATTTCGGTCTCTGAAAAGGCCTAATAGTATAGAGATGGCACGTATTCTTCTGGCTGGAGGAACTGTTCTTTTTGTTGTCTAATGCCCCATTGAAATCTACTCGTTTCTATAATTTTAGGAGAACCTTAGAGGCTTGATAAAAAAATTATATTTTTCAATGAGGAAACAAACAGTACGATTATTACAGAATGGAAAAGAAATATTTATAACCCCATTTTGGCACGATCAATGGTTAATGATGTTACTAACCCTCAGAAATGGCAAAATTTGGTGAAAACAAGCATTTTTGTTATTTTACTGTATAGTATTTATGAATTCAGCAGCTTTAAAATGATACTGCGTTCTTTATGACATTCAAAAATACTTAGATCAGTACGAGAAAATTTAAATGATTTGTGGCCAATTTTTTTGTTTGTTTGTTTGTTTATGTATTTATACACATATATTTGTGATGAATTTTTGTCAGAGTAAGATTTTGTTTCAACAAATATTACTTCATTTGGGCTCTCCCTATTTGCAAATATTTTAATCCAATTTAAATTGTATAATGTAAGGTCGATATCTAACTATTACAAAATATGTCTGTGTAACAATTTATTTTTAATTTAATTTTAAGTGTTATTGTTCTTTATAAAAAGTGTGTTTTAATTACTTACAAAATTAAATTCTTTGCAAAAAAACAAAAAACAAAAGAACAATAAGTTTTTAACATTTTTATTTAAAAAAAAAAAAAAAAATCAAAATAATTATAAATTGAGATTTAGCTGGTTTATATAAACCATAGTTAAAAATAATTAAGTTTAAGTTATTTAATTTAATACGATCACATGAATAATTCTTTGTGTGTACGTAAGTTTGTAACATGAATAATTCTTTATGTGTACGTAAGTTTGTAACATGAATAATTCTTTATGTGTACATAAGTTTGTAACATTTGTTAATTGTGAATTTAGTTCCGAAATTAAAGGAAAATTATTCAAGTGTGCATTTATTTGTAACTAAATTCTATTCAAATGAATGATAAAACATCATTCGGTTCATATGTAAACACAAAGAAAACTATTGCTCAACTTTATTCAATTAATAAATAACCTTTCATCTCAGATATTAAAAAACTATTCCATTGACAAGAAAAACATGAAGAACTGGACATTATTTCCGACAGGTATTGATTTTCGGCAGTTATAAAAACAGATATTTGAAAAAGGGACATGTTATAAGAGAAATAATCGATTTAAATCTGTATGGAATTTGAATTGATTGCTTTTGTAAAAATGGAAAACTGAAGTAATTGCGTAACATCGCAGATTGCTCGTATCACTTTTGCATCTCACGTATGGGAAAACGCTTTAGCATTCGGAACTATCAATAAAGCCATGGGTGCGGAACATCGTACAACAAATTTGGCTATACATTTTTTAATAATTCTTACACTATTCTTTTTTTGTAAAAAAAAAAAAAAAAAAAAATCGAAATTATTTTTTTGACCGAATGCTATACTTTCATTAACCCTATATAAACATATAGGGTAATTTAAAGTAAAAATGGTCTAGAAAAAATGTCTGTCTGTGATCAGCATAACTTCCGAACGAAATAATCTACGACGTTTAACTTTTGTATACAAGTTAGTGATGTACGTGGTCAGCATAACTCCCGAACAAATTGACCTACAATGTTCAAATTTGGTGTGCTTGTTAGTCGTGGTCATGGGACCTTCCATTAAAGTTTTTTTTAAAATCGCGCATACGCATAAGGTTGAAATCATGAAAAAATCAGGTTTTTCAGCAATTGCTAAAAAATGTCTCTAATTATTTTGATTATAATCTCTGTGCTAATTAAGGTGTTCAAATTGTCCCTTTTTCGTTCACCCGTAGAAATGCGATAAAAGCGTAAAAAGTTGAAAAACGATTGCCTTTAACACTTAACTCTCTGCCCTTGAGCATCGCCTATCAAAGACTGATTTTTTTTCTGTTTCATGCACAAGAAAGGACAATATGTATATCGAATAACATCACCAATTTCGCTATTTTAGTGGGTTTTGTTTTGCTTATGTAAAAATTATTGACAAAAAAGTTGCCAAACTGGTCATATTCATTTAAAGGAATGGAAATTTGAAAACGGTTAATAACATCACATCAAATTATAATGCAATGACCAACATTATAGTGATTGAAAGTTGTGTGACGTTCCACACTCCTAGTTTTTTTTACTGTCAATGCGTTCCAAAACGTTGCAAAACAAATTTTTTTTTGACAGAATGCAATGCTTAAATCTTTACGTTAACATATGGATAGTTGAAAGTAAAAAAATAAAAATAAAATTCAAATATAGAATAAGTTTTAATGTGTTTCCGTTTATTTTTACCGGAATTGGTTATACATTGTAAGAGTTTTTAGAGGCTTTAAATAAAATTTAGTAATCAATCTGCTTCTAAATTAAAAAAAAAAAAAAAAAAAAAAAAAAAAAAAAAAACGGCCAAAAGTTAGCTAAAATTTTTAGAAATTCCTTTTAACTTTTTATGAATTTATTTAATGACGTACGGAATCAATTTCTAAAATTAAATTTTCGTAAAAGTAAACCTGGTTTGCGATTCAACACGCTTTTACTTTAGATGTGGCATTTATCACTCTGAATATCGTTGTAAATGCACTTTTTGTAAAAAATCTGAGGCAGAAAAGCATTGTTTTTAAGCTGCATAAGTTCTAAGTGTCATATCCACAGTTTAACAGTAGTTATCATTACTGCATGGACACCACAATATTCTACGCCTATCATGTGTTAAGATTGTTTGGCGTATCTACCTGCATATTAACTAGGTTCCACACATCTGTGTCGAAATTGTCATCTAACCCTGGAGATATACAATAGCGATATCAATAATTATAGCATTCCTGACTGCAGTATAAGGGTTTAACTAGTTATGTGGTCCGTGGTTAAATAATTGTTATAAATTTCGATATGTAAAATTCGTGTATTATTATGATGTGTTATTTTTGTTTTATAGTTATTTAAATCTTTAATTAGGTTTAAATTGATTCTTGTTAGAAATTTAAAAACAGTCAGGATAATATTTATGCTAGTTTGAAGCATAATTCATTCATCATACTTGACAATAAAAATAGTTAATTTATTTGACAAATATTATAAAAGAACATTTCTCTTGATTTTAATCTTTCATTCAAATCTTTGCGATGTTCATTGCATCTTCAAAACGAATACTGAAAGACATGCATGAAATATTCCGCGTTGTTAACATCTTCAAAACAAATATTGAAGAAAATTCATGAAATATTTCGCATACACAGCCAAGTAAATGAATATCTATTGAAAGTATATTTTTCTTTCATAAAACGAAATTTTCGGAATCAAAAGAATAAAAAATAAATAATTAAAATAAAGGTTTGAAATGTTACTACAGTCAAACCCGGTTAACTCAAAATCGCTTTACAAGAAATCCCGTTTAACTCGAAGTAAAAACAGTTCTTTGTACTTATTAGTTTAAAATTAAATTCTGTTAAAGCGAATAATTTCGGCTGCCTTATCGATTTTGGATTAAAGGGGTTCGACTGAATTGCCTCCTGTATTCGCCATATGCCTCTGAAATTACGATGATCTTTTGGTATCCCGCAGCCTGCAGTTTTAGAGTCGAGTAATTTTACTAATTAACCGATCAACCTAAAAATGGAGAACAACATGACCTCGCCTACAAGTATTTAGAACACAAGATATCCCATAATTGGGCATTGTTAAAAATCTGGCGAATTTCAAGGCTGAAGAGCCAAACAAAAATTACGATTAATCACTGGCAACCCGACACCAGGACAGGACTTATAAGATCAAGCATAAATATAACAAATTTATAACCATAATTACCCAGAGGAGGAACCTAATGGGGAACCAGTTACAACCTAAACCAACAAAGACATTTTACACCTGTCTCGGTCATTAGAACATCTTTCCCCTTTTGTGACACCGTAATTAAACTGAACACCAGAAAAAGTAACCTGAGCGTGTCGTTGTTAATCTTACTCCAAAAATGACATTCAATTACTCAGTGGAGCACGCCAATGGACGTCTAATGGATGTCTTGTGGCAGGGGTGGTTGATGGTGTCGGATTACAATGCGTGTTTGAAGAGATTTTGGTCGAGGGCTATTGTTTGACTGCTGAGTTGAGGAAGCGAGGATAATGCGGTGGGATATTCCCCAGGAAGACTTGTTGAGAGGGTGGATCTTAATTTTGAGTGATGTGATGTCGGAAAAACTGTCTTGTAATGAGTGGTTATGGATTGGTGGGTGATAATATAAACTAATCATTGTTTTTCGAGGTCGTGTAATTAAGGAGATTATTTGTGTGGAAATATATCCAAGAGTTGGTAGTATTTTGTTAAGGTAGATTTGGGTAAGAAAGGCCACCCTTCTCTGATTTTTGGTACTTGTTATATTAATATATTAAGTAAACTGTTGTTGTATTGATGAGTTTACGCATATATTTAATAACGTGCTGTCAGTGTGTAAACTTATAATAAAATAGTTCTTAGAATAAATTCTAAGCTGTTTTAGTTCTTTTCTGAATATCTTATTGTCAAGGATGTCTTTATAGTGGGTGGTCCAAATGATACAGGAGGTGTTCTGGAACAAAGAGGCACTATATATAAACCTAAGAGCGTATTGTTATGCTATTCTATTTTACATCAAAATATGTAGACAATTTTCTGAGTGGATCTATTGTAACGATCACAAACAAATTTAGCTTATGTACGTATCAAAATATGTGGATTTGATTTTAGGAATTTGTTTTTTAAACTTTGGCTGCTATAAAGCTGATTTAGTTGCTAATATTATCCTAATGCATTTATGCCCACCTGACGGCTGCGTGGCTAGCGTTCTGACCTTGCATGTCAAAGGTACCGGGTTGGAATCCTGGAGTTTGGAAGGATGTTTGTTGAGGTTCAGAATCCACAGGCCCCGGCTTGATTAGCCGTAATTGTGCACAAAAATAGGTCGTTGAGCGTATAAACCAACCGACCTAATGTATTTGTTTAAAAATTCATTTGAAAATACCGGCCTGTAAAAATGTAAAGAAAAAAACTACATTTTAAACAATGAGAAAAAGTAATAATAATGCATCGGAGATCCTTATTTTTCTAAATTGTTCCACTTTAGTATTATGACATGACAAAAGTAGAATAGAACGCAAAAACATATGTTGATATTTTAATTAAGAAACACTAACTTTTTAGGTTTAGTATTGATTTTTTTTCCAAAACCTTTAATAACATCATGTATGTAAAAGTATTTTAGTAATTACAAATACAAACTTTGTGAAAATTAATGTAACACTTCTGTGGACATTTGTCAAAGAATACTAATCACCATTATTAAAAGCCTATCGTGAAAACTAATATAATGCTTGCTAGAATATTTGGAAAAAAATAATTTTGATTGCGAAAAATGTGTGGCTACGTTTTTTTCTAATTATAATAACATTCCACAGTATTTTTTATCAAGGCATCATTTCTACATTATCCATGACAAATAATCCAATATTCATAATAAACTCATCTTAAGCATTTATAACTTCATTGCTAAACCTTTGATGCGCCTCAAATTGAAAATATAACGCATTTTTTTGGACAAATATGAAATACAGGGTGAATATTTCTCGATTTTATCAATCACCCTCTTTAACCAGAACAAACAAACAAACTTTCCCTCCATTTCAAAGGTTTCAACATATCAGTTTACCTTTTAGAAAGCTACACGATCCAGACACTTCACCATTCAAGATACCCCACAAGCCGAGCGTTATTAGATTTTGGAGAAAACACTTATTAATAAATTTCTGAAGGGTGCAGAGCATACGCGGGTTGTTTTTCGGAATGAGGCGGCAAATCTCGGAAAAACGTGTAGGAAATGCCGAAACAAAACGAGACACTCTGGCATTTACGAAGGCGGAGAATGCCGAGAGGCGGTTTCCTAGGGAACGTCGAGATGCCAATCTAATGGAATTTGCCACGGCAGGGATTATCTACAAATGGAATCTAAGTCATTCCTCTTCACCTTCGGAAATAACTAACCGTGGGAAGCGACGCAATATTTAAGCCTTCATTTGATCGAGTTTCCCCTACGTGAATTCATTTACAGGGAGCTGTAATTCGATATTAGATGGTGCATGTGTTGATTTCTGATTAACGCATATGGATCAGTTTTGAAGTGTTAATATGGACAATTTTTTTTTATTGCATTTACTTATGGTTTAGGAAGGTGCTAGAATAAAGTTTTTCTAATTAAGAAATAATATTTACTATTAATGAGGATACTGCATACTAAACAAAGGTGGTTCTTCTTATGAAAATATTCTGGTGAACTTTATTACCTAAGGGTATAATTTTAATTCGACATAAAGATATGCTGACCAAAAGTGATATTTCCCAAAGTTCTTTGAAGCAGTTGCTCCGATTTTAAAGACACAAAAGCTGTCAAAATATTAGAAAGAATATAATGAGGCATACCACAAAATTGTACCAAAAGTCACCTCGTACCAATATGACTTCCGAATACCGAAAAGCTTCTATTAGAAATAATTAGTTTCTTTAGTTTAATGAATATATTACAATGTAGGAAATAAGAATGTAAATCTTAAATAGAAGACTGCGAAATGAATAATTGTTCATATTTTTCATTGACATAAATATTAAGAGTTTGTATTAGTAAAGGATATTTTAGATACTACAGGCCTGAAACAATAGAGCAAAAGTTTTTGAGCCTTTTGAAACGAGGTAGGGGTCTTCAATATTAATATACTGAAAGATAGTAATCATTTATCTTTTCCGGCATCTATTGAATACGGAAGTTATAATAATGATTAGTTATTGTACACATTCTAACTAGCGTTCCAGGTAGCACAGTAGTACTGGCCAATATCGGAAATAGGAGTTCTGGAAGATTGACCAATCCTGGCCAAAATCCAAGCCTCGTTTCAAAATAAACAAATTTTTAAAATATAATCATGCAAAAAACATCATTAAACATACTTTTTTTTTTGCCTCCCGTCCTTTTTTATAAATAACATATTTCAATTTTAAAACTGTCTATCAACATCTCAAACCTTCCATTATATTTTATCTAGCATTGGCTGAAATCCGTAACAACGGCCAATGTACAACGATCCACATCGGGATCGGCCAATGTAGAGAGGATATTGGCCTGCATTGTTGAATAAATGGGGTTCCTTTTTTTTTAAATTTTTTTATCCCTCCCTATTAGTAGCTGGAATTACCTCCATTGGCGTGCTAGTAGCGGACATCTCAGTGAATCCAACGATGTCGCTGAAGTAGATGGTGACAGCATCGAAAGATTCTGGGATCACGGCCTCACCTCTCATCAGCTGATTGGCCACCGACCTAGTGGACGACAAAGAATGGTCAAGCATAGGAGAAAAAGGTAATACACTTCGACATGTTTGTTTATGTGGAACACAATGAAGTTTGTACGCAAAAATTTTATTGGCATATTATTTTTTTAAAGTAATTAAATTCTTTTAAAGATATTAGCTTAACTTCGAATCAATTTTAGTTATTTATTATTCAACCATAATTTTAACAATGAATTTAAAAGAGAGATATATTGAGTTATTTTGACTTGCATTGTTCTTGGCTTTTGATGTAATATCTAAAGACCAGAATTGAACGCAAAAAGTACAAACCTGTTTTCTAGAGAAGTCTGTTACTTGAAAATATGGTAAATATAGAAACACGATAAAGTTAGAATACAGTCTGTTCAGTTAACAAGAGTTAAAATGAACTTGAAAAGGAGCAATTAAATGAAAATTGATCTAAATATGAATATATTGAAGATGAACTGCTGCAATATGTTATATAGATTTTTGCAAATAGCCTTGTTTAAAGCTTCAGACCGCCGATCGTCAAAGTTGATAATATATTAAAGTCGCTTTAAATATCAAATAGAAAAAACCCAATATGCTCTAAATTGAGAGTTTTTTTTTTAAGTAGGGATACTATTTTTCTTTTAGGAAAATATTTCATTCACAATGAATTGAAGTCTGGTAAAAGAAAACTTTCAATGATTCTCAGTATCGTTCTTACACGTAGAATATAAATGAAAATAGTTGCTTTAATAAAGAGACACGATTTCTTTAAGAAATATTTCGTTTTAAACCTTTATTTAAAATCCATCATTTAAATATGTTAGCTTACAAAACCGTATTTTTCAATATTATTGTGGCAAAATAAATTTCCTTACTAATTTTGTTCTTTAAAACGAATGGAGGCGTAATAGTTTAATCCCAGTTACTCACTATAAGTGAGTGCTGATTTGGAGGAGAGAAAGAAGTGCAATACAGAATAAAAGCTTCCCATAAAGAAATAAAGCTACAAAAATTAGGCCCTAGAAAGATACTGAGACAGATCAATGTCCAAGTTAATGAGAGATAGAATTATATCTTGATATCTCGGGGAGCGAAACGAGTCGGAAGAATCTCGTATTATCTTTCCCATCCCCGAATCTTTCGTCTGGTCTGATAACTTTGCGACCTCCCCTTCTGATTGGAACAACCCCAAAGAAAAAGTCGCAAATATTTCTTAGAGAGCTAAACTTTTTAAGAAAATCTGTCTCGAATTGTAGAAAAATTTCCATTTCTCTTGAATAAGAAATTTTTTTACTATCTTCTTTAGAAGTTCGAGTCTCTTAGCTCAATATATATTTCAACTTCGCTTTAAAATAAAAAATAAAAAAAACCAACCAGCATTGAAATCTATCTAAAGAATTTTTTATCTATGTTTATGCGTATACAATTATACCTGCATTGACATAAGAGAATACACAATAAAAATTTGAGGTTGATTAATAAATGCCTCAATTATACAAGGTTAATGTTCCACGTAAGAGAGAAAAAATAAAATAAAAAGTGTTTTAGTTAAAAAATAATTTAAAATATTCAACTTATAACTTAAAGTATTAAATTTCAGTTGTTCTAGAACTAGGTATCAATTTCTTTGGAGAACGTTAACGTCCTGTACAAGAATTGTATCTTGATCATTAGCATACATCAACTTTGCAGAATCCCGTATTTCGCTTTTAAAAATTAAATTGGGGGTATAGTTCGTGAAAACATGCTTCCGTATTATTTGTGTCGTCACAAAGTAAAACAAATGCAGTCATGCATCAATTACCAAAAGAACCCTGGGATGTGAGTTTACGAAAGTAACGTTAAATTTACATAACATTTTGTGAATTAATAGTGTTGAGCGACACATACATCTTAATTGATGGTGTAAAGTTTAAATAGGTTGCCTAATAGAGGAAGGAACATTTTTAAAGAAAATAAACCTACTAAGTTTTTTTCTTGTGTATTAGATTGTAACTTGATGCAGATAATTTCGAAAGCTTCATTATCAGTGATTCACTAGGCATAAAAGGTAGCCTTAATGTCTGCAATAATATCTCCAATCCCAAATTAAAGTGCAAATAGATCTCCTTTCTTCGTTTGATGGAAAATTTAACACAATTATTTAATGAAATTAACAAGTGTTACTTAGAGACTTATTGGAAGCCTTATACTGGAAACTAAGCAAAATGTATTCAGTCTTACAAATAGCGGATGAATATGGAATGTTATGCTACTTCTTGAAATGTATAAACTATCCTTTTTCCCTTTGATTTCTTAAAATTTGTGAGTTGTCAATCAAACAGGTTTTCTATTAATTATCGCTCTTCATAAGTAAATTTTTAAATAATTCAAATCACTTCAAAAGCAAACCTTGTAAATACTGCTTTAAATAAATTTTACAGTATGTCCCTGATCATAATAAAGGAGAAACGTTAGAGAAGTATTTCCCATATTATTTTATTAGTTAACTGAATGAAAACTTTAATCTTCAATGGTATTCCTAGAACGTGAATTAAAGCAAGACAGTAAAATTTTATAGTATTCTTTAATTAAGTTCACTAACCTACAAATTTGCATAGAATAGTTATTTATTTATTAGCTTTCAATATTCATACAAAAAGAAATAAAACATCAGGGTGTTCTTAAACAGCGAGATACGAATTAGAATGCAACAGCATATGGCCTGAGGTGTTGTTACATTTAATTGAATTTTCGTGTTTACCATGCGTCTTTCTTAAAGAAATTAATCCATTGTTCCCAAATGATGTCAATGAGGCAGTATCTTAGAAAGCTGCTTAAGGTTTTAAAATATTCTGAGCATTGTATTACACCAAGAGAAAATTATAGTTTAAGAATATATTTAAGATTAAAAGCACACATTTGTCGTAATTTCTTTAAGGAAGATATTTAATGAGATTAAAGAATGGCGATGCCACTTTTAAAAGAAACGGAACATTTAAAAAAATATATCTTATATTAAATCTATAAATCGTTACTTTGAGAACTAATCCTCAAATTATTTTTTGATTTATTTAATGAAGAATGAAATACAAATACATTAAAGCCCAGTAAAACTTTAGGATTAATATGAAAAATAGTCAAATACCCTTTGTACATTTTCAACTTAAAGAACGAAAAGTTTAAAAGAATTTGTTTTTATACGTGAATTCACATTAAATATACTCAAAACTTTAAAAGATATTCATTAAGGTTCTATTAATTTGTGTTTTAGCATTATCACTAAAAACTACCTTGAATTAATGGAATATTTTAATCTTTTCCTCAGATAGGTTGGTTGTATTCAGATTATCTGGCGCCGTCAGCAACACAAGGGCTATAATGCGCCGAAATATTTCGTCATTTAACAAACCAACATACATTTACAAACACCCATGCCTAATACGGAACTCGAACCCGCAACCTCGCGGTCTAGAAGCCAGCAAGCTAACCACTATACCGTTTGGTCGGCGTTTCCTCAGATAGGAGTAGATGGGGTAAGTGCGGCAAAAGGTAAACGTGGTTATGAACAATAAATACATTTCAAAGTCAATTTCAACAATAAAAAAAAATCCTAGTATATAGTAGTTTGTAGTATGATTCTACAAACAGTTTGCTTGGTACTTGTTTAAAAGTTCATTGTCAAGTTTCAGTTCAAGGTCAAGTTTAAAAGTGTTATTGTCAAATAAGAGCGAGGTTTGCAGCCTTTAGCATTATCATGTACACAATTATGGTTCTTATTCCCATCGATTTTCACGGTGAGGCAAGCGCAGCCAATGATCATTGGATATCCGTATTTGCAATATCCCGCGCAGAAACTGCAACCACAAAATATGGTACAAGTTCATAAAATAATCAGTTGCTTAAATTAAAAGAAATATTAGAGACTCTTGACCCAAGGATAATGCATACATAAGACTTAAACTTAATAATATAACTTTCAGCTTGCAATAAAAATTATTCAAGTTGAGTTTAAAAACCAATGGCTAAAACCTGAATGCAATTGCCTCCCTTCACGCTTAAAACCTCTGTACGACAGAGAAAATGAAACGTAAATACAATGTAAATCAGTTGCACTTAATGTAATACACCACTGAGGTTCAGATATGCTGGAAGTTTAGCTTCTTGAAGTACAAAAAGAAGAAGAAAATAATAATAATAATAATAATGATGATAATAATGTATGGTTATTTGTTTAAGATGTAAAAAAGAAATGATTTTAAATCCATTTAGTAAAATTTTAAATTGCTTTTTGATTAACCGAGCTCAGCTGTAACGGGTTAGCGATATTTAACGGTTAAAACATATCGCATAGTTAAGATTAGCCCTGCAAGTAATAAAATAAACATGTAATAACTCCAACCAAATATCTGAAGTTAAGTTAAATGCATTGGGATAGTACAGTTGTCAATGAAAGTTTTGTCATTTCTTTTGGTATTTAAATGCCAGTCGTTAAAGTCAACCCAGTGCGTCTACATTTTTATTAGGATTCAATAACTTAAAAAAAAAAAAAAAAATTAAAATTTTAAACTACTTTAATTATTTAACTACTTTATTTTCAACTGCCAATTTAAAATACTAGTTCAATAGATAACGTAAAGGAATATTAGAATGCATTATTAGTTTTATAGTTTCAATAATACAAGACACTACACTGTATAAGTTTCTTATTATTTATTTTCTTCCCCGCATTTACTTTTTAAATTCAATTTTGAAAAGAGAAAATAAACCTTTATAAAATATTAAATACTCTCAACCAGAAGTTGAAAAGACTTTGAAATAAGAAAAATACATTGATATGAGTTTCATTCTATTTTTTACAATATATGAGTAAAGTGGCGCAAATTGTCACCTATCATATTTCTATTTGGTAAGGTGAAAATTCTTTTTATTTAAAAATAAGACTGGAATTACTTACAAACTTACATCAGATGGGAAATATGAGAGGCTTTAAAATGCATATACGGAACTGGAAAAAGCGCTTAAGGTAATGGTCTCTCCATCATATTAAATTATTCAGTATTTATATATATAGCGTTGTATTATATTTTTTCATTTAGCTCTTCCTTGGCTATTTTTATTTTTAGGTCCATGACACTACATTTCACTATATTTATATCGTTGTGTTGTTGTTTCTAATCTCCCTTTTGTCTGACGAAGTCAGACAATATCAGTGAAGCCATTGTTTGCATAAAAAGTAAATCTACAGTTTTCATAAAAAAAATAAGAAGTTACAACTTAAATTTCTGTTTATTGTAATTGTATCAGTAAAGTTAATACGTCAATACACAAGAATTATTTACCAAAAAAACTTTGAAACTTTCCAATTGAGATGTTAAATTATTATTAAGCTTTAAATAAATTACATTATATGTACCTACCATTATATACATATTTATTTTAGAGTTATGTATCAAATGTAAGCTTGTATTTCTATATTAAAAAAACAAAAACATTGGAACGATTTCTTAACTTATGATAGAAAAACGTGAAGTTGTTGAAATACAAAGTTCAGTTTATTTTCTCAAATTAGGTACTTAAAGTTTTTAGAGTCGAGAATTAATTGAATCATATTCTTTAAGTTTCATAAATAGTAAAGTTATAATTTATTTAGACGGATTAAAAAACCGTAAATTGGATTTCTTTGAAGTTTAACTATCTTGTTAATTTAATTAATATATTTCTTTGTTAATTTAAAAATAATTGACACAAAGTAATTGAGACTAAATATGTAAAATAGATACTATAAGTTAATTGTCTATGAGAAAGACAACTTTAGTTTAGAAGACATAATTTCGAGAAAAGCGCAAAATAAAAGTTGATAATTTACTAGAAAGGGAGTGTGAATTCTTTTCTTGTGGTTAATTTCATTTTGATTGACTTTTATACAGAAAACGATAGCATGCTGTCGAATTTTATCTCTTGTATGACAAGATAACATTAAAAGATAAATCTTACGAAAAAATTAAAAAAAAAAAATTTCGGCATGTTATACTTTTATAGAATCTACAAATATGCGCAAGATAATTTTTGGAGCAAATTGAGTTTACGACATAAAAAGTAAAAAATAGAAAAATATATCCAATGAATTACGTTTTAAACATGTTTCTCACTCCAAAAAAATTAAATATCGCAATGTAATTTGTTTTTTTAAGTTTTATTAGTGTAAAAATTGTTAAAATAATTTTTACGTATATAATTTAACAGCTGTATTCCTCAGAACAAACTGATGGTATTCTTAAGTTTTTATGTTTAATAATTTTAACACAATGATTTGCATTGAAATACTTAAAAGCTCTTCCTTTAGAAGCTACAGTAAAGAAAAATGATAAACTTAACTAAGTTTTTTCGACAATTACCATTTTGATCTGATCCATTAAATTTATTCCAAAAGAAAATAATCCAAATCTCTATATTTAATATTAACCACTTCGCAAAAGGAAAAAGATTAAGTTCAAATGATATCCTCAGCTTTCGTGACAGTTGCAAATACAGTAAAATGTAACATTCGGTTGTTGGTTGTATTCAGATTATCTGGAGCCGTCAGCAACACGAGGGCTATAATGCGCCGAAACATTCGTCATTAGACAAGCCAACATACATTTACTTTTATACAGAAAACAATAGCATGCATTTACATACATTTACTTTTATACAGAAAACAATAGCATGCATTTACATACATTTACTTTTATACAGAAAACGATAGCATGCTGTCGAATTGTATCTCTTATATGACAAGATAACATTAAAAGATAAATCTAACGAAAAAATTAAAAAAATTTCTTTCGCATGCCATACTATTATAGAATCTACAAATATGAGCAAGATAATTTTTGGAGCAAATTGAGTTTAAGACATAAAACTCAATTCCCATGCCTAACACGGGATTCGAACCCGCAACCTTGCGTTCTAGAATCTAGCATGCTAACCATTACACCGTTTAGTCGGCTATGATATTCGGATATTAAAGGAAAAATAACACTTATTTCAAGAGTTTTATAACTTTATTAGTTTTCTGATTAAGATCGTTATGAGAGAAACTCTATAAATGCCTTAATAGTTTTAGCATTCAGAAAATAACATTACAAATACCTTAATAGTTTTAATAACCAAATTTTAATTTTAAAAAAATTGTAAAAGTACCACTCTCTTAAATTGTTCATTTAATAATAAAAAAAACCTCACACAACGCGATGTAGTTGTAATCGCTTAAAGTGTAATTTTGTAAGTTTATTTATTCAATGATTGATTTCAGAGTATATAATAATATACACCTTTTAAGTGAAATTAGTTTTGGAATAATTTGACAGCATCAACATGCTATCAGTACATAAATTTTGAATTTTATATATTATCTAATGAAATGATTTGATACATTCTTGGTGATATGAAAAATATGTACAACTGCATTCAGATATCGGAATTAACTATTTTACTTAAAAATTTTAAGTGAAGACAATTTTCTTAAATTATTTTACTTTGAAGGTTAATTAGAATTCAATGACTGTGATTTTTTAAATTCTTATTGAAATTAGTTTTTTATTTGCACTCTCATTGGAACAATATCATGGGAACAAAATTGTGTTATCACTTAGCTGAAATACATTTCTGTTCCCTTGAGTTAAAGAACAGAGGTTTCCTAATTTTACAAGAAAAAAAAGTAAAAAGAAATATCTAAAAAGTATTTTGAGTGGGAAAAATATATAATAGTATAGTTTCTATAGTAAAATACATAAAAAAAATGAGAAAAAAGTATAACAAAAAGGAGAAAAAAGTATATATAAAGAAGTATTTTTTTTAATATTACAAATTCAAAAAAAAAAAAAAAAAAAAAAAATCCTTTATAAAGCAGAGTATGAGATAGCATTTTTTACTTCTCGAAAAATCACGAAAAGCATATATTATACAATGATAACTTAAAAATTGAAATAAAAGATATTTAATGTTCTTTGCCTGTTGGGTGGGGGAAGTATTTTTGAATAGCACCTACATTATTTAAACGTCATCTAAATTTGGAGAGACAAACGTCTCTATATAACCCATGTAAAATGGACCTATTTCATGTACAGTTTTTGCAGAACATCTCAAACGTAATAAATTTAAGTTTGGTCTGCAAAATTATTTATACAGTTCCTATACTGTTGAAAAATGCTTCTATCATTTTTCAAAATTAAGCATATTTATGGTGTTTTATACTCAGATAACTTCTTTCGTTTTATTATATTTGTCATTTTATGACATTATTATTGTTAAATGTTAATAATTAATATAATAACAATAACAATAAATAATAATAATATTAGTACTACTACTACTAATAATAATAATAATAATAAACTATTTTTACAAATGCTGGTTTTAATAACTGTAATATAAACAAAAGAAGAGTGCTTCCATATTTTGCATTAATAGTACCATTACTTCCTGACAAAATTGTAAGTAAAGTTGAAATAATAATACGTTTTAAGATACAGGGGATACGAGAAAATGTTAAAAAAAAAAAAAAAAAAAAATATCAGCATTAAAAATACTTTAACTATCTAACTGATACGATGCCTACCTCTTTTTAAAGAAGAAAAATTCAATTTTCAGAAAATACATACAAAAATAATTTCGATTTTCAGAAAATATATACAAAAATAATTTCAATTTTCAGAAAATATATACAAAAATAATTTCAAGTTTAAAAAAATGTATACAAACAAAATTTAAAAGGGTTTTGTCTCCTCTTAAAATATTCACTTATAAAGTACTTTCTTTAAAAAACAACAGAAAACCTGACCTAGGTACTTTAAAAACAACCTGCACTTTTTAGACAAGCTGTCTCCTAAGTCTCTCAAACATTATCTTAGAAATAATCCCCTACCATATAAAGAAACTCAAGTTAAAAAAGCTTCATTTTTGGTTGGATTCAACAGGTGTCCCATCGAAGCATCTCCGAGGGCGGAGAGAACACAGAGTTCGCTTTGATCAATGGGAGCCCAGATTAAAAATAGCACAGTTTCCATGACGACAAGCCCATTTAGAGCACCCAGGTAAAACGCCGATCGGTGGTAGCGTTGAAATAACACGAAGAAGCAATCACATAGGACGGAAAACACCCACCAGAAGACGCATAAGGCACCAAACACATTTAAGGAATTCCGCTGGTGAAAATCTTATACTATGAAAAATAACCTTATCTGTATGGCAATTTTTCTCAGGTGCTAAAAATTTTATAGATGAAGCAATGAATTAGTAAAATTGTAGAATTTTTTACGGTAACTGATGCCATCCTTATGTCCGTTCATTAAAAATTCAAAAATTAACTTATAAAAGTATTCATTGATACGTACTAAAAATAGTAATTTTTAACCAAAAAATATTATTTTTTATAAAAAGGGCCCATTATTGTAAGTTAAAATAGCATTGTAAGTTCAATATATCAAACTTTGAGAAAGGTCTTTAATTTCCCGCTATTTTTTTTTTTTTTTTTTTTTTTTGCCGTTTATTTGACAGGAATTTTAAAGAAAATGAAAATTAAGTTATGTACCTTTCTGTGATACATTTGGTAAGAGAGAATTGCCTAGACTCTTTTTAAACTTATTTACAATGTGTTTTTGTATCAATAACCTCAGTACAAGGCCTTTTATTTTTAACGTTAGAAATTTTAAGTATAAGAATTTTTAAAATTGTGTACTACTTGACAATGCTAAGTTAGTTAGTTTTTCAATCGTATCAAATCCAAAACAGAATAAGTCAGCAAAAGAATTAGCCGACGCTGCTACCCAATGAAACAATACAGATCGAAGGGCAGAATAAAATAATTTAAAATTTCTTAATTAAATAATTATCTCAAAATACATGACGGCAAAGCTAGTTTAAATATAAAAGCAGAATCTAGCTAAAATGTAACCGAATTTAAAAAAAAAAAAAAGCTCAAATTTGAAGAACATAATAGAAGTATTACAATACAAATTAAAATGTTATTTATACGTTGCAGCTGATGCGATTATATGGATATTAACTAAAATAAGTGGTTATTTTACAAAATAACAGTTAATCCTGGTTAAAATGAAAAAAAAAATAATAATAATAATAACAGTAACTTAATACTTATCATATTAACCGGTTGTTACGCACAGCAAAAACAATACCTTGTTTATTTAAGATTTTTTATTTTTTTATTTATCTCACATTAACCGGCTATTATGAGTAAAAACTGTTAACATGCGGTTAGTATCATAATTACTGGATTTTGCGCAATCCCATCTTTAAGCTGCTTTGATATTTTTTTTGTATGTCATCTAATTTTAGCTATACCTTCAGAACTTATTATTATTATCATCATCATGAATATGGAAAGTATTTATTACAGTTGCAATTGCTTGGTTACTATTAAGAATCACCAGTTAATTTTATAAATCCTATTAAATTAAGTGCATTAGTCGTTTGCATTGTGAATTTTATAAAATAACCAGCTAATATAAAGATTTTTTTCTTTTTTAATTTGTCATATTAACCAGTCTTCTTGATCATTTTTAAAAAATAACATATAATTTTTTATAACAAAATTATCAAATTAGCCTTCACATATACATTTCAAAATGAAATTTTCTTGAGTCGCAATATAATGAAAAACAGTCTACGCAGCTTTATTTTAAAGCTATGTAGCTGAGATAGTAGAAAACTACTATGCATATTGTCTTTTAAGTGGCTCATAATAATCTAACATAAGCTATACTTAAAAAATAAATGTACACTTTAGAATACATGAAACCACAAAATGAAAAGAGGCTCAATTTTCAGTCTCCTCTTCGTCATGTGTTACCGACAAACTGATCGTGATAGAATGATTTATGATAGCTGGAGGAGAACAATGACATTTTAATTTCACAAAAAAGACGTCTAAATTGACGTGAAAAAATTATCCGATCATATTCCTTCAGTAAATTTCGCCACTTTACGACAGAGAATCATTTATAATTATTTTCCTCCAAAAATCTACAACTGGGGATTATCTTCAATTTATTTTTAAGCCATTTATTTAAGAAGTTTTAGATTGAGTCTTCTTCTGGTGAGGTGTAAATTGAATATTGAGAGTAGCTATGTTTCATAAGAAAAAGAACCGATAGGCCAAGCTTTCGCGGTCCGTATTCGTACTGATAGCTATTCGTATTCATAGCTATGTTTTCAATATCTTTAATACTGACACATGTGATATGGTTAAAACGGATTTATCTAACCTGTTACATTGAGTGCAATAAATATTGGCAAACAATTAAATTATAACAATTTCGACTCTTAATGAAATATCCCGGAAATGTTATTTTCATTTTCAAGGATGTCAAGTATTTGTGTTGTAACATATACTTTGGAATTTTTTTTCCATGTACATTAGAATAGTTAGTGAAATGCAATACTATTAATACAATATTGCTTTAAAACATTATTCTTACGAAAGAAATCGATATCCATTTGATATTTTTTAAATAAAGATCGATAAATATTACTGAGTATGAGATCTTACTTTCTCATCAGCCGCACATATCGACAAATATAATATTATATCCTATAGTTATTATTCATTTGATAAAAGAAATTATGATTCGATTGCAAGAAAATTTGCAGACATTGTAAGTTGGTGTTCGGAAAGTCTATTTTTATTTATTTATCCTAAGAGTCTATTTCTATTTTTAAAAGTGAACATCTCGAAAGCCGGTCTCCGCAGGCGATCGAAACTATTTGAGGGTTTATTGGACAGTTTATAAAATTAAAAAAATCGATCCAATTTTTATTGACAATCCAGCCCTGTTTGTAACTGTTTTCTAAATGTTTATTTTTAGAAATAAATACTAAATGGAGACACTTTCGGGACACCTTGTAAATAAGTGTAAAGCATACTTTTAAACTATGCTCTTTTTCTACCAATGGTACTTAAGAACTTTTTTATACAGTCGTCTAGATCCTATCGTAATAATTAAATCGTTATTAAATATTCTATTGAGTTAAATTTTTCTCAAAGGCATAGCATTTTTCACACAGTCAAAATTGCCAAATCTAAATTCCGAGAAAAATTAATTCAAAAATAAAAACTTGCATAAAATCTCTTAGTAGATAGGTATGCAAAAGTTTAAAAATCGAATGTTTTCCAGTTTCTTAGAACTCTGAAAGGTTTTCCCTGTTTTCTTGAATAAGTATATAGCTTAATTTTATGCTTTAAAATAAGAATTTTTTTTCAATATTTTGGGTATGGGTCACCCTTAAAGATAATTAAGTTACACTATAAAACAAAGTGGTAATTCTGTATATTTGTGTGTTTGTTGGTGTGTTTTTTGGATGAATGGATGACCTATATATTATCTTTTTCTATCCAAATTATCTCGATGCGAAATTTACACAATACATGCTGTTTATAATTCATAGTTCAGTACCCCTATTTCATAATGCTATATTGTATCGTACGATAGTAATTAGTTAATTAGCATCTAATTATTACAGGAAAAAATTCAATTCGATCATAGTAGAACTTCTTTCCTGTTGCCAACTACTAGAAAGATATTAATTAAAAAAAAATATTTAACAAGTGATTAAGAAAATGCACCGAGAAATGTTGATTCGTCTATTATGTTCGTTTGCGTATTTTAAATGAATGATGCCAAAAATAATGAATAATAATGATAAGAATGAATAAGAATAATGAATAAAAATGTTATAAGAATCTCGCATTTGCGAAGTTTGAACTCTCAGTATACGTTAAGTCTTCGTTAATTTTTTGTCGCTAGTAAACCAATCAAAAGTGAAACATTACAGTTTTCAAATTTGTGTTTTCCAAGTGAATATTAAAAATAATATAAAAATATATTTTTGGAAATATTGGTAATTGATATAAAAAATGACGATATTTATTATTTTTTTTACGGCTATGTATATAACCTTGACCGAGAAACACATAGTTTAACAATAATTTTTGTTAATACATCCTAGTGAAAAAATAGAAAATGCTAAATAAATTAAAATGTAATTATTGTAAACTAATAGGCCTGTACAATTCAGATTGCTTAAATGAATGACCTTTTTGGAAGTTTATCATAGTTAGATATTGTTACAAATTTTTCAGAGGCAATGATGGTGCAGATTTTAATTGATAAAAACTATTTATTCTCTCTTCAAGATATCACAAAAGTTATTCGAAGAACAGTGCAATTACTATCAGACTTCAACACAAGCTTCAATTAAAACAACTCCGAATTCAGCGATAATTCAGGTCAGGAACACTCAAAGCGTTCAGCTTTCATCAAGTTCCAAAGTCAAACTGAACTTTCCCGATCTCCGGTCTTATTTATACAGGCGCGTGAGAACATTCCCGAAATATCCAGCCAATTCGTCGAAAAAGAAACATCTCGAAATTTCTCGATTGCTTTAGGTGTTGCCACCTTTTCTAACCTGTATTATCGCTGTTAATAAATGAAATAAGATCAAATAAATTACAATAGAATTTTAAAATATTACGTCACTATTTACACTATTTACAGAAAATTTGTGCAACAATATGGTATTATATTGCTGGTAGATATAGGATTTCTGGTATTCTATTGCTGGTAGTTATAAGATTTCTTACGTCGCTCGTTTTTGTTTATTTTTGGATTTTATTGTCTAGGCTCAGTTGTAAGCAGCAAATATGAAGTGAGTTGTAGAAAAAAAGCTTGGAAAAAGAAAAAAATATGTGCTCAAGAAACTTTAGGAATAAAATAAAACTTATAGCTAAAAATTTCCTTTTTTAAAACTTTAGTTATGAATACCCTGTATATGCAGAACTCTTTGACTTTCAAACCCTTTTTAAAAACATTTTTATACATTATTGCTAGTTCAATTTTCATAAACGCGTAATAATGCTTTTAAGAAGTATTGTAACGTTTACATGAATCGTAATAAGTCGAGGATTATTATTAAAAAAAAAAAAAGAAAAAAATCACTAAAATATATATTAACACATTTGAATAGTTAATTGTAGAAACCCCATAACTTCCAAAAGTCTAGTTTTTAGAAAATTAACACAAAAACTATTTTACATCTATAAAAATTACTTTCTAAAAAAGTAAAAAAAAACATTGATTTTAAAAATCGTATTGTAGACTTATGAGATTAGATATTTTACAGAATGGAGTGTCCTCAATAAGAGATTCGTTTAATGTACTGGTAAAAAAGCAATATTTAATTTTCAAATATATTTTACATAAGTATTCATTATGTTTTCAGTTCGGGTGGTATCCTCTCAATTCAAATAATGAGTGGTTTTCCAACTTTGATTAAAGCAAACCACCAAAGTTTCTGCTAATATACTATTATGTTTTAATAGAGAAGACACCAATCAGGAAGTCCGCGCAATCACCGTGAAAATATGGAACTGGAAAACGTTGAAATTGCACCGAGTCCTCCGATTGAAGGGGATAAGTCAAGCACGTCTCATTAAAATATTTTAGTAAATGGGATTTCGGACCTGTAGACTGCATTAATCATCTGAATCCTATTCACAGAATGGTCTTGGTTGGATTATAATATAAAGAGGACACCTTACAGATACCCACCATCACATTAAATATTAGAAAGGTTTTAAAAGAATTGAATTTAATCCTTAAATACATATTGTAGCCAATTGTCTACATTCCTTAAATGCATAGTGACGGAAATCTGCATCGTATGTTTAAAACCTCGTATCTTTTTATTTTAATTTTACCAAAACTATTTTATAGTTTCTGAACGGAACTAGAACCTTTGACAGTTTATTTCTTTATCTGCACTATCAGCGAACATGCTACGAACTAATTTATCAGTGTTTTCATTTGATTTATAAAATCCATGATTATTTATGAGTTTCAATGTCCATAGTATTTCAGCATCTAAAACTTTGTTTTAAATTACAATGTACATTCATCGTACTCGCGTGAGATGATATCGATGACGACTTCCTTGTTGCGGACAATATCTACTTTCGTGGTATTTTTTATCATTAGTAAAAGTTCTAACAATTCTCATCGAACTTCTTATATAACCTAATCCATGTGATTTTTGCTCTTCTCATCGCTTTTTAGAGCACTTTCTTTCCCGTTGATATATGTTCGGAACAGTATGGCCCTCGCGTTGCCCTTGCACTAGTAAACCCTAATAAACCAACCAACCTTTCCCATTGATACTGTGCTGCAAATTTTGACAACACCAAACACATCGTACAAAATGCGGATCCAGCACTTAGGAATTATAAATTGCGTTCCAGTTTTTCTAATGAGCTTGAATTGAAAATGCATTTTCTTGCCATTTTGAAATAGTGTGCAAAAACAAACCAGATATCAATAGTTTCGATCGGAGTAAACTAATTTTCAGACATGTTGCGTCGTACTGTTTGTTCGCAACACGCGCCGCACTGCGAAGAGGGAAAGGGGGAAGGAATGACGCAATTTCGTATGTTCTCGTTGTTTCCTGATTTCTGATTGGCTTAACTAAATTCAAAGGATTTTGCGCATATTGTTAACCAAAATTTTTCAAAAGACTACATTTTTAGAAAATAAAATAAAATTCAAGCACTTTAAGCATATTTTTAAAAAATTCAAGGTTTTTAAGCACTTGAAAATGAAAGTTTTTTTTTTTCAAGCACTTTTCAAGGTTTTTTAAAAACGTACGAACCATGTTCTAATAAGTCAGTATTTCGCTTAAATATATTTTTTTACAACCATTTTGGAGCGCTCCCGTTTATTAACTATAGACTATACATATTGAAGCTTCGTCAAAAAAGTACCGAGCTTAAAATTTATATTAATTATGGCTTTTGCCATGCTTTAATTAACCTCTAAAAGTGTATCAGCTGTCATCATTTAAGCGGCACTGGCTAACACTTTCATACATTTTAGTAGTTACTTCCGGTTGAATTTTCAAATCAGATTACGACAATTTAAGGAAAATGAATTTTATTTTAAACCTCATGCGTATTAGATTTTAAATATTTTTGTTTTCTGTTCAAAAAAAAAATTAATCGTCTTTGAAATCCGTATTAGGGAATTCTAACGGAAGTAACGACCAGAATTTATAATAAATGTTAGCCAGTGCCACTAAAATGGAGACATCTGATACGCTTTTAGAGGTCAATCAAAACATGCAAAAGCCATAATTTTAAGCTGGGTAATTTTTGTGACGAAAACAAAACAAAAAATAAAATTTAAGAAATGATTTTGAATGTTCTCCTTTTGAAGTAGGTACCAGATTAATAATCGAATTCGGAATCATAAAATATTGTTCATGATTTGAAATGTCAAGCTAAATGTAAATGTCGTTGCATGCCAGAAGTGCAAAAGTTACTTACCATTTCGTTTCTTTTGATGCCGTTTGTCTCATTTCTTGATTTTTTAAATTTTGCATTGTATTACTTTTTAAATATGGAAAATAATGTATTATTTTTCTTTTTCTAGAGCTGTTTATGTGTGTTTTTCAGACACAATTAGTTTGATTAACCTTTGTTTTATTAGCAAAATATGTGACGCTAAATTAGTCTCTCTAGAATTGTAATACAATACTAGATAGTATTGTAATACAACACTAGAAAATGCAAGGGATTAGGCAACTAAATCCTAATGTTCAAAAGAAAGTGACCGTATTTGATTAAGTGTTTACTGATCGTTACCTTTTGGTAACGGCACTAATACTTGTAAATACTTGCAAAACGGCATACACAGCGAACGCATTGAAGTTCAATGATGAAACCTACTTTTTAAAATACCATTTAAAATTCGAAATAAACTTGTATCATCTTTTTGCTTTTTAGTTAAAAAGAAAGGTTTAAAATACATTTTTATAATTCTCAAAGATTTATACTCTAAATTGATGCTCTTAGAAACTTACGCTTATTTAATGCGTTGGAAAACGAATTTACACACTTCAATTTTATTGCATGTTGTCATAACTGAATGCCTTGTGTATGCTTTTATTTTACTAACAAACATACTACCAAAGAAGGAAGAAATCTAACAAATGGATTCCAATTCTGTTTGTGTCTTCTACAATATTTTCTTTGATTGTAGAATACATTGAAAATTGTAAATCATTAATAGAACTTTTTTCTTACATACCTCATTTTACTTTATTTTATGAATTCGATTCTTTTTACCCTACTGTTTTTATGAATTATTAAATCTGAAATTCGGATTTGTATGGTTGGGAGATGGAGTATATACTTTTATATAAATTAAAAGTGTTTATACTATAAATCAAGATTTATGGTTGTGTAAACTGAAAAAGTGCACAATTGAATATGAAAATTGAACATAGAAAACTAAAATATTCAATGTTTATTATGCTTGTGGAGGAAAAATCTGGTTATTTTCCAACTATTCAAATGTCACTCAGGCGTAAGCAAAAAAAAAAAAAAAAAAAAGTTTTGGCTTGTACTTCTCATTCTAAATTTTGCAATGGATTTTCTCCCTCATGCTTTTAAATATGCCTTTCTTGCTCACTATCTTAGGAAGCATATAACACCACATATACAAAAAAAAAATAATTTAAGAGTTCCGAATTATAGATTATTTTAAATGAAGAACAGGCTTGCTCCATTAGATTACAAAAACGAACAATGTGGTAGAATATTACTCATGTAAAATATAAGTTAACCACTTTCTTTGAATTCAGACAATTTTTAAGAAATCTTATTGCATGGGAAAATGGGGTCTAAACTTCTTTTATGATTAGAATTTCAGCATAATAATAATATTAGATGGTTTCATTATTTCTTTTTTGTGATAAAAAAATTGATTGACTTTATTTAGGTTAGATAGTAAGATTGAGAATAGTAAGTGAATTAAGATTACACAATTTTTAAGCTTTCTATAACACTTTCATGTATGCTTTCCACCTTAATGCAAGTGACATAGTAAATATATTTTTTTTCTCAATTTATGCGGAAAAGCTTAATTTAATTAAACTATACTTTTTGTAACTTTCTTCATGGCTTAAGTTAATTACTTTTCCTAGATCAGATGAATTGAGTTAAATTAATTCCCATAGCCCACATTTTCCCTTTCATATACTTAGAAGACTGGTAATTTTAATTTATTATGGTTTTAATCATTCAAGAAATGTGAAAAAGGACGTCCTACAATAGTTTAAATTAAAATCTAAATCTGAAGTTCGGGTTTATATGGTTGGGTGTTGGAGTATATACTTTTATATAAATTAAAAGTGTTTATACTATAAGTCAAGATTTCTGGTTGTGTAAACTGAAAAAGTGCACAATTGAATATGCTATGATGTCCACATTTTCTAATCAATTCGCTTGTAACCATGGTATACGCATTACGTAAACAAGTCTATCTCCAAAATTATGCATACACAGAAGGTATAAGCCTCTAAAACTTTAAGCTTTTCATCAACAGCCAAATATAGCTATTTTGATGAAAATCGTTTTGAGATAAAACTTTTATAACCTGTTCATAAGAATAGAAACAGAAAAACATATAAACAGCCTTTTTCCAGCAATCAAATTCACTGTTCACAAAGACAAAACTTTGCCCGTATATCTGCCTTTTTTTGGATTAGCATTACCAGTCAAAAATAGAAATTAAAAGCAGTTTTTGTTTATAATTTGTCAATTTACCATTATTTGTGTAACTAAATATCGCTAAATATTCCGAGTATGCTTGTGTTGATCGAAATTGTGTCTCTCATATCGGGCTACTTAGTATAGTATAAAACTTATTATTCTGAAACTTTTTAAGTACATCACTAAAATCATTTCTAAGAATTTTTTTATGATTTCTTACCTTATATCGGACATTTTTCCAATTAATACAGACGCTTTACATCTGATAGCAAAAGAAAAAATATCCGTAAATGCTAACTCGGGATATTCTATGAAAGGTATAGGAAAAATTGCCAGGTGGTTACTTCTTTAACTGTCCTTTAATTACTTGTAGACAGAATGATAAGTGTGTGTAATTTTTTATGAAACTTGTATTTTCACTGACATGTTGAGTGGGTCGTCGAAGAAAAAGTTTGTAGCATAAAAGATCGTTAGGGAATATACTGTAATTTAAGTAACTTTAAAAATAACATTTGAGATAATTAATAAAATTATAATTTTTTAAGTTTAAAATCGTAATTTCTTATGTATCAAATTCACCTCATTACGTTATAATTCAAGTCATTTTGGGTCGAATTATAAAGATCCTTAAAATTTTAAAGTTGTACTCGAATGAATTATCTACACCATTAATGACTGTTAAACTATTGGGTTACTATTTTCTAGTTTGATTAATATGCATATAGTATACTTACTTTGGTAGCATTCTGTGTAAGAGTGCTTCTGTTTTCTTCTTTTCTTCAACTAGAGCAACTGTACGTTCGTCCACTAGCTCTTCCAAATTATATGCGTACTTTTCCATCATAGCGATCATGTTATCCATAATGTTGGCTTTCCTTTTGGAAAAAAAATAGGTCATTAAATAATTTATAATACATTAGTATAAATAAATAAAATTAGTTCATGTAAGTATAAAGTTTTTCTCTTGAACCGTTTACGACATGAGTTAGTAGAAGTTACTGACCCCAACTTTAGCAACTTAGTTGTTTTAACTGTATGCAAGTCAAATAATTAGTAAATAAAATTGAAAATGGAATCAGGAATTGTCCCTATCAGGATTAAAGCTTCATATCAAAAAGATTAATATTTGTAAGGGAACCTAAGGCAACAATTGTGAATGTTACTATAAGAGGAATTAGTTCATACTTTCAGAAACAAACATCTTTTGAGAAAATGAACGTCTTTCAGCTTCTACTCTGCACTGTAGTGAAAATATTGTACAAAAGGCCTGTTTGTTTCAGGGTTAAAAAAATCCAAAACTTTAAATCATCGTAATAAATGTCTAAACCTACGGAATCTTTAAACTGTACCTTGGATTTTGTAAGTTGACTCATTTAGCTTACGAAAGATTGCAGGCATGTTCGTCATGATCAAAGAAAAGGCTTGTCGAGACAAAGTCCCAGATTAAAATTTAAGTGGAAACACCAGAAATTTTGCCCTTAATTTCATTTGCATACTCATAACTTATTTTACTCAATTTTAAAACAGTTCAGTCTTCGTTAGCATATGACCTAAAGTGCTCAAGGGTGTCCTCTGAATTGCCAAATTGTATTCTATTCTTAAGTAAATTAATCAGTTATTTATCAGTTCAGTTAAGTTAAGTTTAATAATCAGAACTTTATCAGGACTTTTCCTCTATAAGACTTCAAACACGAACTCATACGTCATTGATGACATGGCTATTGACCAGCCCTTTTAAAATTCCTGTCAGTCGCTATGCTTCTTGATTATAATGGATAAACTTACATGCCCTCCCTCATGTTCCTGAGTCGCTGCTTCAACTGCTGGAAGTCCGGCCTCAAATCCGGTTTCTCGTTCCAAGCGTCCTTCATGGCGTCCACGATGTAGTCCTGACACTGGACATCGTGAAGGGGAGGTCTAAAGGGCTCTTTGTCAGCAGCGGGCTCTTGTTTTACCCTCTGCACGATTTCTGTTGAAAAAGAAACATTTCCGTTCATTTTCCTTATGCTGCAGGTCTGTGTATTTGCCAGACCTGTGTATTTACACTTCCTGTGTATTGACCCGAATTGTGTATTTACCTGACTTGTCTCAAAGCCACTCTAGTCGTCAAATTGCGGAATAAAAAACGTATAGCTTTTTTCAAACATTAGTAGTAGTACGTAATATTACCGAGTCGTATACATGAGTAATAGTTTAAACATATAATTATTCCGGACTTCAACTGACTTTCTGAATCTAATCTAGTTAAAGTCTTTTTTGAGGTTGATACCACACTTTACCAAACTGGAGATGAAAAATCCCCAAATAATTCTCGATACAATAACTCTCGATGTACAATCGTTTCTAAAGGTTCTGTACTCTACACCGACTAAGTTGACTAATTAACAGGTCTGGAATAAAATGTCGTTTGAGCAGTTTTTGCCATTACAAGCAGTTGAACCATTTCTTTTTTTAATATGAATGTGGTATAATATTTTGTTCTCATAATTACCAAAACAGATCAAAATTATTCCGATGAATTTATATATTTTAGTGATCAACTTATAGAAATATTGTTGACTTTATTAAAATTTATTTCATTTCTCAACATTTCAATATATTACGAACAATTTAGTATTTATTCTGAAAGATATCTTAATACTGCAACGTTATTCTAAATTTTAGAGGTATAATTTTTTAAAGCAAATATCTTTACAAAATATAGTTAAAATCAGAAATTGAAAAGGTCAAATAACTTTCAAATTTTATCTATATTTGTCGTTTACCCATGGTAGCATGAAATTTATCATTCAAAAATCAGCAACCAATTTTTTAACTGGTTAAATAAATTATTTCTTTTCAGACAAAAAAAAAAAAAAAAAAAAAAAAAACTTTATTTCAGAAATCTTTTTATTTGAATTTCATAAAATGAGCAGTGAGCATTAAAGGGTTCAAGAGCAAAATTTAATTTTAAAGTTTGTTGAATATACCTAATGTATTGTATTAGCAAAGTATGTTGTATATAACACCTTACCTATGTGTTTTCTCACCTCCTTCTCTAATTGAAAATTATAGATCTTTACTTCTAATGTAGCATCAAATTAAAGAACCAGCCCGCAAGTTGATCAAATACTTTCTTTTGGCCCAGTGCTTTCTTTGGTGAAGAGTAAACATACGTTTCTAACAAGTATTGAAAATCAATACTTTGAAAAACCACGTTCATCTTTCGGAAACTTTTTCATCAAATCTTTGTTTATCTTTTAAGAAAAAAAAAAGTTATTTTTCTTTACAAAAGAGCCGTTCTAACTGTAACCTTATATCCTCCACATCAAGTCACCGAGTACGTCATTAAACCAAATCACTTTTAACATTTCTATGCGATTTATTAAATTGCGCGGGAACGTCAAAAGCCATTAAAAAACTAAGCCCACATTGTTCTATAATGAGATTTAGATTTTTAATCCTTTTCTTGTCTTAATTTACGCAAGAAACTGTATTCGGAAACGTTTTCCCAATTTAAATAGAGATGGAGCAAATAAAGAAAGAGGGAGATTATAGGAAAAGAAGTTTGCGCAAAAGTCAGCATCATTGTAAAGAAAAAGTTTGTTTATATCTTCTTTTTTGTTTTGACGGTAAACAGGATTTACTTTGAATTTTTTTTTTGTATTGTGCCATAAAAGGAAGAGTAGGATTTCTTGAAGAAATTCTTTGAACTTTTTCCTAAAATACAATATGCATACATGCTGTCGCAAGGCACCCATTGTTTCTTTATTTTAAAAGTAAAGTAGATAAAAGCTTTCATGGGTTCAAAATATTTTATGTTACAAGATTTTATATTCTGAATTGATATTTAAAGAGAGCCTTTTCTTCAAATTTTTTTTAAAAAGACAATACTTAAAACGATAATTAAATATATACAGGGTTTCTGCCAAAATGAAATGTTGCGAATCGATTACTTTTCCTGACTTTCCAAGACCAAAGCAAATAAAAGTAAAAAATAATTGTTTCAGTAACAAAGATCCTCAGAAATCAGAAGGAAAAGGAAGAAACAATTTTCCATTCTTTGAAAAGCAAATTAATTTTTAATAGTAAGGTTATATTTGAAGATAGAATAAGCTAATAATAACATATACCCACAGACGGTCATAGGAATGGGCGAAATTCTACAGTTGTTTTCCCTGCAATAACTTTTAATTATATTTCTAATTCAAATACATAATTTTTTAAAATTATTTTTTATATATTTTGTTTTAGATAGGTTATAAACTATCATCCTAATAAAAATATTTAAAAAATATGTTATTTTAAATTTTATTTATAAATTTAAAAAGGTTGTATATTGCTGGAAAACTGGACATCAAATGACGTATATATATGTGCATGACCGTCAGAAGGTTAAATTATATAATAAAAAACGAAATGTTTTGATACCAACAATGCAAAACTGTAGTGCAGTGTGTTAAGAAAGAAGACAAAAGAAAAATAATCAAATTGTAAAAGCAAGCTTATCAAATAAGTTCAATTTACTTTTTATAATACGAATTTTTTTCACCTATGAGATCTTACTCGTGTGATGTCACAAGTTTGGTGTTCAGAAATGTCTGTATTGGTCGAGGTTTTTAACTGTGACCGTTGTTGTTGTTGCATGCCCCCGGAGGCCAGCAGAGCTAGACCAGGTCCATGATGTCGCACACCCTCAAAAAATCCAACACCAAAACAGGGTCGTCTGCCAAATCCATCTTAGATAGTCCCAGGCACGAGAGGATGTGATCAGGCGAAGCCTGTTCAGTAGAGCAGTGTTTGCAGATTTCGAAGCTCCTGGATCCCTCAATAAATTTCAATGTCTGGAGGTGGCCACTTCGAAAGCGGGCAAGAATAGTTTGTTCCTGTCTATTAAAACCCTGAGCAAGGGAGCTCCCAGGACGGGGATACTGATACCAATGGTGCGCTGAGGGGACAATCCAAGTAGTCCTGTTCCTGTGTTTAATCTGAGAATGAATCTCCGTAAAGGTGAGAGGCACTGACGGAACAGAGGCCTCGCCAACACCAGCCTTTGCCAACATGTCCGCAATCTCGTTCCCTTCAAGATTAACGTGGGAGGGGATCCACTGCAGATGAATCTGATGCGATGCGGAAAGTCGTTTTAACTTAATAAGTATTGCCACTCCGACATGGTCTCTAACACCCCGCCAATCACTCAGGTGTTGTAGTGCGCTTCTGCTGTCAAGACAAAATCCAAGTCTCATTTCCATGGGGAAGAGACGTAAGAAGGCTAAGGGCTTCATCGATGGCTATCAGTTCACTGCGAAAGACTGAGCAGTAGTCGGGATTTCTCCTCTGTTTCCTAAGGTCATAGCTCTGCAATTTGATGTAAATACCGCTGCCAGATCGGTTGTGATCGTTTTTACTGCCATCCGTGTAGACCTGAGCGGCGTCAATTGGAATCTCTCCAATTCTCTCAAGAGCAATTTGTTTTAGGAAGACCGGAAGTCTGTTTGTTTATTGACAAGTATTGGCAATTCAGTATGGAAAAAGTATACTAGTACTGTGACCGTTGTTCTGTCAGTATGAATGTAATAATATAATAATGTCAGTAAAATGGTAAATAGAAACGTAAATGGATCATCAAAGAGATGAATAGTGGGTTTTGCCGTTTATGACGTCACAATCACGTGCTTTTAATTAAAATGTTTAGCAATCCTTGACATTCACTGCTTTTACATGATTTATGGTAGTTTTTTGCTCAAAATCATGACTTTCCATGACAAAATTTACCCAATGTCCTTATTCATGAGTTTGAATAACATTTCCTGACTTTCCAAATGCGTGGAAACCTTGTATATAGCTATTTATTTGAAAAAAGATAAAAAAAGTTTGCTAGTACTATACATAAATTGGTTATTAAAGTTTAAATATGTCCTACAAATACTATTAAGAAATTTACTGTTTTATTCTGAATTTGCTAAACCTTTGTACACATCATCTTCGAAACAAGTGGAAACTTACTACTTGCATGAGATTTATAAAAACTATAACATCCCCCTTTACAAACCTTAAAGAGGTGTATGATCGTTGATAATGACTTGTTGAGATCCACTAAACCAAATTAAACCGGCTTTGTATGGGTATCCAAAGTAAAAGAAAATGGTAAAAGAAAAAGGAATCCTTGTGTGTGCTTGTGTAATGTTGATTGTTAATTAGCTACTTCCCAAATAGCATAACAACGCTAGCCAATATCGCTTGACATTGGCCAATCCAAACCAAACCGTCCGTTTGATCTGGTTGTAAGCCGACCGTTGTTACAGATATTAGCTATTAGCCAATCTCACCCAGTGTTAGATAAAATATTCTGGAGCAGGCTTGGTAAAAACCCAGTTTTTTTTTTTTTTTTTTTTTTTTGTGGTTTAAAGCGGGTTTTTTTAAGAAGCCTTTCTAATTACAGTATACATATTTATAAATAAAATTTGATGCTAACTAGAATAATTAATGTTTAAATAACAAATAATATTCCTTCTGAAAATAATTTAAACTAAGTAAATAAACAGTTGTTACTTATGTGGACATTCAAGTCATATTAAATTTTAATATTATATTTGGAGATACAATTTTTTAAATTCAATGTATACAATATAATACAATAGTAATTGTTTACTGCATAATACATGAAATATTGCTCTTAGATTAACCAGTAATGGTGATAAGTTGTTCAAAATGATATTTTTAAGGTTTATAAATAAGTTTTTAAAACACAAAACCTCTATTTTAGGTTAGGGTTAGGTCGGTTACCAATGCTTCAATTTTAATTAATAATTTTGAATAATTATAAAACATTAATATATCCTAGATTAATATAAAAACTTATTGTTGATACTTATGAAAACTACAATAGTCTTTAGTTACAAGATTTACTTAAAATATGTTAGAACTTATTCTATCGATAATATTCGTGTAATTTTTCATTTGCAAAATCTTCCCTCATGTAGTACCAAGAACGTAGGTCTTTCATTTAGTGAATTATTTTCTTAAAAATTAATAGAAAGAAAAACTAAATGCTTTTTTTCTTATTCCATTTAAAAGCAAGTTTAGAATTTGACATTTTGAACAAGAAAAAACAGGTTTTGCGGCTTTTTCTAAACCCAGGCTGTTACACAACTTTGACTGCAAATTCCAAAAGAAAAAAAGTTCTCTCAATATTTATTGTAGTTGCTTTTGCAGTAAAATTCCTTTTGAAAAATATATATTTGGAAGGGAAAATTTTTAGTTAAAAGTAGAAGTTATTTACAATATCAAATAATTAAAAAATCTAATAATAAATAATAAAAAAATACAATTTAAAATTATTCTTATAAATTTATTTTTCTAATTTAAATTTTCTAATTTATTTTTCTAATAAATTTATTAATTCTAATTTATTTATTTTTGAGAAAAAATTATTTGGTTTAAACCAATTGGTTTAACTTATATAAACCAATAAACCAATTAGTTTAAACTAAGCTAACCCTGTTCTGGAGATTCAGAAATGTTGATGCACTGTTTTAAAATTTAAATATGATATTTATTAGAAAGGACGGAGGACAAAAAATATGTTTTGTGATGTTTTTAATTTCAATTCCCATTTTTAAATATTCAAGGCTGTAACAAAAAGTCCAGCCTCTTTGCACGCTCCGAGATCTGAACACCTTACAAATAATGCAATAACTATACATATTTTCATTGCTATTATTTAAAAAACTCATTGTTTTCTTTGCAAGAAAAGTTGGCAAAGGCCTAAATCTACAAAACATTTTCTCTATTAAGGGGACTGTTAAGGCAAAAAATGACAACACTTTCGAGTTTTAAATTTTGTTTGAAAAATATAGCCTTAACTTTTAGCTTTCAGTACATACCTTACTTTTGCTGATCTGAGAAGAATTAAAAATATTATTTGAATTTTTGTAAACGCGCATATCAAAAATCTGTTTTTCATTTTCTTTAATTGTAATTTTCTCTTCATGTATTTTAAGATTTTTTCGGTAGTCAATTTGTTTCTCGCAATTCAAAAGTTGATGTATTTTTTTTTTTAAATTTGGAGATATTGTTTAAAATGCTATTTTGAACACAATTGTTCAGGGATTTTGGAATCTGTTTTTTTTTTTTTTTTTAATTGCTTTACTGCAATTTTCGTAATGCTTGTATTTAAAAAGTTTACATTTTTTGCCGTTGTACCCAAGTTTGACTTTTAAATAATTAACCAATGAGTCAAATGCAAAATCCATGCACAGTTATGTCTCTATATATTCGATTAGCTTGTACAGAGGAATTGAGACAGATTGCAAAAAAATTTGAATCGCAAGGAGCGTTTTTAAAATTACGGAAAAAACGCTACATTTTTCAATAAAAATTTAATTTCTTGAAAAAAAATCCAAATAAATTTTTTAAATTTTGTGTTGTGTTGCATCTTATTGCTATTGAACTGCAAAAAAAAAAAAAATTCATGAATTTTGGACAAAAAATGAAGAATTTTTATTTTTGACTTAACAGCCCCCTTAAAATAATAACTATGTTCTAAATGCTGCAATAGTTCCGCAAATTGCTTAATAGGAAATCCCGCTAAGATAACAAATGCTTAAAAAAATGGATATGTGATAAGCGAAAGGGAAACACGACATACGATGGATTAACATCGTCCAGAAAGAATAACAATCTAAAAAAATAACATACTTAAGTGTTTTCCCATTTGAAGTCTTATCAGCCAATCAGAGACCGAGTGCGTATTGTTGATGCTTAGATTTTAGTTGACTTTAAAAAATCTGAATTTGAATGTGCATCATGGAAGCTTAACCAAACAAATCGCCAAACTAACAATGTTTCAACAGTTCATGAAGTGAACGGTACCTTAAGGTTATTAAATTTTGAGATGTAGAAGTTAACATATTCAAAGATCCAGAAAATATAAGATTTGATTTTCCTAAATAAGTTAACTGTTACTTATAGTAATACAACAGCACTTTAAAAAAAAAAAAAATGTAACAGTTGGTTATTGAAAAAGGATTTAGGAAACTGTATTTTGCAAAAGTTCTAAATTACAAATTGAAAACTTAGATTCAGTTCAATAAAAACGGAAAGAATTATTTTAGATATTTGCATATATATCGAAATATTTAAATATTTCATTTCAGCTTAAATTTCCTCGATTTCAATCAATAGATGCTTTCAGCAAATGTAAATAAAAAATAGTGATGTATTTATCCAGCGATAATACTTATTTTAAAATAAATTAAATAAAAAACGTGCTTGTTTATTCTTATTTTCAATTACGCTATTTATAATATAGGGTAATGGAAGTATTGTAATTGGTATTTTGTTTTGGTTGCGATTCTATGAATTTTGGAACGCTATAAGTTTGAAAAAAAGTAGTCTAGAATAATAAAACCCATCAAAACAAAGTTTTTAATATGAATCCTTATATATGCATTGCCAGTTTTTATATTCATTTATTAGTATTCCGTAAACTTTTAGTGACAGTTACAGCCCCAAAAAGTTGATAGAATGCATTGTCATTGGCATCGAATCTATCTGCCAAATTGCAGCCCGATTAGATAGCTGCAAGGAAGTTAGTTAGGCTTCCGCAGATTCGGGCACCATCGACACACATACAAATCAAAGTTAATATAAAGAATTAAAAAATTTTCAGTAAGTCACGTCCATCCGGCTGTCTGTAATCAGCATAACTCCTGAATAAATTAGAGACTTTTTTTTTTTTTTTGTATTAGAAGTGATTCTGCTTTAACTCAATTGTGGTGAAAATATAAGAGCACCTTTGAACCGTTAGTATATGTAAAAGTGCATAGTGATCAATTCAAGCCATTTCGCTCGGTTTGATGATCACAAACTTTTTTCTTTTAATGCGATGTCTTAGAGGAAATTAGGAATTTCAGAACTTTTTCAAAACATCCCTAAATAGTTACATTATTGGGTGTACAACTTTGCCTCCGCCGTTTTTCTATAAATGGTTTTAGCGGTAAGTTGTAGTCGAAATAAGTAGACCATAGACGTCATGCAATAATTTTAGGCATCTGGCAATATAGAAATTAGTCGTCTCATAGAAACATTAGTTGATTTGTGTCTGCATCATAATATTATCCTCGACTGAAAATGTCAGTTGTGAGCCGTATTCTCGTCATTTGCTGGTAGTTTTAATTTTCAGCTTCAATATGAAGAAATCTGAGGCCTGAGGTTCGTCGAATGCTTTCAAATACTTATGGTAAGGTCCGGATATTAGTGAAGAAACGTATCGTGAGTGATTTTAACGCTTCAAGACCGGTGATTTTGACGTCGACGTTTGGCATAGCGGTGGAAGAAAGAAGGTTTTCGAAGATGCAGAATTGGGGGCATTACTTGATCAAGACTTGTTTCAATGTAAAGACGAATTAGCACGATCATTGGGAGCGACTCAAAAACAATTTCAAAGTCATGGGAATCGAAATTTGAACTAGGGGTGTGGAACATCGCACAATTTTCAATTACACTATATTACTGATGTGGATTTGTGCCATTTATCGTTTTTATATTTTCATCATTCGCTTATAAAAAGTGGCCAGTTTGGCGATATTTTTTGTGATAATTCTTATATGCGTCTATACCATAGCGATTTTGATCAAAATCGTTAGAGCCTTTTTTTAGCAATCATTGAAAAACATGATTTTTTTTTCAATGGCAGCTACCTTATGCGCAAGCGCAATTTTGACGAAAACCTTAATAGTAGGTCCCATGGCAACCACCAACCCTCACACCAAATTTGGACATCATAGATCAATTTGTTCGGGAGTTTTGCTGACCACAGATAGACAGACATTTTTTTTCTAGATCACTTTTTTGAAATCAGGATGTTCTAAAATGTAGAGAAATACATAAAAAAAAAAAAAAAAAAAAAAAAAAAAAAAAAAAAAAAAGGCGGAACCAATGTTATACACCAGTGTTATGAAACAGTGTTTCTTTTTAAGAAACATAATTTAATAAGCTAAGCTAAGATGAAAAAACTGTAATAACAATCTCCCACATTAAGTACAAATTTTTTGAAAACCTTGCAGTATATGTTTGACTTATTTTATGCTTCATTATAAAAAATTTCAACATGGGAAATATAGATAAAGTATTCAAGAACTTTTGATAAATGAATACCATCATCCGCTTGTTATTCTCTTATGACATATTTACCACTAAAATATGATACAACGTATATTTGATAATGTAAATTTAAAATTAAATATGAATTACTAATTCAATTACTATTTTTTTTTAAACTTTTGGAGCTTCTGGCAATAATTTCCACATTTGTTAGCTTGGAAACCAATAACTATTTTATTATAACTATTAAAAGTAAACACAGGCTTTAAATGGTAATTGCAAAGCAAGTTGTGTGATTATGCAAGTTAATGCCATTTCCCATATGAATGAGATTAGTTGTATTTACTATTAGGGTCACCAAGCCACCACCCCTAGAGAATTTTTTGTTTAGTTTCATTAATGCATGTTTTTTTTTTTAAATTTTGCTTGGATTTTATAATAAACTTTTCCTTTACATAGTATTATTGGCTAATGTATTATTGCATTGATTTTACACGACGATTTCTTGAGGATAACACATTCTACCAAGCATAAATTTACTAACAAGGTAAATGATGAAAATAAATAAAAAAAAGTTTTCATTCCAGATTCCATAAACAAATATTCCGAGAAATTAAACCTTCTTTAGTTACATATACATGTTTGGAAGATCTTCTTACGAACATTCAAAAGATTTCTTTTAAAAGAACTTTTGAAATGGGAACTTTAATTAAGATGGATAGACTCTTTTGACCTGGTAATTTTGAAGACGGAAAGAAAAAGAGTGCGAACTTTAAAAAAGTATTTTTATTTCTTGGAAAATTAACATACAAATGGGAATTTATTTTATTACTTTTGTTAATTCCAGAATTCATTTCATGAACAAAACTGTTTCTTATGTTTTCAAAAATCGTTGAAATTTCATGGTTGGATACAAAAAGCAATTAAAATTCGTTCGGTGACTCATCCACAATACTTAAAAATATGCTAAAAAATAATGAATATTGAAAATAGTGTTTAATATTAATATTGTTCGTTAAAATAACATCCATTTTGGTACGAAATTAAAGATTTATATTTGTTGATAAAGTTCCTTTGTAAAAATGATGCCCAATTTAATTTAATTTTGTATTCCAAAACTATCAGAAATCGTATGCTAGAAAAATGAAACTTGCAAGTTAGTTTAAAAAACGATAACATTAAAATAAAAAAATCTATATATTTTCATAAAAAATTTCAATGCTGAATCAAATTTTTATATACAGTACCACCGTATAGAATATTTGTCATTGTTCACTGAAGGAGTGTAATCTTTCTTACAAAAATCAGACATTAAAGTGGTCTACCAAACGATATAGTGGTTAGCGGGCTAGCTTCTAGACCGCGAGGTTGCGGATTCGAGACCCGTGTAAGGCATTTGTATTTGTAAATGTATGTTGGCTTGTCAAATGACGAATGTTTCGGCGCATTATAGCCCTCGTGTTGCTGACGGTGCCAGATAATCCGAAAACAACCAACCAGACATTGAAGCGATTTCATAAGTTTAATTTTTTTAATTTCCTTTGGGTTCGTAGCTCTTTAAACTTTTTGCAAATAATACCATTTATTATAAGATTTTACTAAAATGAGATAACTTACCTAATGGAGTCAAATTAGAACTACCAAAGGGTCCTTGTCGAGCTATGATTTCATGAAGAATAATCCCAAAGGCATACACATCTCCCTTCTGAGAGCCGAAGGGATTTTCATCTGGAAACCTCAATAACTCAGGTGCCTTCCACAATAGGTCTACAAAGTGAAAAGTATGGAGTGAGACCACAGTTTTGGGGACAGTAACTTTAGGCATAAGTGTATAATAAAGAATTTAATGTTATAATAATATAACCTATAAACACAAAGTTTTTAATATAAATATTTTGTTTTGTTTTGAAACCACCGACTGTCTATTTCTGCCACTTATAAAGTGATTAACACAGCCAAATACTTCTCGTAATTTTGAGCATCTAGAAGAATACGAGATCAAAATCTTCTAGTGTAAACCCCTCTCTCCGACCCCACCACACCAACGAGAGGACATTGAGGCCACGACAGATTTAATGTGCACCAGCCCCCATTAGGTACACACCGATATTTGGCGGACCGAGGACAGAACCCACAACCCTCCGGTTATGAGTTCGATACTCTACCGCAAGGCTATCGGGAGCCCATAAACATTTTATATGTATTGCCAATTTTTATATTCATTAAAATAGCGCCGTTTCTGTTGCCAGCTTGTGTTTGTTTTTAATATTTAATATTAGATCAAACAACATCTGTATCAGGAAAGTATGCGGTGAACTACTTTTCAGAATTTATTCATTAAAAATGAATGTGAATTTCTGCACTCGCATCCAAATATCTTATTAATTATGATTAAAACAATGTTATCATTTAGTTATCAACATAATTTTGGCAACAGGAAAGAGTTTCTTCAATGATCGATTAAATGCTATTTTGGCGCGATTAGACGGCGACAAGTTGCCTTATTAGTATTCCGTAAAAGTGGCATTTTAGTGACAGTTGACAAAATTTGATAGAATGCATTGTTATTGACATTGAATCTATCTGCTATGTTTCAGTTCGATTGGCGGACACAAAGGGGTTTAATTAGGTCACCGCAGATTCTCCCGCAATTGAAAAACATACATATACACAAAATAGAAGTTAATATAAAATGATTTAAAAATAAACTAATTTTGGTTCATAATATTTCATATAAATCAAACTTTAGATTACATATATATATATTTCAATACTTCCTTTAAAAAATCTTGTGATTTTATTAATAAGTATACATTTATTAATAAGAATAAGTATACTTAAGTATATCTAAAATAATAAAAATGCCAATTGGTGAGTTTTGCGATTTTATTTTAGAAATATTTAATTACAAAATCGAACTAAGTCGGTAAGTTTCATGATAAAAGTGGTTGTGTATTTCCAGTTCTGACTAAGCATGTTGACCTCGTAAAGGAATAAAGAAGGATTTGACAGTCTTTGAATGAATTTCTTGCCAGTCAAAATAAACATTTGAAAAACCGAGTACTCGGTATTTGATATTTATCATTGTATATTGTTTTCTGCCGCCTATGGTATGCTAATGATACTTTATTGTTACCAGGTTTAGGGAAACTAGAGGTGTCGATCATAGCACAACTTTTAATTACACTATAAATTCAAGATGTATGCTAAATCTATAAATTTAAGATTAACGCTGGTTTTCCAATTTCTCTTATCTCTTTAACTCTTTTTTTACGGGAATTTCGGGAACGGTGGACGTTTACCTTCAAAGCATCTCCACAACCATTTAGATAGAAACAATTGAAGAATTTTTTTGGCAATGTATGACAAACAGATTTTTCAATGGTAGCTACCTTATGCGTATACGCTATTTCCAGACACACACACAATAAAAAACCTTAATAGCAAATTTCATTGCCCCCATTGATCTGTATACAAAAGTTGAACATCGTAGATCAATCCGTTCGAGATATAGGCTTACCAGACACAAGCACACTACATCAAAAATTGAGGTCGAATTTTTGATGAATACTGAACTTTCTACCACCTACAGCTGATAAAGTAATCTGGGGCGTGATAATATTATATCCCAAAATGACAGTAAGAAATCATTAATAAGATAACTTTAACATTACCAACTATTAATAGTTATAAAGCAATATAGTTATACAAAAAGGAAGACATTGCATTTGGATATGAGGTTAAGAAGAATACACTCTCGAAAGAATTTGTAATATTCCTAATACAGAATGTAGATCACAGTCTAGGATTTCTTCTATTTTTCTGTCAAAACTTCAATTCCACATGGTATAAAATCCTCTTAAGAATACTAAACCACGAATAAGAAGTCTGCAGTCAGTAATGTCACGACAAGAGTGCAAGAGACATTTGCCGATGGCTATCGAACAACGCATTGAATAAAAGTGGTTTCATTGTTAGCTATCAAGTACCCCGACTTGGATCATTTTTATTCTTTTACACTGCAATTCTACTATTTCGACAAGAGTTGATATAGAAGTTGAAAATCTTCATGACTGCAAGTAGCTTACTTCTATTATAAACCAAAAAGCATTATTGATTCTTTATCAAAATTTTGAAAAACTTATAATCTCACTTACTGATTTAGTTACCTTCTCGTTTTAAGGGAACGATTGTATGTCCTACGCTTTGAAGACTTTTTTTTTATTTTCAATTACCCATATGTATTTTACATAGGGTAATAAAAGTATAGCATTCGGTCAAAAAAAAATTCAATTTTTGTGCACTTTTCCACGTTTTGGAACACCCTGATTTCAAAAAAGGGATGTAGAAAAAATGTCTGTCTGTTTGTGTGTCTGTGGTCAGCATAACTCCCTAACAAATTGACCTTCGATGTTCAAATTTGGTATGCCGTGATAGGCATGGGTGTTTGTAAATGTATGTTGGCTTGTCTAAGGACGAATGTTTCGGCGCATTATAGCCCTCGTGTTGCTGAAGGCGCCAGATAATCTGAAAACAACCAACCAAATTTGGTATGCGGGTTGCTGGTAGCCATGGGACCTACCATTAAGGGTTTCGTCAAAATCGCGAGTGCACATAAGAGAGCTACCATTGAAAAAATCATGTTTTTCAATGATTGCTATAAAAAGGCTCCAACGATTTTGATAAAAATCGCTGCGGTAATGCCTCTTAAGGTGTTCTAAACATTCCCACCTCCGAAATTCACATAAAAATACTATTAATGGCTTAGTTGAAAAACGAATGCCTTCAACACAAAGTTCTCTCTCCTTGAGCATACCTCATAAACGATCATTTTTTCTTCTCCCCTCAGTTTCACTTATAATAAACGATAATATAAGGATTATAGAAAAGCACATCGTCAAAATCACAATTTTGGTGATTTTTTTTAAGACCCATACAAGAATTATCCCAAAAAATAATATCGCCATACTGGCCTTTAATTGAAAGTTGTGCGATGTTCCACACCCCTAGTTTTTTGTAAATTCTTACGCTTTTCAGACAATGTTAAGCAAAATGTTAATTTCAGGGCAACTCACTACGAAATTAAAATTAAAAAAAAAGTAAATAATAGTTAACCACTGTATTTTGTCAGACGAAGTAAACTAAACAATATATTTTAGTTCTATGTGCTACGGCTTTTTTCTAAGAAGAGTAAATACAATTCGGATTTCTCTACATGCTTAATCTTCATAAAGAAACCTATGTCCTGCAAAAACTCAGCCAGATAATGGTAAGCTACAAAACAGTACTGAAATCCCAAATTCAGAACACCCAGCAGCTACGATCGTTTCTTTGGAAAACTTTGCAACTAAATACAAGTGAGATTATTGCGAAAACACTGTAGCCCTGGTAGATTTAATGCGCAACAGCTTCCATTACTCTACACCAAAGATCTCGGAGGATGTGTATGATCCACTGGTCACGCCGCGAGTTAGCAATCTATCTAGCTAGTTCACTGATATCCCAACGTTTGTTATTTAAATGAACATTTTAAGTGACACTACATTCAAATGACATTAACACGTTAGTCCACTATTCTCAATTATAACATCGAATCGCTATTAGACGATGTACTCACTTCTGTAGTACTGGTGTTCTGCTACGGATCCCGTCTCCGCTGCCGCCCGCAGCTCGTGTAGTCCGAAGTCCGTGACTTGCAGCACCCACCGACTGCTGACCACGCAGTTCGATGACTTGAGGTTGCCGTGGAACTTGAGGTCACTCATATGCAGGAAACTCATACCCTGCAAACCGAAACAGAGAGGATTTACTAGGAGAGGGGAAAAATGCGTCTTTTAAAATAGTTTTATACGAATTATAGCACAAAGATGTTTTAGTGGGAGTTTAAACCAATTCGAGGTATAACTGCGGGTCGGTTTGATTTGAAAGTCTTCCCAGAAGACACCCTCTGATGTTTTATGGTTTTAGCAATGTTTTCGTCTAGAATAGCCCTCGTGCAGCTGTTGCGCCAGATAACGTCTAAACCAATTACTCAACCAACTAAAATCATTATCCATTCTGATTCTTACCACAAAAACTGGTCAAATCAGTATACTACTCTAGGTCGTTAATGCTTGAAGTACGAATGCTCACTGTTAATAGTTAATTTTCAAGTTATTATCGAATAGACTGGAATATAATAAACACATAATGTTTCAGTTCTAAAAACGGTATATGTTCAGTTCGTAAATCTAATCTTGGAAAAATTAGCCCTGGTATAGTAAATAAACTGCATGCTAGAATAAACTTTATGTATGGCGTATTTTTGTGTTATAGTCCAGTTAAATGCCAAACAACATTATATGAGTATTTTTTTTATCTAAAATACTTTGAAAAACTAGTATGTGGAAACTATTTACAGGCTCCCATTTTCCTTACTTTTCAGATGCTTTACCTGCAAGTTTTGGATCTGATAAATCTTTGAACAAGCTACTCTGAACTATTTTCACAGCCTCCTGTAGTTTCAAATTTAGCATTGTAACTAAATAAGGAATAGTGTGTTCAATGTTATAATAAAAAAGTGTAAAAAAAATATTCACTAAAAGTTCATACCATTAAAAATTTGAATAAACACTCTTTCAAAAGAAATCAATTTTAATTTGTAATAAAATAAATGCTGATTTAACGTTGTTAGATAAGTTATGAAACAGAAAATAGCAGATATTCAACTGATATATATTATTTAATTACGTTTTTAATGATAGAATTAATAACAAAATAATTTTAGTTTGTCATCAATAAAAATGATTATAATTGAATATTGATTGATGTTTTTCAAAAGATAAACATATAAGGTATAATAATGAGGTAACGCACACCAGTTACTGTAATTTCAAGGAAAACATTTTTGAATTATAAAAACACTGATTGAAATTAAACCGTTTATTTTAATACTTTATTTTAATTACTTGCATAATGAATAAACAAAAAGATTACCTTGATAAGATCAAACACTAATGATGCAATAAACATGTTATCGAGCTTCATGTCATCATTCTCAAGAATATCCTGTAATATAATTAAATCAAATTTAGGTTCAATTAAAAAAAAAAAAAATGCATAAAATAAACTTTAGTTAACTTATAAGCATTGAGAAAAATAGCTTCTTAGTTTAGAAATAAAGTTGGATAGAAATGAAATGAAATTACTTAGAGGTATAAGCAACAATGCAAATTGTGTTTTTTTCTGAATCCCTCATTTATCATTCAAGAAATCACGTGAAATTTGTTAGGATATGTTTCAAACTTTTCTCATCGATTATGGGATGTGACATAGGACAAAAACAGCGATATCCTTATCAAAAGAATGTGTCATATTCAAAGACAGAAGGAATAGCATTAAAAAGTTTTCCACTTGTATTGTGCCCAGAATTGATGAGTTGGTTCTTATTATTCCTCAAAATAAAAGTATCACAGTCTTTTCTGTGAATCTTCAATGTAATAAAGAAGTATTGATTTCAGTTGGTTTACAAAAGCTGAAAACTGAAAGCGTCCTTTGTGTTTTCATAAAAGCAGTCAATATATAAAAAGGTTGTATTCAAGACTTCATTTAGGTTTATAACTTATTAGAGGATAATAGAATGACATTGCTAGTGATTTTATTAAATTTAAAAGCAAGACAAAAAAATGCTAAAAATTAATGATTATAATGGGAAACATAGCAGAAAAATCTATATGCTTAGTAAAATAACAGTTTTAAGGAAAAGCAACATTTAATTTTATATTAATTGGAAATAATTTTCTCACTTGATATTCAAAAAGTTTTATCCAATTAAATTTTCGTTTCAACTGACATAGAAAAAGCTTGTTGACATTTTAAAGCCAAAACAGCACAATGAGTAAAGAATTTTATCAGAGTGCATTATTCAATATTACCTTTTATTAATAAATAATTCAACACTTGTAGTTACTTTTACTTTCAATTACACAAACGTTAAACGTAAGGTAATAAAAGTATCACATGCGGTAAGAAAAAAAAGTAAAAACTGCATGTCTACTTGTTTTGAACCGTGCTAAATTAAAAAAAAAGTGGTCTAGAAAAAATTTCTGTGTGCGTGTCTGAGGTCAGCATAACTCTGGAACGGATTGAATTACGATGTTCAAATTTTATGTACGGATTAGTGGTGGCCATGGGACCTGTCATTAAGGGTTTCGTCTAAATTGTGCAGGCACAGAAGGTAGTTGCAATTGAAAAATTTACGTTTTTCAGCAATTGCCGAAAATCGCAAAATCACTGTGGTTAATGCCTTTAAAGTGTCCAAACACCTCCACCACCAAAAGTTTCGTAGAAATGCGATAAAGGAAATAGGATAAGTTGGAAAATAAATGCTTTCCCTTGAGTATCGCTTCTGAATGACTATTTCTCCCCTGAAAACAATTAAAAGAAAGGATAATGCAATATTTATTGAAAAAAATATAGCGAATTCCTCTGACATGGCATTTTTTTAGTCATTGTAATACACTATGATCAAATTGATTTTTTTTTAAATAATGAAAATATGAAAACGAAAACGGTAAATTACACCAAACCATTAGAAATGTAAATGCAGTAACCAGTATTAAGTGTAATTTAAAGTTGTGCGATGTTCCACACCCTTAGTTTTTATCCAATAGTCATCAATAAGGGGATGCAAAATAGAAACAGGTAAAATCTATAGAAACTGATTCGTATCCGTTACAATTATTCTTCGATCTAATTGCATCATGCAGTACCAAACTTTGTAACCTATAATAAGTGATTTAACCTAAATTATTCCGAATGTCTTTAATGTATATTTCAATATTTTTTTATTTGTTAATGCTTTACTAACATTTTTTTTTCTTTTTCTTTTTTTTTTATGTATTTGGCAATGTGATATGTATTTGTCAATTAAATGTATTTTTTAATATCGTTTGTTTTCAATGCTATGTAACCTTATTTATAATGTATTTTTGTTAATGTTGTCGGTTATGTATCGTTAATGTTATTAACAGTTTAATTAAATGTAATGAAGTACTAAGGTGTCCTTTTATAATTTGTCTTTTCAAAAACAAAACAGCGAGTATTTCTATTCGTTATATCTTGTTAATATTGGTTAGATAAAGGCACCCAATATCGATTTTCAACGCCTTCGTATTGTTAGTATTATGGTTGATTTAATTAATTTAGAGCTAGCTCAACAAGTAGAAGCTCGATACAATTATATTAGGGTTTGGTCTGTAGATAAACATTGTATTCCATCGTTCTCAACTGAATCATGTATATGATGTTATCAAAGCAGAAGATTATTTAATTAGTGAAGTAACTAAATGTTGTGACGCAATGGAATAACTTAGAGAAGTGTCCAATTGAAGTTTTGTCGAAGCCTAGTAGTACACAATAATCTCTAGCACTTTAGGCTTTATCATGTCGTATTATGAGTAGCTGTCTCATATAGGCTACAAAAACACAGATTTATGTTTTTTATATCATTATACTAAAAAGAGGTTTTTTTTTTCAAGCATTAAGAAGCATGAACATTTATTGTTAATTGGGAATTTGTGAAGACATTGGATAAAATAAACTGAAAAGTATATTGTTTATTGGCAGTTTATGCCGGCATTGGAAAACACAAATTGAATAATTTATTGTTAAACTGGATGCCGAACTTGATAAAAATAACTGAATAATTTATTGTCGATTAGAGTTTGGGAAGACAAGATGAACAAGATGGAAGAGGACAAGATGAACTGAATCACTTATTGTTAATTAGGAGTTTATGCAGAAACTGGATTGCAAGAACTGAATTATTTGTTGTTGCTGAGAGTTTGAGTAGATATTAGACAAGAGCAACTGAATAATTTATTACTAATTACGAGTTTGTGGAGATATTGGTAAGTATGAACTGAATGATTTATTGTTAATTGGTCTCATGTAAACCTTTTGTGAAATCCCTTGTTAAAAATTTATATCACTAAAAGCCTAATGTTATTTACTGTTAAAAGAGTCAAGTTACCACATATCAATTATAAGAACTATTGGCTACTTCAAATATCTTATTGGCAGATAACTAATAGCCAAGTGAATATTTCACACTCTTTTTTATTTATTTCCTCTTGTATTATGCTTTTATACAGGTAAAAATCAGTGCTGGGTTGCGTGATGTCTTCGTTTTTCTAACTCTTGAGCATTAAAGTCTGTGTCAAGGGAAGTGCAACAAAACATTTATACCCCCGAGATAAATCATGCTTTTAATATTCAAACACGCTCGCTCATTTAAAAAATATGGAATAAGGTAATATTTTATTGGAAAAAAATCAATAACTCTTCACTGGGAGACGCATAATGTAAAACTAAAACAACAAAAATATCAGTTTCAATAACAAATGAAAAAATAGAAATTTAATTTAAACCAAGATTGAAATAAAATATCTTAAAATGATGCAATAAACATAGGGGAAATGTTTGTGTCTAAATTTTTATAACAAAGCAAACGCTGCAAGTAAAATATATTTTAAGTATAATATAATATATTACGAAGTCCACTTAAATGCTTATTTCATAAGACTTTGAAGAAAACAAAGCTTCCAGCAGTCAAACAGTAAATGGTTATGAATATTTTTTTTTTTTAATATCAAAGGAAGATTAAAATTTTTATAGTGAAGCTTTCTTCTTCAAACCTTTTCATATTTTTTAAATAAAAATACAAAAATATTAACATTTCATTTTGTTTCTTAACGCTTATGCTATATTAACCTTTCCCTATTTCATGTATCGTTTTCTGATTGATAGTTACTGAAAAAAAAAAAAAAAAATGTTAGTTGCTATTTCAGCCATTTTTCCTAATGTTTTGAGAAAGGTCCAAACTTCACTTTGAATTTTTTCTCCTCAGCTGTTTTCCAATTTGTCTAGCTGTGACTACTATTGTTATTATAAAAATTTAAAATATAATTCGTACCGGAACATCACTGGAAAACACCACCTTTGTCACTAATAAAACAAACTATTATTAGAAAACCATTTTACGTTCATTATTTCGTAGATAGACCAGAGTAACAGTTTGGAAAAAAATTTACGATTTCAGTTATTAAATTTTACAAGTTAAAAATATGTTTTACTACCAATAACGTCTTTTTAATAATTCAAAAGTTCCTCCAATCATAGAAATAGCCAGTTTACTGCATAAATTGCAATGCTACCAAATATTAATTATTTGCTGGCATTAACCAATTTCAACCCAGCGTATCTTATTGGCCAAATTCAAAGCAAACTCAATCACTTAATATCCACATTTCCAGTTTGAAAAAGTCTTTATAGATTGCCGTATTCGCAGAAATATTCTAGAAGAACTGCAAATTAGAAGTAACATACCATACAAGTATAAGATAAGATTACTTTCATTCCGAATAACAAATGAAGAATACTTCAAACTAATGAAATTAGAAAAGAAAAGGATTTGGCGTGTTTATGATATTATCTTAAAATGTGTAACGTCCACACATGATGGTAGAAATATAAAACTAAAAATAGTGTTTTATCTTGATTTTAAATATTTTTTTTTTGATGTTGAAAAGTTATGCTTTGTTTTGAATTGATTTCCTTTCAAAATGCATTACACTATTTTTTATTGTAGTTTATTTTGCTTTTGATACTAGAAAACGTTTGGTTGTTAAAATTTCTAGATTTTTATAAGAGTGAATATTTTTAATGGTTAACCGCGAATAAATATAAAAATTAAAATTAAAAATTGATTTTCAAGTTACTTTTAACATACATACATGTTTAACATTTACGAAGTAACAAATAAAATTGTGTAAAATAAAAAATTATTTCTGAATAAAATTTTGGTAAAGAGATAAAGGTAGAAATGGTTAAAATTTTAATAATTACTGATATCAAATATTGCTAATGTAATTTAAGGTTAGTGCACATATTCAGATTGACTAATTTTAAATATTCGATTTAAATATCACGTAAATAAAGTAACCAAGTATATGAACTTTAAATTCGAAACCATAGTCACAATATATTAATTTGAAAAAGAGACATTTTACTAAGGTATGATATGAAATAAACGCACAACGAATAACACATATGTGTCATTCTGAATCTCTGGTAAATATCCATTACAATGACTAAAAGGATACACTATTTAGTTAGTGAATGTGAGTGATGTCAGATACCTATATCTATTTTGAACCAAGTAACCCTCTATCTCATTAAAACTAATTAACTAAGATCTAGCTTGACATAGAACCCAAAGTTAGGAAACTGAAATCACAATGTCGAAACAATCAATAAAAACTATTTGGGTTAGTTTAGTATATAAAACTAAAATGTTTCACTGAAAGTCTCCGGATATTTTAAATTATATAGAACCTTAATGGCAATTTTGTTCCAATATATTCACGTCCACTCAATTAATACTCCACTAACTCCATTAATACTAACTATCCCAATGTATTAGGAATTTCTCAAACCAAGGGTACCAGTGCTTCTCAAATTTTCCAACTGATTTCCAACGCTTCAAATTTAATTAAGATAAACTCTGAATCATTTGGTATTTTCAAGTGATTTAATATTTTTCTAGATTAATAATCCAATTCCATTGTCTCGGGATATCTGTTTTTCTAATTACTTCAAATCAATTTGTTTCACGAAATAATAATAATAATAAAAAAGAAACTATCAAGAGGCCAGCTCTATTAAAAGATCTTAATAGCAGGTTTTACAGTAATTGCTAATTTTTAATAAACTAGCATATTTCAATTGAAGTATTGTTCATCTATGAGTGGAATATCCTGAGAGTGGTTATTTTATCAAAGTTTATATTAATAATATCACAGATTGTCTGAAACAGAATTATGCTGTTATTTAGAGCACATTGAAACATGTATAAATTAAGTGGTTCATATGTCATGGTTGGTTGATTGGTTGTTTTTACTCTCAACGATTTATTTTTTTTGCAGAATGACGGTTAATCAGCACGGGACCAATAACTTAACGTGGATCCTGAACCACTACACACATCCATGTCTAACCCATGATTCAAACCCGGCACGTTTAGCATGCAAGGCCAGAGTATTAACCCCACAGCCTAGACGCATTGAGCTCATGAGCGGTAGATCCTAGGTTCGGTTCTACCTCACCGAATACTGGTGTGACAATAATGAGGACTGGTGCACATTAAATAAATAGGTCATGAGCTCTGCGTCCTTTCATTAGTGTAATGGGGTTGGAGTCGGAGGTTTGCATAATAAGGCTTTGACCTCGTAGTCTCATCGAGTTCGAAATTACGAGAGGCTTATTTGACAGTGATAAGCGCCTCATAGTGGCAGAATTAGATAGCAGATACTATGAAAATAAACTAAAAACTAAGGATAACTCTCATTCATATGAGTCCTTAAAGTGCCGGGTTCGAATCCTGGGCTAGGCATGGATGTTCGTTGTAGTTCGGAATCCACCTAAAGCTATAGATCTCGGCCTGATTAGTCGTCATTTTGCATAAAAATAGTTGAACGTACAAACCCAGCCTTTAAGAGCCACATTTCTATCTGACACTAAAATTTGACAAAATACTTAGGATATAATTTTTTTTTAGTCTAAATAATATATAAACCACATTTTATAAAGATATGTTCATTGTAACGTAAATTGGGTGGCTTTAAAGAGTTGCAATTTAATTATATATGTCTCTCTGTTTTCAAATTTAAATAATTTAATATTTTCAAAGTACAAATGAAATGTAATTAATCGAGTTTTAAGAAGATATTAATTAAGTTTACATCAATAAAAACCCTTTTTTTGGAATCGAAACACACTTTATACTCGGTAAATACAATTGGAGATGTTTTATTCAGATCGGAACAATCCGTTATCCGTGGTGGAATTGCTGACATTTCATCGCGATTACAATGAACTGCTGACAAAGAAGAAGAAAAAAATAAATAAATAAACCTTCCATTCCCCAAAAAACTAATTTACGGGTGAAGAAAATCCCTCGGAAAAGCGTCCTAATGAAATTCTGGATGGACGTTGTAGGACAGTTTTCTTAGTTTTTTAAAGAAATATTCCTTTACTAGAGAGCATTTTTTTCCGTTATCTGGCAGAAAATAATATTGGAGTTATATATAAGACGAGAACACTATTAAAAAACTACTTTAGGTCTTGTGGATATTTTTTCCACGCAAACAGTTATTTTAAGGAGATGAGCTTATTCTCACGTAAGTATAGAAATGGAAGTATTGGTAATGGTTTTTATCTTGTTATATTATCAACCTTAACATCATACAACGCATGAAAACAGTTTTTTTAAATAAATGCCAGTTTTTATATTCATTAACATAGCGTCGTTTCTGTTGTCAGTGAGTCCTTGGTGTTTGCATCTAATTTTAAATAATAAAAACATCTCTATAAGCGAAATATGCGGTAAACTACTTTTCAAATTTTATTCATTAAAAATTAAAATGAATTTATGCACTCACATCCAAATATCCTTTATTTATTCTGATTAAAAGAATTTTATTATTTTTTAAGAAAACATTTTTGGCAACGGGAAAGAGTTTCTTCAGTGATCGGTTAAGTGGTATTTCAGTGGTATATTTGAATGATGGCAAGTGGGTTTATTAGTATTCCATAAAAGCTACTTTTTAGTGATAGTGATAGCCTCAAAATTTTTACAGAATGCATTGTCATAGACATCGAATCTATTTGCAAAGTTTCAGCCGGGATGGATGACGGCAAGGGGGTAAATTTGGCCTCCGCAGATTTGCCAGCCATCGACATATACAGCCAACTAAAATAACTGATATTAATTCCGCAATCACGCTTGAATGATTGAAGGGCCAGGGGAAAATAAATTTAATGAAAGGAGCGGAAAATGTAAAAGAAAGTTAATAATTTCATAGAACAAGGGTGTTAAAGCTTTTCCCGTGCCTAATTTTATGGAAACTGACGTTGTTTACACGGTAGTTAATTGAACACCGCCTAAGTGTACCTTTTTGAACAACAATATGACACTAGCAATTCAATTCTTTGAAGAGGTGTACTCAAGTTGTTTTTTCAAGTGGCACTTCACCTATCGTTACCTGGTAAAGAGCTTTGAAATATTTTCCCGAAGTAGTTAAACGTTTCATTGAATAGACTTACAAGAGAGATAATATAATAAGGATGGTGATAAAATCCAGTATACAATGTTTCATTTTCGAATGGTTTTAGATATAGATTACCCTGATTTTACAGGTAGGTTAATATCCAGAAAATAGAAGATTTTTACAACGTCGATTGCCATTTTTGTAACCAGAAAACCAAATTTTCCTGATTTATCTCTGCATTTTGGAAATATTTTGAATAAATAAGTTCCGAATGCCGCTGTCTTTCAAGTTTTTCAATTTCTTACCAATGCACAGTGGGGCAGAATGGCGAAAAAATTGGCCAAAAGTCAAATTTTTTTTTTTTAATTAGCCTATTTAAACCACAGGGTTTTGTTTATAAGTATCTTGAGCATCTGGTTCCACCCTTTTCAGCTGCTTTACGAGTTTTTCGGTGCAACTGTTATGGGTGAAAGATGGAACTTATAGAAACGTTTTCAAAAAAGCGCATATTTTCATCAAACCGACTGCTTTTTCCAGACCCATCTTCAGCTCTTGTTTTTATCCAAGAAGTAAAACTTTATCATGAAGCCTATAGCAAGTGGTTAGTAGAACATAACATATTTTTTTCTTAATTTTTGGATTAATTTTAATATTTTTTATTTATTTTTGAAAATGCACCTTAAAAAATTACTACATTTTTTATGACCTTATACATATATTAGTAAAAAAGTTTGATAAGGTCATCTTGGGTCATCCAACTTTTTATACAGTTTGAAAGAGCATTTAATTCTGTATTAGAAACTGTTTACACATCTTGCCGCAACTTGCCGATTTGACAGTAAATCTATTCCAAATAAAACGCAAATAACTCCACTTATTAGTAACTGCATTAAAGATATAATTTAAATAACTAGTTAGGCGCGTTGTAACAAATTCCATGAACATAATGTAATTATTTTTATGTTAATAGTTATTGAAATATGTAAAGTTGAACTCCTATTTATTAATATTTAATTAAACTATTATTTCAATTCAATTTACTGTAAAATGTATTGCGATTTTACATTTGAATAGTTGTGTGCCCCGTGTATAAATCTATAAAAAAAATTAGGCTTTTTAGCATACCAATAAGTTCAAAACATTAAATGCAATCAAGTTAAGAATATTATTTATAAAATTTTAAAAATCCTGTAGATTTATAAAGTAGGTTTTTTTTAAGGTTCAGAAGAAAATTATAAATCTATAAGAAGGAGGAAGTTGTTTGATATAATTTCCAATATGCCCGCTTCTATGTGCTTTAAAACTGAAGTAAAAAACCTGGAACTTGAAATACAAAAAAATACCAACTGTCCGCATGAATATTTATCTCAAATCCAATATATTTTGAAACAATTTTTGAACCCTTATAAGAAAAAATGGAAAGCCAGCAATAGAACCAGAAGGACTTTTGAAAATAAAAATGAAGAATGGCTTAATGAAAGTATTTACTTCCCATCGTATTTAAATAAAAGATTAGGTCAACCATCTTCAGACTTTTTGGAAAGCAGCGAAAGATCGAAACGCTTAAAAACGGAACTTATACGTTCAGAAACAACACCAGAAGCATTAGCCTATGCAGCAAAGATGAATCTGAGAGCTAGCGGAAGAATAGATGCGTCCAAACTCGTCAAAGATGCCACATTTACTTCCCCATCAAGAGCATCAAAATATATTAAATAATTTTCAGAAAGTGAAAAATATGTTGGTGATCAAGTTTCAGTGGACGTAGCATTGTCGGTGATTGTTGAAGCAAAATTATCCCGACATCAATATAATATAATTCGATGTCACTTTGAAAACACTTTTCCTTCTTACAAAACCATACAAAGAGCAAAGAAAAGATGTTATCCTGAAAATAGTTCCTTACAATGCGACGAGTTGAAAGTAAAAGTTGCTGTTCAATCTTTACTGGATCACACAGATGGACGCATTATCGAAAGTAAACTATGTGATGTTCAAAAATATTCAAATGAGCAATTGCATAAAGTGAAACTTTTAACCAAATGGGGTTGTGACGGAAGTTCATACCAAAATGAATATAAGCAGAGGTTTTTATCCAGTAGTTCATCGGACTCCCATATCTTTCTTGTGTCATGTGTTCCACTCCAAATGTTTTTTTGAAAATGAGGACGATACAAAAACTGTCATACGGAAAAATCCTAGACCAGCATCTCCTCGCTTCTGTCGCCCAATACAGTTGCAATTTGTTCCTGAATAGGAGGAAACAACACAAAAAATTGTAGATCACATCGAAAACCAAATTAAAAACCTTGTTCCAACCCTAGTAATAGCTAACAATGTAAATATTAATATTTCTCATATTTCACAGTGGTCGATGGAAAAGTTTGCAATGCTGTCACATCTGCTGCTTCACAACAGAGGTGCTATGTTTGTGGATTAACTTTAAAACAGTTTAACAAATATTCGAAAGTTATAAAGCAAGAAGTTGATTTAGACACATTCCGATTTGGTATATCACCACTTCATGCTTGTGGATTAGATTTTGCGAATGCTTACTTCACATATCTTACAGATTGAATATCTGTAAATGGCAGGTTCGTCAGGGAGAGGGCAAAAAGAAGTTTCATGAAAACAAGAAATCCATCAAAGAGAAGTTTAGAAATGACATGTGTGACACAGTATGTCTATATGAATGTGGACACAGTATGTCTATAACATCTAATTTACCTATTCATATAGTTTTACCAAGGTATAACTTCAAACACGATTTTTCCATTGAATAAAACAAATTGTGTTTGTTTCCTAATTCGAAGTTTTGAGTTAAATGTATTACAATATCAATGCTATCTACAAATTGTATTGTTAAAAACTGTAACTGGAAATTTGTAAGTGATGCCCTACGGTATAGTATTTATATAAATCTGCTTGAATTAAAATAACAATGCAAATTGAAATTGATTTTAATGTCTGTATTTTAAATTTTTATAAGTAATTATGTTACGTATTGTTTGTAAATTGCTGAAAAATGTAGTACAAATGCTATCAAATATAAAAATATTTTTAATCAATGCACATATTATATTTATTTCAACAGAAAACTTTAATTAAAAGTTAAATTTTGGTAAGTAATTTTAGGAGAAAAAAAATTCAGTTATCGCAATGTAAATATTAATTTTTACCAAAAAATGGTTAAAATTTGTCAATAAAACCAAAATTTGGTGGTAGTATATTTTTATAAACTCATTAAAAATGTTACTATCGACATTTGGTTTTAATAAATACACTTGTGAATTTTGGCCAGGTTTTCACCCCTTCTGCCCCACTGTGCAATGTCATATTTTATAGAATAATCTAACTACAGATATGAAAAAAACCATAAGATTATAAATTTTTTTTTCTTTTTTTCTGACGCAAAATTGCGATATTTAGATTTACGATTTTTTTATATCTAAGGTTTTGTTGAACTTTGAAAGAAATATATCCATAAACAATTAGAATTCATAAGTTTTTTTTCCTTAACCTCTTTTACAAATATAACGTATTTTAACTAGATGTATCAAATATTGCAAATTTTTTAATTACACTATTAATTCAGAATTCTAGACGTACGTCAACTTAGCAAACTTGACGATAATTAGTACCTTGGCCACAAGAACTTTGCCAAATTGGAAAAATTGGTGATATTTTTGTTGATAATTATTAAACAGTTATCCCTTCGAAAAAGTTAAATGGAGGAGGGACAGTCATTCATGAGCAATGCTCAAAGGTTGGTTGTTTGCTTGATTTGTATGCTCAACGACATATTTTGCTCAATGGCGACTAATCTGACCGGAACCTAGAGCTTAACGTGGATTCCGAACTACAAAGAACATCCAAGCCTAATCAGGGATTCAAACCCGACACCTTTCAAATGCGAGGCCAAAGCGCTAACTACACAGCCATCAGGTGGGTTCTAGATGCTCAAGGGAAGTGAACTTAATTTTAAAGACGTTCGTTTTCAATTGTTTACACCATTATTGAAATTTTATGGGAATTTTGAGAGGGGATGTTAAGTACATTTTAAATAGTATTACCACCAACACCATTCGCTCATATACAAAAGTTGAAAATCGCAGGGTAATCCATTTGAGGATTATACGGACGACTGACAGTTTTTCTAGACCACGGTTTTGGACTCTGGACGTGAAGAAAAATAATCGAAATTTCATTTTTTATCAAATGCAATACTTTTATTATCTTATGTTAACAAATGGGCAATTCAAAGTAAAGAAACATATAAAACCGTTAACGAAAATCAACATCTAAGTCGACACCTAGTAAAAATACAGTACTTTATATACAAATAACTAGAACTTTATACATCCATACGAACAAAAATAAATTCGATAGCTAGAGCTCAGAGGTTTTCACACAAAGTTTGGCATGAATGGCGTTTTCAGCAACATTCCAACTGCCACTCGATGACAGATTTATTATTTGTGTGTCAACTCGGATACCATTGACACCAGAATCAAGCATAAAAAAGAAGCACATTCTTTGGCATCAACTGGAGCTTACAGCATAATATCTTTGACGGACAGCGAAAAAGTTCGCGAGTGTTGAAGTTGTTATTCGAAAGATATTGACTCGTTTTTATTTTGAATGACAAGAAATATTTGAATTTGACGTGTTTTAAAACCAAACAGCAATTAAAATTAAAATAACCTTCATTCAAATATATATATACAAGAATTATTGACATAGTTTGAGTATAATCTTATTAGAATGAAATATTTATTTCGTCTACGAGTGTTGATGATAGTGCATGCTTAGACGATTGTAAATAATTGAAAGATATAATTGTAAAGAGTTTTTATTGTAAAAAATCAAATTTTGTTCAGTTAGCTTTTAACATTTTGAGATGCGTATTATTAACGCGAAACAAATTGTGGAAACAGTTAAACAGATATAATATTGATATAAACAAGTAATAATACATAATAACGTTGAAAACTTTATAATTTCAAATTTTTAGTTACGAAAAGTGTTATAAGCACAATAACAATGGGACAGAATAAAAGAAGCGAAAATGGTATCGAAAAAAATCTATTTGTAAAACAATTTCTGACTTAACTTGTCAGAATTTAGAAATATCTATTCTGAATATTGAGTATTTTTTTTTTTTTTTTTTTTGTCTACCCACAGCAACGTGTATTATGCACTGAATCAACAAGAGGTTTTAATAGTTATTTAGGGAATTTTCATAAGTAAATACTTTTTCAAGCGAGGGAATATGCTTGTTCGACGAGTGTGTTAGTACGAATCAAATAAGTGACCGATTTTGAAAAACTACCTTCGCACATGTTGCATACAATATTTTTTTATAATCTCGTGGAAAAATATTTTTAATACATAGATATGTTTAAATTAGCAACTCAAGTCAATGAATCTCGTTAAAGTATTTTATCATACTGGCACGACAGAATTACTTTACCGCCTTTCTCGCTATACAGTTTTACTTTCCACACAATTTCTTATTAAAAATAGATTATTTTTTACACGTTATTATAAAAATAATATTGATTGAATATCATTTCTTTTCGTTTTTTTACAGTTACATTTGTAAAGATAAAAACTACATTCAGCTTAGACGGGTAGATTAAAAAAAGTTCAGAACGAAGTTTCCCAAAATTATAAAAAATTAAATGCTTCTGAGAAGTGGGAACAAGAGACCCTATGATCATATTTTTTTGAAAGTCACCGTAATATATTTTATTAAATGTTTCAGAGCCTTTATTATAAAATTAAGCAGTAAAATATATTTTAAAATTTATTGTTGAGCGGTGAAAATACACTTTAAAATTGGGAGCAGCAAAAATATATTTTGAAATTGTGTTAGTTATTGTTTTTTTGTACGTATTTTAAAAGAAAAAAATATTAAGAGGTGGTAAAAAAAAAAAAAAAATCAAGTAAATCAATTCCTTTACAATGACATTAATTTTTGTTTGTTTTTATTTTTTTGATCACCATGATTTTTTAAAAACATTTCAAGAAAAAATGTCTCTCAGTGTGTAATATGTCGGTGAGTTTGTGTGTACGTGGTAAGCATAAATCTCGAATAAATTGACCTATGATGTTCAAATTTGGTGAGAGGATTGATGGTGGCAATGGGACTTACCATTAAGGTTTCTGTCAAAATCACGCTTACGCATAAGGTTGCAATCCTGAAAAATCATTTAAAAATCTTATTTTTCGCAATTGCTAAAAAACGGCTCTAACGATTTTGATTAAAATCTCTGAGCTAATGCCTGTTAAGGTGTTCTAATTGTCCCCACCTTCGAAATTAAAGTAAATATGCGGTAAAAGCATACAAATTTGAAAAACGAGTGCCTCTGATCCAGAGCTTTCTGTCCTTGAATACTTCCCATCAACCATCGACTTTTTACTGTTTCACAGGATAATTTAATGTATATTGAGTAACTTCGCCAATTTCGCCATTTTTTCCCCATGTAAAAATTATTTCTAAAACTATCGCCAAAATTGGCCATTTTTTATTTAAATGAGTGAAAATATGAAAACGGTAAATAATAAAGGTCAGCAATATATCAATACGACGATATTTTTACCGATATTCCTAAAACAATATCGATATTAAAAATATTGATAAAAGTCACCGATATATCGATATTTTCAAACATTTTTAGTTTTTTGATGATCATTTTGTAGTTCCATGTTTTTTTTCTTCGATTTTCTTTATTCCCTTTTCAAAAACTTCAAAACTAAAGTTTGAACTTGGCTGAGAGGCAGTTAAAATGTCACCAATAATATTCAATATTTTCCATACATTTAAAAGCTATAGAAAATTATCTAAATTTTTCTTAAAATCACTGCACCAATTAAGCGAATATATATATATATATATATATATATATATATATATATATATATATATATATATATATATATATATATATATATATATATATATACTTTTGTCAGTTGGAAAAAGTAGTCAACCTTAAAAAAAAGCAATCATGAAAAGTAGAAATTTGCCCCGAAAAACTTTGTTACTGGTAATATTGAACATCAAATAAAAAAAAATAAAAAATCATGTATTGATATATCGATATTCTATAATTTTTTTTCTTTCTAAGCAACGATATGGTATCGATATTTATTTTGATCGATATTTTCGACTTCTAGTAAATAACACTACAAATTTGAATGCAATGACCAATATTATAGTGGAATTGAAAGTGTACGATGTTGCACACTAGTTTTGTAATCATTTTAACGAATTTTACTGCATCTTTAAATTTTTATCAAAATTATATCGTAAATACAATTTAAGATTCCTAACTTATAAACATATTTCCCTTACCAAACATAGAAATAAAATATTCCTACATATTCTAATGTATGCAAAGTTTTATAACGAGCATAATTATTTTTGAAATGAAAGTCCCAGAATAAATTCAATATATCATAACATATATAATTCGTAAAAGCCTATTGTCACTATATAAATTCAATTTAGACTCTACTACATGAACTGACTTATTAGCAACCTCAACGGAACTCATGGCATAATTCAGAGCTTGCATAATACATTGTCACCTAATATATTTATAGGTAATATTGAGAACATGCTGATACAAATTCTCATATTTAATTTGCATAAATAACCAAACTGGCATTGGTAGCTTTAAATATCTCAGGAACGGCATTGTTAAAGTATATAGAAATTGAAGAATTTTAACGTATAGTCAAACCATCTTAACGTGAAATAGCTTAACACAAAGTCCTTTTTAACGCAAAGTAAAAACAGTTTTCTGTACGATGAAGCTTAAACTTATTGTTAATTTATTCGATTATCACGAAATCTTACCTAATGGATTCCCGCTTAAGACGAAAGTAAAATTTAATCTTTAAACCACTTTTTATTTGAGATCAAACCTTGCAATGTTTGCTAATGCAACATGACAATGCCTCACGTTCTTTATCTCATTTAAAAAAAGATAGAAACACTTATTTAAAAAAAGTTTTATTAAAAATTTAAAGAAACAATCAATAACCGACTTCTTTAAATAATAAGCTCTTGATAACTAGATCTACTTTCTTTTTTTATTCCTAAAGTATACATTGTTTAAATATTGTATTAATTATAAGGCTTGCAATCTAAATCTTTTAAAAAACAACAGTAGTAAATACAAATATAGTTTGTAGTTTAAATCTGCGTTATTTAGCTGAAAATGTTTTCAGACAATTAACATGAAATTCGGTTAACACAAAAAATTACGACGGTCCGTTCGCGTAAACGGGGTTTGACTGTATTTGCAAACTACATTACTATGCAATTCATTACAAAAGTCTAAAGAAATTTTCCTGAGAATACATGTTTGATATTACAGTAAATTATAAATTTTATAAAATGTAATTGCAATGTGAATTCAAATTTTGTCAAAACTGGCAAATGGTAGTTTATATTTAAAACTTAACTCTGGGACGCATATATAGTTATTATTTGGGTATCAGATGGAATACATACCCATAAATATGTAAATTAAAAATATTCTTCAATGCAGTACTATCCAAAAGAAAATTTAAACTAAACCCGAACCGGAAGTTATTTTTAAAAAGACAAACTACCTCGCAGAAAATCTCTTTCTCCGTGGCCATTCAAAAGTCAAGGAACACAAAAATCCTTTCTAATATTTAAATATAATCACTCGGTAAGTACGCTCGTTTTTAAATTTAAAAAAATAAAACCTACTCGCAACTGAAAACACACAAAAAATGCAACTATGTCGAATGGAAACTAAGAAAATTCTATATATTCGAAAAGACCAACTTTATTTCGGGCAAATCCTTGTTATTCCTCTTGAATATAGAGAGGATTTCAAACGAAAAATACCCCACAAACGAAGGAATGCAAATCGAAAGTGATATTGAGATCTTTTCCTATACACACTCTTCAAAGAGCCCTTCCCATCCCAACGTTAGACCAAGTTCTAAAATATCGCACGGTTATTTCTGTTCTATGGTAAAACCCAGCCTATTCCCATTAGGAACCAGGCCAGTTCTTTCGACTTTGAAGATTCCAAAAGACGTTTTCCTTTTCTGGTCTCATTCAAAAGAATTTCGCTTTGAAATACTTTGTTCTTTTGCAAAGAAAGCTGTAAGATTATTTCTTGTAGCTAGAAAAAGTTTAAGATATCGCCCAAATAAATCCAACCTTTCCTCGCAAAACTCAGCTTACCTCAACTTAAGTTCAACTACTTTAGCGTCACACTATAGTATATTTACACCACTAAACCTTTCAAAGCAAACCATTTATTATTCAGTTCTGACAGTACATTATAATAGTTATTTTCGATACAGAAAGTTTTTCAAAGCATTTTTTGAGTACTATATGTATGGGTAGTCAAGAGGTAAAAAAGCGGGCTTAGTGGTGAGCTAAATTGAGGTACATGGAGTTGTGGGTTTGATGCCCCATATAGTAGATTCAGCATTTTTCTTTTGAAAAATTAAAAAAAAAAAAAAAAAAGAATTTTTTTTTAGTCATTCATCAATATTCATCACATATTTATATTTAAATCTAAATAAATTAAGTTCGGAAGTGGTGATACACTACGGGAAAAAAGTAGAAGGACAGTCATATTTTGTAATTTATGCTTTGTATTTCGATCCTCCTGAACTAAATTTCTTTTTTTATGTAGTTTGGCTATTTTTTCTTTTTTATAAATGATTAAATTTTATCTACTACTAGTAAAATTTAAGGAAAACAGTACTTAACGATTTTTGGTGTGTGAAAAAAGTAGAAGGACACGTGCTAAAATAATTTGTTTTGGAATATTGTAAACCTCAAAGGTAGGTGTTTCATTCTTTTTAACTGTTTTTGTTAAGAAAAACATACTATTTTATTGAAAATCCGTCGTTTTCATCTTTTTAGAATGCCTAAAGGAAAACCTTTAAGTGAGTTTGAAAAAGGCCAAATTTATGCCTACAAAAACGATGGCAAAGGTGTGAGAGAGATTGCACGCCAGCTACATATTAGTCCAAATACTGTTTCAAACTATATAAGAAATCCTAGTAGTCATTGAACCAAAAAGAAGACTGGCAGACCTAAAAAACTGACGCAACGCGATCAAAGAAAAATCATTCGGGAACTAAAAAAATCGGATGGAAGTATTGCCAAAGCTCAAAATAATGCAGGTATCACACACGTTTCAAGAAGAACTGTCTACAACTTCATAAAAAGGTCCGAAATTTTCGTATTCCGAAAAAGGATGCCCCAATCCCAAATGGAATGAAAGGCACATTGAACACCGACTGCACTGAGCTAAAAACCACATGTCCTGGACGTCAGAGTGGACCTCCGTTATATTTTCTGATGAGAAAAGATTTAATTTAGATGGTCCAAATGGCTACAAATACTATTGGCACTGACTCGGTACTGAAGAAAAGACTTATTCTACCCGACAGATGGGAGGAGAGAGTTTAATGGTTTGGTTGGCAGTCGGGTACGGAGGAAGAACAAGCCTAGTGTTCCTGAGTGGCAGGCAAAACTTGAATTCAGATCTCCTTCCCTAAGTCGTTGAGCTAGGCGGAAATGACTGGATTTTTTAACAGGACGGAGCATCAATTCACACAGCTAATGGGGTTAAAAACTGGTTTGCAGCAAATAATGTTCGGGTTTTGCCATGGCCTGCTAAAAGCTCGGACCTCAACATTGTAGAGAACATATGGGCAATGATTGTTCGTCGCGTTTACGCGGAAGGCAAGCAGTTTGAATCTATAGTTGAGCTTCGGCGAACTTTTAATTATGTATGGGACAATTTCTGCCAAACAGAAATTCAAAATTTATATGATTCGATGCTAAATCGAATTTTTGAAGTAATCAAAGCCAATTGTGGAAGAATTCCCTATTAATAAGACTTTTATTTGCATTATTTAGAAGTGTCCTTCTACTTTTTTCACAGAGTATGATGAAGTCAAAACTGATTTATTGCTGTACTTGACCTGTATTTTTTTGTTTCAATTTTCAGATACAGTTATCTGTTTGCAATTAGTAATTTAAAGTGTTACTCATTAAATTGTTATGGAAAAAATCAGTGTTTTTTATTTATAAAAAAAAATCATGTGTCCTTCTACTTTTTTCACGCAGTGTATATGGTCTTAATGTAAGTAAAATAAATTGGATGAATTAAAACCACTCGACAATTCATGGCGATTGTTTGCGAAATACCGCTCTGAAAAGTCCCTAGGGTAATTTCCGGGGGAGGGAAGAGGGAGCCTCATTAGTGGATATTTTACACTCCTGAGGTCCTCCTGGGAGGGCAATCGGAAGAATTTGCATGCTATAGGGGAGGTCTTTAACATGAGAGAGTTTCGAGGGATTTCAGTGGGATGTCGGTGTGCTATATAGGAGGGTTTCAAGTGTGGAATTGAAAAGTCAAAAAGGGAAGGTTATTGAAAGTTGTTTTATCATTTCATTAATTTCTTCAATCACAGTGAGTTGATTTTGAAAACTACTTCTGGGATTTATCTTTTCGGTACCTTAAATATAAACCAGTTTTCATTAGGTTCTAAAATTGTAAAAGTAAGTTTGTCCAGAAATGTATCGGAAATAAGCCAAATATATTTTTGCTTTGATACAATACTTATTTTAGAAGATATTTAATATTGCAATAATCTTCGAATAAAATGTCTCTTAAAGTTGTTTTTCGTCACCCATATACGAGCCACAATTTGTAGATGGAAAGAAAGAATTAAACAAAGAAGACCCAACGTCAAGTTTTTAGTTCATATATTAATTGTATTACTTGCAGAACTAATTAGAAAAATATTAACCATTAAAAATTAAAATTTTTAATCTAAATCCTTTATATGTACTGTCAATATTTTATATGAAATTGCATCCTGTCTATGGTATTTTGAGCTTAAATCCTTTTCATAGTGTTTGACAACTACGAAGAAAACCACCGATTCCGTTACCATTGTTACATTCTTTCCTCCTAAACTTAATAGAATGCATGGTCATACCATTGACGAGTTTATTTGCCAAGTTTCAGCTCAATTGATGGATGGAAAGTAAATTAATTAATCCATCGAAGCACTAATATAAAAGTGGTTATAAACAGCCTTAAAGTGACAGTCCTTGTAACTTGATTGAGTGCATGGTCATTAATGAGTTTGTCTTCCAAATGGGTTAATTAGCCCTCCGAAGATCTGCCAACCACAAACAAACACGCAAATCTAAAAGAATTTAAAAAACATATGGATAATATAAACAAATACCTGCCAATTGTATTAAGGAATTGCTAATAAATCCTAGTTTATAATGGCAAAAATGTTTGACGTTTCTTTAAACAAAAAAAGTACAGTTGCTAAATAGTGAAATATATACGTTACCTGCAAACTTCCTTTTGAGCAATATTCAGTGACAACCTGTACGCAGCTTGGGTCAACGTATGCACCAATGAACTGGTTAATATTATCGTTGTGCATTTCACGCATCTAAAAGGAAAAAAAAATCCTTCTCAAAATAAAATATTTGCAATGGTTTCATTTAAACACTTATGTGATGACAGAACTAAGTTTAATATTATGTCATAAGAAAAAAAGGCAAAATGTCAAAATTTCCAAGAATTGTGAGCTCAACCCGCAAGTATCAAAAAAAGTATTTACGTGTACCCTATATCTTTAACGATGTTATGGCAAACTGGAGTCCTCTTGAAGTTCACGCATCAGAAAATTGTAAATACAATTAATCTACTAACACATATGCCAAATATGTCAGATTGCCATATTTTTAGCCAAAAGTTGGTTGAATTTCAAGACTTGTGTTACCTGAAAACTTTCAAGTTTTATTAAAACAAGATCATGATGAATGAGTTATGGGAAAGGAAACGTCCCTTGAACCAATTTGAACTTGACAAAATAGATCCAAACAATTTTTTTAGTGACTTACGAGATGAATCACAGTCATGTGTACAAAATATTGTTATACATGAATGCAAAATATCCATGTTTTTGTAGTAGATTATCTTTTTTCTAAAGTACAGGAGATTTTTTAAGTTTCCAAGTGTTAGTTGCAATTTATATATTAAGTATTACATTATTTCAAACACATTTTTAATTTCAAAGGAAAATAAAAATTGTAAAATTTGAATTTTTTTTTTTTTTTTTTTTAATATCAACCTTCACTAAAACTATAGATGAATTAAATAAAAACCTGTTCCGTCTGGAGTCTGGGACTGTATAAAACAGGATAAAGGATCTCGTGTTCATTTTTTTTTTAAACATTCGCTACAAAAACTTTCATTGAACTTACTGAATTCAAAAAGGTAAAGCAGTTTCTTACACCAAAAAGAAACGATATAAGGTTTTCAGATTTCTTCAACTTAAGTTATAAATATAGCTTATATTTCCGATTCACATATATACTATTCCCGTCGGGTGTCTTATTTCAGTAAAAATACACACATTTTAGAAAGAGCATATAACGGAAAAATAGTATCAATCGAATTATGTAATTAAAAAATAATCCATTTTCCTACGAGGAGCATCCAATTAATTGTAGTTCTTAGCCATTACTTCTGTGAAATAAAACAATTGCAATTAATATAGACAACCTTATTTTTTCAGATAAAAGAACTAAAGATTCTCCAGGAAAGAACTTTCAATGGAAGCATATAAGTTTTAAATTGATAACCAATTATAAGGGCATACTTTGTTTCTTATTAAATTTATCATAACACAAGGGTTTTTACAAGTTGTTGTTGATCTTCAATTTTGTCAGTCACGTAATCAGAGAAATAAAAACGCTATAAAAATTTTTAATCTGAAATTCCCTTGTATAGTTTTAAATTTATATTTAATCTGAAAAATATATTACTAAAATTTATGCTAATTAAATACCGTAATCCATTTCAGTACTATTGAATTTATATGAGTTATTTATTAAAATTATTTAAAGCTTTTCAAGGAAGGTACATGTATTGCGTATTTTCATCGCACAGCATTTATTTGATGTGATATTTTTAGATTATTTGGTAGCACTCTATTTTTCTTAGAAATGCCAAGTGTAGTTTACCAGGGAAAAAAGGACAGGAAGTTTCACTAAAATAAATTAATTTAAAAGTAAACCTTCTAGTCAATTTATATAGTCCGTTCTGACATTCATTTTCTGGGTCTTAAAAGGAAATTGAAAACTTACAATCGGTTTTTGATTGTGAATGTACTGCTTTTATTTCCTATATGCCATGGATTGGCAGATATTTCTGCGCTAAGAGCAAAACATTCAATGAATAGAATCGCAAAATTTTTAAACAGCCGCAAACTAAAAATTAGCAGTACCAATAAAAAACCTTTAATTACAATTATTTTTATACCACCTCACATACAATTTAGTCTTTTCTTAATTTATGATTTTCCTCGTGAGTTTTTCTTTCCTTTTCGGATTCGAAGCAGTTTTTCCCAATATTGTACATCAAAAGCGAAGGCAAAAGGCGTTTTACAGTGAAAGGTACCACCTCAGTCGGAGAGGAGAAAACAACGGACGTTAACAATAGCTCGATGCAACTGTGACTGTGAAGTATGGTGGACGCACCGTTACAGAGCGCTCTAATTGTTAGGTATTTTGTCTGAGAAGATGCCAGGGAGTGCTGTGGATGCTGATTTTAAGTTGGTATTTGAAAATAGTGTTTCCAGTTTACCCTACTATCTGTGTGTCGAGGCCGTTTCTCTTATTTTTGGGTTTGATGTTACGCAGGAATTTTATAATGGGTTTATTATAATTTATTATTTTATCTGTTTATTCTTAGGTTGAGTTACTTAGTACTTGAAGAACCGCGGTTTTCCAACCCTTGCTGTAAATTTTTTTTTCAACCTTTTACGAATGAATACATATAAAAACTATAATGTGTGCCGACCATAGGAGGCGGTATAGCATATTGTACGGTAGGAGGAACATGAAATAAACTAAGTTTAAAACAGGGGAAGTCAATGACATACATAAATGAATTAAGAGAGCCTATTTATCACATTTCAACTCATTAAATGATATATAAATGGCTTACGTCATCTTAAACTTGATAGAATGACAGATCGCTACTTTTATTATTTTAATAGGGGTCAATTACCTGATGTATGATATTTAGCTTACACATAGCAGCATATTTTGATATCAATCACTAAACTGTCAAGCACGACAAAAAAAAAAAAAAAAAAAAAAAAAAAAAAAAAACACGCTTAAATGTATGGCGTAAAAAGAGTCAAGGTCACTTCCATCATAATAAACTGTTTCATTATACTAGATTTTGAGAGAGCGCATTATACTACATTTTGTCAAGTACGCTTATTAGCATGAAAGATCTCGAAGATCACTCACTATTTTCATTTCTTTCTTAATTTTTCGAGATATGTCAAAAATCTTCTTGCTGAACCGGAGCTGCTTCACGGCTATGATGGTCCCTCTATAGAACGCGGTGTGGGTGAAAATCTGCTCGTGCATTTTGGATTCCATGGACACGTGGCTGGCCAGACTCATCTAGAAACAAACAAGAAAAACAATTCATATTGCGTTTAACATCAATAACGCTACAAAAATAGTTAGATTGTGACATTTAATGTCACTAAGAAGCTGATTCAAAATTCATTTTCATAATGATGTCACAATCTACTCATAAAAACTAGTTTGACCCATATGAACTATATTTATTTTGGATTTTACAAACGGACAACACTGTAAATGACGCAAGTGACATTTTGGCTCTTCTTCTACTCGTTAACAGATTAAAATTGTAAAATTACGATGAATTTAGTATTTATGCTGTTTCATATAGTATTTGTTGGAGGCAAAGTTATGTGGATACATAATTATTTAAACAAGGAGTCAAACACATATTTATAAGCCACCGGCGAGTGCATCAGACGTTATAAATGTAAATCTGACCTATACTAAACTCCAACTTAACTTGACATCACTAGACGATAGATCTTCACCGGGCTCATAGGCAATTAATCAATTTTAGCTGAGTGAAAACATAATTTTCGCCAAACCTTATAGCCTTTTGTTCTCTACAGGGTGCTGGGCTGAGTTACCTAGCGTGATTTTTTCTTGTGGGACGGGAGAAGAATGAAAAGGGAATGGGGTGATACAGTATTCCTGTCCATTATTTTTGTCGAACAAAAGGCTATGTGGTTTGGCGAGCATTATGCTTTCACACCACCAAAATGGATAAATTGCCTATGAGCACTGTGACGATCTACCATCTAGTGATGTCAAGTTAAGTTGAAGTTTAGTATAGTTAAAATTTTCCTTATAACTGTCACCAACAATTAATATATGAAACAGACTAATAAATAATCGATTCGCTATAATTTTACAATTCTAATCTGTTTACGAGTGGACATTTTTTTAAAATGTCTTGCGAGTTATACAGAGAATAGTCTAGATACTTATAACATGATATTTAGCTTCATGGGAAATCGTGCATTAGAAGTTTAGAAGTTAATACCAAAAGCATGCAATATTTTCCTATATTTAATAACATATGACTTTTTCTGGTGGTTGACTATATTTTGCAACGAATATCCTGCATAATTTTAGAATTAAAAAAAGTATCTCAAGGTTGGAAAGCTTATACTCGGTAACAAATGTTAACTAAGTAAGTATAATAAAAATCAAGTAAGCATGGTTCATCCTAAAAAAGACTTTTAAACAACACGTATTAAGAAAAAAAAAAAAAAAAAAAGAAAAAAAAAACACCGAATCACCCACTCATGTGATATTTTTAGCCTACTAGATGCAAATCCAATAAATTATTTAAGGCAGTTAATTGTGAAACATAATAACTACGTGACACTTGTTTCGCTCACGGACAAAATATTTTCGTCTAGTTAAACCATAAAAACAAAGTTTTTACTTTAAATTCTTTATATGGATTGCCAATCTTTACGAGAAGATTGATCGCTCCTTAGATATTCTGAAGAACTTATTGCTTTCTAGTGAAAATATCATTCAAAATGCATTTGATTTATTTCAAGTTTAAAGTCTGTTTAATTTGAAAGTTTAAATATTGTAATTTAAAAAAAAAAAAAAAAAAAAAATGAATTTTAAGTGAGTATCAATTATCAAAGTTATGCATCTTTAACACAGTTCTAGTACATGGTAGAAGTAAAGGGTTGGTCAGTGTTCTAGACAGCTATTTGTTTTGAAAACCTAATGATTATATTAAATTACAAAAAAAACCATAAAAGGTAAATTCAATGTGTTCTAACAAATAAGAATTTAACAACAATATGACGAGGAAACTAATAGGAAATATAAATTATAAAATTGTATTTTTACCACTTATAAAAGTTTTTGACAAGGTAAGATTCCTTAATAGAGTTATTTAAAAAATCCGTTGTTAATTATTTCACTGGTTTTCCATTGGATCACTATGACAATTATTCGACGACAACACAGACCTTTTTTCCTAAGTCGTACATTGATAGAGAGATAATCCATCTTTTTTCTTTCAATACTTTCAAGAAAATTTTTCATCATCTTAAGTTACCCTTTCAACTAGGTGTTCTTTTATTATAAAGTTACACTTTCAGACGCCGATATCAAATTCAATCAATATTTCCTCCGAGTGTTATGTTAGTTAACCAGTTCCATCATCTCTAGTTCTTTCTTATCTTTCATCATAAGAGTCAGTACTCTGGTTATTTTTTTTCTGGTGTCCTATAGTTTTATCTTCATTCCTTTTCTTCCGATTCTGTCACTAGAGATCTTGATGAAGATAGACGATCTGCTCTAACGAGAAGCTTGGAAAAAATATATCTTACATTTCATTCGTAAGGTAATTTGGAGCAACTATAGTACGTCAAAGAACCAAACTAATGTAATTCGTTTTTTATCTATTGATATATTGCTAACTTGATAAAAAAAAACCGTCTTAACGATAACTTTTGTTCTATACTCATAAAACCATAAAAATCTTACAAAAAAGGGCTACATTAGGAGAAAGGAGACATATTTCTTTTTTACATATACTGGATAATACAAAGCAGTAATTTTTTAGTCATGATTTTCCTACACTTTTCCAATATCTAGTTATTTGTTGAAATAAAGGAAATAGGATATATTAGCAAGCAAAAAAAAACATGTATTGTAATAAAGTTTATGAGCTAAATTTTTATTTCATCTCTAGTATATTTTGTAATTAAATTATTTAATTGAGTGATTAACAAACTTGTTAATTGAAGAAATAAGCGATGATTATAACCATTAAATGAGTAATATGGAGGGAAAGCACAACCTCTAAAAATGAATTCTATGCAATTTCCCAGAATATGAATTTAAATTCAAAAGTAAATCAAAATGTTTTAAAAATCTTGATGTTGAATTAGGAGTTGAATATAATGAAGGAAACGTTTAACTAGTAAAACACTTTAATTTACTATATGATCTTCAGACAAAAATGACGCTTACATTAAATAAATAATACTAATTATATTATATGAATAATAATTAAATAAAAATTATTGATAATAGTTGTAAAATAATTGATAGTTAAATTATATATATGAAACATGTCAACAATTTAATTTAAGGCTTTTATAAAGTAGAATTAGGAAATGTTTTTAATCTAATTCAAAATCTGAGTAAGATAAAAAAAGGGAAATAACCTAAACATAAAACTTAGCGCATACTTTAAAAAACTTTTTTTTTTTTCTTTTTTTTTCTTCTCTTTTTTTTTAATTTTTTTTTTAAATCTACAATCCAAATTTCTTTGCGAAACTGCCTAACATTTTTTATAAACATATATACTGTCTCTAAATAACATGTATCACGCGCATAGAATAATTTAATTGAAAATAAAATTCATTCAACAATAATATAATACTCTATTGCTTTTTATTTAAAAATTAAAAACACAAGTTTTTTTTAGTTAATGAAAAATGTACTAAAATTTAGAATATTTTTCAATGTAAACTATTCAAATCGCTATTTCAATGTTATTAGGGCTGATCATATTCAAATATTGAATTATGCACATATTTTCTTTGTTAAATAACATACTTCATTTAAATTTATGTTACAGTAATCGACTATTGAGTATTAAATTTATAACAGGATGATACCAGTTTATCATTTGTGCGACCAAAGACGCAATTAGAGAAACCAATCATCGATATCCCACCTGCAATCTTCAATTACAAACCATCTCCATCAAGAAGGCAGGAAAAGAGCAACCCCGACCCATATTAATTACTTCTTCGCCACTAAAACAGCACTTAACGAAATGTTTGAAAAGCGTCATTACCAGACAGCATTTTAAATAGCGATGACATTTCGTAGTGAAATGAGCGACAGGGATTTTATCTTCTCATTACTCGAATTGGTTTGAGGGGATTTAATTAAAAGTGAATTGGGAAGGACATTTTCTCCGAAGGACACATTAATGGATTTCCTTTATTACTGGAAGTGGAGGGAGTACTTTGTGTCTGTACTTCAATCTCGTAGAGTTGTTCAGATTGTATTTCTAAAACGTTAATGGAAGTGTTGATACTGACATTTCTCTCTCATTGTTAAGTGGTCATCAATATGGAGCATTTGAGGAAATGGGTTGTCACATTGGGATTTAAAGTGGTTCCGACCACGTGTTGGTATTTTTAAATCTATTGATGCTTGGTTAGAATTTACAATGCTTCGTGAAGTTAGACTTGCAGTGAAATTAAATTCATTATTATTATTATATATTCAATAATATTAATTTTAATTAGTTGTTAAACATATAGTTTTAATAGAATATTGCAGATTTTAAATTAAATGAAGTAAACTGCTTAAGTGTTTGTTGATAGTTACTTTAACATTGATATTCTGGCGTTATTTTATAATGTAATTTTTAAAGGGTTAGATTGCATTTATTAGAATTACATTCTTACTTTCAACTACCCATAAGTTTAAATAAGGTAATGAAAGATCCAGCGAAATGAATGACTTGTGGACATCTACATTAGGGTGGAGAATAAAAAAAAAAGAAAAATCAAAATTTGATAAAGGTAAAGTAATAGTGCGGAAAAGTTGTCTTTCTTACAGATTATTTACCATGCAAAAGCATTTCATCGACAAATAATATCTAGAGGTTACGCTCTGGGCATGAAATTTACAAATGATGTGTAAAAACTTGATATAGGCCACCAATTGAGTAGGACATAAGGACTTTGGGAATTCAGACATTTCAGGTTCGCCACCAAGCATCATTTCTTTCAAAGATTAATCTAAAATGTCCATGGTAATTCGAAGTTGCGTTTTGCTCCAATTCTGACAATTGCGGGGATCATGGTAGTCTTCAGTTTAAATCAGGAATTGTGAATTTAGGGACTACAATGCTCCCTGAAAAATTTCCGATCATGTATAATCATAGCTAATAGTAAAATTCTGCACTTCCAAAGAAATAATTGCGTTAAACCACATGATAGATCCACCATTCTGTTCTATGATGAATTATAATCATGAACCACCATGGCGCATACACCAATCATGACGCATGGATTTTCGTAACGTATTCTGCTAGCTTATATGGATTATGTGATAGATAAATTGGTTGGCAATTATAATACGATTTGCAGTTGTTAATCACTTTGAATGTGATAAGGCTCAAAGTTCTCGTCTTAAGAAAGTTGTTGAATACCGTCCGCTAGCAACTACTTGGCAAACATCAAATAAGTACTCTTGATCAGAACATAAGTCTTTTCTATCAATTTGTGGCAAGCTTACTGATTGGTTTGGTTTGTTTGTACGCTCAACGTCCTATTTTTGTACACAATAATGGTTAATCAGACTGGGACCTACAGCTTAACGTGGATTCCGAACCACAATGAACATCCATGCCTAACCAAGAATTCTAACCCGGCACCTTTGGCATGTGAGGCTAGAGCGATAACCCCACAGCCATCATGTTGGCAGAAAGCTTACTGAAATTGTTTAAAATGGTAGAAATGCCAACTGTTGACAATTTGTCAATGATTTTCCAATAATACCAGAGAACGCACAAGGTCCTAAATGTTGTATTAAATGTCGTAGCAGAAACCCGTTTGAGAGGAGCTGACACACAAACCATTTTAAAGGTTTTTAACAAAATATTTCGAGTAGCCTTATTACTACTCCATTTTTTCCAGTATTGACATTCGTTCCGTCGTATCCAACGACTGCAGTTTTATCAGGAAGTATTTTTCAACAAGTCTGTTAAATAATGCTTTTGGTACTTCGATTCATTTAGATTCTTGAATAAGATTAACATGTTTTTCAATTACTATTTTGTAGAATTTTTTCCTATCTAACTGGCCAGTTGTACTGTCTTGTGTTTTCTACCATCGAAGTACAAACCACGTACTGTCGTGGTGGTTCTTTTTGTAATCTGTATGCTCTGTCTTTTCTTCTTTTTAAGTCTTAAGATTTTGCTATATCAATAATGCTCGAAGAATCATGATCCGTTACTATACCTGTATCTTGAAGTACGGTACTTGCGATTGCTGCTACTGCTCTGTCAGACATACCATATCTGTCGCATCCTCTTTCCAACGTGGGTATAGGAAGTTGTATTTGTTGTGAACTGTGGTGGCTGTGCGGTTCCATGACTGGCTGTTGAGGTAGAAGCCACAAAAATATCATCTTTTATATCATTTTCTGATGAACTCGAGCTTGATTCAAAGAACACTGGTGCTGTATTTTCAGTTCTTTTAGCAATTTTAGAAAGTTCATGTTTTTCTCTGAGCTTTTTGGACGGATTTCTGTCAAAAGATCTGCGTTATCTTTGCACCAACTGCAGTACAAATTACCATTTTTCTAACAGTTCTTTGGTCATGAACAAACATTGTTCTTGAACGTGAATCTTTCGAAACTCTTCATAACTGCAAGAGAAATATTTACATTTGCAGGTCGATGTATCAAATAACTTTAATTAGGCTTTTTCCCCAAATGCTCTGAACTTGACCTCACAATGTTCACTTATTTGTTTTCCTTTAATTGATTTTAACAATCCTTTATACTCGAGTATTAAAGCTATCTTTCATATTTTTTCTATCTTCTTTCGGTCGTTTTAAATTCATTGTTTCATAGGGCTTTAAATCATGCCGCACATATAAATCTAGGTACGCGACAGTGTATCCGCCAAGTTCGCTGCCAGCCATCTTTTTCTGGAAGCCACTCAGCAGTATTTTGACCCCTCATATCTGAGTATTACAGTATGCCTGAGAGCTTAATTTTTTTTACTGGTAGATGTTAGTCACTATAGTAAGACTACCTAAGTTTCATAGCACCGTCTTTATGCATGGGAAAAACAATTTTACTAAACCTCTTTGGTACTTCAAACACTTTTAGGGCACTTTACTGCAGTTCTTGTTTTAACTTTGCTACTGGTAGACATTTTTCATAATGCACAAGAACACGTAAGCTCGAGTTCAACTAATGAATACCTCTGTTTACTGTCGATTTGTTTACTGTCTCTGTTTACTGTCGGTGTGCTAGTGACGTTCAAGTGCTTTAGGAAAATTCAATCCTTAAATTCTGCTCGATTTTAAAGACAACAATTCTCAAAGCTTTCATTTAAGGGCGTTTTTCAGTTATTTTGTAATTTTAATAGCAAACCACAAGCGTAGCGTTATCGGCCAAGCGCAGGCGACTTGCTTGAGAAGTAATTCCCGGGGGTTAACGAGCGTTAGCGAGCAGGAGGCAGTGCCCTCAAGTAATAAATATTAATTTCATAACTAGATTATCAATTTCATATTCTTTATAATACCTTTGCTGTATTAAAGTTGAAACCCGATTTAAAAAAAAATTATTCATACAGAATGTTACAAATATTCAGCTTGTTTTGTAAAATATAAGCTCAAAGCTGAACCTCAAGATGAAAAGATAGAATAAAACTTTTTTAGACTAATCGTTATGGAATTAAATTACAACTATACCGCACTAATTGATTTTGGAAAAAAATATTTTTGGCTTATACTTCCGCTCCACCTCAATCTACATTTAAAGCTTACATAGTGTGCGATGCGGTCACACAGAAATTCACTTAGATTAGACGTAATTAATACAATAATTGTTTTATTTACTACTTTTTAATGTGGAGAATATTTGTTTTATATTTTAATTTTATCATGTTATGTGCCTTTAATATTTCTATAAATATACATAAAAATATGTATGGTCAAATTAAAGATATATTTAATTGAATATTCCAAGAGTTTTCTCATCAAAACACCTGATGATTTGAAATTATATAAGAAATTATGTGTTTGTAATTTAATCGCAGGATCTGTATCTATAAACAACATAAATGCCACAAAATAAAATGTCTTTATCAACTATAACTTGCAAACACGAAATAAATATAGCCTTTATCGTGAGAGTTAAAAGAAAGGAATGAATATTTTATTTTATCAACAACTATTTTTTATGGTTATTATTACCAAAAGATAAATTTTGTTCGCAGACACAACAGTGTCATCTACCTTTAGTTTAGATTGATAAATTAATACTATATGAAATGATAATAATAACATATGGTACAATACTTTTAATGTGTTTACTTTGGCTTTTGTTTTTCAAAACATGGGGAATAATGCTGTAAAGTAGTGGAAAAATAGAAGAGAAAGGGTGTTCATAACATGTTTATCTCCAAACTTTCCTGGTTTATTACGTAAGTTGATGCAAATTACCATCAGCCGATCCATTATTTTAAGAGGGAATATTTCATTTTATAATAACAAATGATAATCTACACACAACAATTAAATCAGTTTACAACTTTTAAAAATAACAATATGTCTTTCTAAAGAATTATAAAATAGGCAAGATAATTATATGAATAATGATTTATGTTAAGGAAATATCACGAGTAAATATTTTCGTAAATTAATAAGCGCTAACCTAGATATTATTTTCGGTAAAGTTCAATCACTGGCATCTGGTAATTCTTGGAAAAAATTTTGGAACTGAATTATAGCTAAAGCTAAGTAATAAAGATGAAGTATTCTTCAGCAAACGATAATAAAATAAAAACGGAAGATTTAACACTTTTTTATAGGACACTTTGATTAAAAACATTCTTTATTATGTTAAAGGAACGAAAAATACACACCCTCAAGCTCAGGTAGATGTACGGATTTTTGCTTCAAACCATTATCCCTCAGTCAAATAAACCTTGCAAGTTTTATTAAAATCTAATAAGATTTTCAGACTTGCATTCCAATAAGGCAATTTTAATCGTGATGGACGGATAATCAAATTTGTTAATTTTGCATTTTCAAATCTAGACACTAGTAGTATTAAGTAGAGCTAAACATGTATAAAAACATGAGCATGTTTCTTCGGTGATTACAACATTTTCTATGATAGTCGCGAAAGTAAAAACAAAATAAAAACCATAAACAAATATCATGAATTGCATTTAACTATTATTTATTATACTATTCGAGTTTAGGTTACTTTGTCCAGTGAGTGATGACTTTGCGATGTTTTATGGGCTCCATAAACTATTCTTAGTTTTCCCTTTGAATAAACATTTTAAGACTCCTCATTAGAGTCTTGATAAATGATTCGAATTTTCGAGATCAATCAATGGATTGCGAAGCAAAAATTCAGGATTATCGCATTGGAAAAATGTTTATAGGATCTAATTTGTCAAGAAAACATAGAGGTAATGATTTATTATCGAAATTTACTTGGTTATGTTTATCGTTGTTTGCTGTAAAACGTTTATTTTGCTTTAGGAGAGCGATAATCAAACATCCACGCGAAGTTTACTTCAAAATTATATAAGTACCATATATAATCAGAATAACTTGATGACTAACAATTTCATTGCTTTTATTGATACCGAATGTTCAGAAAAGTAATTAAATAAACATAAGATATTTTCAAACATCGATCTAAACCGAAATAATAACAAATGTTTCATTTTTACAATGGCCACTTTTACAAATCGAGAAGCATCCTGGAGGAATATTAGTCATGACTATCTCTCAGAGTTTAACAATCACACACAATTCATAAGAAGAGAAAAAAAAATCTATTGCACAGAAATAAATATAAGGGATTCCTGAGAAGAACCATAAAAGTCCTAGGAGATAACTTTTGTGAAAAGTTAAGTTTAAATTGAGCCTACTCCAACTCAGACGATTACTTTTGCTGCGCATGTATTGAAGGAACGTTTCATTATTCTTCCATTGAATGAATTATCATTTGAAATTAGTTACCAAACGTCAACAAATGGTGTTAAACAGTGTTTTTAGAAACAGTGGATTTTATGGTTTATCCCAGTGATTCTCAACTTTTTTTTTTTTTTTTTTGTCCTGGAACACTTTTAACGATTTAAAAATTTGGCGGCACACCAAGAAAAATACATGTTTAAAAGTTGTTTACTTACCTATAAATACACTGTGTACAATAGTTTATGATAATAATTTGGAATGTAAAATAAAATATAATATGCATTACAAAAACAACAGTACGTTTATTAAGGGATTAATTACAAATGAATAATAAGAATACTAGAAAACTTTTAATGAGAAATTTGAGCTTGATGTTTTTTGATAATTTCATTTTAATTTGGTCATAAAAATGACAATGCTACTCTCATATCGTCTTCTACATTTAACAGTCTCGATCTTTTTTTCTGGGAAACTGGGATTTTGTGTAGAAATCTAATCCGAAAGTAGCAAAGCGATCTTTGAAATCGCCCGCGAAATTCGTGGGAAAGAAAGTCTCAACGGATGTGCTTTAAAAACATCTGACAACTAGACGCACACTCACACACCTGTAGTGGGTTGTATGTAAAAAAGTAGAGTAAAAAATAGGTATAAAACGAGACGCAGAGAAATATATAACGAAGCGGGGAAAGTGAAAAATCTTCGTTACAATATTCATATATCTAAGTACTTTTCTTTAATATAAACTTTACTAGTAATAAAAAAAAAGCAATATAATTTGTACTATATACATCTGTAAAATTTGGCGGTACACAAAAGTGCCGCGGCACAGTGGTTGAGAATCACTGGATCTCATGGATCCTTCAAATGATTATGGGATTTCAACAACACATAATGAATGTAAGCTACTTCCCAAAAAGCTATATCAAGAGCAAAGAGATACAAGCGATAATTTTAGTTTGAAGAAACATTACTTACTATAATTCCTTTCCCGGTTGGTATTATAATTGATGAAAAAAGTACAAGACTTTTTTAAGCAATTTAATACATCGTCTGCTGAGAATGAAAATTTTTACTCCAATTTCTCAAAGTTATCAAGCAAAGTTCAAAATATTCTAAAGTGATAATTCAACACGGGGTTGGTGCTTTCGCATATCACTCATTTACCACAATTTATTTAAGTTATCAGATTACACTTTTTACCAATCGAAGCCCCATCCAGTTACCAAATAAAGCAAAAAGGGATTGGCGATCAAATGTGGAGTTAGTGTCTTTTCGCTCGAAGCCAACATCAGTATAATAACATATAAGTCGTACATATCGTCTGTTTAGAATTAAAAGTTGTACTCCAATTTCTCAAAGTTACCTCAAAATATTCTACAGTGATAATTTAACAAAAGGTTGGTGCTTTCGCATATCATTCATTTAAAGCGATTTATTTTAGTTTAAAATGATACTTTTTACCAATCGATGTATCATCCAGTTACCAAATAAAGCAAAAAGGAATTGGCGATCAAATATGGAGTTAGTGTATTTTCATTCTAAGCCGACATCAGTATTACTACAATAACAACATGTAAGGATATACCCAATATCCCTTACGAAAAACGCAAATTAATGACTTGCATCCCTTTCCTCTTCAACGGTAAGTACAAGACATCTATAAGATTTCTTTACCTTGCTTGCAGAGTGCACCATATGTCCTCCAGCTCCCTCCGGTCCACAATTCTGAATATCCTCCAATTCTAATCTCCAGAGCAAACCGTCGATCTCTTGTTCGTATTTCCAACTCCTGCGAACACAAATGCAAGCTCAAATACACAGTTGCGATCTTGTTTATGAAAAGGACTCACTGGTACATATCGTAGGGATGAAAGGATATTACTTTTACAGTCACTGACTTGTAAGAGTTGCTATTGAGAATAGCATTATTTTGTGAGGTAAACAAAATGTTATTCAGATTCGGAATTGGATAAATAAAATAAAATTGTGTTTGTAAGGATGAGTCTGTATTATTGAAACATTAAGGTAGTTGTAGGTGTTTTTCTTTCATTGTGACGGTTTATTTAAGTTTTTTTTATCATCAAAATATAACACTTCGTGACTAAAATACACTTACAGTACTTAACAACTAAAATCTACTATGTATTTGTATATTATGTTACTGAAATCTTCAAACTAAGTTTTCGTTAGCAAGTCAAAATGTAACATTTAGTGCCTTATGGAAGTTATGGTAAGTTTAAAACATCAAAACTCTGATATATTAATTTTTCTGAAATGTATTACATTTCAATGAAATTCTTTCTCTGTTTTTCACAATTTCATCCAGATAATTAGGTTTCCAAAAATTTTAGTCTTCTTTCTGTAATATAGACTCCAATGTTAGAAAAAAAAACGGCGCGTGTTTTTCAATTCTATTTCTTCTCGTTATCAAAGTTAATTAAGTCGGCCCTGTTAACAATGAAAAAGAAACAAAATGTTCCTTTAATTAACGGAGCTCAAGATACAGTTTTTTTTTTTTTTTTTTAACTTGATATCCATTACGATTACTTTTGTCTTGTATTCCTTTCTGTAATTCTTTTTGGATGAGGAAAATAAGTAATTTTAGCTTTTCAACGTATTTTACCGAAAGTATCGATTTTCAGAAATATATTAGTTTGTGTTTCAACATATGGCTCATAACTCTTTTGATTTAAATTGAAAAAATATCTAAAAGACCCATAATCATATTTAGCTGGAGGCAAATATATAATTACAAGAAACAATAATAATAATAAAAAAGTAAAAGCAAAAGGTATATGGTTATAGGATTGTTAAGATATTACGATCAACATTTAAAATTATTTTCAACCATTACATCAAAACTATAGTTCATAAATTAAACATATATTCGTACTTATAATTGAATAATATGCAAATTAAAAAAAAATCTATAACTACAGTGTATCACATGCAATAAAGGCTTAGAGTTTTTAGCATTAGCTGAATAAATGCTTTAAAATTATAGAAAACTCGGTATTTAAAATAAATGTTAGTTACATATAAATTGATTTTTAATCAGTACTAATAGCAAGCTGCTTTCAAAAATACCTTTTTATTTTTAAGAAAATGTCTAAAATGTAATTTAGAAAATTAAAAAAAAAAATAAAGATGAAAAAATATTTTTAATTTTCTTGAATAAGCTTGGAGAAAAAAAGCTAATGAAAAACATGTTACGATTTATCAATATAATGATAAAACGTTGTGCGTAATGTAAGCAAATATTGATATATTAAGTCAGTTGCAATTTCGTTTCCAGTGTTACAGTTAAACAGATACTTTAAAAAGATAACAAAAAATGAATATTTTATTTAGAAAAAGCAAACCTATTTAAAAAAATTTCAATATATTTGCCTTAAGTCTATAAAAAATTTTAAGGGTTGTAAATATGTTTTAAAATACTTATACGTTCAGAAAAGAGAAATATTTCTACTCATTTAGAAGCTACTACTATAACTAAATCAGTTAATTTAAATATTAATGCTCCGGTACGTTTTGTTGCGTATTCTAATATTTTCTTTTCGGTAAAGAATTGAATAATGTTTAGTCTAAACAATATTATTGTCAGAACATTCATTAAAACAACTTGTTAAAAACTATAGTTTTGAGAACCTAACTGCCACATCAATTTACCATTTTTGAATAATTAATTGTATACTATCTGAGCTTTCTCCGCATCTTGATTGCATTTAAAGAGAAAAGCTACATTATAAAACACATTTATACTGTGTATTTAAGTGGAGTATTACTTTACTACCATTTAACAATTCATTAATAATTCATTTTAATTATTCAAACATCAAAGGAGAAAATAATTCAAATAAATTTCGTAATGTAACTAATAAATATAGAAAAGTATACCTTAGTACCTAGCATATTGAAACATATTTCAACAAGTAAATATAAACAACTTTCCTGAATCTGTGAAAAACGCAGAGCTTGAAAATTCTTTTTAGAAATGAAAATAGTTGAATTAAAAAATATCAATGCATTTTAAACGTTCATAAATTTGAAAGGATATAACATTATTAAGGAAGTAAACGGCATTCATAACATGTTTTATAAAGTATTTTAGAAGTCAGAGTTTTTAATAAGTCAAACTTCTCTCTTGTACCCTACTTCTAAAATATAGAAGGTTAAATACCACCTGTAATATACTTAAGGTTCTGAAGTATTTAGTTTGCAAAGTTTCTTCTAGAGCAAACAGCAAAGTACTTTCCTTCGCTTAGCGTTTAATTAAAACATCTAAAACTACAAGAAGCCACATCGCGTAACATTAATTTCCGTTCCACGGTAAAAGTTTCCTGAGCGGGGTATTGTTCATGGGGGAAGTTTTGCGCAAGTAAACAATCAGTAACGTTACGGTTTAAAAATACAATATAAAACAGTCCAGAGAACAAGGACCTAATTTTAAAGTCATTTAAATTTCCCCGCTCAAACTTTGTTTTCTTTCTCAAAACACGAAATATAAATAGTGTTAAAATTATGTAATGTTGCTTGAAAAGGAATTGGTAGCGTGAATAATTTTTCCATAAAATTTTATATTTATTTTATAATGTAAAACAATTTATAACTAACCATAACATTAGAATTGCTATTACAAAACGACAGCGAATACCAACTATAAAAAAGTAAAAATAGTTTCTAGGAAATTTTAAGTTCATTAAAAATGGGATTTAATGACATATTGAATAAAAAAGATTTTTTTATAAAATATCCATGATATATTAATTGTCATGCAATGATTTCCTTTGAAAAAAATCATGATTTTTACCTTTCGACCCTTATAAGCATATACGTCCAGGATATTAAACCATTCTTTATTAGTAATTAACGCCATTTTTACAAATGTTTTATAATTCAATTTTTTTAAGGAATTTGAGGGAAATATAACAAAAGAAACTTAGAAACAATACCAGATTGGAAATACAGGACTTTTTTCATTTTAATTTTACATTAATTACAACTATATTCATGCAATATTTAGTATAAAACGGAATACATTAATTAAACTATTGTAGTTAAAGCTAAATGCAATGAACGATGAAGTATCAACCTGCTACTCATCATCGTGTTCGCAAGCCCGAGGACCCTAAAGGAGATGTTTTTGACTCGGAAGCCTGCATGGGTCTTAACACATATCCAAAGAAATCCCAACACCACCCGAAACACCATGGTAGTGCAACATGAACTAGAGTTTTGGAACATGGCATAACTTTTCATTACACTACAATACTGGTCACTACATTTAAATTTGGCATGGAATAGTGTTATTACCATTTTAATATTTTGAATCATTTGGAAAAATTGACACATTTTTGGCGATGATTCTTACATGGACAAAAAAATCCAGCCTAAATAGTGAAGTTGGCGATATACTGTTCAATAATGGTCTTGTAAGTGAAACAGAGTAGAGGAGAAAAAAGTCATTGATAAGCAATATTCAAGGGAAAGAGAATTTTGACATTCTTACAGACGTTCGGTTTTCAACTTTTTACACATTTATAGCATTTTTACAAGAATTTAGAAGGTGGGGATGTTTAAAACACCTGAGCCGTTTTTTTCAGCAATTGCTGAAAAACATGATCTCCCCACCTCCTTTTTTTTATGTGTTCATGTTTTAAGCATGCACAATATTTACGAAAACCTTAATGACAAGTCCCACGGTCATCCTTAATCCGTACACCAAATTTTAACAACGTAGGTCAATTCTTTCGGGAGTTATGCTGACTACGTACACTCAGACACGCGGATCCACAAACATATATTTTTATATACCGATTTTTTTAAGTCTGGATGTTCCAAAACTTGGAGAAATGCAAAAACAAAAAGTTGACTATACGATTGGAATGCAATATACCAGTCAACTGTACTATTAGAATATATTGTTCCTGGATAGTTCCAAGAAACAGAAAATTGAAACGTTCTTAGTAAGCTTCTTTTAGTTGAAACTTCTTTTCGTTAATTGAAACTTCTTTTCATAGTTAAATCATGGTTAATCATAGCATATGAAAATGAACTTTTCATAGTTAATCATGAAAAACTCGGGTCGAAAGGATTAATAAAGTTATTAGTGCGTGAAATTTCGAAAAGTTTATGAACATGTAAATTGTTTATTAAAAAAGTTAAGAACTTACAATTTCTAAGGAAACATAATTAATTCTTTCAAACATAAATTGGCCGTTTATAAATACATTATTAGGGTTCTTTGGAAATTCATAACTCAACTCCAAACATGAATTTTCGCGGTACTTTAAAAAAGCCGTCTGAACCTTTATTTTTATTTTGAAGTTTTAATGGAAAATATTAAGGTGTAATTTAACTACATAGAAAATATTGATATTTTATAGAATAAGCCTTATATTTAGACAGAGAAAAATTTCCCATATTTTTAAATAGTTCCCATATATTTAGAATGTGAAATATTTTCCTTAAACTAAGCATTTTTATATGCATTTTGAAGATCTTTCCCTATATGACATGAACTCTAACGGAATTTATACCTAATACTTTTTAAAAATATTTATTTTTTTATTTAAAAAATTATTTTTAATATTTTTTTATATACTTGGAAAACCGATTTTGATTGAAACATTGATTAGAAGCTCAAAGTCAGCAAAATAATACGAATTTCTTTTGTTTTTCATCGACAATGGTCTTGAACTTTAAAAACTTATAAAAAAACAAAAACATTATTCGAGAGTTTATAACCTATCCGTTCAACAGAAATATTTTTATTATTATTTATTTTCCTCGGTGAAGTATTTCCTCCCACACCGAGAAAAAATTCTTACATCGCATATGTCCAAAGTTTCGTAGAAAGCTTTCTATTCAGTTCATATAAATCTATGCTACTATACCGCTAAAGCTTATAAGATTTTTTTCTATTTTCTGTCTAGAAAACATGTCATGGATTACTTTTTTTTTTTTTTTTTTTTTTTTTTTAAGAATCCACATCTACTCAGAAGCAATAGTTCCAGCATACTGTTCACAGTTGATGAAATTCGAAAAGTAGTCGTGTATATATTTACTCCGAAATATTTTAAGAAAAATGGTGCAAAACCATCAAGCATGTCATTGGGTTCAACTGTGGCAATAGAGATAAAAGTCTAGCACACTTATTTATATTTACAAAGCAAACTTATGGCACTTCCGTTTCAAAAGAGATAAACTCCCCTCCCCATAAAAAAAAAAAAAAAAACACATTTTGATGGAATGTATCAAAAAACTAAATGTATTGTTGCACAAATTGTCTGTATATATTGTAAATAGTGACGTATTATTTCAAAATTCTATTGTAATTTATTTTTATCTTATTTTATTTATTAATTAATAGCGATTATACAAGTTAGAAAAAGGTGGCAACACCTAAAGCCATCGAGAAGTTTCGAGATATTTCTTTTCTATGAATTGGCTGGAAATTTCGAGAATGTCTCACGCGCTTATATATAAAAGACTGGAGAACGGGAAAGTTTTCAGATTCGTCAGATCAGGATTTCGTTGAAAGCTGATCGTTTTGTTTACCTATTGGAGTGAGCTTGTATAATCGCTGAATTCGAAGTTATTTTTGTTGAAGCTTGTGTTGAAGCTTGAGAGTAATTAAACTGTTGCCTGTGAATAAATTTTGTGAGTTTTCTGAAGAGAGAATAAATATTTTTATACCGTGAAAACTGCGCCATCATTGCCTCAGTGGAAAAATTCATAACAGTGGTGTCAGAAGTGGGGTCAAGTCATCTTGAATGCCGACTACTAGAGGAATGATGGAAGACCAAATGAAGCAGTTGATGGAAATGATTGCTGGAATGAAGGCCCAACAAGAAACCGCCGCAGCCGAAATGAAAGCCGGCCAAGAGTCCACCGCCGCCGGTGGACTCTACCTCATCGGAGATTAAAGCTTTAGCATCCAAGCAAGAATCATCTTCTGCGTCCGTTGATAGATTTATGGAGCGCACAGAGAGTGTTCTTCAATCAATGAAGGCGGATATTTTGGATGTCAGAGAAGATCTTAAGACAGTGAGAAATGAAGTTGAAGAAAAAGTTTCCACCGTGCAAGAAAAAGTTTCCACCTTGAAAGAAGAGCAGGAAAAGTTTCATGACGCTGTTGAAGAAAGGCTACGAAAAATTGAAACGGGGGAAGCTGTGACCTTTGCAACGCCTAATTGGGATAATGTTTCCACTCCCTTCATTACGCCACGTTCCAACATCAAAGTGGCAACTTTTGATGGGAAGTCGTCTTGGCGCGTTTATCAAACGCAGTTTGAAATTATTGCTTCTGTGAATGGTTGGGACGATACTTCGAAGGCATTCCATCTCGCAGCATCTCTTCGAGGTGAAGCTGCTGACATTTTACAGACACTACCTGGAGAGAAGCGGGGAGAATTCATGGCGCTGGCAAGTGCGTTGGAGTTAAGGTTTGGGGAGCAGCATCTAAAGGATTACAACAGACTGCAATTGAAAGTGAGACAACAGAAGGCCAATGAAACTCTTCAAGAGTTGGCGTCAGATATAGAAACACTGTCGCTCCTCGCTTTCCCAGACTGTCCCCCGGATGTACGAGATGATCTTTCGCTGCAGTATTTCATCGACGCTATTCAAGATCCCGATGTGCAGCAGGCGGTAAGGTTATCACAAAACAAAAACCTGAAATCGGCCCTCGTGTACGCCATGAGAGTAGAAGCCGCGCAGCTAGCTTCTGGAAAAGACCGACGATATGTGCGTGGTGCATTAGCCGAGGATTCTTCTGACTTTGTCACCAGTAAGCTTCGAGAACTGGAGAGCAAAATTGATAGAATGATGAGAAGCTATCCCGGAGTCAGGGATCGAAGGACCAGAGTCGTTTGCTGGCACTGCAAACGGGAAGGGCATCTACGACGAAACTGCCTTGATTTGAAAAAGGGAAGGGATAACACTACCACGGATTCTCCACAACTGAATCTAAGAAGATGTCATCTCGCAGGGCAGAAGCTGCAATGTAGAACAGGTGAAGCCCCGACCAGTCGTTTCCACGTTTCATCCCGACAAGGAGGAAACCAGGGTTTATTCGTGAAGGGGGAGATCAACGGAACTCCATGTCGTCTAATCGTCGATTCGGGAGCGAACGTAACGATCGTAAGGACGGACGTGGCTCGTCGCCTGAACAGCCGACTCCTCTACACAGCGCCCTCTGTTTCTCTACAAACTGTGTCTGGTGGTAATATCTCTGTTCATGGGAAATTGCAAGTGGACATTGCTCTTGGATTTAACACCTACAAGCACACCGTTTATGTTGCCGAAATTGTAGATCCGTGCATTCTCGGACTAGACTTTTTGAAGAAAAATGGAATTACGCTGAATTTTGAGAAAAGCCAGCTGCAAACATGGAGAGGCGAAGTTCCTTTGCACGATTTAGACATGAAAGAGCTGTGCGTATATCGGATTGTAGCTCATGAAGACAATGTCATAGAGAATGCTGAAGAGTCCACATCTATGGAAAGTACCTCTCCAGCCTCGGAGAGAGAACCGAAGAAAGCGACGTTGATGAAACCCTCCCAAGAAGTGGTTCATGGGGAAATGGACAAAGTTAATGACGAGGGAATCGACATCCGTACTCCTGTTACAAGCATCGAACGGAGGTCCCGGGATCTATCAGCTGCACCCGCGGATGATTCGGACGCAATCTCAAAATCATATAATCAGCAAGATGGGGATCAGAAACTTTCACCGCTTCTGTTGGCATACGGGACTGCAACTCACGAGACCACCGGATTTTCTCCATCTCTAACGATGTGTGGAAGAGACCTTAGGCTCCCCAGCAACCTCCTCTTTGGACGACCACAGGACACTCCTTCCTCGCCTGTCCAGTATCTAGATGATCTGCAGGCACGTTTGGAAGCCGTACATCGGTTCGCCAGAGAGAGAAACAACATCATGACGGAGCGCGTGAAGATCCGGTACTATGCCAAGGCCATGGACCGTTCATTCCAGGAAGGTGACAAACGTCGGAAAGGACTCTCCCCTAAGCTCCAGACGAACTGGGAAGGGCCGTATGGGATCCTTAAGAAGATCAACGACGTCGTGGTGAGAATTCAACGGACACCTTCCTGTAAACCTAGAGTTGTACACTACAATAGGCTAGCCCCATATTATGGTAGAAGTCATTGAATGGCTTAAAGACTTCACTGCCCGGGACGTGCAGTCTTTAAGAAGGGGGAAATGTTGCACAAATTGTCTGTATATATTGTAAATAGTGACGTATTATTTCAAAATTCTATTGTAATTTATTTTTATCTTATTTTATTTATTAATTAATAGCGATTATACAAGTTAGAAAAAGGTGGCAACACCTAAAGCCATCGAGAAGTTTCGAGATATTTCTTTTCTATGAATTGGCTGGAAATTTCGAGAATGTCTCACGCGCTTGTATATAAAAGACTGGAGAACGGGAAAGTTTTCAGATTCGTCAGATCAGGATTTCGTTGAAAGCTGATCGCTTTGTTTACCTATTGGAGTGAGCTTGTATAATCGCTGAATTCGAAGTTATTTTTGTTGAAGCTTGTGTTGAAGCTTGAGAGTAATTAAACTGTTGCCTGTGAATAAATTTTGTGAGTTTTCTGAAGAGAGAATAAATATTTTTATACCGTGAAAACTGCGCCATCATTGCCTCAGTGGAAAAATTCATAACAGTATCTATATAGTATTAAATACATGAGTCTTTTAATCAATAAAAAAAAGCTATTAAACTATTTATTGATTTAATTTAGTACATTAAGTACATTTATAAAAGTTTGGTAAAATATGTTTTTGTTGCTTCCCTCCAAAAATATCTGCGTAAAAAAAGGAAGTTTGATATTCCTTGCATTCATCAGCCATAAAAATTATAGGATTTCACAAAGTCAAGATTTTTAAGGATGAAACTATATTTAAAAAAATGTCTCAGAAAAGTTTACTGTCAGTGGGTAGAATGCGTTCCATGCGACATACGCTTCCTTTTAGAATGTCTTATTGATTGACGGAACCATCTTAAGTAATGATGTACTAAAAGCTCATTTGTCAACTTTAGGTGAACTTTTAAGAGAAGCGAACGGGATATTTCAGCACAAAAACACGCCCATTTATACATTCAATGCCATGAAAGCCAGTCTAACTATTTAAAAATATTTTCATTCTGAACTATTAATCACCACATTTATTGAAACTTAAGCTAATCGAGAACTTCTGAGGGATTTTTACTCAAGAAATGTATGTAAATAGGCAGCAATATTTAACAGTGAATACAAACTTTAATTATTTATATGCAAAATTGCATGTATTAGGATGGCACTTGTGTATTAACAAATCATAAAATAAAACACTTACATAACTGCGTGCGCGTGCCAACAACAAGATTGCTCTTTATTAGTGGCACTTAAAAACCGTCAAATCTGTAGGTGCGGTGGCGTTAATACGTAAGTACTATGAAGTCCTATGCAAGAACAGAAAATCTTCAAGTTTCTGAGAATATTTTGATTATTAATCTTTCAAAATTGTTATGCTCCATTAACTTTTAATACTTTTGTTTAATTTATATTGTAAGAAAAAGGTTATCGCTACAGCTTTCTAATGTTAGAATTAGTTTTAGTCCTATACCTAATTTTATATGTCTTCTCCAACACCTGGCAATATCCATGGCAACGCCCACAATTTATCAATGAAAGATAAGAGTATAAAATTTAGTCTCTTAATCAGTATTTTTTACTAAGTTGATGTTTCTGAATTGAACTTGGAGGATGACAACGGAATTATTTTACAGTTTGGTAAAATGTGAAAACTCACGCTGTAAGAGTATCATTATTTCCACCCACAGCCATTGGGATCATCCTTTATATATATACAGAGATCATCATTTATTCAACTATAATACTCTTTGAGTATCATTAATATTTTATATCATATCATTGTTCATGTTATAAGGGGAGAGGGAGTTGCAAGGATTTCGTTTCTAAAATGATTTCATTAGTAAAGGATTTGATTAAGCCAGTTGTAAGGATTTGATTGAACAAACCGAAACTGGAATGAGTTATTAATTAAAAACGAGATAACGCATCTGATATTTTGTTACTTTACATTGAACCATGTCCGAATCAAAAGTTATATGCGAGTTTTAAATAATTGTTGCTAGAAATCTTTATTTTTAAACCACAGATTTTGAGTCTAAATTTATCAAGTATTATCATTCCTCCAGTGGAAAAATGACGTAAATGTAAAATTTGGTCAAATTAAAATATACACGTCAGACGTGAAAAAAAATGAATTAATCGAAAGGAACAACCATCTAATTATAGTTAATTTTCGATATTCTAAAACTTCATATTAAAATTAAATTTTTCGGAGCAATCCTATATTTCATTCTCCTATATCCTGCAATATTGAAATCCCAACAAAAACATCTCGGTAAAAAAGTGCCAAGTTCTTCATACAATGACTATGACCGTAAAAAGTATTGAGATCTTAAGTAAATCGAAATTTAACGTTGTTGTAAATTACGAGTCAAATTCTCAAAGTCAAGATTCTTCTTCAGAGACCTCAATATCCAGCTACAAAAATGTTTCTGACACTAGGCTATTATGTATTCTGTATTACTTGTTGGTTGTGATGGTGCTGCGGCACATAATGGCCATGTCACTCAAGCATTTTTGGAGCCATTTTATTCGTTACCATTATCTTCCCCAGGTATTCAAATACTAAAATTTTGGCCAATTAGACTTAATTCCCGTCTAAGTTGGTCTTTTGTTACTTGTAAAGATCCTCTAAACAACAGTCTCCTAATGCAGGTCAAATTGTATTTTGATTAACTATTTGTTCCAAAACAATTTACGATTTTATCTGGCAGATTATTTCATCTATCATTATAGAAGGACTTTTTGTAAAATATATCCGATCATAAACATTCTTTCAATGATATTAAGAGAATCATTAAACAATACATAATCCAACTTTTTAATTAACCGGTAGAGATTTGAACCTGCTCACGAAATTCACTTTTTAAGAGTTTAAAGCAATAGTTAAGCAGAAAATTCAAACTTTAGTTATGATTCATAATGGTTGAGTTTGAATTAAGTGAAATTATATGATGCTTAGCTAAGTACAGTTGATTTTCGTATTTATTCTAACTACGATCCCATAATGAATTTTGTTATTTAAGCTGAAATATCTCGAGTGTAAAATTAACGGATTTAAGTTGGAGAAATAACGATAATATCTGACAACATTTTCTTTTATTCTGTAAATTCGCACGAAAAGATAATCCTCTTTGACTCAACTGCTTATTCAAGCGAAAACTTTTATTGCTATTCTTGGCTAAAATTTAACAGTCACATCCTCCATGTTGTAAATACTTCTCGGTAGACGTAAAAGGAGAAAGCATTCTTTCGTTTAGTGTCAGTAACTGTACAGTTGAATTGGAATTTACGTTAATAAAACTAATTACGGAAAATAATAAACAACGCTGAACTTATCACAAAGGTTAAATAACTGTACAACTTCTGGGATTTTTTTTTATTCAACCATATCATATTATCTTTCTCGACTTTGCTACTTTCGATATAGCTTAAATGCAATTTATACTTAAATATTTACTTTATTACGAGACATAAATGCAAACAAGTAGTGTCGAATATCACACAACTTTTCATCATTATACTATATAAATTCCAAACCCACACTGACTTGGCAAGTTTGGCAATATGTTTCGAGACAATTATTACATATTGGAGTACACAAATCGCTAAATTTTCGAAACTTGTGATATTTTGTCGATGATAATTTTACTATTTCTTTTGGATAAGTAAAGTATATTGCCAAATTCGCCAAATCGGTGTTTTTTTTTTTTTTTTTTTTTTTTTTTTTGGACCATGTAAAAATTATTGCCAAAAACATCTCCAAACTGGATATTTTTATTTACAAATATGAAAATAAAAACGGTAAATAACACCATTTCACTACGCATTGAAATGCAGTGACCAGTATTGTAGTATACTTGAATGTTGTGCAATGTTCAACACCCCTAGTTTTTGAATAGTTACTACATACGTTTACAAGAATGTATTTGAATATATTTAATACAACTCTCTAATAAAAATTACCAATAAAAATATTTTTTATAATATAAATGTTCTAAATATATTGGAAACTATTATGTGCAATTGCAAGTGGTTTAATCAATTTTAATCCTACACTGCATTTTCATAGAATTAGGCTACTTCGAAGAAAACTATCGATTGCGTGCCATGAACTCATTTCTTTTTCTTTACTGCTATCAACAACGAGTCTATCTGCCAAATTTCAGCTTGATTGAAAAACAGCAAGTGTATTATTTATATCTTGAAGTGGGAATAGAGACGCATGCAAAAGCGGTTTTTTAGTGACAGCAACTAAACTTGATAGAATGAATTGCCATTGAGTCTATCTTTAAAGTTTCAGTAAGAATGGATGACGGGACGTGGGTTAATTTGCTCTCCACAAATTTGAAACCAAACATGCACACAAGCAAAATCAAATTTAATGCGATTTAAAAATACTTATTTTAATGTGCTAAAAATAAATGGGATATTTATGCAAAATTCGCTAAGAGTTTCCAACGGTTTGCATCTAAATTTTTTTTACCACCTTTAAAAATGTAAAGCTCTCAGGTCAAACGAACTTTATAGATACACCATTTGTTTAATTGATCTTTTTCAGGCATATAATCATAGTAAATAATTTTCAGAAGAATTGTAAAGAGTTTAAAAAAAAAAAAAAAAAAAAAAAAAAAAACTACGCCACAAGCTACTTTAGTTTAGTAAGAATAGAAAATACCAATCACCTAATCACTAGTCTCACAAACACCGATGTAAATCTTATAAACATTTCTCCACACATGGGTCGTTTAATGAACGATCTTCTATATAGGGCAGCAGGAATTTAATTTCCTTCGAGAAGCCATTAAATCAAGATGAATATGTCCAATAACATCGACTTAAAGAGGAATTTTTTGCTTTATGAAGTTTATTTAGATTGATGCTGCCTTTCGACTACCAAATTTCCCTTAAGTATTTAAAGTTGGTTTATAATATGTTTTGAAGAATGCTTCTTCAACGGAAGTTTATCTACTTCCTAGTAAAAAAACACATCTTTCAGGAACCACTCCATGTTCCTCGAAACGCTATTTAATATTGTGCTATTAATAAAACTGAGATTTTAAATTATTATCCCACAATAATAATTGTTTTAATTTTGACAGTTTTTAATGTTTCTAAATTCTTTAAGTATTATATTAAAATAATAAAGAATAACATTTTAATGGAGGTTAGAGTGATGATTCGAACATGACTAAATTAAACACGTACTGTGATTGGCTATTATCTAAAAACTATTACTATTGAAAAATTAAAATTCATTTTTAAAGATATGTTGAGATTTATCATAAGCATATCAGTGCCTTTCCATGCACCCCAAACCTAATAACGCTACGAATAAAGTTCATATATTTTATACTAGAAAGTTGTAAGGCGCCTAAGGCCCCAGTTGATTGGCGATATTACAGATTTGAGAGTTACCAGCAATTAAATCGGTTATCTTCCTATTCATTAACATAGCATCGATTCTGTTGTCAGCGAGTGCTTGGTTGTTGCATCTACTCTATAATGATAAAACAAGCTGTGTGTCTGTGGCTCTGTGGATCTAAAGAAACCTACTTCAAATTGGAGGAGAGCTCTGAAATTTTCAGCATAAGTAGGTTTGGCCTTCTAATTGCATATTATCAAACACATTGTTAAAATTTTAAATAGTTATTTTTTAATTAATTTTTTTTTACAAAGTGACTTCAAACAGAGATACAGCTTTGAAATGTTCAACATATGTAGTTTTAGACTTCTAATTGGACTTTTAAAAAATAGAATGTTGAAATTTTAGTTATTTTTTAATTAATTTTTTTAATTAATTAATATATATTATACAAAACGATTTCTAATAAGGCTACAGCTCTGAAATTTTCAACATAAGTAATTTTGGCCTTCTAATTGGACTTTTGAAAAACAGAATTTCAAATTTTTATTTTGTTCTTTTATAATTAATAAATATTTTACAAAACGATTTCTAATAGGGCTACAACTATGAAATTTTCAAAATAAGTAGTTTTGGTCTTCTAATTGGACATTTAAAAAACAGAATTTGAAAATTTTATTTGTTTTTTTAATTAATTTTTTTTCCAACTATATCAAATATTTTACAAAACTATTTCTATTTGAGCTACAGTTCTGAAATTTTCAATACAAGTAGTTTTGGCCTTGTAATTAGACTTTTGACAAAAAATAAGTCAAAATTTTAATTTGTTTTTTAATTAATATTTTCCCAAAAAGCGACTTCTAATAGGCCTAGATCTCTGAAAGTTTCTAAATAAGTAGTTTTGGCCTTCCAATTTTGCTTTCCACAAACACGTGTTATAAGAATCTTAAAGAGGTATTGTATTATTGTATTGACGAGGATTTTTTGTTTCTCTATTAAGGCTTTATGTAGCAATTAGATTTTAGTGAGTGAAGGAAGCTTATGCTCTATTAAGGCTTTATGTAGCAATTAGATTTTAGTGAGTGAAGGAAGCTTATGCTTACGCAGCAATGAACCTTTCAGCGAGCGAAGCGAGCCTATGTTTGCATAGTAATGAACCTTTCAACGAGTAAAGTAAGCTTGTGCTTATGTATCAATGAACTTTTCAGCGAACGAAGCGAGCTCGATTTTGCGTAGCGGTGAACCTTCCTGCGAACGAAGCGCCAAAAACTGGGACCTATACACCAATGACGGATTTGCGCAATGCTTAGCCTCACAGCTAGGTAAAATATTGCTTACTTTGCAATTTTGTAGCAAAGCACGGGAATTCAGCTAGTTTTAAATAAATAAAACATCCCTAATAGAAAAATGTGTGACAAAGTACGCTTCAAAATTTATTAAAAATGAAAGTGAATTTATAGATTCACGTCAAAATATCTTTTATTTATTCTAATTAAAACAATTTGGCAGCAGAAAATAATTTCAACAAAGATCGGTCAAAATTTAACTTACAATATTATAAAATGAGGCAGTGAGTGAGTGAGTCAATGATATAGTAATTTTTTAAATTGCAAGTTAACTTAAAACCTTCTGAGGGTCACGGGCGTATATATCCGTCATTTGATCCCCAGTTTTTCCAGCAATACACAACCTTTTTAAATTTATAAATAAAATGTAAAATAAAATATTTTTTAAATCTTTTTATTAGGATGATAGTTTAAAACCTACTTAAAACAAAATACATAAAAAATAATTTAAAAGAATTATATATTTGGATCAGAAATAAAATTTAAAAGTTATTGCAAGGAAAACAACTATATAATTTCGCACATTCCTTGACGCTCAAAGGGTTAAAGTAACAAAATTTATATACAATTAATAAATACAGTTATATCAAAATAATAATTTTAAAGAGTAATGTTTATAATTGAATAAAATTTATTTGAAAAAAAAAAAATTATATATATATATATATATATATATATATATATATATATATATATATATATATATATATAAGCGAGGTTAAAGAAATAATTTTAAGCGTTTGCAACAATAACACTAATTTTTTGTGAAACACCTGTTTTGTATTTTGATTCTTCAAATATGAATAAGAATGACAACATATTTTTTTACTTTCAATTACTCATATGTATTACATAGGGTAATGATACTATAGTATTCGGTAAAAAAAAAAAATGATTTTTTAGCATATCTCCACAGTTTGGAACATCCTGATCTTAAAATTGGGATTTAGAAAAAAATTCTGTCTATGTGTATGTGTGTCTGTGGTCAGCATAACTCTCGAACAAATTGACCTACGATGTTCAAATTAGATGTGAGGGTTGGTGATGGCACAAGGACCTACCATAAAGGTTTTTGTCAAAATCGCGCATGCGCATATGGTAGCTGCCTTTGAAGAAATCATGTTTTTCAGTAATTGCTAAGAAACGGCTCGTACGATTTAATTCAAAATCGCTGTGGTAATGCCTCTTAAGGTGTTCTAATTATCCCCACCACCGAAATTGCCGTAAAAATGCTTTAATGGCGTAAAAAATTGAAAAACGAAAGCCTGTAACACACAGTTCTCTTTCCTTGCGCATACCTCATCAACGATCGTTTTTTCATCTCTGCTCAGTTTCACTTACAAGAAAGGATAATATAAGAATTATCGATAAGTATATCGCCAAAAGCACTCTTTTGGTAATTTTTTTTTCTCTTTTTTTTTAACCTATGCAAGAATCATCGGAAAAAATATCACCAAACTAGCCATTTTTTCTAAACGAATGATGGAAATATAAAAACGATAAATGACAAAAATCCTCATCAGTAATATAGTGTAATTGAAAGTTGTGCGATGTTCCGCACCACTAATTTAAATAAAAATGTCATTGAGTTTAGATGGTTTTTATATTACAATCATCGTATACAAAAAATACATTATCCCAAATACAATGTTTGATGAAGATTGTATAAATAGCTTATTGACATATTAGTTGGAAATGTTTTTACCTTCTTGAATAATAGATTAAGCGATTTATCGTATATTTTAAAGTGAAAAAATGTTTGGAACTCAAATAATCGGATATTGTTTCACTGAAACACATTAAGACAGCACTAGTAATATACCTTCGAAAAGAAAGAAAATTAAATAAATACGAATAGATTGGGAAAGTCTTTCAATATGTGCAATAAATTAGTCAAACGCGACCATTCAAATTGCAATGAATGTTTAACAGAGATGTCCAATTAGTATGCTTTTTTCTTACTTAATTGTCTCTTAACGTCAAGTTGATTAGCTGGTGCTAATGAAAAAAAGAAAAGTAAAAGAAATAGCGAACTCAATCAATGGATTAGAAAGAATCTAAGGCCCTTAGATGAAATGACAATGGATGGAAGAAAAATGTTTTAATGAAAAAGTATAAAAACCTTCAACCAAGTTTCTTTGTGTATTCAGTCTCAGAATTCGAAATTAGTCTCCGAATGCAGTTTCAATGTGTGAAGACAACTTTGAGATAATACTAGAAGTAAATTATTCAGGATTACAATTCTTCCTGGTTCTTCTTAACAAGTATTTAGTTATATAAGTTATTCATGTTTATTTTGAGTTTCCAATAGTTTTACAGTTCTTGTTGAAATATCTTTCTTTATCTCACTTATGTATATTGTTTTAAAGAATTAATGCAGACTGTATTATTGGGTAAGAATTAGTTAAGGTAGGTGTATTGTTATTTCTACTTATAGTTAGGTGTTATGTGAGTTGTATTTTAAATACTACTTGTGCTTAATTGGATATGACAGACTAATTCTTCTTCTGAGCATTCTATCAATGGGATTGTTAGAGAAGCACATTCGAGTCAAATTTACTACTGATACATTGAACTTAACAAATATATATTTTCGTCGTGTGAAATATCAAATAAGTTTTGTTGAGAAAGGATGCAGAATATTTTTAGCGGCACTATTTTTTCAAAAATAAGAAACTCAACTTGACCTACATTCAATAATGTAGAATATATTTTAATTAAAAATGTAAAACCTTCAGTAATTTTACGTAAGTTATTATCTTGGGGTTCAGTATTTAGCCCTTTCTGCAATTGCTCCAGAAACTAGTTTTAGTAATTAGTAAATCCATTTTTTTTAATGTTCTGGATAGTAAAATGCGTTTCCAAATTCATATTTCAAACAATAAAAGAGATACGAAGCATTTATCGTAGCGAAAAGTAGCTTCCATCTAATATTCCATAACCTTATAAGAAGATTATGCAAAGTGGTTTCCTACATGTTATAAATAATAAATTATTAGTATACATAAACGTATAAATATACTTATACCTATACATATACTTATACCTATACATATACTTATACCTATACATATACTTATACCTATACATATACTTATACCTATACATATACTTATACCTATACATATACTTATACCTATACATATACTTATACCAATACACACATATATTGTGGGAGGCAATGATCACACACGGTAAAGGTTTCAGGAATGTTATATTTGATGACTTTTTTATAGATGTTAAACAGCAACAGTTTAGCGCACTAAACAACACAATCTGACGATATCTACACAGTCCAGTGTTTCTATTTCGAAGCACCTCAGCACTTCCCTGATCGCAACCAGTAATTTATAACAAAGAGATGTTGACTCGTCCTAACTTAAATTCTACCTCCTCCAAATTCAGAGTAGTTCGGAACCACGCACGATGCAAACTGTTTGAACGTGAATCGTGATGCTCGCTCCCACAATCGAAGTTGTGGGAGGAAAAAAGATCACACTCAATGTAGGGTTTCGGAATATTAAATTAGATATTGATGATAAATTATGTATTGATGATGAATAGTGAAATTTTAATACAATAAACAACAGTCCTACGATATAACAATTTACTCTTTAATTTCCAGTACTGCAGAACTCCATTGATCGCAACTAAATCATCACAGAGAGATGTTTTCTCGTCAAAAACTAAATTCCATCCCTCCAAATTTAAAGTTGTTGTTTGGAAGCACGCACACGCAGACTGTTTGAAAGTGAATCGTGACGCTCGCTCGCTTTTGCAATATGTATCTATATATTTAATAGGCAATACGTTTTTTGGGGTTAGTCCGTCCGCCTAAACTGCTCAACCAATTTCAATGATCAAGGTGTCATTTTAAAGGAAATAAGCTGTAGATTTGCCAAAACGTGCCAAAATAATTTATTAACACTTTATTAATTAGTTAAATTTCAATATTTTTCATCATTAAGCTACTACAAAGCCTCAATGATTTTGAATATATGATTGGCAACATCCTTACGTATGTAAACAACAAACAGGCTGCTCGGGGGTTCAACCAACCAACCAACCGTTGCTAATTTTAAAGCTATCCTTACGTATGTAAACAACAAAACGTTGCTAATTTTAAAGCTCTTTTTAAACTCTTCGTTTCAAAGTTGATTTTTTCTGTTTTTCTGAAGCATTTTTGTATTAGAGTAATTATTATTTTGAAGTATTTCTATCCAGAAAATGCCTCGCTTTGGATGTCGTTCTCCCTTACGTATGTAAACAGCAAACCCATTGCTAATTTTAAAGCTATCCTTACGTATGTAAACAACAAAACGTTGCTAATTTTAAAGCTCTTTTTAAACTCTTCGTTTCAAAGTTGATTTTTTCTGTTTTTCTGAAGCATTTTTGTATTAGAGTAATTATTATTTTGAAGTATTTCTATCCAGAAAATGCCTCGCGTTGGATGTCGTTCTCCCTTACCTATGTAAACAGCAAACCCGTTGCTAATTTTAAAGCTATCCTTACGTATGTAAACAACAAAACGTTGCTAATTTTAAAGCTCTTTTTAAACTCTTCGTTTCAAAGTTGATTTTTTCTGTTTTTCTGAAGCATTTTTGTATTAGAGTAATTATTATTTTGAAGTATTTCTATCCAGAAAATGCCTCGCGTTAGATGTCGTTCTCTAACGGGGCGACTTATCAGAATAAATAAAAGATATTGGGACTTCAATGTTAGGGCATAGCTAATGAAGTTTTAAGTCAGAATGTTGGCGGATAGTATATTTAACTTTTTATTATGAAACTTGCAATTTGGGTGTTTTCTCTATTAGGCCTTACATTAAATTTATAAAAATTTGGTTACATTTTTTATGGCTGGCAAACCTATTCGAGCGCAGCAAGATGTTTTAACCACAAATTCGAGCGGCAAAGCCGCTCAATCCGAGCGCAGCGAGGCGTTTGGGGGTTGGCGAGCGTTAGCGAGCCTGGGGCGAAGCCCCCTAGTATATATAAATATGCATGAAGTATAATTTGACAATAATTACAACCCTTTATTACACTCACTTCCAAAAGTTAAGCAAGGAAAGGAAAATGTTAATTTTTGTAAAACAGTCGGAATTAAAGAAGTTGAAATTTGCTGCATATGTAGAAGGAAGTATGCAAATATGTTAGGCAACAATCAATCACGGTTTCGCGTCGAGAAATATGCAAAACAGGCAGTCGTATAAGAACCCGGCACCGTGATGTGTTACAGGAGTTGCATGTAAGGGATGATGAAAAGTGCTTAGAACATTCTTACGGATTGTTTTTAAGCTAGACGTGTTTCTATGGCTTTCAGAAGACGAATGGAAGATTCTGAGCGCTGACGGGCTGTCGGACGCATTGAAGCATAACCGTATATCACAGATGTTGCTCTTTTCTTCGGTGAACATCATTCAGTCATTTCACAATTATGGAAACAATTCCAAACAAGCCAAAGGGTTGTCAGAAGACCTGTAGTCGGTCTTCCAACGTTTACGATCCACGCGGAAGATCCATATATTGCTGATGTAGCCAAGCGGAATCGAAGACCGCCCTCCACACGTGTAACATCTATGGTTGCAGCGACCATTGGTAAGACGGTATCTACTACTACTATTCGTCGAAGGCTTCACATGAATGGTCTGTACGCTCGGGTACTACAAGTTTGTGTTCCGTTATCCGTTCAATCCAAAGGAGCCCGATTAAAATGGTGCCGCCAGCATGTGAATTGGACTGTGTCTGATTGAGGCAATATTATGTTCACTGATGAGACCAGATTTGCCCTACAACCCGATGATAAGCGTGTAAGGGTCTGGAGGGAACAAAGCACACGCAATTGACCCCAGAACAACACCGAACATCACGAATTCCACGATGGAAGCACCATGAAGAACGAGATGAAGTCTTAGACCCCATTGTGAAACTGTACATTGCAGCAATTGCTGCAGCGTACCGGAGTGGCCGGCTTACTCGCCGAATCTTTTAATCCAATTGAAAATCTTTGGAATGCCCTCGGCCGTGCTGTATGTAGGCATTTCCCACCTCCAACCACTCTCAGATATTTATAAACTACCCTACAGGAGGAATGATGATTACAGGACTCTGCGGTGGTTGATCATCTCGTAACAATCATGATCACTCGCTGTACACTTTGTATGTAGCTGAGGTGTTTTCACATACCCTATTAATGTCGGTTTTTGTTGTTAATTTTGAATTTAAATATCATTTTGTTAATGACTCAATTATGAAGCCATCTTATAATTTATGAAAATACAATATTTCTTTTTTATCTCTGCTAGTAATTCTTTATTTAGTTTCATGAATAAACATACAGCTACTTACTTGCAGCATTTCGTATTAATCAAAGCAGTAATTATCAATTTTTTTCTCATTTCACCACTCTGCGCTTAACTTTTGGAAGTAAGAGTAATTAGGTATAATCCTCTACTTTTGTTTTTCGTTTCGTACTCACTTCACCACATGTATGTAATTCTTTCTACATAACTAGTATTTTGAAGACAAATGTAACGTATAGTTACATTTCTGCATATTTGTAAATATTTCGTAGCATTATGTAAGAAGATAAATTTATGTACATTTCACATTTGGCAGTGCAATAGTTTGTCTTACTTTGCTTTCCTGCAATGTGACCCTTAATGCTTGAAGACGAGTTTTATAGAGATAATGCTGGGAAACGAGTTTTACAAAGAGCAGGCCACTTAACATTATGGTAATGGCAATCTCGCCAAATTGGTGAGATAGAGCCAAATTGGTGAGATAGAGTCAAGTTGGTGACGGTTTTGGCGAGAATTTGCGACATTTTCGGTCCACATGTTAATATATAGCATTTTTCGACTACAATCTGGAAAATCCTCCACATTTCTATCTCTAGAAGATTCACAAAGTATTGACTTCCTATATAAGACCGGCCGTGAGTGGAATTAGTTAGTTGACTGGAGTTACTGAGTTAGCTGTCTCTCAGTGAGCATTCAGAGTAGTTCTGAAAGCGAACTGTATTGCATTGTCTTTTGTGGCGATTTGTAGCAGTTGTGTATCAAGTTTTTAACTGCTGTTTTGTGCTCTATTGTTGTGTGAAGAGCTGTATTGAGTCTACTTGAACGAGAAGTTCTGTAATTATATCGGAATAAATTTCGGCAAGTTTTGATCTACTTTGGTTTCAAGTCTTTCGAACCCATCCAGGCAACAGTATGATGTCTTCAAATACAAGTCACGAAGGCAGAATTTTTGACAAACATAAGTTAATACATGACTTATGTTGTAAAGTGCATATATTTTTAAAACTACCGGTTATTTCTTAAAAATTTTGCATGAAGGATTTGGATAGGGTTCCCTAAAAATTTGGATTCAGATTATTTTTAAATTCTTCTTCGATTAACTTCTATTTTGGAAGTTTGTGGTGAGAAAATATTCGGAATGCTAATTAATACATTTACCGTCATCAGTAGAGTTAAAATTTGGCAGATAGGCTCATCGCCGATGACAATGCATTCAATCACGTTTTGGGGCAAAGGGGAGAGGGAACATCTCACGGATTCAATGTTCATCTTCGTAGTGATCAAACACTGTGAAAAGTCAGTCCTAGCAAAAAACCGTTCACATCAAGTTAAACTTGCGCATAAATTGGTAATGAATATAAAAGATTTGTATTAAAAACTTTTTGTGAGTTAATTTTTAAGGCTGAAAGGCCTCGATTGCGACTTATTTTTTATTTTATTGTTAGTATCAAAAATAATCATTTACAAAGTAAACCTAAATGTTATTATTAATTAACATGATCACGGAGAATTTAAATAAGCTTTTGCATAATGTAAAAACTTTTGGGATGATTAAAACGATAGTAGTAGGCCTTCCAAATACTGAACTTTTTCTTTATTAGAATTCCATTTAAACTTTGTCCTAAACCAAGTTTTATTTTTGCAAAAACCTACCCGATTTGTCAACGATAAATCATTGCGAAATCTTTTACAAGAAGTGTACCAGTTCTACCATAGTTATCATTACGTATATAAGCACTCTTCAGTTAGACGTGTACCAGATGAAAATACCAAACTGAAGAGACATCTCATTCAAACTAACAGCCTTCCAATCTTTTATGGTTCTTATTACAAATCGTTACAGGGTTGCTATAGCAACCCTATAACAAAACTTAAATATTTAGGCTTGGTGCTGCATGTACGCATCATTTAAACACGTAAACATTTAGGCTTGGCGTCAACTGGTACCCTTCTAACGGAAGAGTATCCGGATACATTCTTAAAATACTTAAGTTCAAACATTCGACAACTCTATATGTTTTTACGCATAAAAGTTTCGCTTTACTTTTGGACATGCGTGTGTTTTTGATGGAATATAATTGTAAAAAATAAAATGCATTGCACACATCATATAACTTGCTTCTAAGTATACCAGCTAAGAATTTGGACGTAATATTAAATGTAATGTATGATATGTTTTCAGTTAGATGACTTTTGGTGGAAATAATTATTTATTTATTAATAAGTTGCAGTTAAAATTCTTACCTGTACACCAGCAACATCACAAAGAAAGATACAGCCAGAACCAAACCTAAGGCTATAGCTATGTAACTTTTGACTTTATCTGCAAAAAATATTGAACATTTAATTTAAAACTAATGTGAATAAATAAATCACGGTAAAAGAACTTTACACACACAAACCCAAATATATTATTTTACAACACTTAAATTGTTAAGAATATCTTCACCTTGATGGGAGAGTTTTTCGTGAAAATAAGCATAATTTTTTTGGTGGCTATATCAAAAGATTAAATAATGAAATTTTAATTTTTCTTAACATATAACAAACAAAAAGAAAGGTGCAAAAGAAACTTAGTCACAGCATAAATTTAAATGTTATTGACAGTAAAAAATATATGATATGATTACAAAAATGGTTTGATTAGAAAAGCTGTGTATTTCGACTAGTTAAATTTCATAGAGTTTTTGGTGTAACTTTTATTCTCTTTGCCTTTTTTTAATTTATTAATATTCATATTTTGACTGCTATAATAATACCTATTAAAAAAACATTACAGGATTTCCCCAAAGTAAATGTGTTATTTCCGAAAAAGATGACAAAATATTGTAGAAATAAAGATGAAAAACAACTTTGATAAAAATAGGAAGAAGACTTGTACATTTTTAAATTATGTTTTAGAAAGAAATTAAGTAAATTCATCATTTTAGTTTGTAACTCAAAAGATTAATGCAAATTTATTTTCGTCATTCTCTGCTGGGTATTGGCTGAGTTCCATCGTTTCACTTAAACATATAGATGTTTTAAAATTAAGTTAACAAATTAGATTACTAAAAATACGAGCAGAGAAAAATCCTTACTTATGCTTTTATTTAAAATGTAATGCAAAAAGCGCAACTTATTTAACAAACAGTTAAATAAATTTGTCTGCCTAATGTATTTTCTGAAACGTTCTTCCATAAAATCCATTAATCTTGTTAATTTTTTCTTCTTTAGAATTATTGATTGAATAAAAAATAATGGTGATAGTATTGTTACAAACTGCAAATTATTTATCAAACTCTTTTTGAATTGTAGAAGACAATTTTCTTTAGAGTTTTAAACTATAGCCGAATATTTTGTATCCATATGGGATGATTATTTAATGCATAACTTAATTAAGAAATATTTTTTTCACAAGATGATTTTTGTTGTACGTTAAGACCAATAAATAAACTGATTTTTTTATGTTTGAAATTATTTATTTACTTAGTTTGCATTAATAAGTAAATTAAGAGTTTTGTACCTGCTTATTAAATTTAGTAGCGATTGGATTTTAATTGACGAAATTAAACTTTAATAACATTATATATCTTTTGAGTTTAACGCAAGCTTCAGTTTTAGCTTTTTCAGATAATTGTTTGCGATTTTACTTCAACAATATTTTTCATCTAAATGAGTTCAGTCCGTAACAAATAAAATCGACAAATAGTCTCACATGCACAGTTTTTAATTTTAAGATTGCTAAGATAAATTACTTTTTTAAGGTCAGAGTTAGATATTGATGTTAGATGCAAGATTCATTAGGTTTCCGCAACGTGCTTACATAGCTGTTTTCTCTTTTAGATAGTACTGTTATCTAGTGTATACTATCACGACTTCCTAAAATGTTTGTATATCCTATTTTTTTTAAAATTTGATTGAAAAAAAAAGTAGCACATTATGCTATTGTAAATAAACTATTAATCAGAAAGGGAAAAAAAATGTCATGTAGTTCGACTTTACATATCATTTATCAATTTTGATTTTTTATAACGGGACGAAAAACTTCCAGAAATAAAATTTACGATAAAAACAGAACATTCTAACGTCAACAAGCATCTTATATAAAATAAATTACTTTTTTGAAAAAATCACGCTGTCTAAAATAATACATTCCCATGACCCATAATTCCATGAATATATATGGCTTAATATTATTTATATCTAACATCTTGTGAAATAGTTGTCCTATTTTATGAGAAAACAGACCACTGATGCAAGCAATATGGCCAGGTATTTATTTACCCCCCCCCCCCCTCATATTGTGGCGGGAAGATAAGGAATGATAGACGACCTATGAAAGTAGACATAGATAAGAGAACAGAATGTCGATGAAGATATAAAGAGTGATTCTTTACCGGTAATGAGGAAATGGATGTCAGGAATATTCTAGATTTTTTTTAGTATGCTGCTTATTTTGATGTTTACGCAAAATAACAAAGACTCAGTGAATAGAAGAGATCGGTATAAAGATACTAATAGAAAAGATGAAACTATACATATTTTTTCTCATTAAATAAAGCCCATTTAGGGTACAGACTATATTGACAATTGTACTGTGTTTGCTGTCTTATATAGTCATTTTGTAAGCAGAGTTTACACAAAGATCATTGATACAAATTGAACTATATTTAACTGGAATATTAATTCAGAATATTAACACGTTGACTGTCATATGAGTTGCATTCAACTTATACCACTGGTTCAATCTCTTCTCCAATCAACCCGTCGACGAGAGCTGTGGTTGGGTAGTTTGATAATTTTGCCACAAAAGCAACACGTGGTTCATGCTGTGCCAAAGAAATTAGTGAACATCGATTTAAAATTTAAGTAACGAAGTATTGGAAAAATCAATATAAAAATCAAAGTTGAAATATTTTAGTGGGTGGAAGTATCCCACAAAAAATGACTCGCATATAGCAGTAAAAGGTTAAATCAAATGTGATCTTTAGACCGGAATCGTGCAAATTCCGTGGCAATCAACGTGTTAAATATAGCGTTTAGGGCATAGACTATATTGACTAATGTTCTGTGTTGTTATCGTATATTGTCGTTATTGTAAGCTATGTTTACACAACGATCATTGATACAAATTGAACTATATTTAACCGGAATATTAAGCAGTAAGTTTGTCTAGAAGCAATGAAAAAGCTCTGCAAAGCCGTTGATTGAACAATCTATACAGATATTACAATTTAAGTAACATTATAAAAACGTATTATAAACGTTAGGGTAATTTCAATCTGAACCACATATTCGAACTTGAAAAAGTGGGTTAAGCTTTTTTTTTTTTTTTCTTTTTTTCTTTCTATTATATCATATTGCTTAAACAAAAGTTTTAATAAAGTTATTAAACAACAGAAAAGTATGATTTAATTTTGATAGTTACTAATTAAGGCAATGTCTCACTAAAATTCATATTTGAGAGAGAGCTGATAATTTGTTAAACTTTTAATATGTTTGAAGAAAAACATATTTAATGTTTGGTGTCCTAGCTAAATTTTCATTGTTCAAAAGACACTCAACATCTAATGTTATCCCTGTCTCAATAAAAATATTAAGATCTCTGGTGCTGAAGTAATTGGAAATTACAAGGTTTCGAACGAAACTCACATAAAACATAGCGAGAGGCCAGTGTTTGCCGGTTAAATATTTCCAAAGGGTATTTTAACCTCTCTAAATTCTAAGGTGTATTTTTAAAACTAAAGCAAAATAAGTTTTTTTGACAAAATTAATGACTACAACAATAACAGTGATGTACGAACGCGCTTTCTCATATCAGAGCGGAAATAAGCTTTTTAAATTCTTACTAAACATATTTGATGGTTATAAACCTTAAACTAACTATTATCACTATGCTTTCCGGTGAAACCATCCTGTAAAAACTGTCGAGCAAATGCCGGTGACACCGCGAAAACGATCGGGCAAATGTCAGCCACGCCTCGAAAACTATCTGAAAAATGCATGCGAAACGCCAAAATACTATCGGGCAAATGAAGGCGAAGTAAAACTTGACGATTTACGAGATTCCGAAAATCTTGAAAAATCGCCTGCCGATAGTTGAAATGATCTGAACTTATGAACCAGTCCTACCGGTACCAAAAAAATCCCGATTAGACGTGCTAACGACATTGTGTTAATCTACGTTTACCATTAACTTTTGTCTCTATTTCGCGCAAAAAGGCATGGTAATAAACTGGCGAATTACACTTAATCAAGGAATGTATGAAATGACCATTCGTGCTAACTAGCACTTGGAAATTGTGAGACGGCCACTTATAATCCAAATAAAAACGAAGCACATGGTATCAGCAGCCATTCAATGACTCCTGTCAGTGATTGATCTGTGCGAGACATGTCTGAACATGATAGTGCATGCGTTACAGGCAATTTCGGAAGGGGGTGATCCGTATATAGTATTCCGTTGGAAAATAAACGAAAATTTTGCATTTTTTTAAAAAAAGGACGCTATTTCCAAAGATAAAGGGCAGGGAGGTAGCGCCGCCCTTTGGAAAATGTCTAGTATGATATCTAATTTTATAAAATGAAGGATTATTTTTAAAAATTTAACCACGATGTGCTATGCATGAATTCACGCACGAGGTTAATTTTATGGGGTGAAATCACTTTTCAATGCGTTTTTCAAGCATTTTGGTGAACTCTGTGAGCATAGTATATGGTGTCTAGTATATGGTCCCAAATAGGTATAAATTAATGGGCACCATCAGAATTATTTTCAGGGGGGTGCAAAGCAATTAATTTCTTGTGTTAACCTTAATATTTCAACTGGATATCTTAAAGAAATTTTAATAAATAGATGTATATTAAAATTTAGGATACTTCTAGTTCCTGTGAATCATCACATTATCTCAAATTATTTTTAACTTAAAAATTCAAAGAGATGCAAGTGATTCCCCTTGCACCTCACAGGCGGTACCCATGTAAAAATTCAAAGTTTCGAGGATTTCTTCCTAAATGAACCACCGGTTGAAAGACTGAAACTATCACCAAGAAATGGTGTCGCCCTATCAACCGAACACAATACTTGCAATAAGGCTTATTTAACATGCACCATAAATATGAATTCTTACTCTTTCTCTCTCACAGTAACTATGTATCATCGATACATGGCATTTGAAAAATTTTGTAAGTATTTTGTGAAAATAATCTTGTTGCAGTCTTGATGATATATTTTGAAGAAGCCCTCTATTTTTGCCCCTTTGACTTATATTACTAAAAACAAAACGACGAAATCTTCAATAGTGAAATAACTTCTCACCTGGACTTGCTGTACATCCACTTCCATCGAACCCGCAAGGTGGCTCGTCAGCTGGTGGCTTATCTTTGATCACCCATAAAATGTCTCTATCCAGTTTAAATCTCTTGCAAGAAAAAAAAATACATTTAATTCAACAAAAACGGTAAATTCCTTTAATTTGTATCGAAAAATTTCACAATGAAAGAATGCTTATTTAGAAAATAATATTGCATTTTAAAAATTAATCCAGTTCTGTTTTTTCTCTTGGCATTTATCATTCTTGATTGTATATTTCAAAAATCAAATCTAGTCTAGACAAATATACGTTTCCTAATATTTTGATATTCATTTAACAAAATAAAATTAAAGTTTTAGAGAAGTTTTGAAACTCTAAAGACCACGATCAGCATGTCTGGTTTTAAATGGAATTCAAAGATTAGGGGAAAATAAAACGAAATTATGTTATTTCAGAGTAAATGTGCACGAAATGTTTATAGAAAGTAATTACAAAAGTGATAAATGAAATTCCAATATCTGGGTAATTCACTCATTACAGCTTTAGGAATGATTTGAAAATGCTCAATATTTGTTAAATTTTAAGTAAAATATACCGAAAATTTAATTTATTAATTATCAATACAAATGTATTCAATATCTCATAGTTGATAAATAATTGAGGGACTGCGAAGAAAAGGTATCCAAGTGATTTTTCTTAACTTTTGAGAAAATACACTTTACAGTTTCTTATTTATATTAAATACTATGTAAATTATTTTTTGTTCAAATACTAACCTCTGAAACGAAGATATCACTAGTTTATTTTACATATACCAATTATGATTTTTTTTTTCTTTTTTTAATGTTTCTAGTTTCAAATGCATTTCTTACTCCATTCATTAAAACAATAACTTGGACTCTTTTGCTTCCAAGACCCTTAATTCACTTTTAGGACTCAGAAACAAATTTTTAGTCAAATGTGTAAACACAATTTTTAACGGTTTTATTTTGACTTGGGACTGTGTGACTTAAAGAGAGGCAGTTTTTTTTATTATTTTATTGGTGATAAATCCAAATGAATATAAATATCATCATATTCGAACCATAATATGTAAAAAAATTATGTTCATGCAAAAACCTAAAAAGAGAGTAAATAAATAATTTAGAAGTAGATATAAACATCGGTGTTATTTCTAATGGCGTCGATAGTCATACCTATGCAATACTGACAATTCTAAATTCCAATAAATATGATCACACTATCTTCTGAAATATCATTTAAAAAAATATATTGGATGTAACAATAATGCATTTATTAAACCATTGGCACATTTCCAAGCTATAATTTTGCACCATTGTTTTAAGAAAATGCATCAACCGAAAACAAAATTATGATTATAAATCCAATTAAGTCTTCCAATTCTTCTTTTTCGCTCATATCCAGCAAAACATGTTTTGAAGTAAATACTTCACCATCATGCATTTGGGCAAATACTAAATTAGTCTTACATAAAAGAGACAGGCTGATATTTACTCGATAAGAGGATATGTTAGTTCCATACCAGTTCTCCCTTGTTCTCTGCATAGAACCTCCCAACAGGCAACATGCAGTAGGGTGGCACTGATTTCCCAGAAGGCATTTTTAGTGTTAGATTCTCCGGAGTTGGCTGACGAGATAGGACAGTGTAGTTGCCCTCTGCACCACCGTCCTTGTCGATCCGCATGACGGCACCCGTTACACCTGCAACACAAATATCCTCATTAGGATTAATGCAACTCAGCTCACCGAATATATTGCTACAAGACAAACCCTTTTGAAAATTGAACAAGCCTTAGAACACATAGTTTGATATAGGTGAGATATATAGGTTACCACATAGTTCTATAGATTGTTTACTTCATAGTCAAACGTTACGAAATACACTGAGCTAGAGCTCGGTGGTGAAACACTACGAAGGACTTTTGGACGTCACTGCTATGAAAAGGTGGCAAAATAAGGTAGGAAGTCAAATCCATCTATGACCAGACCATGCATTCTGAATTAAGAACGAAGTTTCTCCCTAGTTGTTCAATAGAAAAGTGTTGCCGTAGTCGAATACACGCGAAGTTTACCGTGTTTCTACCAACCAATAGAAATCCATCTTTATTTTTATTTTTGAAGTGCTTTACCAGCAATATCTTCAGTTCGCTTGTTGTAGTTTCAGCAGCTCTGTATTATAAATGATCATGATCATGCATATTTTTTATGTGAAACAACATTCATAATTCTACATTTAACGTTGTACTCAAAATTCAGGGTTTTAAGAGGTATACACACACAATACAATCCGATGCGAGTTTGTGATCTGTAATCACGTTTTCAGAAAATTGAGGATGTTTGGTATTGCGACAGACTTATAAATGAGCGATATAAACTAGTAAAAAATACCTAACTACGTGCATTTACCTCATATTTATAATAACACAATTTTGTGTTGCATTTTTTATTTCCTATGTTAGTAGTATTTTTAAGAGGTTTTTAACTAAGTAGTTTATTTATTTTGAGAGGTGTTTTTAAAACAAAAATTCGGCCAACCAGTTTCAAGTGGCGTGCTGGGAGAAAATTAAATGTTTCTATGATAAATAACTCAATCATAAAGTTGCCAGGATAAAAAATTTTCTTAAACTGACTCACTTATTCTAAAATCGTTCTCTCCGTTATACTTGCTAAATCATATTAATAAAAACTCTTTTTGTTCAATTTTATCAAGGTTAATTTTAAGAAATAATGAATGTAGAATAACATTTTCAAGTAGCTCTTTCAATCTTTTATACAGAAAATTATTTCTTGGAAAGTATACGTTATGTCTTTCACACACAATTCTTCTTTTTAATATACTTTTTCAAACATTTTTAAATTTATATAAAAAAAAAATTACAGTATGCAAAATAATGTAGTGAATGCATCAAATTTATTTTAAGTTTTCAATGAGAAGAATATAAAAGCTGCCTATGAATGTAAGGTAATTAAACATTGCAAGATATAAAATACTCATATGTTTAGATTTTGTTTACTATGAAAATTCACGCATTATTAGAATGTACTTTGAGTCAAAATTCAATTTTATTTTTAATTGAAAAAAACAACAAGTTTTGTATGAAAACTGCAGCTGTTGCACGAGATCCTTCAAAAGAAATTTTAATCACAAAGCAATTGATGTTTTTCTGCTTGAAACTTCCTTTTTTTTTCTTTCTTTTTTTTTTTCATTTTGCTGTCAATATCAAACGCGCCAACTCAACTGTGAATAAAAGGCGGAAGAGTTTTACGATAACCCAGAACATATTAAATGTTGCGCGTCCAATCTTTAAGTTGTTTTATTTTGAAGGTTTTTGGATAAACAATGTGTTTTCCCGAAAATGTATAGTAACATTTTAACTATGAAAATTAAGTTCATATTTTACCTTCAAACTTTTCATTTCATTACTTTAAAAGAATACAGATTGTTCTTGTCCAAGCGGCATAGAGTAAAATGAAGATTAAAAGCTGCAGCACCTCCGAAACTTTAACCTTTTATAAAAGACTTTATTCGGAATTACATTGGAATGCAGTGTCTGAAAGGACTTGTGTCAGCGGTAGTGCAGTCGGAACACACAATGAAATTTCTATATTCCACGCACACAAAACTGTCACCTTCTGAATTTGATTTCCATATAAATAACTGGATAGTTGAGAAAACTCACAATGTGATATATACATTGAGAGGGTTGAAAGCGACATGATTAATGACGCCAACAGGGATGGTTGTAGTACCTACGAAACTTCATTTCTAGTACAACAGTGCCAGGAGCCTTTAAATTCGAACATTTATGGGATGAGGTAGGAAAATAGGTTCCGAGTTCCAAAACGCCAAGATTCAAACTGAAGGAAATTACAAGAACTACCAACTAGCTAGAATTTAGTCTTCAACGGTTTCAGCAACTTATAGAATTCACGGATAAAATAATAGTTGCTGTCATCAAAGCCAGAGGAGGTCAAACAGATTTTTATTGGTGAGAGAGTGTTTTTAATTTTTTGACAACTCAGTATATAGTGTGCATATCTCACGTATACTTACTAGTGTATTGTGTCCTTTCCCTGAATATTCGCATGATCTCCTTGCCGTTCTTTGGATCAGTGTTGTTTCTTAGAGCCTTTGCAAGCGCATCTGCATACAGTGTAACAGCATCGTACAGGTAAGATGCATAAGGAGTAATGTGCTGCCAAAACATACATTAATTAAAATATAATTACTAAAATATATATTTACATACACCTTATATAATAAATTTTAATATACCAAACATGCATATTTGTTGTAATAAAAAATAGCTTCAATTTTCAATCTCTTTTCATATGATTAACTGGATGACACACACAAAAATAATAATAGTTTAAATGTATAACCAAAAACGTAAATAAATGATGATAAAATCATTCAGTATTTCACAAAATTGAATCAATTGAATAGATATAATTGGAAGTCATATCATTATATTTTTGTTTAAGTCTTTTTCCATAGTACTATTTATTTTTTCCTTCTCTTGAACATTTTAAAATTTTATTTAGCTATCTCCATTTGTAAAAAACTAAATCCTGATAATTCTTTGGAACATGATGTAAAGTACGGAGGATAAGGATTTGTTAGATTAGGTAGCAAATGGAAATATGGATATAAATGTGGAAATAAAATTTCAGTGGATCATTTTAGAAATAGATCCACATTATTTGATCCATATTACATTAAAATATATTTGTTGACACATTAACCGAGGGTAGATCAAAAAGGTGAGTAAATGATGCTGTGCAAGAGATATTTCACAGAAAAGTTTAAATGTTTCATGTGCTTTTATTCGTTTTCAAATTTTTTAACTTCATATTCTCAAAATCTCTTTTAAATGACTTAAATGGTTTTTCACCATTCATCTTTAAATACTAAGCAGGTTGTGGGAACTTTCATTAGGTTATAGTGCAGATGCTAAATCTTGCGAATTTCAAGTAAGCACTCATACGATAGTTGTTTAGTTTTTTTTCATGATTAACATTATTATTTATTTCTTCAGATACTAAACAGGTGGTGTGATCTTTCATTAGGTTATAGAGTAGACGCTAATCGAATTAGTACTTAAACAACAGTTGTTTAATTTTGCTTTTTTTATAATTATCAATATTTATTTAATTCCCAGTACTTTATTTGTAAATTAGGTAGCTTTCAAACAATTATATTTTCCGCAGTTGCATAGCATCAATTATTGTGGTAGGTTGGTTTATACGCTCAACGACCTGTTTTTATACACAATGATGGCTAATCAGGCCGGGACCTACAGTTTAACGTGGATTCCGAACCACAGCGAACATGCATGTCTTATCCGGGATTAGAACCCGGCACCATCCAGAGCGCTAACACATAGCCATCAGATGGGCTCAATTACTGTGGAAACTTAAGCAAAAATTACAATTTCTGGTTTATCTAAATTAATGTATTCAGTTCTATATTTAACAACGACAGTAAAGTAGGGGATAGACATTGCGCAATAGTCCTATAATTAGAACCAATTTTAACATACGAGTTGAAAATTGTTTAATAGTTTCTAATCTAAATAACGATCACAAATATTGATTCTGGACTTAGGAACACACTTACTATTCCAAACTCGAAATATTCTGACGCCTTATACTTAAACGGTTCCTCTGCGTTGTACTGACGGACTTTGTTCTGGAATTCGTTATACTTGTTCCCTCTTGGCGGTGTTGGCACCAACACAAGAAGTGACTGAGCACTCATCATCACCACTTCATGAGCAGTTCCCGTTTCATCTGAGCAAAAAGAAAATTACATTATGACAGACGATTTCACTCAATTGCAATATTTTTTTTTATCATATTGGAAGATTTGTAGGAAGTTCACACGCAGGCTATTTTTAGAATTTAGCCTTCGGCACTCGAGGCTATTTGGATTCAGATTTCCATATCGGTAATTAAATTGTAAATAAACCATTAATCATATGTTCTAGTGGTAAAAACTGACACTTAAGTTGTTCTTTAAAAATAGTTCTTAAAATGTATATGAAGTTTTAAATTTTATTTTGAATGGGAAATTAATTGAAATTTGAATAGCACCATTGATCCAAAGTTTGTTGATAAAATAGGATTCTAGCAAATATCGTTTGAAAAATAGTTCAATATGTAATTATCTAAGAATTTTAACTGATAACTACTTTTTAGGTCTTGACCATTTGCGATCAACTGAAATATTAAACACGTGTAAATTTATTTATTTCAATTCAAGATATGTTGATGAACATACGTAGGTAAGGAACACTAAGGGGAAAAAAAGGGGGAAAGTAAAGCAAGAGTTTAATTTTTTAACTCTCTGTACAGAAAGTTTGAATGTAATTTACAGTTTGGGACATGAAAATTACAATTTGATGGATTAAAATGTTCTCTGTGGATGGTATAGTTTTTAGTATAGTGGTTAAATCATTTGAAGTTTGTGTTCACCAACAAGTTTTCGTAACCATTATTTGAACAATGTCTATTATGTTTTTATACCCCGACAATTAATTATTCTTAAATCTTTGTAAATAATAGAGCTAAGCATTGGGTATTCACGAAGCTGCCACGTGTATGTGGCAACAGTCATAAAGCGCACGCACGCACACACACACACACACACACACACACACACACACACACACACACACACACACACACACACACACACACACACACACACACACACACACAACGTCTTATAATTTTTTTATTCCGTCTTTTTTGGAACAAAAATTGTCGAGAAAAAAAATACTACTTACTATTATTTCCATGTTTTTAAGTAATTTAAGACATACTCATCTCTGAACCATTTTACCATTTTTTTTTTTTTATCTAAAGTACCATTTTAACTTTAAAAAGTCAAAATATTTTGCTCGGATATTGTATTCATTTGATACTTAGTACGTTATTAGCCGACTCTTGTTTTAAAATAATGTTATTTAAAACGTTCAATTGTTGTATTTAAATATTTTAAAACAAAGATTTGTACTGATGAAATATTTCAAACACTACCTTAATGTGAATTCTTGACATTTAGTTAGCGAAGCTAAATGAAATGTTTCACAAATACATTTTTATTCAACTTAAAAATAGCTTGTATTTTTATCTTTTAAAATACATGAAAAGAAAAACTGTCTTGACAGAATTTGAATTCTAGAGCTTTTTTGCTAGACAACCAAATTGAGAAATCTCTATTTTTGGTGTAATGTCCCCAGTGAACTATGGAATTATATACTTTTAAACTAACATATAAAGTAAATTTAAAACTTATTTTGACTAACTGGGAACCATCAATCATCAAGATTAAATTCAAAAAAATTTCTGCCTAATTGTTTAGACATTAGTATTGGAAAAATATTACATTTGACTTGATTTATGTTTTATAAATTGTTTTAATTAAAGTGAAATAAGGAAAATAGCTAATTATCTTTCACTGTTTCCAACTGAAATTTTTCGAAATTGAAAACAAAGTTGTTAAGATATTACTGTACTTTCATATTAATTAGGTGGAAAGAATAATAATATTTTTTACAAAAATTAATAATTTATCTAGCAACTGTCTAGTTTCCTACCCACGCAGTTTACTAGTTTAATGAATAGAGTAATTATAAACGTTCTAAGAACAAAATATTAAAATTTCATCCAAATTAAGAGTATGATGAAGTTTGTTAATTAGGCTAATGATCGCACGCTTAATAGCTAGGTTATAAAGAGAACTTTTTAATACAGAAAGTACAAAAACAGAGAAGAAGATGCCTTAGTACAACTATGTTTAAAAATATTATAGTCGTGTTTATTGTGATCTTAAAATGACTTTTTAAGGGCGACTCAATATGTACGATTGAAATAATTGGCGTGATTTAAAAGATATTATAACACAAAGAAAACCAATACTCTCTGGGGTATGTACCAAGCAATACAAGTAGTTTTTACAATGCGATAAGGTAAATATATGTATGAACCATTTTTTAACCTTCAGGGGAAGCATTTGCAAATGAAAAGGAAAAGCTTGATTAAAGGGCTTTTCAACTCATGTTTACTAAATTATTCATACATTCATTTATACTAAAGATAAAAAATAAAAAAAAGCAAACAAGCTGTGTAAGTATAATTTCAAAAATGGTTCAAGTCGGACATAACTGCATTCAAACGTCTTTTTTTTTTCTTCTTTTTTTTTTAATTTAGAAATTTTATCGATTATTAACTAAAATCCTATTACTTATTGCTTGACTGTATTAGTTTAAAACAATGCAGCATGAATACTAGAAGAAAGTCGATTTTAATTTGCTTTTAACCTTTTTATAATACATCTAGAGCTAGTTAACACATTGATCGTTAGCATAAACTGAATCACTGAACGAGCCCTTCTAAACTCGTTATTAAAGCATAAATGCATATTTTATCGCTAAGATAATTCATTGTTAGTATTATCTAATCCCCTGAAAACACAGCTTAAGACATCAAAATGCCTAACCCTTCAATTATCAAAATGATTAACCAAATGATAAATGCGAAGATATGGCTGATTTATGATTTTAAGCCATCTCGACTGCCATCTTGAATAATTAAAATTGGATATAGGTGAAACAGTGCACTCGGCGAATTTTTATTCTTTATGCCTTGAGACTTGATGACTGAAGAAACATATCACTAAAACACACTGAACGGATCTTACTTATAGTTTTTTTTTTCATGTTTTGCAACTAGACTATAAGGTGTTGTTTTTATTATTGCGCCTTCAGATTGTAAGGTAACTGTCACCTTTCTTCTCAAGGGCTGTCTAGTTTGGATGCATAGAAAAAACGTATTTTTATTAATTTTATATATATATATATATATATATATATATATATATATATATATATATATATATATATATATATATATATATATATATATATATATATGGATTTTAACCACTTTTTTAGTGTGAAAAAATCTGAACAGCTGCCCATCTCAAACAAAAAAAATTGAATGGTTTTAGGTTTAGTGTGACAGTGGCTATATTCCGTACTTCTAATATTAACTTATATGCAAAAATAAAAAAATGACGGACAAAAAAAAAATAATAAAAAACGTGTGTTTTTTTGCATGTTTTTTGCCAAAACAAATATAGTAAAAATTAAAATTTTGCAATAATTCTGGTACGGGATATAGCGATAAGTGCACAGAATATGTGGTTATAATTTCATAAGAATCAGTTCAGTAGTTTCTGAGATGTTTTCAACAGCGCACACCTACCTACTTTTTGAGGACTCCTGTTTACCTGGCATTTTCACTCTAAAAAAGTAGTTAAAATCATTTTTTTTTAATTTACGAATATTTTTGTTAAGCCTAACAAGTTTTTTATCAATAAACATAACAGTATTCTTAAAAAAAAAAAAAAAAAAAAAAAAAAAAAAAAAAAATTAAAAAAAAATTTAAAAAAAAATTAAGAAGATATAATTAATTCGTGAAACTTACGCATCCTGAAGTACTTGAGAGACATATCTTCCGTATAACTCTCCATGTCAATATAAATTACCATATAATTGCCTGTTGATAAAAGACCACGCACTTGTAAAGCAGTGAGAAGGTTTCCGAGGTCTGTTGTATCTCCGAGGAAGACGTAAACTATAAATTAAAAATTATCATAAACAAAGAAGGTATGACATGCACATTATTAACCAACTACAATGAGTAAATAAAAAGGATAATGTTCAATACGACTGTTCAATAAAAACGATTAGTAAAGCTAAGTAAAATTAAGACAGTGAATAAATAAATAAAAAAAATAATTATTAATACAGGGTGCCCTAAAAGTTTTCTTACTGATAATTTTTTAATTTATTATACACAAAACAATAAATTTTAAAACGATTATTTTTATGCTAATGACGAAAAGCACTTTTAAAATAACGTTTGAAAAAAATTTGAATCGATATTATTTATAAATATTCAAAACGTCTGCTCTTTTTTTGGATTCAAAGCCGAAGTCGTTTGCGCATATTTTTTTAAGCGTGTTTTAAGATGCTAGGAGTGACTTCTTGTATACTTTGAGTAATGACAATTGTCAGGTCATTTATTATTTGGGGATTTTCTTCAAAAGCGTTCTTTTAACACTCTACAGAATAAGTTAGGGGTGCTCAAATCAGGGGAGTGAAGTGGCTAAAGATTTCTTGAAATGAGTCGAATTAGTCAATAGTTTCAATACTTGTATGGCTTTTTCCATGTAATCAAGAAACTTGTTCATCGCTTCTAATCATGCAATTAATTAAAAGCTTTTAATAGAATCGATTCATGTGATGTCGATTCATTTGTTGCTCCATACACATAATCGATTTAGGAGAAGATTGTAACATAATTCGTTGCGTTTTTTTTTAGAAAGTTTGATACAACAACTTGGGTCTCTCACTCCTGTTTTTGTCTTCCACTGAATCTGTTCACAAAATCACCAAATGAGTTAATATATTAAATATAATACTTGTACTTCTCTCTGAGTGTGTGATAAACTCATCTAGCAATGAAGAACAAAATAACGTGGTACTTGATTATTGTATAATTTGAACGTGAGACCACGCAAATGATAACAATTGAGCCATTAAATGTAAAAAGGGGTTATGTCCAATTGATAATATGTTGACATGTTCCCGGTCTGCATGTAACTATCCAATTACAGACTGAAAAACATCACAAGCAAACCATAAAATTCATTAAATAAATAAACGGGCAGTGATTTTTATTTTAAGTTGGAGTACGGGAACTTTTAGAACACCTTGTACAAAACTTATTTGAAATTTAATTAGAAATATTTTTGGTTTAAAATTTGTTGTACAAATAATATATCAAGTACTCCTGTTTTATTAATCCATCAGTCATTATATGTCAAATATATTCAAGCTACTTTGTAAATTGGCTTTCAAAAAATGTTTTTTATCTGTGTATTTTTTTTAGGTGTGACATGGCTCTCTAATAGCACTTAAACACACATTTTTTATTTTACATTTACCACTTCACTTTCCAACTTTCACATGAGCAGACGTAGCGTCAGATGAGTACTGATTCAACTTAAAGTGTCCTAAAGTATTTGAAAGCCAAATTTTCACGATCAAATAGAAAAACATTAATAAAAAAACGTGTATATTTTCATTTCCATTGAACTGTTTACCTTCAAATGTAAATTGTGGGGCGTTAATTACTAGAGACAAATTGGGTTAATAGAAATCAGTCATTAGGTTCTCTTTTTGACAATAAAAACATTTCATAATGTAGTCCTATTTATTTACAATCTGTGTACCTGGGTTAACAAAAAGCTAAATGTAAAATTTAAAAAAAAATATTACTATTACAATTTTTGCTAAAGAGGATCAACGGGAATCAAAAATGTTCAAAATCAATACTTTATGTTTCTTCAAGCCACCAAATGGTCTTTTCTATTGAAGATAAGACTTGAATAATTCAAAATATTTTTCCTGGACTGCAAATATTTATTAATTTTAACCAAGCAAGTTTTCACACTTCAATTTACTACTCATCTAAAGAAATCACAAAATACCATCATGTGATGTGTTGCACAGCACTAATAATATTTAACATCCACACCTCAAAGTTTTTAATTATTATAAGTTTATTTACAATTGATCATTAACTGTGTGAGGAGATATTTTGTCGACCAACAAAATTCTACAAGTAAGTGCGTGAATAAGAAAGCAATAGACTCACTTCTGGTGTCCTGCGATGTGTTCTGCACTATCTTGACAAAAGGATTGAAGCAGCAGTTGTGCTGTTCTTGAGAATAGCAACAGATGCGAGTGTTTTTGAAGCTTGATTTGTGATTGATGACAAAAGGTTCCCGTATCCCACGCTCAAGACTGCGCAGCACGGTCTCGTACATCTCGGAACTCTCGTACACGATCGAGAACTTATACCACTTGTAGTAACGCAGTAGCTCAAACACGGAGCTCGTCACCTGGAATATATGGAGAACGTAAGATAAACGATACTGTCATCGAATGTAATCATTCTTTGAAAATGCAAACATTGCATGCAATGGTTATGCCTATATGACCAAAGTTCATATACAGTGTACAAACTAAAATCTGGAAGTCGTGAAATAACTTACAAACGGATAAAGTTACAATTATGAAATAAAATAACATGCGCTATCATAGAAAACTATAATAGACTGAGAGGTGACTGCATGTTTAGGAACACCATCAAACATAATTCTAAATTTTTTATGGAATGTGGAGAAAAGTTGGTAGGTTAAGAATCCACTGGTCTGCCGTGGTAAAAATGGCAGAAACTGGTCAAAAATCTACTTTGAATGAGTTGAACTAAGTCCGATAGCCAAATATGTCATAACTTGCCAAAAAATGACCCCACTTGTTTGTCTGGTCGCACTTTGATTTTCAATGAAGAAGGGCGCAGACGATTTCTGATCTCTGGAAAACTAGCATATTTTAAAAGTAAGCCAAATTGGCGATATCAATTACATCATTAGTAACGTAATATTTATTGCCAACTTGGCTCATTTTTAAAAGATGCAAGAAAGCCCTCGCCAGGTATCTGAATCGTCGGCTTCCATCTTAATTGAAAATTAAAGAACGAAAGGTTACCACACAAAAAAGAATGCTCATTATTTGGCAAGTTATATCAGATTTGGCAATCGGATTTAGTTCAATTCATTCAAAGTCTATTTTTGACCAGTTTCGGCCATTTTTGCCACGGCAGACCAGTGAATTCGTAATCTACTAACTTTTTTCCACATTATATAAATAATTCAGATTGATGTTCGATGGGGTACCTAAACACGCAATCGCCTCGGACTACAAGTTGTACCCTTAGTGGTGATTTACGGACGTTGCAGATTCTACCTTGTCAATCACAAATGTGCAAAGCATCATCGATTTAGTACATAATGATGTCTAACACGTTGAATAATAACTTTAAGCCATTAATGTCCTTGTGAATTCACTAACTCGATTTGAAATCAAACAAGTTTGAATAGGACTTATGTGTTGAAGAACATAAAGTTCAAACAACAAGAATATGCACTTTGGCGACATTTAATGATTGGAATCTCCTCTTGCTAAGATCACTGATGTATTGCGCACCTGATGGATGTGTGGTTAGTGCTCTGGTTTCGCAAGCCAAAGGTGCCGGGTTCAAATCCTGGGATAGGCATGGATATTCGTTGTGGTTCGGAATCCACGTTAAGCTGTAGGTCCCAGCCTGATTATCCGTAATTGTGCTTAAGTATAGGTCGTTGAGCTGGCAAACAAACCAAACCCAAACCAATGATGTATTTAAAATACCTGTAAAATTGACTTTTTATGTATAAACACTAATTTGAGGATGCTCTATACTCTTGTAGTTAACTTTATTTTATAGTCTTTGAAGTAGAATCGATAACTTCCATAACTCATTACTGGGAATGTTGCAATTACTTTGATATGATTTCGCATACTTGGTTTACAATAGGTAGACTGATTTTACTATCTACATTTATTCATTTAAAAGTTATTAAAATGTTTCCAGACTTCAGTTTCCACTCTTTAAACTAGGCTAGTCGAGGTGAAATTATTTCGATCTTTAGCAACTTTTAAATGAAACACAATTTAAAATTTAGGAATATTTCAAAAGCTTGTATTTTAACAAATATGTTATGCCCATTGGCTATAATTCTCAAAAGATAATAAGGTGTCTCAAACTTAAAAAATGGATAAAAAGGCTTATATAAATATTTATCTTTATAAATTATCCTCTTTTTTTTTTTTTTTTACCTGTCTGCTCATGTTAAATCAGAGTCATAAAACAATAAGCTTTAATTTTTTAGGAAATACCTTAAGTTTGTTTGTGTATGTGTAATGATATTTTCTGGTGCAAGCGACTTTATTGCATCAAAATATCGTTACACAAAGAGTGGACTACTGAAAGAAGTCGGTATATAACAAAGGAGATACATTCCGAGAGATCTTTAAGAGTAATAATGCTTCACTTTTGCATGTCAAATAGGAGAAAACCCTAAAACCACCTCAAACATTTTCAAAAGAACTCCTATTCCTATTTTCAATTCTAATTTCTGATATTCTTCACGTAAAATGAATAAGTGTAATTTATTTAAGGTATAGATATACATTAGGAATTGTGAAATTTGACTAAAGTACAAGTTTTTTTAGTTTTGTTTTTTATTTTACAAAATATTCACAAATTCATTACCTTTAAAATGATACAATTTTCTTTCTGAGACTCAAAATACTTTTTAAATTACAGTGGATTTTGTGAACCTGTTTTGTATCACATTAATTATAGTAATAAACTTTATTAAACGCGTTTTTTTTTTTTTTTTTTTTTAAGAATGAAATTTTGGTGTAATAGGACTTTACGCCAACGGCCATAACTTCACTATAAATGGTCCGATTTACAAAATTCTAAATATGTTTTGTAGACAATAGTTGTGAATGTTCAGTGACCGGAAATAGTTATAAGCAGTGTTCTTCCCAAGTGATGGAAATAACATATCATTTTTAAAACATATTATCCAGATTTAAATTGTATTATGGATTGACTGTTCCATCAAATGGATTCTGTTGCTATCAAAATACAGGTACGAGTTCATTGGAAATAAAATTTGCCTCAACCACTTTTAAATATGATATATGTAACGGCATTTTATTTCTCTCTCAAACACTTCGATCGTGTTACAAATTCCATAATCCAAACCAACCATAGTTTGATGCCCCCCATTGCGAAATCTCCTCTCTACTTATATCCAATAAGTGTCCCTTATCTCCAGAAGTCAGCACTATACACGATGTCCAGTGACCGGAAATAGTGGTCAGCAGTGTTCTTCCCAAGCGATGGAAAGTATTTATTGATCACCCAGAGAATAATTCCATCTCGGTATTCTATGGAGCATGAAATGCCGAATATGGGTTTAGAGTGCGTTTACTTGGAAAATGATTAGACTATTGGCAGGTACATAATGATATTCCGATGGTCTTGGGATTGTTTGGGCACGGCAGCAAATATTAAGTTTAATTGTTCGAATACCATTTGTCGGGACCAATCTATAAATATCCTGCGTTTTACATGGTGTTTTAAAGATGGGTTTATTTATTTAACTTTCGAAGATAGGTAACTATAAAAAAAGTTCATAATAAAAGTTAGGATTTGGATGGTTGTTTTCAGATTATCTGGCGCCGTCAGCAACACGAGGGCTATAATGCGCCGAAACATTCGTCATTAGACAAGCCAACATACATTTACAAACACCCATGCCTAACACGGGACTCGGAACCCGCAACCTCGCGGTCTATAAGCTAGCACGCTAACCACTATACCGAATAAAAATTAGGAACTTGTAAAAAGAGTTTTGTTTCCATTTATTTTTACTTTCAATTACCCATATATTAACACAAGGTAATGAAAGTGTTTTTTTTTTAGTTAAAAAAATAGATTTGATTTTTCATTTCCTGGGTAGCCACAAAACTCAGGAAAAAAAGTTCCCTTGTAATTACCTGATTTCCGTAACAGAATTCTAAAACATTCACTGATTTTAGGATAAGCTTTTTTTTTTTAAATTTCCCCAATTTTTCCAGATTTGTAGACACCCTGATCAAATAGAACATGTATGCTAAAGAGATAACATGCCAATTTTTTAAAAATAGAGATGGTGATAATGAAAAGTTTAAATGATTCGGTAACATTAAACGTCTAATGATTAGTACAACACATCTTCGGGTAAGTGGCACGCACCAAAACACGGAAGAACGGGAAAACGTACATGAACTTTTCCCTGATTTTTGTGAAATTTTAAAAAGTTCAATGACATTTCCCTGATTTTTTCTGGAATCAAAATGCTCCCCGACATTTTCCTGATTTCCAGGTTTTGTAACCACTCTGATTTCATTCATTTGGAATGTGCTGAATAAAAGAAGTGGTCTAAAAAAATGTATGTGTGCCTGTCTGAAGTCAGCATAGCCTCCAAGCGGATGGACCTACGATTTTTAAATTTTGTGTATGGGTTAGCAGTGTTCATGGGTCTTGCCATTAAGGTTTTCGTCAAAATTGAGCATGAGCATAAGGTAGCTGTCATTGAAAAATTTATGTTTTTCAGCAATTGCCAAAAAATGGTTCTAACGATTTTGATCAAACTCGCTGTGGTGATGCCTTTTAATGTGCTGTAACTATCCTCTCCTTTCAAAATTCATCTCAAATTCTGCGTAAAAAGTTCAAAAAAGAATTTTTTAACACAAAGTACTTTTTCGTTGAGCATCGCTCATCAACAACTGTTTTTTTTTATTACTCTTCCAAAAAAGGACAATGTAATACTAATCGAAACATATATCACTAATTTCTTCGGTATGGGGATTTAATTTTGGCTAATGTAATAATTATCACCAAAAATACAGTCAAAATGGCCAATTTTTTAAATAATGAAATTCTGACAGCTAAAACGGTAATTTACACTAATCCCTTAAAATTTCAATGCAATGAACCATATTAAGTGCAATTAAAAGTTGTGCGATGTTCCACAACCTTAGTTATTTAAAAGATAAAGAAATTTAATTTTTTAAATCCCTGTAGGGAATGCATTTCTAAGGTAAAAATACATTGATTTAAAAACAATTGGCATTCTATATTCAAAACTGAAAGAAATAGATAGCATTAAAAACGTGACATTTCGGAAAAATGACGAAGAAAATAGAGACTAGAACTAAATTGATTTAATTTTAAATCGAACGAAATCTAATAATTATGCATTATTTATATTTAATTAATCTTGTATGGAAGCAATGTTTAAAGTCCTTTAATTCACATTTAAGTTTATGCATTCATACATTCAAAACATTCATACATAGTAAACATTCAAAATATATTGAATCAGAACAGTTCTTATAAAATTGTCATCAACAGCATGTGCATTCACTTTTTTCAAATTAAGTTAATGCCTACTAAATTTTCAAATTGCTTTTATTCGATAAATTTTTATACTTTGCAATAATTGACGACTAGAAATAGAAAACGACCCAAGTCCAAGAAAAGAAAATTTTTCAGGAGAGCCGAAAAATGAAAAACACTCACATTGGTATAAGGCTATGACTAAGAACCAGATTGAATTTGAACTACTGCTACATGTGTTCGCACTCAGGGCGTTTTCCACTTTGTTTAGCTTGGTCTTGAGGACATTTTTTCCATAAAAAAAGAGGTTTACCATTTTTTTGGTACTTAGGTCGTTTTCCATTTCTAGTCTTCAGTTATAATCGATTATTAATAATTTTTTAAGTTTATTTATTAAAATATTGTGGGGAAACTCATCCTATCGAGACATCATGGCTTGGTTGGTAAAGCATCGGAAGACAAAGCGAGAGGTTGCGAGATCGAAATCCATCGACGCCGAAATCTCATTAATTTCCTTTATTTATTTCTAATATTGTTTCTAGAAAGAATTCAGGAAGTTCTTAAATTGTATATATGCAAATTTTATTGTTCTGATTACCAAACTTCTTGTTTGGAAGATCTTTGAAATGTATATAAATTGATGCTCCCTGATTTTGGGAAATAAAGTCTTAGAGTTCACTTGCGAATTGTTCATTCGTTTCCTTTGGCGTATTCTACGCGATAATGCATTAACCCTTTACACTCGAGCGCCGCCTCTCGGACGCCACACGATTGGATGCCGTAATACGAAAGGATCACTAGGTTTGATGCGGAAATTTGATGCAAGGCCAATGACTGTGTTTAGTTTCTATGAAGCAAATCCATAAACGCCAACCGAACCAAAAATGTCTCGAGTTGCTGGTCCCTCCGCGTGAAAAAGGCCTCGAGTGCAAAGGGTTAAAATGTCCAATGTAGTAATCTTCTTACATTTTACACCCAGTTGATTTAATATTTGAGGTGACCTTTTTAAATTGCCCTCAATTGTAGTTTTATATTATATTAATAACCAAAGATTAAAATTATTACATAAATTTCTCTTACATATAATCACACATTGGATAATAAATATATTTTTTGTAAAAATTCAAGCAAATACACATAAATATTAAATAGCTAGAACGTTTTAAGTAATACAATACGTTGAGATTGAAATGCCTTCAAAGCACTTGCGAATAAAAATGGTATTACGTTTGAATAATGTAATTTTTATGGTGGTTGAGATATTGCATGTATGATATGAAAATTAAACTTGACTTAATTGTATGTTAAATGTTTTATTTTTATTTGCTTCTTTACATTTTATAAAAAAACTTAAATACATTTATAAGATTGAAAAACAAGTATTTAACATTCAAACATTTATGTCCAATTTGAAAAAGTTCAAGTTTTTAAAATGTTAACTTTAAATATATAAATAAATAGCTTCTCTAACTTATTATTAGTCCATTTATATTCCTAGAGTGGAATATTCCAGAATAGTGAACAGAAGTATTTTCTTTCAAATATACAGATCATTCTTTGAATCAACAATTAACCATGCTCTGCTTTGTGAAGCACAAATTAAATTTCAAACCGGAACGAATACAAATTATCTTTCCAGAATAAGTGAGTTCCCAAATAGAAGTTGTCAAGAAAAGAAAGTATGTTTGAAAGTCATTTCAAAATTACTTCAGTTGTTGCAAACAAAGACATCTCATTCGAACGCAGGGGAATTTGTATTTGTTAAGTAGGAAATAATATCAAACATCAAAAGATAAATGTTTCGTTTTGAAACTTTGGATATTCGAACAATATCAGAAATATTTATGATGAAATATCAACCAGTAAAGGCAATACATATGGAAATTAGTATGCAACTTCCCTGGGTAAAAACACAAAGAGATATAGTTGGTGACAGCAATTCTAAAGAAAGATCCAAATACTTAACTAATACATATTCTTTGAATAGAATCATTCGTTATTTAATCAGTTAATTAAAATATGGCTATTTTTACAAATATTGGAAATTATTAAAAATATAAATGCAACATCAAGAGATGGATTTATTTGCTAATAAAATAATGCAAATAATTGTATAAGCAGCATCGATAACATGCATCACACTTACGTTACTTAAAGTTAATCAATTGGTCTAGTTTACTCTAGAGAAATGTAGATGATGTTACTAAGAGAAATTAATTCTATTTAAAGTGAATATATAATGCATTTACATCACATAAATTATAATTTAAATAAAGCTAAGCATCCCCGTGTATATTCCCAGAAGTTAACTTTTAAAAGATATCTATAATTAAAATTTAAATACTTATCCTTCTAAATAATAATTCATTTCATAAAATGAAAGATACCGAGTTTAAAACCATTTATATATATGTATATGATTCTAGAAATATGTACTTTGAGTCAAAAATATTTTAACTATGATGATAATTCGCTTATTTCATTAAAGTTTTCTGGGTATTAATGAAAGTAATCACTTTCTTTTAAAGAAGCAAAACACGTTAGCTTTGTTTCTTTTTCGGTATAACATCTATGACATTTGATAAAGAACCCAAATCTGTTCAAAATTTCAATAACTTATCCTATTTTATGTATTAAATATAGAGCTCTATAGACATTGGATTAATCTGCAAAGCAATATTTCATTATTTATATTATACTATACCACGTTTGCACAACCTCCTCTTATTACGTAATGGCTATTAAAATTAAATACTATATATTCTTATTTAGGTTTGTACACTCAACGACTTATTTTTGTGTACATTAACGACTAATAAAGGCGGGACCTACATAACGTGGATTCCGAATTACAACGAACATCCCTGCTTAACTACATATTCTTGATATTCATTATGGATTTATGCAGTGTCCATATCCCTATGTGTTAAAAACTGGATTCTGTATATGTATTGCAAGTTAACTGGCCACTTTATTACATAGATCTTTTTTCAGGTTAATAACTCACCTCCCCCTCTTCCATCTCCCTCATTAATGTTCTTCTGCCTTCCTTATAATTATATTTTTCCACAATTTCCTCTCGCAGATGATACTTTCCCTACAATACGTATATAGTCTATTCACTATAATCATTCCATCGTTAAGTCACTAAACGATCAATAATGCAGATACGGCATCTAACGAAACCACAATATGAGCACAAACAATCAGCCATTTTGAAATCTTGCCAAGTAACATATTTTTCTCTTATATTCAATTGATTTTTACTAATCACTACTTTATTCAAACGCAACTTTGAACATTTACTGTAATAATTAGTCAAAGAAAGATACATCAATGTTTAGATATTTCTCTGATATTAATAGAGACAAACTGCACTCTCTGAAGCACTGTTGCTTACTTTATTTGGGACAAGCTTCGTATATAACATATACCTTACAAAAGAAAGATAAAAAAAGAAGAAATAAAATTGGTTCTCGAGGTATTTACCGTTTCGAACTAGCGATATGTTCCGAGATCCTGCAGTGTTATTCTTGGTGAGATAAAACGAAACTATATTGAGAATTTATGGTCGTCTTAAGACTTCTGTGAAATACGTCCCCTAGGGCTTTTATCCATGTTTATAGTCTATGTAGAAGGTATAAACCAAGTTTTATACTTTGTCATTAAAGAAAGAAATAGCCTGAATGTGCATCCCATATAGAGTAGACATGCATGTGATGCTAACAGTAAACTTTTAATGCAGTGATAAAAAGGTACGAACCGATTGAAAAATTACAACAATTTAAGTTATATTAAAAAGCGATCCAGAAGTTGTATTAGTGATCAGAGGTTGTATGCTATTTTTGTCAAACATTAGGCTAATTACATCGTTACTTATTTATAACAATGTGATATGTTCTGACAAAAAAAAATAAAAAATAAACATGTTTCATATTCAGAGTTAATTGAAATACTTCGAATTATTTAAAACAAGAAGTTAGAAAGAAAAAGTAAAATTATAAATTAATCCTAACATCCTAACATGTTTTAGGACAATGCATTTAAAAATTGCTTTAAATTTTCTTATACACTTATTCTTATAAGTTAGGTAATATAAATACAATTTTAAAGCATTGTGACAATAAGCAATTCAAATTCTAAAAAAAATACATATATTAAAATTTACATTTAATGAAAACAATGCATAGGATTATTTAAAAATAATTTCTGAGATATGATTTTCTAGAATGTAGAAACAGTATCAATCTACTTAATTAAGTGGAAGCTTGTTAAGGTTTCATGCTAATTTATTAATTTTATAGCTTATATTGTTTAAGAACAATACTTGTTCTATTCTATATTGATATGCCTTTACCTTCATATTTTCAGTGATGCGTAACAGACAGGCATTAGGATTTTAGAGATGATTAATAGTAATGAATTTTTAATTATTATAAGAATTCATGTATCAAATTCAAAGGAAGCTAAACTATGTTTACTAATTGGAGTTGCTAAACAAATATATCAAAGGGAAATGTGATAAGTATAAACAGTACGTATCCGCATTAGTTTCAAATGAAATTAATCAAATGGTATGTAATAAGTTATGAATACCTGTTTATAAAACTTTTTTTGTGTTTCAGAAATACTTTTGTATAAATTGACTGCGCTTTGTGTTTTAATATAATGCTTTTATCAGTTTGAATATACGAGATTACGTCCTCAATATAACTTGCAGTACAATTTTGTCAGTAAAAAGTGAAATTAAAAAAAAAAAGCTGTATTTTAATTTACATTTAACATTCAAGCAGATATAACTAGCATTAGTAAATAATTAGTTACTAGTAACTATTCCCCGGAATAAATTATGTATAATTAATTACGTATGAATACTTGTAATTATATGTACTTGCAATTCATTACTTGCTATTCATTATTTGTAATTAGTTACTTGTAACTGACTACTTGCAATTAATAACTTATAACTATTTACTTGTAATTAATTATTTGCAACTAAATACTTATAATTACCGAGTATAACTAATTACATGTAATTAAAATATATATAATTAAAATCATTTTAAGAATATTAATTACTACGCTAATGCGAGTGAAACTCAATTGATTTGATAGTGTTTGTCCTAGAATACATTTTAAAAGAGCGATTCAATATTGTCGTAAGTTGGATTCATTTCAAGAATGCAAGGATCTAATAAATATTAACGTTTAAAAGATTTTAGTTACTTCAGTGATTAAATGTAGATCACTTATCTATTTTATGAATAATATTTAAAAAATAAATTTACTAACAGAAAAAAACAATTTCTTCATTGCACTAATTTACTATACATTATTTTCTAAAAACATATTATTAATTTGTGTAATTTTGTGACAGATTCTTTATAATAGATGAGCATGCAACTGACAATTATAAAATAATTATCATGTATTGTCATCTTCTGATAAAAACGATAGAGATTGTAGTTATGTTGGCAGATAGATACTTAATTGAAAAATATACATTTAATATATCATTGTATACAAGTTGTATGCTTGTTGACACCAGGATTTTCATGAGACAGGTGCTGCGTGAAGGTTATAACATCTTTAAAAAATTATTATACAGAGTTGATAGAAAGGTGTTTATCCCAGGAGAAAGTTATCTTTAAAGAGGTATTTCAAAGAAAATAGTTCCATTTGCATTCTTAAACAAAAATAAAAACATTAAAAATTCTAACGCAACCCGAAAATCTACATAAGATTATTTTTCACAATCACCGTCAGTTTATTCATACTTGAAAGCAGAGTTTGCATCTCCCTGACAAGCTGGAAATAAAACCAAGGTTAATTTTCATGCTAGGTGTATTATGCCTCAACAGCATGAGTTGGAAATCCAACTTTGTTGAATTATCTTAGCTGATAATACTACATCCCTTAACTGACACCGCATGGCGGTATAATTAATTTCACAGTTTTAATAAATAAAGAATGAAACGCCATTAAATTGAAGTAATTCCAAATCAAGATGAATTAAATTTCTAGAGGGAATAGAGTGACTACAAAGTCACTCCAATTATGTTTGTAGTTTCCAACTTTTTTTTAATTATCTTAACTGATAAGATTGCACCCCTTAACTAACACCGCATGACGGTATGATTAATTACACAATTTTAACAAATAAAGAAGAAAACGCCATTAAATTGAAGAAATTCCTAATCAAGGTGAATTAAATTTATGTAGGGAATAGAGTGACTACAAATATGTTTGTAGTTTCCAACATTGTTGAATTATCTTAACTGATAAGATTACATCCCTTAACTGACACGACATGGCGGTATGATTAATTACACAATTTTAACAAATAAAGAATTAAACGCCATTAAATTGAAGTAATTCCAAAGCAAGGTGAATTAAATTTAGTAGAGTGACTGCAAATGTGTTTTATTCAAGGTTGAAAAACTCGGAGGACATGTATACCTGCATGGTACTCACTTCAATGGATAAGCGAAAATCGTTACATTGCATGGCAAATGGAAGAAAGCACTCTGCTTAATGGAGAAACATACGTGTCTTCTTTTTTCAACTTTTTTTCCAACGAGGATCTTGTGTAAAAGCCTTGAACTAGAAATGAAAAGAGTTGGATCCATCAAAAGAAGATTCCCTAATCCCAATTTATTCAAAACCCGTTTTCTAATCTGGAGGTTGTATAGGGAAATCATTGAGGGGGTATGATAGATTTGCTTCGTATGATTTTTTTTTTTTAAATACAATAAACGCCAATGTAATTTTGCTTCATTTTTTAAAGACAGGGAAACTGTGTATTGATTGCATTGTTTAAAATTTATCTCCTTTAAACTATATAAATTGAGTTTTTTTTTATAGTACGTTAAAAACACACATTTATTTAATGAAATGTTGTGATTTTCATTAACAATGAAAGCCAATATTAAATTTGAAAATAAATTTTGTAGTATTTCCGAGCGTCGATTTATCTGAAAACTGAATAAAACAATAAAGAAACATAATGACTTTAATATCTGTCCACATTCTGAGAAATTATGTCAACAGTCCATATTTCAAAATAGAGTATTCGATGAAAACATATTTTGATATTTATTTTAAAATCATTAACATCAAATGACAACGGAATGTTGTAACTCTTAAATAGAGATGACGCTTAGATGTGTATTTCACATAGGTGTCTGAAGCCGAAACTTCAGAATTGATATTCTACTGCACTAAAATAAGGAACAGCATAAATTGCACGCAAAAATACTTAATAAGTAATTTTCTGTCGTTTAATTATGTTGTGATGTCTACTGTTTTCAACTAGACCAAGAACATGTCAACCAGAGAGTTCTTCATTTTAGTGATAAGTTTTAAGATACATTACGATTATTTACAGAACATTTCACAGAATAAATAAAAATGAATAAAATAATGATAAGCATAACATACTTTTGTATATAAGGTAAACATATAAGGTCTAAAGTGCACTCATTATACGTTATCTACAGAATTTGAATTATTTTTTAGACAAGTAATATTATCAGTTTTGTTAAAATACTTGACGAAGCTTGATCTGAAATAGTTTGAGACTAGCGGTGTCATATACAACCAAGTTAAAATTGCTTCAATTGATTGCAAGTTACGATAAAACCTCATTTCACTCTCATTCTCGATTTCAAAACACCTTAACCACGAAAAATCACAATGAAATTGCGTTTTCGATAATCCGGATTAAAAACCTGATGTAAATTGGTTCAAATGACGAATGTGTTTTTTCGAAATTTAATATAGAACGTGATCATCCTCTTGTTTCGAAAATCAAGTGCGAAAAGTTTCTTAGAATAAAACTTTAGATTTCTTTATAAAAAAGCCATAAAAACAGACTTTAGTCTATATATATAGAAAAGTAATGTACTATTGCAACTGTATTTACCGGTTTTGGATCCAAACCGTGTAGCTACAAAAATGTGATTTAAATTAAATTCAATTTCGCAGAAAAACAATTAGGTCGCTATTTAAAGAACTTCTTTCGTTCGTTTATTCATATTATTCATTCGTTTTCTATTTGTTTTCATTAAGGAATAGTAAAAAACATAAACATTCAAACATTTTGTTCCACAATTTATGTAATGGTAAAATAAAAAACATTAAACAAAGCATTTATCTTGTACTTTTTTTACTTTTTACTTATGAGTACTTTTTTTAAAATTTTTAATATTAAAGATTATTTCTACTTAGCATTCCCACTTAAAATGCCATTGTATTTATTTTCCAAAACATTTGTTACGTCCTAACAATTAAAAACAAATGACATGTAAAAAAAAGGGAATTAGATATCATCCAAATAATCCAATGCCGCTTGTTTAATTCCTGCAGAGAATTTTTGGTTTGTTTCTATCTTAATGATATTAGTTTTTTGTAGAAGCCTAATTTGGAAGCATCGTATATCGATAGAATGTAAAAAAAAACTATGAGAAAAATATTCTAACCAATTTCTTTTTGAGATAGGAGGGAACATTCATTGCTAAGTAGAATAAATTGAAACATAATCCTGCATTTCCTACTCCAACAATGGTTAATTAATAAGGTTATTCTCTAAGTAAGTTCTAAGAACAGTAGCTTTAGCTAAAAATTAAGAGTTGTCAAGATATAGAATATAATATAAAATTAACTTGAGTGTGCACTTGAGAGATAAGAGAAAATAATAAAAAAAAGAGTCCTAATTAGTACATAATATAAAAATATTTTGTTTTATAATTATTTTTTATAATTTTTTTTTTTATAATTATTTTTTATATTTTGTTTTATAATTATTTTTAGTAGTTTCTTTTATATTTATAATATAATGATTTGATAATTATTTTTAATAGTTTCTTTTATATTTATAATATAATGATTTGATAATTATTTTTAATAGTTTCTTTTATATTTATAATATAATGATTTGATAATTATTTTAATAGCAACACTTATGAAATATATATAAAAACAAATATTTACTATCTATAAATACTACCTATACAATATGTACTTTAATTGAATTTAGGTTGGATCAAAAATATAAAACTGTGCAAATCGCTGATTTAAAGTTATCGAAAAAATACTGATTTAATTTCAAATGAAATATTAAATCCTATTATGCATTTTTTTTTTTTTTTTTTTTTTGTAAAACATGCTAAAATTTATTTAAAAACAGGTATTTTATGTTGTGTTTTTTTTTATTTAATCACTAATTTACCGAGCTCTTAACAACAAATAATTTTATACGCATGTTATCCTTTATAGTACATTTCATGTAATGGTTTAACATAAAAACAAGAACCTCCTATTACGAGTGTTCCTTTTTTCCCCGCTAGAGTGCACGAAATAATACCAAATCCTTCGATAGAGTTGTGGGTGTTCCACAAGGGAATTAAGGTAAATTGGATTTATTGCTTAAAGCGTCTTAAGGCTAATTAATTCCCAGCTACAATAAATTAAGGAGATGAATCTTGTGCATTATTTTAATCAGAAAATCAAGATGAAACTAGAAAAAACTATCTAATTAAGCGACGACATTTACAATGAGGGCACCGACTGATTACAGGAATTAGTCAGAAGTGTAGAAAGAATCGTTTGATTAGAAATATTTCAGTAAAGAAGGAAAATTTTGAAAGACTATGACATCTAACTTTTACAAAAAATGATCTTAATGATTTCCCACATCAAATTAATTTTTACGCCAAAACTTTTAAAGTAGTTGTTGGAATAGCATGAAGTGTTATTAATTCCCTGGTATAATATTAAGTAGGATTTTTTTTTCGATAATTACAAAAAGTAGAACGTTAGTTTAACGTCTAGATTTAATTCTTAAGATTTATTTATTTCTTTTAGTTTCATGGCACATTTAATTAGGTTTCCCAACAGAAAGAAATCTCAGAAGCAATTAATAGCAATTTAAGTTTTACATATTTATTAATATGTCACCGAAATGGACTTGGCACATGAAATTAGATATTGTCAGAAATTGTTTTGTTTCTTCGTTAATTAATAAATAAATTATATTACTTTTTAAAGGAGTTCATGCAGATAAAATAGATTAGTAATTACAAACTAAAAGCAATGTTTTGAATAAGAAAATAAATTACAAAAAAAAAAAAAAAAAAAAAAAAAAAACATTTTTCATTTAAAATTCTGAACAATTTATTTTTGTAAAATTTTTATTTATTCATAAGTTAGTTTGTTAGAAGAAAAATAGGCATAAAATCCCCATTATGTATGTCTTCTTGAGGAAAGTTTAATCTAAACACTACCGTTACACCCTTAAATAAAATTCTAAAATATCCAACTATTTTAAAGCGAGAAAGATCCTAAACTACTCCAGAAAGCTGGCCTTGATTGAAAGAAAACCTTTCCCCACTTCATACTGTCAATGAGATACCGAAGAAGAATTTCCTAAATGAAACTTCTTTTCTCTTGCTCTTCCGCTTCCTTTGATGCATCGATCCCTCCATCGAGGTATTTAAATGACACCGGGCAAAGAAACAAGCCGGGGATGGAGTAATTGAAATCCACATTTATTTTAACTTCCATTCAGATCTTCCCCATTAACTGAAAGAATAAAAAAATAAAAAAATGGTACAAAAAATGCGATCGATATGTTTTCTTCTGGAAGTGATGAGGCATCTCCAGGGATATTAAAGGCGAGAAAGAGTGTTTGTTTTGAGAGCCAGTTTATTGAATTTTCAAATATTAAGAAATGGTAGATGGCATCGGTTGAGCGCTGTTATTAACAGCGATCTAAAAGTGATTTGTATTGGACTTGTGGTTCTGCCTTTAATAATGTGCGAGCTTAGAGGTATCTGTTGTTTATGGATGGGACGTTACTTTGAAAAGTATTTTACACAGACGGTAGAGTATTTCTGTTTGGGTTTCTTTTTCTGATTGATGGTACTCTTTAAATGGAAATACGTGTATCAATATGAAAAATTATGTGTTACGTTAGCATTAATATTGGGAGATGTTTTGACGATGATGGTGGAAAAAAAAAATATTTTTTTAATGAATTTGCTGTAAAGTAATTTAGCATGTTGACTATTGATCAAAAGCTTGGGTGTGGGAAAAAATGGTAAAAAAAAAGTGCGATCGATAACTTTTCTTCTGGAAGTGATGAGGCATCTCCAGGGATATTAAAGGTGAGAAAGAGTGTTTGTTTTGAGAACACGTTTATTGAATTTTCAAATATTAAGAAGTGGTAGATGGCATCGGTTGAAAGCTGTTATTAAGAGTGATCTAAAAGTGATTTGTATTGGACTTGCGATTCTGCTTTTACCAATGTGCGATCTTAGAGGCATCTGTAGTTTTTGGATGGGACTCTACTTTGAAATGTGTTGTATTCAAGTTAGACAGTAAGTGTTTTTCTGATTGGACTTCTTTTTCTGATTGATGATATACTCTTTATATGGATATACGTGTATGAATATTAAAAATATGTGTTGTGTCAGAAATGATATTGGGTGATGATCTGACGATGATGGTAGAAAAATTAGTTTATGTTTTTTTTATGAAATGAACTTAAAATATGTCAGTATGTTGACTGTTTATCAAAAGCGTGGGTGGAAAGAAAGAGTGATTGTCTGTGAAGATGTTTATTTAAAAAAAAAATTTCGCTTGAAATACGCTAGTATTATATTTTAATTGGAAACTAAAAAAAATAAAAAATAATTAAGATTATTTTTGTTGAAAATAGAAATTTAAAAAACCTTATTTGACCCTTCTTTTGTGACAAGAACAAAAAAAGGCGCATTGAATGTTTGTTAATGGGAATAATCTATATATTTGAGATTGGAGGTGTGTGGAATGAACTCTATATTTCGGGAGTAAATATTGATCAGAAGCGAAAGAAACCTTGAAAGTAGAAATCTAAGAAAAATCTCTCAAACTAAATTAAGAACGTTAATTAGAGTTTTTTAAGGTTTGGAGATTTTTAGATGCAAGGACTTCTGTGAAGATCCGAATCTGCGTACTTGAACTGATAGAGCATCGACCCTAAATCCTGTCTATAGTCAATGTATCTGTTAAAAATGTATTTACACATTTAAATACGTTTTTGAAATACTTAAGAATAATAAATAATCTTAAAAATTAACTATTCGGAGAATAAAAATAGTCAATTTTACAGGCTGAAAGAACACGAAGAAGCTGAGTAATTATATCGTATCTTATTTTGTCACCTAATAGTGTTGAATGGGAATTGAACAAAATTGATAATTAAGAAGAAAGAGCACATTTTTAAAACAAAATTATACTCTTTAATTTCGTGGTAAATTGTTTTATAAAGTTTTTCAGTATTCATTATTTACCATAATATATTGTTTTAAGTACAAGAATAGTAAGTCATTAATTCACCCAAATTGTGTGACTTTATGGTGGAAGCAAATATTTGTATACGGAAGAACCCAAAAATAAAGACTGTTAATGGATTTATTCCTTTAATTACCATAGAAAGAGAATCACTAAACTTCAAAAATGCTCCAAATAATACAAGAAACCATAGATAGTTTTGTTTTTGTGGGTAGTTAATTTTAATAGTTACAAATTCATATCTTACTTAATACCTTCATATGAAAAGAAACAAAAAAATTTCTGAGGCTAAGTCTTCCCATCTTATTATTTCCTTTATAAAAATATGGATCATATTTGCTTAAATCAGCTGGATACATATTTGGAATTTTAATTAGCGTTTAATTTTCAAGAAAAAATGGCAATAAGTTACTATTTTTCAACCTTTTCACAGCTACGAATCTTAGGCTCATACTGGCCGTTTAAATAAAACAATGAATTCAACAAAGCCGCCAAATTCTAAAACTGCTTTAAATAAAGTTACAAAATTTCCACTTTACTTTAAAATGTAACACCATACAACTACATCGCTCACATTCAGACCTTTGCCATGACTTCAATAATTACGCAACATTGTGATACAAATCCTATTCTTCTTGTACAACATCGTTATTCGAATCCCACACTTCTCCGGTTCTTAGAATGAAGTGAACTCAAATATTTACTGTAACAACTTAAAAAATGAACTGGAACATTTATTTCAACTCCTTCCCTCCTGGAATTGCGTTCTATCTTCAGAGAATATTCGAATAAAAGAATCGAGCAAATGCAATGGAAGTCGTCTGCATCAAATGAAAAATCGCTTTAGGGTCCCAGACTAAAACTATTGAGCCGGAATAAAAGATGTGGCAGTATATCAAACTGGTTCGACTGATAAGGAGTTACAAAATACCTAAACTGCTATAAAGGACAGTTTAGAAAATTGACATAGGAATTTGAATACATCACATTTCATTTTGGAAGTAAATGTATAAATTAAAATTTGATAACTAGTGTATAAATTCTCATTTACATTTGAAATGTATATAAAAAAATTAAAAGATATATAGTTTAAATTGTTTACATTTCTCAATTTCAAATAAAAATGCATAAGTTCCTAAATTTAAATTGAAAATGTATATTTTTCTATTTAAATTAAAATTGTATATTTTTTCATTTAAATTAAAAATGTATATTTTTTTCATTTAAATTTAAAATGTAAATTCCCATTAAAAACCATTTGTAAGTAGTGGTTACACAAGATGAGTCAAAGAAGTTTAGTTAATGCATGAATATCACAAAAGCAACTTGAGTTAAAAATGAGGATATGAGCTTGTGCAGGAAAAGGCTTGGAGAGATTTGAAGTAGCAAGGATCGCGAGAAATCAACGCAGATTAGACTGCTATGGCGTGTGTAAAAACTCATATAAAATTGAAATGAAGCAACAAATAAACATGAAGTTTTGTTACAAATTAGGATTATCTTGATTTACAATTCCTCATATATGCATCGAAGTGATAATCGGCAATCTTGTGACAGCATCTGTCGCACTGGCTCGATTCTGTCAGCCGTCATTCTTGTTGAATGTTGATCCAAGCGTGGTTCATCATCAATACTTTTTTACTCTCTCGAAAACGTTTAAATCAACCGTAAACGGATTTTCTGCTCATGACGCATGTTTCGTACACCTTGACCAACATTGCATGTGTTTCTGTGACCGGTTTTCCCAATTTGTAACAAAACTTCATAATTAACATTTGCTCAGTTTCAATTTAAAGTTAGTATTCACACACATGCCTTTCGACTTTCCATAGCAGTCTAATCTGCGTTAGTTTCTTGCACTCTTTGCTATGTGCCGTCACTCCATAGCTCTTTTCCTGCACATGCACGTAGCCGTTTGAATTCGCGTAGCTTTTGAGATATCCTTTCATTCGCCGATTTTTATTAGACGCTATTTGTAGTTAAATTGCATGAATTTAGAGCCATGTGGATCCTTTGTCAACCAACAAAACTTCATAATTATTAGTACTCAAATTAGACGTACGGAACTGTATCTCTACGAAATAAAGCAAAAAGAAAATTTCAACACATAAAATATGGTGTTACAAGGACTTCAATTTAATGACAGATCAATAAAAATGTATTCGATTATTTTAAGTCTAAAACTTCGTCCACAATTAGATAAAGTTCATACCGTTAAGTTAACTTTTCACGTTACACTAAGTCGTTCCATCTCGTGCAAAAATTTCAAATTTTGCTTACTCTTTTTCAATCTTTTATATCAACTTCGATCTTGTGTGTGGATGGGTATGTCAATGGCGGTAAAATTTGCGGCGGCCTAATTAACCATCTTGCTGCCATCCAATCGAACTGAAACTTAGCAGATAGATTATATGTCTATGACAATGCATTGTATAAAATTTGGGGACTGTCACTGTCACTAAAAGGTCGCTTTTTCGGAATACTAATAAACCAACTTGTCGTCATCCCATTGCGCTGAAAGAACATTTAACTGATCATTGAAGAAATTTTTCCTGTTACCAAAATTGTTTTAATAAATAATAAAATGTTTTAATCAAAATAAATAAGAGATATTTGGATGTAAATGCATAAATTCATATTAATTTGTTTAATACATAAAATTTTGAAAGTAGTTTACCACATATTTTGCTGATAGAGATGTTTTTAATATTTAAAATTAGATGCAGAAAGGGCATTTGTAAATGCATATGAAAATTGGCAATGCATATAAAGGATTTATATTAGAAACTTTTTTTAGGGGTAACATTATTATCAAATTTAATTTTCCCACGGTCTAAATAATATGTATACCAATTTTGATTAGGAATTATTTATTAGAATAGGCTTTGATGGCTTTGAATTAACATTAGTATACTACAACCACTATGTATATGTTATTTTAGGAATTTATAGATACCTCTATATATATTCAAAATGAATACTTGCGTTAACGCTTAAGAAGTAAGGGTGGTGATAAAAAACTAATTTCAATTATAAAGTTAATATTTTGCTGTACTATTTTTATAATGGTCTTAATACCAAATTATTGGAAGGTTTAAGATATTCTTTATAATAGTGATGTGAAGTACATGGTGGTCATAAAGAAACTTTGCCGATATATGGACCTCTAGCTTCCGTTCCGTTGAACAGATTGCAAGTATAATCTCGGGATTCTGGGAATTCTCACAAAATGGCGCTTTCGGTAATGGTTACAGAAACCGACATTTTCAAATGGTAAGACCTATTTTTTCCTGTCGCAAAATGCTCAGCCCATGCAAAAAATCTAAAGAGCGTTGGAATGATATGTGTATCACAAAAAACGGACGCGTTATGCAATTACAAAAAAACAACTCTGGAAACGGAAAACAAAAATACGATCGGGGTGCACGGTGGAAATTTGCATGTGACAGAGGCCAAAGTTCACATGGGTGCCTTCACAGGCAATTTTATCGATTTTCTACGCTGAATATCTGGCAAGCGGCTTTCTATGATTGGTGTCTTGCCTCTGCAGAAGTGCTTTTGTGGTTGCATAACGCGCCCGTTGTTTGTGATACATGTACGTTTCCAATGCTCTTTATGGTTTTCGCTGGGCTGATCATTTTGCAACAGAAAAAATTAGGCGTTGCCTTTCGAAAATTTCGAGTTTCTATAACTCTAACCGTAACCGTGAACTCCATTTTGTTGCCATTCACAGAATCTCGAGCTCATACCTGAGAATAACTGTACATGAAATCTCATCTCGATCTGTTAAACGGAACGGCCGTTAGAGGTACATTTATTGGCAAAGTTTCTTTAAGAGCACCCTGTAGTTTACTTTAGCAAGCAAAAAATTAGCTAAACAAAAATGCCATGCCAACAGACCATATTTGTTTAAAATATTTCAATCATTTTCATAAATCTGAAAAATAGATCAAACAATAAAATATTGGTAACAACAGTTTCCTTACGATTAGAAAACGTTTGTAATTTTTTTATTTCTTATCTAATAAAATAGAATTCCTTAAATGAAATTCTCAGTTTTGTAGATACTAATACTACTACTATTAATAATGATAATGACATCATCGATTCATAATTTCTTAGAGAGAAGGAAGGACAAAGGTCAAATCGCTTGACCATGACTCTGAAATTGCCAAAATTATCATTATTCCAAGCACATAAATAAATCTCGTATCGAATATTTTTCTGAGATAAAGGAATTAATTCACAATCGAATGGACATAATACTATTGATCAAGTTGCAATACAAAAAAGTCGATAACTCCTCTATTACCTAACACTCATTATCTATCATTATGGCATTTCTTAAATGACATTCCCAGTATTGCAGATAAATAATAAGAATGACATAAATAACAAATTTCATTTCTTTGCGAGGTGAGAGGACAAAGGTCAAATCGTTTTACCTTGACTGCGAAATCTTCAAACTTATCCTTATGCCAAGCATACAAATAAATATCGTATCGAATATTTTCCTGAGATATCGGAATTAATTCTAAAATGAAAGGAAAGAAAACTTTGAATCGAATTACAATACAAAAAATGTCGACAACTCCACTCCGCTTATTTTATAAGCAGATTATTTCAAAAACTATACTACATTGAAATACAATCGTATTATTTTCATTTCCTTATGAGTACATAACGTTAAAAAATATCATTAAATTCTACTGCAGTAGGGTAAAAATGATTGTTTTTTGTACTGATTTGATACTCCTTTCTGAGATTGTTCAACATGAATGCGTTATTACAAATATAGCTTATATTATTACATTTCATAATATACTTTGGTTATATTCGAGTTTTAAAATACCAATTATCTATATAAACACCGAAGTCATTATTTATTGAACTCCGTATTAATTTGAATTTATCATACATATTGAAAGATATAACATCCAGCTTCGTACCTCACTCAACTATTTTAAACATGATGCGATACTTATTTGGCATTTCTATGAACTGATTTGTTTTATTCAGATTATTTGACAATATTAATCCAAACTACCCCTCATATTCAGGATACGTCTGGTGTTTATTACCAGACGAATTATTATCCGTCTTTTTTAATTGATCGTTGACAAAATTCAATTGTCATCCATAAATAAATTAATTAATAATTTTATAAATATAACTTTTATTATTATTAAAAATAGTTTCAAAATTAATGCTGAATTAAAAGGAAACTACTTAAAACCATCTGACTCTCTTTGCATAATATTTTTTTGTACTTAAAATAGTTGAAAATATACTCTGCGTTTATGATTTAAAAGAAAAATATATTTTAAAATTGTTAAAACTTTACAAATTCAAGCTAAACGAATATTTTGCCTCTTTTCCTCTCTTCTCCTAATATATATATATATATATATATATATATATATATATATATATATATATATATATATATATATATATATATATATATATATATATATATATATATATATATATATATATATATATATACATATATATAATACCTGAATGTATGTTCATAAAAGATTTTGGTAACTTTCAAATATACAAACAATTGCCCTTTAATGCGTTATTTTCTTTTCTCCATTATATGAAAATGTTAAATAAATATATATGAGGTACTAAATGTTTCATACAAATATTAAACCAAGAAATACACATCAACCAAAAATTGCTAAGCAGTACTTTATATTTAACACACAAAATTCAAGTACCAAACACCCCATATTACAGCGAAATAGCCTCAGTGGCACATAACAAAGCATCAAGAAGTTATCTAAAATCCCTAAAAGGTTTCATGCGGTGAAAATCTCCATCAATATTACGCAGCTTGGGAAGTGCTATTACAGCCAAAAGAGTGCTAATTACTTTTGACACGACCCCTTTGCACTTTCACGTGAAACGGAAAGTTGTGAAATTATATGCTTGGAAGGAGAGATTAGACAAGTTTCTATAACTAGGGAGAGAAAATGTCGTTAGAAAGACAGAAATGAAGAGGGGATGAAACTGTTTAATGGCATAGAAGGTGTAGATAGAATTTTTGATTATGGGATTAGCGTTAATATTTCGGAAAACTTTTTGATAACTCTGGAATGTGGAAATATCGAGGTAGGTTTATAGTTAATGGGATGAGTAGTTGTATTTCGTTTGTTCAAGAGATATACTGAACTCAAACAACGATCCAACAACAGTTTGGTTACTTCAAGGGAGTGATTCTGTCTGGAATGTCATTCAAAATAAAACTAGATTAATAGGAAGCCTAGAATACTCGGGTTGCCTGATAAACGAAGCTAGATTTTCACAAGTATTATCGATTCTACTCATTTTTCAATCATAATTCCAGAACCAATGTGAGAAACTGAACACGGGTTGTGCCGATTTATATGCTCTTCACCTTAGAGCCATGCATTTAGGAGAATATATGTAATTTTCAAAATGTATTGTTACAGCAGTATTTTTACCCATTAACCGCAGCCTACCAAACGGTATAGATGTTAGCGAGCTAGCTTCTAGACAGCGAGTTTGCGTGTTCGAGTCCCGTGTTAGACATGGGTGTTTGTAAATGTATGTTGGCTTGCCTAATGACGAATATTTCGGCGCATTATAGCCCTAGTGTTGCTGACGGTGCCAGATAATCTGAAAACAACCAACCAACCCATAAACCGCAAACGACTGTTATCATCTACGATTCAAAGTAAGAGAAAACTTATTCATAGGAATCATCTTTCAAAGATCAATATTTCCAGGAAAAACGGTGAATGCAAAAGATACAAGTTGCTTTTTTAATTATTATTTTTTCTTTAACTTTTAATAAAAGAAATTAAAAATTATTTATATTTTGAGAAGTTTCATGAGAATAACTTGGCACAGAACAGCTTAGATAAATGCAATTTAAAGAATAGAAACATGCTCACTATTTCCATTGTGATAAATGAAAAAACACAGTCGGAAAAATAAACAAAAAATTTTGAGAGGAAGATACTTCAAAACAAAGTGTATACACAAATAATAGCTGGATACATGCATCTTATAAAATATGTTTTAAGGAGAGTCGGAGTTTAAGAGCGTTAAAAATCAATTTTGAGATTAATATTGCAAAAAAAAAAAAAAACACAAAAAAAAAACTACAAACAATTATGATTCCGATGGTGCCAAAAGTTTTAATCTCTCTAAATTAGTAGTATTTTTATATATTTTTCCCAAAAAATATTGTGAATTAATTTGTATTAGTTTTAAACTTTAACGGCCCATATCTCCAAACACAATATTGGGGGTGTAAGGAACATTTACTTAAAAACTATTAAAGAAAAATGTCTAAAATGTGTAACATATATTCGTACCAATATATTAAGCAATTTGAGAGAAGCATTCTTTAATATTTTCGGAATTAAAGACTTTATACAGTTTTATTTCCACCAAAAATTACAAATTTTAAAAATTCAGTAGAATATCAGACCTTTTAATATTTTTTTTCCAAGAAACAAAACATAATATTTAAATTTTTAAATTGCTGGTGTTCAATAAAATTTCAAAGTCAGATGTAAGAAACAATAAAAACCTAGATAATAGATAATGTTTAGTGTTCAATTGATCACTTTAAAAATATAAAGCAATACATTGTCAATTTTGTTACCTCGCATTACTCATACACTATGTCAATAAATTAAAAATTGGTTCAAGGTAAAACATTTGTCCCTTTATGTTCCTTTGTAAGCTTGAAGACTAATTAGCTTGAAACTTAAATATAAAAGCTATATAATTGTTAACAATTACTTTTATTTTAATAAGCGGAAACGGATATCTTCTAGAAATTTAGATGATTATAATGGTAACCAAACAACAAGTTGTAAGAAAAATTTCAAAATAAAATTAAAGAATTAATGATAATGTTTTTATTTATTTTAAATAAATAACAAATATAGTTTCAACAAATAAATCAACCACACACGTTTTGAGAGACTGATTTTAAATATAAAATATATATATAAAGATATATTCAAAATATTAAAAAATTGGTACACTATCAAATATCTTTGGTTTACTATCATGCATATCAAACATCGTTTGGTAATCAAACATATTCGAAATAAGTTTTTTTTCAAATAAGATAACTATCTCATGTAAGTTCAAAAATATAAAATTCATTGTTTCGGCAAAAGTTTATTGGAAGTCTACGTACTAAAAATGATTGCGTATTAACCGCAAAACAAAAACAAAAATCAATTGTTTAGTCTTCATCATTGCATTCGTTAAATCTTCTAATTGTACCTTATATAACGCCAAACATCTACATCTAAAATATTCAACATAAATATTATACTCCCCAAGAAATAATAAACATTTTCTCATAAAACAAACATTATCATTACTATTTTTTCAACAAAAGAGAAATACATTCAAACAAAGAATAGAAGAAATGAAATGCGAAACTTTTTAATAATTATTATAAGTCCTGAGTATTTTCTTCTAAGCTTTCCTCATAATAAAAATGGAGTTTGTTATTCCACCAAAATTTCTCTTATGAGTTTTAGAATAATAACAGGAAAGTCTAAGGATACACAGAAAAGTCTAAGGATACACAGAAAAGACGATTGAAGGAGAAAAAAAAACCTTTTCTGATATACTTGAATTTTATTTAATTGCACACCAAACTTAGTTGTTTTTATTTCTGTCTTAAAAACGTATTAACTTGCAAATTGTGACTTATTATTTATAGTAATTTTTAATACAAAGACATTGGTTATACATTTATATTGTAGAATTCGAATTAAATGTGTAAAATATGACTAACTTTTCAAATGTTTTTTAAGTAATACAAAAAAGTAGTACAAAAATGTGCTATTAAAAAGAAATTTACCGAGTCTCGCTTTTAATTCTTAAACAATATGTAAAACAGGTCTCTACTGTAAAGGCGTTTACCAAAAATATTCATTATCATCGATATTACAACAAAATAAATAGATAACTTATTCATAACCAATATTGGATATTAATTACATTATAGCAACAAGAAATTTGTATGATCCTTTTAAAAAATATATCTAATCCATTTTTATTTAAAATTGTCTTTTTATGGATCATGAAAGTCACTGTCACTAAAATGCTGCTTCTACAAGAGTTGATATTATAAAACAAGCACGTAAAACTGTGTGGATAGTTAAAGACTCAAATCTCTCCCTGTTAAGGTAGAGGAAATAATAAAAAAAGATTCCGACTAATTTTATAACAACAGTAATGTCACTTTTCTACCTACTAATAAAAATTAGAATACATTACTTTAGTTATTATCATAAAATATATACACTGTATCTTGAAAAATAAAGTAAACATAGCAATTTAAAAATGGGTTAAATTTTAAAGTATACTTTTTAACTCAAAGATATAAATTATTCTTATCCTGTATAATTGGCTAAATTTACGGTATAGCTATTGTCATTTTACTGATATTTTAGAATTCATTTATTAAAGCTAAGTAACAGTTTTCTAACTAGAATTTGCATTCCTGTAAATAAATTATCAAAATTTAAAAAAAAAAAAAAAAAAAAAAAAAAAAAAAAAAAAATTGAAAATTAGTATTTAGTTTTAAAAAAGCTAGCACATGAAAGAAGTCGAAATACAAAAACTGGTTTAAATGTCTTTAAAAACCATATATTCTATGTAATACAAACATATTTTCTCCCTCACTTTCAAAAGTTTGCTAAGATGTGAACTCTTCCACAACACTCTTTCATTCTAATAACATATTATAAAGGATGTCTAAGCACGTATATTGAATTTAAAATCTTAAAAATACTTATTTTTGTTATTCTTGGATAAACGTAAATAATTAAATTTAAAATTTGCATCAAATACTGACATTTAAAAATATTCCACTATAAACGCATACTTTTTGCCATGAGACCTTGTCACATTTTCTAAATAAGTATAGCAAAACTAAAATCTTATTTAGAAAGGCAATTATAATTTATATCAAGATCGGGTTCTTGTAATTACACTATTCTAAATGCACATTGTGATTAAACAAAATGAACAATAACATTTTTATAGAAAAATGCTTTTAACCGATTGTTCAAACATTGCAAATTTAGTCACATGCGTGGAACATTTCATTACTCCGAATATTTTTCTTTTCCATTTCTTTGAACTGCATTCATTTTCTAAAGCATCTGCACAATTAACCAGAAAGTTAAAATCGAATCTTTCGTTCCTTATTGAATATACTTCACCCATTTATTCAGTAAACAACTAAGCGATGGATATTTTAGTTGTATATTTTATATATTTAAATACATTTTTATTATAAAGAGAAATATAAAGCAAATGATCTGTCACTTAACATTATCTTTTCAAATGTCATAAAACTGTTAGTTTATAACCAATCCCTTTTATCATTAGTGTTGAATATTAATACTATATATTTATAATTTTATCAAATTGTTTTCCTACAAGTATACAAGTTTGAGCTTGTGATTCTGAAACTTTTCAGTTAATAACATTGTGATACAATTCTGCTTCCACTTGCATAACATCATTATCCGAATCTAATACATTTCCGATTCTTATAGATAATGTTCTTGATTCTTAGGAAGAAGTAAACTCACATTTTATAGAAACAACTTAAGAAATGAACTGGAACATCTCAACTTCTTCCCGTTCTGAATCGCATTCTATCTGCAGAGAATTCGAATAAAAGTATTGAACAATTCGGAAAGAAGTCGGCTGCATCAAATGAAAAATCGCTGTACCAGGATAAAATTACTCGACAGAATAACAGATATGGCCTTTTTTTCAAACTGGTTGGGTTGATAAAGAGTTATGAGGTACCTAGATCTACATAAAGCAAATATGAGAAATTTGAATTTGAATGAATGAATTTCCGTTTCATAGTAAATGCATACGTTTCTATTATAAATGAATGTCCAAATTTGCATTTAAATCTACTTGAAGTAGTTATTCGCGATCGAATAACTGTGGCATAGCATTGTCCGTTACAAGTCGGTTTAAATCAGTTTCATCGATTGAAAGTTATTAGTTTGTCTCTTTTCAATACTACACCTTTGATATTCCAAATAAAAGGACAAGTTCAATATTCTAAAATTCAGCAGAAAGTATAGCTGGAAGTTTACATCTAGTCTCTATAAAGATATATATTATACGAACTTGGCTATTTGTTGACAAGATTTCTCGCGCCCAGAAGTTTGTCGCCAAACTCACCAACTTGATTTAATTTTTATTAAAATTTAATGTCGTTATTTGGTATGTTTTGATTTAATATTTATCATTACGTGTAATCCAGAACAGGGCTAAATATTAGTCATGAAATGTCTTCGAATCATACGTGTTGAATATTTGGACCTAATGCACTACAATAACAGCATATGTAGAAGCCGGTCTCTACCATGAGTGTTGAATAAAATGCAATTTGCTTGAACTCGTAAATATTACAATGTATAATTAAAATTAGAGCTAACTTCGTCGCTTGAGTTAATATCTTCCTGCTTCATCTTAGAATTAAGTATTAAAATTAGATTTATTTTTGGATTTTAATTTTTCTATGTTTAGATTTGAATTTTGACTTTATGATTGAAATCGCAATCTTTTGAATGAAATTCTAATTTAAAGATACATATTTTTTATTTTTTTATTATTTTTAGAATTAGATTTTTCTATCGTACTATATATTCATAAATATAAAATTTTACTTTCATTTAATTGGAATTTTTTTTTTTTTTTTTTTTTTTTTTTTTTAAAGAATTAACTTTAAATCCTAATTTGTATAGGTTTTAGATATTCTTTATAAATACATAATAATGCTTCAGATGGTATTAGAATCCACAATTCATTACTTTAATGGTGTCATAGGTGCCAATAAATTGGGTATTTTTTTAAATTTATTTTCAGCATAACATATTTAGAAAAATATCAGATTTATATATTAAAAGATGATTTTGGAAAATGTTCCGTTTAAGTGGTGACACGATTAGTTCACAGAACAACGGTGGAAATCAGAACAACCGAATCAATAGCTGTCAAGTAAAGAGCCAGTAGGTCCTCCATTTTGGACGATGGAAAACTGAGACAAGCTGAAACGAAATTTTTGTACTTTCGAATAGTCCACACACGATTTTTGAGCTTAAAACGAAGTATTAGTCATATTTACCCATTAGTCATATTTACCATCAATATTGCCATACTCCACAAAGTCTGACAAAATTTGACAAAATGAACACGCAAAAGAGGACGTCATTTCACTTATTGTAACACCTTAAGTTTGGCTGCTAAAAATAAAAGGTAGCATTTGAACTAATCACAATGTGATAATTTACTTTAATTTAAATTATTAAAACTGATACTTTTACGGGCAGGTAAACTTTGATGTGAGCGACTTTAAACTCATCCTGTATATATTACTACAGCGAAATAATCACTGTCAAAAGCATGGGTATTACCAAAGTTTCCCAAAATACTTAAAACTATTTTGGGAAACTTTGGTAATACCCATGCTTTTGACAGTGATAAAAGTTTTCAAGTGATGAAATATTCATCGATGTTTGGTATCAAAACAGTGCTAATTACATTTGACACCCTTCTCTTGCATTTAAACATAGAAGGAAAGCTGTGAATTTATCTACTTGGAATGAAAGCTTATTCAGGTCTCTAACTGACATTAGGGAGAAGCAGTCGTTAGGAAGCCAGATATGACGGAGGAATGCAACTGCTTAATACCATAGAAAGTCTAGATGGAAGTATGGATTGTGACATATTAGTGTCCTTGCTAAGCACGTTATACTGTTTTCAGGCTATGAGTTTCGAGGAGGTTTGAGAAATATTCAAAATTGAGTATTGCAATGGTATTTCGATTGTATTGCAGATTGTGCCTAGCTTCTGTCAACCGATATAGAGAAAACTTATTGATTAAACTTGTCTGGGTAGCAATGTTATCAACCAAAACTATAAATACTTCATAGACATGCTGTGTTTTGAACTGGGATAATGTGAAAAATCGATGAAAAAATTTGAAACATTCATACAGCTTTATTAATGAACTAATAAATAGAGGTATTGTGGGATTGCATTTGGATGAGTCCAACCTTTAAAAATAAGAATATTTTACAGGTTTGACTGTTGAAATTTCAGTTCGCGACATTAAAAGTCTATAAATATTTATTATCATCATCGATTTGAGTTTCTTCAGTTTTTAAATTATGGTTAAGGAATTGAAACTATTTTTCATCAATTAAATTCCAGATTTTTGCTTTCATCTAGGAATTTACATGATGTTATTTCTTAATTTAACAACATATATAACAATACATAAAATTATAAATAAATTATATTTTATACATTTTTTTATCACATACTAAAATACACTATAAGTGAAAAGTAAAAAAAAATCAAACATATAGCTAAATAAGCATGGCAAATTTTGAAAACCTTATATAAAAATATTACAATACTATCCCCTACAAAAGATGGTGCTTTTCAAAAATGAAAATATACTAAACATAAATAGAAAAAGGATTTCATTGTTTTCTAGAAAACTTCTTAAAAGTGTACTTGTTAAAGTAAACAGTTACTTAATAGCCATGAAAGATAAACAACTTTTCGTTACTTCGATACTTGACTCAATGCATATAGGGATACTTGACCCAAGACAGGGATACTATTTGAATGCATTTGGAAGGTTTTATAGATTTTGATTTTTTTTTTTTTATTCTTCTTACACCATTTTGTTAAGTATGTAAGATATTCAATTAATCAAAAGGTATTGTTACTGATGGATATTCATGTAACTCGTATGTCGTTGCCTACCATTGATGTTATATGAGTTAAATGTATTATAATTCCCTCCACATTGTTTTCACATACTACAACCATTAGGTGTATCAGTTTACTCACCTTTCAAAAACCTTTTTTTCAGGCTATTCATTATCCACCTGAGTTTTCAATGAGTAATGATATAATTGCAAACTTTAGGTTTTAATGTGACTTTACATCTGCAGTTAAATAGTTATTTTCTTATTCTTGAACTTGTATAAGAAGACAAATAGCTTTCAAACTGCTAAAATTTTTGGCTTTCTACAATAAAAATTAAAAGTGTAACATTATGTAGCTAATAAAAATAAAAAGTATTGCCCTCATTGAACAAGTTTAGAAAAGTATTAACATTGGACTTATTAATGGGAGTAATGTTATTATTATGTAAAAGTATTGCATTTATAATTTTAAATTGTATACTTTCAAATATATGACTTGGGTCAAGTATCCCTAAGGGGTGGGTCAAGTATCCCTATACATTGGGATACTTGACCCAAGTTGAAGGTTTTATATGTTTAATATTTTACCACCTTTACAATTAATACTTCAGAAAGATATTCATAAATATTGTGTAATACTTAATGAAGTATAAATATACATCATCTACACACCGATAAGTAATGTAAAATAAAAACTAAACACCCAAAACTAAATATTGGGTCAAGTATCCCTAGTTCCTCTTATAAACTTTAAGTATATGCTACTTAAGTATATGAATGGAGATAATATAAGATATTCTTTGTGTAATAAATGTAATTGTGTAATAATTATTTAATAAATGATGTGATAAAATACGGTAACTTAATACTTATGTATTCAGAAGAATGCATTTGATTATGTTGAAAATAGTTTCTAATTATATCTACAACTTAGCTTACAACTTAGCATTCTTATAAGTGAAAGTCACAATAAAGATTCTTATTTTTATCTATTAAACATTGACAGTTCACTCAAAACTGGGCTGACAGAAAACAGTAGACAGAAATAAATTGAGATCGATTTTAAGATGCCTGTCAGTTTAGGGAAACTTCCAAAACAAGTTTTGGCATGAAATATTTTCCTTTGTCGAATTTTAAATTAAACAATTTATCAAAGGAGTTCATATCTCTCAAGAATAATTTGTCTGCGTTTAATTTATTGTTGAAAGGCTTTAATGAACACTTTAAAATATAAAAATACATCACTTAATGCAAATCTTGACTAAATATATATTAAAAAAAAGTATTGATATTATAATGCAACACATACACATTAACATGATAAGATTATAATAAAATATACTATCCACAATGAGACTTTTAAGTACAATCTAATAGATAATTCCTTTATGTTTTTTTGTTCGGAAATATTAATATTTATGTTATACAGTCTCAGTCTTAAATGAAGAAGATATTGTCTGAAGGATTTAGTTGTATTAAGATAAGTAAATTTTACTGTAATAATTTTCAGTGAAGTTTAACAATGCTTATTACAATAATGTTATTATACTATAAAACCATGCAAACTTCTTCAAACGCGCATTCAAATTTTAATGTAACTTATATATAAAAGAAAAAATTGAACTTGTAATGAATTACTTCGTAGTTAAATTAGAAATTACTTCGTAGAGCTCTGAACTTTATCTAATCAACTTTTTTATTATCTTTAAGCTTTAATAACCTTCAACCTTTTTTTATAATCTTATTGTCAAAACTGTGAATTTATCAGAAGCGAACTTATATTGTAGAATTAGTTTTAAGCAAGTAAATGAATTACTTATTTCTACCTTTTGTTAATTTCTTTAGATTATTAAGTCTAGCTTGCCATTATTTAACAAAAATAAAGTATACTTTTGAGATAGAAATATTTTTTTTTAAATAAACCATTGCAGTAACTATCGTGTGATTTCAAAAGAAAGCTAAAATTCTCAGTTAAAACTCATTTTGGACTTAAATTATAATCTTAATATAATTTATCAAAATGAAAAATATAATGACAGGTATGAATTTTATTATCTTGAGAAATTTGTTTTTCGCTTTTAGATTGACGTCTGCATAATATTTTTAGGAATACAAAATAAAAACATACTCCGGATGATTTTGTTCAAATTTGCTATTTATACAAAAATAGTTAAAATTACCGTTCGTTTTATTTAAGACGTTAAAAAGTTAAGCTAAAACTAATAACAATACCAAGGTAATCTGCAATTTTCTCCAAATCCTTATTTGAATTTGAGACATTATTCCTCTAAATTTTTGTCATCTTCTTTAATTTTTATTAGATTATTGGAATTCAATAAATCTAATCGATTCATAAGAATTTTTCGCATAGTATTTAATCCAAACACATATAAGCTATTATTCTGGGTTTACTTATATAAGACTGTTCTTTTTTAAACCTGAAAAAGAAGCTCGAGTGCATTGGGTGAGCGCTTGAGAGTTCCATGAAATAGTTAAAAGAAAGTTACATAATAGTCTCTTGTTATGTTATCAAAATAATCTCTCTTTATGCTATCTTTTAGTCTCATAAAATAAACTACTCCACATCATGCTAGTCAGAAGAATATTTCAATTTTTACTATGCGTAATTACTAATTTTATCCCATTTCCCTTTATACAACAAAAACATAATGTCAAATGAAATTTCTCAAATATTTGAGTAGCTTATTAGATATTTTACTTTATAGAAATGTTATTTATAGATTTGAAATTCGAATCAACCGGAACAAAAATAATGCCGCGTTAATTTATTCCCATTAAAACATTTTTATTAATTAAAATTTTGAATTATGAGGAAAGTTATTCTATCACAAATGAGAAAATATTTATTAAAAATAAAATTTACTCTAGTTAATATAAAAATATTAATTAGGAAAATAATTACAAAAGCTATCTTAAAAATTAATAAGTGAATTTTATAGTTTTTGAATATATTCCAAATAACTATGATTATAATTATTTTTATAATAACAGTAATAGTAATTTTAATTACTCCATCTCGTACAGTTTGATCACAAATCACAGGTCTAATGGGTCCGAATATTATATTTGTAAGAACAACATTATATTATTTATATGATAATATTAAATATATCTATAGTTTTTAAATAATAATGTGTCACTTATAAGTTATATATATAAAAAAAAATAAGCAATTATTATTAAGTATTTACTCTAAACTGGTAAATACAACATTGAAGTTAGAGAAAACAAGTTAAAATCGGATCACTAGTCTATTGTTAAACGTCTCCCCTCCCTTTTCTACCACCTATCTTCCCATTTCACTATCCTGCAAGTTTTCTGACTCCCATCATTGTCTTGCTTATTTCTGTATGGTACAAGTATTTAGAATTCTACGCTTTCAGAAAAAACACGTTTTAATTTTTGAGTTTCGGCTGAGAGAAATTACTTTCAGAACATGTGATGATTCCCCAGATTGTTTCTGTTATGTTTTGGATAACTTTACAGAAAAAATTGACACACATTACTTCAAATAAAATTCGCCCTATGTAACAATTTATAAAAACATTGCTAAAATAAAAAGAGTGTTTCAAATAACTTTGTAAGCAGTGCTCAGGTTTATCCGAGGCAAAGCTGAAGTAAGGGCTATTTATAGGACTTATCGAAAAATTAATGAAAAATGAAAAATTTGCCATCCCATTGGAGGTAAACGAAAAAAACTTTTAAACCTTTAAAGCTAGTAGTACTCAGAATTCTTGAAAACTAAAGTGACTCACATAATAAATCTATTGTCAAAAAGATATTAGCAAATGTCAAGGTATTAGGATGTTGCATGAGCTTAAAAATTCATTTTCGCAGCTAGCAATCGAACAATTTCACTGAAACTTTAGGTGCAATTCACGAAAAGCAAGGTGAAAGATATCACCAAGTTATAAAAGAAATGAAAAGGTTAAATCAAGAAATTTGTAATTACAGCATGGTAGCCGCGACCACTGCTGGAAGTTGAAAAGTGAGGTTTCCTGACAAGTTCACAAAGAGAAAAACAAAAAAAAATTATTATTTTTATAAAAAGAGAAACATTACTAAAATGATTCGCATCCTTTTTCCTAAACATATTTATCATTTAATTTATGACTGAATTAAGATATAAATATAAAGTATGTATTTGAGAAATAATAAACTAAACAAAATTATAAATATTTTTAATTGAGTAAGTTTAACAAAAATATGAAATCGTATTTGAAATCAACTTCCTGTTATACTGTTATAAATTTTATCGCACCCTTAACCTATAAAACGTTCACAATTTATTTTTTTAATATTGCCTGATTCTCGAATAATGAGACAATTTAATATACAGGAAAATAATAACACAATAGTAATTCTACTTTTACAAAAGATTGAAAAAGCTGGTGGCTGAATCTAAATATGTTAAAGATATAATTATATGCTATATTAAAATAAGCTGTGAGGAATTCAAATTTAAATTCTCATCCGCTTGTAGAATGCAGAATTTCTCACTCTGTTTTATTTCCAAGAGTAATAAACTCTGAACCATAAGCTTTTATCATAAATTCCGTGCCGCGGGAGTGTGAGACGTTTAGTGCACGCTTAAAATTTACTGTGGATAAATAAACAAAACTTTAGAAACTGACTTCTGCAAAGACCATAAAATTTTATTGAGCAGTTTTTGACCTTGTATAGTTAAGAAGTTACTGCTGCAAATTAGCAAATATGATTTAAAACTATAAATTTAAAAGCCATATTAAATATGACTTTTCATTACAAGATATACATATATAGGTAAATTGGAATAGAACATTTAAAACACAATATCACTAAAAAAAATTTTTTTTTAAACTAATAGTTAAATAGTTATTTATGCAACTAGTGGAGAAAGTAATACTTTTTCAAACGAGGTAAAACTCTTAATTTACCGAGTTTGAAATAGTATTTTTCCACTTCTTGTATACTATATTTTTTATTATCACAAGCGAAACATTTTTATTACATATATTTATTAACGTTGGCTACTCGAGCAATGAATTTCTTCAGAATATATATCATTTCAATGCCAAGACTGTATGATATTTGAGCACGAGGCGTGCGAGAAAATACATTTTCACACTAGTGCGAAAAAGTTACTCTCCCGCGAAAAAGTGCTACTTTCGAAACTATTTTTGATTCAAAATGATTAAAAAAAGCTTAATTCTTTGCACGTTGTTATAAAAAATAAGTTAACCTAATTAATGCGTTTCATAAAATACAAAAAACATAAAATCAATTAAGAATACAAAATGTATTATTGATTTCACCATATTTGGATAACGTTAAACATTTAAAAACACAAATGTAAGGTCAAATATAGGATTTTGAATAATCGCGGAATTATTAGAAAATTATTTAAAATTGCGCAAATGCTAAAAAAAAAGGAGCTAAATTTAATAAATTTAAACTTCTATAATTGACTATTTTATTTAAATACTCTACAAATCAGTAGTTTTATGACGATATTAAAATATAATCACTGATCATCTCCTAAATTAATCCACTAACATCCAAACTCACTTATTGACAACATTATTAATCTTCTCAGGTACAAATCATTAACAATTTCAGTATCAAATTTAATATTTTATTTTCAAAAAGGTTTAATAAACTTTTTGCTCAAACGCCAAAAAGATAATGTTTCAAGTATAAGACACAATTTTTCATCTAAAATACATTAGAAAGTGACATCAAAAGAATTTATTGGGTTTGGATGGTTTAAAATCCATATACCAATCATCCTTTTGACATCCACACTAATCCATCAACGTCCATCAAAAGAATAGCTTGAAAGTAATGGCGTTTTTGAACAAACACAAGACAGCTCTGGTTTTGTCAATAATTGAACAAATGTCTTTTTAAATGTCTGATGGATGGGAGTCAACAGCATAGACGTGTATACAACAATGCCGTTCGTTGATAAATTAAGTGCCATAAAGGGAAGAAAAGCAACAACCACCTGATCCTAAGTAATTGATTCTCACGCAACTTAAGATGGCTTTCGCCATTTGTAATGAAGTGAGAAGAAAGGAATGGGGATTTTCTCAAGAGATTTTGGGTAAATGAAATTTCATCCAACTGATTGCGTTAATTTTTTAGTCACACATTTAATTCGTTTGAATGGTTAAACATGTATGCATTTATCATTATTTTTTTTTCATATATAACTCTTTACATGATACATTAGATTTTTAACGAAAAATCTACAAATTTATTTAACGTATTAGTTAAAAAATACCTCTTTTTTCTATATATGTGAAACTAATTGGAACTGATGGTGCCATAAATACGGGAACAACTTTCTTAATATGTTAATGGTACGATTTTCTTAATAAGTGTACAATGCATTAAAAGGTTTAGCTATTTCTAACATAGATAGACACAACTTAGAGTAAGGATTATCAGTATTAGTTGATTTAAATTAGGAAATGCACACATTATCTAAAAGAATAAAGATTGAGTAAAGTTTTCTTACTTTGCGGCGACACTTTCTAATGGCTTTTTGTTTTTAAGAAGTACAATTAGATTTTGAAATAGTAAAGGATTTCATCAGTCGAAGGAAACAAAGAAAAACGGTTTTCACAATAGGCTTGTTTTTAATAGTTGTTCCTAATACCACTGTAATCTCTTTTGCTGCTGTTTCATAAACACGATTTGCAGAGTTTTGAAAAAAATTAAAACAACTTTGGTTCAAAAAACGTATAGATCCATTTGCTATAAAAAAAAAAAAAAATACTTGTCAAAAAAGCATCCAGTTTCAAAAATTGCATTTTTTATAACGGAATAGTTGAACTATTGTACAACGAATCCTTTAATTTGTGTTTATTTTCAAAGAAATGATCTACCCTATATAATCGCATAATACTAATTATTATTCAGAACTGTAAAATTTATCTAAATCTTATCTCTATAAGTATTTTTATACATATTTTTAGTACCTTCTATTTTAAGTATTCAAATACAACATATTTCAAAGTATCAAAATATACCCCTTCCTTTCCCAATACATGTTTCAATTGCTAATTTAAATATCTTTGATAAATGTTCATTTAAAATACTCCCACGAACCCAATTCACTAATGCTCCACTAGGAAGATAAATGAATAACAATCAATGAGTTATATTAACAACCACCTGATCCCATGCCGGAGCATCTCACGTATACTTCAAAGACTACTCACGCATCTGGTTACAATTAATTATGGGGGAAACTGGGATTTATTCCAAAATCATAGAGGGGAGTTCTTGTCACATGAAACATCAACGTTGATGGAGTATTTAGTTGAATATACGAAAAAGTTAGTGGAGTGCTTGATAAATTCTAAAGTTTTGTTGGAAATGCGAGGAAACAAATTTAAGCACTGGGCTTAACTTAGAAAGGTCCAGTTGCTAATTTAAAGTGGATAAATAAATTTGACAATACATTTATAACTGTATTTTCTTACTGAAAATGTAAAATTCTCAACTTCAAGATGAGTTTTCACTGTCTGAATAAAAAAAAAAACTTCAAAACAAAGAATAAAGATATGTTATAAAGTCGAGTGGTAATTTATTTTTTTAGCAATGAAGAAAATCCAGTTGAATCAAATTCATACAGGAGTACACATGCATAAGAAAGAAAAAAAAGCAGAAAATTTGAGCCCGTTTCCTTTGAAGTTAGTTGGATGGTTTGGCTTGTAGCATCATCAATGTTGAAAAAAACAATGAATGTACACAACACTCTATTCCATGACAATTTTCTTCTATTAATTCCCGTTACTTTGGATACACTGTACATCTTAACACTCAAAATAATTTAACCTGTGCTAACAGTTAGCAAGAAAAATCTTTCCAAAGATTTGATGTACTTACCGAGTTAAAATACTGAAAAACTATATTCGAAACATCTACTTATTAGCGTAATTTACATTTCTATGTTTATATTGCGTTATATTTATCAGGTTTTGACGAATAGATCTAATGCCTCATTTTTTTCAGCAGCAATTTCTGACAGAATATTGCGTTACAGTGGATGAAATTTAATGACAGGCATAACATTAATTAAAAATTAAAGCACCATAACAAGTTTTTTTTATATAATTACACTAAAAAAAAGTTGTATGCTAGCTTATAATTATTTAAAACAATTAGTAATAAAATACACTAATTGTTCTGACATCAGCTTTTTTAATGAACTGATATTACTGATTTATGCATGTTATAAAATATCTTATGCTTCAAAGAAATACTGAATTGTGTTGAAATAGAATAAATTTTGACTTTTTTGAAAAATTAAAGTATTAGATCTATGGGGCAGTGACAGAGTGACGTTCCTCGTGACTAAATTAAAAACAGAAATTTAGTCCATACAACATCAACAACCAATTTTAATTTATTAGTAGAAATATTATTATTAGTATATAGTATTTCTTCTAAGTACATGACTCTTGGTTGATAAGTTTAAGACCTCTACGAATGTCTTCTTCAGAACTATTTCATAAACATTCATAAACATACTTACATTCTTGAATATACCGATATTCACTAACGAGAAAGTGAAACGTCTTTTAAGTTATGTAATAATCTCTATACCATTCACCGTGGGGGTGAAAATGTCCATAATCCAAAGGACAAAAATTTTGCTTTAATTATTTCCCATCTTGAAGTATGCTTGAAACTTGTACTGGAATTGATGGAAATCCAATTATGAATCCTCCAATAAGTTTCCCCTCAATTATCGAGGTGGAAAAGAAAACTCGAGATGTCTAATTACGATGTTCCTTTTGTGTGGTTCTTGTGGTTCGCCATAATTGACGAGATTTTTATTTCCAATAACTAAGGACGAATGGATAATTATACGCTTTCTTTGTGACTTGAAGATGTTTCTTTAAAAAGGTTTTGTTCAGGCTTGGAATATTAATTGAAATTATTTTTAGACGATGAATAAAAGTGAAAGGTATTCAGATTAAATTTTGCGAAATTATTGTAACGAGTACTTTATAAAGAACAGTGAGTTTAAAATTAATGTAGAGAAAAGTTTTGACTATTTGTGACTCATTAGCGCGTTTCTTAATATTTAAAATTATAGTCATATTTTGTAGCTTTTGTATGAAGTATTTTAATAATTTTTTAACAAACTATGCATGGTTATCAAAGCTCCAGAATGACCCTCATAAAGCAAATGTTATTAGAAAATTTGAATTTGAGAATTAATGTCCGTGTACACTATAATGTCATTTTGAAGTGTAAAATCTATGATTTTGAAAGAAGGAAATTTACTTATTTGCTTTAGTATCTAATTTTACCTTTATGTTAACTTTGATACCATTTCAAAGGTCAACTATCTATTGCCTATTTTATTTTCTCCACCTACTCGATTTTAATACCCACGGATTAGGAAATAAAACACAATATCACTAAAAATTATAAAATAAATAATTTTTTTATTGGATCAGGAGCCAATTGTGGACCAAATCTTTCATCACAGCCTTTCTTCCATTTTGTTCTCCTCTTCACCAGGTGATAATTCTTAGGTAAAAGTATTTACTAACACAGTCCACTTACCTGAATATGGGCATGTTCCTAAGCCTGAATATTTTTGGATTGTACTTGGTGTTTATGAAAATTATCGAACAGGTATGCAATTGTCTAATGTGAATAGAAAACTTCAAACAATTAATTTTACTATGTTTAATTATATAAGCTTCTCTTTAAATCCTATAAAATTTATGTTTAAATATTTGTTGCTATATACTATTAACATTTATTGCACCCAGAATCTGGTTTCGGACCATGAGTTATTTAGTACAGTTCTAAGAATGGTTTTATATAACATTATTTTAGTATTTCTTTTCCCTAAATATGATAATTATAAATTTATAATGCTATAAAGATGGAAATAAACTGTAACTGTAGGCCATTTCATCTCGGTATCTAAGTTTATTCACATTAGAATAGTACAATATTCAATTAGCTCAAGTATGAGTAAACTTGTACAAAAAGCCCAAGTTTGTAATGTAGTACGTAGAGACATTATAAATCTATGGCAGTTTGATTCATGAGTATATATTTAGTTTTAATACGTTAACGCTTACATGTATTTTACCTGCCGAATTTTAGATAGCAGTGAATTTAAATAACTGAACACTCGTGTTTCAAAAATTATAAAAATGAAGAAAAAAAATATTAAATACATTCAAAATTATAAAGAAAAAATGGTTTTTAATTTAAACACCATCTTTTTAAAATATATTTTCTGTATCATTGTCGTAGTAAACCTGAGCAATGTAAACTAAAAGTTTCGTTAGAGGTAAGATTATTAAAATTAGCACATACTTTTATTTTTAGTTTATATGATTTGTAAAATATTCAGTATATTTTGTATAGGATAAAGTCGATTAATGGAATATTAAAAAAAAAAAAAAAAAAGTTGTTCGTTGTTTTTTTAATTTGTTTCAAAAGATCTTTCCAGAAAATAAATAACATTAGTAAAATTGTGAAGCATAGAGAGTGAGACATCATAAATAGAAAAACACAAATATTAAAACAATCCTTAAAAGCTAAACGATTCAATAAATCTCTTCGTCAAAATACTTCGGAGATGGAGAATATTTTCCATTATAATCGAAGTGCATTCTTACGTGATATTATTTTTTATTTTTTTATTTAAAATATTTATATATAAAAAAAATTATAAAGTAAATAAGAAATAATTATAACAATAGAAAAAATAAAAAAATAAGTCATTCGGAAACAAACTTGTTTTTTATTCAAATCCCCTTATTCTTTTCGAATGTAGACTTATGATTGGGATAAAGACATTTCTTTTTCATGCTTGAAGTATCATCTTTCTTCACAATTCAGTAACCGTGAATGAAAATGAACTAACTCGTAATTTATTTTCTTTTGATATCTTACCAGAAATATTAAGGCTTTATCATGTTGGTATAGTTGATCCATTGTTAGAGTTAAAAAAGAAAATGGAAATTCTTTGAACTTTAGTTAATGGCTTGATGAAAAATAAGTAGGAATTTTTTTTTTTTTTTTTTCAAAACGCTTATGTTTTATTCATTCTTGGTATCTCATTTAATATCGTAAAATAACAAAGAATTTGCCTAATTTAAATATGTTTGACAAATAAAAGAACATTTGTTTTACTATCCTCAATTAAAATTATTTCATTCTAGATTCATTAAGTAATGATATATTTAAATATGTTCAAAATATTTTTGACACCTTATTAAATTCTGAATCATTTTAGAAAACTGTTTACTTAGATAAAACTTTAAATTATTATATTATGTGTTTATGGAATAGATAGTATTAATAGATCTGCTAGTATTTAACTTGTTTGGGACGCAGATATGAAATGTTTACTTTTCAAGCAAATATTTTCACTATCTAAGATTTCTGTTAATATATATTGTAATGAATGTCGGCAATTCTGAGTTTAAACTGTAATTTCAATATGCCTTTATTGATATATTTAATAATTTAATTGATTTATGGAATTTAAAAACTTCACGACACTAAAGAGTTAAAAACTATTTAAGAAAAATAAATATTGTAAGGATAAATAATTAAAACATTGACCACACACGATATGGTAATGTTACTATAATAAAAAATAGTACAAGTTTCAAATTCAATAAATATGATCTAATTTTTTTTATTGAGAAAAGATTGCATTAGGCCACACTGAAAAACACAGTTCATTCCTAGAGAACAAAATGGTTTTATATAGATATTTAGGTTTCTGCAATAAGTAAAAAAAAATCAATCCAGTTCAACACAGTTCTTAAAATTCCTAGAGAACAAAAAGGTTTATATAGATATTTAGATTTCTGCAATAAGTAAAAAAAAAATCAATGTGGCTAAAATCTTATAGTATTTTCAAACACAAAATATCGGACAACTTACTTATATGTGATCTAGCCTACAAAAAGCAAGTAAAATTGTGTGTCTATCTCGTTTGAAAATTGAAACATTAACTCTTTTTGAAACATTTAAAATTGTACATAAAAAATAACGTGAAACCGTGGCCATATCTGAGGAATCATCGTACGAGCATTTATAAGGAGATTTTATGGACTTGCCACTTCCCCAGTCCCCCTCATAAACCAAATATTTGTCGAGACCCTTTGATAATGAACTTGATGTTATGGTATGTAAAGTTGCGTTTGGAATCTAGTTAGAATACATGTTCTTGTTATTTTGAACTTAGGTTTAAAAACATAGTGATTTTATACTTTAAACTGGTGTTTATGAATAGCGTTTCAAGTAAAGAAGAACAATGAAGTGTCTTAAAAAATGTCCTGCATGAAAAGTTTTACAGAACTTTATATGTAGATAAAACACCATTGAAAGATCTTAGGTTAATACCATACTATCAAGAAATTGTTTTAGAACAACTTACTGCTACATTATTCATCAGTATCATTCACATAAATGATACTGAAATTATACTGTGTGTGATAAACGATATTGTAAAATTTAATGATAAATAATGCAAACACTTCTGATGGCTATTGACACACGTTTCACTTAAACTATTCTTAATGCTTCAACAGTGTTTGTCTGTGCTAAAAAATTTCAGTATGTATTCCTGTATGAGCAATTACTTCGACAAAACACGATACGTACGATAAATGGAGAAAACATCATCATTAGCACAGCCGATACTCACACTCTTTTTATCAAGTGAAAATGAATTTTCGGATTACCCCTAGTCCCTATAAATGATAGTTCGGCCATATTCAGAATGTTTATCTAAGTGAAGAGAAAGCATTTATTTATTTATTTATTTATTTATTTATTTATTTATTTATTTATTTATTTATTTATTTATTTATTAATTATTTATTAATTATTATTTATTTATTTATTTATTTATTTATTTATTTATTTATTATTTATTTATTATTTATACCCTCACCTCATGCTTACACGTTGCAGTCATTGAGGTTTGCAGTTATCAAAGCAATGCAATGTTTTTGAGCATACAAACAAACAGAGTGAATACATTTAGAATATTTACAGATGAAACATTTGAGTTAGGTAGCTGTTAAAGGTAAAGCGATGAGTAGTTTACATATTACAACTCATTCTAGCAATTGGATTTAAAAACATATCTTTATTTTGCTATGATGCAAAAATACGACCTTATCTTCAACTTTTCCCCTTTATATTTATAGATTATGAAAGCCTACTTAGATCTTCAATTTATCGTTTTAAGCAGCTTTAACGGCCTTCTCGGTTTAAGATTCGATTTGAAGTGATGGTAGCTATCCCAAACAAAGATATACTTCAATCTCGTTGTTTGGGCATCAAGTTCAGCAACAAGATATAGTAAAAGCATGGAAATCGTTCCTCCTCGTTATATCTAAATTTTCATTCATAATAAAATCTTTTGATGTCACTGAAACTATTTGTTTTTCTGAAAATGCTTCATTTAAAATTTACCTTTAATCTCTTACTGCAAACGAATATTTAAAGTCAGTAATCTACAGCAAAACTGCATACATTTGACGATCGGGGTAAATTAAGTTAAGTCTAAAATATTACTTTTAATTTAATCTTTGTTTTGGGTTGATTGGATCACATTACTTGATTAAGAAAAAAAAGGAGAAAAAAAACTATCTTCAATGATGATAATCTTTTACTGGTTCTTTTATAGAAAATGCAGACTTTTACAAAATTTCTTAAGATAATTCTTTTCCAAGAGGAACTTTACAAATGGACTAACTTTAAGTTTATAAAATCAAGTTAGGTGTAATGGTTTAAGAAAAACAGTAAAGGAATCCAGCTTGAAAAATTATGAACTATGTGTTCTGCTATACTACGAAAAAAAGAATGTAGGATTTGTGTAAAACTAATAAATGTTTGATGATGGATTTACGGAGTGAATATTTTGCTCAATTATATAAGCATAATTTAATATCTTACCTTAGTATTTGGAGGGTAGGTTCGTGCAAAATGATCTTTGTAGTCCTTATTAGCTATGGCATCTTTATCTGCAGAGTCAGCACATTTCTGCGAAATAAAATAAGAAAATTTCAATTGGTGATAATGACTACTAAAAGGAATAATACTTTAAATTGACACGGGCAATAAATGATGATTATTAATATCAAAAGTAAACTTTTATTTCATGTAGCTTAGACCAGTAAAACGACAAAATCATTATTTTGCAGAACATTATAAAAAATAAAGATTTGAAATTTTTTGTAAAGTGTTTAAGTCAAACGCAATTTTGTAAGAAAAGAACCCTTTAAAACACAATCTCAGTTTTCGTTTCGCAATTTTTAAAACATGGATTAGTCTTTAGTAAATTATTATTTTTACTTTGTCTTTTTTTTAAAGCAATATATATATATATATATATATATATATATATATATATTATCCTGATATTAGAGAGTAATAAGTCTTAATCCGAATAAATAAAGTATTGCATGATATAGTGCATAACATCCATTGAAACTAACATGAATCATTACAGTAAAATTATTTTTAGTGCATCGTTTAGTATTTAATGTGTGATGCTTTTAAATTTGAAATGTTCATTAAAAATATTAACTACAAAAGTATCCATTAAGGTATCCGATTACGTACGGAGCAATTAAAAAACCCAACTTATTAATGAAACTTTTTATTGCATAAAAATGTGCATTTTATAAAAACATGAAACTGATGAAAATATGAACTTTTTAATATTTATTTTTCTAAAAACGGGAGATTTTTTGTCGAAATTGACCAATATTTTGTCAAAACGGCCAATGTTGTAAAAAAAAAAAAAAAAAAAAATCAAATATATTTTGTTTTATTTTTTACTACATGATTCTATGATATTCATGAGTATAATAAACTAAAATCTAAGTTATATTTTCAAAAATAATGTGTATATATATATATATATGGCAATAACTTTTCGCAAAATATAGGTACAATCTAATCTGTAGTCCATTATACTCAGCATAGTATAACGAACAACTGTACAAAAAATTATCACTCTATCTTAAATATATTTTGAGATAAAACAAAAGCCGTATTGCAGTATTAGCTAAAAATCTATTATTTATAAAACACGATTTTGGAATCACTCAGGATGTATTTTCGTATTAATAACCGTTTTTGAACGACTGTAACTAAACTTCTATTCAAAGTACAAGAAAAACACAAACTGATTTGAAAAGAGAATTGTTTAATTCATATGACACGAAATAAAATAAAAATTTGACATTTTTATTGATTTTGAAATTTTAAACGAAGTCGCATACCTTAATAAAATATCATACATACTAATAAAACAATATTTAAAAGATAGAATATAATCGATATTTTAAATAATAACTTATTAAAAGGTTTAAATTGAAGTTTCTAACAATGCTATATAAAAAATTTTGTAGCTCTATAAGAATGGAAATTTTTAATTGAGTTAAATACTATTCGTGAGTAGAGCTGGATAAATGTATCAAAGTTGGATTACGACATTTAGTGCCACAAAAAAGCTGTATCTATTCACTTTTCTAATATGTTGTATCAGGTCCAGCAACCAATCATAGCTAATTTGGTAATTTAGTGACAATTACTAATTGAATTATCTATGTTAAGGTGGAACTCGTATGATAAAATATACCTGTAACTTTTAAGGTTTTATTGAACATCTCGATAGAAAATGTGTCGCCAAATAATCAGGTTTCAATTTGACATTTTTATTTGATTCGAAGATATGAAAATTCCATATAATTACTATAGAATAAATCTGATGGTATCCATCAGTTGAATTTTAAGTAATGTTACTAATATTATCGACACCTTTATACCGACGTCTTTGAAATTTGTAGTTTAGGTTTAACGAATTGTAATTACCTTCGATGATATTTCTCTTACATTCAGTTGAAGATTGATAAGTAACGTCTTGACAAGATATTTAATTTAATCTATCACAAGTATCTAAATCATTTGTAGTTTTATCTGGGAATATTCATCTCAGGAGGACGGACAAATGGTCCTTTGTGTGAATTTATGAAGGATTGCATAGTATGGTATACTTCTTAATATTCTTCGAAAATAACTTATACTATCGGGTAAAATGATTTGATTACTGATTATAAGCTTCACACAGCGTTAGTATACTGTAGAAGCTAAAAGGTGTTTTAATAATTAATTAATATGTAATTGCTTCAAGTAATAAAAAAACACTACGAAGGATATTTTAAACAATCTCTTAAAAGATACCCATAGTTAAATTAAATTTAAAATATTCAAAGCAAAGTTTTTGTTATGTTCCTACCACATTTTTTTTATAAATACCTTATTTTATCTAATATTAAGAGTTTTACAAGAATATCCACGTGTTTTTTATTCAAAGTTCCTACACTGGAATTTGTCTTTACATTCAAAGTGTCAAACTTGTTTAAGTTATGCAGGAGTTGGTGCTGAACTCAAAAACTAATTAATTTGGTAATAAAATCCAATAATCTGGTAACAATACAAATTCCATGGGAGTTTACTTATAAAATGTGATAACGTCTAAAAAAAGGGCGAATCTAAAAAGGCAATTTTCAAACAACCGGGGAGCTTCATTTATCCGTAGGCGTAAATTTATTGGAAGAGTTAATTGATAAAAAATGAAATTTTCTATAAGTTATTGTTAGAAAATGTTTTCAGAAAATAAAGATCTTTTTGTATAATCCTTTAATTTCCAACAATTACACTGCAGTACACAAAGCTGTTTAAAGTAAAGAATTAAAATACGTTATGCATAAAAACCAATTTCGCTGTTAAAAATGGCTCAGGTTTTTTTAATAATGTATTAAAGATTAACAAGAAAAGTTAGACTTCATTTGATTCTGAAACAAGCGAAACAAATATAAATTTACATTTGTTTTTCATTCGTTGCACAGATTCTTTACATAAAACAAAATTTACGAATTAATAAAAAAATTCAATGTTTTATTATTTCTTAACTTAAAATCGAAAAGAGTTTAGAGGAGAGAGAGAAAGAGTCCACCCAAAAAATAAATAAATTAAAATAAGGTAATTGCTTTTTTAAATTGTACGCTAAATTTTGTAAATGATACACTTTAATGAAATAAAAAGCTTCTTTACAAAATCCGATACCATTTATTCTCTTAAATACATTCAAAATATTCTTAAAATACAATTATGCCATATTGACAAATATACATCACTATTTCATGACAATTTCAATGTGCTGTCATGAGGGTTAGGAAAACAAAAGTACACACCTATTTAAACATTATTATATGGGGAAAAGTTGATATTTATAAATCAAATTTGTAATTTTAAGTTTTCATATGAGAAATACAGTAAAACATATTGTAAATATAAGTAGTGTGTTACGTATACTTACAGTATTTTAAATACATTTTTTCCGTTAAATTTTTATAAGTATCTAACATTATAAACTTTATGCAATGCAATTTTTTGATACTTTATTTTTATTACATAAAAGCAGTGAATTTAAATTTGGCCTAACTTTTTTATTTTGCAAACAAGTACTATATCTATCTCATCCGCAACAATCTCTATTTATAATATATTGAATTCACAAATTAAATTCAAAAGGAATGTAAATACTAAAATGGAAGTTTATTGTACACAGTAACGTCATATAATTAAATACTATTTGTATGAATTTAATATTTTTAAATTATTCCAGCTTCAAAATCAAACAATTAATTAATTATATCATATTAAGGATTTGGAACTTTATCAGTTTAAATATATACTATGTCAAAAATATATAAATTCTTTTATTCCAATGTATTACGGTTTGAATATAGTAATCAATATTTAGTTTAATTAAAACAATTCATAATTTCATTGCATGCATTTCTTTCGTAGTTTGAACAAATTCATGAGAATTTAAAAACAAACTCTCTTGAGAATTAAATGCATTTAAATAGTGTTTTTGAAATGATAAACTGTTATTAACTTGAAGAAGAAGTTAATTAAAACAACGCAAATGCAATTAGTTTCAAAATCATTTTAAATTATTCTAACAAATATAGAATCTGTTTTGATTCATTTCTTTTTGAAAACTAAACTTTTCTTTGCGTGTGTTAATTTAAGATAATTATTTAAAAATCGTTATTAGCTGCTTTTTAACAGACAATAAATATGTTTTGTATTTGTTTTATGAAAAAGTAAAATAATTTTATTAATAAATTTAAAATAAATTAATCGAAGTGAGTTCTCTTTTTTAATAATGGTCCTAGTATTATGTTACTATTTAGCTTAGCATTTCAATTATTTTATTTAACCTATGAGAAAAAGTTAGATTAAAAATCAATGCATCTTATATTACAGAAATTAAGTTTCGTAAATGAAACTTTTGAATCTGCTTTTACAAAATAAAGTAGGTCATGTAATAACTACAAAATAGTTCCTGATCATCTTACAAATATTTATACGATTCCTAATTTAATTTAAATACATATCAAGTACAACTTTTAATTTTTAAATATTCCGTGTGTAATAAAAATGAGCAAATATCGCATATAATGTCTTCAACTAAAAATTTCATAACAATCTCAAATTTGCAATTTTTAAAAATTGATAACTTACATCTTTGTGCAATCATATTGCTTCATCTAACCTGGTAAATTATTTATATTTACAATGTTTATATGAGTTTTTCAAATAAATATATGAATTTTCTTTCAACCTTTTTAGAACAGTATGTAAGGTCATTATACATCGTGCAAGAATATTTAAAACCAAATATACTTGGTTAAATTGAGGCCCGAATACCACAACAAGGTTAAACTCTACAAATGTACACACTTTGCATTACTCTGCAAGAAAATAATGTACTTCACTACTCTTTCCTCTGTAAATAAAGAGATAATTGAGCCATACCTAGATATCTCTTACTTTAACTATTGATCTTCGAAAGTATTGAGTGAGATAAATTTTCAGAGTTTTCGGTTCCCCATGGCACATCTAAAAAGCATGTTTCGTCTGTATCAATGTCATTAATACTACATTAAGAAAGCCCAGGGGACAGAGAAAATTAAACGAGAAACACCAGAAGCCAAGTTCATGTGTTAGGATAGGAAACATATCGTTTGAGACGGAAGTAACGTACGTATCTAAGGTATACGAACGACGGGAAAAAAGCTCGTTTAATGTATAGGAGCACTCCATTTCTTATTTCCTCAGGGAAAGCAGAATGTTTGGAGAGAAAAAGCAATGTCCTAATATTTCTTTCCGAATATATAAAGTCTGTCTCTCGGTAAATTATTAAGTTTTATAACAGCAAGGCGAACATTTTTTAAGGAAATGTAAAGCATGCTTCAATCTCATATATTATTTAGGAAATTTTTTCATGCGATTTTTTCCCCTTCATTCAAAATCAAAATTTATAAATGGTAAACCGATTTAAAAGCCAAGACCTACGGTTCTGATGAATAGTTTTATTACAATTGCGCATTGTATTGCTTGATTGTAAAGCGAAAAAAAAAAAAAGTCATAAGTAATCCGAAAATTTAGGAAGTGTAACAGTACACAGTAAGTGATAACACTATAAAAACTCTCAATATCAGCACGTTGAGGAAACATACAGAATCTTATAACACTCAACAATAGAATATAATACGTAACTCTGATGAACATCCAAAAACTTAATTCCTTAAGCAATCTTAATTACGTAGATTGCACATGAGCACGCCAGTTAAACATATTGGCAGTGAATCAATACAATTAGTATAAAAACTATAATTTGTATGGTGTTAAGTTGGCAGTTAAAATGTTTAAACACATTTGTATTCAAATGCTTTAGAAATATTGTAACTTATTTATTGTTATGGATACGTTTAATGCTCAAAGTATCTTCAGTTTGGTATCCTTAAAGATGTTACAATATTTTCAATATTGTTCTTGGTGTTTGTTATATTAGATCTTGGTCTGGAAACAAAGATAATGTTTTACTTCGTTATAAGTATCGATAGTGAGTCATTATTACAATCTGTGATATGATATTATGAAAGAAACTACAAATATTACGTGCTTCAACAAAATTCAAAATGTTATCATTGATACAGAGAAAAAATACAATCCATATTTATTTTGGCCACATTCTTATGAAAATAAGAGAAAATACCTTCAATTTTTCCTTATATGTTTCCTAAAATCATTTATCATTGCAAGATCACATAAGTGTATAAATAAAAAATATTTTTGAACATGCTGATAGTACGACATACTCCAATTAAATCCAATACATTTGGCAATATGATAATTTTGAAAGTACATAGGCTCATAATTTCCTACACATATAATATACTAACTTTTCAAATTGTAAAGAAATATATTTGCCAATATTAAACAGCTTTCTTCAGTAATTATAGGTAAATGTAAATATAAACGTAAAACATTATGCTCAAGGCCAACACATACTTTAGAGAAAGAAATGGTTTCCGAAAGAGCATCAGATTAAGCATTTGGAATATCGAGAGCATATTTAAGTGTAGAGATTACATAACATTTGTTCATCAAAAGTAATAAGCTTATCTCACCTAATTTTAGTAATTATAATGCTTTATTTTTAAGCTTTCAAACAAATATTATAACTTATCAGGGGAAGGCAATAATTCCTCATAAACGACTGATTTCATGGTTAAAATGTTCAAATACAAGAATGGGATCCTTGAGAGAATACCCGCTCTCACTCAAGATCTATAGGTTTCCGAACATCACAACCACTCCCTAGATGATTTATATTTCCCATTTTTTAATTCCCACATCCTGATGCCTTTGGGGGAAATCAAGTTGCTAAGAAAATTGAGAAAGATCATGGCCATCGGTTGAAAAAAATAAAAGTCTCACAAACAAGACCACACATAAAAGATAACAAACCTTCTTCTGCAAAAAGAATATAAAAGAAATATTATACGTAGAGTCCACTTATTTTTTAGGGGTATAGAAGACACTACTAAGTCGTAATGAGAGCTTTTCTAACAAATGGCCAGCCCAGTCCCTTGCGCAAGAACAGCTTAGAGCCCGCCCTTTGTACCGGATGGGATTGGAAGAAAAAGAACTCTACCGTTTCATCTTTTATTTCCTTGTTTACGTTTGGGAACACTGCCTGCAATAACAGTTCCAGTGTTACCTGGACTGTGGGATTTGGTAAAAGGATAGAAATGGGTCTTTCTGTATGTGTATCTTTGGAATTGTTGCTGGAGATAGCATATGTAACTTGTAAAAGATAGAAATAAGAGTACCTTAGGCATTGGTAATTTCACTTGGATGCATTGGTATGCATGAAGAAGAAAGCACACAAATGATGTGTTAAAAAGGTGTAGATGTAAACACAGGTAGAAAGGAGAAAAATGCAGTACTACAGTTGTCGGAATTATAAGATTCAAATTCTAAATTTAAGGATATTCAATTTCAAAATCAGTGCACTACAATATGATGGTATATATTATAAAAATAGTACAAATAAATTATTTTACAAACGCCGGAAATATCTCTCTCTATTATAAGGACTTATATCTCTTAGCTACACCAAATGATGAAATTTTTGGTGGCGTGGAAGTATTACATCAAACAGCCCCAAACCAGTTCTATTTGTGTAGTATATCCAAGTATATTCGTGTAGTATTATACTCATGTGGTAAATATGGGTATGCTCCTATTGTATGTAGCATAGTTTAAATGTTCATAGAGAAAGGTTTCTTTATCTGTTTTACTTTCAAAAGAGCCTAATAATAGTATTCAATGTTAGATACGATCATTACATACTGCAAAAACTTTTTAAGGTTACTTGGTATTCCTTGTTTACACAAAAAAATTATAAAAATATAAATTTATATTTTTTCCGTATTTTTAATCTTTGGAACCTTCTCTTTATTCTGTCAAATTTTTGAGCTGATCCGATAACTGCAATTCCAGGAAATTATATTTTATGGAGAATTTTAGCATAGCTGCAATAGCTCCTTCAATGTTTCGAAAGCATTTATCTCAGTTCGTGTTTTTTGAAATTACCTTACTCAAAATGCTAAAACTTCAACAAATATGAATGAAATGACTTGAATTTCTTTTGTGTCATTCTAAAGATCTATCTGACAAAAATTGGCACAGATTTTTGAATAAAATATTAACTATTTTTTACAAATTTAAATGTTGAAAAATATATCTTTTTTTGCGGTTTCTTTATCCATAGGAGAGTAATTTTCGTTTTTCTCGAAAACTATTTCACTGATTCGAAATTAAACGCCAAAAAAATTAGAATATATCACTAGGAACATTTAAAATAATTAGGAAAAAATATTGAAAAATTAAAAAGACATAATTCGAAATTTTATAATTTTCTTCAAAATTCTGAAAATTTAGAGCACTATGTGAATTTTTATTTGAAATAAAATTTAGTTGTTGCCCAGTAATACATCCAAATACGTAAAATTTTTAATTTAACAGATTAAATTAAAAAAAAAAAAAAAAAAAAAAAAAAAAAAAAATATATATATATATATATATATATAAGGGTACCATCAAGTCCCCTTAAATATAATTAATATGCTAAACTCCACACCCTTTAAACAAATTGAAATATACCTCTACTTCATGATCAGAAGAAGATTATTCGCCTAGCAATAGGTACACCCGTGCTCTATTTCTCCTTAAAGCTCTTATTGAAAAATGAGTAGACACATGACAATTGTGACCGAAAATATCATGTCTATTATCAAGATCTATAGTGATACTTTTTCCGAAATTCTCACAATAGAGAATTCAAAGAAGTCCTCCTCCCCTCCCATCCTTACATCTTTTAAGGTGACGATAAATATTTTCAGTAAAACAAATAATGATGCAGTTACATTTATCCTCAATATACCCTCTTGAAGTTTTCGATTGAAAAATAATATTCATTACATCCAATCTACTACCACTTCACGGACATTGAATAAATGTCAAACAAAACTAAAAAATAAGTTGAAAAATTAGACTTATGGACGATGAACGGAAGTGTTATAAATTAACTTAAGCAAATGTCAAGGATCTTTTCGATTTTTGGACTTTTGAGTATAACACTGATCGCTGCTCTTAAATTTCTTTCAGTCATTCGTTAGAAATTAGATAGCCAAAGGAAAACTCCATCAACAAGCACTTCTTAAAATAGTCCGTTATAATCTAATCAGTTTTTCTCTCCTCGGCTCACAACTAAATAAAGGGTGAGAAAATATACATTTAAAAGCTTGTAATTTAAGTTTTAAATTAAAAAAACGTTTAAGTGTTTTCTCAATCAGCTAAAATTACTTAACTTACTTTAAAAGAACGGATTTCAGACTTTACGAGAAAAATTAAAAACTAAAATATTAATTTTAATTAAAATATTTTTAAACTTTTTTATGAAATGTTAGAAAAGTATTCTGAAACATATTTCCCTCTGAAAATCATAATTTTATAGTTTTGTCTGATGTATTTAGATTTCGCCGGATAACCTTCAAATTATGGTAAGACTAATTTCATAATAAGGTCATATATTAATAAATATCAAAGAAATCATTCGATGATGTCAAATTCAATATCAATGAGCCTTGGTAGAAAGTATCTAATACATGTACGAAATATGATAAACCCAAGAATAACGAAAGATCTGCAATTGTTTAATATGAGTTAATTAACTATGTTACTATTGAGTGGTTCCATATACTCATCAATTTGTCGGGAATACAAATAAATTATACTAAGTACGCCCATAACTCTAGTGTTAAAAAACATAATTTCTCCTTTATGAGCATCAAAAAAGCATACTTAAAATTTCAAGAATTGAATGATTATTATTATATAAAGTAGAAACACAAATTACCCTACTAAAGAATTAAGGCAGAACATAATAAAGAGCTGCATTTAAAATTGAAAAAAAGAACAAACACCTGACTGTTTACGATGCTTAGTGGTTATGATAATTTTGGTTAGGAGTTTTTATCGCACTCAACGTCAAACATTCATTTATGAAGAATTATCTTAAAATGAAACAATCATCTGGTTTCAAAATATTTTAAGAACTCTGTAATTAATGATGTTAATTAACATTTTCCAAATAGTGCGGAAAGGAAAAATATTTAAAGAAATTGAAGATTTTCCATAAACTTTTTAGACTATAAATTCTCTTAACTTAAATATAATGACTAACTAAATAAAACAGTTTCTATTTACATCAAAACTGATCAATACTTGCAGTATATTAAATACCTAGTTACACTAACGATGAATTTTGAAGTACGTGCCTTTATTTACACTCTAGTATAACTTTATATAAAAATACCCATTACAACTTTCAAAAAACATTTTAAAAAATTCATTTGATATTTTATAATAATACGAAAGAACCACAATTCATTTCTTCAACAACTTCTTTCAAAACAAATTTTTAATAAAACTAAAAATTTTATGACAACCAGAATTGTTTGCACTGCAAAATCATTTGAAGTATTTTAAAATTCAATGCCTATAGTACTTTCAATAATAATTTTGGAATTAAATTGACTTTTACCCTTATTATTCTTTAATACAAACTATATCATATTAATATTTAAAATAACAATAACTATATTTACGTTACTTAAGCACATCATCATATAAACTAATTTTGTTCGTATAGATACAGAATTATGCTCTGTAAAATTCTGCGTAATCGCGTTTAATAATGGTTACTTATAGAGCCTTAATGATGCGTGAGTAAAAAATCTGTTAGACATGTGAATTTGAGAATCTACAAAAAAAATGAGTTCTCTAAATTAGAAAGAACTAATAATAAGTTCCAATTCACATTGATAATCGTAGGTTATTTGTGCTAGTTGGATTTTATTTATAAATTAATATTTGTGTAGATACTGATTTTTTTATGTGGATAAGAGTATAAAGAGCTGTAGAATTATCAGATAAGTATCAATGTTAAGGGGAGTCTGAGTTTAAGAACATCAAAAAGTCAATTTTGAGTTTAATATTGTAAAATAAACTACAAATAAGTTTGAATCTGACGGTGCAAAACGTTTTAATCTCTCTAAATTAGATTTTTTTTTAATTATATTTTTTGAAAAAGTGTTGTGCATTAATTTGTATTATCGTTTTTAACTTTAACGGCCCATATCTCCAAGTACAATTTTAGAGACGTAAAGAACTTTTACTCATAAACTATAAAAGATAAATGCCTAAAATTTTAATGTGACAGTTTAAATATTCGGTATTTGAATTAGCGTGCATTTATGTAAATTCAATGTTTCTGACACAGAGCTGTATTTTTAAATTTTTTAGTTTTTACATCATTTTCAGTTCTCTCACTATTTTATTACATTAATTAAATTTGATGAATGCTATGAATCTCTTATATGTACTTAAAACAATATTAAAAATTACTATTTTGTTTAAGTAGAAAAAAATCCATGCTACTCCGAGATATTTTATATAATTTCTGAAATACTATTCATATAGATTCTTTGTAAATAGTTTCAACATTTTCATGTATTTTTACATCACATTAATTATTTTAGAAATACTAAAACATAGTGAAACACCTTTTCAGATGTTTGCCCTTCTCAACTAAATAATCTTATGATGGTTAAGTTTTAGGTTATTGCGGGTAAATTAAGTTCTCTGCACAAAGCCTAACATTTTAATCCATACCTGAAAACTCAAATTTAAATTAATTGTTCATTAACTACATTGTTCAGAAACGGATTTTTTTCACATTTCCTTTAAGTTACAAATTTGGAGAGAAAAAAAATTAAATGCGGTAGGAAAACAGCATAGGACGAAAAAAAAATTAATTAAAATTTAGCTTTAAATTTCCAACTTTTAAATAACACTCAATTTTGGCATTTTCGTCATGTATATTTATTAATATATTTTTAAGTTATGAAATTAAATAGTAACTAAATATATGTCCGATTATTTTGCAAAAAACATAAAACCTAATCGGATCACTTGAGAATAATTATTCCTGAAATTTTACCTGGTGTTAAAACATATATTTAAAAAGAGGCAATTAAGTTAAAAGCTATAGATCAGTCAACAATTACAATTAAAATTAAGAATAAAGTTTTTTAATGTCAATATATATGATAAAATAAATTATAAAATTAAAACTTTCCTGGAATAATACAGAACTGTGAACTTAAAGTGTAATGCTGAACTGGGGACAAAGAGTTTCGGCTGAAAATAAAGAGATGGAAATTGTTCTAAAGAGGCTAGAAACTTATTTATTCAACATAACTCACAAGAGAATTCTGAAATTTCGTTGCTACGAATAGGGTAAATCTACATAAACGCTAGTAGTGTAATTATTACGAGATTCATTATACAGCTTGCATTTAAAACAGCGATCTTGTTCAAGTATACTTATACAAGTTTAAAGATGTTGGTAAAGTGGAAACTTTTAGAGAGCCCCTTAACATTATAATCGCTGTTTAATATATAAATAAACGATGTCTGCTAATTTAGACAGAGTTTGAGCATTAAAGAGCACAAGCCAGATTTGTTTCAGACAATAACAAACACTGAAAGTTTCCTTAATTTCATAAATTCTTAAATAAGTTATGATGAATGGTCTGTTTCATGAGCACTACGATTTAATTAAATATATTAAGTATATGTACTTTAAAGTAAACTTCATTTGGTTAGGAAATTAATTTTTGGCTTATCACAGTTTATTTATTATCACTGTAATATAATAATATAATATTTTAAACATAATATTTAATCAGTTTTAAAGTGCTTTTTTGAAATTTTAATCAAAATATACTTTGTTAAATCTGAATATTGAGCATATATATCTAATAGTTAACAGAACATGAATTCATTTTTTTTTTTGGGTGTGCTTTTTTTAACATTATTGCTGTAAAAAACTTACCATAGATTATTGCAGTGATATAGAGTCAAAGTTTGTATACTTCACGATACTACATGTATTTTACTGATTATTTCTCTACAAAATTTACCATTGATTATTACAATGATATAGAGTCACAGTTTGTTTATTTTAAGATATTACATGTATCTTATTGATATTAAACCAAGAAAAAAATGTATTCTAAAACAATAAAAATATTTTTAGAAATATTTAACTATTATTAAACAATCTATCTGTAGTTTTTCACAATTTAACCTTCCATCAGGAGCATTTGATGTGACAGGCACAGTGTGGTGATCATCAACCGCCCAAGTTACTGGCATTTTTTTTTTTTTTTTTTTTTTTGCAGGAACTTTTTAATTTTTATTCTTTTGACACCTCTTATAATGGTGTCTATCATTTTTACACATAAACTTATATGTTTATAACGTTTTTCAAATATGTGTCCATCAAGCATATGGCACCTGAACTAAGATGTCAAAATAGTGAATCAAACGGAAGGTTAAATAATTTCTACCCATTAATCAATTGATTTGAATGAATAATCTAAATGCCAAAATACAATTTACAAATGAAAAGGACAAAAACCTGACCAGCACACAATCAAATGTGAATTGATCGTAATGCACCAGCAATTAAAAAAACAAACCACAAAAACAAATAAGTTTTTTATGATTTTTTTCACTAAGAATTACAATTACTTAGTAAAGCGGATATTTTCCCTCAAGATATTTTTTTTCCGCCAATAGAGTTAATTCCAAATCCTTGAGAATAAAATGCAAATGAAACCGTTTGAAATATCAAGTAATATCAAACATAATACCAAGACCTGAACGCGTACATAGCACCGTTTTAAAGCTTAAAATACCATTCGCCAAAGCAATCCGAAAGAACTTTTCAACTACAAAACTTAGGATGAAATACACCTATTGTCAAAACACTTTTCTTATCAAGGATAATAGCACTTTTCGATCGCTATCAAAATCGAAAGGTTTTATCCCATGAAAACATTCAGTTGTCTGAACTTCAAGAAATTCTAAGGAATTGAGAATGAGAATATACGAAGGTCCTCTTTTGATTCCAATGAGAGTGGTTCTTCAGAAATACCATCTGATCGTCCATTTCTTTTCCATTTAAACGTGAGACGGGCCTTTGAAAGTATTTCTCTGAGAATTATGTCTTCTTTTTTGACAGATATCAAGAAAATACCTTCCGTTGGGAAAACTGAATTTGTGAAGATGGATATTGTTGAAAGACACTCAAATTTTGCTTCCATTTCAGTATATGATAGAGTTATATATTATTTCTGGACCGTTTTTTTTTTTTTAGCGATCATTTTTTCTTTTTTTTTATATAAAAGCAAAATTGATAAGCGAAGTACCCATTTAAATGCTAGGACATCCACTACTTCCAAATAGTTTATTTACAATTGCACATTGAATTATTTGTTTGAAAATAGAGGTTTATTTTATACTTTAAGATAGAAGATTCTATTAATATGATATTTTGGTGCTCTTCCGTACAAGGAGACTATGTAGAAGATATTTTGTGAGAGGAGATTCTATGTTGAGGGTAATATATGAAGAAGGTACTTTATGAAGAAGATGCGTTGACTTTGCCTGGCAACAAATCTGACCTTAATCAAGTGGCTAAATTTGCTTCCATTTCTGTATATGATAAAGTTATATATTATATCTAAATCGTGTTTTTTCAATTATCCCTTTTTCTCCCTTTATATAAAAGCAAAATTGATAAGTGAAATACAAATTTAAAGGCTAGGACATCCGCTTCTGCCAAATAGTTTATTTACAATTGCACATTGTATTATTTGTTTTAAACTATAATTTTTTATTTTTTTATTTTTATACTTTAAAATAGAGGATTCTATGTAGAGGATATTTTGATGCAATTCCGTAAAAAAAAACTCTTTGTAGATGATATTTTGGTATTCTTCAGTAAAATGAGACTATGTAGAGGATATTATGGTACTCTTCCGTGAAAGGAGACTCTATGTAGAGGGTAACCTGTGAGAAGAGACTATGAGAGGAGATTCTATGTTGGGGATAATATATGCAGAGGATACTTTATTAAGGAGATGCATTGACTTTGCCCGGGAATAAATCTGACCTCACTGAAGTAGCTAAACAGCAACACATGTCTCTTGATCCGTGGTTTGCCAACTGCGGTTCTGGACGAATTTGATAAAAAATGAAAACGTTAATAAGTAGTATATGTCATATTTGAGAAAATTTAAAGAAAGCAATGTCACTGCTGGTGCACATTAAATCTATCGTGGCCTCAATGTCCTCTCTTTGGTGTGGTGGGGTCGGAGAAAAGGGCTTATACTAGAAGGTTTTGATCTCGCATTTTTCTAGATACTCAAAATTACGAAACTTATATGGCTCTGTTAAGCACTTTATAAGTGGCAGAAATAGACAGTCGGAACTTCCAAACCAACAACGTCATTTTTAAGATGTTATGCATGTTCATTAATAAAATATAACTGCTTGAAGCTTATTTTTAGGAAATATGCTAGTTAGTATTCCTGGAAAAATTATGATGCAGATGATCGTAGTTTGTCACATAACTAGACTATTCTTCCAATTTGTCTAAAACACATTTGGTCATTACTTTTTAAGTGCCTTTATAGAGAGGGTTTTATAGTGATTTTGTGTGCTTTTTTTTTTTTTGTTGATTTGTATGCGCATTTTTTTTTTTTTTTTTTTTTTTTTTTTTTGTGATTTATTCGCAAGATATCAAATATCAAAAAGATAATTAATAATTTTTCAGTTTGTAAATTAAATTTAAATATTATTTCCATGTATATATTATTCCCTTCTCGTTTAAATCTATATACAATAAAAAAAATGAAGCCGATATAAATGTCGGAATGAAATTGTTTTTCTGTATTTTGGTATTTAAAAACAATTAGTTACAATGCAGTTTACAGAGACACTTCAAAGTTTATTCACATTTATTTAGCAATAATTTATTTATTCACAATTCAGCTTTCTTTAATAAATTATAAACATCAACTAGTTAAAAAAAATAATAATAACGTTATTGCATGCAGAGTGTAATGAAATAAATGAAATAGACAATTCTAAAGATAGTAAATATCGTTCAAATAGCTAGCAAGTATTAAATTAACTTTAAACATTTCTATAATAACGTACCGCGATGCAAAGTAATAATTTAAATATGTGTCATTTTTCAGTTAAATATACCACAAATGTTTACATAGAAAACAGGAATAAAACCTATTCAGTTAGAAATCTTTTATAATCCTTTTCAAATATAGAAAAATAAATTTAACTAAATATTTACACTATATTTCCGATATATATACCAGTTTACACTGCATCTGTAACTGAATCAACGAGAAAGTCAAATATAGAAGAGACGTTTGTCTTTTCAAATATCAAATACTTTCCATTTGTTCTCAAATTTCGAAAAAGGACCCGTATATTTTCAGAATGTTCAGTGCATGGAATGTAAACCAGAGTATCAGATGGAATATTTTTTAGCGGATTAGAAACAATAGCATAGAAAATTGTATTTTGTAATAAACTGAATGCGCTTTATCTGGATCGGTTATCACGGTATATCTATATTAAATCATAGTCAAATATCATTAATTTATTGCAACATAATCATGTAACATACGCGTTTGTATTGTCAAAAACAAGGTACATTTACTTTCGATTACTTATATATTAACATAGGATAATAAAAATATCGTTTTTTTTGTTGTTGTTTTTGCGTTTCTTCATACTTTGGTACAATATGACTCTAATAAAATGATCTAGAAAAATCGTCTGTCTGTGCGTCTGTGTATAAGTAGTCAGCATAACTTTCGAACGAATTCACCTACGATGGTCAAATTTGGTGTACTGGTCAATAGTGGACATGGCGCCTACCATTAAGGTTTTCGTTAAAATTGCGTATGCGCATAAGGTAGCCTGCGATTGAAAAAAAAATTATGCTTTTTAATAATTATTAAAATACGGCTCAAACAATTTTGATGAAAATCGCTGTGTTTATGCCTCTTAAGATGTTCTAAACATACCCACCGCCGAAATTTCCATAAAATGGCTGTAGGTGAAAAAAAAAAATGAAAAACAATCGCCTTCAACTCTGAGTTCTCATCCCTTGAGTATCGCTTATCAACGACCGTTTTTCTCCACTCCTCTGTCTCACTTATAAGAAAGGATAATGCAAGAATTATAGAAATGTATAACGCCAAAGTCGACATCTTGGCAGGTTTTTTTAAAGGCACATATCAGAATTATCGCCAAACCGCAAATTAGCCATTTTTTTTAAGTGAAGGATGAAAATATAAAAATGGTAAATAACGCCAATCAACGGTCAGTATTCTAAATTAATTGAAAGTTGTACGATGTTCTACACCCCTAGTTAAGACGAGTACCTTAAAAACATTAACCTTATGTATGAGGAATTGCTAGGATTATCAGCTTATCAGCGATGCATTAGTAAGTAAATAAATGATAGTATACATTTGTTACGATCAGTAAGTAAATAAGACCGGAAAAGTAAATTTTAAACAGGGAAACTTTGACATTAAGGGAATTGCATAGTTACTATAATCAGTAGTATCAATGTAATGTTAAGAGTTCCTGTATACTATCAAGAATTGTAACGTATCTAAACTTTAGATTAGTGATATAAATAAGAACATCTTTTTAAATATTAGTAAGTAAATAAAACAGGAATGGTTGGAAATTTAGACAAGAAGTAATATTCACAATAACTAAAATCAGAATTTATTTTCTGTCTGCAAAATCTGAGAGTGATCCGAAACAAACCCGGAAAGTTTTGTTCCTAAATGTTGTCTGGTTTATACCCAATCTATTAAAATTAAGTTATGTTTACTAACAATGCAAAGTAGGTGGGAAATTCTATTTAAAATTATGGATATATACAGTACCTTTGTTTTAAAATGAAAAAAACAGCCTAATACATTATAATATGGCAAAATACTATAAAAAGTTACGCGTTTACCTTTTAGGATTTTAAACATTTGTTCTTATTTTAAACAAATATAAAAACGCAACAAATTGAAATACAGTAGGCAAAAATTGTTTGAAGAATTTGAACCTTTGTTCTTCAATGCATTTTAATCGATTTAGTTGAAAATTGTAGTATATTTCAGTTTTACTTAATGAGTTTAAATTATCATTAAAGCATCATTGAGACATCTTACGATGTAATCGATAAATCACGCCCATTCGTATATCGCCAGCCACATTATTGATAAGAAATCGTGCAATAAAAATCCATACTATTGTGATGCAATGCATCATATAACTGCCAACAAACATGTTGTCATCAATAAAAACTGAGTTAAAGTAGAATAAAAATGTAATATTCTTCGTCATATACTCCGTAAAGAAACACAAAAATGCAAACACTAGTTTCCATAATAGCATTCGCAACCAGAACAAGTCTGTACCCTCGGGAAAACAATTCAACTTCGAAATCAATTGCTGAACAAAAGAAAATCAATCATTCCAGTTTTCATTTTGCCCAAACCCTTTTAAAATTGAATAAGAATCACCATACCCGAGTTTATTTCTAAAATATAGAGTTGGAAGGGAAATAGAACAAGGACTCTAGGGGAAAAGAAACACCACTTTCGGCTGCTGCTGCTACTAAATTTTCCATTCTCGTGGTCATTTCTCTGGAGGCAGTATTTGAACGGTTTTCCGGAAGCTAGGTTTTGTGGCAATTTTGAAAAATAACAGCGGTTTCACATAAGAGTTTATTTTTCGTATTTCATTCTGAAATAAACTGAGAAGAGATGCCATAATATATAGGGAGTAAAAATAATCTACCCCTCGAAAAGCTCTTAACTCATTTAAAACATTACTTTTCAGTTCGTAAAGTATTGGACTTTCAAAGATAAGATTGTTATCTATAACATATAGAGGGATAAAAGAAACATAACTTTTCAGTATTATAAAAAACACAGAAAGAAAAGCTGTACACATCTGCATCTATGCAAAATCAGAGAAATGAAAGATTTTAGCGACTACATTTGAATCGCTAAGTATAAAAAGAGAGAAAGTCAATTTTTTTGTTTTGAAGGATTTGTATAATAGAGACGTCATAGCGTTGTTTTAAATTACAAAGGGTGAAGTTTCGCCTCTAAAGGTTGAGTAAAAACAAATGCAGAAAATTAAAAAGGGTCTAGCAAAGGCTCTTTTTTAAATTTTGCTCTCGTAAAAAAAACTTTCAAGCTGCAGCAGCTGCTCAAGTTTCCTGTTGAGTTACCTTTATGAGAATGTTCAACTGGAATGCATCAAATTTTGCTGAAGAAAAATATGGAAGAAAATACGTTATCGATTTCAAGACGTGCCAGCCCAATCAGCACAAGAAGAAAGCATTCAAGTCTGGAAAGCAGAATAAAAAGAATGTTTCAAAAGAACAAGCGTTTTCTTTCTTTATTGCCAAATGCCATACATTTCTATGCACAAAAATTCATCCGAAAGAGCAAAATGTTTACGCCACATCAATGGTATTAGATCACGAATCTTCCCACTAAGGAAACCTGGTGTATCACAGATAATACTATATAGCAAAGGCTTTTTCATCTCCAAAACTTCCAATAACCAAAGAATAATTAATAAATGACTTAAATTTGTAGAGCACAAACCATCATTTCATTAAAAGACAAAGAAAAAAGAATATTTTTGATGCCTATCTAAAAATACAGTTTGTATAATATACACAAAGCTCAATATAGTTTTTTTATTGTGTGTATTTGCATTTTAGGGCTTTATTGGGAATTTTTTTGAGAACTCTAAGATGTTTAATTGTAAAAAGGGATCATGCCCGTATAAGATTCAACTCGCTCATGGCATTTATCAAGCATTTAAATTTTACATTAGGCGTTAAACCGATTAAAACAGATACGAAAATTATAATTTTTTTTTTTTTTTTTTTTTAAACACACTGTTGGTGAAGATATATATTTTATCCCTCCCTTGAAAACTTACAAAAATATGACATGACCTCTTTTACATTTAGAAATTCATATATTATAATAAAAATGTCATGAAATTGGAAGTTTGTCAAAATTGCCCAAATTATAAAATTTCAAGCAACACTTGGTTTAAATTATTTTTAATATATGATATCCAGATCGATTTTTTCATCAGGGCATTTCAAAAGAATCAGAATCTCAAACACTGACTTTTCTGCGAGAAACTGCATGCAAATGCATCTGCAGAGTAATTTCCTAAAACCTGTAAGCCTAAATTTCCTGATACCTCAACAGAATAAAAAAAATCAATTACAATATCGATAAAAATAATGAAATACAAAATCATTCGTTAAGCAGTTATTAAACAAACATGCATCTTTACCTTAACTACCGGATTTATCAGGTATGATGCTTAATATCTACATTTTTCCTTATTGTTATATCAATTATTTTTATTATATCTAATTATATTTATTGAAAGATTTTTTATTTCATTATTATACATCAATATTCTAAATTATATTTATAATTAAATATTTTAAGAACAGAGACTTAGGGGGTTATGATATTTCACTTCTTAAAGAAAAAGCAGGGAAATATTCCAGAAGAGTCTCAATGAGATTTCCTCGCGATCGAAACCCACTGATCAAGAGAACAGTTGGTGTCTCTTTTAGTTGCTTTTTAAAATAATTTGTATTAAAAAGTTATTCTAATATATATGTAGTTATAACTACTGATATACAGGGCGATCATAAAGAAGCTTTGCTGATATATGGACCTCTAGCGGTCGTTCCGTTCAACAGATCAAGTTGAAATTTCAGGTATAGTTATTCAGTGGTATGAGCTCGAAATTGTGTGAATGGCAACAAAATGGCGCTCATGGTTACTATAATAGTTACAGAAACTCGAAATTTTCGAAGGACAACACGTACTCTTCCAATCACAAAATGCTCAGCGAATGCGAAAACCCTAGAGAGCGTTGGAACTATACGTGTATCACAAAAAAAGGACCCGTTATGCCCCCACAAAAGACATCTCTGCGAACGGCCAACAGAAACATGATCGGGTTACACAGAGGCCGTTCTCAAGATATTCAGCGTAGAAAGCAGATAAAATTGTCTGTGATGGCACCCATGTGAATTTTGACCTCTGCCATATGCAAATTTCCACCGTGCGCCCCGATCATGTTTTTGCTGGACGTTCTCAAAGCTGTTTTTGTGCGTGCATAACGCGTCCGTTTTTTGTGATACACATACCATTCCAACGCTCTTTAAGGTTTTCGCATGCGCTGAACATTTTGAGACAGGAAAAAGTATGTGTTGACATTCGAAAGTATAGAGTTTCTGTAACTATAACCGTAACCATGAGCGCCATTTTGTTGTCATTCACAGAATCCCGAGGTCGTATCTCTGAATGACTATAAATGAAATCTCATCTCGAACTGTTGAACGGAACTGAAGCTAGAGGCCCATATATCAGCAAAGTTTTTTTATGACCTCCCTATATTTCATAGTTGAAATTAGCAGTTTTAAGGGGAAATAATTGTATGAATACCAGAATACAGCGCATTTTTATCCTATCGTGCTTTCAGCTTTTTTGTGCTACAACACGAACATTGGGTACTTATTTTTGAACAAAAGCATATTGCACTCTGGTATCTTAGTTATACGAGTTCAGTAGATAACTTTCTAAGACAAGTGGCCCGGTCTACTTGTATAGAATTGAGTGTATAGAATTTAGTTGAAAAAAAGCCCTTGGAATCCTGATGACCGATGTATTTAAATCGCATTGGACAGTATATTCAAACTTGTCGTGCGTAGAATTTAGTTGACTAAACGCCCTTTGAATCATGATGACAGATGTATTCAAATCGCATCGGATCATGTATTCAAACTTGTCTTGGATAGAATTTAGTTTAAAAAACAACTTCGCAATCTTACGTGTACTCTTTCTGTTTTTATAAATACTATTGAGTTCGTGGGATTTAAAATTGTTTAGAGAGATTATATTTCCAGTTCATCAGATAAAGATATTGTATTCTATTGTTGGGAGGAATAATATTCTTCCTGTCTCGTCAATGGACTTATATTGCGATTTTTATTCTATTGTGTTGCAATTTACTGTAATCTATCACAACTTCCACATTTTTTTTAATACGATTTTCAAATAACTAACACTATGGGCAATTGTAAATAAACTATTCGCGACATAGGGAGGTTTAAACTTTTAACTTGGTGTGCCATTTATCAACTTTGGTTTCGTATAAAGAAATGTATTATATTTATACCATAGTGACCAGTAGTGATAATAATGCTTAGTAAACTACATTGTGATTAAGTAACAGTGATTGACTTCTTGTTAAAGATGTTTCCTTGTTCAAACTATGGATATCGAACGAGAAATACTTCCTTCTTTCAATAATCTAACCTTTTATCTCTTTTACGTCATTACTCTAAAGTAAACATGCCAGGCGTGTAATCTTATCGGGTGAAGTGCCGTAGTGGTCCAGTATCTGTAAATAAATGACAGTATGCCAAGAATCTAAATTTGGAGTTGAAACAGATTACCCATCAAGTTTACCGATAGCGCGTTCGTCAATGATACTACTTATTTGAGAAATTTATTCGAATTATCATTTCAGAAAATGCGATGATAGAAGATATTATCAGCGGTTTTTCAATTTCTTAAAATGCAACTCGATTGCAATGCGCATAGAACGCAATAATTAAAGCCTGATTTAAATGTAATTCCTTCGTAAATGAATACTAGATAATCATTAGATTTCCTCACCTATAAGAAGAAAGTAAACCATCTTAAGCTTTTAGAAAAATAGTGTAGCTTTTGTCACTTATAACTCAACGGAAGTAACTCGTATTTTAATAGTTAACGCTTCTGGGATGCACAACGGCTTGCTTCAACTACCCAACTTGATCCAAAACCGCGCAATGTCATTGAACGTTCTATGTTTGGCGAGGAATTTCGATTGACGACTTCAGGTCCTGTATGTCTTTCGAAAAAAAATTACGAAGATTGAACTGATTTAAAATGAGCGGTATTTGACTTATTTGTTTAAATGATTGCATTTATTGGATGGCACTAGGTAAATTTCCTTTTATATTAACTTTGACCAAGATTTGATGTAACAATAACTGGGAACAAGCAATGTTGAATGTTAAAAAGTTCATTTTCCGTTAAAGTTACAGCTAAACAACACCCCGACAAAAAATGTATTTCTTCTCCATTTACCATTAACTAATCGGAATTAAGAGCATAATTAAACTACAAACTTTTAAATAATAATATTTCTTAAAAAACGTAGTAAAAGGAATTTGTTTTACAAAATCATACTAGAGGGGTTATTTTACACTAATCAATCATGTAACTAGGCTTAAAAATAACCAACTATCATTCAATAATTAAAAGCACTGCTTTAAGCTCCTAAAAAAGTTAATAATTATAATTTAAAATATAACCAAAGGGCATATGTTCTATAAAAATATACTAAATTTTATTTTGTGTCAAATTTTTTTAGTAATTTCTTTCACTTTTAAGAAACTCCAATAAGAAATAAATGCTTAAGAATGTACATTTTTCAAATTTAAATCTTTTTTATGATAAACTAATTTCAAATTTGAATCTTTGTTTTTATTAAACTCTTTTAGAATTTAGATTTTTGTTTACACAAGGAAATTTAATATGATCCCCCAAGATTATTTTTCTATCTAGCTAAGAAATAAGTTTTTACTAATTAAAACAACACTAGAATAGGTTTATTATCTGAAATATATTTTAAATTTAACGGAATCTGATAGTCTTACTTCTAAATTGTAAAGTTTTTATCTTATTTTTTGACAAAACCACTATCATATATTTATAATGTTAGTGTTTCTCTAATAAATATTAAATATTTAAATTGATCAATTATAAACCACATTATAAAATATCTTCATTTGTATGGTTAAGAAGAAATTGTATGCGTTATTAATAGCTAATTACCATCTCAAAAAGTTCAGGTGGATTTTATTATTCAATATACCTGTCAAGAAACACGTATAACTTTTTTTTTTTTTTATTTAACGTCAAAATTAAAAACACTTGAATTTTGTATTTAAATTAATTGACATGTTTATGTAAAGCTAAAGCTATTTTGAATAACAAATTATGATAAATCAATAATAAAACATTATTAAAACATAAATTGATTTATAATCAACCAACTTAACGAATAATTTCTACAAAAATGAAATTTAAATTTCAAATGAAAGTTATATATAATGATAAAAAAAAAGAGTCGAACCCTGCGTCTATAGAAAGCAACTTCCAATAGATGAGCTCTAAAACCAAGTAATTCTCAAGTAGGAATAGTTTAGGCATTCTATTTGGAATTTTAACAGAAAACATGTTAACATTTTAATTAATGTTTTCAAGGTTTTTCCAATAATGCACATTAATGCCATTTGATTGTGTCGGTCAGATCAAAGTTTCTTAATACTAATAGACTACAAAAAGGGGGTTGGTTTTTCCTTTCTTTCTGACTACTTTTGGATTCGCAGTAAGGCTAGGAGGGATGAGAAGTGGATGGAAGAATTTCCTTCAAGATTTATTGCTTTTTGTGAATTAAATAGTAAAGTCTAGAGTATTAAAGAGTAATTAGTGAATTAAAGAGTAATGCTTACACATTGTCCTGGTAAAGAATATTTTAATACAATCAAATAACTTTGATTGAACAATACCTTCGAATAATTACGTTGAAGCATTCGTCGACATAAAATAAGAAATGTTTCAAAATTATCCGATTTTTTTAGATTTATGTGCAATCATATTTTAATTACGATTAAATATGTATCTTAATTATTTCTTTTGGATGGTGTTTATTTGGGAGGATTACCTTTTATTCATTTCTACAAAACCAAAATTAAAAAATGATTTATTAATTTGAAGGTTAAGACCTCCACTTCAAGGCAATTAGCCTATTTCCAATTGCACATTGTGTCATTTGTTTGAAAATCAAATAAAAAACACCAGAAATAGTGCAAAAATGTTGGGAAGGTTTATTAGTTTACAGTAAGTGGCAGCTTCATATAAAAGAAAAAACGTTGTAGCACATTAAAGAAACCTACTTAACTTGATATCTCTCAACAATAAAATACAATACTTAAATCTTATGAACTTTCAAAAAAGTCATTCCTTTAAACAATATTAAATTTAGAGGCTCTAGATAAATAGTTATAATAAAAACTTTCTCAAAAAATAGTGTTGATAAACCATTACAAACTTACCATCCGAGTTTAACAATATTTCTAAAAAATATCAACTATAAAGATAGTTATTGGGACTAATTCGTAAATTAAATTATGAACTATTATAAGAGAGCACCATACAATTAGGTGTTTCTGTAGGTGATAACAAAGTGGAGATAAATGAAACTGGCAACTATTGGTTATGCTAATGCTCATAAAATATAATAAATATTTGTTTACTTCAAGAAAAATTCAATTTCTCACAAATGATATACTGGAAAGAAATTCATTCCCTGTTAGAAATAAAAGAAAAACTCACACACGCATGCAAAAGACATTTCAATACCTATAAAACCATTTAGAATATTCTGAACAAAAGCAATAACCGAACCGAAATCCTATTATTCTTCACCAACATTTCATTTCCTTGATATGAGAGTCAACTTCAGAAAAAAACAGCATTCCAAAATTATTAAATTTCAACCAAATTTGTTCTTAAAATAATATAATCTAAAAACATCGCAGACGATCTATGTTCCAAAATATTCTAAAAGTGCGGTAAAAATGAAGTGAAGTAAAGTAAAGGAACTGAAAATAAAATAAAAAGAACAATTTCATTTTAGAAATAAAAATAAAACTACACGGACCATTTTTTATTTCTATTTTATCCTTACAGAGAAAATGCTTCTAGTTTTAGAGCGTGAAATCTCATGGATTACAGTGGCCTTTTTGGAACATAGAAATGTGAATGCTGCAGGAGAAGAGCAAGGTATGTCAATGGAAAAGGTAAGAGCATGCAAAGATTTCACATCTGCGAATTTCCATTACAGACGTTTCTTTATAACTTTGTGTGAATATAAGCCAGGAAATGGAAGACGAGCACTTTTTCATGGAAATAAAATATTCCACGAAGCAGTCTGAAATTCGTGTATTCAGGGAATTCCATCAAAATATGTATTAAAAACTTGTTGATAAAATTTCACACTGAACGATATTGTATTGCGATCAATATTAAAGCCCTTATGTAATTTGTAGATCTAAATTTCTTAAAGGCATTCTAAACAGGTTTAATGATGGTGACATATAGAAGAAGCTTAATCTAATGAATATATACGTTTATTATTATAGTAAGTTAAGTAATATAGTAAGTTATATTATGTTAAGTATTATAAACTTTACGCTATAAACTTTGAGTGTTCAAAGCATTTGTCTTTGTCGAAAATTGTCTAAGAGTCCGAAAGAGAACTTCAAATTTAGGACTGAGTCAATCACTTTGAATTTTATAGATTATCATGAAATACTAAAATATTAACTATGTATTGGTCAGGGGGAGGGGGGGGGGGATGGCCGGAACTTATAGAAAATCGACTTTTAATGAGTTTAATTAAATCCGATAGCCAAATATGTCACAACTTGTCAATGAATTAACATCTTTTATCGTCTGTACATCCAACGATTTTTAATTTTCAATTAAGAAGGAAGCTGGCAATTTGACTTTTCTGGCACCACTTATTTGCATCTTCTAAAAGTGAGGCAAGTTGGCAAAAAAATATAACGTCATTATTCTTCTTAATTGAAAATGAAAATACAGTAGGGTACCAGAAGAAAAAGGGTATTCATTTTTACTTTCAATTACCCTTACGTTTACATAGGGCAATGCAAGTATAGCATTAGATCCAAAAAAAAAAAAAAGCATTTTTTTTTTTTTTGTGTGCAATTCTCCACGTTTGGAACATCAAGCTTATAAAAAAGTGGTCTGGAAAAAATGTGTGTATGCGTGTCTATATGTCTATTTGTCGTGGTCATATCCGAACAAATTGACCTACGATGTTCAAATTTTGCGTGCGGGTTACTGGTGGCCATGGAAAGGTTTCCGTCAAAATCGCGCATGTGTATAAGATTACAATAATGAAATCATGAAAAATCGTGTTTTTAAGCTAAAAAACGGCTCTAGCGATTTTGATTAAAATCTCAGTGCTATTGCCTCTTAAGATATTCCAATTGTCCCCGCCTTCAAAACTCCCGTAGAAATGCGATAAAAGCGTACAAAGTAGAACAAAGAGTACCTGTAACACAGAGTTATCTGCCCTTGAGCATCGCCCATCAACGATTGATTATTTTTCTGTTTCACGCATAAGAAAGGACAATGTAATGTCTATCGAATTTTGACATTTTGGCGTGTTTTTTTTATGTAAAACTGGCAATTTTTTTTAAATGAGTGTAAATATGGAAAAGTAAATAATAATAAATAATACAATAATTTTTAATGCAATGACCAATATTATTCTGTAATTGAAAGTTGTGCGATGTTACACACCCCTAGATTGGCAAGTTTTGACATATTTTATTCAGTTCAACTGATTCAAATTCAATTTCCAAACAGTTTCAGCTATTTTCCCTCGGCATGCATATATTCATAATCTACTAATATGTCTCTATATTCTATAAACAAATTCAGAATAATGCTAGAAGATTTAATTGCCAATTTAGGATCTCTATATAAGTTTTATAAAAAAAGAATTGTAAATAGATATTTACAAAAGAAACCCTCCCCATTCGTAAATAAAGACGTAACCCTTTATTCACAAGATAAATAAATAAAAAGAAAATATTTAAAAGTCTAATCCCATTACGTTAACATAACAGGACTTAACATAATGAGTCAGAGGCCTCGTAATATAACGAGATAGAAACTGCAATAGTATTCTGTTACGAATCCCCATTTCGGAAATTTTTAGCGAAATAACAATCAAATGTGTAGAAGAGCTGTGTTGCATAGTGGATCGGTCATGCGTCCGGATCCGGACTGACCGTTACGACGGAATAACGGAATTTTTCGTTTCGCTAACGGTCAACGGGATATTTTTTTACACAAGACAGAGCAATAAGGATTATTATTTCTAATAAAGATGTCTCGTCATATTGCAAACTTAAAATCTATTAGGTATACTAACAGCACATAATATGTGTTACATATTCATTTAAAATAAATATATATAATTAAGACCATTAAAGACTATACATTAAAACAGCTAGCAGAAGCAACGTAAAGGGAAAAGTCTTGATTTCGTATGTTAATTTTCTAAATATGATGTCTAAAGGAATAAGAATTGCTGATTTTATTTAAAAAAAAAAAAAAAAAAGTAGTAACACGAAGCATTATTATTTCTTTGAGAATTATATAAGAATTACCGTACTTCTTCATATTCTATTTATAATGCAATTTTGAAAAATAATCTAACGTAGTAAATAAAAACATGATTGCCAATGTAGAATATTCAATTTAAAATTTTTTAATTTCTGACATCTGAGAATCAATGAATGTGATTAATAAATTCTAACACTTGTATTAATAAAATTATTCACATATAAAGATAAATGAAAATACTCATTTCATAGTAAATTTTTTGTTGTTGAATAAGGGAATGTTAATTAAATATTAGGTATAGTATATATTTTCTAAATAAGTGTTTTTATTTTATAAAAATAAAAACAAAAGTTTCGTAAACTCTGATATTGAAATTATAAATATTGATTTAAAACACATTAAAGATTTGCCCACAACAAAAACCTGATCAAAATTTCAGTGCCCAAATTCAATCAACGAAATGCATAAAAAATAACCTCTTATTTTCTCTATATTATTTTCTTTACTGGGAAACATTTACGATCCGAATTTCAAACAACATTTCTTCCGTTTACTTGTTCAAAAAATAAAAGTTAATAGATGGTATTGAAATTGGTAAAGTTTACAGAAAAAATGCAAAACAAACTTGAGATACGTGTTTGGAGATAATTACGTTCCAGTATATTTAAGAAAGATAAATTGTAAAATCTTGCACAATATAAAATATTTAATAATACTAATTTTTAGAAATATATTTAAGGTATAATGATGTGTTATTCCTAATCACATACCAGCAGCAGAAAATAAAATGTTTAGATAAAAGTTTTACGTATGAAATGAATAATAAGTATTTGTGTTAGAAATGCTTGACAGTAGAAATATTTTCTAAAAACTATTTCTATTAAATATCTAGTGGTAGTTTTGAATGGAAAAACTTTTTAAAAATAATCTACAAAATCAATTATTAGCGATATACAGTGTGGATTTTGTTTTTATAAATTACGTATTTTTAATTATAAAGTAAAAACACTCATATTGATGTCTTTAATTTAAGTTGGTGGGTTTATTTGTACGCTCAATGACCTATTTGTATGTCCAATAACGGCTAATCAGGCCGGGACCTACAGCTTAATGTGGATTCCGAACTACAACAAACATCCATGCTTTACCCGGGACTCGAACTCGGCACATTTGACATGCGAGGTCAGAGCTCTAATCACACAGCCATTAGGTGGGCCGCCATTAATTTAAGAAGTCCAAACTGAAACATAATTCAATACCATTTATCAATAATTTAATACCTTCAATCAAGAATATCCCTGCATTTATAATTAAACGATTGACACATATACATATTCTTAAGATGTTTATACCACCAATCAACACACGAAGAGGGTTTCTTAAAATTCCCAACTGGCAATACCCTAGTTAGTACTTCCTTGCTAAGAATTTTCAACATGACCTTTATAAGCAAAAGATTAGTTCGTAAAAGAATTATCGGATAGTTTGTTGCTCAAAGATTATCTGCAAAATTTCTCTAGAGGATCTATCTCCAAATCCCCTCTTAATGCTCTTTGCTGATCCCCTCACAATAACAAAAGAGCTTATATTCCATCACTCATTAGTAAAGTTACAGATCAGAGTTCTTTGTCGGGTATCGGACGGTTGTTATGAATTGTTTTGGGGTAGAAGTTCTTTAGTTATTGTAGTTGAATAAACTATTTTATGTTAAAATAGCACTTTTTAATTTTTTTTTGAAAAAGTAAATTTGTGCAAAATTTGTACTGTTTATATTTCTTTTATTTAAGGCCAAAACTTAATGTTTAATTTACAATTATTTTATGCTGAATTACTTATAAAGAATCATTAAATGTATTGTCTTTTTAATTTTTCTTGAACCTTATTAGATTTTTTTTTAAAGTTTAACTCTACAACAGCAAAAAAAAATACTTCATCAATTAAAAAAAAATAAAAAATTAGATTTTTTAAAATTAATATATTGATAATTCAAAAAGATAAAGTAAAGAAATATGTCTAAAGAATACATGCAAAAAATTTTAATGCAATTATAAAATACAGTTTTAGTATACCCATTTAAACATTAAACTCCGCGCACTCTGATTAAATATTGCAGGAAATTTAAGTAAAATCTATTATGTGTGTAAAAGCAACCCTTTAGTGATAGACCCAAAAGGTGATAGAGTTCATTCTTATCTACAACAAGTATATCAAATTTCAGTTCAATTGTATTACGGGAAGTGGGTTGATTAGTCATCCTTAGTGTGATAGAATCGTGTGTAAAAAGAGCCTTTTAGCGATAGCCCCCAAAACTTAATGGTAAGTTTTGTCATTGACGGCGAGTCAATATGCCAAGTTTCAGCTGGACTATATTACTTCAAGTTAGTTATAAACCCACCGCAGATATGGAAACAAACACACACAAACAAAATCGAGAATTTAAAAAAATCAATAAACTGACAGTTCCTGTATTATAATATAAAATCCACACATATGTAAATATTTTGAATACTCCTCCCATATTTTTGAATTCCGAACCTAAAAAATAGTTCAAGAGAGTAAATACGAAAGTTTCTCCTCAGAAGATGATATCACGGATCACTACCATCGGAGATTGAAATTTCCGCTTCGAAAATCTACACAGCGAATTCTATTTCCAAAACTAAAATTGGATCCATGGCTCTGATGAGATCTATTTGAATGAGTTGGGTTCTCTCTTACCACCTACGTTATATCTCTTATTTCTTGCCGCTGAATTGCACCGTGGAATATCAAAACACCGAACTAGGCTGTATCTTTAGGCTATATCAATGTTGGTGGCAGATACAATATTTTAAAGATAAATATTTCCTAAGGTCACTGATATCAACTGGGTCACGAAATAATAGTATTCTTAGATAAGTGGGAACGTAAGTGGTGTGTAGCTTTTAAAGGGGGAGGGGGGGATTGGTACACATAAATCAATAAATAATCGATTTTGAGTTTATTATTGTTTATTAAAATTTAAATTCTCCCCTTTAAAAGGATACCTCATTTGTAATAATATCTCAACTAAAAGTATTTTTAATAATTTTTTGAGGACAAAATTGGTAAATATTAGTGTAAGTAAAGTTTTCTTTAAAATGCGTTTTTCTTAAAACTGCAATTATCATTATTCATGTACCTTTTTTCTCAAAAATTGAGCAAACTATCCTCCTGAAATTTTTACCACATAATCATCTTATATATATGTCTATACTGAAGTTAGATTTTGTTGTTATTTTAAAAATATTTTTTGTGTTGGCTTCTTTCAGCAAAAAAAAAAACAACTTGTGATTTTTAACAAATTTAAATGACTTTCACGAAAATTTATCGAAAAAAAAGTAAATGAATCACAATCAAAAGCTAACTTCAGTACAATAACAAGTGTCTGCTAATGCGCTGGAAAAAAAATTAGGCTTCTAAGTCAAATACTTTCTGAGAAAAAGGTACATGAAATATGCCAAATTAACATTACCGGTATAGAGGGTACCAACTCCCCTTAAAATCAAATATAACTGTAGGTAATTAATTAGTTAAAGCTAATCGTATGTATGGTCTACCAAAAAATTCATTAAGTTGTTTATATCTTTAATTAATGAGATGGGTAATACGTTTAAAATACAAAAATGCTCAAAATAAGTTGAGCAATCACACAAAGATAGTGAAGTTTTTAAATTAAATTTATAGAAATTTAATTGTATCTTCACTGTAGAGGAAATTGTCAGATATAAAAGTGTCACACGAGTCAAATCCTCTTCAAAAAGCATTTAAAAATTATACATTTTCTATTTTAAACTATAGAAACTACATACTATAACCAGATTGTTTATTTTAATGGTCATATTGTTTACTGCAGCCAATTAAGACTCATTCTAAAAAATTTCTGGACAATGTTATTTGACACCAAGGAAACTATTTAAATGAGTGCCCCCCAACCCCCTTCTTCCCCTCAATAAGGCTGAATAAACACAAAACTATGCAATTTTTAAATCAAAATCCCGTCATTACCTTATTATAATCAGTACTTTTACAAATTACAGTGATTGATTCCATATATCTAATATTTAGAGCAATATACTTCGAAACAACCTTGAATAGCATATATTACCACCATATTTACTAAATATCAAAAACATTAAATACTAAATAGTCCCTACAATAAATATGAACCATCACGAATCACACATTTCAGACATCATCACCAACTCCATAAAATGAAATCTCGTGAAATGAAAGATCCAGTGATCAGATATCCCGAACTACTATTAACTCAATTTTTAAATAAAGACGCAAGTCGAAATATAAATCCCATAGTTTTACTAAACATGAAAGTTACATAACTAAAAAACCATTAACGACTTCCTATTTCGGCTTTACAAAGCTAAAATTCAAAGCAACTTTCAACAAACGATCAAAACGACAAAAAAAAAATCACACAACCAAAATAACTTTTCACGCAGCAATTCTTTTCACCGCTCATCCCTGCTACCCCACATTTTAAACTTCACGCATACCTACATCTTTACTGCCAGAAAACATAAAAAAAAAGTATCTCATCAGCGTTTCTGGAGAAAGAAAAAGACTAGAAGCCGCACTAATAGAATAATCTTGTCAGCTCAGAAGTCTTTGTCGCTTCACATCTTGTCTGAAGACTGCGGAACACCTAAGTGTTCGATTTGTGTGGTGTAATCCGGGAACAGAAAAGGTTCCCGGCTACATTTATAGTTTTTTAGGATGGTAGTTAGTAACGGTTTTTTTTTTCACAGCTAGAAAGAGACACTTTCTGCTATCGGCAATCTCATTACAGCACTTCCTGTTCCAAAAGAATTTTCATCGTCTATGAATCCGTGGTGCATTAACTTGAGTTAAGTTAACTTTTGGACACCGTGGTATTTTTTTTAATGTAAAGAATGAAGCTTGTATAGTACTTTGCTACCCCTATAAAACAAAATGCAAGTACTTTCATTTATCGAATAAATTAAAAATTCAATAAAAAAAAAACGTTTCTTACAATTATAAAATATGTTGTTTAGTTTTAAGAAAATTTTATTTTTGAAAAATGTAATTAGAAAAATAGAACATTTAGCTCATACCATGTTATCGTGTTATTCAAACAAACAAAAAAATATTCATTATTAATGTTGGTGAATGTAAAACTAACAATACATCGTAAAAAAATACTAAGATAAGTATAGTATTAGAACGAGAACAGTTTCGAAATAAATATATATTTTTTCATACAGAAAATATTCAATGCAAACCATAAAATTTCAGCTTAATAGCAACCGAAAAATGAAATTGAATCCTATTTGAATAAATCCATTAATTTCCTGTACCAGAATTAGTTTCCTGGTAAGTAAACATATATTTAGGGTATTGGAAATGTCACTATCCCGTTAGTGGCGAAATAATGACTCTGATGATGCGAGACAGCTGTTGGTGTTGCATAAATGCTTCTAGAGCATGTAAACTCTAATATTAAGTTTAACCACCGAAACAGCCGATTCTGATATGATTGGTTGTCCTAGGTTAATAGCCAACCAGTAATCACGCAGACTACTCACGCCCACCTGACATATTCCCAAATGAAGTAGTTGCTAACTATTGCGTGACACACATAGGAATATAGAGGAACCTTTCATACATTGGACCATATGACCATCGCTAACGTATTATTTTCAGGCTTTTATTAAGGCATAACACTGATTGGAGGAAACTTTCTCCACTGGCACATTAACCGAACACTGAAATATATACTTAAGGTATACATACTAGAAAATGTGAAAATCGACCAAATATGGCAAATTATTATTTTAATATTCCCCAAATCTCAATCTTTCAGGTGATACCATGATTGTGCAACTATTGCAATAATTTTACTTGTTACAAAGTGCTTTACTAGTTACATTTATTTATGAAAATATGTTTCGTAAACTTTAAATAGATTTCTGAGGAATTGTATTTTCATCACAAGTTACTTCATTAGCAACGGTGATAACTAATGTTTGCTTACACTTTTTAGAAAAAAAATATGATCACTCAACTTTATATTAGTTATGGGACGGACCTCAATAAAAGAGAGACGTGACAAATTTAAGTTGGTAGAATTTAAAGTTTGAAATATTTTTTTTTTTTTTTTTTTTTTTTAATTTTTTAGACTTTTGAGGTAAACATTTTAACAACTTTTACATGCTACAAACCCAAAGTTATTGTCTTAGGTTAACTACAACTTAAGTAATCACCGTTTTAAAAAAGTTAATTAGCTATTCTGCTTCTAATATTTTTCATTTGTATTGGTATGCAAAATCATGAATTTTAAAGTTGTTTTATAATTGAACAAAAATGGGTTTTTAAAATTATAATTTAAAAAGTTCCTGTGTGTACGTGCACCTTAACAATTAGTTAAACAATTAGCTAAAAGTCCTATAGATGATATAAGATCAAAATACATCTATTTCAAGTTTAAGCATGTTTTCCTACTTTAAGGTAACTGTGTACATTAGAAATTGGAAAACTTAGTAAAAGTTTTTTTTTTTTTTTTTGCACTAAAATGTTCTAAAACGAAATAGCTTTAAAATGGTACTATGATATTTATGACATTCAAAATACTTTAAAAACTACGTTAATTTTTATGAAGGTACACAGTGTTAAAAGATTACTGCTGCATACTTGAAACTTTTTTTGTGATAAACTAGTTCTTTTCAGTGTAAAACTTTATTTCAGCAGAAATGCAGGGCATGGAACCTACTAGTATCTAATACATCCATGTAATAACTATTTTCTAACTTTGTTCTGAATCTTGATGTTTGTTATAAAAAGTAGGTAATTTCAAATATTTGCAAAACAAAACAAAATTCCATGAAAAAAATCTATTTGTTACACTTACAATTCTAGTAGGTTCCCTGTTGCAAACATTGCGTATCAGTTGAACTCAAATTCAAATTTTATTGCAGCAGTTATTACTGCTGCAATTTTATCCTAATTAGGTATTTAAAATTAAATGAATTAGTTAAATATCCTCAAATATTTTTTTTTATCATATGTTACTTTTCTAACACTTGTTTAGTATAAAAAAAATTGTGAGCCTAGCTTAAAAATTAGTGGGAAAAATTCCCAATGCATACTGCACCCTTAAACTAAAAAAAGATAAATAATATTACTCGATTTTATAACCAACTCATAAAACGTTTCGTATCTCTTCATCAAAATCACAATAGTAAAAATATTATGATCTCAAGTTACTTAAATGAAAGAAGATTTTATTCGAAATTTTTTTTTTTATGTTTTTATTCACAGGAATTCATCCTTAAAGAAGCACCTCATTTTGAATTTTAATAATCTTCATTACGAATACTTTTAGAGTCCCATACGTTTCATTTTGTCCATTGAGTATCAATGCCAACATAAGTTATGTAATGCACAATTATATTATTTTGGGAATTGCACAGTTTGTAACATCTCTAATAAATTTCCAAGGAAATTGAACATATCTGAAATCTCTGACAAGGATTACAAACCTAATAATAAATGTCGCGCACACAAACGCTAAATTCATTTCAACGCGGCCTGTTCTTGATTTAACATTAATGAAATATTTATTCTTCCCTGTGAGAAGTCTCAGATAACAAGAACACCATTCTCGGTATTCCTCTGTGTAATTGGATGATGTCCGAAGTTTGTGCATTCGTCTATGCATCCTTAACTGATCTTTTCACTCTCTTGGTACATTGTATCATATTCATTTCTCCTCCTTTGATGCGTTAACTTCTCAGGGATTAAAACTTTATTCGACCCAAAGTTATCTCATGCCGAGAATCAGTTTCAAGCATCTCTTTGTATAATTAAGATTAGATTTTGTTAGATAATTCAAGCAAGAAATGAGATTCCAAGTTCTGAAATAATTATAGTCCTAATAGGCATCTTGAGAACAAACAAAGTTTCAAGATACGATTAAGGGTTATAGAGTTAAGAATATCCTTAGAATAATCATTTATCTTCTAAGTAATACTTTTAGAAAAATTAGTTTATCACTCATATTTAATTCAGAGAAGTATTTGTATTCTAATGCGATGCATGTAGTAATAAGATTGTAAATATCAATTAGGATTACTTTATGCCATGTTTTTTTTTTTTTCGTTTTGAATCATGTGCATTTAAGCAATCGTAAGTCATTCATGTATCCCACATTTCAGAGGTTTGATCCCATTTCGATCCTGAAAAATTGATTTATCAAAACAGACATACCTTACTTTATCTATGCTTGCCTTTGTTAATATTTGTTCTAAAATTTATAATTGTGAATATATTGGAAATGAGACATTTGAATGTCCTTCGTTTCGAACGCTTAACTCTCTAATGACCCTTTTTAATTAGTTAATCGAGATTGCAATAATCTATTGTGTCTATGTTTGCTCTTGGTTCTAATTTTCAAAGTTGTAACTGTAATCGAAGTGAAACATTAAGATATTCCTCGTATAGTTTGAATGTTGCGTCGACTTTTCATCCCTAAAAATTAATCGATATTGGAATAACTTATTTTTTCTACATTTTACCTTCTTAACATTTCCAACAAATAACAGAGTTGCGACCAAATGGGAAGTAGGACATTCGAATATCCCTTGGTTGAAACGTTTAACCCATTTTCTATCCCTTAAAGTGAATTAATTGCGATTTGCTGCGATAAAGTGGTTAATTGCTTTTTCTATGTTTAATATTGTCGATATTCGTACCAATTTTCAGAGTTGCGACCAAATGGGAAGTAGGACATTCGAATATCCCTTGGTTGAAACGTTTAACCCATTTTCTATCCCTTAAAGTGAATTAATTGCGATTTGCTGCGATAAAGTGGTTAATTGCTTTTTCTATGTTTAATATTGTTGATATTTGTACCAATTTTCAGAGTTGTGACCGTATGGGAAGTGGGAGAATTAGTAATGAGTGAGTTAGTGAGTGAGAGATTTGTCTTATATATTTAGAAATTTAAGAACAGGAGATTTATGTCCCGAAAAATAGGCAATAGTTCCCTAAACTGCAAGTTTAGGTCCAGTTCCATCGAACATTATCCTTCATTTTTTATAGAATATTTTAGCAAAATGCTAGTAGAACGTCAGTAGATTGGTCTACGGGACAAAGAATGGACGAAACTATTAAAAAAATTGACTTTGAATGAAATGAACAGAATTCAATTGTCAAACAAATAATTACCAAGTAATGGACATTTTTTTAGGTGTGTGTGTGAGGGGGGTGGGGGGTAATCCATCATTCCTTAGTTTTCAATGAGGAAGGTTGCAGACAATTCTGATCTCTGGCGACATCTTGCATCTTTTAAAAGCGAGCAAAATTAGCAATGAGTATATCGTTAATGATGACGCCATTTTTTGTAAAACATTTTTGGCAAATTCTACTCCGGAAGACCAATAGATTCATTACCTATCAAATTGTTTTGGCTTCTGAGGCTATAAGATATGTATGCAAACCAAAATATCTTAAAACAATGAACAATAAAATTACACTGAAATTTAACATTCTAATTTGGAGATCAAAAGATTGTTTCTCTGTCCTTTAAAGAGATGTAGTAAAAGAAATATTCAAAACCAACGATCTCAGCCCTTTGGAAGTGTCAAAAGAAATATCCTGAACAAAAGAAATCGGTCCTTGAAAGGTACAAAAAGAAATATCCAGAACCAACGATATCAAAGTATGGGGATTTTATGTCTTGGTAACGACAAAAATAATTGTAATTTGTTTCTTATTTTTTTGTTTTTGTTTTTATTTCTTACACATAGATGGCGTCACTAATATCTAGCATCAGTATAAGTTGCAAACAACCAATTTTTATTACACTAGGCTGCCAATAAATATGTTTTCAACACGCAGCAACAGAGGGAGGGTGTTTTGGAATTGTATTTGGATTTAAAATAAATAAATGTCACTATTATAGTATCTCGATATACTTCATTAATCATACAGTATTTGTCCGTTTAAGGGTATATTATTGTTATTGATTTACAGGATTATTACGGTTTGGATATACGTTATTTTCCCATTTAAAAAATTGGCCGAAATATTAATTTAAAATATTCTAAATTTTGTACTGAAAATTGATTACAGAATTAATTAACTTGAAAGGGCATTTTTCAACTTTTAACAGTTAATGTCATTAATTCAAGAAACCTTCCAAACCATAAATTAAGCTAAAACTTGAATATTCACGTTTAATTAGCATAAAGATTACAAACTACTCTATGTGGCACAATTTTTCCTACAGTTTTTACAAGAATTTGTCAGCAATGGTGAGTGAGGATTAAAAATGTATTAATATGTTAAAAAATAAAAGAACCACAAAACAAATTGAAATTCTAAAAAACTTATTCTTAACTACGATACCCAATAATACTTTTCTAATTCTAATTAAAAGAACCATTATCTTAACTTCAACAACATTGCAATTTGAAACTAGACATTGAATGCGCGGCGGCAGTCATTCTAGCAGTTAAACATGTTGGAGTTTACTCCGATAGCAACTAATTGTGAGCGTGGTGGAGGGGACATTTGAAAGCTGTAGAGATAAACTTCTCCCCTAAGACAATAAACAAAGGCAGTGTTTGTCGTGCAAGTTTAGGATGACATATTTGCATTCCTTTCGACATCAGACACGATGGCATATTATCAAGTGCCTGAAACTTGGACGCACGAATAGATCGGATAGATTATTTGTAGAATGAATAGATTCGTGAAAATAAAATTTCGATTTCGTGGAACTATGTTACAGGTTTAATGAAATGGTAATAACAAAAGACAAGTTATCGTTCTAAAGTGTGTGATGTTGAATTAAAAGCTTTGAATGTTTTCGAAAAAGTAATTTGAACGTTTGTAGATAATATTAGGTTGAAGTGTAGTAATTGCGGAGTTAGTATCAATTAATTCCCTAGTAATTAAAACGGACATTTAAGATTTAATAAATTGATTTATGACTAATGAATTCAGACATTAAGACAAATTAAATTGATTTATGATAAAATGAACGCACATTTAACTAACGCAATTAAAATTTTATCATCTATTTGACTTCCATCATTTTGGGACAAGGCTATAAATATTTATAGAAACTCATCACTTCATCGTAATGTATATCTGTGTAACTTGTAAAATCTGTGATTACAAGAAATGTATTTAAAAACGGTGCACAATTTGGCATAGTCTATATTGTTATAGACCATCAGTAAACTGTTTAAGTTCGAGAAAACCTATTAATGTTCTTATTTTTTTTAGGGACATTGGGGAGGGGGGGGGGGGGGGTGCATCTCCTTTTTGGAAGATCCCGAGTTACGAAAAGTGTTTCCTGAAAAATGGTAATTTTATAAACAGCACATCTCCAGAAAGGATCGATCGAAATTGTATGCTCAAATTTGGTTTACACTTCAATTTTTTTTTTTTTTTTTTTTTTTTTTTTTTTTTTTTTTTTAATTACACATGCGAAAAGAAAATATCATTGCAAATTGGAGTGTTTTTTTTAAGAATTTTAGCAATCCCTAAAATAAAAGGCTCTATTGATATCGGATAAAAATCTCCAGGATTCTCTTTTTCATGTGCATTCAACCTCCCCAAACCTGAAAATGTCCTAAACTATCAAAATAGTATTACAACAATGAATTTATCAGTACGTATGGACCAAACAAAAAAAGAGGAAAATATGCACTTTCAACTTATCAAATTTAATACGCATATTTTAAACAAAAATATTTCATTTTATATTAAAAAAAATCTGAAACCCGAAACCGTTTCCATCCCTACTCTCTCTCCCATAAACAAAACTTCCAGCGATACCTAGCGAATACTTGAACATTTCTGACTGGTCTAAGACTTCTCTAATGAGGGTTGTATTTCACACCCTCTCTTTCATTTCCTTGCACGTTTTATGAATATTTGTGATTTGTGTGTTACTAGTACCTATTAAAAGTATTAAAGTAAAAGTTACACTAAAGGTTTTTAAGCTTTTATTTATTCGCAGACCTGCAATTATTAAAAATTCATAAAAAATGTTCGGAGTCATTTCTCTAAAAAAAAATAATTAGAAATTGAAAATCACTTTTGTCGCCAAACCTTGTGATGACATTTATGAAGAAAATACTCGTAGGGGAAAATATTGCCAACTCGCCAATGTCATTCTTTATGAATCACAATTTAAAGATCGAGTAATATGTAAAAAAAAATTATAAAAATCTAAATGATTTAATTTTACTTATGTAGAATTGGCTAAGAGATTTGAAATAGAGCAATCCTCTTCGAATGTGTCTTGCATCCACATCTTTCTTTGGAGGAAATCCAGAATCTGAGGATGGGATGCCATAAAAACTTTTCTTAAAATAAATGTAAACATTTTGGCTACTTCATTCCTTAGGAAAGCACACTTTGTTTCAAATCCAGGCATAAAAATCACTCTTTCAGCAACGAAAAACAATTTACCAGCGACTATCCAAATTTTCCATATATATGGCAAACAAAGATAAATTATTAAGTGGCATTTGTTTTAACCAAAAAACTCATGAACATTTTTCTCATTTTTCACTATTTTGAACACAGGGAGTTCTCAGGTATCATTCATTACCTCAACAAATTCATCAATCCATAGTATGTCACTAAGCAAGTAATGCATTTCAAGTATTTACCACAAATAAATCCATTGAGCAGGATGTCATTATAGGATTTCGCCGCACTGAAAGCACCAAGAAATCTGCAGTTTCGAAAGGCGGCAACCCGATAAATCAATTTTTATCTGCAGTCGGAAAAGGGAGAGATTTATTTGCTGAAATTTTAGTAGTGGGTGGAATAGAACGGGGCAGATTGAGGGGGTGGACCGTGAAAGGAATTTCGCTGGGGCCTCAAATGGAAGCCTAAATAAAGGGTCTTCTGTGTAGCAACCGGAACTTTTACTGGGAAGTTAGCACGAAAAACTTTGTCATTTGGAAACGGAGGCAGTGTGGGATTTCCGATTGAATAGCACATTTTACAGTTGACTAAGGAATAACAAATACCTCTAGGATGGTATTAAGATGCGATTTAATTCTTACTTCTGAATTGAAACGTTTGGCAATATCTTAAGTAGCATTGTTGCTCGAATAATACTAAATTTTCTTAAATTATTTTTTAAGATGGTATATTTTGAAATAAATAAAAATTAAATATTTCTTAATTTCATATTAAGGGGGGTTGGAAAGCTCTATCTAGTCCAAGTTAAATATATATATATATATATATTTTTATACCTTTATCTCAAAAACTACTCATAGCATTGGTTTAAAATTTTGTCAGTCAATATTAAAACACTTTTAAATAGAGTGACTTATGCTTTTGTAAAAATAAAATTTTATTTAGGATTTATGATGCTTTGAAATTTTTTTGTATACAATTTTTCCAAAAAAATATGATAATTAAAAAAAAAACAAAAAAAAAAAAAAAATTAATCAACATTTCTATAAAAGCATATGTCAGTTTGTATAAAAGTACTATACGTACCAGGAAAAAAACAATTCAAAGCAAAATATTGAGTAAATCCTGAGAAAAAGGTACATTTGTGTGAAAAAACATCATTTTGAGAAAACAGCGTTTAAAGTACAAAGCAGACGGGTTTTTTCAGTGATGTTATAGCAGTGATGTCGATGAGATAACAAACTTGTAAATGGTTAAGTGTTTACGATTGAAATAATACGAAACGGTTTAAAGAAACAACTTTATTAGTAACTACACCATTCTCCTAACTCAAACTGCTATCTTCAAATCTATAGAACACAACTCCCAAGGTAAAGCGCGAGGATATCTAGTTGTGACTGCACCAAGTTTAATCATTTTGTAGATAACATTTCAAATATTTTGATACACAAAAAATCTCAAAATAGATTCCTAGAAAAATAATTGTTTTCCGACACCCCCCCCCTTCTCCCCTTAATTATAAAGAATGTAAACACAAAAATGAGACAGTAAAAAGGAGTACAAAATGAATAGTTTTAAATCAAAGTTGCTTTTCATACTTTAACGTATAACAACCAAATTTAAAAAAAAATGAAACAAAATTCTTGATTATTATGTAAAGAAAATTGTTGATTATACTTCGACAATAGACAGTAAGTACAGATGGCTTATAAGACATTTAAAAAAAATTGATTGTGTTCTAAGTTTTGAGCAAATAAAATTGTAATTCCCAGAGTTATGCTATCTAATATATCTCATCTCCTTGTTATGCGTCAAATATAAAGTATTCTTTAGAATGAATAGTTAAGAAATTTGTGAATACAAAGCTGTTATACTTGTATATTTAGTTAACATAAGAAATGTTCTACATTAAAAAAGTTTTAAATCTATACATGAACTAGCAATTTATTGAGGCAAAATGATAAACTAATTACTTTCCTTCTGCAGATAGGAGTTTAATCACACTCCAACGCCCTGACGAAGTTACGAAGTTCGCACTGATGAAGTTACAATGATCGACAAATATGCCTTTTTTTTTCAGTTGTTTACCTTCTTGTTATTTATTAATTATTAGCTGCAATTTCAATAATTACTAATGTTGTCGAGTGTCTTTAGCGCCGATAAATTATTATACATATATTTAGAGATATATTACATTAATATTTACAGAGATGTTTATTTTTCACTTTCAATTTAAATTATTTGTCATCAGCTATATTTTAACATATAATAGGGGGATTTTACTGTAGGAGTAATTGGGTAGAATGATAAAAATCCTTCAGGATATTAACGCATCGTTTCGTATTCATTATTCAAAAATACGTTTTATTATTGATGATTCATACCCACGTTTATTGGATCATTATTTATAAATTCATGAATGAGGATATTTCTGAAAAGAAATAAATTAGAGTTGGTGGCAAGATACAATGTCACTACAAACTTCTAAATATCATTGGAATTTTACTTTTGTATTTATACTATTTGTTACAAAAATTTCTTTTAAAACATATTAATATACATTTAAAATAGTGCACAACAAGTAAAAAAAAAGTATTTTATTTTACGCTGCTATTCTTGCAAGTAAATTTAAAAGCGGAAAAAAATGTGAAGAATATAAAAAGAAATAGAAAACTTTTCAAATTTAAACCAATTTATGTTTCTGTTAGTACACAAATATGAGAAAACATGTCGAAACGCAAACAAATAGTAGATTTATTCCGAGTCTTAAGAATTTCCAAACATAACATTTTCTTTTCGGTACCAGAATATGCGATATTTCTTTAAAAATATTATTTGAAACGCACATCGTAATATCAAGTTATAAAACGACAGGTGTTTCAATATTTAAGAATTATCTCATGTTATTAAATTTTCACTTCTTAGTCAAAGAAAATGTTTTCTTTTCAACAGGGACTGCCCACCTACGCTTTCTTTGTATTATCAACAATACTAATTTAGAGTTTGAATGTTAACTTATCTATGTATTTTTTTTACTCTAAAATTCCAAGTACGTTGGTGTGATAAATAATCGATTTTACATTTCTGAATAAGATTTCTGTATAAAATTCAGATGTTTACAGAAAACAGTCGAGAGCATTAAAAATTGTATTTACAATAGACATAAATGTGGAAACTAAGCAGAGTTCAAGAGCTGGTGGGAGGAACAGAAGTTTTATTATTGATAAACTACTCTTAAAAACTATAATTTCTAATAGAAAAATGAAAAATAATTAAAATTAAGTTGGCTTACTGAAATAGTTTATTGAAAGTAAAAGACTTTTTATTAAAATAAAAAGTAAAATATTACTTTAAAAAAAAAAATTATGTATTTATTTCAACTGGAAATCTATGTTGACTGTTTGGTGCACAGCTTCTAGTGACTATTTAGAATTTCATTTTCAACAATTTTGGGGTTACGCATATTTAAATAAACTTAATTAGTAATCGCACCATTTGAAAATAATATAAATTCTCAATTCTCGGAAAGGCTTTTTTATTTTATTTTTTTTATTTTTTTTACCAGCATAAATGAAAGTACGTTATGACGTTATGACACAGATCTCTAACAAGACCAAGTGTCGTCTTTGCTGTTTTACAGGCGGAATAGTATACCCTCTATACCGGTAATGTTAATTTGGCATATTTCATGTACCTTCTTCTTAGAAAGAAATTGACATAGAAGACTAATTTTTTTTTCAGAGCATTTAGCAGATACTTGTTATTCTATATACATACTTGTTATTACATATATTTTTTTTTCTAAATGAATTTTTGTGAAAGTTACTCAAATTTGTTAAAAATCACAAGTTTTTTGTACCAAAATAAGTAATAAAAAAAAATATTTAAAAAAAAAATCTCATTACGGTATATACAGATACATAAATAGAATATGTAGTAAAAATTTTATGAAGATAGTTTGTGCAGCTTATGAGAAAAAGGTACATGAATAATGAAAAATGTAGCTTCGAGATAACCGCATTTTAAAGAAAGCTTTACCTATACAAATGGTTACCAATTTTATCTTCAAAAAATTATTCAAAATACTTCTAGTTGAGGTATTATAGCAAAAGAGGTATCCATTTAAAGGGGACAATTTTAATTTTGATAAGCAATAATAAACTCAAAATCGATTATTTATAAATTTTAGGGTACCAACTCTCCTTAAAATCCTATATAATGCTCAGTCAATTAAACTGGACGTTATTTCATCTATTACCTTTTTAAAATCAGGATTATTCACAACAGTTTTAAGACATGTTTCTACCAAGTGACATTTTATGCCTACTTATGAGTTGAATTATGTGTGCAAAAATATCTCGAAACTTGACCTCTAAAACATTATAAGCAGTAAAAGAATATTTTTATATTTAATTAAATATATATTAAAATAACGTAAGTAAACAATTTATTTGTGTTGTCCAACATTTTTTGTTTAAACTCAATTACCAAGTCTTTCTAGTGCAAGAATTGGGAAATTTTCAAGACGTCAACTAACGTTATTTTTAAGCCAATAATGCAGTTCTATCTCAAATGTCGATGCGAATTTTACTAGTCTTGGAACTGCGACAAATTATCGTCATTTTTGTTTTATCTAAAAGCCGATGGAGATATAGTTCAGCTAAAACTTAAAGGGTGCATTTAACATTTTATCTGAAAATCAAACCCGGTTTGTTTTATCGATTGTAAAGTTTGTTGCTCGTAGTAAGTTTACTCTAATTTCTTCTTTAGTTCGTTGTATTGGTTTTACCAGTCACAAAATCTCAAAAATATACTGATTTGTGCGATAGATTAAAAAGGTTCTTCGACATTTTCATGTAACACTTAGGGTTCTATTATTCTCTTAAAGTCACTATAAAGGAATGATGCAGTTTTCTGACCCACCAGATTCCACCAACATACCATAATCACCGATAAAATGCAATTACAACGATTTTGAAGTGAATGTTTATTCCATTGTGAAAATATTTGATTTTAAGTCGTTTATAACGCAGCGCTGGAAACAGTAATTGTCCTCTTCTCTTCAACTTTAGTCAGTTTTCAAAATTGGTATAGTTGAGGAAATATGTCTATAAATAAGAATGTTTTTCTTCCCTCAATTTTTTTGGATTTTTCTTCTTTTTTGAAACGTTACAAAGCTACAGACCAAAATACTGCACCAGGTATCAGAAGAAATAGGTAATTTTTCTTATATTCTCTGCAACTTCGACACTTTTTAAGCAGTTTAAACGTGTTTTTATTCGTAGAATCTAAAATAAAAACAGGGCTTGACAAAAGGGGGAAAATCATCTTTTTAACCCCCCCCCCCTTTAATATTTTAGAAATGTCGTAGAGTTTCGAAAAATTTCCGCAAATACTAATTTTTAATTCGGAATTTAACAAAAAAACAAAACCCCTCAAAAATAATGTTAAAACACTTGCACACATACTGAGGTGTTAAAACTAAATCTTATAAGTTTAAAGCCTGTAACCAGAGCAATAGGTCAAATCTGTGACATCCCAAAAAATGTCCTTAAATCCTTGCAGTTGGTAAAAATATAATGTTTTGATAAAGGAATCAGATACTTTGTTTCGATACAGAGAACAAAATACAGACTAAGTTATTTATTAATAGTTTTATCAAGTTATTGGACATGACAGAGAAAAGATTGAGATAAGAGACCACATCTGTGGAACTCAATAGAATTTAAATCGTCAATCAAATTTCTAAAATAATTGTTGGAATCTGTAATATCTGATGAAATAGTTTGTTTTGCAAATATCAAGAGATAAAATCTATCTGAGAATTCAACACACTGAAAAAGTTATCGTGTTTTCTCATCCTTGGAATTAATCGTGAAATTGGACGTCCATGGGTGAAGGAGAATCGTATATTAATTTTGTTGATATGAATTATACTCTTAAACATATTAAACAGCCTAATATGTTGCAAAAGCATTTTTAAACAATAAACAACATAAATTATAGGCACTTTATTTATTTTTGTTTTGATTTAAATGATTTGATGTTGGCATTTAGGAAATTTGAGTTTTTAAAAATATAAATATGAGTTGTGTAAATGTTTTGAAACTGGATTGTTTCCCCTAACTTTTTTAAAGTGACTGGTATTCAATCAACTTTCTTGGTTATTACTAATTTTTATTAAAGTCAATTAAGAAGTGAAATCAGACAACTTTCATCGACAAAACATCTTTTTATGATGCATCTATCTTGTGAGGATTCGAAATTTAAAATTAATTTCCTATAATATTAGAACTGAAAAAATAAGACAATTTGTTCTGCTTCAGGTGATACACCACATAGTTATATTCTCTTCAATTTAGATTATTTTTCAAAAAAAAAAAAAAAAAAAAAAAATAGTCAAAATATTGTTTCCGAAAATCTTATGAAAATCAAAAATATGCACTAGAATTATTATATGTTGTCTCTTTTGAAGTTGTATAATATTAAACCAGTTGTAAAAGCAATGTTGCTGATATATATTTTATAATTTTCTATTTTAAATTTAGCTTTTTTAAATAATTCTCAGCTGCGTTTTATACATCATGCCATAACCGTGGACACTACTTTTTATAAAAAATAAATATGATTTTTTTTTTATTATCTCAACCACTATAATAATATTTTCCTATTCTTGATCATATCTTCCTTTATTGTAAGTATCAAGATTTTTTTAAACGTTTTTTTTTTATTTATCAAATTCCTGATTTTCAGTAGAATTACACTTGTATTATAACGAGTGACAATTCTAGCGGGATATGACAAAACTATTACAACGTAAATCAATTTAACTCCGAATGTGATTTTTTTCATGAAACCTTATCAGTTGTTACCAACCATTACAAGTTTAATCCTTAACCATGTCTATAGACCATACAATTTATTTAAATAAAGAATTCCGTTTATATCGAAAAATAAATCTTACAGTCTTAATCATCTGAATGGAATGGATATGAGGTGAAAGTTTTTATACTTGATAAAACTAAAAGCATTCCAACAATTATTTTTCAATTTCTAAGTTTACTATATATGATGTTAAAATATGCAATTTAATAAGTAGACATCATCATTTTTCTACGAAATGCTAATTATTCTCTTTTAGTTTATATAACGTATTTAAAGCTAATCTTTAATTTCCAAACACAAAAATTAGCAAAAATTAAAAGGTAATAATTAGAAATCTTTTACATTCCACAAAACTTAAGATTAAACTACCCTTAACGACGTTTTTATTGATCCTTCCTAATTGGACTTCACGAATTCAGCTAAACTGAATATCTTAGCATGTAATTAGTACGAGTGGTAAAAGTCTTATTGAATATTCGATCATTAAATGGGGAAAGTAAAATTAAGAAAACCGATCGTTAAAATGAAAAATGGGAAAGCTGATATTGATTGATTTTTATTTCATTGATTTTCTCCAACTTTACATGATTACATTTTCAACATTTTCAAAAAATTTAAAGAGTAATTAAAATTGATTCTAAATGACAGGCAAACTGATTGTTAAAACTTAAGTTACATAAATTAATGCATTTATTAACTTTTTTACAGCAATTTTGAACAGTATAGAAGAGTTTTCTTGCAAAATTATTCAAGTGCATAACTAGATTACTAATCTTTGTACTAAAAAAAATATTTATAATAAGCATTATACTTATTCATAAGATATTTATAAAAAGTTTTGTGAACATGACAAATTAATCTAAATTCGATGTTAAAAATAAATAAAATATGACCTCTATAAACAATTTTAAGTTAAAACTATCAGACTAAGTTATCGGCGCTAAGGCCACCCGAAAACGTTAGTAGTTATTGATATTAATGTTCTTGACTTTCAAACCTTGTTGAAAAGAGATTTTTGGGGTTATATACGTAATTTATAGGCTTTTGCCATGACATAGACAGACAAATTCTCCTATTTTGGCTTTGATTATAGCAGTCATCTCCTGATGAAGTTACTATGATTGATAAATAGGCCTTTTCCAGTTTTTTTTTTTTTTCATTTATTATAAATGTCTTTGTTGAAGTTTTGTGAAGTTATTTAACGAAATTTCCTATTTTACGAAGAAGAAAATTGTGTTTACAATAGTAAATGAATTTCTTGAGTGATAATTAATGCAGATAGTATATGTTACATATTGATGAATTTTAAGGTAGTATTCAAACATACGACTTAGAGATGTAAATATAGACTAAGTACTACTTCAGAATATTTTACAGATTTAGGTTGGTTGGCTGTGTTGTATTTTCTTGCAGCAAAGAACCAAGAAGGCTGTTGAACTGCTCCCAACCATTGTTATAACATGTTTAAGAATTTTAGGAAGAATTTTCTGGAAGTCTTTCAAAGTGAAACTGACCCGTATTTAAATTCCAAATGAGTGAAAAGATGGAAAACTCTTTGTACAACAGGACAGTCTTGGTAAATTTATCTTTCCTTGGTAAATTAACTTTGAATTGTTAAGGCATTTGAAATAAATGTATATATTTTTTACACTATGGGTGGAGAAATTTTTATTTGGAAGTATTATTTCATCCACACGAAAACCAGGTTTTAACGGCGAATGTGTGTATTTTTTAAACAATAAGTTCCTTTATAAAAAAAAAATGATAAATGAATGATTTTCAAAACAAAACACTGTTTTAATACCAGGTTGATTTTCGGAATTTATATTCTTTAATTTTTATATTTATTTTTGCGTATTGTTGAATTCTATAAACATTGTCAGCTTGGATTGTGTATTGCATTTTTCTACTATGATTCTCTACATTACTTTATTGTGTCAACTTACTATATTTTATTGTATTATTCCCATATGATTCTGTAAACTTTTGATGATTTAAATTGTATATAAAATCATTATTTTAACGTTGTAAAATTATTCATATTTGTATATTATGTAATCAGCAATTTTGGTATTTGTCTATATATTTTAAATGTAGCAGTGCTTGTGTTTTGCAAATACAAATTATTATAAGTAACTAAAGGAATAATTTTCTTGAGAACGCATGAAATATGTTAATTTTAAACTAAACAAATTAATATTTCTCTAAGTTAAACATCTGACCATATTTAACCCAAACGTAAATCTTCCATCCCACTATAAAGCCCCTTCAAAGTATTTTTTAAAATACTACTTCAAGCAGCAAGTACTCGTCTTCGGGATAACATACATAATTTTAAAACGGAGAGATAACACTTTTCTTTTTAAGTTCCCCTGGCTCTTATCAGTGTTTGTGTAGGAGTCTATTCTAACATCCTAATTGAAGTGCCCTTAAAAAGGAAATCTGAAACGTTGCTTAGAAAGGTATGGAGACAAAAGAAAAGTTTAAAAAAAAATAGTTTTTCAGCCAGAGAAAAGCATCGAGAAGAAAAGTGCCACTTAATAAGTTACATTATTAGCAAATGCCTTAATCTTAATAAATGTTATTTTTAGAAGGGATTTAATCGATAATGTGAAAATATTTTATTTATAGGTTTTGCGATTGGTTTCGTGAATAGTAAAACGGTGTCTTTTATTGCTTGTATTATTCAGTTACAAATTACTAAATTTAGAATTCTCAGAATACGTAGTAGAAGAGTAATATTAAATAAATACCAATGTAAATTTATAATGTATACACTACTTTTCCCTAATATAATCCTCATTGATAAAACAATGCGCTTAAACTAGGTGTTAAATGCACGTACTCGTCGAATTCCTTTTATTCATGCGGAATTTGAAATATAATATTTTCCCATTGAAACATGTTTTAATCCCGTATTCTAACTTTTCAATGTATAAAGGAAAATTTAATATTTCCAATAAAACCTTGATTTCACCAATTCTATTGAAAAAGTATCTAGAAATATAGTATAACACTTGTAGTTTCAAAATTTAATAGGCCTATCTTTTAATCTTCACGAATAAAGTAAATTTATAAGATAATTTTCAGTTTATAATTCAAAAATGTGTCTGAGTGAGTATAGGAAATAACAAATACATCCTAAAATTATTATTGTTGCAAAAAAAAAAAATAATAATAAGTATAAGCGGCTTTAAGGGTGTCCAGTACCGATATTTCGTCAAAAATCACAATTTTTCATTTTTTTTATTTAAAAGAATAGTTCTGACATTCCTGAAGAGAGTGATGATTTTATTTTATTTATCCGGGGATTAGAACGCTACGAAATTATCTGTTATTTAAACATCACTAATGGGCGTAACGCCTTGAAGCATCTGCTTAAAGTGCGTTTTTCAGGCACTAGTGTTTTTCACACATGTTGTGAATTCAAATCGATATATCTCCAGAACCATTAACAATTGGCTTTTCAAATTCTCTTGGAGTATTTAATTTATATAGCTTTAAATATTTCATCAACACAGAATTTTAATTTTTAAATTCAGTTTTAAAATATAACATTTAGCGTAAAAGTTATCAAATATATATATATATATATATATATATATATATATATTTTAACAGCAGACACTTCAAGGCGTTACGCTCATTAGTGGTGTTTAAATAATAGGTAATTTCTTGGCGTTTTAATCATCGGAGAAATATGATTTTTTTTATTCACCCATCAAAATTCTGTGACGACAAAATTTTCTTTATGTAATAATTTATTACAGAAAGCTTTCAATTTGAATTTTTTTTTCTTGATTTATATCAAAATACACAAACTTAAATTATAACGGATATTTTTGGTTTTTAATTTTTTATTTTTAATAAATAATCCCAATATTAAAAAAAAACAATTTCTCAAAAACTTATAAATAGTATCGCATACATAAAATAAATTTTTGACATAAAAATATTTATAAATATATATATATTTTTTTAATTTAAGTATCGGGCCTTTAACTTATGAAATACTAATACCTATTATACAATTACATATTTAATTAACATCCTATTAACACTAGAACATAAAGTACTGGTATAATTTTACATCCACTTCCACTTATGAAATAGCAAACACGCAGACAAACAAACGATCTAAAATACCCAAACAATTAGAACATTTAAACAGCAGTTTGTATCATGACAATAAGTCGTATAATTCCGCTATAATTTTGCTTCAAAACAATAAACAAGCAATTCAAACTATAAACATCCAGTATTTCGCAATATTTTGCCTCGTACGCAGTCTTCCCCAGCCACAACAGGTAACCTATTGCCGAAGCATTAGCAAATCCACAGGTGCCCAACTTTCTTTAGTTTTGTCATCCCGACGCATTTCTGTTTATCGTCTGCACTCTAGAACGGCCTTGGCAATGGGCCATGTGCCAGTTTCCTTTTGTTGTAGTAGCAAAATAGACAGAAAACATCTTTTTATTTTCTTCTTTTTTTTTTTGTTTCACTGAGTTCTCGGTCTATTTTTAGAAAAGGATGGTTTAATTTCAGACACAATTCTTTTCCCTCCTGCGCGCGCAGATGGCGGAAGCGAAGTGACATTGGATAAAAAGTATAAGCGATAGGACGACAAAAAAGTGAGTAATATTTATTCAACTCTACAGCGAGGAAGCAATTAGGTGATGGGGAAAGTTGGGGTGAAAAAAATGAGAATTAGTGAGTAAACAGTGGAATGGCACATTATCTCTTCCTCCCAGTTGCTGTATAAGTGACGAAGGATAAATGGGAGCCAAAAGGGAAATAAAAAGTAAAAAAAAAGTCACCCACGTACTTTAGGGGCAAGATAGTATCAGACATCGTTTGTTTAGAAACAGTAGTTGAGTATGCTTCAGAACGTTGAAAGTAGGAAATTTTATTCAAAATGGATGCGTAAATTATTTAACAAGTGCGGGAAAACTGGCTTTAATTTTCGAGTTTGTTATGTTTAAAAAATGAGTGTTGGTCATAAATTATACAAAAAAAAAACATAATTGGAGATGATAGAATTTCAGACTGATTAATGTACTTTTGTTTAATAAAGAATGTAGGATATTTGTATTGTATGATCAATATGTATTTACTAGTTTGTTTTGCTCATGAAGCGAAGATGTCAATTAAAACACATTTTCAGAAACTATTTTTCTCAAGAGTTAAATTACGATAACATTTATTTTTATGTTTAGTTAACCTTGAAAAAAAAGTTCCGATAAATGTGTTTTATATTGAAATATTACCAGTAGAAAAAAAAAGAAAATATTCTGAAAACATTCCGATACTCAGAAGGCAATTTAATATTATCCTTATTTTCTGAGCAATTTATTCTTACATAAATTGAGAAACCAACAGCAAGATTAAAATTTTTGAGATATTGTTCTTTTAATATCTAACATTTGCTTGATTTTTCAAAAAAAAATTTTTAGAAATGATAGAAATGTAACTATTTTTTGTAAAGTAAACTATCCAGAACTTTTTGAATTATCAATCATAAAAAAAAAATCATTATTAAATTTCATAATTGTTAAAAAGAAATAATTTTAATTGTGGGTATTATAATTGTGTGAACACAAAAGATATTGTAAATGATGCATCACAAATCGATTACAAACTCATTTCAAACAACGTCTACACATAATGTAGCGAATACCATTTGATGGATGATACTTCAACTTGATAAATATGAGCAGCTCGTAATATTTTTTGCAACTCATATAGTCATATGCATTGGATTTTGATATGATACTTTAGGCGAGAGAGTTCGCCTAGTTATAAAATATTCTAACTCTCAAAATGTAATACAGAGTTAGAAAAACATGCTAAGTGAAAATAAACGTGTTCTTGTTGAAAAAGAACTAGTCAGATTGGCGATACTCATCTGTATTACTTTTAAGCAGCAATTTCTTTTGTTACAAATTAACAAGCTGTCTTCCTTATGACAGAGTAAAACTAGTATTGAAATAAAAACAAATCGAAAAGAAGTATTAAGGGATTGGTTGTCTGAGAAAAGGTATCCAATAAAACTGATGCACACGCACAGTCACACAGCTATTACAAAATACACTATTTTAAGAGAGAACACATAACACGTTCGATAATTGATTAAATATAAGACAGCATATATTTGCAATCAAGATACGTGTAAAGCCAGGTAAACTTACCTTAAAATATTTTACCTAAAATACTATTATAACAAAATCTCCAACATAGATTGCAGTTACAAAAAAAAAATAATTTTAACAAAATGTAATTTAACATACTACAGTACTGTATAAGACATAAACTTTAGCGACATGATGGTCAGTTGATGGGGGTAAAAAAACCTATTACACTTGAAAGACTCCAATGTGGTGAATATGTATAATGTATATATGTGGTAAAAATGGGAAGGTTTTTCTTATCGAAAGTCAAGGATTAAAATGGTTGGTAAACTGTGATTAAGAACTGTAATGAGAAAATGAAAACACCATTATCTATATTTACTCTGATAACTGAAGGCTGAATATACAGACAAGGTGTCGGGTCACTTTTAATCCTCCTTTAAGCACTAACCTTGTTCTCAAGAATGTACTTAACCTTGCTGTTGAATAAACCCATTACATCCTTGAACCAAAGCAAAGGTTCATATTTCTACCGTCGCTGTCACCATTCACCAGTGTTATCGATGAAGTTTTGCCAAGAAAGAGTTGGAAGAGATCCTAATACCTCCAATTTAAAAAACTACGGTAGCAGCACTTCATTCATACGAATCAGCAGTTCTGTCAGGTTAAATAAATAATGCTGATTAACATTGAGGATGTCGTTTTAGATAGTCAGATTTCAGGAGTCTAGAAACGCGATAGCTCCATTCGTCTGACGTAATTGGATACAGTTCAATCTAATACTTCGAAAACTTTCAGAATTAAATGGAGGATCGTTTTTGAAAAGAGTTTAATATTTTGAAAAATGGTAAAACTAGCTGTTTACGAAAAGTTATTAAAGTTGTTTGGTATAAGCTCTTATTATTTAGGGGCGAAAATTCAATCAAGCTAAGCCAAAGTTGTGTTGATTGCAAATATATTTACAATGAAATTTAACAGTAAATATAAATCTATTTTTTATTACTAATTATACATAATAGAAAACATATTTATAAAAAAATGTATTTTAACTGTTGCGAGAGGTGTCACTATTAACTACCACAGAAACATCAAGCTAGTTATGGCTGATATCAAGTCACGGATTGACACAATTTATTGCTTCCTAAGAATTATAGAAATATATTAGAACAATTTTAATAAATAAGCTTTATTATAGGTTATTTAATATTCCTTTCATATGAAGGTTTTTTAAAGTTTTGATCACCAGTTGCAAAGGAATTCGCCTAATTTCTCTTCAGAATTAGGAATTAAACTTGTAAAATCACTTCCTTGATCTTCTATTGCATGATTTTTTTTTTTTTTTTTTTTAATGAAATATTTGTATATTTTCTTTTTGCTCCTGGACCGCTGAAAAAAATATATAAAAAATCCTAAGCACCTACTTAACTGAATAATGAATTAAAACCGTTATATATAGCTTATATGCAACATCATGTGCTTACGAAGTTTTTATGCTCTAGAATTTTTCTAGAATCAATTGTGTAGCATATATGCTCTAATATGAACTAGAAGGTTAATATGTGTATGCTATAAATCCATTTAACCTAAAAATGAAAAACTTACGAGCTCCAAACACTCTTCTTCCACTCAAGAAGTGATTTTCACAAAAAACAAACTTTACATTATCTAATAATGTACCATTTTGAAGACTTCACAATCCACTTTTCCATAATGACATTACAATAGCCGAGTGAATTTTTTTCATAAGGCGTATTCATTCTCTAATCAGCTCGTCCTGAAATCACAACTCAATGTCATCCTATGAAAGCGAAGTCTTATTTTTAGAAGCTGATACATATGGGAAATAAAAACAAGGTGGTACATTTGATTGGCATTCATAAGAGGGTCAACGAACATTATTTTCCTGTTTAGCTATTTATAATATTTAAGTGTGGCGAGGTCTTATTTTGGCTTTTACCGAGTAAACACATCATACTTTACGGGTGGATGTTATAAAAGTTATTTAATACTTCTTTCGTAAATTGAAAATAATATTGTTTGGTCAAAAAGTGTTTTAATGTCAGAAAGAAATCTGAGTCAATTAGTCCATACTAGATATGTTTTTTCTATGTATGCCAATGAATAACAGTGTTCCCTTATTAAGATGTAATTAAAATACTTATCAAGTGAAAAAAACACTTAAATTTTTTGAGGCACAATTATATAAGCTCGATCCAATCAAAATTGCATGGTACTAACTTTTATCTTGTTACTCAATTAAGCTAAATGTTTTTCAGACTTTTCTTTCTTCTTGAATATCAAGCAAGGAAATAACGACGACAAATTAAAAAAAGTTTTGTTAGTTCATAAGTATATTGAAGATAATGGAAAGTGCTTCTAACCATACATTTACTTTCCACTACTTTTAATATTGCAGTAGTTCAAGTTAATTTTCTAAATTAATAAAGAAAGGTTTTTTTTTTTTTTTTTTTAAATTACTTCCGCTTCTGAGTTTTAATTCAAATTTATCTCCAAGCCATATGAAAAATAAATTTTTCTTGCGTAAATTTAAAAAAAACCTAGAAAGATATCTAACACAAAGAAGTAAGAATTCTTTAATATTAAATGATGTTTTGGTTTTTAAATTGCTTTGGGAAAGATATAAAAAGCAATGGTTTTAGAATTATTTCTGAACACATACGTTTCGCGATTTTTATCTTTTTTTCCTCAAGGAGTCTAGAGGAAACATTGTTGAACGCCAAAAAAGCTTTTCACAATGAAGCACTTATTAACGAATGTCAACGATATAATAAACCCTTGAAAGTGATAAATTTCTTAGAAATATCCTTGTTGTCTCGTTTTGCTTACTAAAGTAAAAAACAGTAAATTAACGGAGAAAATTTATTTTAGAAGACATATTTAAAAATAGAGTTGCATCTTATTAGTTATTCTTTAAGCATTGTTTGAAAATTATAATACATAGCAAAATAAACTTAGGGTGTGAAACATTGCAATGCTTTAAATTACACTAAGATACTTGTCATTTTATTGGAATTTAGAATAATGTGAAGCAATTAAATGTTTGCGTGTACATATGTTCAATTGGTTACTTAAAAAATGCTTTAATTGGCGAATTTTGACAATATTTTGGCAATAGCTATTTTCAGAAATTTAGCTACGTCAGCGAACTTGGCGTCATATTTAGCAGTCTAGTTTTGTCGCTTACGAATTCTTATCTTAAATAGCAAGAAGAGCAACTTACGAAATCACTTCAATAACTCTCTGTTTGAACCAAAACATTAAAATTCGAATAAATAAAATGCGCATAATGCATCCAAAACATTAAAACTCGTATAATGTAATCGGAAAATATTTCTAGGAATACATTTCATTTGGTTTACCTTAATGTTGGCAAGGAGAGGTAAACTTACATTTAATAACAATTTGAAAATAATTTCGTTTTTTTATGAATTGTTAGAAATCTATGATAATATTATTTTTTTTTTTTTTTTTTAATATTCAAATTAAATAAATGCATAAACAAGCTCATTTAAATGGATATACTTTCATTTTAACTGAATAAACTACGTTTGATTAGATGCGTGTTCATCTTTCCAATATTTTTTTCAGGATATTAACTGTTGAGGAAATGCGGTTTCTGCTGCTAAAAATTATTCGCTCTTCAAGGTTTCAAATTTTAAGAACGAATTTTTATGGAAATTTTTGGGAAGGATGTTGAAAATACATGAAAAAGCAATACTAATAATATTTTTATTAAAATTACGTCAACCATTTTTGACGATTATTGAAAAACCTAAATTTTTCAAATACGGATACGCGTTTGCGCGATACTGCGCGGGTTTGACAAAAACTTTAATCTCGCTTCTCGTGGGTACTACTGATTTGTTTACCAAGTTTGAACATTGTAGCACTCTATTCTGGGGATATTTCAATCTTGGATACATAGTTTATAATACATACAATTTAAAAATAATCATAATTTTTTTGAAATCGGGACCTTCGAAAACATGGTGTTAAAAAAAAAAAAAAAAAATTATATATATATATATATATTTGTTTACTTAATTTATTACTCTCATTACCCTAAATTACATGTCAGATAACTAAAAGTAAACCAGATATCCATCAGATAAAGAGATTTTGCAGTACGTCAAGTGCAGTATACTTGAAAGTTTGTTATATTTTACTGTATACAGACAAAAGACGATACTTTTAAATACAGTTAAGTCCAACTGTAAAACTCTTTCGCGGGGAAACAGTTAGTGCCCACTTCTAAAATAGAGCTTATACATCGGCATGACCTGTTATGAATGCACTCAACCTTACTTTTCAAAATGCATAATTTTTACTCTTTCCGATTTTTATTTAAAAATCATTTTTATTTACCACTTACCCTATTTCCAATACGATAAAATTAATGTATGAAAATAAAAGGATATTTTTTCAGGAACAATCAGTTTAAATATATATATTTTTAATAGCTTTTTAGTTATGAAGGCATATTGTGAATTAAGAATTACTGTTTGAAGCTATAACAGCCTAAAATATACTTATTGATTCTTAATATTTGATGTCGATAGCATCTGTAATTGATGTCATGAGAATATTTCCTTAGTAGTTACCAACGGTGTTTAACTACAAAACTAAAATTCAGATCAAATTATCATTTTTAAATTTTAAATAGTTACAGGACCAATCTTTTATGCCAAGTTCAATAAATTAAATCGTAAACACAATCGCAGACAAGTGTGTTTTACTTAAAAAAAACGGTCTTCAAAAGGAGCAATTTGATCCTTTTGCAGAGTTAGTGTTAATAATATTTCAAAAGTCATTCCAAATTTAGAAAGTAGTCTTTTTTCAAAATTGTCTGATTTATCTCTGGTTTGATGCACTACTCACTTACTAGATGCACTCCAAATTTCCAAAGAATTCGCAATCGTCGGAAAAGTTACCTGATATAATCCTATGTTTCCATTTTTGAATAAACTGTGCATCAAAGGTAAAATTTATAAGATTACTTCCACATCTCTCTGTTCGAACGAAAATATTAGAGTTCGCATGATGCAGAAATCGGAAAATCTTTCTAAGAATATATTTTATTTGGTTTAATTTAATGTTTGCAAGGAGAGGTAAGCTTACAGTTATAACAATTTGAAAATAATCAGTTTTTTAAGAAATGGTTAAAAACCTAGGATAATATATTTTTTTAATTTTAAAAATATTTTATTGTCAAAGAAATTAATTTGCATTTAATATTAAATGAAGTTGCATGATAATAGCACACAAGGAATGATTCAATTTCCAACAGGAAGGATAACAAAAGTATCAGTGATATGTCTCATGTTTTTATAGTTCGTTGCTTTTGTCGACCACTGATCACTAACTACAACTTCTGGATAATGAGTGCATGCTTGATTATTGACCACTGATAACTAACTACAACTTATGGATAGTGCTTACTTGATTATTAACCACTGGTAACTAATTACAACTTCTGGATAGTGCATTATTGTTTATTAAACTCTGATAACTGTAACTTCTGGATAGAGCATACTTGATAACTGACCACTGACAACTAACTATAACATCTGGATAGTGCATGCTTGATTATTGACCATTGATATCTAACTACAACTTCTGGATAGTGCCTACTTGATTATTTACTTGAAGCTGAAAAAAAAAGGCCTAGCAATCACTAAACTGATCTATATTAGCAACTTCCTCCCAAGCTGATTAATGTCTGTTTCTAACCATCGGCAGCCATTGGCATAGCATTTTGGGGGAGGCTTCGCCTACTTGAAGGGTAGAAACTCCTCATAAGCTATTCAAAAGTTGTAGTTAGAAATCAGTGTTGTTGATCTAAAGACAGCTTTAAATCCCATTTCGTTTCTTTCTCATGCAAGTGGAAGTAATAGTGCTTTCAAGCCGGCTTTTGAGTTTAAAGTGAAAGTAATGTGAGGATTACTTTTCTCCCTTTGAAAGAGAGGACTTATTGAACTCGTAAAGTGAAAGGAGGTAACTTTTCAGGGTAATTTCTCTATTATCTTTTTCTTCATGTGAGGGAGATAAGAATCGATTCAGCGGACCTGAGTTTCGGATATCAGCAACAACTAAAATTCATTCGCCTTCGAGTTGTTTCTAAATTTAGAACTTTATAGTTCAATGTTTGAGCCACCAGTACACATCTAGTGTGGAACAGCTCAACGTGGGGGAAAAACCTCAAATCATTCTTTGCAACTGATAGTCGGTAACTGCTACTTAATAGATTTTTGTACAAAGTGATTAGTTTGCAAATACAGGGATTCTTTTCAACGCACACAGAAAAGAACATTACTAGACCGAAATGGTCGTACAAATTAGCATCTCATTGATTTTCTTTCTGATTTTTTTATGGAATGTTAACAAATTCTGGTTATTTAAAAATACTGTTTCACCGGGGAAAATATAGTGGAAACTATTCTAAAAATGACTTCAATGGATTCAATAAAATTCGACAACTATGTAATAACTTGCCAAATAATGACCATCATGTTTATCTTGGTAACGAACAAATCTATGTTTTTCAATGTGAAAGGAAACAAGCGTTTTTGTTCTTCCTGCACGAAAACGCTTAAAAAACACCAAGACAAACTGACAAAGTTATTAAATATTACTTCGTGTATTTGAAGACGTAATATTCATTGACAACTTGGTTTAGTCTTAAAAGAAGAAATAATTCGATGTGGGAGTAAACAAATTGTCTGTTCCCTTCCTCATTGAAAATTAAAGAGTGGTAATATGCCAGGCAAAAAAAGGGCTCAGTATTTGGCAAGTTATTACATATTTGGCTACATACTTCAGATCCACTCATTCGAAATCTAATTTCGACAGTTATAGTCAATTTTTTCACGGCAGACAAATAAAATCCCTAGCATACTGCTATTTCCTTACATTTTATACAAATTTCAGACCAATATTTGACAATGTACTATAACGTGCAGATGCCTTTTTGTCTAAGATTAAAAGAAATTACTTCTTAATAATGTTTATGAAAAGAATTAAATATATGTATGCAATTCAAGGTTACAGTATCACGTTAAGTTGTTATCAATTAAACAATTTGAATTAAAAGGAATTTACAACACTCTTACAAACATTTAACAAAGATTTAGCTTTAGATAACTAAGAGGGAAAGAGGGAAAAATATAAATTAAATATAATTTTTATTAACTATTAGAATGATTTTCAAAAATGTACATGTCGATTTTGAAAACCTTTACAAACACGTATCTATATTACATATATTTTCATTATTACTTGGCTAGTTAGTTATAGATTTGTTTCTGCCGTTATAGTTTTTAGCCTAAACACTCATGCAAATTGTGTTTCTCTTAAAATAAAAATCATCCTCTCAAATTTAAATTATTGAAGATAATGGGATCTCTAAACGCTTACAAGTGTAACACAAATTTTATTAGAATTTATAAAAAGTAAAATCCCTGCCGTTCGGCTCTACTCGTACTCCAAAAATAAGCCACCGGCACTTAAAATTAAAAAAAAAAAAAAAAAAAAGTTACCTGCGCTTAAAATTTAAAAAACAAGCCACCGTTTCATTGCCCTAAATATAATTTCTAACTGAACCGACTGTTACAAAATGGTCTTAACTCAGAACGGCAAGGAACATGGGAAAAGTGAATATTTTAATAACCACTATAGAATAAAACACAACTCTATAAAAAGTACTTTGCTTCAGCAATATAAAAAGTAGTACTTAAAAAAAACCTAGAAATATCTTTAACATAGAAACGAGTTTCAAAATATAGTTGAAATATATTAATGTGATATATCTATTTTAAATAGAAAAATGCAGCCATTCCTATAAAAACTGATTTTTTTCTCAGAGAAATCGTCATTAATATTCACGTATCAACCATCTACATAATTTATCCATCCTTTTTATGAAAATCCATTTAGGTTTGCATATTTTGTGTTGTAACGAAATAAAAAAGAAACTGAACACTATTCCATTTGGTATGATCACTACTGCTGAGGCTGAAATTTAGAGTGACCTTACTCTGGGGATTTTTTTTTACACACATTAAACATACTTAGAAAAAATTACCATAAAACAAAAATGATTAAAAGAAAATATAAAAGTAAAGACAAAATTGAAGTTTATCAATTTTTTTTTAGCGAAACACATTTATAATTCTCAAGATATGTGTTATTTCTTTCACTAAGTATATAGTTTCAGCTCATATTATTTAATTCTAAAAAAGTTTCTAATATATATATATATATATATATATATGAAAACACTTAACGTGAATGTTAACTCTTTTATCAAATTTTAATGTAAGATTTTTTTTCTCTCACTTAAATATTTCTCAACACATCAAGTTACTTCCACAATTTTTTTTTTTTTTTTTTTTTTTTAATAATTAAGTCCCATTTCTTAAAAGTTGAAGGAGTTAAGAGCCCATCAAAAAGAACTTTTGCAAATTATTTCGAAGACATTATTTTTCTGGGAAAAAACTACTGGTAAAAAAAGCTAATTAAAAAATTCGACACTTTCTAATTTTGAAAGCATCAAGTAGAAAAAAAAATATTATACAATTTGAAAGAAACATAAAAAAAAAACTTTAGAAATGACCAGATTTAAAAACTGCTTTGATTAGACAGCGCTTAAGAACGCAGAATATATATATATATAAAAAAAAAAAATACAAGTAGTAATCAGAGGAATTTTATAAATAAGGAAAAAAAAAAAAAAACTTTTAAAATTATTTTAGAATACAAAAAAGTACAAATGAGTCGAAAGAATGTTGTTGGTATCACAAATTTTGAAAATGAGTGAATAATTAGAAATTGTTTTAGTAAAACACTTTAATGAATAATAATTGTAATAACATTAAATTCGGTATATTTATACAACGCATTCTGCAAATTCGATATATCATTTTTCTCGGGTTCAATCCTGTTGGACATAGAGCCTGTTGTTGGTCTTCAAATTTGTATTGCTATTAAATTTTAAAATGAAATCTAGGTGAGAATATTAAAAGTAGTGTAATTTTTTTTTTTTTTTTTTAAATTTAAAATAGTTTATTGATGCCATATTACCAATATAAATAAAACTTTTCCTCATTTTAAAATTCAAAGAGGTTAACTTTTAACCATGGTTTACATTCTGTAAAAAACTTTTTTTCTATGAGTTTTTTTTTTTTTTTTTTTTTTTCAAAGCAATATAAAATGAAATTTGAAAATCAAATATTGGGGCTGAATATAATATTTTTCATGGAACGTGCATCAATATATATCCTTTTTCTCATTTTTATAAAATTCAAAATTACTAACAATATAGTTAATTATAGGTAAACGAAAGTTATTTCCAGATTGAGCAAATACAAAACCTTTTAATAGATCAAATGAATAAAAATTCCTAAATAACTAGATTAACCGTTTTGCTGGCGCACCGTTGTTGAACTTTTGCAATATTATGTCTACTTATTCAAAACGAGTAAATTAAATGGCTTTCGTGGTTAAAATAAAAATGCGTACCGATAGTTAATGAAACTCAATATTTTATTTAAAAATATTTTAAACCTGATTACTTAGCATTCGACGTGCTGTAAATTACCTTTTTAATTTAAACATATTTTTAATATTACATCGAAACTAATTAAAAACATTCCATAGTAAAGACCGAAATCTAAAAAAAAGTATATAGTTTTTTTTATAGATCCATCACTTTGAAGTTATTTTTAGGATTCTTTTAACTCAAAGTAGGCGAGTATTTTTGCAACGTCTACCCTCCAAAATGGGGCGGGGAAATAACGCTTCGGGCGTTTACAAAAGTTTCATCTTGAGTTCGTTGATAAGGTTGAACTTGAGATTTGATAAAATATGATAAAAGAGGGTAGGAGATTTCGTCTTGAGATATCGACTGGTTACCATGTGTGGTTTCTTATTGAAGATCTTGATATCAACTCACTTAACAGAGACTGTTTGTTAAACATTGTGCCTGCTATATTGATTGAGTGTTTTTAATCACGGTGTTAAAGGTGGCAGTACTGAGTCAAAGTACCCTATTATCTCCAATTCAAGAAGTATTTTATGTAAATCATGCATATTTGCGTTCGTAAGGAGTGCCAAATCGGAAAACGCTTATAGAGTAGTGCAGCAGATTAGTCAATAGATTTCCAACAGCTAATACATCAAGTGATGACTACAACTGACATTTTTGGAGACCTTGTTCTAGAATGCACAGCAAGTACAGTACACAAAGTACTTCATGCACGTCCAGTGTGTGTTCATGGAGTACTTGGTGTGCGATTACTAAAACACCTTTAACTTATCTTATATTCATAATGAAAATGCCGTAAAACAACTGTTCACTTTGATAAAGATCACTTAACCTGCCATCAAACGGTAACCTTTTAAAAGTTTACCTTGATAAAGAAATTCTGAAATGTTTCTTACAATTGTTCTTCATAAAAATAAAACTTAAGAAATTAACTTTCTGCAGTTTTCGAAACGAAACATAATTTAAAACTTTCATATCCAAGGCTTTATGTAAGCAGGTTAGTTCAATATCGAAAAATGAAATCTAATGTCTTTAGTACAGCAGTACAGCGTTTCTCAACCTTTCAGTATTCACGGCCCAGTTTTCAATCATAATTTTCATCGCGCCCCCGCTTACAATAAAATGTACGGGCGGTGAACACGATCGATGCATCTTGAGCACGCACAGAGCAAATGTGTTCTCATAGGAAGAAGGAAAATGTTCGATAACACAAGTTTTAATTCCAGCCAGTCTCATTCGTGTCGATCCTTCAATAGCTATCGAATCTATCGTGAATGTGTATGTTATATATGATTTCGTGTTAATTGCAATTCACCATATTAAATATTCACGGCAGCAGATTTATGCAGACTCATGGATAAATTTTTCAGCGGAAGTAAGAGAGCATTAGACGATAGTCAAGCATACAAAAATACACAAATGAGAGTGGTTCCGAAAATATAACCAAGAAAATATTCTCAAGAATACTTAAATTTTTGGTTTACCAGTACTGAAGTAAATTAAGAAGAAAGGCCCCTGTGTATCATTTGCTCAAAAATAATGGCCGCAGACTTAGTGAAACCTAACAAACTTTAACGGCATTTGGAAACGCTTCATAGTGAGTAAGTCCACAAGCCCAGAGAATTCTTCGAATTAAAATTAAAATCATATGAAAAGCAAAAATCATTTTTTTAAAGAAACTTTTCTGTGAATAAAAAAGCTTTAATTGCATTGTACAAAGTTTCATATAAAATAAAAACATGTAAAAAGCCTCACACCATTGGTGAAGACCATATTTTGCCAGCAGCAATTGAGATTGTAGAAACTATGTTTGGAGATAATTTTTAAAAACAATTGCAATCCATATATCTTTCAAATGATACTGTTGCTCATCGAATTGGTGATATAGCTGAAGATGTATAGTGTCAGCTTTTCACGAAGATGTGACAAATTGTTTTCAATACAGCTTGATGAAGCAAGAGATAATAATAAAGATGCTCATTTAATTGCCTATGTTCAAATTTGTGATAATATGTCAGCAGTAGAAGAACTACTCTTCTGCAAACCAATAGACCTTCAAACAACACGCATCATTTGCTATTTTGAATGATTTTATGAACGAGGCAAACATAGAATGAAAAAATTGGCATGTAACGATGTTGCTCGTTCAATATGCGAAAGATTCCAAGGTATACAAGCACTTGTAAAACAAAAATCGCCTCAGTGCGTCTGGACACATTGCATGATCCACAGAGAAGCTTTGGCTTCGAAAGAAATGAGTCCTGGTCTGAATATTGTGTTAACTACGGTTGTAATCGTAATAAATTTTATAAAAATGAGACCCCTGAAATCGAGAATCTTTTCCGCACTTTTTAAAAACATGGGTTCAGTACATTCAGCGTTACTATTTTATTACGAGGCAAGATGGTTATCAAGTGGGAAATTGTTGCAACGTGTTTATGAATTAAGATAAGAAATCGCCATTTTCCTAGACGAAGAAAACAGACCGGAAGCCGAGAACTTTCGCGATGGTTTATTGTGGTGAAAATGAGCTACTTGGTCGACATATTCGAGAAATTGAATAACTTGAAACTTCAACTCCAAGGAGCAAATACACATATGTTGGATACGAGTGATAAAGTTAATGCTTTTTGTAGAAAATTGGAATTGTGGTGCAGAAATTTAAAGCAAAAAAACCTAACAATGTTTGAAAATGTGAATGATTGTACTAAAACTTACAAGGCTGAAGAAGAACATGTAAAAGTTGTTTTTGTAGCCATTGAAAATCATTTAGCCATGCTGGCAAAGAATTTTAAAAGGTATTTTCTTGCTGGCGACAAACTGATAGCAAATTACTAGTGGGTTAGGGACTCCCGAAGGACTCTCAATTAATGAGGAAGAAAAATTCATAGACTACACGACAAGTAGCGAAACCAAAAGACAATTTAGTAATAAATCACTATTTGAATTTTGGGAAGGAGTAGAGGATGATTTTTCTGCACTAAAAACAAGGTCATTTCGCATTCTATTAGCTTTTCAACATCCTACCTTTGTGAAACTGGATTTTCTGATGTGGTTTCTTTGAAGACAAAATATAGATCTCGGCTTAATATAGAAACAGAACTGAGAGTGGCTATTTCTAATATTAAGCCTTCCTTCGAAACACTTTGCTTTGCAAGACAGGCCCAAGGAAATCACAATTAATTATTAAATTTATTTTTAATTTAGTCTGTTTTGAGTAAGTAAGTTTTGATGTAGTAAGTTGTTTTACTTTATTTGTTAAATATGTCGAAATGTATTTTGTTTTCTATTTGTATGTGTGCTTTCCTTTCAGTCAGGTAACCATATTTTTTAAATAATATTTTCTCTTGGATATTCTCGCGCCTCCCTTCTAGTGTGCTCGCGCCCCCCTAGGGGGGCGCGCCCCACAGTTTAAGAATCGCTGCTTTAGTAAATGGAAATGGCGATTGCTCAATGAAATTTAAAAACGTATTTCAAGTTACAAAAATTAAACAAAAAAGATTAATATCGAGTTATAACTTTGAATGATGCCATTTAGCACGAAATTAATACTTCTTTCTGGGAAAAAAATTGAACTTTGTGAATCCAAATAAATATATTGGGAATTATTGCTTGAATATACCCAAAAGGATGATTTAAGATCAATAATTACATTGTACAAATAAAAAAGTTTTCAAGGTAATTTAAATCACATTTTTAAAATTATTCGTATCAGGAATCCAGATTAAAAGCAAATTGCAAATACCCCCACAAAGTTTAATAAAGCGAAATTCCCTGCCCTATAAACTGGGACATTAAGAAGCAATTGCATTTTAGCTCGAACACGAAATCGCTATCACACGGCTCGTTATATATAGATAAGAAGATTCATTATAGTGCTAGTTTTGCAATGGCCTGTTGCTATATGTGAGGCGACAAGTCTTATCAGCTTCGTTATCGTACTCCAGGCAGGGAAAGAAGTGCGGATCCATTAGGAACTAAGGGAAGGAAATTATTCTGGTTTCACGGTATCGTAAATTCTTGTAAACGGCAGCGCAGTGTCAACATGGTTTCGCATTTACCTTTTTATGTTTGACTTTGATATTGAATCATGTATTTTATCTCATTTGTGGATTGGAAATATCATGCAACATGTAATAAATAGAAAAATCTATTCGATATATAGAACATTTTATGGTTTGTTCATTAAATTTAAAAATAAAATTATGATTTGTATTGTGGCATTCTATGTTTTTGTTTAGGTGATAAGATTTATACCTAAATAACTGTAAACCGAAACCTGAGCGTACTTTTAAAATGGACTCTCATGAATATAAATCATACATTCCTACAAAAGATAAGATCTAGTACATTTATCGGTACCATTCAAAGCATGAGGTGGACTATAAAAGTAAGTTTTCGTTTGTTATTCCCTTATGACAGTTGGTTATTAGTAATGGAAAAGCAAATATCGTTTCAAAGTAATTTTTAAATTCTTAACTTTGTTTATAAAAGGAATCTTGTAAGTATGAAAGGACTGAAAATTCTCAATTCCAATCAAAATTTCGAAATATCACCTCTGATGTTAACTATTTGATATAAAATTATTTAAAAAAATAACTAAATTATTTACCAGTTAAACATATAAGAAACTTACATTCCTAATGTCCATCAATTTTAGGAAACCCTTTCAGAATATGCGTTGTTAAGCACACTTAACATGAAAACATTATTTCACGGTTTTAATCCAGTCATACTTTCAAATTCATATTACCAGGGAAAGTGTATTCAACAAAATAATACTAACAATTACGTTGTGTATTAAAGTAGACTTGGAATATTTTGAATATTCAAACTCGTCAAATAATAACTTAATGAAATACTACTTTATGTGTAATTTCCTTTAAATATTAAGATAGAAGAAAACAATCTAATATTATTTAATTAACGAATTTGTAATATTCTGGAAAATTACATTGAACTAAGAAACTTAAATATTTTATTGAGTGATATTTCAACTGACTTCCGGGAGTTGATAATTCATAAAAAAAATTGTTAAGACAAAAAAAAAAAAAAATTAAAAGCACTTTTAATTAAAAAAAATAAAAAAAATACTAAGTATATAAACGTTCTTATATAATTTTCCTAGAATTCTCTTAAATGCAAAATTAGAAACTTTGACCATGAAAATAAATCATAAATCTGTAATCAATACATACAATAATAATAATAAAAAAACATAAATTTGGACTATTTTTATTAAAGAAGAATTGTTTTTACCAAAAATTAGTGATCATACATTTGACCATAAATTTTTGGAAGAATTTTGGTAAGTAAGCTTTGACCATGAAAATAAATCATATAAATAAAACATATAAATATGTAATCAATACATACAATAAAAAAAAATTCGACTACTTTTATTAAAGAATAATTGTTTTTGCCAGAAAGTAGAGATCTTGCATCTTGCCATAACTTCTTGAAGAATTTTGGTAAGTGAATGATTTGAAGTGATTGAGAAGTGAAGAATTTGTTTATTCACTAATTTAATCAATACATATTTTTAATTTTTACTATAAGAAATTGTCTTTCAACAGATTTCTATTTTATACAAAAAAACATGTCTTCAAAATACTTAAATTAAAATGTTTCATAAATTTGACTTTATCTTGTGGGAAAATTCCAATAAGTATAATTTAGAGAAACTAAAGAATTCAATTTTGTTAAAAAAAAATTACATTCGATTTATGTCTTAGGATTATTCTTAAAAATGAAAATAATGTGTGTTTTTTTAAACACTTATAATACATGGGTCAGATATAAATTAATATAACAAAAAGTAATATTTTTATAATTAATTAAAAACTTTTATAGCAGGAAAGTGCTCTTTACTCTAGATTAACTATACTCTAGATTAACTAACTATACTCTAGATTTTCAAACTTAAATTGAAATTGAAAATGCATGATTAATACTTGATAAATATCAAAGGATTTTGCGCAATAATTTCAAAAGTATTCCCTAAATCTAACAAAAATCGTTTCGCATTGAGTGAAATTACAGGGAATTTTACAGAAGGAACATCTGTCTGAGTGCATTTCGCCTTCCAATTTTGACGCGAACGCAAGAATTCTTCGACATCCACTTTTTTCTGGTCTAGACACTAGTGAGTTGTAAATTGTCCATTCCTCAAACGCTTTCGAAACAGCTGCATCACGTTAGGAAACAGATTTCAATAAATAATCACGATCAAAGTTTTTCAGCTGTGTCGTCACAGAATGTATTTGTAAATGCACTTTTCATTTTAGGAAACATAAGACTACAAAACCTCAGGTTTATTTGGAAGAATTTAAATTATTTCTGTAGAAGAAAGAGCACATTCATAATAATAAAAGTTTTAAGATTTATTATATAGATATCGGAACGATTACTTCTGAAGGAGATTGAATACATTAATGGAAAATTGTGTCCAAAGTAAAATAAATTATCAAATAATAAAAATTTAAATTATAAATAAAAAAATATTAAAAAATAAGCAAAAAAGTGAAATAAACGTTTTTTTGGCGTAAATTACAAAAATTATATATTCACAAACAATTTTTTTTTTTTTTTAAATGATTTTTACGAAGTGTTGTTACATATTTTTGTAAATGGCCTTTAAAAATTAAATTACTAATGTAGGTACTAGTTCATTATCTTTTAAATATGAATAAAATATAATATACAACTAATCTAAAAAATTAAAGAAATATATTTGAAAACATAATTGTCCCAAATTTGAAAACAATTCTTTAAATAGATTTGAAGTTTACATCTGTACTTGATAAAGCATGAAAAAAATCGACGAAAAAGAAGGATTCCTAAATTAGAAAAAAAAAAAAAATTGCTGATCCTTCATTCATTTCAATTCATTTTTATTTTCCATTAAAGATTTTACAAACAATAAAAGTAGAGACAATAATAACACAATTGAAACAAATATGTAATTATTTACATTAAAAATCCAGTTCCAGAGGGTGAAGAATGTTGTATATCTTTAGATTAATGGCATCAAAGCTTTATGCGCTTAACATAATATGTATGGTACCTAAATAATTAGAAGTATAATTTTGGTGTAATTGAATTTAAAATAAAACTTAATTTTAAAGGAATATTTTTTTTCGTTGTTGATATTTTGATGATTTTGTGTCCCATCTCTCTTTTAAAGCAAAAGAGTGAAAAATAAAACCATGATGATAATTATACAAAAACTTAGGAATTTCCTACATTTTCTTAAAAATGCGAGTGAAAATTTTAGTTCTAAATATATCTAAACCACTAGAATAGTAACATGACAAGAATATATCTCTATGTTTAAAATATTAACAAATGGAAATTATTTTATAGGTGTGACAGAAAAAGTAACCGAGTGTAGATACTTTTATTATTATTATTATTATTTAATAATTTTATTGGTGATAAATCGAATATTTAAACATCAGGTTTTTTTTTTTATTTCTTATTTTCTTTCCTCCACAATATTTTTTTCTCCTATTCTCAGCATTCTTAAATTAAATATTAAAGTATTTACATAAATATTAGTTAAGATAATGATTCCATATTCAAAATTGTGATATCCCCCAGATTCGAAGTAAACCATTTAGGCAGTAATCTCAATATGTTTCTGAGTTTGAAACAGTAATGAATCATACATAATCAAAACTTAGATAATTTCTATTAAAAATACTTATTGTATTATAACACCTTTACAATAAACATGCGTTACCCAAATTCCTGATTTTCTATGACTCAAATACTTCTAAATATTTACGCGGTAAACCAATTTACCTAATGGTGATATCATTTCTAATATAACCCGTACAAATGTAAGTAGCAAACGTAGTTGTACTATTATTGGAATACGGAATTTAATCTCTTAAAACATTTGGTAGAAAGTTAGATAATAGATTTTATCATTTGCTTTCTCAAAGATGATTAGAAGCAGTTTCATTTAGTTATATACCATTTTACACGACGCTTTGAGACTGAAAGTTAGAGAACGTGAAGACTGAAGTGAATATTTATAAAAAAAATGGAAGAATGTGGAAATAAAAGTGCCGACAGATTATAAAATCAACTTTAGGAATAAGGTATGAAATGATGGAAAAGTTAAAAATTAATGTTGATTAAATGCATGCATTAATCAAACTATTACTGTAAAAAAATCTTGATTTTAGAGCACCCTATGCTTTCTATACTCAAAGTGTAAAATTTTCTATTTTTGAAGTACTTTTTCTAGAAAAATTCTTAATAAACAAATTTTAAATATTTTATACAAGTTAAATAGATTTCATATAAGATACTGAGATTAGAGTTTGGCAAAAAATATCAAGATAACTAACAAGAAAACATCTTTATCTTACAAGGATTTGGTATTTTGAAAATATTAAAATATAAAACTAACAGACATTTTTTAATCTCCAGTTTAATATGTAAGCTATGCACTAAAATTCCAATAAAGAAGTATTGATATATCTCTACTTAGTCACTGAAGTTTAAAATATCACTTTAGAGGAAAGTTAAAGGTAAAAGTCTAATTTAGTTCATAACTGATATTTTTTTAAACAAAAAAATAAAGTACTTCTAATTTGAGTACAAACTGAAGTAATACATAAGCATAATGAAGAAAAGAGACATAGAGCAACAAGTAACAAAATTCTTCAAATCGTTTATTTTTATTTTAAGCTAGTTAAGTCACCTTAATATTGGATAAATAAAATGGGATTCAATTTATAAATAATTAAATGTAAGTGAAAAGCAACATACTTATTATTATATTATTTAAATCAATTTAAATGTCAATATTTATGATATGGTGATAATTATGTAAATTTATTGATAGTACCTACTGGACACAGTAGATGGCATTTACCTATTGGGAAAAATATTGGCATTTACCTATTTGACAAAAGATTGGAATTTATTTATGCTACGATGCTGTTTGGTAATTTATATACTCTGAAAGCGTATATTCTTTACAACAAATTTGTTTACTTTATTGATGAATTTGGAATCATTTTGTTTAAGGTATGTACACGTTATGACAGTCAGAGTTGCGACAAAAAAGAAAGACAGTAATACCAACAACAACAAAAATTAAAAAAAAAAAAAAAAAAAAAAAAAATGATTATACAAAAACACGAGTTGTTTTAAAAGGGCACATGATCCATAAGTGACTTATTAATTTTGTATCTTATTTTAATCATAAAATATTAAATTCTCTAAAACAAAAGAAATTTAATTTTAATTTTCGAACCATAAATGTGAGGTCTTTTACGTAAACTGCAGGTAAAGAATTTTTATCGTACTTAAGATTTCAATTCCTCAGTAACCCAAGAAATAGAAATTTTAAAAAGATAAAATTAATGGCTTTTCCAACGCTAATTTTCTAGTGGTTAAAAAAAAAAGTATTTCCAAGGAATCGCCCAAAAATGAAGAAAAACTTGTCTGGGAAAATATTAACGAAGTTTGAAATTCTTTCCGCTGCTTAATTACGCGTCCCCTTAGTCGTTGCTGAACTTTTGGGAGATAAATTAAAGAATTTTGAAAGATGGAGCCAATATATGTTTTTCTTATGAGGACAAAAATTTCTCAACTATAGTTACTTTTCTCTAGCGGAGAATGAAACTAGCTGAATAAAATTACATCACTTTTAGCATACATTTTGGTATTTTAGTAGATGAGAAACAATGGAATATTATATCTTTATAAAGTTTCAATAGGTTCTTTTTTTATAACATGGGTGTCTTATTTTATTTTAGTTTCAGGTAGGGCTAAAATTAAGAGAGTGTTCATTTAAACTTTTATATCTGTATTATCATGCATTCATATACTTTTTACAAAAAACTTATTTTCCATGAATCCCGATTAAATGTCAAATTAGCATACCCTAATATCCCACATATAAGTATTTCCAATATGAAAATATATGCAGCAAAAGAGCACCAGAGTTTATTGCAAATACTCTAATTTATTCGAACAGAAGTTACTATATAATGAAGGGAACATTTAATAAGTTTAATAGTATCTACAGTATTAATTATTAACTACAACAAAATACTAATAAAAATACCTAGTTTCATTTACACATGGGTATATTTAGGCTCAAAGTTCTATGAATTACAACACCAGACGTAATACCAGGGTGAGATGAGCAAGCATTTTCTTTTGCATGAAACTAACCGATTTGTAGACGCATCTTAAATTGTCTAGCTTTCTTGTAAATAAAGTGACATTTCATTTGTGTTAAATGCTAGTTCAGATGACAAATTCGCATCATAAAACTTCAAAATTCTAGAAAGGTTATTGAGATCTGGCAACCAATTGTCATAGAACTTCCTTTATCAACCCATTTATCCAATAAATGTAAACGAACAAATCAGAAGCAAAAAATCTACCCAAAGACAATATTCCCAAATGATTCAATTAAATCCTAAAAAGATTAAAAAAACAACCTTTCATATGCAATTAACTAACTTTATAATACCAAGGATACTTTAATAGAAATAGGGAAATTAATGATCTAACATCCTAAATCATATATATAGGTACAATCTAACCTTAAGCCGCTTTCAACTACACATATCTTCTGGCTATTTACCATAATACCTCTGAAATTCTACTAATAAATACATGGATACCCCCCCCCCCCACCTCTCTCTCAACGATTATATAGAAGGCCAGATTAGCTCTAATGATCATCCAATTGTATTGCATTATAGCTTTACAACATTGGACGCAAAACGGAATTTAATTTTAAAAAATAGTTTAAAATAATTTAGAAGAAAAAATATATATTTATATATATATATATATATATAATTTAGAAAGTAGTATGCTACTGCCACCTTTTTCAAGGCTAAACTTGTAAAAAATTGTATTTCAACAAGAGTTTATTCAAAATTGACGCTTTTATAAGTAGTATTAATAGGGCAATAGAAAATATTTAATACAATGAAACACGCACATTTATAATTCATTTCTAATTAAATACATTAATATTATGTATTACTTTGAAATGAAATCGTGCTACCCGAAATTAAAAATCCTAACTGCATATAAATACTATTTTATGTGCAATAAATGAAATTTTCCAAACCATGACTTTGGACATACACTACTTAATTTACAAATGTTTTGTGGGTTGAAAGCAAGTCTTGTTTCATTAAACTGCGCAGAGACGTTGCATATCAGTTAAGTGTTATAAATTTTATAAACTCTGTTTTAAGTATTTTAAAGGAAAGGTTTTCAAATAACCTGAATTCGAAATATTGTCACAATCAGTAAGGTGTATTGCAAATAAAATGTTTCCGGGGTTTTTTTTCTTTTGAGAAATCAATGTGTAAAACGAAATTTCAGATTTGGATTTATTTATGCTTCCTTAGCTTACCGAGATATTGGATATTCTGTAATAAATTTGAACTTTACAGTTCTTACGCATAGTGTATAGTCATCTAGAAAGAGCTTTCAATCTTTAAACAATCAATAATCTTAATTTCGAAACATAATTTTAAGGACACATATAACATTTCAACACGGCGTTTTTCGAAGAGAAAATTGATGAAATACGTCCGATTTGAAGAGAAATATCCCAATATAATCATAATTCAACTTCTCATTTGATTTGCGAAAGATGAAGGTAACTCCCATATTTGACGCCACATCTAAATCTTGGGCCACCATTAAAGTGGTGTTGACACGAAAGCTGGCACAAATTAAAGGCTGAAATTATCTAATGCTTTCACGAGGGCTATTATTTGATTCGTCTAAAAGGGAGGTGTACATTTTGAGTTAAACTTATTGGATAGAATGCAGGATATACAGCGTATTTTTAAACGAGTAACTTTGATGCACTTATAGTTTATGAAGATTTACTTCCTAAAAACTAATGATAATGGAATTGATATCATTGCTTGAATAGTATATAAATTTAACAATAACAATTATTAATTTTATTGAATATAAATAATAGGTTTTTATATTTACTTTCATAATGGAGGTAATATATAATGTACAATGTGACAAAGTTCAATAAAAATTTAAGTGTGAAATGAAAATATAACTGGAATTTTTTTTCTCTAAAACTAGAGACTAACTTAATAGGCTAATTTAATTAATAAAGTTATTTCGTACAAAAAAATTACATTTTCCTTCAACAAATATATGCCAAGTAAAACATACCCAAAATTATATTTGCCGCACAATTAAAGTATGCAGAAAACTGCAATCTAAAAAGTGTTAGTTACCTTCCAAGATTTAATACATCGTAATATTCAAATAATTATCTTACGTCAAATTTAGAAGTGTAAATTATTTTTCAAAAGAGTAATTCCGAAAATAGTAAAATTGAAAGTTAAAACTTAAAACTCGAAACTTAAAACTTAAAAAACTAAGTTGCTCAAACACCTTTTTTATTATAATTTTATAACAAGTTTTGATTAAGGTTTCACAACAGCAAACTAAACAAATATTCCCCTCCTCGAGGTCATCAATAACATACAAGGAACAACGTTATTTTTGAACATTTCACATTGATTTCCATAAAAAAAAAACAAAGAAAACAAGAATTTCAAAATATTAAAAAAATGTTGTTCCTGTTATTCTGAAATGTGTAGTACCTATATATAGAAAATACTCTAAATTTAAATCAATTTTGTTTCCAAAAAAGTGCTGTGGAAGTGTTTTTTATTAGGTTAATATATTAAAAAAATTCAAGTTTTAAATTTATGCAACTTTATTTTCATACAAAATATTACTTTCAAATAGTAATTTTTTGACTCTATATTAATACTAGTCAGTCAACGCGATGTTGAGCCACCAAAATACAGTGCGGATCATAATTATAAGGACAGTTGATTATTTTGGGATATCGAATTAAAACTTTACTGTGCATAAGAAAAGGCAATACATACTTATTGAATCTGTCATAAAAGCAAAATTTTATCCTTTATCAAATTATAAATATCAAAAATTAAGTTTAAAAGGGATAAAATCACAATTTTCATAAAATTTTAGCGGTTCATAATTATAAGGACATCAAAGATTTTGCTGCTTTAATTTACATATGATCAAAATATTACAGATAAATATGGTTATTTTTAACTGCGGTCCTTATCTGAATCCATATATAAAGTTTGAAAACTTCAGACACCAGCATCAGTCAAAATGCCGAGTGGGAAAGAACTTACGACTTCTGCAGTGAGAAAAGTGTGGTTTCTTCACGGAAAAGGTATGTCTATGCGGCGTATTTCCACTAAAATTAAAAGGTCTAAAAGTGCTGTTAAAAATGTCATCAATCGTGGATTAAATGATTCGGTATTAAAAAGATCTGGTCCAAAACCAAAACTGACTGAGCGAGATCGAAGAATCATCGTACGCCGTGCTGTCATTCAAAAGATGTCTGCTTCTGAAATTGCGCGTACTTTTGAAAAAGACATTTCAAAGCCAACAATTGTAAGAGTTTTGAAGAATTGCGATTTCACAAAGTACGTTAAAATGAATAGAAAACTGGCGTTGAAGGTTGAACATAAAAAGAAGCGAATACAAGCTGTGCAGAAGTGGATTGTTGACGGTTTGAACTGGAGAAATGTCATATTTTCTGATGAAAAGCGTTTCAATCTTGATGGCCCCGATGGTTGGAATAGTTACTGGCATGATTTGAGAAAGGAAAAAGCAGTCAGATGGAGCTGGCGTTTTAAAGGTGGATAGCGTATGTTTTGGGGAGCGGTTTCAGCCAACGGACAAACGGATTTGGTACTTGTGCCTAGTAATATGAACACAGAGTTGTAATTGCAAATCTTAGAAGTACAACTACTTGCTTATTGTTCACATTTAGGAGGTTACAATTTCGTTTTTCAACAAGACGGAGCTTCTTGCCACACTTCTAAAGCGGCAAAAGAGCGGTTTGATGAAAGAAAGATCAATCTTTAGACATGGCCACCTAATTCCCCAGACGTGAACATTATGGAAAATGTTTGGTCTTACATGGTTAGGCATGTTTATGCGCAAGGTCAGCAGTACAATTCATTTGAAGAGCTAGAAGACAAAATGTATGCAGTATGGGACAGTATCGATGCTGGATTTTTGAAGAAACTTGCTGAAAGTATGCCAAGTAGAATGTCTGATTGTTTAAGTAAAAAAGGAGCAGCAACAAAGTATTAATTGTATAAATAATGACAATAAATTGTACTGTCCTTATATTTCTGAACCTCCATTTATTCTCCATTACTTCTGTTTTTCACCTGTACTTTTAAATTATCGAGTTTAAAGCTTATAAATAGTGTTTATACATGATATAAAAATAAACAAATATATACTTGTTGTAGCAATAGCTTTCAGTGTTGCTGAAGCCAGAAAAACCTGCTGTCCTTATAATTATGATCCGCACTGTATATGCAGATATATTCCATAATTTGATAATTTATTCACTCAATAGAATGGAATTGTAATGAAGCATGACATGGAGGAAAATTAAAGCATAATACGAATTTGTTGGATTGGAACAGGCTTTTAGATTTCTTTAGATTTAAAAATGGGAAAAACCTGCAATGGCAGATTAAAAAGATGTATTCCTGCCTCTAGGGAGAAAATTATTCATTTCCTGATGATGAGATCTCAATAAATATATACTTCCATCTGGTGCAAACATTATTAAGAAATATACTTAATAAACAAAGTAAGGTTACAGGTAAATCTACAAAAATGTAACTGATGGCTAATATATTTCCTTGTCTTCACATAACTTAACTAAAGTGGGCATATAATAAATTATTAATGATATACAGTCATAAAATGAAAAATTTTTTAAAAAATAAAATTTTATAATTTACTGCAAGTAACTAATATATTGTACATTGTATCTTACAACCCTATCCATGCAAAATAAAGTTGTGAATGTATCCGAAACATTTATCGCATTCCAAACATCATCATTTTTAATTACAGCTTATAGTTCTTCGAAATTAAAAAAAAAAAAGGTTTTGTAAACCAGTTCTAATAAGTAGGAGGACTAAGTAATACAAAATTTCTCCACTGTTTATCAATCACCATTATGATAATATTTCAAGCTACACATATACTACCGTCAATAGTTAAAAGGCCCTAAATCAAAAAGCATTTAAATGCGTATTTTGACATTTTCTGATTAGTCCTAAGAAAATAATCTTTAAATTTCATTGAATTGCTCAAGTTCTTAGGTCATACAAACCTACACTATAATAAAAAAAATATTATTTCAAAGAACAAAGTAACAGCATCTAAATATACATCTTAAATTTTGACCTGTCTGCGTCTTTTCAACTTATGACGGCAGCATAGGTAAGCGATGCAACTACATTATAAGCATAAAAACCTCTCATTCATAATACTTGCATCATGAATACGGAGGTTGGAAAATTACTATAAGTACGTCAATTTTAACACTAATTGGCAAAGACCTTGAACCTGTGTTACTCAACCAAATACCATTGGTAGAAAGTATCAAACAAATATACTGGTTTCACCGCTTGACCCAAAAGATGAGATGGCACTTTTTCTTTTACTCCCTATTCGGTTTCGTTTCTATTATTCTCTCGTATATCGAGACCTGAATAACAATTTTGCAAGACGTCTATTTAGCATAACTTACTCGGTGGTATTACGATTGTGAATGAATTTACATGTGATGTGCTTTGATTCGAATTTCAAATGAGGTGGTATTTTCCCGCTCTTATAAGAAATCTACCCTATACAATAGATAGGAATAGGGGTACAATTACAGTTAAGGGGTCTCAAAAATACCCAGGATTGTTATTTTAGGAATATCAAGTCGTCTAGAAGTCTGCGAGTAGATGATTTTCAAATTGGGGATGTTGGAATATTTATTTTTTAAACTGAATATATTTAAAAATAATTGATCTAAGTATTCGGTCGGTATCGGAGACTTGTTGGTAAGGAATCGTGTGGATTTATTTCCAAGTATTCAAGATGTTAGCAATTTCAAAGATAATTTTAGGTTGTAGTATTCTTATTTCTTTTAGAGTAAGTAACTCCAGGCTGCACAATTTATGTTTAGACTTAAAGTATAATATTCTTTACAGAAAGAGAATATTTTTTAATATATTGATTTATTTTTCTTTTCTATGTCGTAATAAAATAAGGGCGAGCAAACATTCATAACTTAGGACTTAAAAATCGAATAATATCTTTAAAATAAGGGACAATATAGCACGTTTCTTTTTGTATATTTTGTATTATTCAGAATTGGATCGACATAAATAATTTAGATAATAATAACACAATTTCTAAATTTCAACTATTATATGATTTTTTTTAAACATTTACCCACGCAGCTCGCACTGATCTGACGAAATAATGCGATATGATAATAGAGTTATATCCGGTGATTTCTGATCATAAGGCTAATATTTCCCTTGTTGATATTAGTAAACTAAACAGTTTATCAGACATACAAATAAATGGTTTCTGACTTTTGACTCAAGTGAGGTAACGTTTAAAAAACTATGCAATTAGTGAACAGTTTATGAGTTGCTGCCGTGAAAGTGTACCGGAAATGGAAAAAAATGTGCAGTAAAATGTAAAAAGCATTGGAATTGTAAAGCAATATTAGATACTACCCACATATAAAAGAGGTCAACGGTGATTGCGGCGATGTGTTAGATAGCTATACCAAAGAGGAGAAATTGACTTTCTAAATGATACATGGGGCCACCACAAGTGTGCCTTAACCGACAATTTAGTAACCCTTGCTGCATTTAGAACTGCGTGGCTGATAACAAACTTATTCAAACAAATATTCATCGACATGCGATGCCGGAATTTGACCGGCAGTAGTAACAGTGACCTACAAGATAAGCAAGATATTTATTTTGTTTGGGACCCTTCTAGCTCGTTTAATAGATGGCCGGAATGCACATGGTGGTCATTCTGGATATTAACAGGTGGTCATACTAATGAGACCTGCACGGGAATTATATGCAGTTAGGAATTAAATACAGTTCTGAATAGGGGCGTATAGGAAAGATTTTTTTTCGAGGGGGGTATGCGCACCCATGTTCAGATAGCATATGTAATAATGATATGCAAAATAATTGTTGAAATTACTCTTAAAATAAATAACCTTAATTAAGTAATTAATTAGTTAACTAGTTAATTACAGTAAATTAATTACAATAAATAAATCTAAATTTCATTAACTTTCACACACATTTGCAAAAGGTTTAGTTAAGCACATATTTTGCTTCTTAATTTTAAATGGAAAACCTAATTTTAGAATTTTTTTTGGAAAGCTAATTAAGGACTTCTTTTTTGACTATTGACATTCTTTCAAATTGACATACATTTCTCTATGGATGCCCATGAAAGCTCAACCATTTAAGCAATTATGGAAAGTAGTACTTACAAATAATATTTAAACAATAATGACTAAAAACTAATCGGGGAATGCATATTTTAAATGGATCATTTTTTATGAAAGAATAAACTAACACGGTGTGTCGTGTTCTTTTTAAAATAAAAAATTGGTGCTTTTATATTAAAAATTAGTTGTTTGGTTGGTTGTTTTCAGATTATCCGGCGCCGTCAGCAACACGAGGGCTTCGTCATTAGACAAGCCAACATACATTTACAAACACCCATGCCTCACACGGGACTCGAACCCGCAACCTCGCGGTCTAGAAGCTAGTATGCTAACCACTATACCGTTTGGTCGGCATTAAAAATTAGTATTAGTTTTCCAAGCACGATACGACTCACTTAGAGTCTGCAAGTAAAAAGTCCAGACAGAAATGGTATATTATCACTAATAGTCTTCAAGCAACAAACTAGAAGGAGGAAATATAACAGAAGGAAGAATGGAATGAAGTCCGCACGAAAATAGGTTTTTCATTTCTATTCCTAGGGAAGAATCATCGTCAAAACCCAGAGGTTCTCATTGTAGAATAAGGATATCATAGAAAAGGACAATTTCATTACATTTTAGAAATTTTCAAAACATTAAGTAGGGGAATTTATTTCAAATTGGTTACTGATTTTTCTAAGGAAAAACACACTTTTACTTCTAAGAAGACATCCCTATTTCATGAAAGTTAAAATATATTTTCTGGGAGGAAGTGATGTATCCACACATCCACCCGTAGTAACGCGCCTGTTTTATATCCCCATACCCCCCCCCCCCCCCACCTGAAAATATATTTTCAAAAATACATATTTTTTTTTAACTTGCTGTTTTTTTCTGATTTAAAACTTTTACTTGCAACATCCTAATTTCTAGACATCCCTAATTTCTTAAGAGTTAAAATATATTTTCGTGAAGGAGATATATCCCCCCCCCCCCACCTAGTTACGTACCTGCGATATATCCCAGCCCAACCCCCTTCCCGAATATATATATATATTTTTAGTTTCTAATTTGATACTGTTTTTCTCTGAGGTCAAATTTTTACTTGCAGCAAGACATTTCTAATTTCTTAAAAGTTAAAATATATTTCCGAGAAGTTGATATATCCCCCTCTGGCTACGCGCCTGCGATATATCCCTTAGCTGTATGTGCGATATATCCACCCCCCGCACTGAAAATATATATATATTATTTACTACTGCTTTTTCAAGGTAAAACTTTTATTTGCAACCAAGATTACTTGCAATCCCTATTTCTTAAAATGCTCAAACATATTTTCGAGAAGAGGATATATCCCCCACCCCCGGCGAAAATATTTACAATTTTTTAATTTGCTTTCTGATTTTTCTGAGGTAAAAATGTTTACTTGCAACAAGACACCCCAATTTTTTCAAGGTTAAAATATATTTCGGAAGGGGGGGGGGGGAGATATCCCCATATTCCCTCCCCTGGCTACGCGCCTGGTACTGAAAGTAAGTTTTGCTAATTTTTTAACCTGTCAAAATCCAAGAGAGCTAACTGCCATACTCTTAACACAAAGCCATAAAAACAGTGCGTTTGTCATTTCCGTTATTTCAAACAAATTGTTAGAATGACACCGATGTACATGTGTCTATAAAAGGTTGGACACATTTTGATGTTGAATAATTCATAAAATAATGAAGATATAAACAAACTTATAGCATTTATACATAAAGTAACTCATATTTTAATTTATAACGAACGTTGACACATAAAATTTCCTTTTCCCATTTGAATATCATTTCTTTTCTAATTATCGTCTGCGCGCGTTATTAATTGTATGTTTTTACCTCTTGGCCACCCAGATCACCTGATATAACGCCACTGGACTTTTTCCTTTGGAGATTCGTAATTTACATCGAGTACACGAGGAAAGTGCCGAATGACCAGGATTATAGCCGCAATAGCCTCGGTGGATGCCAACATGCTTGCCCGTATCTGGCGCAAAATTGACTACCGTCTTGATATTTTCCGTGCGACGAACGGCGCTCATGTGGAAGTCCATTGATAAGGGCTATAAAACATTTTGAGTCTATCTAAACATTAGTGTTATCAATTTAAATTTGTCTTCATTATTTTATGAATTATTCAATATCAAAATGTGTCCAACCTTTTATATACACCCTTTATATCCATTACGTAGTTTTTCAATGCGGGTCTTAGAAAATGAAGAAAATAATTGCCGAAGAAAACTGCTTCAAAAAAATTAATAAAACATGAATCATAAAAAAAAACTGTCAACAGATTTCTAGGTTAATTATAGAAAATAAGCAGGTTTCAATGTAAGCAAATACCTAAATATACACGTTAATGAAACTTGAAATCGTTTTTAGAAACAGTAAATAAAGCAATTAGGCAAAAACATTATTTCGGAGATTTATTTTAACCTTCAACTGTGTGTAACAAACAATTTAGTTTCTTTATATTTACAGAAAATGGAAATAAATCTACAATAACAAAACAGTATGTGGCTCTGTTCTTGTGACTTTTTCGAAAGTGACTTCCTTAGAAATTTAAAATTTTGAGCATAAATACTTTTGGCCTTTTAACTGCTTAACAATAAACCATTCAGAGAACGAAGCGTCAAATGCTGTGACTTAAACACAATAATGGGTCTCCATAATGCGGACCACACAGCTAGTTGCCACATAATTCTTTTAAAAGGTTTTGTGCTTTTGAAATATGGTTAACAATTGTAGGTATACAGTCTTATCAATTTGTATGTCGTTTCACTATATAATTCCATCAACTTAACTCACTTTAGTCGCATTCAATTTCATAATCTAATTATTTTAAATACTTATGTTAATAATAAAATATAATAGTTCCATTGGAAAACGATAATTAAATACTGAAGAATAGAAATAAAATATTTTACATCATAACATGTTTCCTGATTAATTTAATGGCCTACAAGCAAATCTCATTATAAAGTAACCAATACGCATAATAATGATTATTCAATTATTAAAAAAGAATACGTGTATCTACATAAAGCTTCCTTAAGACTACAAAATACATATTGTATTAGAATTATCGAATACTATACTAATAATTATGAAAATCCATAAATTGTTATCTTTCATAATAAAATGTCTAGTTAATTGGAGTTAAAAAAATGCTAAGAATCTTCTATACCAGCGTTTCCTTAACTGTTGGTAAAGACCCATTGATTGATCGTAAGCCAATTTTTCACGAAAGGTTATTAAATCTGCAGAATGTTTCTATCTAAAAATTTGAAATCATAAGACAAACAAAAATGGATAAATAAATATAATAATAAGAGATGACTTGATGGTGGTTTTGAGACACATAGCAATTTCAATTTTAAGGTATTTTTCCATTGTTTTCGAAACTTAGTTGTTAACTTTTATTACTTAAAAAAATTCAAAATTTGACATTGAGACTGTACGTGGTCGAACTTGTAATAAAATCCAATTACTTATAATTTTAGATAACATAAATATTTTTTTCTTCTTTAAGTTTTACATTTCACTAAATGATTTTCTAAAATTACTAAAAAAAAAAAAAAAAAAATCAAAACACTATAGATTGGTGGGGGTGGATAGAAAAAACACTTCCAGCAACATTATTCAAAAGCTCATTTTAATTAAATTAAATATCGTATGTTTACTTAACAAATGTACTAATTAATATAATATAAGGCAAAATAATCCAATGATAAAATTAAAAATATTTGTTTCATTTTAAATATCAATGGATAAACACATATTTACATACTCATAACTAACTCATCGTGAAAGGAATAAGCTAAATATAAAGAATTACGAAAATTAAAATCCAATGAACAATTTCTTTATCCTTTTACGATATACAGACTCGAGGGTAATTTTAATTATATAGATATTATTCTTCTTTTGAGAAACTTAATTAAATTAAATGTTTCCCTAAAAAATATATGGCAATTATTTCTTTGAATTTTATAAATGTTGATGAAGAAATAATTGAAGTTGAAATAAAATGCAGTTGATGATGAACAAAATTCATTTTAAATAGTAATTTTTTTGCTGTTCGATAGTATCCCGATACTTATATGGTTTTTAATTTCCAAGCATAAGCTACATGAGGGTCAAACAGAGCCGATACATACGTGGATCATAATTTTTCTGAAGAAGGAATGCCTTCTGGGAGGTATTTCAAAAATGACTAATCCGAATTTGCGTCTCGAATTGAAGAAAACACCGACACGAAACAATCTGTCAGGATCACAGTCAGGTCTACTTACTTTGAAAAAATACTTATGTCTTACCCATTGCATGCTAGATGCGCATTATGTCTCCCTTTCCCTCCCGAACGTGAGTCGTGATCGAGTAAAAAATTCAAAAAGGATTCAAAAACACCTCAGGTAGTACAACACTATTGCCCAATGTTGGAAACAGGGGCTCTGGAGGATTGTACGATTTTTGGCCGATACTCGAGCATCATCGTTCCAAAATTAAAGAAAAAATTTAAATTAACATGTAAAAAACATTACAAAACTTTTTTTCTTGCCCTCCTTCCTTTCTTATAAATAACATATTTCAATCATAAAACTGCGAATCAACACTTCAATACTTTCAGTATATTTAATTAAGAATTGGGAGAGATTGACCAATATCTGAAACAATTACAGGTTGACAACATTCCACATCGAGATTGGCCAATGTCGAGATATATTAACCAGCCCCTGATAGTATAGCGGTATTGGCGAATGTTGTGAACAAGGGATCTCGGAAAATTGGTAAATCCATGCCGAAACTCGAGGATCATTAAAAAATATACGATTCTTTTGAAAAAATAAACAGGTCAAAACTGTCATAAAATACATTTTACACCTCCGTTTTTCCTTATAAAAAATATTTCAATTTTAAAACTCTACATCAACATTTCCAGTATACTTTACTGGGCGAGAATTATCCAGATCCGTAAAAAGGGCCAGTTTACAACAGCCCACTACGTGATTGGCCAGTGTATTTGTGCTACTGTGGGCGTTGTTGTGCAGCTGGGGACTTTCTTAAATAATCCCCGTTAAAGCAAAAAGAAATATATGGAGACATTCTATTATGGACAATTTTTCAAAAAACAAAGACTTTAAATCAGCGTAGTTAAAATATACAAAATAATACTCTATTGCTCCGAAAACATTTTATTATAGTAAATAACTTCCCTTTATATTATTGTAAGAAATCATTCATCGATTCAAAACAACGATTACTAAAAAAACCAGATGCTCTTACGACATTTAGTGAAAAAATAAATCCTTCTAATAGCTTCATAAGAAGAGGGTCAAACGAAATATCTATACGAGCACGCAACAGATTGTATACAACACAACTGTCTGCTTAACTCTGAGATAGGACTTCCACATAACAAATTAAATGTCTTTTGTTTTCATTTGGACAACAAATATGGCGGATACACAATAATAGAAAACCAGTTTGCTCAGCTTCAGTTTTAGTACACGCTTTGTCAATACGCGCCATGCCAAACTTTAGATAGCATCAATTTATCCAGCAATGTCTCTTGCAGACCAATACCAGAAAACATTTTGGACAATTCTTTCTTGGATATTGTGTGAATAAAAACAAGTTTTGGAGAGAAGAGCTTATCGAATATCGGACCTTTTTCTGTTATTTATCGGCGGTAATAGAACAGCTTGGTCTTTTATATCTGAAACGAAACGTAAGTGGAAGGCTTTTCCTTTTAGAGCTGAGTGGAACTTAAAAAAGAGGAGAGTAGTCAAATCCAGTTTCAAGTCAGAGTTTCTCACCTTTTTCAAATTTATTAAAACATAGGTCGTGGTACTAAATCTTTCGTACTCTGACAGATTTAAGCTAATTTAAATATATAAATTGTATTAGGGATTTTTAAAATAGGACTATGCATTTATTCATGAGATTTTAGTTCTTCTAAATACTGAATGGGTTTCGATGGAAATAGAACGATTTAATATTTTCATGACCTGAGGGAAAAGCAAGGATGATTTCAAATCAGAACCATAATATTTCATCAACACATATTAGTATTATTCATGAGAGGAACAGGTCAATTGGTATCTGACAATACTGTGGTCATGCTGGTTTGTTTTTGTTCCTGTTTGGAATGTGTTTTCTGTAAATTAATGATATTTTTTGTCTATGTAATAAATATATTTAAACTGGAAATACACCCCTATTCAGGAGAAAAGTTTCTTTTCAAAAGTTCATGATATAGAACTTTAGTTTGTTCATGAAATGGATGATCATGGCTGTGTTAATTAAATGGGCGGTTGACATCCAATTTAAGTAGAAACCATCATGGCTGGTTGTTTGGTTAGTTGTTTTCAGATTATCTGGCGCCGTCAGCAACACGAGGGCTATAATGCGCCGAAACATTCGTCATTTGACAAGCCAACATACATTTACAACATAGATTTCCTTACACGGGACTCGAACCCACAACCTCGCGGTCTAGAAGCTAGCACGCTAACCACTATGCCGTTTGATCGGCCCATCATTCTTGAAAAAAGCAATCACGCCAAACTTATTTCAGAAGGCTTTTTTTACCTTTATAAAAATGTATATAAGGACATAAAATGTGACGCTTTGCCTTCGAAAATGTTTTTAAGAAAACGGATTTAAATATGTTTCCTGGTGGCTCGTAATTGCTGTCACTAATAATAGTAAACCCCTGCAAACACAAATGTATCTAATCTTAGTTATAAGAGTTTTACAAAAAGCTATCAAACATGGATCCACTTATATGTTACAAGAGTCATTTATTTAAAATATTTACTTTCAATTACCCATATATATATACATAGGGTAATGAAAGTATAGTATTCGATCAAAAATTTGTTTGATTTTTTGGCATTTCTCAAAGTTTTGGAACATTCTGATCTCAAAAAAGTGATCTAAATGTTTGTCTGTATGTGGTGAACAAATTGATCTAAGATGTTCAAATTTGGTGTGCGGGTTGGTGATGACACAAGGACCTACCATTAAGGTTTTCGTCAAAATCACGCATGCGTAAAAGGTAACTGCCATTGAAAATATTATGTTTTTCAATGATTGCTACAAAACGGCTCTAACGATTTTAATTTCATCAAAATTGCCGTGGTAATGCCTCTTAAGGTCTTCTAAGCATCCCCACCTCCGAAATTCCCGTAAAAATACTTTAATGGCGTAAAACGTTAGAAAACGAATGCCTTCAACACAGAGTTCTCTTTGCTTGAACATAGCTCATCAACGATCGTTTTTTCTCCTCTTCTTAGTTTCACTTATAAGAAAGGATAATATAAAAATTATCGAAGAGTATATAGCCAAAATCATCATTTTGGCGAAGTTTTTTTTTTTTTTTTTTTAAATATATATAAGAAATATTGCAAAAAAATATCGCAAATCTGACCATTTTTTCTAAATGAAAATATAAAAATGGTAAATGACACAAATCCACGTCAGTATTATAGTGTAATTGAAAGTTGTGCGATGTTCCACACCCCTAGAAAAAAAACATGCATCCAGAACTAGTGCAAAAAAAAAAAAAAAAAAACTCACAACGGATGACAAAGCAAGCTAGAATTTTATTAAAATACATTCTGGAAATTAACATGGACATATTTTGTCTTTATAAGTATGTATCTTACTATAATTGCCCGAGAATGTTTTAATAAACCACTTACTTTATTAAACAGTTTTGAAATTTCATTTGAGAATTCAAAGAAAGTTTTTTTTTTCTTTTTTGTTAATTTTTAATCAAATTGAGAATATTAAAATAATAGTTTTGGTTATCCTTTCTAGAATAAATTGAGAAAAAACATTACTATTTCAAACATTTTATATGTTACTATTACATAGAAATGTTTTAAGTGTAATATAAACTTTCAAATATAACATATTTCATTTCACATTTTTAAAGAATTTACTTATAAGGCCTTTAAATGGCTTACATCATCTATAATTAAGATTTTGAAACACAACTCGTGTATTGCCGAGTAATTAATGATCGCGATGTTAATAATCGCTTCATTATCACGACATGAAGACGAAAACTATAACTTCTTGACCATCATAAAAGTAGCATAAAGTCCCATATGAAACATAATTCGTTTAAAATGACGTTATTATATGTCAGTAAAACTTGTGACGCACAAAATATCTATCAATCACTTGTGTAGACACAAATTGGAAAGGTATGCGTAACCGAGAAAGTTCTGTTACGCAAACTGTTTTTGGAATAGATTTTCAGTTTCCAAAGTAAATTTGTTTGTTATCGCATTGACAGTACTTTCAAAATGTTAATAATAAAGACGTGTATATGTCGACAAGTATATAGAATGTGACCAACTTAACAATAATGTACTAAATGATTAGTGTTTTAAAGCGCTTGTTTTTCCCATTAAATTTAGCTTTTACTTAATATTACTGTAGATGTAAATTTATTTATTAAGGTCAGAATTTCAAGAGAAAATTATAAATTCTATTTGAACGTGTTTTACGCAAATTCTGCATGATGAATCCGACAGGAAGTTATGAGTGGAAGTCAATATTCTGAAATGTACTGTTACGTCTGAAATGTAATAACTACGAGAATAAATGCTAAAGATTAATGGCAAGTAATAGTTTCAAGGTTTCGACTTAAAAATAATAATAAAAATAAAACTCATCGGGAAATGTTTTTAAAGTAAACATTTACTTGAATGATATAAACAAAAATAGATTTGATTAAAGGTGAGAGGAAAACATGACAACAAAATCTAGTATATTTGTCATCAGTCCAATAACTTATGACACCTGATCGAAAACATCACTTGGTAAATTAAAAAGCTTAATTAATCTTGAACTCTGAAAATGGTTAAATATAATTAGATTCACATTAAAATAAACTTTTAGTTGTGACGTGCATTTAAAATAAGCGCAGCCAGAAATAACGTATTCTGACAGTGCTCTAGGAAAATAAAAAGGAAAATATGGAAATTATTACTCAATGCAATTCTTAAATTTTAATTATTTAAAAAGTGTTTGCCATTTGATATTTCCATATGTTAAACTAATTAAATTTAATTTTTAATTTAAAATATTAATTACTTAATTTTAAATTCAAGTAATCATTAATAATTCCTAATGATAACAAGAAACATATGTAGTTTGGTTGGTTTCCTTAGTACAACGCTACTTGAAACAACATTTTTAAAGTCAGAAATCAGTCCGACCCCAAAGGTCAACAACCAACCCTCCAAAATATATCCCCATAAAAAATATTTTAAGAACTCAATAAACCCACGTTCGATACACATCGGTGCAAGATACTTCCAATCGCATATTCCCATCCTCATCCAGAACAACATTACGATATTCCCCAGAAGTATCACAAATCGCATTCGGAAATTCTGGAATCAGGCACGCAAGGAGTCGAATCACGTGAGCAACTCGTGTAGGCATAAGCGGAATCTTCTTGAATCATCCAGAAAACGTGTCCAGAATCCGAAATGAGCATCAAATGCGTCAGAAGTCGATTACCCGCAGGTGGGCAACAACTTTCCCTTCCCTAAAACTTTGTTTACAGCGAGCGGCCCATCCAGAAATGGCCAGGTCATAGCTGGGGGATGGATGAAATAACGGGGTTCGTAGTTGGTGGTTCACTGTTTTAATTGAGAAAGTAGGAGATTTATGGAGCAAGTTAGTTTTGATACGGTTGTTAAATTATGACGGATGGCTTTGGGGAATTGATTGGTAAGTTACCGATACTTAAAGAGTGACGCGGCAATCTTTTTTTTTTTTTTATTTATTACCCTGGGCCTCCATTGACGGTCATGCACGTATATATAAGTCTAAGGATCCCCAGTTTTTCTAGCAATACCCAACATTTTTAAGTTTATAAATAAAATTTAAAATAAGATATATTTTAGATATTTTTATTAGGAAGATAGTCTATAACCTATCTAAAACAAAACAAATAAAAAATAATTTAAAAAAATTATGTATTTGAATTAGAAATAAAATTTAAAAATTATTGCAGGGAAAACAACTGGAGAATTTTGCCCATTCCCATGACCTTCAGTGGGTTAAACCCAAGAGTATTGTTTTCAATTTGTCAAAAGTATGGTCTGGTGTCTATCCCCACTGAATGTTTGGGCATGCGCAGGAAAGGCATTGTGTGAGCATGCGCCTGCACTGCCTGCTTGTATAAAAAGAGATGTATGTTGATGTTCACTTGTATCGATACATCGATGTTTCATAAAACTCAAATAAGAAAAAAAAACTTCGTAATGGACATGGGCTTCAAGGTCCAGGGTAAACTGAACATCAATCCTAAGCCGATTATTATTTTTGAATTATGCTTTTTGTAATATTATTAACCCAATCGGGAATCAGGATGGTTGTTTTGGGAAAAGAGATCACGCGATCAGTAAAAAAAGATAAATATAAAATAAGATTTGGATGAAAGCGTTCATAACTTTTTATCCAAATAAATTTTCTTTGATCTCCAGAAGTTGCTCACAGCTGACTTAAGAGGATTATCGAATAACAAGCAATTATTTTGAACTAGTCAAATCTATGTCGCTTATGATAACTGTATGCATGTTTAAGCTGTTCATATATTGTCTAAATAATAAAAAATTAATTTTTAAAATGATCTTTGCTTTGGTATATTATAATTCTAACATTAAAACATCTAATACCATAGGATTAAAGTGTCGAAACTCATTCTTATTCTTCAAAGCGTGCACTTTCATATTTAAGTTTACTATACTTGTAATGTTAAAAATTAAATTATACATATTTAGGGACAAATTTTTTTTGCAAATATGAATCGATTTCAATCGATCAAATCATTTAAAATTGTATTTTAATTCAGTAGTACAGATTAAGGATTCATAAATATAGGTAATTTAAGAAGTGAACCATAAAAAAATAATTACAATGTAAAAGTTTTAATTCATCGACAAACTTGCATTATTTAACTTACTTAACATTAACTTATGTTTCTAAAATAATTCTTTAACAAATTAAATAACGTAAGTTCCGTAACTTTTAAAAATATATAAGTTAAAAGGTGAGTTGATGAAAACAAACGTTTGAATAGGAACGCAAATATAGGTCGAAATAACCAAGTTCAAATCGGAAACCTAAATATCAACCTTATAGTAATTTTGCTAATTTAAACAAAAGCCTCTTAGGTAAAGTAATTTTTATATTATATATTATTTAAACTTTTTAATAAACATGCATGAAGTGTTCTATGAAACCCTTAAATACACCTCTTACACATCTAAAAACCCTTTTACTAATTATTATAATAATTCTTTGACAAAATGAATAGCCTTTTACTCTCTATTGTACATGTAAAACATATCCCACGAAAGAGACGCTTTTAAATAGGATTAAATGCTCCCTTATAATGGATTAGGGAATTCGGTCAAATCGAAGAGAAGAGATCAAACAGACAACATCCTAATATAATGAATACATACGAAATTTGTTTGATAGGCTTTGAGATTATTGTCAGTAAAATGTGATTTGAAGCACACATTACGTTTATCGTATATTTTGATTGCCGTTATTTATATAAGTGCATTTTTCTGTTTAGTATGTATAATTCAGCTGCATTACGTGCCCTATTTTGATGGATATAAATTATCTTATCGTTTTTATTTCCATAAAATGAGATTCAGTGATGGTAGACAACTCCCATAGATCCTATTTTTTTTTTTATATTCAACCAATAATGAAGAGAATTATGAATAAAACAAACTTCAATTTTTATTTTGGGCCATTTCTTAAAAAGCTATGTTTCTAGTGAATAAAATTTAGCTTTAATGCTTATTTAAATTGAATGGATGCAAATTAAATTTTGAATATTTTCATGTTCCAATATATATTTGGAACTTAAAGAAATTATTCCTATCGAAGTTTGTTTAAATTAGCATTCAAGCTTCAAATAAAATATCTACATACGATTCTGTCTGAAAATGTATACCCAGCAGCAAGATAGTCTTATAACATAATTGGTTGGTTGTATTCAGATTATCTGGCGCCGTCAGCAACACGAGGGCTATAATGCGCCGAAACATTCGTCATTAGACAAGCCAACATACATTTACAAACACCCATGCCTAACACGGGACTCGAACCCGCAATCTCGCGGTCCAGAAGCTAGCAAGCTAACCACTATACCATTTGGTCGGCCTTATAACATAATATATAGAAATAATAAAAATAATAATACAATACATTAAACGTACTAATTCTTATATTTAAATCCTTTATATTAATTTCGATTTTGTGTGGGTCTTGGTATGTCGATGGCGGGCAAATCTGCGGAAGTCTAACTAACCCCATTGACGTCATCCAATCGGGCTTAAACTTGACAGATTCGATGCCGATAACAATACTTCTATCAACTTTTGGTGGCTGTCACTGTCACTAAAAGGTTGTTTTTGCGGAAAACTAATAAACAAACCTGCCATCATCTCATCATGCTGAAATAGCATTTAACCGATCATTTAAGAAACTCTTTCCTGTTTCAAAATTGTTGTAATTATTTATCAAAACAATTTTATATTCACTAACATTTAGCTAATTTTTAAATTCATTAACAAAGCACCGTTTCTATTGCCAGCATGTTGGGATCTAATTTTAAATATTAAAAACATATCTCTCAGCAATATGGTATGTAAATGTTTACCGCATATTTGGCTGAGAGATATGTTTTTAATATTTAAAATTAGATGCCTACACCGATCAAATGCTGGCAACAGAAATGGCGCTTTGTTAATGAATATAAAATCGACAATGCATATAAAGGATTTGTATTAAAATATAATTTATAGATTGTATTATTATTTAATAATAGAATCTCAAAAATTATGCTTTTCTTAAATATAATCTTATTAAATTACATTATTTCGAACTATAATGTTATTGATAAATTAGGACATTAACCCAAACATGCGTTTATAATTTGGCGGCAGAGAACGCATTGAACTTGGGTCTGAAAGACTCGCCGCTTCTACTACTGGGTTAAAACAACAAACCTTTTAAACTGAGAGGCGACTGCAATTTTTGGACCCCATCGAACATCATTCTGAATTTTTTATAGAAATTAGAGAAAAGTGAGTAGATTACGAATCCACTGGTCTGCCGTGGCAAAAATGGCCGAAACTGGTCAAAAATCGACTTTTAATAAGTTGAACTTAATCCAATTGCCAAATGCGCCATAACTTGCCAAATAATGAGCATTTTTTTTTTTTTTTTTTTTTTTTTTTTGTAACCCTCACTCTTTAATTTTCAATTAAGAAGGTTGCAGACGATTCCGATATCTGTCGACAGTGTATTTGCAACTATTAAAAGCGAGCTAAGTTGGCAAAAAAATATTACGTCACTTATGACGTAATTGGTGTCGCCAATTTGGCTTACTTTTAAAAGATATAAGTTTTCAGAGCCAAAGATCAGAAATCGTTTGCGCTTTTTCTCATTGAAAATCAAAATGAAGTGGGTTGCCAGACGAATAAATTTGTTATATTTTTGGCAAGTTATGACTTATTTGGCAATCGGGTCTTAGTTCAACTCATTCCAAGTCGATTATTGATCAGTTTCGGCCATTTTTGCACGGCAGACCAGTGGATTCCTAATCTACTAACTTTTCTCCAATTTCTATAAAAAATTCAGAATGATGTTCGACGGGGTCCAAAAATTGCAGTCGCCTCTCGGACTATTTTTAAAGTGTAGTAAAACGCATATACCCCCAATCTACATAAATAATGATTTATACTTACATAATGTAAGCCCGAGAGTTATCATGGGTAATCAAAAGAAACATTTTAAAAACAATTTATTAACTTTTTTCTTACAACAAACGAATAAATTCTTTCAATTTTTTTTTATTAACAATTCCTTCCTTAATCTCTTTTAAACAAACCCTTTAGACGTTGCGAATGAAAAGGGAACAAAAGAAAGGTTCAAGCTTTCGTTTTTCGGTATAGTTTGTAAAAAAAAAACAATTTATGCTCTTGAAAAACGAAATACCAATACAAAATATTTTTAAAGATCAACATACCAAACTGGTTATAAATTATAAAAAGTAACAAATTGCATTAATGATGTATTAAAAAATATATCAGAACATAAATGAGTTTTGTTACCTACTTACATTTGGTTCTTTGTCCAAACAACAATATGAGGTGAAATTCAACAAATTAAATGTCTCTTGTCTAATTTTAAAAACAGGTTAATGATGAATATTAGTTAATTTCACAGAAAGTTTATCTAGTAAATAATTAATGACTTACAAAGCTTAATAACCTAAAGTAATTTTTAGTTAAACGTTTGCTTTATTGGTTGACAGGAACAAAACATTTTAAAAAGTTTTTTTTTTTTTTTTTTTTTTTTTTTAATAGTTTTAAGTAATTTTGGTTTGTAGGAATATATAAAATTTAAAAGTGTTATTCAAATTATAGCATAAAAAATTTACACTATTCCAAGCAATATTTAAGAATACATGATAGCTATACTGCTTAAAAAAATATTAAGATAAATTAAAGCTTTTTTCTTTTTTATCATAAATTAAAGTGGTATAAAGGATTTCAGAATTAAATACATTAAATTTAGAAACTTACAAAAACAAATTACTTATAAAAACTGTTTAAAAATAGTAAAATATTTTATTTACTTTGACTGAACCATTTTTGTTTACGGTTATTTTATTCTTATCAATTAATTATTTTATTCAAATGTTTTCTCATTTCTGAGATTAAATTATTCTCTCTTTTATTAAACATCATATTACACTAAATTAAAAATCGGGATTAAGTTCATTCGAATGAATATTTTAGAAATGAGTTTAAATATATTTCTTATTGCATTAGGATTTTTTTTTTCTTGAAAATACTACCAAATAAAATGTGTCATAAAATTATACGATAATCTAAAGTAGTTTATGATATTGCTTATTAATATATTTGGTTTTGACAAATTTGGTAAGTGTTTTATTCTAGCTATAAGCAACTAACAAGGACAATTTAATGAAGGAAAGTCTTTCAACTGAATAAATTAAATATGTAACACATTATTTTCAACCCACGTTAATAATGAAATTTAAAATTTTTTTGTAATTGTTGAAGAATTATATATTAAAGTTTTATTTCTTGTCACAACATAAGAATTTAAATAGATATGATAAAGCATTTTAAAAACTGTATTTAAAGCCCAATATATTTACCATGATTTTAATACTGGCTTAAAAAAAATTTCCCAACATTTGAATTGTATTCATGATAACTTCTTACCCCGGTACCAGCAAAAAAATTTAGCATTAATTGGGGTTTTCCAAAGTAAGTAATAGTACAAAAGTCATTTAAACATTTTAAAAATAATGAACTAAATTTATGTTTACATGATCTTAAAATAAAACAGTAACTTAGACAGTTCTTTCTAAATTTAAATTAGCACCAATTTGAAAGACTGCCTTAAAATTCAAACTATCGTAATGCACATATTTAGATTAAAGAATATTGGAAAATAATGATTGAAAATTTTTGAAGAGGAAAGTTTACTACTTACTATATTTTAAATACTTCATACGAAAAGTTAAAGAATAAATAAAATAAAAAAAAAGTAATTTAAAGTAGTAATGCACATATTTAGATGAAAGAATATTGGAAAATAATGATTGAAAATTTTTGACGAGGAAAGTTTACTACTTACTATTTTTTAAATACTTCATACGAAAAGTTAAAGAATAATAAAAAATAAAAAAAAAAGTAATTTAAAGTAGGGATTGTAAAAAGCGTCTAAATGTTAGGGCTTATTTGCTGCAATCAATTTCCCAGAAGTCATACAATTATCTATATTATATATATTGTTATAAAACATGTAGAAATAAAACTTATATAATTATACTTTTCAAAAATGTCTTAATTTAAAATACCAGATTTTCCTTTTGAAAACAAAATATGATTATATAGATATCACATTTACACTTAAAATATAAAAACACTAATAAACACCTTTTTTTAAATAAATACCATGCATCAATTACCAAATTTCTTTATGACCACACTGTATATTAACCTTAGAGGTTATAACTATATATTTTTTAAACTCTACTGGTGATATTTTTATGAAACTTTAGTAAACATTTACCTTTGGAATTTATTTGAATAAAATGTATTTAAAAAAAATAAAAAAATAACACTCAAATTGAAAAGAATAATTTATCGAAAATTATGCAAATAATTTTGAAACAAAAATGAATTTCAAAAGGTTAAATATCTGATTTTCATAATATACTTTCTACCGTATGAGCTACACAAGTTCTGTGCCGCTTCAACATTAAGATTAATGAGGATACTTCAAGGAATTATTTTATGAGGGAAATCAACAGAACTTACGTCTCAAAAAGGTGAAAGCGGGAAAATTCGTACAAAAGGTGAAGAGGATTATCTGTCACAATTACTTTTGTACCAGCTAATTTCTAAAATCGAATATCGCAGAGTCAGAACGCGGTAAAGCTCTAACCCGAATGCTTTACATGCTTGACAAATATTCTGTCTACAAGTCATGATTTAGTTGCATAATTGTAAAAATTTTAGTTTGGCATTATTAATACATGATATCTTCAATATGTGCTTTAAAGATACATTAAAAAAGTATATTTATCTTCGTATAAAGTTGTTTGTATAAAGCTTTTCCTTATCATATTTAGAAACTACTTATAATATTTTTCTATAATTTATACTTTCAAACGTACCAGAAGCACAAAAATAAAGATTTTCTAAGACAAGGATATACATATATAAAGATGGATGGAATTTTCCTAAAACTTCAACGCATAGTAGCTTTGTTGGAGTAAGATATTCGATGCCAAACAATTTTACAAAATGCTATGCCAGAAATTACAACAACAAAACGAAACTAATACTTCATTAGCGTGTTGGTTTTAATAAATTTTGGAAAAGCAATTCAACTACTGCAAATTCAGTATAATTCTGCCAAATTGTTGTAACTGAATTACAAAGAACGTGTAGCGGGTAGTCTAAAAATCAAGCAAGTACAATATTTTTCAATTGCATTGTAAAATATACAAAACAAAAAAGTACAGGACCTTTTTTATTAGCTAGTTCAGTGAAGTATCACTACTCTTTAATCACGTATTATTGCGTACTAAATCTTTGAAAAGGAGGAGAATAATTTAAAAATGAGAAAAACCAATGGTTTAGGTACTAGGTTAAAAAAAATTACGAGTGAAGGATGACAGCTGGAAAAATAACTATAATTTAAAATGAGATTTATAAAATTTTTGTTTGGAGATTTAAAAAACTATTACTCCCACCGTTGGCTTCATCGATATTACACAATGTACAGCCATTCCGATTTATTATCAGTGATGTTAATTGAATACATTAACAAGTGGAGATTTTTTCCACAATGAAATAACTTAAATATATTTATTAATTAAGGGGGTCCAGGGTCCTATTAATTTCAAAATTGTAATAAAAAAAAAATGCGTTAAGAAATAATATGTTCAATTACTATCATTTTGATACCTCCTTTATAATGCTACCTCTTTCCGTTGGCTTGCAGTTGTCAAATTAATATCTGACAGCTGACGCTGATTTAATTTCTTCATGAACTTTAAACAGCTTTTTCCTACTAGTGATCTTTTTAGCTTTTTTTTTTTTTTTTTTACATAATTGGAAATAACTCCATTTGTAATTAAGTAACATACACCAAATTTCCACATGCATATTGTATTAGCTCTTTAGAAGATATTTACCAAACAATTTTTTTTTTTTTTTCTATACTCCAGATATTATTTATTTTTTTTAATTATGAAAGGAAAAAATAAGAACTTGTATAGTTAAAAATTTTTATTTTAATATCTGCTATAAATATCTAAATTGTGTTAGATAAATTTTCTTGTTATATATTTGTGAACACATATATATAGTTTTTAAGTTTATTAAGATATTTTTTATTAAGTTATATCAAAATATTTAATGCGTTATTTAATAGTAATTATAAAATTTTAATTTTTTTTTTACTAACCAGTACAGCATTTTTTATAGACCAGTACACCATTCTACAATTAAATAAAAAAAAATTATTGATCAAACAAATATCAAAGAAATTTAAATGTGGGCTCCGGATCCTCTTAAATAGCGATGTCAGTTGAGTATACTAGCTACTAGTTATACAGTCGATGTTTCGAACTATTGACCAATATCGTTAACATTCCAGAGATTACCGTCCATATAAAGAAAACAATTTCAGAAAAAGAATTTTCATTTATGAAGCAAACTTTATGGTTTGCACATGTTTACTCCCAAACCTTCAATTCCAGTACAATCACCAATGAATAAAACTTGATTACTTCAACAACGACTGCATAATGGCAGATTTAGGGCGTTTATTTTTAGAATATTTGTATTTGCTATAAATCTACTAAAACTATAACTTGTACCTTTACCAAGGTCATCTTATATAAATTGAACCTTTTATGTACAAACATTTACTGCCACGATTTTATGTGTGTTAAATAAAGCTCAAAATGTGTTTCAATGGCGTAATATGTCATTTTAAAACTAGTCACTGTCATCTTTTTTAATGAAACTGTTTGGAAGCGTACTAAAAATAGCTTCCGTGTACCATTTGTTGGTCTTTTTGATACGTCAGGATAAGAATACGATATTGTGGAGAACAAATATTTGTTGTAATACAATCTGTTTTCGTATCGAATCACCTGAGAAGAACTAATAACTGATGTGGGAGGGTTTTTTTTAATGATTTTTCTCTCCCATAAGAATGGTTTCCTAGTTCTAGAGAAGAAATCTTTTAACACAAGTTATATTAGTTTTGATTGTACACATACCATCGAGCAGGTAGACCACTTTTTTCTTCAACCATCAAACAATTTCAAAGTAATGTTGTTTAAAAAAACATAAATGTCGCCATTCTGCATTAATCTTTTTTCGTGCGCCTCACACGGACAAAAATTCATTAATGTTGCTGAACCTCTCAGAATTTTTTTATTTAAACTACCTGAACCAGAAAGCATTTAAATGAATTTTAAGAAACCCGAAAAAATAAAGTTAAATCGAGGAATATGTGGCAATATAATTATCAAAAGAATTATTTTCGCTTTAATAAAAACTTTATTTTGCCCCATAAAAATACGGATAAATTTTCTGAGTTAAATCTAGAAAAATTAATTTCCTTTAACGGAACAAGTAAACACTCTATTACTGGGCATGATACCGTTATTAGAAAAGTCATTTCAGTTTTTAAAAGTATCTTAAATCTTTTCAATGTGTATCAGGAATAAATTAAATATTATTTAATAAATTCTGCCATCATTATTGTTTAATAGTACTAATAATTACTAATCAATATTTAATTATAATTTTCAATAATACGCAATGAATAATAAAGTAAGACAAATACTGCCCATTGCGCCAAATAAGAGAGGCTTAGCATTTGTACTGGCATTGTATTATTTTTAAGATAAACACTAGCCTACGCGAAAAATTTTGTATTCAAATTTTTCAGAACTGTAGAAAAAAGAAATTTCCAATTTTGTAAACGTTTATTTCAAAACGCAACATTATTTATTCTAAAATAATAATATACAGATTTTCCAAATCCGCTACTAATTCAAAGAAAATTAAAAATATCAAAAGAATACAAAGAAGACAAATTGTCATGTGAAGTTTATCTCAAATTCAAAATAAGTAAATATAAAATATAACGTAAGTTGTGGTGTTAGCATTAGGCTACAATTTTAGACTCAAAATTACTAGTTAAATACTTTTAGTAGAAAAATAATTTTATTTTTTTGTAATTCAGTAAAAAGTAGCACCGATTTTGTTAAAAATAAGATTGAAATAGAAAAGAAACAACTTTTTCATTTTTTTCTTCTTCTTTTTTTAAGTCTTTTTTAAATCTTTTTAATGGGAAAATAAAAATGCTTATTTTTAATTAAATCAGTTTTTTAATTCTCATTTATACGAATCATTTAAAACTGTTTTAGTTTTTAGTTATATTAATCAAGCTTTTGAAATACGATTTTGTCTTAGGAATTGAGAATTTTTTGAGGAGAAACTTGTAATAATTGTTATATGACAATTTGCTATAGATAAAATATGCTCCAGAAATCAACATTATATTTGTTTTATAGAAGAAAAGTACTAAAATAAATCCAATACCGGTATTACATAGCACCAATTTTTCTAAAATGTATTAAATTGCTTAGGTTGAAAATTTTAAAGTAAATTTCTGTATAAGTAATGTGTATTCAAATAAGTATACTGTAAAAAATGGTTTAATGTACCCACAAAAAAGCTCGCATGAAATAAAAATTAACAAATTGAAATAAAATAGCCGATATTTAGTAAACAATTTATAGCAACATAAATGAATTCTAAAATTTTAATGTATTGTGTACCAAAGTTTGTACCTTTAGTTGATATTTTACTGTTTCACTATTACTGTTTCAATAAATTTAATTGCAAGAAAAAATATATTTTTAAATTGAAGTTTTAAAATGCATTCAAGCAAAATTTGAAAAGCTAAACTTCGAAGTATACTCATTATAATTATTATGGTAGAGAAAACACCATAACATATAATAACTTAGTCTCATTACTTATCTGTTTTCTGTTGCCACAAAAACTAAAAACCTCAACTAGATATTCATTTATGGTTTTGCCACGCGACTAGTTCAAAATAAGAGACAGCTTTGAATCTAAAATGTTAAGACTTGAAGTTCTTAGACCAAAAAACAAACTCCTTAGCGACATCTTTCACTCACTTAATTTGTAAAAGTCGTTTAATTTAAGAAGACTAAAATAATTTGTAATTCCTTGAAATCATCACATTTTTTCTAAGTTACAATTTAAGTCGAAATTAATGAGTGTTTTTTTTTTTTTTCCACTGAATCATAATCTGTTATGAGGTAGGTGTTCAAATACAAATAATACATAAACGTAAATTAAAATTACTGTTTAAGAGAAAAAATTCGGTACCTTTTAAAAAAATAAATAAATAATGAGTTGTGTATGGTTGAAAATTTTGACTTATAATGCAGTGACCCCAAAAGACAAAATGATAAAAAGTGCTAAATCCAATTTATCAAAGTTTTCGAGGTAGAGAAATATATTCTAAGTGCTAATTCTACATGAGCTTAGAGCATTTATGCATCACTCATTTACAACAAATTTATTTTAGTGATCACGCTACAGTTTTTATTAATCAGTAGGCCTACTTTTCAAGTTTCCAAATATATAAAAAAGGATTTGTGGCAAAAAGTGAAGGCATCATCTTTTCTTTATAAGTCAAAGATATATTACTCGAGTTATTAGAATTTTCGCAAATTATTTAACATAAATTCAAATATTTTTCGCATTTTTTTTTTTTTTTCCAGATTGATTTATAAAAGCTGAGTATATTGACAGAGGGTGTTCGTATTTTCTTTTATATCAACAGATAATTGTTTTAAAAAACCGTTCTAAAACAACAAAATCTCATGATTTATAGAAAAAAGGGAAGGCAAAGATTTTAAGATCGCTGCTTTTGCCCTAACAAAATTCCTCCAAAAAGTGATATGCTTATGAGGAATCTAATACTGTGACAATACTATAAATGTATGGATGATATTACAAATGTTTCCAAAGCAAAAATACAATTATCAATAACTTCAAATTTTGATAGTATTTTTTTTTTATTAGTTATTGGTTTACACTTACACAGAACAACACATGGAATGATTATTTATCACACTTTGAGCAAAATTTAATCGATAAAAATTAACACTTTTTGATTTAATTAAAATTTGAGAAAAGTGTTTTGTTTGAAACATATACTTTTATTCATTATTTTTACTATTTAATAAAACTAAATTGCTATTTTAACTAATTCAATATATTTCAGTTTCAAGAAGACTGTTACAAAACAAAAATCCTTAGATTAACAGAAAAATAATACATTAGATTTCTTCTATTAATCTCTTTTGGTAATTTCTAGATTACTATTCTTCGGGTAATCTCTACGTTACCAAAAAAGTACTTTCCTCTCGTTCTCTATATAGAAGTACAGTTACGATATTGTTTCCCATAAAAAACCTACATGATTTAAAGCGTGTCAATATAAAAGTACCCACATTAAAAACTGGGTTAATTATAATTGTATTTGTACAAGCAAATTATGTTATGTACAACCGATCTTGCATATTTTAAAAGGTTTAATAAATTCAAAGAATAATACGTATTTTGTTAGTAAATATTTATTTTTAGAAATATGATACTCAAACTTTTTATAAGTAATTTATTGATTAACACAAAAATATTCTAAAATCCTTGATAAAATATCGTTATATCAAGTAGGAAAACTTCATGTACTAATTCCAATTTAAAATTTAGAAAAACAACAGAATGCACTATAAATGTAATAGGACATACGTTTCTCTATACCTTAGTGGATGTTTCCATATTCTAAGTGTATTTTGCTAATGTTTATCAATAAAGAGTTCGAAGTAAAAAAAAATATATAAATTGGCAAGCAAGAGTTGGTTCAGCCAAAGAGTTAGCAGATAAAACAAGGCAAGCACGAGTCTTAACCTTCTGGAAAAGAAAAACTACTTCAAGGAACGGTATATGATTTTAGGAAAATGATAAGGGCATTATTAAATTTATTATGATTAGTTGAATTCATCGCGATCTCTTTCTAGCTTGAAGTAGGTATAATCGGCATTCCGACTTGCTAAGTGGTAGTACTAGAAACATCAATTTTCCTGGCCTTCAAAGTTTCAATAACTGATGTCTAACTACAACTTCCGATTTAAAAACTTTGAAAATTTATCTTCAGGGCAATGCTGCATGAAAATAGAATGATCAAATCTAAAATACATCAAATTTAAAATAGAAAATTGAAAAAGTTACATTAAATAGAAAAGATTGAGAAGTTAAGGTATGATGGTAGTTAAGCCAGGATATCGGGGATGATTTTCTGAAGTAATTTTTTATAATTATTTATTTGGCTTAATCCTAGCAGGGGGATGCGTCGGGGTTTGAGGATGGATTGGTAATTTATTACTGATCCATCCTTCAGAAACGCATCCCCCAAATCCTGGCTGGGTTCGAACCCCTTGATAACGAGATCCAGTCGGGATTTCTTAACTTCTCATTCTTCTATTTAATGTAACTTTTTCAATTTTCTATTTTAAATTTGATGTATCCGCCATAATGTCATACAATAGGTTTCTCATTGTTACAAAAATATTTTAACTACTTTGGGGAAAGTTGCTATTTATTATAGATCTCTATTGTGATTATTGAGCCTTCTTCGGCCTCAAGTCAAGAACCAAGTTCGCTCTATCCAGAAGATGTAGTTACAGATCGGTAGTTTCAGTATCTAGAATAGAATATTTGCCAGCCCAGACCATAATTATCGACTGACTTGGTTTGGTTGCACGACGATTTTGGCTAAGAAAATGGATGATCATAAAAGAAACATAAATAATGCACCATATATCAATCAATAAACTATTTTTCGCGCTTTAATAATTTCAACTTGGGAAAGACTTTCAGCTTGTCCCGTATTATATTCCGCAAAAATAAGAACTATAATGTACAGTTCAAAAGATTTCAATACGTCGCGTCCCATTCTCTACGTTGACCAAACGGTATAGTGGTTAGCGTGCTAGCTTCTGGACCGCGAGGTTGCGGGTTCGAGTCCCGTGTTAGGCATGGGTATTTGTAAATGTATGTTAGCTTGTCTAATGACAATGTTTGGCGCATTGAATGTTTCGGCGCATTATAGCCCCCGTGTTGCTGACGGCGCCAGATAATCTGAAAACAACCAACCAACCCATTCTCTACAGAAGTCTACTCTTCTCGTAATTGCATGTTTCTTCGACGTGTGTATCTACCTGATAAGAATCTTTCCTCGTCAGATAAACAACTGTTACGCCACCGAATACATCTGGCGAGTTCGAAAAGTTTTCACGTCGCTTCATTTGTTTCTATAAATATCAGATCAATTGTTCAGTGAGTGTGCAAGGTTGTGTAAAAATACTTCTACGGGAGGAAGCAGTAGGACAGTTAACACGGAGATCAACAGAAACGTAAACTTGTTGGTTTTCCGATAAGTCAGATGATTCGTTGTTGTTTAAGTATTTAGTTGACCTCAGCAAAATATTAGTTTGGATATCGCATGTCAGAGGCTAGTTTGAATTCAATGAATTAGATAGTATATTATTCCTAACAACTTTGTTATTTTAACTGTACAGACGTTTTTAAATGTTCGAAAATTAAATTGAGTTTACTGAAATATCGAAAATACACAGTGAATTGATTTACAGCCAGCATAAAACGGTTGCACTTTCATCTGAACTGTACTCAGATAATTTTAATCAAATTAAATCAGCTGGTATGTCAACATTGTAGCTATCCTTATAATGTTGATATAAGATAACTCAAGTAGCGACATTAGTTTAAAATTAACTTTATAAGGCGATTACCTTCGTTGTTTAGAATACTCAATTAAACATATATTGAGGTTGACTGTTTAGGTTTCAGAGCGTAAAAGCAACATACGGTACATGTAGCGCTAATAAAATACACATTATAAAAGTCGGAATTGTTGAAAGAGGGTAAGAAATTGGTTTTAAAAATTGAAAAAAAAAAATTGTGATAGACTTAAACAATAGTTCGTTGTTCTAACATTCTGGAAATAATTAAACTGATAAAAAGTTTGATTTCCTTTTTTCAAAAAGTTAACATGTGTATAGATGTTGCACTGTAAAACCAGTGTGTAATTTTTCATTTATATCCACGTCCTTTTATTGTATTTTTTATTTAAATTTTAAAAATTTTACTATAGGTAATAATGTAAATAATAATTTTTTTTTATGCTAAAACTTTTCGAAGTAGTAAAACCGTTGCTTATGTATAAATGTATGATGTCTTTCACCATTCTTGAAACGTTTAAAAAACATTTTGCGTTTGTTTTGTAGTGAATGAAGTAAAATACAGTTTATGTCTAACAAATTATATAATTTTCCACGTCAACATAAACGATTTCTATACCTTAAAGTAACGCAATAATCACATTTTATATACAATAAAAATAAAATGACAGCAATTACAACTACTTTTTAAACTAATTTTGAGCCATAGTTTTAGTATAAAAGCACTGTATAAAATCTAAATAAAAGTAAATTTATTGAAAAAAAAAATTATCTGACTGACAATTAGAGAAAATAATGTTTTTCTGTATAGTTTAACTATGTCAACTATGATAGTTATCAATCCATTAATTTGAAGTAACTGAATAGCTTTATAAGCAAAGATATCAACAACAAAAATTAAACATATCATCTGGTACGAAAGAAATGCATGGTATTGCAATATCCATAAACCGATAGTTTTTATCGATTCTTAGATAAACATAGCTAGAAGAGGTGACAAGTTCACATGAAATACCACTGTAAAAATAATTGCATTTTGCGTAATCATGTTTTTTTAATTTGTAACTAATATAAAGATGGACAAGGCTATACATTCACTGTTTTATTTAAATTCATTTTGGTTATTAAAATGATATATAGTATTGTAAATTCGGAGATTCTATTAGATTATAAGACTTTTTTAAACAATACATCGGCATATTTTCAAATACATAAATGACTCTTGGTACTCTGCTGTGAAATTATTTTGATAAAAAAATATTATTTTTTTGCTCTTATAGTCTAATACCTAATCTCAAAAGTTTTCGTTATTAATACAGACATCAATACATAATACTGAAAAGATTATGAGATGTTAACCAAATAGTGAATCAGATAATTTTTACAGATCTAAAAAAATGTTATCACCATGTTTAGGAATTTTTTTATATTATTAAATTTATGGATAATGTATTGCTCATTTTTTAATATTTCATCTAAAAAATTTTAATTGCTCATATACACCTTCATTTACAAGTTTTTTTTTATTATTTTCCTTTATTAATTTTGAAGTATTCTTAAGCAGAGCTTGGAAATATTTATTAGCATCAAACAGTCAAAAAATGCCCAGTGTCTTAAGTACATTTCTACCTCAAAATTATAATCACATAAATTAAAAAGCAATCACACACAATAAAACCACAAAAAAAAAGTACTCACGTAAGATATCATGGGTAGATTCAGTGATGCCGACACAGTAGCTTCCACCTCGCACGAGTTCTCAGGCCCAATATACGCAATAACCCCCTTCCTCCACATATTGATGACCGCATTAGTCCCCTCCAAAGTCTCCCCTTTAGTATCCTCGTATATAAACTCCAGTGTGTAGTTATCCGGCAGAACATGCTGTTCGTTAACCTGCTTCACGGCGTAAGTCATGGCACCACTTATGATGTGACCCTGTCGGTTCTTGCCATGAATGTTGGCCAGATACCCGACTGTCAGATTGTTGCCGGCCCACACTTGGCATGCCGACACAATGACTAGCACAAAGAATAACACATTCATTAGGTACTTCTTGATGGTGATAATGGAGGAAGACATTGATGTTGGTGGAGCATACTAAATACAGTGACAGCACGGAATGTGTACTAGGGTGAAATGACTGCGCAATATTTGGAAATCCGGGTAGATATCCCGACCTTTTGTTTTCGTTTTTATGTAAGGTGTGATAGATATATTGCGTTATTGCTTCGAGACTTTGTGCATGTAGACCTTGGCCGTTATCTTACAGTGAGCGGAAGCCTTTTCTTGAGCAAATATAAAGTTTTCTTTCTCTTGAGTTATCATTGAATGCTTGGAAAGTCGTGCTACTAGTCAGCATTTAAATGTATTATCAAAAAGGTTAGACAAAGTAGAATTTCATAATTTTGTCTGAAACATTCGAGCGTAGCGTTCGTTTCACTAAATGCAACTAAATTTACAACTTTCTGTTTGGCACAAAAACTTAATTATTGGAATAGAAGACCGAAAACAAGTATTGAAGCAAAAATAACTTATTATCAGTGAAATGATCTCGATCTAAAATAGATGTTGCCTTTTATTTAAAAAAAAATTTTTTTTTTAAATAACTTGACATGGGTAATTATACGTTGCTGGCAACTTTTAATAGAATTCAATAAATCCTTATCAAATTTCTCGATAAAACGTGGGGACCTTGCAAAATAAATATTTTAGTTGTATAATACTAGAATACCTCAAGAAAAAGTAAAGTAATATTACTTTCAATTCATTATATATTTTAAGTAAAGACTAGCATTCAGGAATCAATTTTTCATTCTTTAGTTAAACTTCCATTCAACTTTTAGAAAATGGAGCAGATCACGATTCTCAATCACACTGCTAGCATATTAACCACAAATTCAATAAAATTCAAAACACATTTCGTATCACAGCAGTGTTAATATTTCTAACACACTAAATCACATACCTTCTACCTGTCAAATAAATACCAAGTCACGCTGGTTACCATACGAAAGCGGCACAAACAGGAACGAACACAAATCACTAGTTGATAAACAAATCAACGATTCCTCACTAACTCTTCTTCGCCGGCCAAAGAACTTTCGAACACTTGTTGCGCGTACCAAACGGAAATATCCCTGCAAGTCAATCAATTTCGTCAGGTGATCGAACGTTACAAAATCACATGGGTTGCTTGTTCTATTTTACAATTTCCTCCTATTTTTTTTTTAACAATTCCAAACTAAAATCGAAGCCGTTTTTATGGGATCGTCCGAACGATCCACTGCCGACGTTCGATATGGAAGGGAAGAAAGACGAGGGGTTAGTTAATCTCAAAGAGCAAACGACAACGGTAAACAATCCGTGACCTCGCAGGGTTGATAATCAGCTGCAGAGAAGTTGGCAGCGGCATTTCACTGCTCCTTTGCCAAACGATAAGCGGAGCCGGTCGGGCGATCATTCTCTTCTACCAACCCCGCGCCGAATGTGTTGTGCGCGACAATCGTCTGAACTGGCTGCTCCGAACAACGGCTGTGAGTGGCTGGAAAAGCTTGTGTGACCGCCGCACACGTGAGTTGGGGTTACGTCACCTTACGAGGATCCGACACGTGGTTTCGCGCTCTTTTTTGGAGAATTTCGAACGAACCGGCATCTTGAAGGTGTTTTTTGTGGGCCTACGCTAAGGTGAATGACACTCGTATTAGACTCCGAAAAATAAAAAATATTTTTCTTCAAGTGTCATTTTATGATACCCGAAATGTTCATTCTCAAATGGGTCTTTTCATATTTAAGAGTTAGGTTACACGACTATATCGCCTTCATACTACCAAAATCATGCAACTCAAATCTACTCTAACAAGCTACTGTACAGAACCACACACTGCGAATCTGGAGGAACACCATAAGTCAGTTTCAACATGTATTCAACTCGTAAACTTTTTTCTACCGTTAAACCAGCTTCAAGTACATCCATCCTGTGATTCTGTATACACTTTTACTCAAAATTATGAATTTTAAATGGTGTCATTTTTGTAGAAAGGGGGCCATATATGCCAACTAACAAAATAAAAAATAATTTTATTTCTATTAACAGTAATTTCAGTTAATAAAATAATATTAAAAAATTGAAATTGCAACTATTTTTTCTGAGTAAAATTTCTGTAATATATCTTTTATATCTCCTTTCTGTATTTGAGTATTTTGGTATAATTTATAATGTTTATTAGTACCCAATTCAAGATCCACCAACCACAGTCGAGTACACTTCACAATTATGAACTCGTACAACATTAGCTAGCCCCTCCCCCACCCATATCTATACCATGTCAACGTGATGGAATCGAGTCATCGGTGGATTTGAAATGTAGTGGCCAACGTTGCAATAGTCAGTGATCTTATTCTACCCATGAATTTCAAAATAGAGAAATTTCAGAATGAAAAAGTTTCTAGGTGAAACTTCTCTCTTTCAAATTTCACTTACTTCAAAATTCAACTTCAGTGTAAAAATTCTCTCTAAAACTAAAAAATTAAATAATAAACTATAAAATAAAGAAACATTTTTTAAATAAAAAAGTTATTACATTAATTATACCAAGTAAAAAAAATATATCTTAAAGAAAACACAGACACAGTAAACATGGCATTAACTTAAATATAAATTTACTATGAAGTTACGAAACCAACTCCAGTTATACGAGATGTATGATATTAAAGTCTATGTAAAAATAAAAGCATTATTTGATGCTTTGGGGATAATGTGGTATGAAGGACTGGCCGAACGTTTACCCATTGGCTCTCTGTATCCCTTCCGTTCTCTGCGTGACGACCCCATACGTTCGAACCTTAAGAATTTTTACTCCGTTATAAAAGAGGCTTTAACTGAACTTTGTGTTTCTTGAATACTTAAGTTGAGAACTACAATACATTTCTAAACCCACAAGTGATATTGTAATAACTACACTTACAATAAAGTCTACTTCTACATATCCTTTAGCTACTTCTAGTAGAAACTTCAAATTTGATTGGATTTGAATTTTGAAGACAGTGATAATTGTAACATTTAGATTTTTAAGCTTTCGTTAACTTATGATGAATATGAGCGATCATTCGATAGTAGTAGTCTTTTTTACAGTTTTTAGTCCTAAAAAAGATTGCAGGAATGTAATTCCACATGAAATTGTTATTGTAAGTTGTCAATCTTGTTTTTAATGGTTCAGGATTTTGACATGACAACCCCATGCGTTTGAACCTTAAGAATTTTTACTCCGTTAAAAAAAAGCTTTTAATGAGCTTTGTCTTTCTTGAATACTAAAATTAAGAAATACAATACAGTTTCTAATCCCACAAGTGTTATTGCAATAACTACACTAACAAAAAAGCCTATTCCTTCATATCCTTCTGCTACTTCTAGTAGAAACTTAAAAAATAATTGGATTTTAATTTTGAAGGCAGTAAAAATTGTAACATTTAGATTTTTAAACTTGCGTTACCTTATGATGAATATGAGCGATCCATCGACAGTAGTAGTCTTTTTGCAGTTTTTAGTCCTAAAAAAGATTACAGGAATATAATTCCACGTGCAATAGTTATTGTAAGTTGTCAATCTTGTTTTTAATGGTTCAGGATTTTTTTTTAAACTATAAGACAGCAAGTTTTACTATTGCAATTGGTTGGTGGTCGGGGAAAGTGATGGTTCAAGGACGTTTCGTCTGGGTTAGATAACAATTGTGACCTATTTCTCACGAGGTTGACCCCATTCCCCGGTTCCTTAAAATATTTCACCCCAAGGGAATATGCTGCGATTTTTATAAGATCCTCTCTAAGAAATAAGACATTTAATATTTTAGTAAAAGTTTAAAAAAAATTATTACTCATTAAGAAAAGCGTATTTCATATTATTACCATTAATTATTTCCGAAAGGAAGATATGAATCCTTGGACGCAAATAGCTGCGTTAACGCTATATAACGTTTAAACTCACAAAATAGTTCATTGCATGTTATATGTTTATTCAAATGATAATTTTTTCGATAGTTAAAAATTTGATATTAGAGATATACAAAGGGTAGGCTAAATGAAACAGATCGAGAATTGATTATTCTAAACCTTGAGATAAAAATAAAAAAAACATCTTCAAAACTAGGAGTGTGAAACTTCGCACACTTTCAATTGCACTTCATACGGATTTATATCTGCCCTGAATTGGTGTAATTTACAATTTTCATTAGTTTAAAAGAAAAAATGCATAGTTTGACGGTATAATTAATACATTATAATAAAAAAAATCAAAATGGTGAATTTGGCGTTGTATTCGATAAGTATTACTAAATGAAACAGATCGAGAATTGATTATTCTAAACCTTGAGATAAAAATAAAAAAAACATCTTCAAAACTAGGAGTGTGAAACTTCGCACACTTTCAATTGCACTTCATACGGATTTATATCTGCCCTGAATTGGTGTAATTTACAATTTTCATTAGTTTAAAAGAAAAAATGCATAGTTTGACGGTATAATTAATACATTATAATAAAAAAAATCAAAATGGTGAATTTGGCGTTGTATTCGATAAGTATTACTAAATGAAACAGATCGAGAATTGATTATTCTAAACCTTGAGATAAAAATAAAAAAAACATCTTCAAAACTAGGAGTGTGAAACTTCGCACACTTTCAATTGCACTTCATACGGATTTATATCTGCCCTGAATTGGTGTAATTTACAATTTTCATTAGTTTAAAAGAAAAAATGCATAGTTTGACGGTATAATTAATACATTATAATAAAAAAAATCAAAATGGTGAATTTGGCGTTGTTTTTCGATAAGTATTACTCTAACCTTTCTTGTAAGTGAAGCAGAGGAGAATAATTATAAAATTCACATCAAATTGACATCTTTATCAAACATAAAGATTAGTAAAACAACACAGTCACGAAATGAAATGCCAAGTGTACAGTGGAGAAATATGCAAAAGAATGGTAGCATGGAGTATGGAGTAAAAGTTTAGTATGGAGTTTTTTTAGTAAGGAGTTGTGAAGAAGCATCCATATTAAAAATCCCGCAATTCAAAGATTTGACCTTTAAGAAGATATGATTTTCTCTATGATTTCAGAGTTTACTTTTCACTGTGTTCTCATTCTTAACTCTATGAGTTCAAGTGGCTAAATTCCTCATCCCCTCTTTAGAGGTGTTTATAAATGAAAGAAAGTTACCAACACATTTGATTGTTTCACATTGCTCCTCCTCTAAGTGTCCCACACAGAGTTGAGGAAATTTGGATTAAAGTAATGTGTCTGTAGTATGTAAGGGAATGATTTTTGGATTTTTAAATCTTTTATCCAGAGAAATAGAAAGATAAAATATGCCATAAGTATCAATAAGCACTATTTATTAACCGATACTTTATCGTTATAGAATTGCTTGGAGATGGGAAACTTAATTACAGTAAAAAAATCCAATTTAATTATATTTTTTCTCCAGGCGAGCTCAAAATAGGCCGTTTATAACAACTTGTAAGACAATTGAAAGCATTATCTTCGGTAAAGTATCTATCTTTCAAATTTAATTTCTATTAGATGACGGCAAGAGGATTAATTAGCACAAAAAATCAGTAAAAGCATGTGTAAAAGCGGTATTTTAATCCGCCCCCCAAACTTAATAAAATGCATTGTCATCGACCACGAATCTACCTTTCAAGTTTCAGCTCAATTGCATGATGGCAAGTGTACTAATTAGCCTTCCACAAATTTTTCCGCCACACACACAAAGCAAATTGAAATTAATATAAAAAATTTAAAAATGAATGGTCTTGACACTTTTTTGTGTCTCATGCTATTCAATTAAAGATTAAATGTATATGTATAAATAATAGCTATAATGAAAAATTAATTTAAGAAAATTTATAAAATTCAATTCTTAAAATAATAAATAGGTGACCAATTACTGAATATATTACATATTGATAAGAAATTAAGTTCCTTACCAATATGTAATAAGAAGTTTCTCATTAATATATGATCAAATCATTTAAATATTGATTTACCTATATATATAACAATATAAATCTAGTCTTATAAAATGAATTAACTTCTAGATTTTTTTGTATGCATATCCTTGCAAAGTCTCTACTATTTTGTTTTGAATATTTCATTCAAGTTTTTTTTTTTTTTTTTTTTTTTTTTTTGAAATTTCATATTATTGTTCCTTTATTATTATTTCCATACGTATGTATATAAGAAGTCCATCAATATACATCACGTTTCCGAGGTAAAAAAAAATTCAAGTTCTATAGGAAAAACAATGTGAGTGTAAACATGATCCAGAAACTTCACAATTTTCATAAACATTAATGTTACAAAATAGAATTTAAAAATTTATAAATAAAGTCAAAAACTCTTTTTAAGGATGGAACTTTCAATGAGGAACATAAGTTTCTATTTTTTATAGAATCAATAAAAGTAGGCTATGTTATGACAATGATTCTTGCTTTTTAAAAATGATAAACTTTTTTTCAAATTTTCTTACGTTCTTATGTAATATTTTAGATACATGATATAAATTGGCATTAACTTATACCTCGATTTTACAGGAAATACTTTAGTTATTTTGAATGACTACTTATTCCTCACTATTTGTTTGAAGTTAAGGTTTACCATACATATAAATCGCTAAATGTAAAAAGAGATAATGTTACATTTTCTTAAGTTGTCAAGGAGAGAGAAAAAAAGGAATATATTCTCCAATAAAACCTTTTTTAGAAAAAAACTTAACTCTAGTGTCAGTGAAATAGGTATAATGAAGCCACGAGGAAGAATTTGTAATTTTACTTTCTAAAAATAGCCATCAACGACTGAAGCCTCATACGAACATGAACCAATTTTACATTTAAACATCAGAGAGCCTCCGATTCGCTAATTAAAAAATGCAGGAAAGCAAAAGTCAAATATACAAAGTAAAACACACTGAATTTCGCTTTGTACAATCTACAGTCTTATTAGACAAAGATACAAAATATCCCTTTTTCGGGTAGCTTAGTAATGAATTAATGGCTTGTGCATTAAAATTTAAGTTGTATATCTTCTTTTTGGTCAATAGAAGTCTTTTGAATTAATAACCCTTGCTTTTGGGAATAATCAGGGGTACATAATATTTTCTAAGGTGAATTATTTGTGAGGTAATACCATCGATGCTTTGTGTACTTACTAAAGGGGGTCCAGGACTCAAAATTCTAAAATCTTTATTTTTTAGAATTTTTTTCTAAACTTTTTGATGCAGAATTTTTTAATGCTTTGAAACTAAAGTAACTATTTTAAACTTTCAAATTTGAAAAATATTTTTTTTTAATTAAGAAACTTCAAAATTCTGACATTACCTAAATTTGATATATTTAAACACTTTTTTTAAAAAATCACTTAATTTTTGCATCAAATTACTTCTTATAATTCATATTGAAAATATTCTGCATGATTTTTCAATGAAATATTTAAAAAATATGTTGTGGAAAAAATGTATAAAACCCATGTATGCTAAGCTACAAAAAGTTCTATCAAAATACACAATTCATGAAGACAAATTATAGAAATATATACGAAAAATAATTGTGGAAAGTTTCACTATTTATAACAAGTAGTTTTCAAGTTATATCAATTTAAACTCAAAAGAGGGACTAAAAGCCATCACTAAGAAAAACAGTTTCAAAGTTTCAAGATAGCATATCTGAAATATAGTCGTCATCTAATAAAAACTTGAATATTTCAAGTTCTACTAATGATAGAAACAAAATTGTTACGTCATTTTATTTAAAAAATACTTTTATTATTTTTTACAATAATACAAAAACTTGAGAATTTTTTTTTAATTTGAGTCTTAGACCCCCTTAACTCTTAACATTCATTTTGATCTCAACCTTTAGACATGAACTAATATAAAAATCTTTATTTTATACAGCTGAGGGAGATTTCTGTTTCCAAATACTCAAACAAAAGTTCTTAAAAAATTAGTTATTTAAATATTAAGAAAAGAAAATACCCCAAAACCTCATCCGATCAAAACGCTCCTCTACTAACGGCATCCTTCCTTTTGCTGACTCAAACCATCGCTCCGTTTTCTTCTCTATGGTTATATCGTGAGGTTTCTACCAAATAGCTGGTGGGTGTTTGGGGGACAGTTGCCATATCCCTTTTGTACCAGTTGGCCCGATTTTCGAAAGACTTGCAAGAAACTACGTTTCAAACCAAGTTGTTTCAGATAAAGTGACGTCACATTCGATTGGAGCCGAATGTATAATTTTCTCGCAAAAATCTAATAGGCGAACATAGGTTGCAAATTAAAAACAAAAAAAAAGCGCAGAAAACAGAAGTTTTTGTGTTTATGGCATTTTCGAAACATTTAGAATTCAATAAAAAAAAATGCGAAAATTGTTCATTATATTAAAAAACATCGTGGTTCCATCTCAATTTCTATGACGATCATGATTGAGAGATAGAACTTCCCATCCTAAGTAAAACATGTTTTATTAAAATGAATATTTTTTTATCTATATATAAAAGGAGATGTATATTATAATACACAAAGAATTCGCCAATTAATTAGTTCTATGTAATAAATTAAACTGTTAATAAAAAAAAGTGATTTGGCAATAATAAATTGGTTGACTTTAGGTCTTAATCTGACAAAATAAGGAAATCAGTATTTAAAGTAATATCTACAAAAGCAAGATTCAAACACCATATAAAAATAAGAATAGTCTAGATTTTCCATTTTTATTTTCATAACAAAGTTTTAATTTTTTTTAATAAAAAATTACTTAACTTAGTAAGTTTGGTGACACTTTTTACGATAAATATTTTTACACGTCTCGCCAAGTTGGAGAGCTAATTGACAAAGTTAATTGTTAATTTCAGGTGTTTTCCAAAATTTTTTACTGTACACAAAGAAAGACTTAACCTTTGTATAAGGTTATGAATAAATGTAGTACATAAAATACATGATTAAAATTTTATATTCTCATTTTAATGAAAGAATTCTATTAGATTTTATGCATGTGCATCTTTTTACTTATTTTAACGCTTCATAAAATTTCATTGTTATGTTTATAAGACTGACTGTCGGAAATGACGGTTTTCGATTTTTGATCGTTGTTTTCCAATTATTTCAGCCTATAACCTATTTTTAAGAGAATTCGCTAGAACAGAGACTGATAACACCTCAAAAGTCACGTCTATAGGGATTTTTATGAAAAATAATTTGAGCATTTTTTTTTTATTTTTTTTTTACCAATTGCAGAAGCACATTCATTCAGCATTCGGACAATGAACTGGTCGCAGATAAAACACACACACATTTTGACCTTTTTGCTAAAAAATGATATTTTTGGTGAAGGGGAGAAGGGGTGGAGGGGGGGGGGTGAGCTCATGACCTTCCAAAGCGTGCAGATCCCCAATTAAATAGACATCTATTTTCTGACAAAAAAATACGATACTTTCATTTCCCTGTATTACATATCGAGTAATTGAAAGTAAAACGACTCATAGCATTTGGTATTAAATAAAAAATCTCAAGTCATCAGAAAATAATTGAATTCGGGTTGGATACAAGGATTAAATATAATCTTTTTCCAGCATATCCTAATCGAATGTTTAGCTTATAGAAATTAAATGTATATCTATTTCAAGCACATGCTTTAAGAGAAACTAGTTGGAATCACTTTTTTAAAAGAAAATTCAAAATAACAGAAACAATAGCCATTGAATAAGCTCTTATGAATGTAAGAATTTATTTTTGAAGAAAATCCGAGATAAATATTGTAAAAGGGCGAGCGAAGAAATGTTTTGCTGATTCTTCAGAAATCTTAAGCAGATTTATTTGCCATTTTTTCCCCTCTCAGCTGGTTTAATTAACTTCCGAGCAATTGAATTATATCTATTGTTTTCTTGGAATGTAGAAGTGGTATTAGTGTATAAATTAAATTTGAAGTGCGAGCAAATTAGTTTTTTTCTCTCTGACAGAATAAATCTTTTATGTTAAATCAAATGAATACAATCTAACTTAAGATGTACAATGCCTATCATTTTTATTATTAAAATAATTTGTTTGGAGATTTTAAACTTTGTATGATTCAATGCATGTGATTATGTTTTTTCCTTGTGACTGTTAAACATAGTTAGAATTCAATTATTTTTAACAATTGCTTTAATATTAGAAATTAGTAACTTTGATATTTAAAATTATAAAACAAGCAAGTAATATCCATAATGTACTATCCATTATCTTGCACATATTTTTAAAGGTTATAAAATTAACTGTTTCAAATCACACAATATTAAAATTAAATAAAAAATATATCAATTATTTATAGAGGATTCTCTATCAGTCAAATAATTATATTTATAAATAATTATAAAATGCATTTTAAAAATTATTTCAATGTGACAAACATTTTCGCAGATTTTGTTCTACTTCCATTTTCAAAAAACAGTGTTTATTCAAATTCCAATTTTTGTAGCTTTAATTATGTCAAATATACATTATTTAGAAAATGATAGAAAACATGGATATTATTTTATTTGAAGGATTAAGTACTAATTAAAAAAAAAAAAGGTTTTATAATAAAGTCTTTAAATTGTAAAAAAAAAATGACCTTGGCCACAGGCAATTAATTTTTTAATGCACTTTATCAAAAGCTTAACTTTATATTTAATCTAAAGTATAATAATCATGGAATTACTAATAATAAGAGCTTATTATACTTTCTAATCACAAGTAAAATCGTCAGACCGAATAATTACTAATAAATAATCAAAACAGTCCTAATTACACTTCAAGGTCAATACACTCAAAACTACTGCATCAAGATTTTCCCTAAGTTGAAATTGTCAAGAGAAAAAAGAATATGCTCTCACTTATAAGGTTGAAATTTTAAAATATTTCATACTCTTAAATCCAATAGTCTTTACGAGTCTAGTTCGAGTCATTATTATTCTGAATTATTCGCTGCCCATATTAATGTGACGAGGAAAACCGTTACTTTTTCAGCTGGCTTAAAAACTGTCATCACTAATTAATATTAAATTTTAGGGAAAACGTGGTAAGTGGGTGTATATACCTATTTTTAAGAATTATTTATTTAAAATTGTTACTTTTAAGAAGCATTCCCCCCCCCCCCCCTTTATCAGTAGATAATGAATTCAATTACTGAAGAGTCGAAAATATTGCATTTACAGAAGTAGTATTTGACTGCATTGGAGACGTTTTTGCTTGAAAAAGTTCCAAGAAGAGAAGTCGTTACTCTGGTGTCGTTGGATTATTAATCATTTTTTTCCCCTTCAAATTCAAAAATGTTTATCCTTTAACGGATACCTTGCAACGCGGGTACACGCAATAAATAAATTTACAAAATATAAGTGATTTCTTCTCACAATATATCGCATCATTTTTCCTCTTATTTAAAGACACCGCAACTCAAGTACTACAGAAAGAACACTGTTGTAAATATTCAGTCTAATGACCGCTAATTACGCCACTTGAAACAAATGAATCTGACGACACCGGAAACATTACCAAGTATCAGATTGAAACATGATACGAAAAGGATGCTGGGAATTTCTACGAAACACCGTTGGTCAGATGACACGGATAAACAATGCCATGAATGAAAGGCTTAGTACTCAAGATGGAATACGTTTTAATGAAAAATCAGAAGGTTAATCGATTTGTTTCAATAGCAATTCATGGAATGTTTTTATGAAACGTTTTAAGATTGTTTCCTTTAACATTTGTAGCATTGTATGCAAATCGTTTTAAGGAGCTGGATATCATCAAATTGATCTATTTGGAAGAATTGCTCAAGGTTCATTCTGACGCAACGTAGGAGTATCTTGATCAGAATTAACTGCTATTCGGTGTTCCACAAAATTTCAAAAATACTAAAGTGGCACTTTGTTCATCGCTTTTATCAAAATTATTTGAGTATTTTGTTATCGTTTAAGGAATTTTTAAAAAAACATTTATAAGCACCGAAAAAAAACTTTAGTGATGCATTTTTATTTATAAAAAAAAAATTTAGGCGGGTACGATCGCCCCCATCGCACCTCGCCTAATGCCGGCCCTGACATTAATCCTTATAAATCTTTAAGGACGTTATTAAGAGAAGGGTGATCAATCATAACACCCATTTAAAAACAAATAAAAAACTTCACATTTCATTAGCCAATCACAATGCATGTTTCCCTTTCCCCACGAGAATAGTAGTTAACTGCTACGTTACAATGCACACACTTCATTTTACTCAACCAAGCATTTTACTTGTATCGTCTGGCACGCCATTTGTGAATTAAATTCAATAAAATACTAGAAATTTGAAAATGAAGGTTAGTTCAAGGTCAAGCACTCTGCTGAGAAATGAAAAGTTCAGAGAAAAATATAAATTCCCTTCACAGATTTAATATTAATTGAACAAAATGTAATTAATAAGAATGTTTTACATCAAAATACTTTTAAAGAATGATAATTACTTTTTGTGGCAATAAAAATGCTTAAAATACTACGGATGAATAACTGTGACTATGTGGCAAATTTTTATATTTAACTTATGTGTAGAACTTTATATGCAAATATAGAACATTATATGCGTAATTATTTATAATTTAATGCAAGGTCACATGAGAAACTAGAAGGAAACAGTACCTAATGTAACTAAAATTAGAGTCAGTGGCATAAAGGGTATTTTTCCGAAACGTCTATTTTGCTGTCCCATGTATACAAGACCCATCATAAAGCATTTTGAAGAATAATTTTTTTATATGCCTTTAGTAATTGTCAATAGAAAAAGGAAATGCATTTTAATTTTTTTTTTTTTTTTTTTTTTTTTTATTTATTTATTTTTTTTTTCTGAAAACCACACAAGTAATACTGAATTGTCATCCACTGTCCCTATTCAGAAATTTTGTATTTCGAGGTCGATAGGCACTGTATAAAATGTAATGTATATTTTTAAATATCATTTTTTGAATATCATGCATTTCAATTACAAAAAAATATAAAACCTTTCTTATAAAGCGTACTATGGGAATTCATCCAGTGCTCGCTACGCTCACCAACCCCCAACGCTGAGGAAAAACTCTTTCGTTAGCCGGGTATCAGTTGTCACTAACCCTAAATATTTACACGTTTAAATGACACGTAGATGTATCACCAAGCATACATGTTTACGGAGTGTTGTAGGAATTAATACTGATTTAAAGGTTGTTAGTTTGGTTGAGTTACGTCTACAATTTAAGATTTTTATCTTTTACCCGACAAACGGAATAAAACAGGGAAAAGAATATATAAATCAAACTTTCCATTTAACACAAATTAATTGGTTGAAGATATATACTCTGTATGGTTGGCTGGAAATATGCAAGTATAATGGTGTCATTTACTACCTTTTTCAATTTTAATCAATGGAGTTTGTGATAGTAAGTGTAAATATAGTCTATTTCAGGTTCACACAAAATTAGTAAAATGTAATGCTATATTTAATGAACTTTTGCAAAGCCAAAAATCGTTTCTTTAACAATCCATTATATTCCAAATAATGTGCCCGAATAACACGAGAATGAAGAATGTTGCAGAAAGTATATTTCAATGAATCGCCGAAGATGATATTGGAAAGAATACAAACCCTGCATTCGTAAGTAAAACAAAGGACAATTCAAATCTAAAATCAGTAAGAACAACAATTATTCTTAAAAGCAAAACTTGAAACCGTTAAACTTTAAATAAATGAATTAGTAATCTTATCTAAAAAAGGCTGTTTTCAAAAATACCACAAATGTAAAAAACACACTTTTGTCATTCAGATTATTGAAAATCATTGCTGTAGTAGAAGATACATGTTCAATAGTGATATGATGTAAAAATATTGGAATTAAACTATTTAGTAAGCTATTTTTGTAATTTGGGAACGTTTTGGCAAATCTACATTTCAAAATCTTCCAAGTGACACCGTAATCATAAAAATTGATTGAGTAACTTAGGGAGCTACTACCACTAAAAAAAAAAAAAAAAAAAAAAAAAAAAAAAAACGTCTTGCTTATTAATATACAGGGTGTCTATAAATTAGTCGAGTAATGGAGTTCAAGTATATCTGTATAACTCTTAATAACTAGGCATTAATAACCATTCTTTTTCCCCAACTATTTTATGTTCACCATGCCATTCTGTGTGCAAAAAAAATAAAAAAAAAAATTTATGTATATATGTAATGTATTCGCATTGGAATTGTCAATGTAGCTATTAGATTGCTCTCGTAAGTTCTACAGTTAGCGAGAACCAATTGGAACATTGTAGAACGCCACTCAAACTCATATAAGCTGCGTAATCCGTTTTGACTCCGCCTTTTAGAATATCAAATCTTGACACTAGAGATTGCATCACCCACTTCGCTCTGAGCCTATCTGACAATAATTTTTTACATTTGTTTAAACTCGGCTGCTTTTTTTATATCCTAAGAGTGTCAACGCTATTTTACCGTTACATGTATTATGCCTAGTTATTATGAGTTATACAGAACTATTTGAACTCCACTGCCCAACAAATTTATAGACATTCTTTATATGGATATAAAAATATTACTGTGATTTTTTTAATTCGTCACTAGCATTTTGTGTCATTACCATCCAATAGTTTGTACATCCTACCTGGATCACTAAATGACAAAACTGGTTCAAATAAAATACTTTGGGAACAACAGTTCGTTTAGAGTTGTGATTGGAATAACACTACTGCTTATAAATTTCTTTATATATCTTAGGAATGATGAAGCTAGCGTGGTTAGTAAAAATATTTTATTATTGTCATTACCATCCTTAATCTTATTTAATTATATTAAATTGTTTTAAGTCTTATTATGTTATATATTATTTTGTTACATGAATTTATGTTTAAAATTTCTATAAAGTGTTCATGTTCACATTTTGGCAGTATGTTCATATACACATTATAGCTGTGTATAGAGATAATAAATTGCTGCTTGGCTATTCTGAGACAGATTTTCTCGTCAAATTTATTGTCGAAATCCCCAACTTAGCAAATTTTTTATTTGTTATTTACAGGGCTTTTATCATTTATCATAAACATGGATAGAGACAGATGTCAGTAGTCAAATTGTACAAACTTGATAACTAAGTCTTTGTTATTTCATACAAACTTGTGTAGAATCAGTTTTTAAGTAATAAGACAGCAAAGAGTTTTACAACAGTTAAAACTAATTCTTTTACGAATATCGATTAAATTTCTTAACTTTCGTCCTTTTTTTTTCACAAGATTTACTTACTTATTTCTTATACATAAAGAAATCTTCCACGTTATAACATGTTTGGACAACTTCTCTACCAAACACTACTTCGGTCTCCTCTTCCAGTCGGTACTAAGATGAATGTGAATGTTGACGAAGACAGCTCATCTCGACTCCGTAGTTTGTCTACTATTTACAAGACAATATTTGCCCAAAAACCGGTCGCACAACGCGTATAGAAATTCAAGGGTCTGAATATCGTCAACAAACAGATTCCAACAGTCGCAAATCCCATGACAACCAAAACGACATTCCTTCCATACTATACCTTTAACAAAAGCAAATTTTCTGAACTGAGCAGATAAAAAGAGTCCATTCATACAAATAGAAATGCTTGAAAGGTCTCAGAAGTTTCATTCAATAACGTAAGTATAAACTGTGTAGAATAAATAGAAAACTGTCTTGGAGAAACTGCTCGCATTCAACAAAAGCTGTGTAACATCAAACAAGTAATAAAATAAAAGTCATAATCTAGAACAGAAATTTCATAGTTAGAGGATATAAATAATGACATAATTATAGTAATAGAAATATTATTGATTTATTATTCCAAGTATTTAAAACCATCTACAAATTATCAAATCTAATACTGCTTAAAGAAGGCAAAACGACATCCTTATGTATTTCGGTTGCAAAAACTCTTAGACTCTAGATTTTAGCACACATGTACCTTATTACCAATTTCATAGAGTTCGGTAAAAAGGCATACTTCTTAAAAGTAGTCTATTACTTCAGGAAAAAGTCTTTGAAACCTTCAACACAGAGCCTTTATTTTCACTACATCATTCGGTTTACATTATTTTATATAACATAAAGTAGTTGTGTAACTAGTGGGGAAAGTAATATTTTTTCTAATCAGGTAAAACGCTAATTTGACCTGTGCGATAGCACGGGTCAAATAGTTTACTGAGTTTGAAAAAGTATTTCTCCACGTGTTGCATACTATATTTTTTATAATCACGTGCAAAAAATATTTTTAATACATATATTTATTAATGTTGACAACTCGAGTCAATGAGTTTCTTCTTATTTTTTTTTCTTGTTTTCTTGTTATGAAAACATAATTTCATTAATGTATGTTAAAAAACACGTCATACATCCGGAGAAAGGAATGACTTCATACTATACTCGTTTTAAAGATTCCGTTTAAAGGTATATGTATACAGTACTACGTTTTTACATTCTCGGAAATATTTAGCAACGAGGAGTCAAAAAATAAAGAACATAAGTGTCTGGAATAACTCGACCACGATGAATATGATGGTAAAAAAAAGCACACACACATTTCTTTTTAATTTTTATTTGTTGTATTAATTAATTTCTAATAATTAGAATGCTCTTTAATCAGTTTGCTCGTTTCTTATGATTGGCCATTATCATTGACAAATTACAGTTTGAAACAAAATTTCAATCTACTTCCGAGTGTCGAGTTAAAAGTTGCCACTGCTCTTTAAATCGAATCAAGTTATAATGAACAATAGACAATTCCCGTATGTTTTAAAAACGAGTGTAATTAGTTTATATTTATGAAGAATTTTTTTCTGATTCCAAATATTTAAACAAAAGTTCTTTAAAAAGATTAGTTATTTAATATTAAGAAAAGAAAATGCCTCAAAACCGAGCCAAAATCAGTCCGATCAAAACACACAACAAAATCTGTGACGTCAAGGGATTCTACTGTGTCTATGGTTATCGTGAGGTTTCTGTCAAATAGTTGGAATTGCAATAGTTGGCGCTGGTAGACCATTGCCATATCACGTACAGGTTGGCGCGATTTGCGAGAAACTTGCAAAACTGGTTTCCACTGCCACATTTCAAGCCAAGATATTTGGGTTCTCTTTACGTCACATTCAATTAATCGTTTTCTCGCCAACGTCTTACAGGGAAATTTGGATTGCAAATTAAAAACAAAACAAACAAAACAAAAACAACAACAACAAAAATCGCATTGAGCTGAAATTTTTGTGTTTATGGCCTGTTCGAAACATTTAGAATTTAATATAAAAAATTTAAAAAAAAAAAAAATTGCGGGAATTGTCCAGTCACGCATTTTTTAATTTTTTTTTATTCAATTATAAATGTTTCGAAATGGTCATAGACACAAATTTCTGCTCAAAGCATGTTTTTTTTTTTTTTTTTTTTTTTTTTAAATTTGCAATCAAAGTTTCTTTGTTAGACGTTGGTGAGAAAGCTACTCATTCCGCTGGCATTGATTGTGACGTCACTACTTCGCAAACATCTTGGCTTGAAATGCAGCAGAAGAAACCAGTTTTGTAAGTTTCTCGCAAAGCGCGCCAACCGGTACGGGATATGGCAATGGTCTACCAAATCAAAAGCAACAATTTGGCAAAACCTCACGACAATCACAGAAACGGAAGTATATATTGACGTCTCAGATATTGTTGAGTGTTTTGATCGGACTGGTTTTGGCTCGGTTTGAGAGCATTTTCTTTTCTTAATATTTAAATAACTAATTTTTTTAATTAGAAAGAAATTCTTCATAAATATAAAATAATTTCACTCTTTTTTAAAAATTGTGGAAATTGTCCATTGCATCTCCTTGGTGTGGTGGGGCTAAAGAGAGAGATATGTACAGTTACAGAAGTGTCAGCTCAAGTGTTGACCTTGTTAGCTGACCAAATTCAAAATTAATTTTAAAGACTTATTTTTAAACCAAGTAGGTAGTTGTAAACTTTCTATTTAAAAGCTTAATAAAATATATTCTTTATTTTACCTTTTCCTAATTGAAAAATCGATGTTTTTCTTTTTTTTTATATTAGCTAATCATTACTTTAGCATTACATTTTTTTTAAGCGTATGAAACAACATTCGGTTGCTCCCTGTATTTGTGTATACATTTTTACTATGAAAATGAAACTGTTCTAAGAACAGCCTTAAAAATTGAGGTCAGTGGCCAAATATTGGACAGCCTTGTAACAATTGAAGGCCTATGTGGATGAAGGGGATATGTGACATTTATAGAAATACGAATATTCAATTAATGGGGAGGTATTTGCAGGCTTATTTCTGGCACTTACTTTAGATATCTCAATTGCTTAATGACATATATTTTGAGCAAGGATAAAAGCATGCTTCATAGAAAATAATACAAAAGTAAATGATTTAGAAGAGAATATCGCAAAAACTACTTTTTTTTATATATACCTCCTTCATCCACTTAACTATTCAATCGCAAGCTTCAAAACGGCCTTCAAATGTCATAACTGCGATATAAATATGATAAAAGTACTCTAAAATCACTGTCTTAATAAATATTAGAAAAAGTAAAAAGCATTTAAATACTGTTAAATACAAAAAAAAAATAATAATCTTGAACTATTTTTCAATATATGTTTAAATATTACGCTGCAGCGAGGCCGTGCCTGAAAAACCAAGTGTCTTGCTAGTTGTATCAGGCCCGAAACAACCAGATCGTAACGTCACCGCGCAAACCCATCACAAATCACTATTTAGGTATGATTGTATACGAAGATGGACGAAAGCGCATCAAAGTTGGAATATTTACCATGCCTAACTACGTTATCTATTCTAAATTAAAGTATAGGAATAAATTTGAAATTCTTATAATTTTAGGGAATAAATTAAAAAAATTAATTTGTTCAAAATTAATTTATTTAAAAGCTTGTTGTTTCAAAACTGATTGATGGTTACAATGAAGTAATTTCAGTTTAATTTTTCTTAAAAACTAAAATGCAAAAACATTATTATTTAAATAATCTTGTACTTCAATAAATAATCTCTTATTTTAAACCAGAAATTCCTTTACTCCTTATTCCTTTCGTATGATTATATATATATATATATATTTATAATCATGCAAAAAGAGTGGCAAGTTTTCTTTTCATACTTTGAGATTTCACTTTGTCATTATGAATTTTGACATAATTTTTTAAATGAACAACTTGAAGTTTTCCAAAATAATTGTATTAGAAGAATCCTTAAAATATTTTGGCCTGTTAAAATTATTAACGAAGCAATTTTAGAAAGGGAAGACATTACTTCAATCAAAGAAGAAATCGACAAGAGAAGGTAGCGATGGACGGGTCAGGTATTAAGAATGCCAAAAGATATTCTAACACGCATTTCTCTCTCCTGGGCAAAAGGAAAAGAGGAAGAGGACAACTTGGCAAAGTCAAATGCAAACAGACGTAAAAAAGGATCGCTTAAATGGTCTAGAGGAAACAAGATCCCTGATAAAAGATCGGAAGGTATGGAGAGGTAGGCTGGAAACCTTAACAGTGTGAAGAGCAGAATTAAGTAAATAAGTAATGCTCACTGACAAATAAGATTTTATTCAAATTTTCGCCTTCGTTCTACAATCACATTGTAGATCAGGAATGTCAAGAAAATCCATCTTTTTCAAAACTAGTTCCTTCAAAAGTTGTTTCTAATTTTTGAATTTAAAAAAAAAAAAATTCTTCATGTTTAACTCCGATAACTTTTTGAAATTTCTAGAAAATATAAATAAAAACTAACCAGTATTCTTCAACATTTCTAATACTTTTAGAATATGCGAATACAAATCCTCATGCGCTTGGTTTCTTATAGAAAAATTTGTGATTTAGTATTCGGTAATTATACTATCATTATACATACATTCAAAATTTATAGTACAGAATCACACCTTATTCTACAAGCCAACATTGAAGTGGAGTGATGGCTTAAACTTGTGATCCTCAGGACAAATGTAAATTTTAACTCTAGCTGCTTGACAAACACTGCCATACAATGTCAACAATCAGTACTGTTTTTTTAAGATTCAACGAAGCATTTAGTCAAACGTTGCTTAAACGGTATCGAAGATAAGTATCCATAGAAAGCAGTGGCGGTTCTAGGCAAATCACAAGGGAGGGGCTACAGCATGCGAAAATGTTTCGTAATGAGAAAGCGAAATTAATTAGAGCTACTGTTGTGGTCAATTAGATTTTATCGCAATCAAGAAATAGTACATTAATATACACTGTGGCAATTATTTAATTAACTTTAATTATATTTGAGTAATTAAGTGCAAATAATTATTTTAATTAATTATTCAAAATGGTGGTTTTTTTAAAGCAATAGTCTAGGTGGATGACCTTAGTTAAAATTGAGTTGTTTTTCTCGATACATTAATACAAAAACAAAACATCAAATTTTGTAGAGTCTGTGTCTGTGATTTTAGACATTCCAATTTGCAATTTTCATTCGTCTTGCTTTTTTGCGACTGAAGATGTTAATGACGTCTTCTATGGAGATTTTTCTATCCTTTGAATATTTGCCAGTGCTAGTCCGTTTAATCTTGCCTGGCCCATGGTGCTTCTTAAATATGTTTTAATCCTTCGTAATGTGGAGAAGCTCCTTTCGGGTGTGCTTGTTGTAACGGGGATTGTTCCAAATATCTGTAGAAGAATAAAAATGTTGGGGGAAAATTGTTGATCGCACTTCTTCAGGGCCTCAACTGCTGTATAAGGCGGCTCAATCTCACTATCCCATTTGTTTTTCCATAGCTTTACTTCTGACTTTAGTATAAGCTCAGAGCCATCTAGGTACTGCTGGTAATTTTTTGCAGCCTTGGGGATTTCTTCTTCTTCGTACTTCAAAATATTTTTTGGAACAAGGCCTTCTAAAGGTAATATATCCACCAATCGTTGGAAAAATCTCGATTCCAGTTCTTGAATCAAATGGTCTACCAACGGTAAAAAAAACATTCGTCTGTAATACTCCTCGGGATTTGAAGCATCAGTATTTTCTCGATGAGTCTGTCGAAAGCATTTTCTTGGTATGCGTATTTCGCATTCGATTTCGCATTCGATTTCGCTTGCTTTTTGCAAAGCGTCTTCGAAAATACTACCGAATTCGACATCCACAGTTCTTCGTAGATTTCTGAAAACCTCTAATATGCAGTTTATATTTTGCAGGGCATTTCCAAAATCTAATTGTGGATTTTGTAGTTGCTCACTTAGCCTTAGAGTTATTGCCATGCAATATGCCGCTGTTTCCAAGGCTATGATGAATTCTCCTTTTTGAATAGCCGAACTGAGCATAGAAGCTTTGTTTGATGTTTCCGAGTTGGTATCTGGTGAAGTTGAAAGCTGATCAAGCAGTGTTACAATAGGGAGAAATAACTCTTTAAATCTAATTAAGCTATCGTGTCGCTCTACCCATCTAGTGGGGCACCATCACCTTTAAACTTTTCTTCTTTATTTCTGGAAGTTGATTAATTACTTCCTCTAGAGCATTTTTTCGTAGAGCAGAAGCAGAAAGAAAAGTTGTTACCGCTCGTGCGGTTCCTAACATGTTTCGTATGGCAGGAATGTCACACGATTTTGAAATAACCAAATTCAAGGAGTGGCTGAAACAGTGACTGTAAATAGCCATGGGTTGCTCGTTTGATATCAGGGCTTGCACTCCTTTAAACTTTCCAGCCATGTTAGAACCCCCATCATACCCTTGGCCGCAAAGGTGTTCTTTTGTTAAGCCCAAGGCATCCAACTCTTTATCGATTGCTTCTTTTATAGCAACACCAGTTGTCTCTGTCATTTCTGTAAAACCAACAAATTCTTCTTTGGTAACGAAAGATTGGGTATCTATGTATCTAACACAAAATGTCATCTGTTCCTTGGTGCTGACATCTGTTGTTTCATCGCACATTATACTGAAAATTTTTGATCTTTTAACATCTTCTGATATTGAAGAACGAAAAGTTTCTCCGATACAGTCTATAACTTCATTTTGGACTATGTTGCTAATCATTGCAATGTTACGCCTGCAAATTGTGAAATGTCGCTTGAGGTCTTCGTCCCCAGCATCCACACGAAAAGCCAAAAGGCTTTGGAAAACTCCATGCTTTCCAACCAGAAGATCCTCATTACTTTCTTCTTTTAATTGTGAAATCAAACCGTGATCACGATGTCCTCTTAAGGGCAAATTGTTCCTAGCACAAAATACTATAGTTTTTACTATAGGCCTCAATCGTTTTCGATTATCCTCAATAATGGCCGATGTTTCGGAATCTAAAGCAACGTCAATGCTTTTCTTGCTTGATTCCATTACTTTTGCAAATTCTACTGCTTTTTCCATGGAGAATTTGTGGTACTTAGTATTTTCATGCTTACGTAGATCATCGGTGGCTTTTTTATATTTGGCTAACGGTTCTTTTACCAGTGTTTTGAGAACCTAAAAAATGTACACACTTGTTAAATTTATATTTATACATATTTTAGGATACATAGTTTTTCTAACTAATTGAACATTTCGGTCGTTAAAGTAAAGCACCCGGTTTAGTAGTATAAAAAAAGGATTTTAATAAAGATTTAAAAGTTGAAAGTTTAAATTGATTTGTTTCGCATTAGTATTAACTTGATTTCTCAAAATGCCGACAATATAGGTAAGCCTTCCGCAAAAATTGCAAAGAACGCGTTTCGCAAAATTGTGGAACTGGCCAGTTTTGCTGTTACACAGTACCTTTACACTTTCAAAATAGTATTACACAAAATGTTCCATAAATTTTGTACATTATTTATGGGTCACTTACAATTTCGTTAATTTTTATTGACAACTTCAAGAGTAATAAAATAAAATATGGAGTCAAAATTTTAATAATTTCAATATAAATTGGGCGAATTTAGGCTATAACTTTTTAAAGTATTAAAAAAACAATTATTGAAGTTTCGAAATATTAAAGTCAGAAATGCATTTGAAATTTTTATTCTTAAATTAATCTTAAATCATTTATTTTTAATTGTAACCAATTTTTTTTTAATATCTAAAGAACAATATTCGACGATAACGACCAATCAGTTGGTTGTTGATATAATCGTTAAAACATTAAACATTTCATACAAATGAAAATATCACACAAGTTACAATGAAATGCATAAGAAAAGAAAATAAAATATTTTACCTGAGATCCGATACCAGCACCTGAAGGAGCAAAGAGAATGCATTTTGTGCAAAGTCCACCGCCTAGCATTTGGCTATATGCTAGCTATATGCTAGCCACTTGTATTTTTTGAGCCAATCATGATTAAATTTCCGTTTCTGCTTCCCTTCTACTAGTTCTGGAAATGGAAATGTTGTTGGAGGTATCCAAGTATTTTTTTAGTAATTTTAGTTTCTCATCATCTGTTAAAACTTCTTTCACGGCTCTTCCTATATCACAGGGATCATGTGATTTTTCATATGTATCCTATATATAAATATAGAAATTGATTAATTTGATAATCACTACGAGTATATGCTTAATATTTTTTTTGTAACAAAGTATAATAGATATCGTTTTTGTTTTTATTATCCTATATATTAAATTACTTGCATGTACTATTAAATTATTTAAAAAAAAATTCAAAAATGCATTTTTCGAAAAACAGCAGTTGTCTGCCTTTGGAACTGAACGACACATAAAAATAAATATTTATGTATAAAGCTTACCGGAAGATTTATCTTGCCAGGATCATAGGCTTTTATCGCACTTTCTGACTTCTCCGATTCCAAATTTCCAACATCTAGCTCTTTACAATGGCTTTTAGCGCTGCTCTCTTTTTTCCCGAAATAATCGGTTAAATGTCGCTTCATTTTGATAGCGTACTATGCACAACTATAAACTGGTATAGGGAGACTAGTAAAAATTCCAGGCTGGTACGAGTCAAAGACACACAATACAATAGGAAGAACAAGGATGTTCTGGAATGTCTTCTGAACTAGTTTTAAAACCTGTTCGTGTTCGTTTGGTACTTTCATAAACGAATAATAAAATAGACAGGACGCTCTAATATCTGTTATTAAGAGAGGGTGTTACCAAGACGGAACACGTGACGTGACTAATTCCAATGCCTTTTAAAAACCATTTCTCCCCTTTTCAAAATATTATAAAACATTAGTCTAGACTTTCATTTTCATTTCATTATCAATTACAATTTTCAGAAGTAAGTAAATGATAAAGACCATTAATACCAATTAAAGGCAGCTATATCAGAAAACAAAATACAAAATAAATTTTATAAGTCTTAAAAAAATAAAATTATTAAGATAATTTTTAAAAAATGACATGACTGTGAAAGGTTATTGAATCTCCTATTTCAAAATCAATTTTGCATCCAAATCCAGTATAGTATTCTGGCATTTTTTCGGCATTCAAGAAAATAGTCTTCAGCTTTCAATTGTTTAACCTTGAAGTAAATGAAAGAATTTTTCTCCAGTTCCGTTTTGAAGGCTGTCGTCACGTGACCGCGCTGTTCGTATTATTAGGTTTTGCCATACAGACTTGGTCTAGTTAATTTATTCTTAGTCTATGGGTACTTTGGTTACCTTTGGGGGGAGAAAGGCAGACGCGTCATTTCATATAATTCTAGGGGGGGGGGGGGGGCAAAAATGAGATTTTCTGACCGGAAATTAAACTTTTTCTTAAATATTTGTATCTAGAAATACATTTAAATAAAAAAAATCTAAAATCTTAGGTGGGGGGGAAGGGGGCAGGGTTGTTATGAAAACCATTTTATCCAGTATAAGTTTCCCCCTCATGGGGGGGCTATAGCCCCCTTAGCCCCCCCCCCCATGGAACCGCCTCTGATAGAAAGATCTCAAAACAATCCTTGGTCAAAGAACTTAAAACTATAAGAAGGCAAGCTTCGCCGATACGTAAGTGCTGCCATCTCGCGGATTTTCATAGTTGAGAGCACAAAACTTTCGCCAAATTGCTCTGATTTCCAGACATGCGCAGAGCTTTGTTCTTACTTTGGCGATCGTGCTTTTCAAACAAACAAATAAGAACATCAGATTTATTTCGTCGAATTCCGTGGGAGATTTAAATAACAGAACAAAAATGGAGGATTCTACTTTGCAAAGTAATATATTATTTATTCAAGTTTGTTCAAATTGTTCGCTTTTGTGCACAATAAATTTCGGTAATGCTCTGAAGATTTTCGTTAGAGAATTTTAACAGGACATTTTTTGCAGTGTTGATGGTTGGATGAAACTTGATGGTTAGTGTTCTTAATCGTTTGTTTTTATTTTTTCGTCTCATTCAGCAGGCTAGTTTTTATGTTAAATATAGTTGTTTTTTTCATGTACTTTTCTTTTTTTATTACTTTGACATCGTTTGAAAGAATGTTTATCATTTGTTAGTTACATAAATACACGCAATTATTATGTGTTTATTATGATTTTTTGAAATTTGACGCCAATCTCAATTACCATTGCGGTATTTTTATTTTATGAATTAATAAAGCTAAATGATCATTGTCAACTGTTAGTAAATTCTTCTAAACTAGTACATGCTAAATGATATTGGTTTTTGTAGTTGCAAGTCATTTTTAAATTCTTGCACTCAATAACTAGATATTTTTTAGTTTCCTAATGTACTGCTTCGAAGAATGCATGGATACTTTATCAAAATCATTTTCTTCTAGAATGTGTTTCAATAATTTTGTAATTAGTAATTTTGTTAATTCTGGATGTTCATATTTATTACGAAAACTTACTAAAAGTTCACCAATATTGGAATATGCTGTAAAAACCCCAAATCTAATATTAGGATTCGTATTGCATTACAGGATGGAACTTTTGCTGTAGTGGTTCAATATAATATTAATATTGTTTGAAAAAGTATTCAATTATTTTAGTTAAAAATATAAATTAACAAAAATTTGGTTGGGTGTGTAAATTTTTTAAGTGAAAGTTTAATGAGCTAGGCAGATTTGTTCTTTTTTTGGATAAAAGATTTCTGGGAAACCATAAAATATAATCGCCAAGTGAAACCAAAAAGAGCGATAAGCTTGCCAATGTAGAAACCCTGCAATTACGTCATGTGCTCTCAACTATTTTACATTATCTCTATGGAAGCTTGCCATCTTTAACCCGAAGGGTTATTATAGTATCTTTGCCTTGGTACAGGTGTAGTATAGGACTCTTCTTTGGCTCAATTTTATTTGGCTCTTCTTTTTTTTTTTTTCTTTTTTTTTTTTTTGTCCCCCTTCCCCAGATAAATGTTGTTTCTGGCGATGGATTTTATTTTAAGTTATATTTTAATTCAGTTAATTATTTATATTTTAATCTTCTTTCAGTTACTGTGTTTTTAATTTTGGAGAATTTTCTAAACGCCAAAAGACGAAAAAAAAATAAAAAATCTAAATGTCATATACCACATCTGTTTTCAATCCTTAAAAAAATACACTTACATTAAGAATGTCATGAACAATAACTAGAAAATAACCCCAAAACTTGGTTAGATTCCTCAGTTCAAATATTGAAAATCATTAATAAATTGCTACCTAATAAAATCTGACAGGAAAACAGCTTAGGCTTAATATATACATATTTAATGCAGTATACGTTAAAGATTTCAAAGACCATTTTTTAGAAATGGCTTTTGAAATAGAATGCAAACGAATCGCATTTGATGCGTTATACTTTTATACTATTAACATTTTGAAAAAAATGTACTCACCGAAAATATTATAAATAATATTTAATATCCATAAGAAAAAAGTGAACCATTTACAAGTGCAAACAAAATCAACAGAACAACAACTCAAAACTTCATAGCTTTTTGCTGTGACGTCATACTCGATTAAAAATTCAGGATTATGGCCTTGTAGACTGAGCATCTAGTAAGACACTTGGTTTTTCGCGCACGGCCTCGATATTATCAATAGTAAAGCCAAGAATATTTTGTTTAATAATTATAACTTTAGCGTAATATTTAATAATTATAACTTAACGTGCATTTCTTTACTTTACGTTATGATTTATACATTACGACAATTTATTTCTGATATGTAATCACATCCATGCACTTTTAGTTCATTTCTCACAAAGAAATTAAAACAAAAAATGTATATATATCAATGAAAAGTCTACTGTACATGTACACAAAAAGGAGAAAAGATCTCAATTCACACATTAAAAAAATGTATTCATTTTATTATAAATTTTTGGCAAAAAAAATTACCATTCACTAGCTTCCTAATTAATTTATTTTGAAATGTAACTCTTGCTTAATCGAAATCCACCTAATTTTAACGTGTTTGCATTAAATCAGCCTAATTTAGGCAGCGTAAAGAATAGTGTTATTTCTACTTTCTATAAAGGTTTTTTTACAAAGTTTTCTAGGATAGGATTTTTTTTTTTGCTTTAAATGTTTGAAACAACAATCTCTCTTTTTTGTCAGCTTGGCAGTCTACACAATTTTTTTTTTCTACCTGTAGATAATCCCACTCTGAAAGCAAACAAATGTCAGAGAAAGCAAAAAAGTAAATGTTTATTCAGCCATTTGTGTAGAGATCTTATATTCAAATGCATTAGAAAAGAGAATTAATGGAGAGTTTTCTTTTAGACTGGACGAAAATAGAAAAGTCTTTTACTCCATTAATTTACTTTATTTTATAAGGAATCTTGGTGTTAAATTGAAATATATATATATAAATATATAAATAAATTTTTTTTAATGATTTTAGAAGAATTCATTGGTTTCATGAATCAGTAGATGAAGATTGCCTTTGCAAACCTCAACATTTTTCAAAATAAATAAATAAAAATAAAAAAAAATAAACTATTTCAACAGGACAAAGAAAACATTCCAAAAGCAACATGAGTTGAATGAAAAATGAAGTTTCAATCGTGAAATTCTTTAATGAACGTATGATTTTTAATTCTTAGGCTGTTTTATAATGGGCACTCTAATTGTTATAACTCTCTGAATGCTTTTCAATGTTTAGTTTAATGGCATTGTACTATACTATGTTACCTTTCACAATAAAAAATTAATGAGGAAATCAAAATTTCATCTAGGCTTAAATCCCTTACATTAATCTCGATTTTGTTCGTGTGTATCTTTGTTTGAGGAGGACAAAACTTAATAGGTCTAATTTCTTATTTATTCTAATTCAGGTCTTTGGTATTTTATTGAAAATTCGCTAGTTGTAAGTTATGAAAGAATATCCGCACCTTAAATAAGAATATATTAATACATCTTAACTTATGGAAACTTTCCGATTTTTTTTTATCTTGCATACTTGAAATTTGAAATTATTTCCCAATAAGAACTTAACTTATAAGCGTTTAGCATTTGACACATGACACCATAATTAAAGATATTGGCTGACACAGAGCGCATCATTGAATTGTTAGACAAAACAAAATGAGGGTATCACATCTAAAAGCAATTAATCGGTATATTTTTGGCTTTCTAATATAGGGTAATGAAAGTAATGTATTCTGGATTTATTTATTTATTTATTTATTTATTTATTTATTTATTTATTTATTTATTTATTTATTTATTTATTTATTTATTTATTTATTTATTTATTTATTTATTTATTTATTTATTTATTTATTTATTTATTTATTTATTTATTTATTTATTTATTTATTTATTTATTTATTTATTTATTTATTTATTTATTTATTTATTTATTTATTTATTTATTTATTTATTTATTTATTTATTTATTTATTTATTTATTTATTTATTTATTTATTTATTTATTTATTTATTTATTTATTTATTTATTTATTTATTTATTTATTTATTTATTTATTTATTTATTTATTTATTTATTTATTTATTTATTTATTTATTTATTTATTTATTTATTTATTTATTTATTTATTTATTTATTTATTTATTTATTTATTTATTTATTTATTTATTTATTTATTTATTTATTTATTTATTTATTTATTTATTTATTTATTTATTTATTTATTTATTTATTTATTTATTTATTTATTTATTTATTTATTTATTTATTTATTTATTTATTTATTTATTTATTTATTTATTTATTTATTTATTTATTTATTTATTTATTTATTTATTTATTTATTTATTTATTTATTTATTTATTTATTTATTTATTTATTTATTTATTTATTTATTTATTTATTTATTTATTTATTTATTTATTTATTTATTTATTTATTTATTTATTTATTTATTTATTTATTTATTTATTTATTTATTTATTTATTTATTTATTTATTTATTTATTTATTTATTTATTTATTTATTTATTTATTTATTTATTTATTTATTTATACACGTTTTGGAATGATCCAAGCCCAAAAAAATAGTCCAGAAAAATATCTGCGTGTCTGTCTGTAGACAGCATAGCTACCTAATAGATAAATTTTGTATATTGGTGGCCATGGGACCCATCATTATAAAGTTACCTTCAAAACAGCCTATGTGCATAAGGTAGTTGATTTAAAAAATATATGTTTGACAGCAATTGTTAAAAAAATAATTCTAAAGTTTTGAAAACGATCAAAACCACAGTGGTAATTCCTATTTATGTGTTCGAAACAACCCCACCTCCTAAGGTATAAAAATTGAAAATCAAATGTCTTTAACATAGGGTTCTTTTCCATTGAGAATTGCCCCATCTGAATTCTCCACCACCATTTCATGTATCCAAAAGGAATAATGTAATATATATTTTTTTTAATTTAATGAAAACGAAAATGGTAAATTACACTAATCCATGTCAAATATAAATACAGAGACAAGTTTTTTATGGTGTCCGTGAGTGTTATGCGATGTTTCGCTCCGTAAATTGTTTGTCTCGTCAAAACTCCGTTTGAAAATTTATTCAATTCACTGAATTTGCCTAACAATCTCATGAAATACTCTGATTTAATCTAGTCCCCAAACAAATTTTACTTTTTACAGTCATAAAAAAATTTTACCAATTTTTGGTAAGGCAGTTTTTGTTTAGACACCTCATATGTCAGTGAAAGAAACTAAGAAGTAAAATGAATGAATTAAAATTATTTTTTAGAAATAACCTTTAGAAGCATATATAGTACAATCCCGTAGTGGAGGTTGATTGCCATAAATAAAAGTTTCATTATATCCGATGACTCCACTTATACTTTATCAAACCTGCAATTGCAAAAAAATATTTTAAAAAATCCATTAATGAACGCGTGAGAAAGTTTTCTAAGGTATTAATAACATTAATTTGAAGTACACATGGAGAAAAGTAATGATGTGACTATAGCGTATAATTAAGGTGGATAACTACTAGATAGTAAACGACAATAATATGGTTTATGAAATACCATAAAAACGTTCATACTAAAGATAAAACAAGACTATTATTTTCTTACATTCAAATGATGTTGCAATGTATAGTAAATGGGAACATCACTCTTCAATTTGCATTCTCCGACAGAAAAATTATTAGACACAATTACACACTATATTATTAAAGCATAAAAAATTATATATCAAGAGTAAAATTATGTAACTTCAAACAAACGCTTTGTATGAACTATATGCTTGCGGATTATAATTATTAACTACGCGTAAAAAACAATAAAAGACTAAATTGATAACTTTTACAGCAGCGTTAGCAACTACGTGGCCCGAGGGCCAGATTTGGCCCGCGACAGATTTTTCTGTGGCCCGCCGGCATCTCAGAAGATAAAAAAAAAAAAAAAAAATCAAATTTCATGACATGGTCTTTTTTTAGATAATTACAATTTGTCCAAAATAGTATGTGTTACTATGTAGACCAGAGTTCATCACTACGTGGCCGTAGAAACTATATGAAGTAACTTTCAGCAAGATGGTTTTCAACAAGATTAAATACAGGAATAACTTAATAAATTGTCCAAATGAGATTTGGTTAAGATTAGCTGCAACAAATACTCTGAAAGACATCGACTCTATCATAAAATAAACTAAACGATTGCCGTCATCACCACACAATTGATATTGACTAAAACAGTGTAATCTGAAAGTACAGTTTAAATACTTTTATTAAAAGTCAGGTCAAGTCGCATTGTCACGTTAAAAAAAAAAAAAATATTTATTTCTCAGTTAGAGTTTGATTTACTAATAAGGAAAACTATTATTATTATTTTTTTTTTTAATTATTTGAAGGGAGAAAAAATCAAACATCAGTTGCAATTTTATTAAGATAAAAAAAAATAATAATTTTTTCCAGTTTTCTGAAATGCTATATATTGTTAAATCGATAATAATTAAAGATACTGTTATGAATTTTTCCACTGAGGCAATGATGGCACAGTTTTCTCGGTTTAAAAATATTTATTCTCTCTTCAGAAAACTCACAGAATTTATTCACAGGCAACAGTTTAATTACTCTCAAGCTTCAACACAAGCTTCAACAAAAATAACTTCGAATTCAGCGATTATACAAGCTCACTCCAATAGGTAAACAAAGCGATCCGCTTTCAACGAACTCCGAAGTCAATCTGAAAACTTTCCCGTTCTCCAGTCTTTTTATATACAAGCGCGTGAGACATTCTCGAAATTTCCAGCCAGTTCATAGAAAAGAAATTTCTCGAAACTTCTCGATTGCTTTAGGTGTTGCCACCTTTTTCTAACTTGTATAATCGCTATTAATTAATAAATAAAATAAGATAAAAATAAATTACAATAGAATTTTGAAATAATACGTCACTATTTACAATATATACAGACAATTTGTGCAACATTTCCCCCTTCTTAAAGACTGCACGTCCCGGGCAGTGAAGTCCTTAAGAGGAAAGGCAATTCAATCACTTCTACTATAATATGGGGCTAGTCTATTGTTATGTACAACTCTAGGTTTACAGGAGGGTGTCCGTTGAATCCTTACCACGACGTCGTTGATCTTCTTAAGGACCACATACGGCCCTTCCCAGTTCGTCTGGAGCTTAGGGGAGAGTCCTTTCCGACGTTTAGGATTCCATAACCACACCTTGTCACCTTCCTGGAATGAACGTTCCGTGGCCTTGACATCGTAGCGGACCTTCATGCGCTCTGTCATGATGTTGATTCTTTCTCTGGCGAACCGATGTACGGCTTCCAAACGTGCCTGGAGATCATCTAGATACTGGACAGGCGAGGAAGGGGTGTCCGGTGGTCGTCCAAAGAGGAGGTCGCAGGGTAGTCTAAGGTATCTTCCGAAAATCATTTGAGATGGTGTATATCCGGTGGTCTCGTGAGTAGAACTTCTGTAGGCCAAAAGGAACAATGGAAGTTTCTGATCCCAATCTTGCTGGTTCTTGGAAACAAACAAGGAGAGATGATTCAGAATCGTTCTATTAAATCGTTCAACCATTCCATCGGATTGTGGGTGCAGGGGAGTTGTACGAGTCTTTTCCATGTCGAGCAAGTCACACAGCCCAGTGAAGACGGCAGAGTTGAAGTTCGTCCCCTGATCGGAATGTATCAGCAGGGGTACGCCAAATCGGGAGATCCAATTCCGTACGAGGACTTCTGCTACGGTTGTGGCTTCCTGGTCCGGAATCGCGTATGCTTCTGGCCACTTGCTAAAGTAGTCCATGACAACTAGGATGTATTTATTGCCATTAGTTGTGTGAGGTAGGGGGCCTAAGACGTCCAAAGCAATTCTTTCGAATGGTGCTCCTACGTTGTAACGTTGCAACTTTCCACGAGTTCGGGTCTTCGGTCCCTTCCGCGAATTGCATGCATCACAGGACTTGCACCACTTCTCCACGTCGGATTTTGCTTTGTCCCAGAAGAATCTCTCCCTGACTTTCTGAAGAGTTTTCGTGACACCAAAATGTCCTCCAGTAGAACTGCTGTGAAGTTCTTCTATAACGTTCGTAACTCTAGAACTTGGAAGGATTAATTGCCACCGGAAGCTTTTGCCATCATCGGACTCCCATCGACGGTAGAGTACTCCATTCTTCAAGTGCAAAGAGTCCCACATAGCCCAATATCTCTTCATTGTTGGGCTATAGCATGCAATTTCCTGCCAACTGGGTTTTCCGGTAGCTGCTTCCATGAATTCAATTAGAGGTTTCAAGTCCTGATCTTCAACCTGACTTTTTCGAACATTCTGGTCACTCCAAGGGTCCAAGTCTGAAGTAGTTGAGTTGGTAGTTATTTTCCGAACGGCCGATGTGTTAACCCCGAACTTAGACTCGGTATTGGAACAAAATTGACAGTTCTCCGGACATGGTCTTCTAGAAAGAGCGTCTGCATTCCCATGGAACGTTCCTTTTCTGTGATGGATATCCATGTCGTATTCCTGCAGGCGCTGAATCCACCTTGCTATTTGTCCCTCTGTATTCTTGAAATTCAGCAACCAATTCAGAGACGCATGATCAGTTCTTAAAAGGAATTTTCGGCCGTACAAGTAATGATGAAAGTGCTCAACGGCTTTTACTATTGCCAGTAACTCCTTTCTTGTGACGCAGTAGTTCCGCTCGGATCTTGACAGGCTCTTACTAAAATAAGCGATGACTTTCTCCTGTCCTTCAATTTCCTGGGAAAGAACGGCGCCCACTCCCTCATTGCTGGCATCTGTATCCAAAATAAAGTCCTTGTTAACATCGGGAAAAGCCAAAACAGGCGCGGATGTTAAAGCGTTCTGCAGTTGATTGAAGGAGTCGTCACAGTCGGCAGTCCATAGGAACTTCTGCTTGCTCTCCGTTAGTCGATGCAAGGGTCTGGCGATCTTGGAGAAACCTTTCACGAATTTACGGTAATACGTGCACAGGCCTAGGAAGCTTCGCAATTGATGAACGTCTTGCGGTCGAGACCAAATTTGCACAGCATGGATCTTGGCTGGATCTGTGCTTACTCCAACGGATGAGATGATGTGTCCGAGATAACTGACTTTCCGCCTAAAGAGCTTACATTTTGATGGGCTAAGTTTCAAGTGGGCTTCCCTAAGCTTCAAGAACACGTTCTTCACATTTTGCAAGTGTTGATCAAAACTCCGCCCGGTGATAATGATATCGTCCAAATATACCAGACAGGTCTCGTAGGAAAGTCCTCTAAGCACAGTCTCCATTAGACGCTCGAACGTAGCCGGTGCGTTACACAAGCCAAACGGCATAACTTGAAACTGCCATAATCCTTGGCCGGTAGTGAAGGCAGTCTTCTCACGATCGTCGGGATGTATCTCCACTTGCCAGTATCCACTCTTCAAATCCAAAGTCGAAAACCACTGGTTCCCTGCTAGAGTGATCAAAGTGTCATCAATTCTTGGCAGAGGGTAGCTGTCCTTTTTCGTAATTTCGTTCAGCTTCCGATAATCCACACAAAACCTGGTGGAACCATCCTTCTTTCGAACGAGTACGATTGGAGAGGCCCATGGACTTGAGGAGGGTTCGATAACTCTATTATCTTCCATTTCATGTAACAATCTCCCGACCTCCTTGTTTTGCAAATGGAAGTCTTCGAGGATGTTGTTTAATCGGTAAATGGGTCCCAGTGTCAATTCGATGTTGTGTAAGCTTCGTTCTTCCTACATCTTTCGATGACATGGAGAAAACGTCCTGAAATTCTTTTATAAGGTTTCCGACAATCTTCTCTTGTCTTCTTTCCAACCGAGAGTCCTCGAGAAGCTGGTCCACTAAATCCGCGGGTGGTGCGGTCGGAAGCTCCTTCGATCCTCGTTCGATGCTTGTAACGGGTGTGCAAGTGGCAATTTCTTCTCCTTTCTTGATAACTCTCTTAGAATCACCGATGTTGGCCATTCTCACATGCACCACCTCTTGAGAGAGATCCACAAGCGTCGCTCCTACAAGCACTCCTTTCGGGACGCTATTCGATGATGGGAAGTCCGTTACTCCGAATCGGAAGGCCTTCGGGAGCTCTGTTGAACCTTTTACAACCAAATCTGTCATGGAGGGGATGGTGATGTCTTCAAGAGCTACTATTCGATATGCACACGGCTCTTCCGAGTCCAAACCGAACAATGGAACTTCTTCTTTCCCTGTTTGAAGCTCGCCTTTCTCGAAATTCAAAGTAATTCCATTTTTCTTTAAAAAGTCCAATCCAAGATTACATGGGTCAATAATTTCAGCGACGTAAACGGTGTGAGTGTAGGTGTGAAATCCAAAAGAGATGTTGACATTTAATTTCCCATGCACAGAAATTTTGTCACCAGTCACAGTTTGTAGTGAAACTGAAGGCGCCGTGTAAAGAGGTTGGCTGTCCAGGCGCCGGGCTACATCCGTCCGTAAGATGGTTACATTTGCCCCTGAGTCAACTATTAGACGACAGGGAGTTCCATTGATCTTGCCCTCCACGAATAAACCATGGTTTCCTCCTTGAAGGGATGAGATGTGATAGAGGCTGAGTGGGGCACCACCTGCTCTACACGGCGACCTCCGCCTCGCGAGATAGCCGCTCTTTAGTTTAACTGCTGAGGTTCGGACGAGGGTATGTCCCCTCTCCTGTCCAATTCAGGGCAATCACGTCTGAAATGTCCTTCCCGGTTGCAAAGCCAACAAACCACTCTAGTTTTTCGATCCCTTGAGCCAGGAATATTTCTCATAATTCGCTCCATCTTGTTTTCCAGTTCTTGAAACTTCTTCGTGAAAAGTTCAGAGGAATCGTCTGCCAATGTTCCAAGTACGAAACGCCGATCTTTTCTAGAAGCTTGTTGTGCTGCCTCTACTCTCATGGCATAGACGAGGGTGGATTTCAGATCCTTGCTGTCGGACATCCTGGTAGCTTGCTGTATGTCGGGATCTTTGATGGCATCCACGAAATACTGAAGAGACAGATTATCTCGTACGTCCGAGGGACAGTCTGGGAATGCGAGGAGCGACAGTCTTTCTATATCTGACGCCAATTCTTGAAGAGTTTCATTGGCCTTCTGCTGTCTCACTTTCAGTTGCAGTCTGTTGTAATCCTTAAGATGCTGCTCACCAAACCTTAGCTCCAACGCACTCGCCAGAGCCACGAATTCTCCGCGCTTCTCTTCAGGTAGTGTCTGTAAAATGTCAGCAGCTTCACCTCGAAGAGATGCTGCGAGATGGAAAGCTTTCGAAGTATCGTCCCAACCATTCGCAGAAGCAATCATTTCAAATTGCGTTTGATAAACGCGCCAAGACGACTTCCCATCAAAAAGGGCCACTTTGATGTTAGAGCGCGGCGCCATAAAGGGGATGGAAGCGCTATCCCCATTAGGTGAAGCTATGGCCACAGCTTCACGCGTTTCCATTTTTCGCAGCCTTTCTTCAACAACGTCAATGAATCTGTCTTGCTCTTCCTTTAAGGTGGAAACTTTTCTTTGCATGGTGGAAACTTTTTCTTGCACAGTGGAAACTTTTCCGTTAAACTCCTCAAACTTTTCATCAACTTCCTTTCTTACTGCATTGAATACTTCTTCTTTCACGGATAGCAGAACATTTGAGGTAGTTTCTATTATGGTTGATTCCACCATTGAGGCTAGCTCCATCTTCATTTCTTCTTTGATTTCATTCACTGCTGCAGATGTTGTTTCACACTTGGCGGCTAAAGCTTTAATGTCCGATGATGTAGATTCTTGTAAAGCTTTAATTGCCGATGATGTAGATTCTTGTAAAGCTTTTATGTCCGATGATGTAGCTTCTTGTAAATCTTTAATGTCACCCGTGATAGCGGCAGCGAATTCAGCATTGGTAGATTCTTGACGGGCTTGACCGGCGGCGATTGTAGCGGAAAGTTCGGCTTTCATTTCGGCTGCGGTGGTTTCTTGGCAGGCTTTCATTCCAGCAAGCATTTCCATCAACTGCTTCATTTGGTCTTCCATCATTCCTCTAGTAGTCGGCATTCAAGATGACTTGACCCCACTTCTGACACCACTGTTATGAATTTTTCCACTGAGGCAATGATGGCACAGTTTTCTCGGTTTAAAAATATTTATTCTCTCTTCAGAAAACTCACAGAATTTATTCACAGGCAACAGTTTAATTACTCTCAAGCTTCAACACAAGCTTCAACAAAAATAACTTCGAATTCAGCGATTATACAAGCTCACTCCAATAGGTAAACAAAGCGATCCGCTTTCAACGAACTCCGAAGTCAATCTGAAAACTTTCCCGTTCTCCAGTCTTTTTATATACAAGCGCGTGAGACATTCTCGAAATTTCCAGCCAGTTCATAGAAAAGAAATTTCTCGAAACTTCTCGATTGCTTTAGGTGTTGCCACCTTTTTCTAACTTGTATAATCGCTATTAATTAATAAATAAAATAAGATAAAAATAAATTACAATAGAATTTTGAAATAATACGTCACTATTTACAATATATACAGACAATTTGTGCAACAATACATATTTTGGTGTATCCGGCCAGCGAAAATCTTGAACATAAGTCATACGTCCCGCCTCTTGAAGTTAGAGGCGAATGCTTGTTTACAGAGACTGATTGTACTTCAAAAAGTGTAGGACTATTAATAAACATTTTTATTCCAAACTATAATTAATTGCAATTGACCCATTGCCCAAGCATTGAAGCTATTGAAAAACTTATACTTAGATCTTAGATATGATTTGACAACAATGACAATAATAATCAAACCCTATTATTTTGTTCTATATACCATGGCATCAAATGTACTATTGCAAACCGAATAACCAAGTAACGTGAGTAGATAAAAATGATAACTGTTTCGAAAAAAAACCCGTCTAAAACTAACTGCAAAAGTAATATCTCTCTGGTGTCAAATATGTCCTTCTTACCATCAACCGATCATTGGCAATATCTTGTTCTATTAGGTATCAAAGTGAAACGTACCATAAGGGGAAGTCCTAGTAAGGATCACTCCTATACCCATTATGTTACAATCTTCTAGCCCAGTGCATTTAGAAACTACTTTTTATAAAACCTCGACGTTTGGTGAGTAGGTACGATAAAGACACATTTTAAGTGAAATGACATAAATTGTTTTCGTTTAAAGTCTATCTATTATAAATGAAAATTAAAATAGCAAATGACAAAATTAGGTGAAGCTACTGAATTAGAGGTCGGAAATATCGATTAAAATAAGTATCGATATAGTTCGATATATCGATATATCGTTGCATAGAAGAAAAATATCGATATATCGATACATGATTTTTTTTTTTTTTTTTTATTTGATTTTCAATTTTTTTTAGAAGCGAAGTTTTTTGGGGCAAATTTCTACTTTTCATGAATTTATGCCAAAATTGTTTTAATAGATAAATTATAAAAATTGTTTTAGTAAATAAATTATATTATCAATCAGAATAAATAAATACATTTGGATGTCAATGCATAAATTCACTTTTTTTTTTAAGAAGAAATTTTGAAAAGTAGTTTACCGCATATTTTGCTAATAGAGATGTTTTTGATTTTTAAAATTAGATGCAAATTCCAGGCACACGTTGGCAACAGAAACGGCGCTATGTTAATCGCTACTAATAAATGATCTTAGCTTTCTTTACATAATGTATTCTTTTTGGTCAGGGTGCACTTTAACTGTCTCTCAGCCAAGTCTAAACTTTTGTTTTGAAGTTTTTGAAAAAAGAATAAAGAAAATCGAAAAAACACATGGAACTACAAAACGATCATCAAAAAACTAAAAATGTTTGAAAATATCGATATATCGACGACTTGTATCGGTTCTTATATCATCGATATTTTTTAAAAATAATCTATAAAACATCGTCGTATCGATATATTGCCGACCTCTATACTGAATATTCATTGACGTAAGGATTTCAATTATAAAATAAAATATATTATATGCTATTTACGAGTTTTTAATTTGTCATTTCATTAAGTGATCATTTTCGTCCCTACTCACCAAAATGTCAAGGTTTTACAGATAGTAGTTTCTAAATGCACTGTGCTAGAAGATTGTAATATAGCGAGTATAGGAATGATCCTTACTAGGACTTGATCTAGATCAGCGTCAGCCACTACGCGGCCCGCGGGCCGAATCTCGCCCGCACCAGATTTTTCTGCGGCCCGCCGACGACACAGAAGACTAAAAAGTCAAATTTCACAATATGGACTTTTTTTTTGCATAATTGTAATTTATCCGAAATAGTAAGTGTTAACTATGTAGAACAGAGTTAACCACTACGTGCCAGACGATATTATATGAAGAAGCTTTCAGCAAGATGGTTTTCATCAAGAATATATACAGGAATAGCTTAATAAATTGTCCAAGTAAGATTCAGTTAAGACTTGCTGCAACAAATACTGCGACAGACATCGACTCTATCATAAAATAAACTGAACGATTTTGACCGCCAATGTCTCAAAATTGATATGGACTAAAATAGAGTAATCTGGAAGTACAGTTTAAATATTTTTTATGGAAAGTTGGATCAAGTTTCATTGTCTCGTTGGAACAAAATATTCCCTTCTCTTCAATTTACTATTAATAAAAATTATTACTTTTGAATTATTTGGGGAAAGAAAAAATATCAGTTGTAATTTTATTACGATAAAAAGATCTATATCTTTGTTCAGTTTTCAGAAATGCTATATAATGTTAAATCGATAATAATTAAAGATACATATATTGGTGTATCCAGCCCGTGATAAGCTTCAACATAAGTCATACGGCCCGGCCCGCCTTTATAAGTTATTGGCAAAGCTGCTCTAGATTCAATCAGAGGTACTAATTCCAAACGGTGTTTTTATGAAAACAATGACTATCTCACCATGCAGTTCACGCGTAGTAGTTCTCTTATTTTCATAACTGTAATCGCACAGTTATAAGGTCCCCAATTACGACTCAGCGCGTCCTGTGTTTTTTTATTGCCAGAGTGCTTTATGGGCACTGCACAATTCACCCAAGTGGCGTAGTGCTGAAATGCGGAGCGTTATTTACTGCAGCTCTCACTCATCGCGTCTTGACATTTCAGTGTTGATGACGGCATAGCTGCGTGTTATCGATGGGTGGGAGAAATTGCGGAACAAATTGATAAGATTTATTGGGGTCAGACCGGAAGGCAAGTGTGTGTATCCATTTGCTCCATTTCTTCGCGATCCATGTACTCTGAAGAAGTGAGATAATGTATGCTGAAGAAGAGAGATAATAATAATAATAATAATAATAAAAAACTTCTGGAAACAATTCATTGCGAATACTGAACATTGATGTATTTCAATTCAAACTGTTAAAAATTAGCAAACAAATCACGGTTTAACACTAGACCTACCAGAGCGGTCAAATGACCGCTTTTGCTACTTTAATACAAATTGTGAAATTCCAGGTTTTTATTTTTCTTGAACTTACTTCGCGACTTTTTCTATAATATGTAGCAACTTATTTTTTCAATATCTCTCGCTCTCTTTTTCTTTCGTTTATCCAGATAATCATATGGGCTCTACAGTTATCTACCGAGAGTGGTCTTTTGACCGCTGGAAAATATATGAAATTTTATACAGTTATATGTATTGAAATCTCAAACTTACTACTATACTCCTAAATCTCGTAGATGGCCTGTCCATGTATTTTTCAAAATTTTGGTTGTTTGTTTTGGTTGTTTTCAGATTATTTGGCGCCGTCAGCAACACTAGGGCTATAACTCAACATTTTGGATTTATCTGCTATCAATACTTGAATTTTATACAACTGGAGAAAGGAAATCGGGGCAAGAATTTTTATTTCAGTTGTCAGAGGAACTTGTCACCTAATATCGAGATTTACTGAAACACAAGAAACAAAAAGTATGGAGAAAACTTCAGCAGATTCCAGTGCAATTTCTGAAAGTCGAAAAACATGTCGAATTGGATATTACAAAACAAATAAAGAAAATCATAAATATTTGTTCTATATGTAAAAAATATGTTTGTGGAAAGTGTTTACGGAAACCTTCCATATGTAAAAAGTGCGACGCCAAATAAATTTTATTTTTATTTGAATAACGATATCTATGTAAATTACGGAAGTAACGTATAATTTTTCAGTTTCGAGTCTTCTATCTAAAAATGTATATTCCTAAAGCCTCCAAAAATAAATATTTTTTAAGTATTACCAATATCAAAATCAATAAAGTTATAAAAATGTATTGCAGAAACATCAAAACTTTTAAACTTAAGTTAAAATTATGCAAGAAGTTAGAAAGCAATTGCATACACACACCCTCAGCGCAATGCTACATGAAAGCAGAATGTGCAGTAGAATCCCAACAATATAATAAAAATTAAAAACCAAAGTTACATCTTAAACAGCCAAAAAACAGATATTAAAATATGAATCTTAAAATATTTGAATTTTGAAATCCCGACTGAGTTTCTTCGTCAGTGTGCTTGAACCTAATCGGGATTTTAATGGACGCGTTTCTGAAATGTGATTGATAAAATATATCAATCACATTCAAGCCCCTACGCATCCAGGCAGTCAAGGAGTCAAAAATATTCACAAATACTGAAAGAAAACGTACCTTGTAAACCAAACTTAACAAAATCGCTTGTATCAAAGTATAATACCCACGTTGATTCGACATGAACCCAGTTCAGCAGCAAGAGTTTAGGTTTGGTTTTTAGCGATTTTGCAAAAAAACAGCGATTCTGTTAAATTTGGTTTACAAAGTACGTTTCATTTTACTATTTGCGAAAATTTTTGACTTTTTATCTATCTTCCTGGATGCGTAGGGGCTTGAGTGTGATTAATATATTATATCAATCGCATTTAAGAAAAGCATCCATTGACTGCCTTCAAGTCCCCTGACGAAGAAACTCAGTCAGGATTTCAAATTTTAAATATTTTTAAGATTCAAATTTTAATATCTGTTTTTGGCTGTTTAAGGTCTAACTTTGGCTCTTAATTTTTATTATATTCGTAAGATTCTATTACATGATAATTATTTTGTGTTTTATTGACGATGCTAAATTTTGTGTTTTAATGACGATGCTATTTTGTGTTTTATTGACGATGCGATTATTTATAATCACTGGAAAAGAATATAATATTTACTTGAAAAGCGGTCATTTGATCGCTATCGGTAGAAATAGGTATATATAAAATGTCAGTAGGTTTAGTGTTAATTTATTTATAAAAGCATATTAATTAGGGTTTTTATCTATTCCAAACGTTTACCATCCAATTGAATGTCCTACTGAATAGAAATGAAAATGCAGTTTTCTGATATTTACTCTTGGCATAAGTTAGTACTTTGATTGTTCACAAAAAAAAAGATGTATTGTATAATATTTCTGAAACATAACATCACGTACCTTACCTAGAACTTGGGTTCACCTCTTAACGTACGACTTGAGGTTTATTGCACCGTTCCCGGATGAATAAATCGCAACCAACCACCTGAGAACAGTGGCTGAAGCAAAGTTCAGTAGACATTGAACAGGCATCTTGGTGCTCCTACAATTTAATTAGTTTGACTATTAAGTGACTGTGAAAGCCTCATATTCTCAAAGAGTATGCATTACTATTCCATCCCTAACTAAGTATATTCTACAAACCTTTTACATATAACACCTATGATAAGTAAATATCATTTTAGTTAACATTCTGTAACATTTATACTCTTTTAAATTCACATTTTGCATAGGAGTCTTATAATAAACAAGGAAAACAGAAATATATTATTTTCTTTATGAAATTAAATATAACAAATGCTTTACATTTCTATTTAAAACTTTTAAGAATTGCATATTATATGTTTTTTATTTTCTTAAGGTCCACCAACATTTTATTGAACTGTTTTACTATTTCTTGTCTAATACAAGATGTCAAAACCATCGCTTTCGTAAAAGTGAACAATGGGATACACATTGACAGGCACGTTATAAAAATCCAATATTTTAAAAGATTGTCAATTTCTTGAAGGAAAATCATTTTTTAGAAGTGGAAGTAGGGAACTCTGTAGACCAGAATATTCTCAACATATTATTTACCAACAGTTATGCCTTAGTAACTTATAAACTGATCTCAATGGCAGATTAAGAGTATAATTGGGTAAAACTAATAAATAACGCACTTTATAAAATACCAAATTTCTCATTTCAATTTACACCTGAACTAATTTACTTAAAGTAAAGAATATCATCCCTATTTATGAACTTTCTTTGTATATAAATAGTTGATTGGCAGTTTTTATGCAGAAAATGATTAACTAAAGCGTCTCAAATGTAAAACAAGCTTTATAACATCAAAAAAAAAAAAAAAAAAAAGCACCTCTACATAACAAAATTCCGAATAAATCAATAGTTTGGATTGTGAAAGTGAATAAAAAAAAAAAAAAATTCAACACACGTTTATTTTCTAAACTACAGTTTCAGATTTTGAGCTTGTATTTATCTGGCGGCATCTAATGACTGAAACCTTAATCTGGTATTCTGGGAAGATTAACAAAAACGACAAGAATTCAGTCAATATTGAGTTTTTCTAAAAGAAAATGGGTACTCTCCCCTTAGCTGGGTAACAGTTGGCGCACTTGGCGCAAAGCCTAAGTGCGTACACGTTTAAATGACGCGTGAATGTAAAGCGCCAAGTTATAGGGTTTGTTATAGAAATTATAAATGAAATGCAAGTTGTTAGTTTGAAAAAGTTATCGCTGCAATTTTGTGGTTTTTACTTGATTCTCGACTAAGGGAAGAGTACCGAAAAAGCTGGCTTATTTTGTCGAGTTTGACGACGAGAGGAGTGTGGAAACATCACACAATATAAAAGTTCTATTCCAAATTCTCAATTTGCAGCCAATATGTAATCTTCATCTTGAGTTATGGAAGCACTCTTCTATTGGTATTTTGAAGCAGTAACGGTTATAATTTACGATTTTATTACATGTAATCCTATTTATCTTTTCAAAGTCTTCAAACTAATATGTAACAGGTGACACATATCTAAAGCAATTGTAATTTCAACTTAATGAATTACAAATTGGCTTCCGGTCGTAGTTGTCGTTTGAGTTTTGGTGTGAGAAGCCCTCTTGACTTTTTATTTAATTTCACACTTGAATGTGGCAGTTTTTGTTTCGTCGAGAAAAACTAACAAACATTTGCATAAGCGTCTCACAATATAAGTGCACAAATATTTAGATACTTATATCCATACATAAACTATTCTGCCCTGTTATTTAATAGTTAACGTAAACAATTACTTGTCAAAACTATATGCAATATATGTATTATATTTATATTTTTTTTACATAAGTATTATATTTATATTAAACAATATATTTTTTAATAAACCCTAATATGGGGTATATTTTAGTAAAACATTATTAGGCTAACTTTAGTTCCTTCCCATTGAAAAGTATGTTTTCTTACGTCAAATAATGCAATTAAACTCTTCTTTATATGCACATTATTGTTTAGATTCTTCTTCTTGTTATAGAAGTTCTTTTAAGACTGTTAGGCAAACTAACTTAGGAATAACATAGTTGAAATGTCTGATGACATTTATCTTTTCCCTTTCTGAATTGTTTTATAAAGAAAATAGAAACTGCTGTTGTTTTAATCTGATCATGAATCACTCAAAATATTTATAATACATAGTTTGTTCTGGCGTGTTTCGTAAATATTTTTCATTTCATAAACTCACATTCCCATTTACTGAATATTTTATTAAAACACAATAAAGATCCTTCTATTCGTAGAATTAAACTTTAATTTCATAAAGATAGTTTCCAATAAATTTTTCTAATAAAATTAATTATATTTTTGATGTTAAAATGCACTTTAATAAGTGCAAATTTAAAAATAATCTTATCAATGGAATCTTGCCTGGAAATATTTCAATCATCAAATTGTGTTTATTCTATGGTTTACTGGTTTACTCAAGGTCCATTAATCAAAATATGAATCATCAACTATCATCACGTGCATGACATGAATGCAATGAATGCACGTTCTCATGCCACCATTAATCACTGCCAAGCGTAAAAGTGATGGTAATAATAAAGTGACGGGCAGATATTTTGTCGATTTCATGGAATATCTAAGATTGTCAGTTATACAGGAGGAATTAACTGGTCAATAAACTGAATGCGCCTATTAATGAGTTTGCTCTATAGATTTTTTTTTTTTTATCATGACATCGACATGACGTCTGCCAAATGTTATAATATAAAATGCATGTAATCGTTATGTGATGAAAAAAAATTGTAACTTCCTGCTTATGACAAATAGTAAATAAAAATAATAAATGCTAATTACTTTTACATAGATTATCACTTTTAGATGTATAAAAACTTTTCACTTTTAGAGATATTCACTTTTCAAGGCTTATTAGTTATTGTTATTTAAAAAATATTATATAAACATAAAGTTATACTCTTTTATGTAATAGAAATGTGGAACGTCGCCAAAAAACGCCAAATTGCATTCTTCAGTTTTAGATACAAGTAAGAAACGAAATCTGTAAGGCAATGCATGAAAATCATGGAACTTCCATTCAAAATCAACTTATCGTATCGCGCTTATACGTAATCCAATCATGTTTACTTTTTTCAAAATTGAAAATCCACAGAGAAAATCCCCTCAGGACTTAAAACTTCCTAACACTTCATACTTCGAGATGGTTGAATCGGAGTGTTGCCGTTCTGATGAAGATGAACATGCCATCGATTTTTCCAACTGATTTCTTTGTTCTGAAATGCCACCGCGGGAAATTTCTATAGCAACCGCAAGTGTTGGACGTCTGGAAGAAAAGTAAGATGAGAGGGGCTCTTATCCCCAATTCCAGAGAAAAAGATTCAAGACTCAAGGGAAGTTCCTAAATCGATGTACTACTCTATTTCAAGAAAACATACTTCAATTGATGCCATGGCAAAATCTTTGAAATATACTTACAAAATAAACAACAACAACAAAAAAGAAAGAAAGAAATCTTAACATAAATATAGCTGAATTTCTTAATCAGTGATCGAAAGATCTGGCTTACATCAAGGTCAACCATCAGAGAATGACACAATTTTGAACCAATAATATTAAATTCATCCTTTAAAACAGGAAATGAGGATTCTTAGTCATACCATTAATCTATCATATGTAAGTTCCAAGGATTCAATCTCGATTTCAGCGTCGTTTTGCAAGGTCTTCTTTAAAAAATTAGTAAACACGACGGCAATTTTGACAGATAGTCTCGATGGATCGTCGAAAGGCAAGTTGGGAGTTTTCCAACTTTTTCAAATTCAAAACACAACTTCTCACATCTTGTGAAATCCTGTAGTAGTTGATTCTCCTAAATGTTCTACAGTTTCAAAGATGTAGAAGAACCCTAGTGAAAGGTCAGAAATTAGATTTAGATTAATAAATGGACAAGGAAACCATCAATTCGATGCAACCATTCTTAGAAGACATCGTTATTAATGTTCTTTGCTATAGCTGTTTTGTGTTGGTGATCGGTTTTTTTTTATTCCAAGTGAATGCAATATTATTATTTGAAACTCCCACAGGAGATAATAAAACACTTCCCGTTATTCGTTTAAATGCTGAAGTTCAGTACGGAAAGGAACATTAACTCATACCATGAAATGAATAGACGTACTAAATAGCAGAATCCATGACACCTACTTTTCGAAGTGTTTGCTTCATAAAAACAATAAGACTTCATATTGAAATAGATGGTATAAGTAATGAACAACAGTCTTTTCCGTTACTCATAACTTAACTTATTTCACAACAAATGAAAACAAGAAAAGTTTTCAAGGAATATTAATTTATGTAATCAATCGGTTGTATTTTTATGCAGTACTTCGTTTTTCGGGATTGAAGAAAATTTAAATTTCATATAAAACAGGAGAGTGGGGAAAAGAGATTTTTAATTAGTCAATATGTAAATCAGGATTATTGAAGTATAATGGTAAACAACATATTATATTTCATTCCAGACTATTGAAGTACCGTAAATGAGGTTATTTGGACCCTTGATATTTACTTGGACCCATAACGATAAAATTATGTATGTTGCTCCTGATACTGCTTTACTGAAATGTCAGACGTTGTTTTAGTACCTCGCAGATGACTTAAGAACTACATCGAACATTTCAATAAACCAATATCAGGAACAACTTATATCATTTATCTTTTGTTTAACAAGTTAGCTTAAAGGGTCCTAGTAACCCTGATTTACAGTATCGCATTTCAATCAAAGTATCAATGTAAATTTTCCTCAGGATACCCAAGTATCAGAGGTACCAAGTTCAATCATTTTAGATTATATCCAAAGCCTTCTTGGATATAATATAACATGCGTAACCAAAAGGGAAAGTGCTATGATATACAAATTTGAGCGAAAGGCGACATCTGACGACTTTGTTTAAAATCTCTGTCTTTTCAGAGATTTTCAACGTCCTTTCAATCGCGATTGATGTAAAAATTTGCTGAAGGCTTAACATGTTGAAAAAGAACATTGAACATCGTCTAAAACCGTCTGGCTCCGTCCAATACCGTCTTCATTCAACAATGAAATTCTCAGGTAAAGTGCCGAAATTAAGGAACGTAATTACATAATAAGTCCTAATTGACACTTTTATAAAAAAAAAACATTTCTGTCGAGATGAATCTTAAACAAGTGCAAAGCTATGCTATCGATTCATTTTAAATTTCAACAACAAAAAACTATAAATTTAATTTTTTGTCCTAATATAAAGACATTTGAATTTCTAAATATCATCATATAAAAAATGACGGTATTCTGTTGAGTTCATTTTAAATGACTTAATGAAAACATAAACAATAAATTATACCAATTCAATTCGAGTCTCAAAGCAGTGATCAGATATAATAATTTAAAAGAAAATTGCTCTATTTTCGTTATCTCTAATTTCTAAATTAACCAGTAAATAGTGTTGTCTTTTCTTTCCTTTTAAAAATATCAAAATTATCTCAGAACTACCTTAAATTTAAAAATCTCCCCATGTGTTCACAAACATCGTTAAATCATTGACAAGTAAAGTTGCTAGTTCATTTCCTAACTTCCTTTGAGAACTTCTGTCCTAGGAGGCTCCTCAGTCAAGCGCATAAACTAAACTGTACATCTAAAGAAATACTGTCATGAGCATCCCTAATCTCTCACGTAATGTTATCATTAATTGCATCCATTACTTTATATGCATCACATAGGAATAAACCTGCTGTAATAAAATTATTTTTCTTCTAAAAACTGAATTGAAAAACTTGGTGTTTTCCTGGTAGTTTCATCCAAGTCTTTATGGCAAATTCCCCAACGAATTTCTCTGGACAATTCCTGTCTTACCGTCCAATTAGTGGAAACTCGCCCCCGGAGTTTATGCAGACATATTTCAGTGAGAACTGTTTTGCGTGGAGATGGAATCGAGGTGGATAATTAATTGTTGAGTGGCTCTGCATGTTAAATTAAGGTGCATAGTACGCATCTTAGGTATGCCACCTTAACCTGACTATTGATCCTTACTTCTTTTAAACTCGCCTGGTTTAAGTAATTTGAATACCATTGGTTCGATTTACTATCAAACCCTTATATTAGGATATTAATAAGATATGAAAAAAAATCATGAACTGGACTTCTCAATCTTGATAAAATTTATGGCTCTGAAGATTTTTATAGGTTGAACACTTTCAGTTCAGGATGGGAATATAGTGTGTTTACCTATTAATAAAATTATATCTTTAAATCAAGAATTTTATCATATTATCATCTATTTTATATCCACAACACAGATGCAACAAAAACTTATTTTTTAAGAATTATACAAGTTTTGATAATCAGTTTTTATAGCATTTTCAGAGCTGATTCCAAATATGAAATTCATTTTTTTTTTTTTCCTATCACGTACGGTTTTTTTACAAAAAGGTTTCATACTTTTACGGAAATAACTCAAATCAAGATTTTATAATATATCATTTGTTTTATTTTATCATCTCATCTTTTCATTTAGACCCCCAGCTCTGTCATAACTTAAACAATAAATGAGTTGATTAAAAAGTTTCCAAATATTTTTTCTTTCTTTTTATTAGTATTTATTTTCAGCTTTTCCTCATATGAACTTGTCGGAGAGTGTATCTCTTCAACATCCAACAGTATTCGCGACTACCATGATGAAATTTCACCTTCCTTGATATCACCTTTCAATTTCCTTTATATAGTGGCGAAATTTTTCTTGCTCCTTGGTGACTTCGTTCACATTTTTAAGGAAATAAGTCCAGATATGAAGGATGAAAATGAACATTTATGATAATATAGCACCCTAATATTTTAAATCTATTTCTTGGTTAGTTAAATTTGTAGTTTGAATTCAGAATTCAATAGTTTATTTTCCTTCACCACTAACTAAATAAAGTGTTTTGTGTGTGTGTGTGTTTATGAGAGTATTATTCTCCTTAGATGACATAGAAATCTCCACTCTGTCAACCAAGCGACATAGATATTGTTTTAAAATATCCTCAAACCGCAGCCGTATGTCCCGAATTGCAACTAAAACTAAAAGAAACTAGGGGTATGGAACATCGCACAACTTTCAATTACACTATATTACTGGTGTGGATTTTTGTCATTTGCCGTTTTTATATTTCCATCATTCGTTTATAAAAAATGGCTAGTTTGGCGATATTTGTTGCGATAATTCCTAAATGGGTCTTTAAAAAGAAAAAAGGAAACTTCACAAAAATAGTGTTTTTGGCGATATACTTTTCGATAATTCTTATATTATCTTTTCTTATCAGTGAAACTGAGGAGAGTAGAAAAAACGATCGTTGATTAGCTATGTTCAAGCAAAGAAGACTCTGTGTTGAAGGCATTCGTTTTTCAATTTTTTACGCCATTGAAGCATTTTTACGGGAATTTTGAAGGTGGGGATGTTTAGAACACTATAAGCGGCATTAGCACAGACATTTTTATCGAAATCGTTAGAGCCGTTTTTTAGCAATCATTGAAAAACATGATTTTTTTCAATAGCAGCTACCTTATGCGCATGCACGGTTTTGACGTAAACCTTATTGGTAGGTCCTTAGGCCATCACCAACCTGCTCACCAAATTTGAACATCGTTGGTCAATTTGTTCGGGAGTTATTCTGACCACGTACACACAAATGCAAACACATACATACATTTTTTCTGGATCACTTTTGTGAGATCAGGATGTTCCAAAACATGGAAAAATGCAACAACAACAACAACAACAACAAAAAAAAAAAAAATCGGGTTTTTTTTGTGTTTTTTTACCGAATCCTATACTTTTATTACCTTTTGTATATATACATCTGGGTAATTGAAAGTAAAACGACTTCTCAGTAGTTGGAATCCTAAGCTTGTATAAAGCACTGAATTAAGAAAGACATTAATGTTTGTAAGAAAATTGCAGGATAGTGAAACGGCCATGATGGTGCATGGTAGTGGAAGACAGACATGCACCAACTGAGTAGTTATCCATTTTTAACTTACTTTATCTTGTTTCGCTGTTGTTCACAGCAGACAATTTACCAGTTTAAAGGAGAATACTAAATAAATAATAGTTTATTCTTTCTGAGTTTTTTGGATACAATTTATACAGAGCTAATTATTATTTGAAACCTATAAATTCCAAACACTGAGAACATATACTGTAAATACTATAAACATATAAATACCCTTAGGTTGCATTTAAATATGTGAAATTGGAACATATTGCAATATGTCATTTGGGAATGAACTATGAGAAATGAAAATTTCTTTTTATTTGTTTATTAATTAGCATCGCAATCCAAAACAATTCGCAATTTATTTTTAAAACAAATTTTTCATCGCTGACCAGTGTTATAAATCATCTACAGCTTCTATCTGGTATCAAATAGAAATTACAGATGAGAGTTTTTGACAACTAGTAGTGTACTGCAAAAAAAAAAAAAAAAAACAGAAAAAAAAAAAAAAAAAAAAAAAAAAAACAGAGATCGGATTACCTGACGAAAAATACCTATATTTTTCTTAATTCTTTAAGTGGCAGCAAATAATTAAAAAATTAAGATAGTAAATTACTTTGATTAGTTTCTAAGGAACTTGATTTGATCCATCAAAATATTTTGGATGTAATTAAACAAATGTAAATCTCTTAAGGAGCTAATCGTAAATAGTTGCGTTCTAAAAGATAAAATGTTTATCATATTTTTCACGTGACCAATGTATGTGGTAATCGTATTGGAAGACTGTTGTTCAATGAACTGTGTTGAAATTCCAATTCATCCCCTAACCTCTTACCCAACCACTATCATAATCGAAAATCCAAAAAAAACTGTTAATTGTTCATATTTTTTTTAATTTGAAAGAGCCAATCAACAATCACTACTTACTTTATTTAATGTTCCCTATGGAAGATAATATCTTATACACAAACCTGTATCCGAACTCCCACTGAATTAACAAATACATTTTTTTATAAAAAACCATGATAATCTAATATTACGTTGAAACAAAAAATAAAAAAGGTCCCATGTGAGTGCGTTAAACAGAACAGTTATCCATTTATTTATGGAAAAACCAACACAACTTAAATACAAATTTGAATCTTACTTCTTACTTTAACATTAATAATGACTTCAATATTTTCGAACAAATGAGCATGAATCTTCAATTGATCAGTTGGTTGGAAGATGTATTTAAAGGTATGCTGGGGGACCTAAGGTGAAATCGTCGTTCGATTTGTAGATCTGTAGCCCTTTCGTGACCCATATCTGCCAAAAGGGTCCTCAAGGTCGAAACGCGTTACTCAGCTTTGTTCTATTGAATTTATTGTAAACTAATTTACTGGTGGGAACGTGCAACGCCATCTGTTGGGTGGTTGCTACATTACTCTCCTTCTAGAATTTTACCATAGAACGGGAAGGAGAAAGTAGTTCCTACCCACAGCTTCAGGCATTGATAATTATGGGTGAAGTTTTGGATCTTCACTTGCAATCAGAAAATTTTATACAGAAACAAATTATTTTTTATTGGAGTAGTATTCTTCCTTCCAAAGTCAAGATATTAAGGTATTGTTTTTATTGAAAATAATACTGTTTATATGAGAATGGAAATGTGCTAAATCAAGAAAAATAGAAATTTAGGTTACGGGCACTAACTTATTTGCCATGTTTACAAAATAGAAATTATTTTATGGATATTCTCGGGAAATCAGGCGAAGTATATGAATTTGATTGCAAATGCATATTTTAACTCTTTGGGGGCACTGGCGGATTTAAAAAATAACCATCCTTTTGGAAGTACGCTACTGCATTTTGAGGCTTTTTTAGAACCACATCGAAACTGTGCAATATCTCCATACGCAATAAAATTTCTGTACAAAATAGATTTATTTTATTTTCTAAAATCCTATTGCCGTAATAAATTTAAATCCAATCAACCTATGCTCCTAAAATGTTAAGAAGAAGCACATAGTATCCTAGAGATTTCAATGCTTTTTCAACTTTTCATTTTTTGAAAATAATTTTTTTTTTTTTTTTTTTTTTTTTTTTTTTTTTAAATATCAAACTAACAATGACTTTAATTTTAAAACACTCTTTTAGAAATAAATTTTTTGATTTATTTTTATACAATATTACAGAAATGAAAACAACGTTGGTTGTCAAAACATTCAAATAAATTATTGAATCATAAAATAACAATTGATGAAATACAAAGTCAATTGGTTTTCATTCCATTTATTTTCAAGTATTGCATACAAAACAATATGGACCTTTAAACTGATGAGCTTAAAGGACAGACAATAAATAAAAAGTTTTGCAACTTGTGCATATGCAAGATTGTTGTACAGAACTTTCACATATTCTTTTCTGAGAACTTTTTAAGCAATGAGTATCCTCATGAATGATGAATAGATAAGAAATCATTTATATTTCAATTTGTTCATTTTGAATATGATCATTTAGATTCCAAATTTAAAATTAGCAAATTACTACATTACTATTAAAATTATTACATTACTATTAAAAATTATTACATAACTATTAAAAATTATTACATTACTATTAAAAATTATTACATTACTATTAAAAATTATTGCATTACTATTAAAAAAATTTACATTACTATTAAAAATTATTACATTACTATTAAAAAATTATTATATATTTTTTTTAATATAGAGAGATGTCTATTAAACTGAGTTGTAAAACATATATAAAATGGAAAATGCCAATTTCATTGCAATATTAATTAATAAACAAATCCAAAGAGTTAGTTTTACTTTAAGATTTTAATTCAATTTGAATAGCATATCACCATGCAGCTAATTTGAAGTTTTAAAATCCTTCTTTTACAGTAATTAAATTATCTATACTAATTCATTAAAATTATCCATGATAACTAGTAATGCACACTATAGACATTGTTAATGCTCAGATATTCCATCCTTATATTTTCTGAAGAAAATATAATTTATAAATCAGAGGAAAATATACTTTTTAGATCAGTTATTGGAGTAAGTTCAGAATATTACAAAAATTGCTATATCATATAGTTACCAGATCCTAACCAAATTATTGTAGACATTCGATATCGATATTGCAATTTATTTTATTAAATATTCGAATACAATTTGTGTCAGAAGCAATATTCAGTTTCTATTTGAGCATATCATAATTGGAATTGCAATTTCAGGTTCAGTAGCTTATAAAATATACTATCGCATAATATATTAAAGTATAAATTTATTCTTTCCATAGAATCTCAATAACAAAAGTATGAATAATGTCAGATCGGAGGATTGCTTGTAAAAGAATCCGATGTCATCACTCCAGTGTTTTCTTTAGCTCAGTGGATCAGGAAAGCTTTATTAAGTTCACCGATACTTTTTTCTTTCTTGTTTAGCTTTTGCTTGTTTGGAGTTATATTTTTTTCGTTATTAGCACTTAGCAAGTCAACTGTTTAATTGTGTACCATCAATCGTAGAATTAGTTTTTTGAAGGTTCATTTCATCGTTCGCAGATCACCAATGTAGCCCTTTCGTAACCCACGTCTACCAAATGGATCCTCAAGATAAAGACGGGTTACTCGGCTTTTATACCACTGAATTTATTGTAGACTAATTTACAAGTGAGAACGTCCAACGCCATTTGTTGGATGTATGCAACAGATCCGAGGATAGTTATATCGATTCAAATCATTTATATCTGCACCATATACCTATATACCATAAATGTACTGGCGTAGCATATTGAAAACAACAAAATGTAATTCAGAAATCAGAGTAGAATTGCTAACAAGACAGAGGTTAAGTTTCCCAAAAGCTTCCAAAAGCAACTTAATTCCCATTTTAAACGGACACAAAGTTAATTTAGCCAATGGATTTTTGCAAATAAATTTTACATTATTCTAATCTTACTGGTCCATAAATAAGATCCTGTTATCAGGTTTAGATGTCATTCTTAACATCTGTACCTTGCAGTCTGATTTAATATACAAATACCAGTCCCCAATTCATTATCCTCTTCAATTCCATTTCTCCACGCAAAAGGGTTTCTACTAAAATATGTCGGCATAAATTCCAGGGGAGTCTCCTCTAATTGGACGGGAAAGCGGGAATTGTTCAAAAGAGTCTTAATTTGTTGGGGATTTTATGATAAGGCCTTGAATGAAAATACCTGGGAGGTTTGGGGCAACTTTTTCAAAATTTTGTTTTTATAGAAATTAAACTAGAATATTGCAGCATATTTAATCTTAATTGGTGCAGGTAAGCAATGTGCTCAAATAAAAGCCATTACGTGTGGCTCTGGAGGCTCTAGATATTTTCTAAATTTCAAAATTTTGTAGTTCTTGTTGGTGATTTTGGATTCCGCAACTCTCTAGAGTATATTTTCATTAAGAGAATTATTTAAATAAAGCAAATCTACAACTAAATTTCATCATAATCTAATGAGATCTGTAGAATATTTTGGATCGTAGCTGATAATTAAGAGTTATTTCTGTAAATCCAATAATAGTGAGAAACATACTACCAGTAAGTCTTGTAATTACAGTTAATTACAATATTTAAAAGAAATTTAAAATGGCAATTATTTTTCGATAGAGAACTCGTACTCATTGCTTTTTTTTTACAGGAAATTTGATCTCAGAGACTGATGATAGAGGGTCAGAGGAAGAGAAAAATGTCTGAGCAGTACCATTGATGGGAAGATGCGATTGTCTCCTTAAGTTTATCTCCCTAGCAAAGATGTGTGTTCCATAAGTTTAAACCTTGCATTTTATCTTACATTAAACTGAACTACGAGTCACGTCTGATGTTCACTTTATAGAGATGGTCACGCGGGACTATGCGATTTATTTGACCCGTGTCCCAGAAAGATGAGTTGATAATGGCAGGATTGCCTATTGTCTTTAGTTCTTTAGAATAAATCCTTTTTGGAGGTGGTTACGCATGATGAGAGATGGTTAATATAATTCATAATCCCTTCTTAATAATATCCGTATCACTAAAATAAAACTTCACTGTTTGGAATTTTTTATTTTTTTTATTTTAACATCATAAAAAAATATATGAGAGAATTGATAATGATGCATTTTTATGAGCCATTTATGCTAACACCTATCCTGGTGGAGTTGCATATCAATTCTAAGCTTCGGCACCCCTGACCTCTAACAACAACTTCTGGATAACTTATAAGCAGTATCTGTACTGCAAAGAAATGAAGACAATTGAATACCTCCCCTCATCAATGCAACGTATGATGGAAATCGAGTGGTGATATCAAGAAAGATGAAATATCATCATGGTAGGCAGGAATACTGCTGGTTGTTACAGATATAAACCTCCCTTGCATGTTCATAGGCCGACTAAACGATATAGTGGTTAGCGTGCTAGTTTCTAGACTGCGAGGTTTCGGGTTCGAGTCCCGTGTAAGGCATGGGTGTTTGTAAATGCATGTTGGCTTATCAAATGACGAATGTTTCGGTGCATTATAGTCTTTGTGTTGCTGACAGCACCAGATAATCTGAAAACAACCAACCCGTCATGTTCATAAGAAGAAAGGCTAAAAAAGAAGTACTGAGAAAAAGAAATAATGAGGATTCGGAATCTTTTTTATCAACTCATTTATCATTTAAATTTTGACAGAGCTGGGTGTGATAAAATAAAGACAATGATGTGTCAAAATATCTTGATTTGAGTTATATGCCTATGGTTACAAAAATATTCTAACTAGTTTAGAATTAAGAGGGAGTGGTGAAGGGGGGGGGGGGGGGCTAATATTGATATCTGTGGTAATTCTCTGTGGAGCCTTCTTCAGCTTCAAGTCAATAGCTAAGCATGCACTATCAAGAAAGTTGTTGCTATAGACCGGAGTTCGGCACTTCAAGCTCATGCATTATACAGATCTAAGCGCCATCTACAATTAAGAGTTACTACAGAGGCCGGAGAATTTTTTGTCTATATCTTATACTACGTTAAAATGTATTTACATTTCGTCAAGTCCTATTTCGATTCTGAATACGTTTTAAAACAGTATTACAAGGTGATATAGGGTGTCCAATAAATGATAAATCCCTTTTAAAATTTAAAATGTGAATAATTAAAATACTATTGGAGATAGGAATGTACCGTTTTGCCGCATTGATACTAGAAAAACAGTAAATTTTTGATAATTAGTTCTTTACTAAAAAAAGTATTTTTTATATAATTTCAACATAGGTCAGTTATTTATTGGACACCCTGTAAAAAGTAACGTTTTTATAATATTGAGCATTGAATAATAACTATTTTTTAAAGACTTTATGCTTTCCATCTACACTTAGTGTCGAAAATCTAGTGTTTAAAACTGACAATTGAAATGCCCACGTGCTTTAAAATACAGCATCGTAAAACATTTAAATAAAAAACATTTAAAAACATTTTTGTATTGTTATAGAATAAGATATGTTCTAAAAATGAGAAAAATTACTACATTATTATTCATATAAAGTAGTGAAGGTTAACAATATAATCACGTTATACATATGCAGTTTCTTCCTTAGGTTTTATAAGTAGCATTATTTAGTAACAGAATATATTTTCGGGGAATGAGTTTTAGTTCATTTCCATATTGAAGTTGAATTTTCTTATGACTAACTGAAGCATCCGGTATCCCTTGCGAATTCACATATGCGAGCACGGATATTTCTGAATAAAAAAATCTATCAGTTGCATTCACTTTGAATAAATAAATGATACCTGATACATCTCACAAATCTCTAAGAAACTCTTTCATGACAAAATATTTTCTGAATGGATGCATCCAGGAATCAGTTTTTGGACGTATATTTTCCTTGCATTCTGATTTTAAGCTGAATATATTTGAAATGATATCAATATTTCATAAACGTGTTTTGTTTCATATACAACTTTTTTACTTCATAGTATTCTTAACCTAAGGTAATTGCATAAAAAACTAATTAGAATTTTCTAACGAGTAAATAAAATGAATTTTTAATTTCTTGTGTGTCCTATTTTAGCTCAAAATAAGTATGACGCCCCTTGTGCTTCCTAACTATATCTTCTTGTAATGTCGAACACTTAGAGACTATTATGTGCAGGAATTTCCGTTAAAATGATCCTCGTATGTAAATACAAACTCAGTAAACACTAATTGGTTGCTAAGAAACTAAAGCTACTTAATAAGTTAAGTCGCGTATTTACATGCAAGGATGTTTTCTAGTTAAAATATATCAAAATATAGTTTTCATAGTTTCTTTAACTAATGACAGACTTCAGAAATAGACTTCAGAATTAATAATGAACGTACGTAATGACCATTGGTTATTATGGGCCAGAACCAATTTGAAAATGTCAGCTACGTTTTAAACGACATGAAATATTTTGGTGCACTCAGTTTTGTAAAAGAATCTGACGTTGCAGTTCAAAAATGACCTTTATATTTTAAATTCTAATTACTAGAAATCACATTAGAAAAATACAATTTTAAATATTTATCTATGTTTGAATAACAAATGCTTAAATTAGTATAAGTTTTCTAAATTTTCAGAAAAATTGTTTATTAACTCTATAGTTGTAAAAAGGTATTATTTACGACCCTTCCATATCAGAAATTTTTTCTGGAGTTCTGTTGCATAAGTATTATTATACTAAAGAGAAATTTCAAATTTTACCATGAATTTGATTATCAATTTGTTAACAGTCTACCAGTGTAAGACTCTATAGTCTATCAACCGTCTACCAATGTAAAACTGTGCAAAAATGCATTCATTAAACACCTGTGTATTCATTAAAGCCTTGAAATATTTAAATTTCAGGATTCCTCTTGCAGAATTTAGATTCTATAGATAAACTTTCGTCCATAATATTTAGATAAATAATTTTAATACAAACCATCTTGTCTAGAGAATTATAAAATTATTGATTTAAGGGGCGTGGATTGATTTTTCAATTTTTATCACATTGTCTGAAGAATATCTTTATGAATAGCACTGCAAAAAATTATAGCTGCACCTTTGAGAGATAAAAAGTTATTTTGTATTTTCTAACTCAACCCATATTGTTTCACGCGTATTTAAAGGGAGAAAACACATTTTAAAACTCGTTTAATGCTAAAAAATTCAATACAATACAATTGCATTTCAATTTTATGTTTATTTGCTGTAAACTACATGTACAATTATTAGTATATTTACAGTAGCAAGTCTCACGATCATATGTTTGTAAATACTTCAAAGATGGAAAAGAAGTATTTAATACTGTTTTTCTTAGTTCGTTATTTTTCAGTTTAAGTGGTTTTTAAATCTCTAAGTTTTGTTTCCAAATTTAGTTAGGATTGTAATTTTTTTTATGTAACTACATACATTTAACAACTACATATATTAACTACATATTTTTATATTGTCAAATATTTCAAAAAAATCGCCTTTTTTTATGTTTTTAGTATAAAATTTTAGTGAAATTTTCGTGGAAGAAATAATTAAAATTAGAGAAAATTCCAGAAATAATTAAAATTAGAGAAAATTCCAGAAATATGTTTTAAAATGTTTAAAATTGATTAAAAAGCCTAGATTATGTTTAGTTATCATCAACACAATGTAAAAAGACTATAGTTTACATTTTAATGTTACAAGAGCTAACAATAATTTTTTGGATAAAGGTTTCCTCTTTAAAGATATAAACCACATATATAACTATCCACCGATCTTAAAAAAGGGAACAGGTTTCACTTTAGATCTCAACATACTTTTAACAGATTTTCCGTCAATTGAAGGTTCGTATTCATTTCATTAGAAATACTAAAGACGTTATTTATGTTAAAGTAGAAACTAAGATTCATAATTGCATTTTAATTTTGTTAGTTTGTCAATAAATTAATTAAAATAGTCAAGTGCGAACCTTTACTCCGTCGTATAGGATAGCTGAGCATGTAACAATGTAACAACTCGCATGGGACATGGAGGCAATCAATTACATGTTATTTTGAGGTTTATTGACTCTTCAGCTGCGTGGGTGTTCAAATACAGATTCGTTTGTCAGAGAATTGTATAGAATAATGATTCTAGAAATAGGAGCAGACATTACATTTTTTTCTCAAAATAGTTTTCATAATCTATTTGAAGTTTTAAAATACTTAGAACAAATTAACGAGATTTTGAGACCTTTGAAGATTGGTTGGTTGGTTTATACGCTCAACAACCTATTTTTATGCACAATGACGGCTAATCTGCCCGGAACTTAAAGCTTAAGGTAGATTCCGAACACACAACGAACATCCATGCCTAATCTGGAATTCGAACCCAGCACCTTTAGCGTGCTTGGCAAGAGCGCTAACCACACAACCATTAGATGGGAGGATACTTGAACATTTTAGAGATTTTACGAAATGTCCGGGGACGAAATAGGATTTCAGCGCATTTAGGTTGAACAGCGTTGTTAGAGTTGTCAGCGTTGTTAAAGTTTGTCATGGAAAACATATGATAAATATATTTTTAGAAAGTAACAATTTAAAATAAAATTAAATAACATGTTTAAAATTCTTTAACTTCATCCAGGATATTTTAATGAATCAAATAATTTTACTAGAAATAAACTACCGAATCAATTACTATCTTGATTTTTTTTTTTTTTTTTTTTTTTTTTTTGCCTGTAATTTAGATAAAAGGAGGATAGATATAGATATATTTCATCACGCAATTCGATGCTTTTACAAAAATTATAACTAGTAAAATAATATACATGCAAAGTCGTCCCAAAAAGAATGAAAAGCACTTTAATTCTTTGTCCACTAGAAGAAAGAGAACAAAAAGTATTCAAAATAAGGTAAAAAAGAAGAATACGCTAAGAAAAAAACCCATCCCGATGATTTTCTAGAAACTACACTTTTTATATTTCATGCAACCTCTCCTATGCAAATTTGGTCAACTTCATTTTCCTGCCAACAAAAACATATAATTATATTTTTAACCAAACACAGAAAAAAAATTCCTTATTATTTTTTTTCTGTATAACTTAAAAGACTTAAAGACTTTTTTGAGTGAAAATAGGGATCATATTCAAATTTATAATGGAAATTTTTAAATTAAAAATACATAAACGTGTCAAAATATTCCAAACAAGTCAAAATATTCCATATATATAATTAAATCATTAATAGATAAATATATGAAGACACATTTTGATTTATGTTTGTACCTTGTATTGCTACATGAGTATTGTTTTTGTATTTTTTGTGACTAATGTTTTTTTACTTACTTCTGTAACCTTTGTATGCAGTGGTACACGGGGATTTTCTGTGATGTTTATAACAAAAAAAAAAAAAAAAAAAAAAAAAAAAAAAAAAAAAAAAAAGATAAATATAAACAGCGGCACAGTCTAAGGGAGCGTCGGGACACATGCGGTCTTCAATATAATTTTATGCTGTCTCTCATTTGGGGTACATAATTAAACATTATGCATATATAAAAAGATAAATAATTTGTAAAATGTATTATATAATGAACTTGTGATTGGTTTTAAAATCTGTTACAATAAAAATGTAAACATGTCTCGAACTAATAATTTTGAATACCGTGAAGTTATCCTAAAAACTAAAAAATGGTTTTAATGTAAACAGTATAATACATTTTATCATTTTATAATATGTCACAAATTTACATTTCTATTTTGGTTTATGATCCAGTTCTGTTTTCAATTAAGTATAACTCACTCAATTTCATGGATACAGACATGTAATTTTCTGTAATAATGTTGTTCTATTAAAAATTAAAAGTTTCCAATTGACATGTTTGTCTAGAGGGGTCGTATAAATATTCAAAAATTATAAGTTTTTGAAAATTAATCCTATGGAGCTTAGTACACTGGGCCACTGCTGTGTCTAGAGGTTGCATTTGCGGCTTGTGGCTCTCAGACCCTAAGTGAAACATCCAATTCTATGGAGCTTATTTCACTTAGCCACAGCAGTAGACAGAAGCGGTGGCTCGCGATCTCCACTCGAATGGCTCTGTATAATAAGGCCTTAATAGGTAAAGAATTAAACTACGTTTCAAACTTTTTGGGATACTCTGTATAATCAAAACTTGATGTCAAAGAAAATACTTTTTTAAGAAAAATATTTGAAATATTTCTTGATTAGATGTGCTTGCCTCTGTCCAGATCAGTAGATATGTCCAGATCTGCTGAATTTTCATTTTAATAACCTAACTAGTTTTTACTTTAATTGAGTGTTAAATTTTCGTACAGATATACGTCAAAGTGATTCTGTAGTTGTTTTGTTTATGATTATAGAATACAGAACACTAAAAATCTACCAGTGAGACTGTAAAAATAAATGTCAAACGCAAGATCGTGGTAGAAAAACTTTAGTGTGTGTTTGCTTGTGATTTTGTGGCACAAAGGCAACACTAGGGTCATGCTGCGGTAGTGAGTTCTTTAATTTCATAAAACTACATCACGTATAGTTTGTATTTGACTAATTATGATTAATATCATTAGTTGCATTACAAAAATTTCAAAATAAATGTTGCCTTTTTTCAAAATTGGAGAATACTTGCATATTAAGTAGAAAATACTCTATAAATGTTAAATACATTGAGACGTTTATTATCCTAACTATAATTTTAAATGAAATTTACTGCTTATGTTGTAATTTTAGTAATTTAGTAATTATTTGCTTAGTACTTTTATTATAATATTATAGTAGTTACACTTTTTGTAAATACTCAATTTTCCATCTGATTTAGAAACTAATTTATACATAGGTAGTAAGAACAAATCAGAATGATTATACATTAAATAAATGTCTTTGTAAAAATTGTCACTGTTTAACAAAAAAAATTTTTTTGATTGGTTCTAACAAAATGACTAAATTAAATAAATTAAAAGAACCCTAAAAAAATTAGATAATAATAGTAATAATAATAATAATAATAATATGATAGCTGATAAAAAAAATCATAATTCGTTAGTTTAATTTTTTTTTTTTTTTTTTTTAATCCAATCACATCTATATAATCATAGACAATTTTCAATGTCTATGGGAGAATTTTCATGGAGCCTTTATAAGGAAAGTAGTTAATCAATAAAATTCTTTGCATTTTACAAACAAATTTTAAAATTTCATATATATATTCATATTGTAAGTAACTCACGCACGTAAGTGGGTGAGTTTTTAAATAAAGTTTTTCATATATAAACTTAGAAATGATTAGCTCACTCATATAGGGCTCCCTTTCAATGTTTTAAGATATAGACATGATTAATTTTCAAATGTTGTGGTCGAAGCTTGTCTAGAATTTTAAATGTTATTTTTCCTAAAAGGCTTAATGCATATATTTGAGTATATACAATAGATTTTAGAACTGAATTTCCAAACTACCTAGGAATATAGTTTGCTCAGATTATAAAATAATCTGAGCAAATCATCACACAGCTTAAATACTAATTTACAACTAGTTTTAAAGTATTTTCGAAAGTACAAATTATAAATCATTAATTTTGTCTTCTTTTAAAACTTTTGAACACATTTTTTGAACATATATTACTTATTTGATGTGTAGTTTATATATGGGATACTGCCCCTACTTTTTATCCCCTTTGGATAATATGGAAAAATTTAAATTTTTTAACACATTTTATACCTATCAATATATTTATAGAAACTTATAATCATATGTACAAAATTTTAAGTATAATAAATAAGGGTGAATTCTTAATACATCAATGAAAAAAAAAAGATGTTAAAACCGTTTCCAATTTTAACAATTGTATGTACAGTTCTAAAAATAGTTTCAAATAATAAGTTTAGATGGCGCCACCATAACAGGTAATCTTCAAATATCTCTTCAAATACAATTTTCAAAAATTATATTTCTTACCCTACAGTGTTTAACAACTTAGCTGCCGATCTCGCGCCGACTCTAGATTCCTACCGACCAACTTTTATGAGGCAGTACGGCGCCGGCATCGCTCGAAGTAACATATGCTAACGTGTCTGTCATTTAAATTTAAAATGATTTTGGAAGATTGTTGATTAATAATTAATTATTAAATAATAATGATTACAAAAATATAAATAATAAACGATTTATGTAAATTAAAGTCTGTAAAATCATGATCTCGCAACGGCGCGAGACCCGGCACTGATAGAGAGAATTCCTTTTGCAGTGACGGTCTCGCGCCGGTGCGTGATATTTTTGATTTCTTATTTTTTTATTTTAATTACCTTATATATGCAAATGGTACTTAATTAATAACATTTTAATCCTTTTTAAACAAATAAACAACAAAAAAGAAAGTTTGCTTCTGACTGACTCCCATGTTCAAGACACTGGCAGCTAAGTTGTTAAAGAAATAAATTCCACCAAAGTGGGGTTTATGTACGTACAATGCAAAATTTTGAGGCCAATTCTTGAGGTCATTCTGAGGATTCCTAAAATCAGATAAAACTTTGTCACAAAGTTACAGAGCAAATCTCAGAATTACTAAGTCGAACAAATATTTTATAAAAAAGAAAGCTCTGAGATTTCAGTGACATCAATTTTAATAGGTGTTTGCTATAATAAAATACTATATAATGTACTAGTCGTACTAAATGTAAGAAAGTAAATACGTTTTCAATATTATTTATTTTTATTTTCGGTTTTTTGTGATCTTGTTTTAATTAGGAAGTGTTGGGAAGAAACTTCCATCTAGAACTATGTCTTCTTCTCCCCCCCCCCCCCCTAAAGAACGTATTCTGACACTCCCAACAAATTATGCCGTGTAGCTTACTGTTGAATGAATTTGAGGGAATTTAGATGTGAGGTGCTGGTGGAATTGAGGGACTGAAAAGGCAAGGGGTCTAAATGACTTTTCTTAACTTTCGAGAAAATACACTGTCAAGTTTCCTATTTATATTTAATTCTATGGAAACTAGTGATATCTTCATTCTTGATGTTAGTATTTGAACCACAAATAATTCCCATGCAAATTTAATATAAATGAAAAACTTTAAAGTGCATTTTCTTAAAAGTTAAGAAAAGTTACTTGGACTCCTTTGCTTCTTAAGCCCTTAATAATTTTCAAAGGGGTGCAGAAGACACCCAGAGGGGGTTAATTTTTTTGTGTTATTACTTTGATTTTTCAATTAGCTATATTTATGAAATTTTAGTTTATAGTTATGAATTAAATGGAATATTTTAAAATCTATATAATATATATTTTTTTTTCATCCAATAAAAGATATGTCACAAAAAAAAAAAAAAAAAAAAAAAAAAAAAAAAAAAAACTGCTTTAATTTTTATTGTAATTAGCAGTCACCAGGGGATTTAAGGAATAACAATTTATGAGCTGCTTTATTGACTCATTATGTTTCCAAAAGAGAAGTCTGTGGGAGTAATGCATTTTTATTTATTTATCATATTTTAAAGCATGTTTACTATTTTTATTGGAATAACAAACTAAGAAATATAATTGGACTGTTGGAATTACAGTAATTTTTTTCTTTAGTATAATATTATTTATCGCATCATCTGATCCCCACATGATTTCAAATCCCCCCGCTCCACTTCTTCCCATAGGTGCCAACTTTTCCCTATTATTACGGGGGAGAACTCGATGGGGAGAAGGGGAGGGGGGGAATTGGTCTAACCATATTTGAATACCACTTTTTTCATGTACTACTTATTAAATATATTGAGCTAACCACCATACCATGCAGTACATTGTTCTCAAAATTGTTTGAATAAAATTAGTTCAGAAACTTTTATGGAAAAAGTAAGAACACTAACCAGTTAATTCATCATCATAAAATAATTGAATTCATACATTATTTTAAAAGATATAAATTTTATGATACTGCACTAAAATTAAATGAGCAAATTTTAATAATTCTGGATAATAATTAACAAAAATAGAGCCTATACAAGTAAGCTCATCATTACAAAATTACTTATTCCAGTATCCTACAATACTTTAAAAAAATATATATATTTTTATGTAATTGCACAAAAGAGTTACAATACTTACTTGATTCTCATTCGGGGAGAGGGGTGGCTAGTGTCAGTTTTTTTTTCTTCTTTGATGCATTACAAAACGTCATTTTTACGCAATATTTTATATTGAAAAAACAAATTTTTACAGATTTTTGAAGCGGGGGTGAAATAATACCTTCTCCCCCGCTATTGGAAGAGCACGGGGGCGATCGCCCCCTTTGCCCCCTTGTGCTACTTTTATTTGATTTCGCCACAATGGATAATATAAAATAGCAATCCAGTTTATTTGATTTAACCATTGTTGTTGAACTTTATTCAGGCACTTCAATAATTACCAACTTCAAATTTTAAGAGTTTGCTAATCAAAGTCATCAATAGATGGAGCCGCGATAAGTTTGAAGCTCTGAAATGGGGGGAGAGGAAGGAAATAATCCATGCTACCGAATTTTTTTCTGTTTTATTTGTTTGTATCATATGATAGATAAAAAAAATTATTTATTTATAAATATTGAAGATTATATATATACTTTTAAATGGAATAATAAATTAATAGCTTTTATTACAAGAACCGATTTCGAAAACAAATTACTATAGGCACTATAGAAAATGGGAGACCCCATTTGACGATTGTCTGTGTTACTTTAATATTAATAGCAATTTTGTTTACCATCTTGATTAAATTAATGCGATGTATTAATATATTTAATAACTAATGAGTTCTTAAAATATTAATGTATTTTATACACGATCAAGTGTGTTGAACAGAATATTAATAAGTTTTATTTACATACATTATGACAAAGAAAAAATTTTGCGACCCTAAAAATTAGGAAGCTCTAAACATGGGCCCTACTGGCCTTATGGGAAATAAGGCCCCATTGTCTATACAATACATCTATCATGTGCTTAACAATAAATTAGAAAATGAGTGTTCATAAAACAGCTATTACTGTATAATTTAAATTATGGTATAATAATACTTGACTCTGTGTTTGAGAAGGAATTTTCGAGTTATAAAGCTATTTGGAAATAATATTAACAGTAACATTTGATTACCTAACAAATTTGTCTCAAAACTAGCAAAGTGAACAATTAAATACAATACCTCAATGTACAAGGATTAAGGTTTCTTGACAAATTTTTCAGCTTCTGTTAAATATTATACAATTTCTTCAAAAAAATTCCTTATTTTGAGGACAATTATATTTAATATACATTCGATCAGTAGTCAATCATTGACCAGCTCATCTTTAAGTAATTTCAAAACTGTGTTCAACGTCAAGGGCAGCATGTAAAATTTAATTTTGCATCTTCGGAAAAAAAATTCCAAAATTCAAGTACCTAAAAAAAAAAAGCCTAATGTTTTGGTTTTCTAGTATCAGATTTTAATTAAATAGAATTAATTATTTAAAAAAATAATTCAACATTTAACTAAAATGCAATTTGTGGGAGTATCGATGTATGTTAATTTAAAAGTTTGTACATGATGATTGACAAATTCCTTATTAAAGTCTAATCTACTTTATCAATAGTAAATCCTAATTGCAAAGTCACAAATTAAAAAAATAATTTTAAAGATGAGATAATTATTTGAAAAACTGAAATAATAATCATACCCTGCAGACTCATATAAGTCGTTAATATATATTCTGTAAATACCATTCAGTATTTAGTTGGAATTCTATTGTTCATGGAAATAATGACAGTTCTGTAATAGTTTAGTCATATTAATCCAACATTAAAAATTCATTTGGAAAATGGCTAAATTCTGAATGAGAATTACGAGAAAGGAGTCAGTCTGTGCTGAATATGGACCTAAATTTAATCCCTTTGAAGAATCTACTAGTGCTGCCATCTCTCAGACACAATGTTAACAAAAGATTTTCGTTTATTATCAATTTATATTATTGTAGGTGAAAGATAGTTTATATTTTGACAAATAATTTTAAGTTACGCAAAGGAACCTTCATTATTTGCTTTTATGAAGCAAATCCTTGTAATCCTGTACAAATATTAAACTTCTTTTGAATTTAAATGTATTATCATGACTAAAAAACAAATTCAATTACCTGCAATGGTATTTGTCTTTGATGGCTTACTGGACCAACCGAATTATAAAAATGCATATTTTAAACTTATTCTTAAAATTATTCGCTTAGATTCAACACATATGAGGCGTCAAAAAATCCCGAAGTGTTATTTGTGCACTGAAGAGCTTTCAACCTAGCCCCATTCAAAACCCCATTTCAAGAAGACTAGGAAACCTTCAATCTAGCCCAATGTAATGTAGCATCATTTAGATTTGGAGGAAATTGTAAGCAGCTAAGAACTTTTGATTTATGCAAATTACTTGCTCTTTTTAAGAATCACCTGCAATGTATCCGGCAGCTTCTTATTCTAGTTCAACACATTAAATGTTGCCTTTGCTTCGAGTTCTAGTTCAGCACACTAGGTGTTCACTTGATCAAAAAGTTAATTTTTAGGATGTGAGTCACATTTTAAGCTATAGGCTAGAATCCTGGCCATCTGTAAAATAGTTAATGTGTAGGCGTAACTAGAGTTGATGAATGGGGGGGGGGGGCTAATTTCGGAAAATATGAACATGCTACACCAATGAAATAAAAAGGCGGAGGAGGGAAAAAAGGAAAAACTTCATCGTATTGAAAAAGTTCAAATTATTTCCTAATCCTAAAGAGTAAGGAAAATTTTATTAAAAATTATTTTCTTCTTCTTCTTCTTCAAAAAAAAAAAAAAAAAAAAAAAAAGGAAGCAGTAGCTGAAAAATATTCTTAAACGCAAGGAAATTAAAAGGATCTGATATAATTGTACAGTACGTGAATGCAATATTTTCGGAAAAACTTTTCCAGGCACAGCAAACAAGATAAGAGCAGTGGCGAGTCCCTCAAAATATTTCAAACATACACTGCCAAAAATAAGTATTAAAGAAACTTTCATAAACATTTAAAAATACTTTTTTCAAAATAGATGTATCTCTTAATGTTTCTATTGCAGCATTTTTTTCTGTACATAATGATACCAACATCGTCCGCGTCTGTAAATCTGTGAGTAAAATTGCTGTTTTTTCTCTTTCATCAACTACGCTATCTGTGGATTGCAAAATAAAAGCAGTGTTTCACTTTGAGTTTTGCCTTTGCTATCTGCACTCATTTTAATTACTTTCAACTACCCTTATGTTAACATAGGGTAAAGAAAGTATTGTTGTTCGGTCAAAAAAAAAAAAAAAAAAAGAAGAAAAAAATAAATAAAAAAAATCAGAATTTCAAATCCTACCTATGGGGAAAAGGTATTCTATGGTATATAGATATATGGAAAAATAAAAATAATAATAATAAAAAAAAATTAAGTTCAGTACTGCCACAAGGAGGATGAAATTTAGGTATTTGAATTTTTTTATAGCAAAAAGTCAAAGTCAATTGAATTTTATTCCTGCGGAATTTCAAAACTTACCTACACGAAAAAAGTGTTTCAAAGTACATTGATTAAGGGAAAACTAAAATAAAAATAATAAATTTTATTTTAAGCTCTGTGCAAGCTTTTTTATGGTAAAAAGTCAAAGTGATTTTTGTTTAAGTGAAACAAGCCTTTAGTACTTTTAAAAGTGCTTTTTTTTTTTTTTTTTTTTTTTGTTATGAGATGACATATAGTAAATGGTTACAGGAAAAAAGCTTTAGGTACATATAACAGTTTCTTAAGTATTAAATCAAGAAAAATCTAAAAAAACTTCGAAATTACAGTGAACAGTAATCACGTTTGGTGTTGAAAACTGACTTGAGGTTTCGTGATTCCAGGCAATTTTTTATTAACCCGTCTCTTCTGTATGATCCTCACACAGCAGCTAATGCTTCTGTGACTATTCGTTCTGTAGCTTGTGTATGACAGAGAAAACTCTTGATAGTAGGTAGTATTGCCGTAGAAACTATTGCTGGGTTTACTGTTGCTTCTGAAATCATGTCAACACTAAATCGTTCTGTCACATTCTCCCACTTAATCAAGTCCACATAATCTGTAGCATAAGGGTCAAAAGTTGGTATCTTTAAGATACGGGTATTATTCGTTAAAGGGGTTTGGATTGCAGCAGACCGTTTGACTTTGCGCAAAATTCAAATTTCTTTGGAGGACCGATTCCTTTATGTTATTTATGTCGTCAGCTAGCATTGATATCAGGATATTTTCAGGAAAGCCAAAACCCCCGTTTCAAAAATTATTGGATCATTGACTTTCTTCAAATCAGTTGACAAATAACGCGATAGAAAGATTGATTGATGCAAAATGCTGTGCACCATAGATTACCTATTGTTTGGTTTTGATCTTGAACCACATAGGTCCCTAGATTTTTACGATGGACGTAATTAATGTCACTAAAGATTTGGCTGAACTTCTTCTAAAATAGAACTTGAGAATTCTGTTGAAGGTTGTAAACCACCTTGAGTGGCACATCTTTCCAGAGTTTCTCTTCAACAGACCTTTGCTGCATTGTCCGCAGTGATGGCTTCACAAATTTCCATTAAGCACAGTTAATCAGTACTTAAGTCTTTCTTGTTAGTCAGTTCGCAAAGGTTACATTTAAGTGAATGAAACTACAGGTAGTATCTCGCATATGGTAACTCATTGGCGTGTAACTGGCACACAAACCATTGTAGAGGACGCTTCAGAATCAGTTCCATGTTTCATAAAACACCTTCTTTGATACCTGTGTTGACAGACTACCTATTATCGCAACCAACTTTGTCACATCTATGTCATTGTCGACGCATGACTTAAACTTACGATGTGCTTTCCTATGATTTGTGCTCTCCCTGAATTTACAGACATGTGACCGATGTATTCGGTGAACCATTGAATTCTTTTACCAAGTTTAAGTTTTAAATGTTCTTCTATAATGACTTTTTTTGTTCTGTTGTCTCTCATTGATTGGGTCCTGTCTTTGCGTCCATCGAAGTATAAACCAAACTGGTCATGGTCATAATCTTCAACTGATTGAGAGGATATATTGGTCCTTGCCTTTGTTCTCTCATATCGAATTTTATTTCTGTCAACAACGTTCGATACGTTGCATTGTGAGATAAAGCCTTCTTCTTCAATCACAGCTGACCCGATGGCAGTGCCTGCTCGATCGGAAATGCCAAAGCGGTCCAATGTTATAATAACGGTTGGGAGTTTTGTACCAACAGGTGTGACGTCGTCTCATCAACGTTTTGGGCTCCGTTTTCAATGATAGATGATGGTGTAGAAAAGTCAGTATGCTCTTACATCCTTCGATTCCGTTCTCATCCATTATTTGAATCCATTGAACTGAAAGAATCATTCAGTGTTTTGTGTAACTCTCCATATCGTTCTAGCTTCAATTTTCATTTTGCGGTATTAGTATTATGGAGAGTAACTTACCGATTCAGTGACCTGATTACTATTTTTTTTTTCCTTTCAGTTATTTGTTTTAGTAGATATTCTCGCTCGTTCATTGGTACACTCCGTTCTTTCTTTCAGTAACAACTTTCAAAGTATTTACAAGTACATGTAGATATATCAAACACTTGCCTTTTTTAGGAAATTATCAATTAGCTTGCGATAGCTTTCAGTTTTTTTCTAGCTTTGAAAGTGCGATATTTGTCGTGGTATGAACTTAATTTTCTCAAAATGTTGTAGTGGTTATTTATTGGTATTACAGGTCGTTTCCAGGTCTCTTCTAACTTACTTGCTATTTATTTACACGCGGAGAAAAGTGTATTTAAATACACTGTTCTTTGCTTCTCTTTTTGAATGCCAATATAAGCACCTTATTACGTTTTCGTACGTAGGAAGCATAATCATTGACATATCACATCCTTACTAATCATTGACATATCACAGCCTTACCCAAATATAGGACAAATCATGTATTTTCTTAACAACGCTCTAGTACAGTATTAGTCCAAGTATACATACAAACAAATGTCATTCAATAAAATTGTAATTGAAATGATTTTTTTTATTATTTTTCCTCTAATCTCTATATTATAGAAAATCTTTTCCCCATAGGTAGACTCTGATTAATAATATTTTTTTTTCTCCATAGAAGAACGACCCACCCTAGTGTGTACGTGGTCAGCATAACTCCCGAGCGATTTGACCTACTATGTTCAAATTTGGAGAACATGTTAGTGGGGGCAATGGAACCTGTCATTAAGGTTTTCGTCAATATTGCGCATTCGCAAAATATGAAAAAAAAATCACATTTTTTTAGCATATTACTTAAAAACGGCTGTAACGATTTTGATCAAAATCTCTAAGGTAATGCTTCTTAAGATGTTCTAAACATCCCCCACCTCCAAAATGTCCGTAAAAATACTTTAACGGCGTAAAATTGAAAAACGAATGCCTTCAACATTGAGTTCTCTTTGCTTGAACATAGCTCATCAACAATCGTTTTTCTCTTCTCCTCTGTTTTGTTTCACTTCAGAAAGGATATCGTAATAATTATCCAAAAGTATATTGTCACATTCGCCATTATGGCCTTTTTTTTCCAAACCAAAAATATCACTAACCTGGCCCTTTTTTCAAATAAACAAAAATGGTAATAACACTATTCCATTTCGAATTTTAATGTAGTGACCAGTATTATAGTGTAATTGAAAGTTGTGCCATGTTCCATTCCCCTAGTTTATGTCAGTTATTGTTTAGTGTTTGGGTTTCCTATACAGAGCTAAGTTCCCTCAGAACTTAGTTTCCCGTGATGGAGAGTCCATTTCTCCAGCCTCGGATGGGTGTAGCTCGTAGTTACCATCATATGGTTCATTAAATGGAAAGTTTGCTCTTCTGGTGAAAAATCCATGTATAGTCTTGCAGTTTGGTATAGCTTTTGATTACCTTAGTAAAACATTGGTCACTGAATAATCCAAATAATGAAATTTAATGGATAAATTGAGTAATAATCAACGAATAGTTGATTGGCGAAAAAATGCAGGATATGTTTGCTTAATTTTTTTCTCAACCTAATAGGGGAGGGTTCACCCCCCTTCTTTACGCCTATGGGTGGAGGTGGTCACCTTTAGATTTGTACTGACCTCACTGTTACCTCTACACATATATAAAGAGGGTTATTTTAACATATTTACACACACGTGTGGAGATGGTATAAAGATAAGTTAATTCAACTCCCAAAATTAAATTATTTTTATTTTTTAAGTTATATTTATTCAATAAATTTATTCAATAGCAGTTTTATATCCTTCACTTAAAATAATTTCTGCATCATTGTGCTTAAACTGAGGAAAATTTAGTGGATTAAATTTTGTTTTATTGTTTTCCTTGTATTTAGACACTGAATGTGGAACAATAAAGATTAAATGGCTGCGTACAATATAGATTAAATGCATATAAATACAGAATAAAGTCCATTTTGACAACTATATAAGGTTTAGAATTCCAAAACAACGGCAATTAAAAATCAGCTCATCACCAATTAGATATTAGTAATTATATTTTTAGAGCGAGTAAAATATTTATAATTTCACATTTTAAAAATTTTAAAAAGCTCGCATTACTAAAATGTATTTTTGAATTTTCCGATACATTTTAAATATATTTAGATGCAGAAATATCAAAGAAATGTATCGCATGTTGTCAAGATGAGGATTGACAGCTTTACAACCGATATGCAGTTTCTAAAATTAAATGCAATTAATCTCAGTAAATTAATATTTTAATAATATCTTCTAATTTACGTTTTTAAGTATTTGTAGGCTCAAATACATTAACTAAGCAATTCATTAGTATTTTATTGAGTTAATAAACGTTTGTTATTCATTCATTAGCTGTGAAAAATTCTGAATGATTATTTAAAAAAAAAATATTAAAGAAGAAATAGCATGTCATTTACAAGAACATTTCTATAAAATATGTGTTTCATAATTCAGAAATATGATACATAAGTCAAATAACTATTCACAGTCAAAATCTTATAAAGTACAATAATTATTAATACATGAAATATTCTTTAGATTAATTTTATTTATACGAAATTTTATTCTTTTTCTTCAGGAAGATATTTTAGTGATTCAAAGGCACTTCCTTGCAGTTTCTTATATTTCGCTTTCATCATTCAGTTTTATATCCATCATTTAAATTTTAACATTGGAATCGGTTTTCGCAGACACTATAACTCTATATCTCTGTCAAAGCAGAAATCCTATTCTCTAAATTAATATCATTTTACTCTATAGAAGTATTTTGAAAAATGTTACTAAATTTTGAAGTTGTGTTTCAAACGGATGTTAGTTGTAAAGAAGGCAAAAGAAACATTTGTCACAATCGTGCGTGCTGGCCGAAAAAAGCAATAACTCTTCATTTTTACTGACAGAAGTGAGAAACTGATGGAAAGTCTGTCTAAATAAATTGCAAAATCTGAATAAAAATATATTATTTGTTTACGGTACTATCTTTCAAATATATAAATTTTAAATATGTAATGTTATGTAAATGTGACACAATATACTCTTGAAATAAATCTCAGCACAATGTCGAACAATTCGTATGTTTACTTATTATTTTTTTTAGAAGCGAATATATTTTATTAAAATGAAGTATATTACTAATGTTGTATTCAAATGCATTTACTGTTAAATTATTATTATTTAAAATTTCAATTTAAATGTTTTCAAAATTGTTTTTACTTAACTTTTCTTTTAAATTAGCTTTATTTTATAAAAAAAATCTTTTGAGTTCGGCTACTTTTATTTTGATGTCATGCACTCTTGCTGTACTTCAAGTTAAAAGCGAGTATGTTAATTATTTTTCGTCATTTTGGAAAAAAAAATTGTATTTATTTTTAAAAAATTATTACTTCACATAGTTCCTTTGACTTGCGACTCGTGATAAATTTTTAGAAAATTAAGGTACCACTTTTTAATATTAGTCTTTTCAAAACCTTCAGACTGATGAAAGAAGTATGTTTGTTTATTAATAGTTTATGCCTAGCGAAATTCAAATTTACTTCTAGTAGTTATATCTGTTATTACTGGTTGAATTTCAGTAAGGGGACATGTCTAGGCAAGCTTTCCAACATGGTTGCTTTATATGTAGTTTTACTGAGAATATTGACTTCAGATAAACATAGCCTTTGTATAAGCTTCTATATTAGGGTGGTTCAAAAAAAAAAAAATATATATATATATATTTTGGAAATGCATGTGGTAAAAAAAAGTTGTTACATATCTTGATGAGAAAAACTGTACATTTTTTATTTTTTTTAAATAATATCTTACAATCGCGCATTCAAAAAATAACTATTTTTCTTGAAATTTTTAAAACTTATAAACGTTATATATTTGAAAGGCAATTGTTTGCAATGCGTAGTGAAAGGGTTGGTATAACACAGGAAAACACTGTTCTATGCATTCTTAAAATTTATATTAAAAATTAAAAAAAACTCAAAAGTAACATTTTTGGTAAAACTATGATTTTTCTGTAAAATGGGTACTTACGTTATTTCTTACATTTTTTTTTTTTTTTTTTTTTAAACATGTTTTTAATCATTTGGTTGAATTTTTTCTTGAGCTAGCTTTCTATCCCAGTGATGCACATTAAAGGAATTTTTTGTGGAAAAATCTGGCATTATGGATATTTAAAAAAAAAAAAAAAAGATGTTGTCCTAACGTCTTTGGCGTCAGCGCCACCCACTTTTTGTCTTCTCTCTTTACACAAGCGTTCCACTGCTTGTGAGTGACAAGGAAAAGAGTTGAAATCTGATTTCAATGGTCCATAGTAACATTGATACGCTGACCAATTTCCCCAGACATAGGCCAATCCCGATGTGAAACGATGTGAATCGGTCGTTGGAAACAATATTAGCCAATCTCGCCCAATTCTGGATAATATATAGAAGTTGTTTTGAAATGTCGATGCACAGTTTTAAAATTGCGATATTGTGTTTATGAGGAAAAAAACTACGTGGCGGTTTTGACATATTTTTTTGGTGAAAATCATGTATTTTTAAACTATGCTCGGCAACAGTTAGCCAATCTTCCAGTCTTCCCCTGTTTCCTCTAAAACAGCTGTGCTACCTCGGATGCACCAGTCTTTACTAACAAACGTTCATTTGTTACTACCCAGTCCTACTACAAGGATTGCAATTAATTATGTCCACATAATCAGTGGTAATAAAGTTAAGTTTAGTTGTCTTGAAAGGCCTGATAGTCTTCCTCAAGGAAAATTCTCGAGATTTCAGAACTCGATGCCTCAGTTCTCTTACATCTCTTCTTGCGCTCAAAATCATTGCCGAAATCAAATTTTTTATTTGAGAGAAGGAAGCATTTCGTTCAGTAACCGAGTTTAAAACTTTCAGGGAGGTATCGAGACAATCGAATTGCCTCATATCTGATCTTAGGCCCTTCAGAAAATTAACTTTTTTTTTTAATGCTATAATATCAAGAAGATATAACTGATCTGTGCTCAATACTTTCATCTCAATTTGAGGAATTAAACATTCAACACGTCATAAAAAATCTGTCAGGAGAAATTGTTTTCACGGTTCTTCAATTTTGTATCTATGTTCCCAATGAAAAATGTTAGTCCTGTTGTAATACTATCTACGCGTTTAAATAGGCATGTGAATGATAATTCATTGAAGTATAGGAGGCATATACCCCACTGTAGTGGTCTCCCAACGTGCAGTTTGATCTGCAAGATTTTTTCCAGCCAGTATTAATGGCAGTCCCAATCACAGCCATGTTTGCTATGATCTAATGAATAAAATGTAAGCGTTACTTGCGCGATTTTGACGAAATCCTTAATGGTAGGTCCCTGTGTCACCACTAACCTGCACACTAAATTTGACAATCATAGGTCATTTTTTTTGGGAGTTGTGCAGACCACATACAGACAATTTTTCTAGATCACTTGTTCGAAATTGAGATTTTCCAAAACGTGCTTTAATGGCGTACAAAGTTGAAAAACAAATACCTTCAACACAGAGTTCTCTTTGTTTGAACATGGCTTATCAACGATCGTTTCTTCTCCTTTTCTCAGTTTCCCTTACAAGAAAGGATAATATAAGAATTATCAAAAAGTAAATCGCCAAAATTCAAATTTTTTTCTAAACGAATGTTGGAAATATAAAAACGGTAAATGACACAAATCCACATCGGTAATATAGTTTAATTGCAAGTTGTACGATGTTCCACACCCCTAGTTTCTAAATTGTTAACAAATATCGCCTTCTACACAAAGAAATGTCCCCCTCTCTTTTTTGGGGAAAATTTGCTATCTTACAATCTATTTTAAAATTTTCTCTAAAATTAAATGCAATAGATGAAAAGCTTTTTATATTGAGAATAAGTACTACCATTTTACAAGGTTCTGCTCATTATTATATTATTATGGTTTATGCGTTTTACTTTTATGTCTGATGTATGGTTTTATAACATAAAATGACTATATCAATATAATACTTTAAAAAAAAAAAAGCATGCCTTACTTATAAAACAAAACATCCCAAAGTTCGTATATTTATTTTTAAAAAAATCTCTATCGTAGAGTTCTAGTGGTATTGTATTTGCCCTTTATTTCTTTGTTTATGTTCACGAGTGTCACTTTTAGCTGGATACTTTGTATACTTTCTAAGAAATAGGTTGTGAATATTTTTTTCATAGAGTTTTTAGTGTAAGATTAATACAACTCACAAAGAGGATATAACCTTTTCAGTAGTTGTTAAATAATGTTTTGAAGATTTATAGACTATCTACATAGAATTGGTAAAGTAACTTAAGAAATATGCCATTTCAAAGTCAAATAAAAAGAATAAGAGGTACTTTTTTTTTTTAAAGAAATGCTTTTCGATTTTTTTGGGGAAGGGGGGGGGGGGGAAGGGGAGGAAAATGATTTCTGGATGTAATAATTTTTATTTTTAAGTTTTTCTGTGTTTGAGAAAAATTCCTATTTCGGAGATATGCCAACTCCTAGATCACAGATACAAGATACAAAAAATCCCCCCACCTCAGAAACGTGGGTTTGTAGTTTTAAAAAGTATTGTTTAAAATTATGAACAAAATAAATCGTATATTACTATGGTTTGCATATACTAGGATGTTGTAAGATCCTGACGTTAAAATATTGCCCACACTTGTTCAATAAAGATCCAGGTGTACTACTACTTTCTGGATTATCTCACTGCGTCAATGTAATCTGAAAATAGTGTTTGGCTTCATACAACAAAAAACCTTAGCAGTCACTCTTCGAATCATTTTACGCATAAATACATTTTCTCACAAACTATGATTTTTTTTTAATACTTACCAATAAATTGAGAAAGTTGTTAATCAATATTTTATTGGTCTTCTATTACTAAAATATTGGCATATTTGAATTTAGCTGAAGATTGAAAACAGTCCTAATATGATTCTATATGGTTAAAAGTTACTGTTGTGGTGGTCTCGTGTACAACTAACAGATACAACTCCTAGGCTAGTGATCACGTTTGGATAGAGTATCTGACTGAGAAACCAAAGGTCGCACGATCGATCCATTGCGACCGCAGAAAAAGCTACAACACTTTATTGGTGACTGTCGGGCAACTGAATCATGCTGCCATCTATCGGCACCTTCTGAAAATACTCCCCGACTTTCACACTATCATATCATCATCTTTGGTGACTCATTTGCCAAACAGCAAGCAACCTCAGGCGATTCACTGCCCCACCACCTCAACTCAAGCGCAGACAACTCGATCGTTAGTCCCTTCGCTACTCACTGGGAAAGAGATATGTGCTGATCTCGTGCACAAAAACATATACAACTCCTTGATGCTAGTGATCACTTTTGTCTAGTGGATAGAGTATCAAGCTGGGAAACCAAAGGTCACATGTTCGATACCCAGCGACCGCAAAAACGCTACTATGCCTTACTGTCATTGGGAAATACTGCTGAAGTCAATTTTCAGTCAGTCTACCTGATAAGATAGCGGTGATTATTTTAATCAAATATTTTACACATACTCCTACTTTTTTTAATTGAATCTGAGGATTCTTATCCATCTTTTAAATTAGTGTTTAGAAAACAATTAGTCTTGTCCTGATAACTGTGGGTTTCTGCACTAAATCTTCGTTCTTTGTCATCTTTACTCTCTAAAACAGTAACGGATCGCACAAATAAATAATTTTTCAATCTATTAAGTGTATTACATTTACTTCATTATACTTTGTTTCATATAAAATGAGCATAGGATACATATACTGGTATTTTGATTATGTATCACGCCAGCTATAAATATATTTTGAATAGCCATGCTCGAAATAAAATCAAAACGTTTTTAATTGCTTAGCCAGTGAGTATATTTAAAAGAGTAAATAATAAGAGACACACATCTACAAAAACAACACCAATTTAATAACCAAAATTCATACCTTACAACAACTTTATTCGATATAATTTTATTCATTACCACCCTGGGTTCCAAAACAAAACCATACACAAGGAACAAAAAAACGAACACATCCCATCTCAAATCCTCACTTTCCATACCGCATGTGGCCGTAGTCATCGTACTTCTTGTCGCGCGACGCACCTCCCGTGTTCCTGCCGAATCTCATATGTCCGTAGTCATCGAACTGCCTCTTGCCGATTACCATGTCGTCTTCGGCATCTTCGAAGTCGGTCGTGCCGATGTCGGCGACTGATGTCGGGTCGTCGCCCTGTCGACGGGCGAGAGACGAGTAGCTGTCCAGGGATCGGGCGAGAGCGAGGGAGTGGCGGTTGGGCATGACGAGCCTGGCGAGCCTATCGAGCCTGCTGCCGCCGGGAGGGTGAGCCTTCGTTGCTGGTAGGGAGAGGACTGCGATGAGAAGGCAGGTTGCCCAGAGGTACTTCATGTTTGCTGTATCTGCTGGATGGAAATGACAAGTGTTGAGTTGTATGACATTTCTTAAAGCATATTATTAATATTAAGGTAAATTAATAGTATTAAGCTATAAGACACATGGTAGGGATATACTATAAATGTTATTAAATATAGCAAGTGCAATGATACTTGGGTTTACTGTTAACTCAGTGGTTAATGTACTGCGACTTGGGTATAACGGGGACGACTTGGGTATCATTCCTTATTGTTAGCTCTGCTTTTTGCAATATTGGATCTACTCAGCCTCACATCTTGAGTACTTGAAAAAAGTCTAGGGGGATTTTGCGCATATCTCATAACAATGCCACTTCTTCACACAGTGGTCCATAAATTTTATTTCCTGTAACTTCCTTAACAGGAACTGGACTGTTGCTGATGAGTGCCTTTAGATACAAACCAAGGCTTGATGTATATGCGAGTTTGTGTGTGTTAAGATTAGAAAAGGTTGTTTTAACACCAGGATTACAAACTTCAAAAGGTGGCAAGGGTGCACTCGGACAACTCGGAATCATAAAGGTATACACCTCAATAGCACAAATATGCTGGCTAATATCTATCGGCTTGACACTGAACAATCCCGATGTGGACCGTTGTACACTGGTCATTGTTATGGATCTTGGCCAATCTCGCCCAGTGCAGGGTAAAATAAGCTGTAAGTTTTGAAATATTGATGCAGAGTTTAAAATGGAAATACAGTGTTATAAGAAAAGACGGAGGGTTACGGATAAGTTTTGTAATGGATTTGACATGTTTATTTTTTCAAAAATCATGTGTTTTTGAAAAATGCTCTAGATTCGGCATAGACTGGTCAATCTTCTCAAAACCTTTATTTCTAATTATTGGCTAATACCACCATGCTACCAGGGCAGAATCAGAAATGGCGTTTATATAGAATGATACGTCAAAAACACAATGAGATTTCTGTGGTAGTGTCACTTCTCTTGTAATAATTATGATTTGTCTCTGGTACCAATTGTAATAATAAGCATTTGTTAAAAATAAACGTACTTTAAAACATGTGAAATCGGTGAAAGATTAAGCTTATAATATCCCACGAATTGAAATCCAAGCCTTAAATTTCCACCACCCGGAATTCTGACGATTCTGCGCATATGAGAGCTTGCGAAAGGAAAATATGTACTACAATGCATCCTTATCGATTCCGAGTCGTTTTGTTCAACCCCTCCCCTTTTCTATAAATTTATAACTCTGGCTCTAACAACAATGTATAAGGCCCAATAATGTACAATGTAAAAGGTCCTACAAAGGATAAACTTCGTATATTCAGTCTTATGACATGCCATTTTTATAGCTTAAACTTTCTTGTATTTTTTTTTTTTAATTTGTAAAAATGCGCAAATCTTATTTTGAAATTTTCGCAATTTTTTTAAATAAATAAGGTGAGTAGAAAGCTCTTGAATTTGAGACCTTTGTTTTTACATAGACAAAAAATGTATCTTACGCAATGGAGATACTGTTCCCCTTCAAATGTGTAAAAATAAACTTTGAAACTGGAAAGTTACCAAAATAAATCCTAACTATATTTATAAATCCTAACTATATTCTGAAAGTTTTAGAGTTTGAAAAACCTTCACACTGAGATATGAGGTTTAGCATATAGGACAAAAAAATATAATACTTTTAGTGCCGTGAGCTATTGTGCTATTCTGCATCATAAATTTCAATGTTTGGATGTATAGCTTTTAACCAATCCCTATTGAATAAACCGATACGGACTGAAAGACAACATATATTATGTGTCGCCGTATGTCTATAGTTTTGAACTTTGAAAAAACGATGACATCGTGCACTTATGAATATAAGCATGCATAATGCTTATTAATTTCAAGGGTATGGTTAAGGTATTTTTTTTTTCAGTTATTATATATGTAATAAGAATTATTTATAATTTACCGATGAATTTTCCACTGTTTCAAACTTTCATCACCATGATGTAAAAACTTCTGTGTTCTTTTCTTTTTATTTGCCATTAAATCTTAATACCCTGATATATTTATCTACATGAAACACTTTCAAATCATAATATTATAACTTGTCATCACTCTTTAAAACCAATCCTTTTAAAATAATTTAATTTTAACTAAACAAAATTCTTCGATTGTCATAATTTAAATTTTAAGTTTTAAATTTGGGAATATTTTTTCACTTAAATGAATTACTTTATAAAAAATATACCCACATTTCTCTAGCAATATAATGTTCTTTATTAAAAAAAAATATTGTCAGATCATTGTTCGTATAAATATTTATTTCGCCATTTGAAATATTGCTTCTTCGTAACAAAAACCAGGGGTAAACGTTTTATTTTTTGAGATGACTTGTCTCATATCGATAACAAAGCTCTCAGTCATACAACTTGTATCCTGTTTGAAATCCTTTCATATTGATGTCAAGATGAAAACTTGATTTGAGTATTTTTATTTGGTCATTTAAACTATATTGTATTGTAAGCATAGTTTATAAACTATGACAGAATTTCATATAAACTTAGTGTCATGTATATGGATGAAGTTTATAGCATTATTCATTCCAGTCATATCGATGTTTTCTTAATACTATCGGATTTTATGCCGTCACAGTAAATATTTTTGTTTACCTTTTTTACAGTTTCTCCCTTGACATGTGAATATTATTATGATTTTCATTTAGTTAGTCAATGCACATATGAATATAAAAAATTAAACTAAAACATCTTATTCCAACGTCATTTAATAAAGTAATAATAGCGAAATAAATGCTCTAATAAATATGTTCCCTGTTTTAATCTTATAAAATATATTATTAAATATATGCATAAACTTTTTTTTTAAAAATCATTTTAAAGGAAGTTGATCGTGTTGTAATCCATTAACGCTTCTTTACCAATGAATATTATAGAAAGAAATCATTGTAATTTTCATTGCAACTCTCATTGTGTCATTGTAATTTTCCATAAATATCCTAATTATTTTTCTTGGATCTTTAAAAAACTTACATTAACAATCTATATTTAAATGCAATTTAGTACTTTTCAACAAACTGAGAATTATGTGTTTATTCTTTTTAAGTAAGGACACTTTATCTTAATATGAATTTATAATAATAATTTTCAGTAAAAGTTCAAACTATCTTAACCCATTAACGACAACTTTGAAATGGATAAACAGTCTTTGCTTTCAATTTTTAGTTTGTAAGTTTTGAATTTTTCAGTTTTTTGAAAATTATTTTTATGATTTAAAAAAAAAAAAAAAAAAAAAAAAAAACACTAAGCGAACCACAATAGCAATTTATTAACTAAAATAAAAATGTTTAATACAAGTTTTCTTCTAAGCCAATCGTCATTAATGGGTTAATATTAAGAATACTATATATATTTATTATCTCTAAAGACGTAGCACAATATCCTATATTTTTAATTGTTTAGCCTAAAGGGGAAAAGTACTTTTACGTCAACTAAAAATTTATGATAGTAGTTAATGTAAAGTTATAATGATCGAGTAAAAATATGAAAGTAAACATGCCACAAAGGCTTCTATTTATTTCAACTAATTACACAAGTCGTAACATTTGGGCCAGTTGAAGATAAGGGAATATTGGAGCTCCAAGCAATAGGAACTATCTAAATAAAAATAAGTTCAACTCGAGCTGAATGGGATTGTGAATAACAAAAGTTGACTTTCAATGCATGCATTTTCAAACACTTTAAACAGTCTTTTAAAAGAGTATCCGGAATATTATTTCTTTTTATAAATTTTTCGTTAAAAACTTTTAAATAATGAGCAGGTGGATTTTTGTAACATAAAATGACAAAGTTGAAATAAAAGCGTGGTATGGTTTTCTTAGGTGTTTTTATATACTTATTTTGTTGAGATACTGTATGTGTTTCTTTCGGATATAGTTTTTGAAAAAGTAGAATAAAATGCTTTCTTTAGAGAGCTCTATTTATTTTTTAAATATTTTCTTTGCTGAAATGCCATGTGCAGAATATATATTCAAGACAAATATTTCAAATACTTTGTATTTGAACATGAAATAGTTAGAAGAAGCGGTCTAAAAATGCACCATTAAGTCACTTAAAGAAATGGGGTTGGGATCCAAGAAATAGAATGAATATATTCTTTACCTTCAGCATTATTAAATAGTTGTTAAAACATTTTACAGGATATAATATAAAAGTGAAGTACAACTTGTAATTGTGTTTCAAACTTATTAAAATATATGAGAGATAATACGGTGATAAAATATACTTGAAGTTTATTAGTAACATAATTTGATATGATGCCTCGTTAAAGTCTATACTTAACCTTTTATCTGTTTTTTAAAAAGCTATCTTAGCTTTTATTTAAGTATCAAAGTTACATTTAAGCTATCTATTATCATTACACTATAATAAAAATTTAACTTAAAAAAAAAAACCAAATGTATATTTCATTTTTGCTTTACTTATTAGACAAGAATATAAACTATTCATAATAGTTTTTATTTTGTTATGTTAACAATAAAAACTAATATGACAAACAACACTTATTTGTAAGTGAATATAATCTTGAAATTTATTCCACTCATGCCAGTAGTTACGACCGAAGTTATAAAACGTGTCATAATATCTTAAGTATTCAATTCAGTTGATTTAAAATGGGTGTCGAAATCTTTAAAAGATATTTTTAAATATTTATCCTATTCCTAGGCCTCTATTCTAAATTCTATTCGCACCTCAGAAAACGTTAGGAGATGTTTATGAATAATTTACTTGCATCCATAAATCCTAAAGCACTTAAATGTATGATCGACTCATAGTAATAACAATTTAGTGATGATGGAAATTTGAGTTAAAGTTTTATGTTCACAAATCATTGATAATAGGATGTTTAGTTCTCAATTTGCACACGAACCAAATAATGAAATAAATTAATTGGAAATCTTTACGCTAGTGTAGACTAATTTTATATTTCATTAAATGTCGCAGCATTGCCCTTGGGTTGCCTTTGCGGCACAAAACAACAAAATCATTAAATGTAAAATTAAAAATCTTTCTTTTAAAATGCAGTTTATGTTTTTTAGTTTACCTTTATATTCTTACTAATACTTTTTAGAAAAATCAAACTGTTAAAAAAGCTCCTAGTTATTAAATTATCATTGCTTCAATTTTGCGGCCATTTTAATTGCCAATTCATTTCATGTTAGAGGTACTTTAAAAAATACTCGGATATAAACAAATGCTTTAGATACATCAAACTCTGAATGTATATGGTATCATCATGATGATAAGCTTAAAGATAATTATAAGCTTAAAGGTAATAATCAGCTTATTGGTAATATTTTACGTCTTCCACTTGGCACATGAATTACGAAGAGTCATTAATTTGTAGAAATGTTATTACTTTTTAACCATTTATTCTTAATAAGTACAGTTTTAATAACTATCAAATGGTATTGAAGATTAATAACAGCAATTAACTATATATTTAGAATTAAATGGGGAATAAAATAAGAGGAATAGTGAGAATTAAATTTCATTGATTAAAAAAACGTTTATTCTAATTGTTATGGAGTTTTCAATTATGATAGGTTTATTTAAATGGCATTAAAGTACACTTAAACTATAGAACTATTAAAACAGTAATTTGATATACATAATTTAAAAATTACAATTTTTAAAGGTATGGTTATTTTGAATGCGAACGTAACAAGACTCTCAAAAATTGGAATTTGTTTATTACGTGTTATTTTCCTTATAAATTAAAACGCTTTATAATGTTTGAATTTAAAAACCTTTCACTTAAACATTGTTTCACAAGAATACGCCACTGTTATTTTAAATTAACCAAAAAGAGATTTTACTCCATAAACATACTGAAGAATGTATTATGAAAAGAAAATAATCTGAGAGCTCAAAAACAACAGCCTGTCACCTTTTACAGCTTTTGCAATGAGAATATAGGTTAATACAGTGTTTGAAAAATACATTATGATGACCTTTGATACTTTGTCTACCATAAAATGAGGTAAATAGAGAAATAGAGATATTATTCTAAACAAAAAAGTAAGAAATATCAAGGGAGATATTTGTTTACGTGCTTCTACTGCTTCCTTTACGAAAAAAATAAATAAAATTCTTACTAAAACCTTCAGGATGTCAGGATCATATTTAAGTAAACTGAGACATACTTATACTCTCAGAAACAAAGTAAGTGTTTGGGGATAAGGGTACTGGCTAGTGAGAAATGTCCCACAACTGTCTCTAATATTCAAACTACCTACAGTTTTTTCTCAAATCTTGTTTGATGAGGTTAAGTAACCAGGAGTGGAAGAAGATATTTTTGGCTTAATTTTACGCGTAAGCAATAGGGTGGGTTCTCACTGTATGTTATTATTATTATTATTATTATTATTATTTTTTTTTTTTTTTTTTTCATTTTTAAGTAAAGTAAGTAAGTTGGAGGGAATTTTTCAAGCCTTTTCACAGTTATATATTTTAAAACCTTCACATTTTCAAAATCCTAACAAATAACTTTTTTTTCTACTTCTTTTTTAAAAGCCTATACTCTAGCGTCAAAATTAAAAATTTTCTTAGCTTTAAGATATCGAATTAAATAAATATTTCTTGTGGTGCTCACGAATCAGTTGCAAAACACATTTGATGCTATCACCTATATAGCTTCAACTTTATAGCTACGATTTGGCTGCTATAGGAAATACTATGATCCTTCTCAGAGAATAGGCTATGTTTTAGGTCATATTGAGCAAACAAATAACACTTTATAATATTTTCATAAATCGCTAATACAAAATCACGAATTTCCGAAGGTGAACCAAAAATTGGCCAAAAATTTAAACTTCTGGTTATCTTAACTTTACTGAAAGTCATTATTTAAAATTTAAATTCAAAAGCATATTCAAAGATTTACTTTACGGTGCTGGATGGCGACTTTTCAAAAAAATATCAAATATTGAAAACTACTTCAAAAAGCTGTGATACAATATGTTTGCAAATGAAAGAAACATACATAAAACAATATACTGATTTTTAGGGCTAGAAGTGAGAAGTGAGGGATTTTACTTTTATTTTAATATTAAAAAAAGGTAACAAGCGTAAAACCTTTTGTTTTTTGAGACAAAAAGTTTTTGACAAAAAGTTCAAAATTACAAGTGATTCGTTAAATGTAAAATGGAGTTTAGCAAAAAGAAAGGTTTTCAATGAGACATGACCCATTTTTACATTTATCAAGTATAGTGAAACCCTTATCGGCTGGTTAAGACGTTCTTATTAAGCCCGTTTATCTTATATACAGCGGAAATCTCTGGCAGAAATCTGTTTCTTAAAGAAACCGAGTATTTCACTTTGAAATGAAAAAAAAAAAAAAAAAAAAAAAAATTAAGTACATTTTCAGAACTTTCATTCACCTAACAAAGTTTATTTTGATACTAAGTGCAAATTTTGAGCTTAATTTGTTAAGGTTAATGATACTTTATTCATATCTGTCCTTTTAAACATTTTGGTTAAATAACTTTGACGCATATTTTCAAGTTCCTAGTCATTCTATTTTAATCTTAGCTGTGGTTAAAAATAACTGGAATCTCTGGAACTGTTTGAAAAACTTTGCTGTAAATAGTTCACCTCACTATGAAAAAATACAAATATTTGTTAAACTACAACGAAAAGATGAAAAAATCATTAACAAACTCATCCCCTTTATGTTAACCGTATTTAAGTTAGTATATTAACATTTTAGATTTACGTAACAATATTTATATGCAAATAATAATAATAATAATAATAATAATAATATTTATATTCTAAAGGTGTAAATAATTATAATAATAATATTTATATACATTATATCATGAAAAAACATTTGTAAATATACATTTCAATGTTTCGTTCAAAATAATGTTGACTATAAAAAATTTCACTTGTTCAGTGTCCTGATTAAAACATACATACTTCAAAGTTACAAGTATTTTGGAAACCAAATATAGTAATTACATTTTTAGAAATATAATTTCATTTGCTTTAAAACTAAGAGAAGAGTGTTTCAAGAAAAGATTATTTTCTTTATTTAAAGAGTAAAAAAGAAGTATGAAATATCATAATCAGTTCATGCCACAGAAAGCAAAATTTAAAATACTTGTTTATAGAAGTATTGTGTTATGGTCCCTGAGCAATATGTATTATTAAGTTCCAAAATATGCATCACATAATGTTAACTGCTGAAAACTCGGGTTTTATCTTTGTCGTCGTCAAGCCCTACTTATTTTTTTTATCTGAAGAGTAACATTTGTAATTACATTACTTATTGTTAAAATAAATAATCTAATTACTAGTTCACATTGCAATGCTTCATTCAAAATTATGTTAATTTTAGGATGAAACTTTTCCCTCAGGAAATTTGCAATTAAATTATATTTTAAAAGTTAAGCAGAAATTTTTAGATAAAATGCATTTTTCAAAAGATTGTATATGCATGTCTATTATTAAGTAAACTTTGAAATTAAGAAAATATTGAGAAGAATATATAAGAATATATAATTGTGAAGAATATATATATAATATCAATCACATGGGATTGAATATTTAAGCGATTTTACGAATATAATTAATAATTTATACTTATAAAATAATGTCTAACTAATTATTTCGGTGTGAATAAAGGTTCTTTTTAAGTGTTGTTCACCACATTAACTGATCTAATTTATATTAGTATCACATTTCATACCTATAAAAAAGTATAATTTCATTCCCAGATGAAAATATTAATATAAAAATACTTTTAATGTGGCTTCATTTCCAAGAAATATCAAATCAAATCACTGCAATAAAATGTATTTATTAACATATATTTTTCCAAGTGGTTTTGTTGTGTTATTTATTACTTAGAATAATTTACGAAATTACATACTTAAAAAGTTTCATTAATATACAGTTTAGAATTACAGCTTCTTAAGGAAAGAATAGTTTTGTTTTAAAAAAAAATTATTTATTTACAATCAAGGTGATTCTAATTTTCTCAATGTTTTAATTATTATTATTATTATTATTATTTTTTTTTTTGCTTGTTATCTGCAAAATAACTTTCAATATTTTTTCAGTCATCAAATACTGTAAAACATTGTGAATCGGAACTAAGCTTCTTGAAATTACAAAGAAATTACTCATTTATATAAATACAGCAGTTTTATTAATTAAATATTTATATTTTATTATTTGGTTAATGTTTATGGAATCTCAGAACATATGTTTTGTAAAGTTGGAAACACTCTTGAAATTAATTTTTTCAATTCTTTTCCAAACGGTTCTAAGTCTATTGAAAAAAGGAACATTTAGGGAACATGATGGCCCAAACCTTCTGCTTCGATTTTGGATATAATTTTTTTTTGTGCACATATATAATATTTTCTTAAAGGCAAAATTTTTTAAATTTGCGATAACATAAAATTTAAAAAATTTATTTATTTATTTATTTATTTATTTATTTATTTATTTATTTATTTATTTATTTATTTATTTATTTATTTATTTATTTATTTATTTATTTATTTATTTATTTATTTATTTATTTATTTATTTATTTATTTATTTATTTATTTATTTATTTATTTATTTATTTATTTATTTATTTATTTATTTATTTATTTATTTATTTATTGTTTGATATAAATATTAAATTCAGAGAATTTTTAGCATGTTGTTTTGAATATATGTCATTTGGCCTAAATTACTAAACATACAAATATCCTCTTCATAGGAAGCGCATCTTTATAATCTATATATATAAAAGTAAGTTGTCTGTATGTCTGTACCTTATACAAATCCACAGTTTTGCTCCTACAGGTACAAAATTAACTTTTAAATTCGATTAAAAGTTGCTTTCATTAAAATTTATTGACATTAAAAAACATTCTTGGAATAGCAACGATATTTTTTTTATTACATCAGAATAAAAACAAAAATTATTTTAATGTGTCAACCATATTTTTATGTATTTCAATCGTGTCTACTATAAGCAGTTCAAAATATTATTTTAATTTTCCATATATTTACTGTCAAACGACTCTCTGCGACTCATGCACAGTTTGAAAACGTAATTGTAAGTACTATAATATTTTGAAATTTGAATGTAAACATAATGGCTAAGATTATTGAAATCCACCGAAAACCTTCAAATCATTTCGACATTTGCTAATATTACTTTTTATTTACAAGTAAATATTTATTCTTTTTCTGTATCCAGATTTTCAAAAATCCTTCTTTTGATTGTTTTTATTTTTAGTATAGTGTTTTTGTACTGTGTACCCAAGTTCCATATTATTTAATATAGATTTCAATGCTTTTTTGTATTATACATATTTTACTATTTCTAGACTATTTTACAGTTTACATTAGAAGCTTAGTATTTCGACATTGGACTTCTTTTTTCTCTGTATACTAAAATAATGTTGAAGAATAAAAAACTTTTTTGATTCAGATGTAGTATAAAACATTTTTTTGGTGCGATTTTGTTTTGTGGTTTTTCACAGATAAATGCGGTTTCTAGCTACTGTTTTTATTTTCATTCATATTTTAATTTTCATATTTACTAATCCGCTAGCAGGGTACCATATAAAAATTGCCAAATTGAAGACCTAAGTAATTCAAACTAACAACTCTCCAATAATTTATAATTTCTATATTTAGAATTGGCGATACATTTACGCGCCATTTAAACGGATCAACGTTTAAACTTATCGCCAACTGGTAACAGCCTAACGCAGGATAGAAATATTAAGAGTCTCTTAATAAATATTAAGAGAACCCTTAATATTTATATTTTAACTTAATTTTATTATTATTTATGTTTCAATTTTCATTTAGTTACAGTGGTTTTTGTGATTTTTCTGATCGTTAAATGAAAAAAATCGTCAAATGCCCTGTACTACATCTGTTCCACTTTTTCTTAAATGTAAACTTCTATGTTATTCAACGGATCCTCAGCAGTGAGGGGCCACACTGCTAGTTATCTATATAGGGTTCTACTTCATATAGTAAAAAAAAAGTTCAAATTGATTTGTGAAAATGATCGTTGTACAAGTTTTAAGATCAAAGATGGAAATTTTTGTGTTTAACAAGAAAACATAGATTAAAAGTTTAACTTATAACACAAAATTGTTATACTCAAAATTTGATTTTCCTTATTAACGTATCATAATAATTTAAGAAGACTGAGTATCATAAAATTTTTTTAAAAAATTGATTTTAAGATTTTTTCCCTCTAGGTAATTTTGTCTTTCCATTGATGTATTACTTTTGTTTCTACTCAAATTAGAAGTATATAATACGTAGTTTATATGTTTATATATATAAAAAAAAAATAAGAAAAAAGTTATACACGTTAACTATATTAACCATTAACTTTGATTTTATCTAAACCTGAAGTCTATTTTTGTTTTTATTTTTAAGGAATTGAGTCCCCTTAGACTATTAGGATATGTTAATAAGAAATATAAAATTTCGAGTATAGTAATTTGATGTTATATGCGTGCCTTTTAAACTAGTTTTTCTTGTTAAATATGAATTCTTCCTTCTTTTATCTTGAAACGGATACTTAAAGGTCATTTTCATAAGTCTATACTTAATAACTATTTATTAGGGTTCTTAGTTCCCTTAAATTACAATGTGCCCATGTATCATTTTAGGTATAAAATTTTCAACTAAAGAATTTCACAAATTTAAAAAAAAAAAAAAATCGTTTTCACTACAACTTACAACTGGTAAGAGAATTTCATTTAAAACTACAGGACACACAACTAAAAAAAAGCTTAAATAAATAATATTAAAATTGCCTTAAAAGATTTATATTCTAGATTTTTTGGCTTATGTGATTTGATTAGTCATGGTCAACGAACTCTCCTATTCATCTCTTATGAGACTCCTCATCTCTGTTTACTTATTATTTTATTAATGCAAATTTTTGTGGATATAAAGCGAAAGGAACTATAATGATTTTAAACGCAAACACATTTTAAGGACAAAAAAAAAATATTTTTAAGGTTGTAATATCTTTTCTTTAAAATAAACATTATTATTGTTAAAAGTCCAAGCATTTTTTTTAATTGAATGCGCGATTTTAATGACTTTCATTAATAACAATGAGAAATATATTGTAACATAAATACGCTGGTAATTCTACTTAAAATATTTGTTTTAATTTTGATATGTTTCTCAGTTTATAAAAAAGTATATTTAATTGAATTTTTGTAGTGTTTTTCTTGCCTTATCCTTTGGTTATTCGTGATGTAGTTTCTTGGTAATTTTATGAAATCTAAATAACTGTTCAAGTAATAAAAATAACCTCAAATAATCTATCTACGATTTCTATTAATTTTGATTAAAACTTATAATACTCATGCGTGGTTTCGCAGAAAATATTTATATAAAAAAAAAAATAGCAATGATAGCTTTGCGATAGAAAACTTGATAGTTAAATGCTTATAATAAATACAAAGAGTATAATATATTATTAAACTTAAATATGATTTACTCGGGAAAATTGATTTTGCCAATGCAATAATGTTTTCATACGCTTTTTGAATAAATGTTGTAGTTCTCGTTGCTGTTATTGTTATAATTGAATTAACAAAAGTTTCAAAACATAAAATTTTTTAGATATCAAATTTAACATTTCGCGACACCGTTTTTCCAAAATTTAGTTCTTGCAATATTTTCGAGTTATAGCTGAATAAAATTGGTGTTTGGAACATTGCACAAATTTCAAATACACTATAATACTGATCACTGAATTGAAATTTTACATGAATTGGTGTAATATACTATTTTCGTTTTCTTATATTCATTCCCAGTAAAAAAAAAATCATCTGGGCCAGCAGTGGATGACTGACTGTGGCCATCACCTAAACTGCTGGACCATTAGCGGATGGCCTTTACTTTTCAGTGCATAAAAGTGACCGTCTGGCCTACACTTGGGCCAGCAGTAAGGGCCGGAAATTGGCCGTTGATGTCTGGCCAGCCTTAATGGCCAGCCTTCACTTACCCACTGCTTCCCCTGCATCAACTACTGGCCAAACCGCAAGTGTACAGCAGTGGCCCTACAATTGACAGCCTTAAGTGGAAGAAAATTTTGTCTGAGCCGCCGCTTAGCCAAAACATAAACATTGCTGTTGCCTTCAACGGCCCAACAGTGCCCCAATATCAGTTTTCTGGCTGCCGTCCGCAATCCCACATCGACTCGACGAAAGTTCGCCTTATAATGTCGATTGCCCTTTACAATACTACAACGAGCAACTAAAGATTCGCATTATATTATTAATTTGAAATTAGCAGTCCCACGACAAACTAATAATGATTCTCTTTCCACAGGCTTTTTTTTAAGCTCAATTGATATTCACTTCCCATTTAGTGCATTTTGCATGAGCATCATCTTTTTGTTTCCTACTTTTATCCACATGGGAACAAAAAGATGATGCTCATGCAAAATGCACTAAATGATAAGTGAACATCAATTGGGCTTGAAAAAGATAAGCATTAAGAGATTTAGTTAACACAACACAAAAAATCTCATTACAGAAAGTTAAAATATATAATCCAAATTAAATAAGTGGCATGGATTATAAGATTTTTTTAACTTTTATTTTTACCAGTAACTTATAATAATTATCTTGAATAATAGAATTATGAAACTAGAAAATTTGCATTATGTTGATCTACAATTCAAATTACATTAATTGCTGTAATTATTGGAAGAAACTTGTCAATTCTTTAAACAAGCACATCATGTTTAAATATCTTCCATTTACTTCTACACTATTCTTTTCAAGCACTATCTATAAGTTTTTTTTTGCAACCAAATAATTTTCCAATTTATGTTCAGCCTCCACTTAATTTTTTCAGAAGTTCTCCTGCATAAAGATTATCCAAATTTTTAAAGTATAATTCAAAACATCAAGGGTAGAAAATGTGTAGTGATACAATTATTAATAACTTATATCATGAATTTTGGTCAGAATTACAAGTAATTTACATCATGTTATGTACTCAACATAATCTCCCTCGCAAATCCTATTATTTCAACAATTATTGAAAGAACCTTAACAAAACAGCAATTGTAAAATAAAGACAAAACAAGGACACTTTGCTCTCAATTCGTGGATTAAATTTATTGTTATTTTTTATAAATTAGGATAAAATGTCATTTATTCGATTTGTTGCGACAGTGACCTTCTCCCGTTCCTGTCAAGCGCTGTTCTAAGCCACAGCTTTTAACTAGGTATCTCTTTCATCTCAGCTTGTTTAGTAATTTATGTAGCTTGTGGCCCATCTGATGACTGTATGATTAGCACTCTCGCCAAACATGCCAAAGCTGTCGGGTTTGAATCCTGGATTAGGCATGGATGTTCGTTGTGGTTCGGAATCCACGTAAAGCTGTAGGTCCCGGCCTGATTAGTTGTCATTGTGCAGAAAAATAGGTCGTTGAGCGATAAACTAACCAACCAATCGTTGCTTGTGTTTGGCTGATAGCAGCTGAAATAGAAATATACTATTATATTAAGTACATAGTCATGATAGCGATTTCACAAATGTTATTAATTTAAACATTCAATAGTAAGTTTGCATAAAAGAAACAGCGTATCAATGACTTCTCCAAGTCAAAAGTTCTTTTACAAAATCAAATCATGCAATTATTATTAACTTCTTTTGAAGAAAACAGATTTGTATGAGATTTAACTCTGTATTTAAAACATGTATCTCAGGTACCTAATTCATTTAAAACTTTCTATTTCAAATTTTGTACTGATTGAAAATACTAGCTTTTTCAAACTTAGTAGCTTTAAAATGATATTATACTCATATTTGTGAAGCTAGATACAGGGCATACAATACATTCATGCAATGCAATAATTAATGTTTAGCTTGATTTTTAATCTTAATGTTCATAATGAAAGGTCCGGAACTCCCGGAAAGCAAGTTGACAAGAGAACCAAGTTCAAAGATGTCAATGATCTGTATGCATTTAAAAAATAGCGTCCAAATAGCGTAGCTGAAAAGAACAGTTGTCAGAAAGACTAAAATTTTTTTTCTGAACGATTTGAAAAGCGCGTTTTGCAGCAAATTACGCTGAGGGAAGGCAAGGAGAGGAGGGGAAGAAAGACAAGAACGATCCACTAATTTTCGCGATTTTTTTTCTTTTTTTTCTTTTTTGGACTTGAAGTGTTGGTTCGGAAGGGACTCAAATGGAAGAATAATGGAAAAGTTTCCACTGATTTAAGTAGGTTGGATTTTAATTTTACCAAATAGGTTATAAAATACCCTTTGGAAAACAAAGTGCAACTCCCTTAATACTTTGAAAATATAAAACATATATTGATTCTGCAATATAATTTTGCTTACTTAAAATGTGTTTTGAAAATATTAACTTTTTATTTAATTCAATTAACGAAATGATTCTTAAGGAAAGTCAGGAACTTGGAACTATTTTATCAGCTTCACAGTTATTTCATTAGGTGTTTTAATAGCACCACTAATTATTATGCTTTTGCATTATAGCATTTAAAACACATGCCAAAAGAATCTAAATTCAAATTTAAAAAAAAAATGACCTCTGTAAACAAATGTAAGTTAAAACCAACTAAGTTTTACCATGACATATACAGAGAAATTCTCGTATTTTGGCGTTGATTATAGTAGTCACCCCCTGACGAAGTTACTATAATAGAGAAATATACCTTTTCCATTTATATTTCCGTCAAGTTTCTAGCTTCTAGACAGCGAGATTGCGGGTTCGAGTCTCGTGTAAGGCATGGATGTTTGTAAATGTATGTTGGCTTGTCAAATGACGAATGTTTTGGCGCAATATAGCCCTCGTGTTGCTGACGACGCCAGATAATCTAAAAACAACCAACCAGTTATTTTCCCATTTGTTATTCAATTCTCTGCTATAATTAAAACTTTGAAATAAAAAATCATTCCTATACATACAAATATTAATAATTTTTTCACTTTTAGAGTAACTTCAAAAAGCAATGTCTTTCGACACCTTACAAACATACCGATCTACTTTTTGTTTACTCTAACAAAATTCCTTCCACTAAGTTGCTAGCTTCAAATGTTTAACAAGTAGTGAAACATCCCCTAAAATTATTATAAGCATACATCATAATGCATTTTGTGCAAAAATCAGTAATATTTTATTACAGGAATTATTCTGTAACATTAGTTGGTTGGCTTGTACGCTCAACGCCCTATTTTTATGCACAGTGACAGGCTAATCAGACCGGGACCTACAGCTTAACGTGGATTCCGAATCACAACAAACATCCATGCCTAATCCGGGATTCGAACCCGGCACCTTTAGCAGGCGAGGCGAGAGCGCTATCCCCACAGCTAACCGATGGACAAAAGTATCTTGCTTCGGCGGTCTGTAACATTAGTTCTTACTCTTTAGTAAGCAACTTCGAAACTGATCTATTTGATGGATACAAGATAAAAACTTCCAAATTGAAAAACAAACTAATCCAAGCAAACAACGTAGACCTGGTGGATGTGTGGTTAGCGCTCTGGCCTCGCATGCCAAAGCTGCCAGGTTCGAATCCTGAATAAGGCATGGATGTTAGTTGTGGTTCGGAATCCACATTAAGCTGTAGTTCCGGGCCTGATTACCCGTTATTATGCCCAAAAATAAGTCGTTAAGCGTATAAATAAAACCAAAAATCAGACTAACAACATTCAAATCATTTATACAAGGACTATATACATTACTTTAAATATCTTTGGCTCTAATCTGCAGTACAAAAATCGTTATACATAGGAAATAAGTAACACGAAGGAGGGAAAGAATTAAAAGCTAGTATTCGGAAGGAATCGTGGTTTGGGTTATGCACCTATACACTTACATTAAATATATCAAAACATTCGAAACAAAACTAGCCCTTAACTGCTGTGGTTGGGTAGTTTGATATTTTTCGCGTAAGGGCAACTAGTGGTCTCTACAGCGCCAAACAATTTAATGAACATCAGATTAAAATTTAAGAAACATAGCATCGGGAAAATACTTTTAAAGTCAAAGATGAAATATTTTAGGGGATGGAAGCATTCCACAAAAAATGACTCGCGGTCTGGCCAGACCGCATACAGCAGTTGAAGGCTAGAATATTAGTTAATGTTCGTTCAACACTATGCATACTGAACCACATATACATTATGTCGTGCATAAATGTTGTCCTCATGTATATACGACATATCGTATAACTATGTAAAATACAATTGAATACAACATAAGGAAAAATATAAAAAAATGTATTACTTACACGTCGATTTCCTTCCATGATGAATATATCCCGATCCTTTTCTTCAATGAAATAAAAACAATCGGTCGATGTTCACGTTTTTAATGAAATAAAAGAAAAATAATGACGCAGAAGATATCACTGGCCCTTGTGTTGCCTTTGCGCCATAAAACAACAACCAAACCAAACCAGAAGATATCACAAACGCAGCAATTTTGTCTGCATGCAATGGCTACTAGAAAATCAAGTGAAAAAAAAGTCGTGTTTACGAAAGTTCAAAACAATCATGCGCATGCGCAGAAGGCACGATACGATGACGTAACCGTTGCCACCAGTTATATTACTAAAGTGCTGGATGGCCATCAACGGACAAGAAGAGGTTGGCCTGGAAAAAATAAGCTGATGGTATCCCAGTAACGAACCGCGAGTGTGCCATTGATGGCATTACATGGCCATCACCCACCCAGTACTGCCGGCAACTAGCCGTGAAGCGGCCATCATCCGTGTTTTTACTGGGTTGCTTTAAAAAAAATTCGAAGTAGAGGATATTTTTTCAATAATTATTAAATTTTTCTTTCGTGTAAACGACATGAAAGAGGAACAGTTGTTGGTCAATGCTCAATAGGAGATAACTCTATGTTAAAGATGTTAATTTTCTAACTTTGTACGCCTTTATTGAATATCTATGGATATTTTTGAGGTTATGATGTTTATGATACTTTAAAAGACATCATTTACTAGTACATTTTTATAGACCACTTTTAAACTCAAGCCGTCAAAAATAATTTTTTTTTTCTTTGACCGTTACAATAATTTCATTACCCTATATTATGTATAGAGTAACTGAAAATAAAAATTAATTGAATATAAACTTAATTTTATACAATGTTAAATACATAAAGACAACATTTGAAATGGGATTAGAAAATAAATTATTTCCCAATGGATCTCTAAAGGTTACAAAAACAAAAAAAAAATTATCAACATTTCGTAGAACAAATTAAAAGAAATATTTGATCAAAAAACTACTTTCGTAAAGTAATGAGATGCCTCAAAACTTTTAATTATTTTTCATCCTTTAAAAAATAATTAAAATACTTCTGATTTTAAGTACGCCAAGATAATTCTTCTAGATTTATAAGAAGTCTTATTTTATAATAATTAAAACTGAGGATATTAGCAGCATTAGGAACTATCCTTACTCAAAATCCTCAAAATTAGTCATTTTCTTTTTATCTTTCAACAGCATACTATGTTGCTATTTAGAATGGCACAAAAATTGCATAACTTAATTATTAGGTTATATAAATATGTATGTGTATTTTTAATTTTCATAAAATATACTTGAGCTATCAAAATTTTCTGAAAAACTGCAAAATAATTTTTTTAAAAACCCACAAAGTCCTATCATGTATACATTTAATTAGCATAGTATAATATTTGTTATTGAATGAATTTTACACAAATTAAATTTGAAAAAAATGTTAAAATTTAAAAATCTTTAAAACAAAGATAAATAGAATAACTCTTAAAATATACCATGTAAAAATAATTAGCTTTATTTCAAAAAGCTATTCTATATGCATACTAACAGGTAATAGTAAAAAATCCATTTTTGTAACTCTTAAATAAAAAAAAATTATTGGTCATAATTTATCACTCCTTTAATTGAAGTTTGTTCTGAATCTTTTTTATTACACATAACGTAATTAGTTTTCTGCAATAAGATATATAAAGATATTGACAAACGCCATTGGGAATTGGTTTTTATCATTTATAATAAAAAAAAGAGTTGTTTTTTTAATAAAAGCCCCCCACCAAAAAAAACTTTTTCTTCTCCATGTGTACTTCGAAAAAAGAACACTTTCAAGATTCCATCGAGGCATACTTTTAAAAATAATACGGTATTCAAAATATTGACAAGAGCGGTGTTTATTTACATTTGTCATTTTTGAAGTCAATTAATTTGATAACAAACATTTAATCAAGTTTATTTTGGGATTATTCAATTCAAAGAAACAATTATCGAATTAATCTCGTCCTTTCCCTTTTTTTATTCTGTTGGATTTCGGAAAATTAAATTTTAAGAAATTAAATACAGCTTAAATGATTTTTTTATTTTCTTGTTTTGAGTTTTTCAAGTGGGGATTTTTTATGATACACAGCTTTTAAAAATTTTAAGAAAAGCACGGAAAAAATACTGTTTATCTTCAAGTTTTGTATCAACATTCCATGCAAATAAAAAATCATATCCATATTATTCTGTCAAAACTAGCAAGAACAATATTACTTTTAAAGAAATTAAATAAAATAAAATTAAAAACTTAAAAAAATATTTACATTTTTAACTACTTCTGAAATTTTTTTTTTTTATAAATAGCTTTAATTTTTTGCACTAGTAAATTTTAAGTAATTTTTATACTTTTTTGAAATAAAAAAAAATATCTCAAAAAGTTTCATGCTGTGAGTTATAGACAAATGACATTAATGAATTTTTCCTAAGACTTTTTTTTCTTATACATTCCAGATTTTTTTTAAGTGAAACAAGTTTAGTGAATATATATACAAGTGTTTATTTATCGTCTGTGCAAAGCATTTTATTTCCAATATATGTTCAAATTAATTGGCATAAGCTGTTAACATTTCTGCAAACAAATCAACGACATTCTCAAAGCCAAGTCTTGAAAAAAGTTGGAAAAATATCAAAAACTAAACTCTTAATTGAAGTAATTAATGCATTTATAAGAACTAAGAATTATTGCTTAATTGATAAAAAAAAGAATAGATTTTCCCATGTAATATGAGTAATACAACTTTTATTAATATAAAATATACCACCTAAGTCTCAGTAAATAATTTAGGTATTCACTGTAACAAATATTCAAAGATAGTTTTAATTATCATTTCGTTACAATTAATTAATAATCCCCCAATCAGTTTCTAAGAAATATTTTTGCTATGAATTTGCAAGCTCATATAAGCTGTATTTAAATGTTAGGCCAATTCATATTACACCAGACACTCCTATTGAAATCTCACAAGCAGAAAAAGTCAGAACATATCCTTACATTCAATTAATGCTATTATCAGCATACTAATAACAATAAAAGCTTTTGTGGTAAGTGGAATTTAATTACAACTATTTTCATTCTACGTTTAGAAACACTAATACATAATTATCTTTCGGCAACAATCGCATTGTCTTGATTTATCAAAATAGATATTTTACATGTAATTAAGTTTTTTAACACATACTCTGATACAATTCAGGCAGCTTTATAATCATGTTGATTTCTGTAGATTTAGATGTTTCTTATTTGAATATTTAATTAAGTATTCGATCTCTTTTTTTAAACAAATGGATTATAATTCACTTAAATAAATTTCTTAGTACATATTGCGCTATTTATTTTTATAATTGAAGTAAAGATTACTGTATAAAGTTGTTGACGTAAAATATAATTATCAGTGTTAATTAAAACTACAAAAAAAATTCCGAATATTGTTAAAATGCAGTTGTAAGTCCTATAAAAACTTGTAAAAGGTCACTGTGATGTATTGAGGATTAAATACTTTTACTGTAAAAATTTTATTTATTCCATCTTAAAACATTACAAAATAATTACATTTGGAATAATACATGTAAAAAATAATAGTTTGAAACTTACGATTAAGTCTCAGTATAATAATTTGTTACTATTTCAATTGTACAACACTCTTTTATTTTTAACTAACTTCATCAACACAAACTGAATTTTACATAATACAAATTTCGACCTTCTTTTAGGATATGGAATATTGAGTCCACCTTGCTTTTTTGAAATTTTATGATTATTTTGAATTCTTCTCATGATACTGTTTTCAAAGAATACAACTAGCAAATATCAAAAAGCAAATGATTCATTAAATAAAATTTCAATTCCCAAAATTTTAAAATCAATTTTGAATTTTAATTAATTTTAAAACACTACTTATTATTTAGTTTAAGGTTTAAAATAGTAGAATATAGGGTTGCGTGGGGTAAAATGAGAACGGTTTGTGATATTTCAAATATTGATACTGATAACTTAATGTTTTATTGTTGGTATTATTACTTTATTCAATTACCCCCCCATGTTAACTTACGGTAATGAAAGTAATATTTACGTTAAAAAAAGATATATATATATATATATATATATATATATATATATATATATATATATATATATATATATATATATATATATATATATATATATATATATATATATATATATATATATATATATATATATATATATAGTATATATATATATATTTATTTACATTTCTCAACGTTTTGTAACATGTTGACTTCCAAAAAGTGGTCTAGAAAGAAGTCTGTCTCTGTGTGCGTGGTCAACATAACTTCCGAATGAATTGACCTACGATGATCAAGTTTGGTGTAGAGATTAGTGAAGGCCATGGTACCTGTCATTAAGGTTTTCGCCAATACTTCGCATGTGCAAAACATGGAAACATGAAAAGAACATGAAAAAATAATGTTTTTCAGCAATTGCTCTTCAACCGTAATCAAGTTTTAAACATCCCCAGCAGTCACTCATGGTCGACCATTTTCTTCTCTCCTCCGTTTCACTTGCAAAAATGAATAATGATAGAATTATTGATAAGTATATCGCCAAATTCGTATTTTTTTAAATTTTTTTTTTTGCCGATGTAAGAATTATCACCGAAAATATCGCCAAACTGGCCATTTTTTTTCTCCAAATGAATGATTATATGAAACTGGTAATAGCACCATTGCACGTCAAATTTAATTGTACTGATAAGTATCATAGTGTAATTGAAAGTAGTGCCATGTTCCACATTAGTTATACTTAGAGGTTCGGTTCTTTCTCAGAGAGTATTTAACAAAAGAAATATTGATAAAATAACATTAATACAGCTCATTGAATTTGTACAGTCATTTTTCCAAATCAAAATGTAAAAGAAGTAATATCACAAAAAAATTATCGACGTAATAAAAAAATATTTTAAATTATGTTAAATACAATGTTAAGTTTTTAATTATTAAATTATGTTAAGAAAATTTGACTTTCGGTCAATATCTACTCAATATTTATACGCATAGGTAGAAATACAATATCCTAGGTTTTGCTCACGCAACATTCGCATTATTAATATGTGTACACAAAGTAAAAACTTAGCAGTTTTTTCTACTTTATTCTGTTATGAATTTCTATAGGAGAAATAACGACACATATTTGCAAAATAAAAAGGATTATTTATTCTTTTTTAGAAGATCACAAAACTTCTTTAAGCAACAATGAGCTCTTATAAAGTTTAATTAAAGCTTCAATACGCACATCTTCAGACAAGGCGATAATTTAGGCACTACAAAAATCTACAAGCGATAAGTTTCTTTCAAAGTCACTCTCATAAACCAACTGACTCAAAATTCAATTTCCTGGCAGTTTTTATATTCTTGCGTGCAAAATTTCCCCAAACAAAATCTAGAGCTAACGATTTGGTGATCATCACTCACAGTATGATATTTTCTTGATTAACTCTCGTGATTGCAACTTTTTCAAGTATTATCTTGTAATCGCGATATTATCAGTTATTTCAAATTCCAATATATTATTCTTGTTTTGTATCTTCTTCATTAATACTAATTTTCTATGCTTCTATATACAAGCACTAAGCTATTTTTTTTTTTTACATTTTTTTACAAATATTATGCATTTTGATCTCGTATAAAACTTTATCGAACAAAAATATTTACTCAAAATGAATGTGAAAGTTTCCATTTAACAAACAAGAATACCTATTTTACACGACATCCCATTTCCATCAACCTGCTTCTAGATATATTTTTAAAATACTATTTATGCCCCCTAAAGAGGATTAGATTTCTAAATTACATAAAAACTAATTGAATACTTATGTAAAACAAAATGACTTTTTTACGCCAAAAACTAATTTTAACATAAGTAATAATTAAACAAAGATAAAAGAAATGTATTTCCATATAAACACAGAAGTTAATAATAAAGGACGTATTTAATCCATTCGAAAAAGATACGAAATAAGACTTTTAATTTATAAGTAAAATATCTCATGTGAATCATTGTATTATCACAATTATTTCTTTCGAACTAAAAGTAAAGGTAAAGAAAAGTTAGTTTTTAAGTAAAGTGGGACAATGCACAGATAAAGACATTAACCTTGGAAATATTCTCCTCATTTTCAGAAAAATAAGCAATTTTTAATGATAATTTTTATAAAAATTTTTAAATACTTTTTAAGTAGATTTATTAGAATTTATTAATCATGGGTGAATATTTTTAAAAGGGAAATTGTTTGAATTTTTAAAGGGAATTGGTTCCCCATGATTTTACAAAAAATAATAAAAATATAAATTTTCTATTTTTTGCGTGTTTAAAATCTTTAAAAACTTCTCTTTATCCCGGCAAGATTTTGTACTGATCCGAGTATTGCAAATGCAGAAAAACTATATTTTTAAGGAGAATTTAGCATTGCTGCAATAGCTCTTTAGACGTTTCGAACGCATTTTTCTCAGTTAGGGATTTTTAAAATTCCCACCTTACTCAAAATGATAAAACTTCAGCAAATAAAAATGAAATGACTTGATTTTTTTTTTGTGTCATTCTTTATATCTACGTTACAAAAAATAGGCATGGATTTTTGAATAAAATATAAACTTTTTACTAATAAGTACAGTAATAGGTTCTTTTTTACCTATAGGAATAGTAATTATCATTTTTTTCAAAAATTATTTAACTTATTCTAAATATAATGCCTAAAAAATTAGAGTATATTACTAGGACAATTTTTTTTAACGAAAATCAGGGAAAAGTAGTGGACAATGAAAAAGAAGATAGAAATAGAAATTTTATGAATTTTTTTGTAAAAACTTTAAAAAAAAAAAAAAAAAAAAAAAAAAAAAAAAATAATAGTTTAATCTTTTTTCAAATTTAGAGCACTATGGGAACTTTTTTAAGATAAATTTAGTTTTTACTTAGTAATACTTCGAAATGTGTAAAAATTATAATTTTAAAGGCTTAAATAAGAAAAAAAGTTTGAAGGGTACCTAACCATTAAAAAAATTAACTAGAAAAGTATAAAACTTCTTACAATGTTTCAAAGCTTTACTTTCAGCACCATTGATTATATTTAGCTAAAAAAACTTCAATACTTTTGGTGAAAATACTAAGTTTTGTTTCTTAATTTCAGCGAAAAACGCAAGTACTAGTAACAATAAACATGTAAAAAATAAATATTACTTATGAATTTTAAAGTACTTAAACATAATTTAATTTAAATACGGGTTTAATTTAATAAAGGTTTAGATATTGATTTTGTGTGAATATAAGTGTCTTTTAACGTTATATTAAAATTCCATAATACATAAATTAAATTTTTCATGAACAATCATTCAATTCAATTGCTACTAAAGAAATTCAGATAAATTTAGATGAGATAGGATTTTTAAATTAGTATTAAAATTAATAATTATTTTAATTTTTATCCTAATTTACACAAGAAAAGGAAGTTTTTTTTAAAGTGTTTTTAAATTATCTTTTTGCAAAATTTATAATTTGAGCTTTTTGAAAATACGTATTTATCTTCTTTAAATGTTTGAAACATTTTTTTAAAATTTAACACATTTTATGTTTTCATGCACCTTTATATTGTTTAAGTATACTACTCAACCAAATCGAACAAGATAAATTACATTAAAGTAATAGTTATCGATAATACGTCGCTTACTGTTCCATTTTACAATAAGATTTTTATTTTTCTAAAATTGCACTGTTTCCTATTGTACTTTTCACTTCAATAACTTCTAGGTACATTAAAAAGTTTTTTTTTTTTTTTCATGTATTCCATCTTGTTTATTGACATGTTAGTATTGCATGGTAAAAAATCATCTGAACTTATAGAAGCAGAGTTGATGATCGATTTCTCAATTATGATAGCACTATCTGTGATTGAATTTAAGTTAATAGAGAGTATTGACTGAAAAAACCATACTGTAACTATGGTTTTGTGCTTAAAATATCGAAACCCAAAGTTAATAATTTTAGTAAGATTGATACGTGGGAATATAATACTCAATTTTCGCATATTACAATGACGGATTATTTATACTGAAACAAACTTATAAAATATTCTTTATTGCTCCGTTCAGTTATGAAAAAGGAATTTAATCCATTTGATTCTAACTTATTCAATCATCAACATCGTTTTTTTGGGTACATGAAATGGTCCTCGATATTCTGTTTCTTTGAAAACTTATCTTTCTACATATTTTGTTATCAAGAAAGCACCTGATTTTATAAGTTATTTTATACATACATTTTTTTGTAGAAATAAATACGAAAACTTTCAAAACAATCATCCTATTTTCTTACTACATAATTTTAAAAGGTTATTAAACGTAATTTAAATAATATTTTTATTAAGTTAATGTGGGGAAAAGATTTCCAAAATGTACACAATTATTATTGAATGAATTATATAGAAGTTTGTTCGGAACTTTTATATGCGTCGAAAATTGTTGAACACATTTGTTAGTTGTTATTTCAATATACATTGTTCTGTATTTTACAAAGTATATTTTAATTTGATAAATTTTTAAGGTCTTTGGACTTTGGATGGGCACTTACGTAAAATTATATAAACATGTTACCAATAAAATATATAATACCTTATTTTCTTGCAATAAAATTGAGTGCTAACGTCTCCTCAAGAGAATATTTTAAAAATTACTTGGCAGGGGAAATTGCCAATTACCACCAAAATAATGAATAATTTCAAGTTAAAGTACAATGGAAGAAAATGTTACAAACTATGATGTCTTTTTTTTCTTTATTAAATGTATATAAAAGTAGATAAAATCAAATTTACTTCTCATTATGAAAAGGCAAGTTTTTTCTGTATTAAGTCAAAATGTAAATCAACAAAATGGGTTTTCATCATTGTAAAGTAAATTAATTTTGACGACTTTTTACTATTAAAAAGTTGAAATGAGTTAGTTTAGAATATAATCAATTGTATCAAAATGAAAAAGAGTCCTTTAAAATTGGAGATAATCAGATAATCACCGAGGAATTAGAATTAGTTTGTAAGACTAATAAGTTATAAAAAAAAATGACTATACTCGCTAAAATTGAAAAACTTATATATTTAATCCCTTTTAAAACAAGCAGATTCTGTCAAAATGAAAAACAAATATAATTAGTAAAAATATCCAAAAAATCTTTGCTCATTAAAGTTAAAACTAAAACTATTATGTGAAATTTTCTTCGGTATTATATCCTTTTTGGGCTATTTTAGCATTGTATAAAAGTTTATTTAGAAAAGGGTAAGTAGGATTTTTTAAATCTTTAACTTTTACGAGTCAATGGTTTTACAAACATTTTTCTCCCCTATAACTACATTTTTTTCAAAATGGTAATATTCAAGCTGTTCAAATTTTCACGTAATTAATGACACATATTTAATTTAAAGATTTATGCATTGTAAATTATTTTTTATTGGATTTAGATAAAAACAGATTTCTTTCAGTGCAAAGAAAATTGAACCTATCGTTTTAATATATCTTTTTCAATATAATAAATATAATAGTTTTTAATATAACAATATATATTATAATTATATTATGTAATATTATAATTGTATTATATAATATTATAATTATATTATATAATAGTATAATTATATATTATAATATTATAAAAATTTTTAATTTTTAATATAATAATTTTTGTCAATATAACAATATATATTTAATATGCATAAAAATACATTGAATATATATTGTTCAATATATTGTTTCAATATATTTTTTTACACAAGATATTTTATTCTGTTCCCACTGAAGTACATGGTACATAATATTCTTTAACAAAATTGCAAAGGTTAATTTATAATTTTTAATTAGAAATCTAATTTCAAAATATCTCAATTTTGGTTGGAGTATAAAAGCGTTTGGAGGTGAAAAGCAATTTTGAATATACTTGAATCTTTATACTTCAATAAATCAGAAATGTTACCAAAAATTGAAAAAATAAACTTTTAAAATATATCCATTATATTAAGTTTATAATTATGGTTCATCACCGAGAAAAGTTTTGTAGAGAAACACTGAGACGAAAAATTTAAATAAATGGTTAAAGACATTAAAAAGACTTTTTTAAACTTATTATGTGCGTAAAAGTTTTAACGATTGAATTTTCAATGTACTTGTGCATTCCTTAGGAAAAATAGATTTTATGAAATGTTTAACTCTTACGTAAGTTTAAGATATTATTTGACAAAGAATGAATACTTGTAAAAACAAGAAAGATAATACATTTCTCTTTAGATACCACCACTACATTATCCATCAGGAGAATTGGATTAAAATAATTTCAAAGCAGGGTTTAAAATACATTCTTGAAACATTTGGAATGGATTTCAAATCAAGATTTTAAAGTAAAAGAAATATAATAAAGGCATTAATCCTACTTCATAAAATGTATTTTAGTACTTTTTATTCTAATTTAATCTGCCTTAAGACATAAAACAGTACATGGAACTTACAAAAGGAAAAAAATTATTTTGTCTTCTTATAGAAATATTTATAAATGGTATAGTTTATCTTATAAAAAGAGAACAATTCATTCGTTGGAAATTAGTTCAAATTAGTGTAGTCGTAGTTCTTTTTATATTCTAACTAACTCTCGTTAACACCAAAAATAGGTTGAAAATGAGCTCTACCTCATTAACAGCTTCCTATCCCTGATAACGTCACCAGGTTATTCCTATTAAAAAAGGATGAGACAGTAGGCGGAAAACGTACTTTGGTTACTTTCCGTGTAATTAAATAATAAAATTAAGTGCTAAACAGTCACGTCAACATTTCGTAATTTGTATTTTGTTTCTATAATTTAATTGGGTGTGATTTAACGTTAACAATAGACTAAAACTAAATTACCCCTGTAGCAACGTTAGTAATCGATTATCAATAATTACGTAAAAATTAGATAGTGTTATTTATTATCCACATGGAAGGGCACGCTAAAACATTTAAAAGATCATTATAATGTAGACGATTACATTTCGACTGATTGTGTTAAAGAGTTTTTCAAACTATAAGGCTAATGAATGCTTTTTTTTTTTTTTTCTTTCTTTCTTTCTTCTTTTTATAAGATGTAGTTTCTTTGTCTCATATGTCTTTAAATTAAAGTTCAGCTGAATTTTTGCGAGATTTGTGGAGTTTGAGAAGTTACTACAAAAATGTATATTATCTATAATAGAAAAACTAGTTAAGAGCATCTTAATTGATTTTAAAATTATTTTAAAAATGCATTTTGAATATTGTTATCTTATTATCTTTTAATTGTGTTTTACTTTGATGTCGTTTTTATAAAAAGAAATTCATATTATATTATGCTTTAGAGATTAATACTGTTGCACAAATTGTCTGTATATATTGTAAATAGTGACGTATTATTTCAAAATTCTATAGTAATTTATTTTTATCCAATTTTATTTAGTAATTAATAGCGATTATACAAGTTAGAAAAAGGTGGCAACACCTGAAGTAATCGAGAAGTTTCGAGAAATTTCTTTCCGATGAATTGGCTAGAAATTTCGAGAATGTCTCACGCGCTTGTATATAAAAAGACTGGAGAACGGGAAAGTTTTCAGATTGACTTCGGAGTTCGTTGAAAGCTGATCGCTTTGTTTACCTATTGGAGTGAGCTTGTACAATCGCTGAATTCGAAGTTATTTTCGTTGAAGCTTGTGTTGAAGCTTGAGAGGAATTAAACTGTTGCCTGTGAATAAATTTTGTGAGTTTTCTGAAGAGAGAATAAATATTTTTAAACCGTGAAAACTGTTCCATCATTGCCTCAGTGGAAAAATTCATAACAGTGGTGTCAGAAGTGGGGTCTCGTAATTTTGAATGCCGACAACTAGAGGAATGATGGAAGACCAAATGAAGCAGTTGATGGAAATGATTGCTGGAATGAAAGCCTGCCAAGAAACCCCCGCAGACGAACTTTCCGCTACGATTGCCGCCGGTCAAGCCCGCCAAGAAACGACGAATGCCGAACTCGCCGCCGCCATTGCCGCCAGTCAAGAAGCAACATCATCAGACATTAAAGCTTTACAAGAAGCGACATCATCAGATTTTAAAGCTTTGCAAAACGCAACGTCATCTGACATGAAAGCTTTGGCCGATAAGTGCGAGTCCACATCCGCAGCCGTAATCAAGATCAGGGAAGAAATGAAAACGGAGCTAGCGTCAATGGTAGAATCTACTATTATGGAGACAACATCATCGGTCCTGCATTCCGTGAAAGAAGACGTTCTCATTGCTGTAAGGGATGAAATGGAAGAAAAGGTATTTACCATAGAAAGAGAAATCACGACTGCTAGAAATGAAATGAAAGAAGAAGTTTCCACCCTGAAAAAAGAGCAGGGAAGGTTTATTGACGCTATGGAAGAGAAACTTCGAAAACTGGAAATTCGCGGTACTGTGGCAGCTGCATCACCGAACTGGGAGGAGGTTTCCACTGCAGTTTTAGCACCACGTTCCAACATCAAAGTGGCCACTTTTGATGGAAAGTCTTCTTGGCGCGTTTATCAAACGCAGTTTGAAATGATTGCTTCTGCGAATGGTTGGGACGATACTTCGAAAGCATTCCATCTCGCGGCATCTCTTCGAGGTGAAGCTGCTGACATTTTACAAACACTACCTGAAGAGAAGCGGGGAGAATTCGTGGCGCTGGCAAGTGCGTTGGAATTAAGGTTTGGGGAGCAACATCTAAAGGATTATAACAGACTGCAACTGAAAGTGAGACAGCAGAAGGCCAATGAAACTCTTCAAGAGTTGGCGTCAGATATAGAAAGACTGTCGCTCCTCGCTTTCCCAGACTGTCCCCCGGATGTACGAGATGATCTTTCGCTGCAGTATTTCATCGACGCTATTCAAGATCCCGATGTGCAGCAGGCGGTAAGGTTATCCCAAAACAAAAACCTGAAGTCGGCCCTCGTGTACGCCATGAGAGTAGAAGCCGCGCAGCTAGCTTCTGGAAAAGACCGACGATATGTGCGTGGTGCATTAGCCGAGGATTCTTCTGACTTTGTCACCAGTAAGCTTCGAGAACTGGAGAGCAAAATTGATAGAATGATCAGAAGCTATCCCGGAGCCAGGGATCGAAGGACCAGAGTCGTTTGATGGCACTGCAAACGGGAAGGGCATCTACGACGAAACTGCCTTGATTTGAAAAAGAGAAGGGATAACACTTCCACGGATTCTCCACAACTGAATCTAAGAAGATGTCATCTCGCAGGGCAGAAGCTGCAATGTAGAACAGGTGAAGCCCCGACCAGTCGTTCCCACGTTTCATCCCGACAAGGAGGAAACCAGGGTTTATTCGTGAAGGGGGAGATCAACGGAACTCCATGTCGTCTAATCGTCGATTCGGGAGCGAACGTAACGATCGTAAGGACGGACGTGGCTCGTCGCCTGAACAGCCGACTCCTCTACACAGCGCCCTCTGTTTCTCTACAAACTGTGTCTGGTGGTAATATCTCTGTTCATGGGAAGTTGCAAGTGGACATTGCCCTTGGATTTAACACCTACAAGCATACCGTTTATGTTGCCGAAATTGTAGATCCGTGCATTCTCGGACTAGACTTTTTGAAGAAAAATGGAATTACGCTGAATTTTGAGAAAAGCCAGCTGCAAACATGGAGAGGCGAAGTTCCTTTGCACGATCTAGACATGAAAGAGCTGTGCGTATATCGGATTGTAGCTCATGAAGACAATGTCATAGAGAATGCTGAAGAGTCCACATCTATGGAAAGTACCTCTCCAGCCTCGGAGAGAGAACCGAAGAAAGCGACGTTGATGAAATCCTCCCAGGAAGTGGTTCATGTGGAAATGGACAAAGTTAGTGACGAGGGAATCGACATCCGTACTCCTGTTACAAGCATCGAACGGAGGTCCCGGGATCTATCAGCTGCACCCGCGGATGATTCGGACGCAATCTCAAAATCATATAACCAGCAAGATGGGGATCAGAAACTTTCACCGCTTCTGTGGGCATACGGGAGTGCAACTCACGAGACCACCGGATTTTCTCCATCTCTAACGATGTGTGGAAGAGACCTTAGGCTCCCCAGCAACTTCCTCTTTGGACAACCACAGGACACTCCTTCCTCGCCTGTCCAGTATCTAGATGATCTGCAGGCCCGTTTGGAAGCCGTACATTGGTTCGCCAGAGAGAGAAACAACATCATGACGGAGCGCATGAAGATCCGGTACTATGCCAAGGCCATGGACCGTTCATTCCAGGAAGGTGACAAACGTCGGAAAGGACTCTCCCCTAAGCTCCAGACGAACTGGGAAGGGCCGTATGAGATCCTTAAGAAGATCAACGACGTCGTGGTGAGAATTCAACGGACACCTTCCTGTAAACCTAGAGTTGTACATAACAATAGACTAGCCCCATATTATAGTAGAAGTGATTGAATTGCCTTTCCTCTTAAGGACTTCACTGCCCGGGACGTGCAGTCTTTAAGAAGGGGGAAATGTTGCACAAATTGTCTGTATATATTGTAAATAGTGACGTATTATTTCAAAATTCTATAGTAATTTATTTTTATCCAATTTTATTTAGTAATTAATAGCGATTATACAAGTTAGAAAAAGGTGGCAACACCTGAAGTAATCGAGAAGTTTCGAGAAATTTCTTTCCGATGAATTGGCTAGAAATTTCGAGAATGTCTCACGCGCTTGTATATAAAAAGACTGGAGAACGGGAAAGTTTTCAGATTGACTTCGGAGTTCGTTGAAAGCTGATCGCTTTGTTTACTTATTGGAGTGAGCTTGTACAATCGCTGAATTCGAAGTTATTTTCGTTGAAGCTTGTGTTGAAGCTTGAGAGGAATTAAACTGTTGCCTGTGAATAAATTTTGTGAGTTTTCTGAAGAGAGAATAAATATTTTTAAACCGTGAAAACTGTTCCATCATTGCCTCAGTGGAAAAATTCATAACAATACTGATGTTGTTAATGTTACTGATTTTTTTATTTTATATATATATATATATATATATATATATATATATATATATATATATATTATATATATATACTTATTTAATGTTAATCATTAAAAAATAATTTATAAGATAATTTATCACTGTTTACTCACTTTATTTGTGTATTATCAGTTTTAAGGTTCTTTAAATCAATTCTAAATTAACGATAATTATGTACAAAATATCATTTTGAAATATTGAGAATATATTTAAGAACAACCAACATCAAAATATAAATAGGAAAACACTTATTTACATAATCACACGCATTAAGATTTAAATTAATTCTATAAATGTTTTTCAAATTCATCGCATAAAATATCCTTTTAACTTTAATTATGAATTTTAATGTACTACTTTATATATCTATATCAATAAATTACAATTAAGGACATAAGAAATGTATTTGAATAGTAACTGTTTCTATTTTTAAAACTAATTATAAGTCTTTAAGAAGCGTTTGAGTTGGAAAGTGCCTTGATTATCAACCATCTATTATTAAAACATTAGGAAACAAACTGCATAGTTAAGTTTCCTTAAAAGTCTATTTGAAATTTTTAATCTCTTGATATCAGAATAAAGAAGTCAAAAGTTGGATTTGACAAGCAAACTTTGAATTATTTTTCAAAGTGATATTAAGGAGGGAATACTTAAAGCATCTCAGTTTATCCTTGAACATCAATTATAGTTGTTTTAAATATTTCTCATAATAGTCATCGTCCTTTTATCTCAATGATATGTTAGATTTAGTAAAGCACATGAAAAGATATAAACAATAAAGCTTATAGCACCACATCTTTAAAATTGTTAAGCCCATACAGCTGAATATTTATTTTCTTAAAAGTAATTAATTAATTATTCATTTACAAATTTATAAAAAAAAAAAAAATGCACATAGTGAATTAAGATTTAACGAAATTAAATTAAAATTAATGATTTAACACTTCCAAAAAATATATTAGAAAAATAATTTTGTTTTAATTACTTAATTTCAATCTTAACGTATTTATATTCAATCGAAAGTTGTTCTTACAAAAATTATTCATAAATGCAATTAGAACCAATTATGATGGATTTTTTTTATTGAAGGCATACACAATGCTAATACTACTATTATAGTGTTAAGTATTTTAGTGTTAGTTTTCTTTTGAAATTTAAACGATATTTAACCAACGTTTTCATAAATATACAGTGATAGTTGACAATATACGTGTGGATGTAATGAATACTTTTGTGGTTTTAACTATCATACACCACATTAATTAACAAATAAACTTTCAAGAACTTTTAATTAGCATTTGTAACACTAATCTATAAACTAATTCTAACTGTTTATGCATTAAAATTCTGTAATAAAAGTAATGTAAGGCTTTGATCTTCCAATAAATTTCTAAATACCTTAAAAGTAAAGCAATCAGCTAACAGTAACAAAATTGTTTTCACAATATACAACAAAAAGGTTAAATTACCTTCTAGTAAAGGACGGATTAAATTAGTAATTATCGTAGAACATTTTGAAATTAAGATTTAAATTTTTCTTGTTTGTGATGATGTGTTATTATACATAGCCACAAATAATATTAAATATGATAATAATCAATGAATGAGGAAATACATTAATATTTTAAGCTCAAAGCTTATCACTGCTTTTTAATTAAGCACCTAAATTTCTATTTATTGCTAAAATTGGAAGCTTATTAGTATTATACGACTATTATCAAAGTAATCTTACTCAGAAATACATGTCAGAAATAGAATGCTTTACATGTTTAACACTATTTAAAACATATATAATCAACTGTTGAGTACTTTTAAATTAAGGCCTACCTGGTGGCTGTGTGGTTAATGCTCTGGCCTTGCATGCCATAGTTGGCTTGTTCGCATCCCGGGTTCGGCATGAATGTTCGTTGTGGTTCGGAATCCATGTTAAACTGTAGATCCCAGCCTGATTAGCGGTCATTGCGCGCAAAAATAGGTCGTTGAGCGTACAAAGCAACCAATAAACTTTTAAAATTAGGTAGAAAATCTCTTTCATACGTTTAAGGGGAAAATATAAAATACACCGTATGGGCTAAAATTTTGTGTTTTACTCATTGGTTTGGTTGGGGAGGTTTCATTTGAATGTTATTAGCCTCAGTAATTAACTAATATTAGTTTCTGTTCGTTTTTTTTAATTTAGTATCATAATGTGTTTCAATTTTAACTTTAATGTAGCGTTTAGATTTGTCAATAAATTTACGTCTCGTTTAAAATTCAATTTATTGATTGCTTTATATATCAAAGAGCCATTCAAAATAAAATGTCATTCTAAAAAAAGTATTAAAAGGAAGCTAACATAACTTTATTTAAAAAAAGTCTTAATTCTTTTTCTCCCAAATATATTGTTATAAATTTTATATATTTTTTTTTCTAAAAGAGCAGGAATTTTTTCACAAAGTTTTATAGTAAATTCGAATAAGGAAGTCTCGTTTTCTAAAAAACATTCCTTAGGGACATTTCTCCAAAAACAATCCCGTTATCCTAAGAAGTAAACGGTGTGTTGAAGTTTTTTAGGTTGCTTCGTTGTGTCACTGTAGGAATTATTAAGCTTATTCAGCATTAGTTCTCGGGCATCTCATAATTGTCTTAAATGGCACTTTTCAGCCACAAGAAATTGAAGAAAAGCCGATAATAAATTGCCTTATTACAAAAAAAAGTTATTCTCTTAGATTCTCTGAAAACGCCGCTGTACTAACAAGCTTTCAAACCATCGCACTTTTGTTATAAAGGGCTGTTTTTTAAAATACTTACAAAGAAATTATTACTTAAATACTTGTATGCATATGTTCCTTCAAGTCTCTTGTGTAAGATATGCATTTAAAAAATGTTTGTATATGTTATTACATTGTCTTCAATTCAGAAACAAAAGTAAATTACTTACCTTGCACTTATAAAAGTTTTCCACGCGGCTTCAATATTGTCGTCATTAGTTAAAAAGCCCGAAATCAAAAAAAAAATTAATACGCATATTTTGGCACTTTCTGATTAGTCTTTAGGAAATAATCTTTTTATTTTATTGAATGGCTCAAGTTCTTGGGTCATACAAACATATAAGAAAATTAAAAATAGTACATAACTTCAAAGGATGAACACAAAAGCGCCAAAATTATTATTATTATTATTATTATTATTATTATTATTATTATTATTATTATTATTATTATTATTATTATTATTATTATTATTATTATTATTATTATTATTATTATTATTATTATTATTATTATTATTATTATTATTATTAATATTATTATTATTATTATTATTATTATTATTATTATTATTATTATTTCAGGCTTTTTAACTTATAACGATATGAGGAACATTGACTTTTAATACTTAATTCATAAAGAAAAAATAGCACATGCAAATAAAACAAATTACGACATGAAGTTTTAATAAGTCTGTATTATTTGAATTTGTAGTTTAGCAATTTAAATCAAAACTAACATTTATATTATACTAAAATTCATAAACAATTCACTTACTGCAAAAAATTAATTGAAATAACCCCACGAACTGAATATATGGCAACGTTTAAGGACAATAAAACACTATTTGAACCTTTATTTCTAGTACTGTCATTTTGTTACTCGATTTTTAAATTACGATATCCAATATCCGGCAGTCAATAGAAAACATCTCAAGAGTTAGTGCCTTCATTTCTATTGAATTCAGATGATTTTTTATAAAGTTTATATTTCAAATTGAGTGAATTTCAAATATTTTAGTTGCTCTCAGATTATTGAAACTTACTTTGCGGCATCACATCTCAGTTATATCTTCAAAGAAAACAGATTCGATAATGCTTCTCCATTCTTTGCTCTAAAGACATTAATACAGAGTGAGGATTATTTACATTAGCTTTTCAACCGAGCCAGAAATAAATCTTAAGTATGTTTCGCCGAAACTTTTTAGCATCGTTGATTTAATTTAAATACAAGTCCATATATAATCTCAATGGATAGTAAAACAACATCAGGATTACATACATGCACACTCTTAAGTATGTTCGGGAAGGCACAGTTGAATTCTTTACAATCCAATTGTTCCCATTTCTACCAATATATTTCAAGAGTAGTAATTTAAAGTAAAATAACAAACCGTTCTTTGGTTTTTTATTCTTATTTGATTTGTTGTCTTTATCTCTAGTGCAGTAAAGAGTAGAAAGAAAACGGGTTAAATAACAATATTGAAATTATATTTTTTTGAACTTGCGTTTTCAAGGGTACTCTTGTGTTTGGAGCGAAAAAGGAAACAAATAATTAATATTTTAAACGCTGACCAATCGAATTTAGATTGGATTTTAATCCAATTTAAAAAAATTTCTCTACAATTTCAATGTAATGACACTTCATGAAGTAAATAATTATCCGCTTTTAGTGCAAAACTGGCAATTTGTATAGGGAGCAGACGGAAAAGTACTAAGTTCCATATAGATATCGATGTAAAATTTGGCATCAACCTAGAATAAAAATAAAACTTGACTGCAAAGCATTAATATGCTTATATACTTCAGTAACTCAATTATTATTTAATCTGTAAGTATTGTTTATTATTTGTGACAAAAAAAAATATTCACGATCACAAAAAATGTTTTCACACATTTATAAAAAAATCTTCATTTAGTTACTTTTGAAGTTAAATTTTATTTTATGGTCATATATCCAACTGTTTTAGTTGATCTGTTATTAGTCGTGTACATTATTATTATATACTTTAATATGTGCTATATACATATTGCGAATGTAACGTACAAAATAATATCGTTACAAAATCTAAAAAGTATATTTTTAGTTATCTATAATAATTTAGGCTGAAAACAGAAAATATTCCTTTTATTTACGCATTGAAATGTTCTTTTCCACATCAATGTCCACTCAACCATATTTTCTTTCGAAAACTATTTTTCACGAGTATATGTTTGTAAATGTATTGAGTAGATAAGCAGAAAATTTCATATCTCCGTGATATTCAAGTTTTAATGTTTCGGACTAACATACCGGATGGTCATACATAAATTTCTTTTATGTATGAATCTCTCGTGGTTTATTCGCTCATCCAATCGAAAAAAAATGTTCCTTAGTGTTATTTCATGGAATGCACTCGTGATTGTGATTATTTAAACAATATAGCTTTCACGGTTACGATTATAGGTACAAAGAATAGAAATGTTCGAATGACAACACCTATTTTTTTTTTTTTTTTTCATGTGCAAATTGATCAGCCAATTGAAAAATCATGAATGACGTTAGAACGATACACGTATGAAGAAAATCACCAGCTTAAAGTATTTGCAAAAAAAGTATTGTAAAGGACCAATGACAAACACAGAAGAGAGGCGCATTGACATTTTTGTTCCATACAGTGATCTTCTTTGCAAATATTTTACGCCGCCAATTTTCGTCGTACTTGTACCGTTCCAATGTTATTTGTTGTTTTTTTACCGTGCTGATCCATTTGTGCATGAAAAAAGTTTTGCCATTCAAACATTTCTAAATTTTATCACTGTAACGGTAATTGTCAAAGCTCAGTTATTTGAAACCATATCTTAAGCTCATACCTTCTTATAAGAATACGGGAAATTTCCTTTCGATAGGTTGAGCGAATAGGTCAGTAGGGGTTAATAGATCGGGGAAGTTTCTTCATGATCAATCTGCACATCAATTGAAATATATCTATAAATATTGCACTTTTTTTTATCCTTGTGTAGCTAAAGTTCAGTTGGCTAAGTTTGATGTTTTTCATGACACCACTTTTAGATTCACATTTACTCACAGCTCAAATGCAGACTTTCCCTCAATCCAATTTAAGGTGAGTTGGCACCCCAAAATGTATAAATAATAGATTTTCTTAGTTTATTATTGTTTATCAAAGTTTAATTTCTTCAATTTAAAAGGATACCTCATTTGTAAATGTATCTCAACTAGAAGTATTTTAAATAATTTTTTGAATACAAAATTGGTAACTATTAGTGTAATTAAAGTTTTCTTTAAAATGAGTTTTTCTCAAAACTACCTTTTTCATTATTTATGTACCTTTCTTTCTCAAACTGTACAAATTATCTTCCTGAAATTTTTACTGCATACTCTTTTGATGTATTTGTATATACTGAAGTGAGATTTTGTTGTTATTTTAAAATATTTTTTGTTTTGGCTGTTTTTTGCAAAAAAAAATTTAAAAAAAAAACTTGTGATTTTTAACAAATTTGAGTGAATTTCACAAAAATTCATTATAAAAAGTACATGAATCACAATCAAAAGCTAACTTCAGTAGAATAACAGATGTCTGCTAAATGCACTGAAAAAAAAATTTGGCTTCTACGTCACATCCTTTCTGAGAAAAAGGTACATGAAATATGCCAAATTAACATTACCGTCTAGAGGGTACCAACTCCTTTTATATATTAGAGTTTTATCACTTAAAAGACAATTCTTTCATAGTATTTCCTATCATAGATCATGTGTTCATAAACAAGATTGTTTCAGATATGAACAAAATAGATATCGAACACAATAATCACAATTTAGATTTCTCTTGTAGTTCCAAAATTATAGGGTTAAATACTAACTTTTATAAACATTTGGAATTTTTTTTTACAATCACTAATTTTCAAGGGTAATTTTCAAAAATCAGTTTCAATTTTACGAAGTTTTCAAAACAAACAATTCATATAAAAATAACATTTATTCACTTATAAGCAAATGCACTGAAGATGATAGAGTTTAAATATTTACTTGGGGCAACTTGTTAGAATATTTCTTCAATTAGTACCAAGTACTATGTGCTAGCACCTGCTAGTGATAGGTGCTGCGACTATAAGAAGTTTTTAGTTTAAAAAAATGGAAATAATTTTTTTAATTGGTATTTTTTTTATTATTAGTGATTTCATTTAAAAAAATAATGATGATTTTGATATTTTACTGTTATTACATAGGAAAAGAGACCATATAGGATCCATATAGGATTTTACAAATAAGAAATTCAGAGGTGACACTAAATGTCGTATCACAATATATTTTCAACTAATATAGTCATAAACCTCTTAGCTGATAAAGATTTAATTCTGTAAAAATAAATAGATTTTACTTTTTAGGGATATAAGAATATTAAAAGTTATACAAATTATCATTTGTCGTTGTCGGGGACAAATTTTCACTTGCATTAATTTCCTTACTTTATTTTAGTAAAATATTTGTAATGACAAAACTAATCTAAAAAAAAAAAATTTTTATTTGTAATTGATTTTTAATCATTGTTAAAATTACTGTTTTTACATCATAATCAAGATCAAATTAATTTGTAGTAATTTTCTTAATTTTTAATTTTTTTAAAAATACTTTTTTGCTATGTAGTGATATCGACCAAATTTATTTCTATAATATACCATACTTATCAATTACATTTAAATTATTTGATGTTTCCCAATAATGCAGGACAAAATTTTAGGCACAGAATGTAGTACCCAATATCAAAGCACTTTTACATTTAATTCAAAATTATCGCAAAATAAACATTCAAATTTAAACGAGTTAAAATATTTCAGAATAGGGTGAAACTTTTTTAACAAGCATATATCACAATATCAATCTAAATGTATTAGGCAAATAACATATGAAATTACACAATAAAAGGTATTTGAGTTCCCAAAGAATTCCTATGAGTAAGGTATATTGAACTCTGCAAGGGTGTGAGAAAATTATTGAAATTATTTTAATATTAATTTAAATCTCTAAATAAATATACATAAAAAAAAATAGTTCCAGATTCAAACATCACTGAGCAGTACTAAATTGGACTTTTTGTTTTTAAACCTCCTTATTTAGTTAAATGATTCATTGAGAATTCACCGGGTGTCGAATCTGTTTAGTTTAAAATAAAATTAATAGAGAATTTGTTTACAAAATATGTCCAAACTTTAGATTATCAGTCTTATACTGTAGCGAAATCTCATACAATAATTTCATAAAAAAAATTATAATGTCTGACAAAAATATTGATAGAATTATTTAAATGCAATTTCAATTTGTTATTAATTGAACTACTAGCACTTAAACTTAAAATACCTCAAATTTGCAATACTAATACATTTAAACATGCAATTTCGATATTTTTATTACATATTCTGAAAAAACATTAAAAAAAATATATTAAACTTTTCCAAACATTTCAATAAAAGTCACATTTAACTTTTCTAAAAATTTCAATAAAAATATTACATTAAGCTATTTTAAAAATTAGAATCAGAAAATAATTCCATGCCCAGTTTTATTTCATTTCAATAAAAGTTACTTTGATTAAAAATATTAATTAAAAACAATTTAAATTTTTCACTTACCAAAGTAAGTTTCAAGAAAACAAATAAGATATTTATTCAGCTATAAGCAAGCGCGATTGTGTTGGACCACGAAAATGCCCAGGTTGTTATCAAAACAGACCATGAAATCGGAAAGGATCCTTATTTTATATCGGAGTTGACATCGCTCATAGGCGGAGCTAAGTCCATGACGTATGAAGTCGGAAAACTTCTATTGGCTCTGTCTTCTTTTGGTCAAAGTAACATTTTAAACGCGTGGGACTAATGTTTTTATAGCATTAAAAGTTAGTTTCAGAAGCTTGTAAAGAAGAGAATACGAGATGTTTTGCAGTTTTTGGTCGGTGTATACAGGGGCTGAGTTCCCATTGGGTTGCTTTTAATTTCCGTTGCTAAAACACAATTAAAGTTCTTTAGAGCACAGGGAATTGCTTGAGCTATTTGGAAAAGCATGAACTTTTTTTTTTGTGAGTTAAAAGTAAAATTTCTTAATAGGTTTTATAGGTTAGTTTGAATTTACTGAAAAAAAAACACGTAAATTAGTAATTTTTAGTTATCTCTTAAAAACACTTAGAATATCTTAAAGTGTATTAAAATATATTACAAACATTTTGAATAATGTGATTTTTAATGTATCATACAAATTCATGTAATGGAAGCTTATGTAAAATTCAGATTTATAAATAAATAAATAAATAAATAAATAAATAAATAAATAAATAAATAAATAAATAAATAAATAAATAAATAAATAAATAAATAAATAAATAAATAAATAAATAAATAAATAAATAAATAAATAAATAAATAAATAAATAAATAAATAAATAGATAAATAAATAAATAAATAAATAATCTTTTTCAATTAACAAAAATCTCAGAACAAACTATAAAAGACCTTGAACATTTTATTATTTTAATTAACAATTAACTAATTTAAGTGAATTTTTCATTGAATTTTGTATTTAAAAATGCATCAAATACAATCACTTGGCAGAAGGACTCTCAAATTATATATTTTGTACTCTTATTATTACGACAGAACTAACAAAATAGTTACACAACAATACTGAATAAATATTAATGATTTAGCTTTTTTTTCCATTTAAGCAGATTTGGCTTATTTTATTGAGACTAGCCAAATTAATATTTGTTATTTAGAAACACAGTAAAACTCTAACTTTTCCCAGTAATGTAATTTATTTCCTGATACAGAACTATTTTACATGATTTTATTACTTTTGTAACTCTTTTAAAAAAAAAATTAAGAGAAAACAATTTTTTTCTATGTTCTTGATTACAGATTTAGTAAACAAAGTTCACAAACATACGGACTTTACCAATTTTTAAAAATCTAACCAATTTTCATTTCACTTGTATTTAAAAAAATAATAAGTTTAAACGATTCTTAATAATTATAAATTAGTTTATAATTATTTGAAAATATTTTTTTTTAAATGAATTGCATATATTAGTAAGTCCTTTATTTAAATGTGAAGTAACGAAAAATGTATTTAGACACTCTAACGTTTAGTGTATAAAACAGAGAAGAAATATATTATCAAGATTGGGAAATTTCTTTCAGTCATGAGCTTTAATCATAACGTGTTTTAAAGAATACATACAAAAATAGATAACAGATTAACTTAGTATTATAACTATATTTATCTCTAATAGAAAAAAGATTTATTTAAATATTACAAAAATACAATTTTATTTAATTGAATACATTTAAAACGTAAAGCCAATGATAAAATATCAGTGCTTTGTTTTTGTAAATATACTATGTTGAAATTAGTAATTACATTTAAACATTAGTAAATAACCTTGTTTTCAAAACATATTCAACATTCAAACGATATGAAATTAAGATCAAAGTAGCAACAATTTCATGAATTTAGTACTACTACATTTATTGAATAAACTTGGAAAAATAATAAATTAAAAAGTTTTAATTCAAAGCAAAAGTACCAATAACCAATCAAAAGATATCGTGATAAAATTAAGGAAAAAAAAGCTAGTAAGTTTTTTAAATTTTATTTTTATGTGAAGTTAAATCATGTCATTGTAAAGTGTTTTCCCTAATATTATATAAAAATGGGGTCGAGTTTTGAGCTTATCTAACTATATGCGTTATTTTTGTAGAGTACAAGTTTTTGAGAGTACAGTTATTTATAAAAAAGTTTCCATTCATCCAAAAGTAAGTTCATGTTGAAAATTAACAAGCATTTTTGTGTAGCTTATTAAAGTTTTAAAGTCTTTTCTAGGAAAGCCAAAACTCTCTTCGAAGGAATTTAGAAAATTAACTTCTTAACAGTAATGGGAGCGTGTCCAATTATTTTAAGATTAAGGCGATTAAATTTTATGTATTCAGTTTGTCTTTTAAATATTGACTTAATTTTAACATCTTTTACGAAGTAGATTAGATAAATACCAATTTACAATGGAATGTTATGGGTGCACTGCGTGAACTAAATGCTAAAACTAAACAAATATGAACCACGTACAAAAATTATATATTTGTTTGTAGTTTATATTTGAAGTTAAAAGTAATGTATTATTACATTCAATTATTATATTCTTTCATTAATAAAAGTTTAAATTTATGGCATACAGTTACTGATACTTAATTGCAAGTATTCCAAAAATATTGTAGTATGTAATTAGTAATTTTTTGCATAACTTGCGCATTTAAGATTAGTTTGGAGAATTTATTTTACCAAAGTACGTAAATGCTTGATATTGTATTTTGTTTCTGACAGAAAAAGATTCATTAGGTAACTTCAACGTGCTAAAATTAGAATTTTCTTATTTTTCTAGGGCTGGCCAACTATCGTGTACTACCACAATTTCTAAAAATTTGCTGACTAATTTTTGCTTTGTATGAGGGGAGGAAAAGAAATCGTCATAAGAAAACACTGCGTAAAAATATTTCATATTAAAATTTGAATGTTTACTTTTTAATTTTTATAACGCATTTTTATATGATGCAATATTTCAAATATCCATGATATCATAATAAAAGTGGGGTTAATGTACCTCATCTTAACAAGATATAATTATAGTTTTATTTTTAAAGGCTGTTCTTTGCAAACATAAATTTAATCACATATTTTCGGATCTTAACTGTTAACTTCACTACTCATGATTCAAAATAGTTGAGCATAGAAAGTTATTTTGTCAACTTTACAGTCTGTCGCTATTTGATAATTCCTCTTGTAATTCCATCCCGTTATTTATACATTTTGTCAATTTAAAATTATTTTTTAATGCAAAAATCTGTTAAACATTATTTAATTCTTAGGATATCTTAAAATATTTTATTCAAGTTAGCTGTTTGCTTTCAAAGTGAGAAGGGTAAATTACATTTCTTTTATTCACCTAACGAGATTTGCCAAATATTTCAGCGCATTCAATTACAATTGTATTTTTATTAGTTATCTGCTGCTTGAGTTAATAAGTATTATTTATGAGTTTATCATGAATAATTTTAATTATTTTTTTTAAATGGACTAGAGCACTATTTTATATTAAAGATTATATGTTTATAAATAAATTATTCTTCAAGTTGTTTTTAGCAGTTGAAAAATTAAGATATGTGAATGATTTTGATATCTTCAAATATTTTATTCAAGTCAGCTGTTTGCTTTCAAAGTATGAATGGTAAATTGCATTTCTTTTATTCACATCGCGAAATTTGCTCAATATTTCAGTGAATACAATTTTACTTTTATTAGTCATCAGCTTTAATGAATTATTTTGAGTTAATAAGAATTATTTGTGGGTTTATCATTAATAACTATATATTAAATTATTTTATATTAAAGATTATATGATTATAAATATAATCTTCAAGTTGTTTTTAGCAGTTGAAAAATTAAGATATTTGAATGATTTACTGAATAAATATACGAACAATGAAAGAGGTAGTGAATCAACACAAATGTTGAAAGTGTATAATATTTTAGGAATCTAAAAATATTAAATCTCTCAGTTTAAAGTAAGCTTTTAATTTAGTTACAAATACGAAATGTAAGTGTCATAATTGTAATGTTAATTTTAGTATGAAAATATTACTAACTAGTGGTGTGGAACATCTCACAACTTTCAGTTACAGGCCAGTATGGCGATATTATTTTTTGTGATAATTCTTGTATAGATCTTTAAAAAAAAAAATTTGATTTTGGTGAAGTACTTTTCGATAATTCTTATATTATCCTTTATTATAAGCGAAACTGAGAGGAGAAGAAAAAACGATCGCTGATGAAGTATACTCAAGGAAAGAGAACTCTGTGTTGAAGGCATTCGTTTTTCAACTTTTTATGGCATTAAAGCATTTTTACAGGAATTTGGGAGGTGGGGATACTTAGAACACCATACGAGGCATTAGCACAGTGATTTTAATCAAAGTCGTTGGAGCAGTTTTTTAGCAATCATTGAAAAACATGATTTTTTCAATGGCAACTACCTTATGCGCATGCTCGATTTTGACGAAAACCTTAATGGTAGGTCCCATGGCAACCCGCATACCAAATTTGAACATCGTAGGTCGATTTGCACGGGAGTTATATTGACCACAGACACACATACAGACAGAGATTTTTTTTACCTAATGCTATACTTTCGTTACTCTATGTATAACTCATATGTGTAATTGAAAATAAAATGTTATAGTTACTATAGTTATTACAAGTGATTATCAGTAATTCAAAAGTTATGTTAGACATTCATGATCACATCCGAAATGATTCTTAAATACTGTTTTAAGTTTTTCCAACTGCGACACATTTAATTTTGAAATACATCTAATCCACACTCGAGGTCTCTTGAATATTTTCAACTAAAAAAATAAAAGTAATTGAAATTTTTTTCTAACTTGTTATAAACAATTTTTGAATATTTAAAAAAGAAAAATTAAATGATAATATGAAAAAGGTAATATGTTTCATGAAAATACTTTTAATTTGGCCTTTAGTATTCTTGTCACTATGCAAATTTACACAGTTGAATAAAAACTGCATTCAATATTTTATCGAATATCTATCTTTACATTTATTCATCAAGCAAAGTCTGATAAACACTGCTAATGTTAATGAAATGTACACTTGAAAGTTCAATTTTCGAAAAGTCTGTTTCAAAAGTCCTTTTTTTCCTAATTTTCTTCTTCTAATAAATTTTCTTATTTTTTCTTTACTTTGACATTTTCAAAAATGTGTGATAATTATAAATGCATAGAAATGAAATTAAGCTTTTAATAGAGATATCCCATATATACCATGTTTCTTCCAAACTTACCATTCATTTTTCTTGGTTTGCGACTTTGGACATTATATTCCACTTTAATCAAATTTCTGAAACCTAAACAAATACTTATAGAACAACTTCAAAGTATTTTTGTATTATCCTAATGATCTATTTGAAAAAAGCAAGGAATGGAAATTATAATAAATTTTTTAAAAATTATTTAAAATGTAACAAGATACCGAATATTTAACAATTTTCTTACCTCTGTAATGCGAATTTTATTTTCTTATACTTACCTATATTATTTTTAAAAACTGGATTTCTAAAATTTAGAATATAGTTCAAGTAACACTTTAGTAAATGACTAATCAAAAAGTGTTGAAACATGAAAAAGAGAGAATTTGAAATTTATAAATTTCTTTTAAATTAAAATTTTTAAAATATTAAGAGTTAAATAATTCTATTTTCTTAAAATTTAAATTCTAAACTAGAAAAATGTGTAAATATGAAAAAAAATTGTGATTTTAAAGGCATACGTTAAAGAAACAGTTTCAGAGGTTTACTTAATCACTTGATTTTGAAAATTTTCACTGAGATAGCTGAATGGAAAAAATCTGAAGCAGACCATTATTAGGATTTAAAAATGAGTGAGAATATTTCTTCACTCAATAATTTAATCCCCCGTGAATCCACTTTTATTGAACGTATAAGTAATAAAATATTGCCATTGGATAATCATTTTATAGACAATGATGAGTGGAAAATTATTTATACACACAACTTAGTCTTCTTTGATAACTGTCTTCAATTTAATACTGTGATTACTTTTTTTAAGGACTGTACTGAGGGTACAAACTAAAAGTCTTGATTAAGATGTGCTGTAATTGGCAGCTCTCTTATCTGTTTTTCTAATTTGGACACTCTTCGCTTCAGATGATAATTAAAAACGATCACAGCTAGCACAACGTTACATTACTCACACTCAGTTTTTAAATAAACTTTTGCAACCATTTCTCTTCAACATTTCACGGAGAAGTGGTCTGAAAAACAATAGTTTCAGTCCACTGAGACCAGCAAACATTTTTAAAAGTCCGTCGAATCACGTTGTTTACACATATCCTTAAAAAAAAAAACCTTCTACTGTCGTAAGTACATATATTACTCTTTTTACTCACAGTAGCCCATGTGTATAAAATAGTGTAAGTATTGTTACCGGTTAAACAACATCGGTCTTTTTCAGCATTTCTTCACGTTTTGGAACACCCTGATTTAAAAAAAGTGGTCTAGAAAAAATGGCTGCCCGTATGTCTGTGTGTACGTAGTCAGTATAACTTTTGAAAGAATTGACATACAATGTTCAAATTTGGTGTATTGATTAGTGATGGCCGTGGGACTTGTCATTAAGGTTTTCGTCGATATTACGCATGCGCCTAAGGCCTTTGAAAAATCATGTTTTTCAGCCATTGTTAAAAAAACAACTCAAACGATTTTAATCAAAATCGCTGTGGTAATGACTCCTAAAGTGTTCTAAACATCCCCACCAAAACCCATTCCTGTAAAAATGCTATAAAGATGTAAAAAGTAGAAAAAAGAATGTTTTTAACTCAAAGTTTTTTTTCCCTTGAGTTTCGCTCATCAACGAACACGTTTCTCCTCTGTTTCGCTTACAAGAAAAAATAATATAAGAACACACGAAAAATGCATCGCTGATATTCGTCATTTAGATGATTTTTTTTTCTCATGTAAGAATTATCCCAAAAATATTGCCAAATTGATCATTATTACAAACGAATGAAGATATGAAAATGATAATAACACTATATCATGTCAAATTTAAGTGCAGTGTTCAGTATTGTTGCACAAATTGTCTGTATATAGTGTAAATAGTGACGTATTATTTTAAAATTCTGTTGTAATTTATTTTTATCTTATTTTATTGATTAACAGCGATTATACAAGTTAGAAAAAGGTGGCAACACCTAAAGCAATCGAGAAGTTTCGAGATATTTCTTTTCCGATGAATTGGCTGGAAATTTCGCGAATGTCTCACGCGCTTGTATATAAAAGACTGGAGAACGGGAAAGTTTTCAGATGTACTTCGGACTTCGTTGAAAGCTGATCGCGATCGCTTTGTTGACCTATTGGAGTGAGCTTGTATAATCGCTATATTCGAAGCTGTTCTTGTTGAAGCTTGTATTGAAGATTAATAGTGATTGCACTGTTATCTGTGAATAAATTTTGTGAGTTTTCTGAAGAGAATAAATACTAGTTTTTATCTGAAAAACTGCCGGCATTGCCTCAGCGGAAAAATTCATAACAGTATTATAGTGTAATTGAAAGTTGTGCGATGTTCCACACTCCTAGTTACCCTATTCTTATCTTTAATTACAAGGTTACGACAACATTACTTTTTAAGAACCTTTCTGGTATTATAAACTATAATCTCATTGTACATTTTAATCTTGGATATTATGCCATAATTCTTTAGTTGCACTTTATATCTCTTGCGAGGTCTATAGTAAATTATTACTTAGCAAGAATTCTACAGAATTTCATTGGTATGCACAATTATAATTACAGGTTAATTGAACACTTCGGTATTAAAGCATCAGTTACATTAAAAAAATCTATCAGAAGGACATACATCACTAATGTTCAATCTAAAAAATTCGAGAAGTTTCATATGAAAAAACAAATATTATACTAAAATTAAAAATGTCTCTATAAGAAGTGATATTTAAAAGGATCTACCTGAATTTGCCTTACGAAATAACTACACATTAGCAATTTCATTGAATATAAACTACTATTACATTAATACCCGTTGAGTGAAGTAGACATTAGCTGTGTTTCCCATTCATTCTCATTGCAATCGCAATACTTTTGCTGGATCCAAAAGCTTATTTGATATGGACTTAGTGTCAGGTTACCTACTTAGATAATAGTGATTTCTCACCATTCTACTACACATTACTAAGGAATAATCTGAAGATCTATTGAGTGTAAGTTACATGTATTAGTGTCTATTTTACCACATCTCTGTAACAGATATGAAAATAATGACTTAAGGAAATGCAAAGCAATTCAATACATTTTATAAATAAACTATAACATTAAGGTTTGGAATCTGAAGTGCTCACAATACATTACTTAATTTGAAGTAACCATGCTTCGAAATTTACTGTTTGGAATTTTACAATGTTATTATTTATATTATTTTAATTTATATTCTGTTTGGTATTTTTGGGTCAGTCACCTTATTTTCAAAACGATAAGGTATTTATCTCCATAATTTTGATTTAACTTGCACTAAATTAACTCAATAAATAAAATAATTTAAATCAGATCATTATCGTACCTGATTTATGTTGCCAACTGTTTGACTGAATCTAAATAAACTATTTATTAAAAATTCAAAAAAAAAAAAAAACTAGAGCTGTGGAACATCGCACAACTTTCAATTGCACTATAATACTGACGAAAAATTGTGTCATTTACGATAATTCTTTTATGGGTCTTAAAAAAAAAAAAAATAATAAAAAAAAATACTCAAAAATGGTGATTTTTGTGATATACCCTATGTGTTACATATGGGTAATTGAAAGTAAAAAAGAGTAACTGCCCTTATATTCATAAATTTATCATTGGTTATAGTACAGAACATTGAACTTTGAGTGGTTCGGGAAATGGTGCCATCATTGTTATGAAAACTTCTCTATAATATAATATCGTTAAACCTTTAAATTAAAAAAAAATTAAATATTATATATATAAATGGAGGTCATGACTGGTCTCTCTTCAGGGGGTTCAACCAGCCAGAAACCACCAGGGAGCGTTTCTTGAAAGAGTACTGCCAAAAAAGTACCAAACTTAACTCTTGAACCCCGAAGTCTCCACATCAGAAAAATGAGGAAATCAAAGAAATACAGTAAAATAAATATACAATGCAATGAAAGGAATAAATAAAAAATAGTCAAAAGAACTTACCCCTTTTGAATAAAACACAATAAAGTCACCCCCCCCCCCCTAAAAAAACCCTGGTAAGTTCTCTTGACTGTTTTGTATTTACTCATTTCATTGCATTGTATACTTATTTTACTGTATTTCTTTGATTTCCTCGTAGTTCTGGTGAGGAGTCATCGGGGTTCAAGAGTTACGTTTAATGCCTTTTTGGCAGTACTCTTTCACGAAACGCCTCCTGGAGATTTCTGGCTGATTTAACTCCCTGATGAGAAACCAGTAGAAATCTCCAGTACCACATTTAATTTTTTTGTAATTTACTGGTTATAAGTTCTACAACTGAACTGCTTTGGCACCAATGTAGACTTATACTATTATCATTTTTTCACTTTCCGATTCTTTCACCACATGTTTTTCGTTTTTACTTAAATTAATTTGTTTGTATATCATTAAAATTTTTGTATATTTATTAGTCTTGGAAATATTTTTTTGTTACTTACTCAAATTATAAAGAAAATACATTTTTTTTTCTGAAACTTAGAAACATTTTTTTGATTTTGTTAGTATCACATCATTGCCAAATATTGTATTTAAAACATATGCAATAATATACCTTCATACCGAAACTGAATAATGTATCATTATCCGTAAGGAAATTTTTTAGGAATCGAATAAAAAAATCTTTAAAAATGGATAGAACACGAGGTCCTTTCTTATAGGGGAAATTTAACAAAGTTGGAACCTCAAGGATGAGTTTCTGAAAAGACTACTAACATTTAAAATTTAAATGTAGGCTTTGAACTTTGACGTCTCCATACCACAAAGTGAGAAGTCAGTGTTCAAATATGAAATAAATAGACATAGTACGCAATACCTCCATTTACAAAGAATAGCAATATAAATTACTTTTTTTAGTAGTTGTTTGCGAGTGAAACCAACTTGAATCTTTCAAACTGATTTAATGAATGTGAATAATTATTTCAATATCACAAGATGGAATACCTACCCATTATTATTAAAAAAAAAAAAAAAAAAAAAAAAAAAAAAAAAAATATCGTGTTACGTAAAAAAGTCCGGCTCTCTCTGAGGTCCAGTTCAGTTGGAACCTGAGTCGGAGTTTTCCGATGGAATGCCTCAGCTACGGACTATAGGAATACGTTTGATAAATTTTTTAGTCTCGCCAATGATCAACGGGGTAATACTCAAATACCTATGACAACATTTACAGTCTGTCATTTCATTGAAAGTAAATAATAATGTTAATATTGAAAAATTAAAAAAAAAAAAAAAAAAAAAAAAAAAAAAAAAACTTTAATATAAAAACAGTAAAAGATTAAAAAATTTACTTACCTCATGACAATAGAAAATTATTATTTAAGAATTTTATATTAACCAAGTAACAAAACGTTTCATTTATTTGAATTTTATACTGATAAATTAAAAAAAAAAAAAAAAAAAAAAAAAAAAGAAACCACGATGAGAATTTTATACTGACCAAGTAACAAAAAGTTTCATTTATTTGAATTTTATACTGATAAGTTTTTTAAAAAAAAGAAAAAAAGAAAAAAAAGATTAAAATTCCGTGAATTTTCTATACTAATCCCCAATGTTAACCCTCACAGATAAGATATACATATATTTAAATATTCTCTGACTCGTTATGGTAGTTTATTATTTGATGTTGAGAAAAATTTGATGTTGAATTCGTTGAGAAAAGTTAACTTTACGTAACTTCAAAATGGTACACATTAATTTAGTTCTCAAAGTAGCGTTCTCAAATCAAGTGTATGCTGTAATTCATATTTCCCCATTTTATCCATTAAATCCAAGCAAGAAACGTTGTCGTAATTGTTATAATTCTTAGTAAGTATGCATTAAAAAACGTTATAATTGTTCGAATAAGATGTTAGATATAAATAAGAAGAGAAGATAAAAGCAGAGATAACCTAATAAACAAATCGAAACGAAGAAACAGTCTTTTCGTAAAATAAACTATTGTAAATGAAATAAATTAGTTTACCACTTGATAATATTGGCTGTTACTGAATTACTTAACGATCCAATCTTTTTTCAAAGATAAAACCATAATTCAACTTAATTGCCGTAACTTTTTCAATGATTACTTCCTGGGTTTATATTTCTAAGCAATTACTTGTAATTAGACACAATAATACTTGAAATTTTCTAGCTTCTAATTATTACCTTTTATCTTAATATTTGTAATTCAGGTCTAAAACGTAATATAGGTGGGAAAAAAAAGCCTTCAAATACATGAATGCAAATGATAATAAACTACATACTATATTCGATGTTGTTGTAGTAAAACAGTTGTTTACAATAATCAATGTATGGCTGAGTGAACAACTATTCTAACGTTTTCATTATCCAAATACTTATACTTAAGGCTAGTCAATGTCAATACCACTTATACACCTTGTAAAAGAATTTAACAGTGTTTTTCCAGCATTTATTTCCACCGTTTGACTACTGTCACCTGGTGCTCATCTTGTATAGTTATATAGTTTATACTTGATTCAAGTACTTTTAATTGTTATAGAAAATGTCATGTAACAAAAGCAAAAATGTATAACAAATGTAAAATTTTAATTTGAAATAAATATCCATTTTCACAAAAATATTAAAATTTTGTTTCAGTTATTTTAAGTTTGATATTTTTATAAATGATACATAATAGTATGAACTTTTTTTTTAAAAATTAGGATAAAAACAATACTTTTATTGATACGACTTTTGTAAAATCTCAAATTAAAGCTGTGTACTATTATTTTCTCTATGCAATATTTTAGTAATTAATATATTAGATAAGTATACTTTTTAAGTTGCCCATTCATATAGAATTGACTATAATGGCATGAAATTGCATGTAACATTATTCAAAACAAATTATGATATGATTAATTTTAAATCATTTAGGTGGAATTCATTGATAAATTTGTGCAGTCATTAATGACAAGTATGATACATATGAATTTGTTTATTTTTTTATAGAAGGTAATTGGAGTCCTTTTTAGTTCTAATATATTTTTTTAAATTGTGAAATTACTGGCTAGAATGTTTATAAAATTATCAAAAAGAATAAATTGCGGTAAATTTAATTGGGCCTGAATGAAGAACTCTGAAATTAATTATAAATAACGGAAACAAAATGAATAAAAACATATTTAAAAAGTACAATATTTTAAAACTACGTTATTATTTGATTTTAAAAGCTACCTAAAATATTCAGATTTAATTGAGAGTTAAAAAATCATGACATAGGAAAGAAAAAGCAACGTTTTTATTGTATTTTAATGAGAAAAAAAAAAAATTATTTTCTTGAAAATGCACTAATCAATAGAAATGTAATAACAATTAAATGCATTATTTTTCTCTAAGAAGAAGTTTGTAAAAATGAGCGTTTCATAATGCAGCCATACTTTTGCTTTAATAAAGTGCAGAGTTGAATATTATGCTCTTGTTTATATGAGCCATTAAAAAAAGGGTAGAATTATATTTCTCGAGAAGTGGGAGAAAGCATGTTTAATAATATCTTTAATAAAAGGGAAATTTCTTTTTAAATATATTTGAATAATGTTTTTTTCTTTCTTTTTTTTTATGTTATGTAAATTAATTTTGCATATTTGACTCGACGAAAGTTAGTATGTTATCTTAGACTAAAAAAAAAATAAAGTAGTATTTTTAGAAATAAATTCATTTTTTACCTCCGTTAAATATTTTATACTTATACATATATTTTATACATTCATATAGAAATGACTATAATGGCATGAAATTGAATGTAACATTATTCAAAACAAATTTTGATATGATTAATTTTAAGTCATTTAGTTGGAATTCATTAATAAATTTGTGCAGTCATTACTGACAATTATGATACATATGAATTTGTTTATTTTTTGTATTAATTAATGTATTAATTAATTATTAAATACACAATATATTAATTAATTATTAAATACACAATATATTAATTAATTATTAAATACACAATATATTAATTAATTATTAAATACACAATATATTAATTAATTATTAAATACACAATATATTAATTAATTATTAAATACACAATATATTAATTAATTATTAAATACACAATATATTAATTAATTATCTATATGTACCTAAACCCCAAATGCATTCCCCCCCCCCCCAAATAAAATCCTAGAAGCAACAAGCAAAAGCTGAGTAAAATGATCAGTCAGAAAGCTAATTAATTTTAATGGTTACCTTCTTTAGTACAATTTGCCCACAATGAACAAAATTTCGATTATTCGGAAGAACCTGTATAGCCAATCAACACTTGGAAGATTAGAGTTCAACATTTCAGTTCAATGAATGTAAACAACTCAATATATGAACTGAGACAGTTTGAAAAGAACTCTAGTCTGTAGTTTACTGATTGAAACATGCCGCAGAGAAAGGACAACATGATGGGAAAAAAATCAGGGTTCTATCAATAGTTGAATCTGAACTGTGACCCTGTTAGGGATCGAAAACAGAGCTGATATCAGTCATTATAATGTACACTTATGGAGTTTGATGCAGTGATAATGGGTATTGTATGGGAAACTCTGCCACGTTTCTAAATGTTTCTTTATTATCACTGTATCTAATACAAAGTACAAATACAAATACTAATACAAAATATCAGAAAAAATGACTCCATACTTTTTGTAAATTAGGCGTTATTGTAAACGCCTAATTCAGGCATATTGTAAATTAGGCGTTTAGAAACAGTGATGATATAGAAACATTTAGAAACGTGTCAGAGTTTCCACACTAATACCTATTGTCACAGCATGTCATGCCAAACGAATTATTTCTACCAGAGAGTTAATATTTATTTATTTTAAGTAAATATATGTATGATAATTAAAGCTTTTTAGTTAAATCTTTTGAAATTGAAAATATACAAATTTTCATTCCTTATTTTCCAAACAGTATGTCCCCCACTCCTCCATCAATTATTCCTAAACTAACCAGAGAATATTTTAGGGCTATAAGTCATTAAATCTGAGTATTATTTATTTTTTAGATAAAATATTTGTAAAGTAGTTTTATTTTTTAATCTTAACAAACTGGAACTTTTTTGCGTATTATATAATTAAAATGTTATTGCAAAGATAAATTATTGTAAAAACTACACTTTCAAACAAAGCACTTGAAAAAATATTAAAAATGTATATTTTTTTTAAATAATGCAACTTGATAGTGAATCGCATAGAAAGCGAAGATAGCACTTAATAATAACAAATATAACTCATGCACTAAAATGTTGATTACTCATTCCAACCATTGGTATTAAATGTCAATCAAAAACCAAAGTTTTTAAACAAAGGATCAATTTGTAATTTTAACAAAATTTTTACTTCAAATATTAGATATTGCATTGAAGACAATTTTTCCTCAGTTGTCCGTGAAGTTCCAAGTTTTTTTTATCATGCATCGCAGACTTTAGGTCAACGGAATAACAACTGCGAATTACATTAGAATCACAGTGTAAAATCTTCTTTCCGAAGTCATGCTGATTTTGATGTATAAAAGCAAATGCACAATGGTATTTTATTATGATTTCATAACTAATTACCTTAATTGTGATCAATTTCTTTTAACTGTCCTCCAGGAAGATTCTTTTTTCTGGTCTCCCATATAAAACTTATCACTTTCAGGTAAGTTTGATGAATTGAGTTATGAATGTGGCATACACGGCAAATTGAAGTGCCTCAAAATAAGAAACAAAGTTGGCACTGGATGTAGACACCATACTTAACTTAAGAAACGAGTATTTGTAGTGCATATTAAATTTCCGTGGTCAATAAAGAGTAGTATCCTCATAGTGTATGCCACACTGTAAAATATTTCAAACTTAACTGTTTGAACTCTTTACCACTGTTAATAAGGATATCCAACCCATTCAGACATTTCAGCTGTCTGAAAATGTTCCCTATATTAAACATCACAAATGCTTTAAACTTTAGACTCGATTTGGCGTCTGAATCCAGTGTCACTTTTGTGTCGTATTTTAAGACATTTCAATTTGCAATGTAGAAAATAATAAAATGATGATAAAACTAATTGCAATGGTTTCATTATGCAAGGTATTTAAAAATCTATAATGAAGCATTTATTTTAACTGATTGGGTCAAAATGAATTTTTGTCAAAATATTGGGATTTTTATAGCTAAATAATGAGAAATTTAACAAAAAAAAAAAAAAAAAAAAAAACTTAAAAGAACTGATTGTGTAAAAGAAATTTATAAGCAACAAAAAACTTTATAAATACGTCGGAGTTCGACTTTGTAATACATAAAATTTAGTTTAAAAAAAGCGAATCAAAGAAATAACTTTTTATTCATAGATAAACTACTTACTTCTATTGTCCAACTTTCACCTACGTTACAAAAAGTCATGAGGAGAATTTTCGAAAGAGCAACCACTAGTAGAGCTTTCTGGTCAAAATATTTTAAAGAAAAATACATCGGGGGGACGTTCTATCAAAATCTAAAATGGCCCCTGGTGTAAAATCTAGAAATAAGAATAGAAACGGCAAAAATTGTAAATTTTTTTCCTCAAAAGGAATAACTACATTTGCACTGTACGAAGAAGAGAATAAATCAGAAATTGGAGTGATTTGAAAGCCTCAAAGTTAGAAAGAAGGACTTTTTCTGAAATATGTTTATGAAAGATAGATAAAAAAAAAGAAGAGTCATTTTCCAATGTGTATTTATAGTGAAATGAGAAAAACTTCCTATTGTTGCTGATGGCAGTAGATATTAATTTAATATTTTATGTGTGTACTATCAATACGTTTCAAAATTTAACTTCAAGAACTGTGGGCATTTTAGTATTTAAAGTAGTAAAGTCTTTCCTAATACGCATTAAAATGTCTTTATTTGTGTATTAATTTTGAACTTTCAGAGTCATTATTTGAAATTAATAAAATGTTCTTTTTCTCAGAAAAATTGTTTATTGATTTGAAATTTCTATTTAATGTTACACTAAGTAAGCTAAGTATACGTATTTGGAACTAAGTCAAAGATTTTTCAACGCTGAATGTCTTTGATTCTAAATCAGGAAAAAAGAAGCGAAAAATTTCATCGTAATTCGTGGAAGGTTTATTATAAATATTTATATAGTTTTTATTCTTATAACGGATCATCTGCATACTGAAACTGAATCAAACTGCAAAATGTTTAATAGAAATGTCATATTCTATTTTTGTTTGAATTTTTTTTAAATAAATTGTTGGAGATTAAAGAGACTCCTCTGAAATAACCAATTAATATTAAAACGAAACATCGTTATATGGGACAAACATTTTAAAATAAGTAACATGTTTTATTAAATTTTCTTTCATACGTTGATGGGTAAAAGTGTTTGTCCTTATTACTTGTTATTGTAAGTTGTCAAACAGGTTTTTAATTGTAAACATGCATTTAATTAAACGATTTAAAAAAAATTACGAAGCGGAAAATAAATGTACTGTCACCATTAAATATGTCTTATTCTGATAAAAAAGCATAACTATTTTTAACAAATAGGAAGTATTAAATCGAGTTCACTGTTTGATTCTTTATCAGCCCAATGCTTGCAACTTTCCCTTTTATTGATACAAACCCATATATGTATTGTTTTGGAAGCATTTAAGCTTACGATAACAAAAAATTGGATTTATGATACATGACGTACTGTAAATCTAATTACGAGGAGAAAAATAAAGGTTTGATTGATATTTTCAATTATTCTGCTTAACTAAATTAGTAGACGATTCCTTACAAAAGAAGTTGATTTACAGAACTACAGAAAATGGCAAACGAGACACATGGGCCCAAATAAAGTTATCGTAATAGTTGAAAACTGAAAAAAATAGCCATCGTTTCGATTTTTTTGCGTACTGTTTGAAACACTTTACAACAAGTTTTGATTAGTAAATAAAGAGAAAAATGGGAGTTCACATTCGATCCCTTCGATTAAGTTTTATTTATGATAGGACATCAATAGTTAAATTTTTATGGACTATTAATTTCTCAGGTGAATTACATACTAAAATCATTTTACTCTTCAATTATGATTGGTTGTGATTTATTTGATCTTTGATAGTTTTTAACAAGAAAAATTGTTCATTTCTTGTTTTTGCATCGTTTAGTTGTTATTTAAAATTCAATGCTATTTTGCTTTAGAAATTATAATTCATTCAAGTATGAGGGTTGAGGGGCATAACATTAAACCTTTAAAAAAAAAAAAAAAAAAAAAAAAAAAAACGGAGTAAAATAAATCTCGGTATTATTCTAAATAATGTAATCTTATTTTGCAAATCGATAAAAACTTGAAAAAACGTGATCCAAGATTTGGAATAGTTCAAGTAACTTTAATGTATTTGCTCAGAAAGTATCATCTTATGTGTATTATGTTCAGAAAGTAATTATGTATTCTCTGCGATTTCACCAGTTCAATTGATTTCCACCAACCCACATTGTATAGTTTGAAATATAAATATATTTACATTTAGTTCATAGTTCGAAAGCTACAAATTGATCTCGCCATTTCTAAAATGAAATACATTAACATTAGTTACAAAGTATATTTTAGGTATTCTGACTGATGTATAGGGCCCAGAGGTGAATTTAATTTAATGCATTAACATTTTGAGTTAATACAATGCCCCTACTTAAAACATACTCAATACATATTCCCTTGGACGTGTGTATCTTCACCTAAAACTTTGAGGGAACTCAGTACCCTAACAATAAAAAAAATCATTTTGGTGTTTTTTTATTTCATGTTTTCTTATGTTTCTTTGCCTTTCCATTGATGTAATACTTTTGCTTCTACACAAATTAGAAATATGTTATATTTTGTTTTAATAATGACAACTTTCAATACAAACTATGTTCGACATTTATATTTAACTTTGATTTTCTCTAAACCTGATATTTTAAACTTCTATGAACCTTTTCAAACTAACTTGTAGAGATATACAAGTAATTTTTTATTAAAATGTAGAACATAAGCTACAGATTAAATGGAGGTTAAAAAAATTCCAGTTATTGTGTTAATTATTTTTAAATACCAAATATTATTAAAAAGAAAGGGTTTTTTTCGAAAAAAATTTGGAAAATTGATAAAAATTTAACAAGAAAAATTCTGAGTAAATTTTTTTATCAAACTTTAACCTCAGTTTAATCTGTAGATTATATACTACAATTTCATAAAAGAAATAATGGTGTATCTCTACTAGTTAGTTAGAAAAGGTACATTGAAGTTTAAAATATCTCGTTTAGGGAAAATAAAAGTTAAAGGTAAAAGGCTTAAATAGTTAACATTGATAACTAGCTTTTTTAAAACAAAATATATCATAGTTTTAATTTGACTAGAAACAAAAGCAATACATCAATGGTTATACATAGAGTAACATGAAATAAAAATCTCAAAATCGATTTATTTTTAAGTTACTGAGTTTCCTTAACAAATCAATTTTGAAAAGAGGAAGGTTGTGTGTGCTTCCACTTCTTGACGTTCCCTTTTAAGTGTCGCAAAAAAAAAAAAAAAAAAAAAAAAAAATCAATCATGAATATCTCTAGAATTAAAAATGAATGCAAATTGCTATCTGTGGAAGAATGACTTAGATGTATTCTTAAATTCCTTGAATTGTGAAAAATCTTTGCATTGATGCGATATGAAACCAATTTCTTTGAGTGGATTGTCGCTTAAGGCTAGAAATGTTGTTTTGAAGTCAAGAAAATATCACGACAGAACAAGAAGACAGTGATTCTTAAAAGCATTTGAAGATAATGACTTTTAAGAAATTGAAAATACATTGGGAATATTAGAAAACCAGACACTAAGGGCATCATATATTTATAGAAGAAAGTACAATTTTTGGTTGTTAGTTAAAACCATTAGGTTGCAATTTCATGTACGGTATAGCAACGTTTCTTAACCTTTCAGAATTCGCGGCCCAGTTTTCAATCATAATTTTCATCGCGTCCCTGCTTAGAATAAAATGTATACAACAATAATGTATATTGAGAATTTTGGATTCTGTTTTTAAATTATTTTTAACTAACTGCCAGAACAAGAGTAAATGCCAACGTTGGAGAGAAACCACATCTGTCATTTTGCCAAACAGGTGGTGAACACAACTGATGCCGTCTCGAACATGCGCAGAGCAATTTTTTTTCTCATAGGAAGAAGGAAAATGTTCCATAACACAAGTTTCAATTCCAGCCAGTCTCATTCCAGTCGATCCTTCTATCGCTATCGAATCTATCGTAAATGTGTATGTTATATATGTTTTCGTGTCAACTGCAATTCACCATATTAAATATTCACAGCAGCAGATTTATGCAGACTCATGGATAAATTTTTAAACGGAAGTAAGCGAGCATTAGACGCTAGTCAAGAATTAACTAGTACATATATGAGCGTGGTGCCAAAAATAAAATCAAGAACATATTTTCAAGAATACTTAAATTTTGGGTTAACCGGCTAAATATAGAAACATAATTGAGAGAGGTTCTAATAGTAAGCTTTCTTTCGGAAAACTTTGCTCTGCAAGACAGGCCAAAGGAAGTCACTAATAATTATTAGATTTGTTTTTAATTTAGTGTGTTTTGATTAAGTAAGTTTTAATTTAGTAAGTTGTTTTAATTTATTTGTTGAATATGTCGAAATGTATTTTGTTTTCTATGTGTATGTATGCTTTCCTTTCAGTCAGTTAATCAATTTTTTAAATAATATTTTCTCTTAGAAGTTCTCGCGCATCCCCTCTATGTGCTCCCTAGTGATTCTCAAACTGTGGTGGCGAGCCCCCATAGTTTGAGAATCGCTGTGGTATAGTAAACTTTAATCATACGATAAAAATCCTCTTAACAGTTTCTAATGTATATAAGGTTAAACATCAAAGTTGAATTAATTATCAATGGAAATAAATTAGCTGTAAAACATAAAATTCTGAACCTCAGAGTCAAACGGGCAAAAGTACAGATTTAACGTTTTTTTTTTTTTTTTCTCTCTTTTTTTTTCTTTTTTTCTTTTTTTTTCTTTGTTCTTCTTTTTTTTTTTTTTTCGAACATATGATATTTTAACAGTTCATTTCCTAACGAACCATACTATCGTAACTCATTCATAAAAATTATAATTTTCTCAGTGGTAGTTATGAAGAGCATTTTTTAGAGTTCTTTCAAAATAGGATTCCGTTTTTTCACTTATCCGTAAAGTTGAAAAACTTTACAATAGTCACTTAGGCTCGGTTGGTTCTGAGGTACATATTTTATAAATTTCAAAACATGACACAAAGTTTTGTAAAAATTTAAATTATTTATTATCTTCAAGAATTAAATTGGGAAAAGATAAATATAAGAATGTAGTCGAAATGATTTGACAAAATCCAAGTTGATAGTAGAATAAAATTTTCCAAATATATCCTTCATTTTTTTAAAAACTAAAATGGATGTACAAATTGCTCCTACTTTAACCGAAAAGAATTGCATTTTTATTCCAAATAGCAAATTTTATATATTGATCTGTCTTAGGCAAAACATATCCTAAGAGATCGCCTAAGGTTAGAAATTAAAAGATAGCATTTACAAATTACATTAATTCTTATTTATTTCCCCTAGGTCAAATTTCATAAAAACAATTTGTGAATAAAAAGGCACTTACTAATCGCAAGCTTTAGTTTACAAACGATATGAAGAAAAACACAATTTTGTATGCTATATCTGCTTAAATATTTTCCTCACAACACTATTCATTAAAAACTATTCAATGTCTCAAACCTGTTTAGAGCAATACCTCTAAACAGGTAAAAACATCACCTTAAAATTCCAATGTCTACTCAAACATTTAAAACATTTAATGCAATTTTTCAAGTATCTTTCGTTTTGTATTCACTAAAGAAGTATTTAGCTTTTGCATCTAAATGTATTGAACAAAGTAAGACTTCTACAAATTTCTTGCCTTTTTAATCTTCTTAAGTTTGTTTAATTTCAATCAGAATGGATAACTTTCTTTTGACGACATTACAGTCAGTTGTACTAAATTCAAATAGTGTGGCTACATGCGAACTGAGAGAATGAGATATTTGATGATAAGTAAGAGAATGAATGATTGAAAATTTCTATAAGTAAATAAGTGTAAGTATGAATTAATGGAAAAACATAAGTTTATTGGTAGGTTGCAAGCGAAAAGATAAAATATCTTTTTTTTTTTTAAATTTTATTTAGGGATGTATTGATAATAAATTCTTTGTAAAATAATGTAATTACATATACACAGTTGGTTATAGGTGTCGTTGGGACTGAAGGTATTGTAAAAAAGTATACCTTTTTACTTGTTAATGTGTAGAATTATTGAGAAGTATAGGTAAAAACTGTTTCGTTTTACTTGAAGAATCGATATAAAAAATAAAATAAAAAAACTTTTGTATTAAATGAAATACGTGGGTAATTATAGAGTACATATAATGTATTGCATAACAATTACATGATATATTTTTCAAAATTTGATTAATTGCTTTACGCAAACCTCTTTTTAGTGAGCATTTTAAAAAATTATCCAAAAAAAAAAATTGCACTGATGACAAAAAAATTAATTGAAAGGAGAAACTTAAAAAAAATTGCAACTAATTTGATTACTGTACTTCGTTTTATTGGAAATGGAGTAGGATGCCTAAGGCATAAATCTGAAAAAGTAAATCAATTTTTTCCCGTACTTATACGTATATGTTACGCTAATGGGAATAAGCTTAAAATTGGCAATCTATTAATAGAAATATATGTAATGCTAATCAATACTAAATTACTGAGCAAAAAATATGAACTTTTATGTTTAAAAATAAGTGAACAACCACTATCGCAAACAATTATAAATTCGAAATATTTATTAATTAATGAAATATCGTCAGGTAAGTGAACATAACATAAACAAAAATCATCATAAAAATATCATTAAAATAATTATGTATTGAGTTTTTTGTTTATTTAAATACGTTTGTAAAATAATATATCTATAAAAAATATAAAAATAAGCATACAGATCACAAATTTAAAGAAAAAAAAAGTAGAATTTTGATAAACAAATGAATTTTATTTAATTTACATCACTAAATCTAAACATACAATTACAATTCAGAAGTAATCTTTGAAAACAGTTAAAAATATAAATTTAAGAATGGAAGTGGTAAATATATATTTTTTTCTTTTAAACACTACAGTGAAAATTTCTCATAAATTTTCCCAAGAGTTTAATACTATTAAATAACTTTAACACGAATTGTTAACTGGAAATCATACCCTCCTTAAAAAGTTTTGTGGAAATAACTTCATTTACAAAAGGTTGAATTAATTTCTAAGCAGTTATTTTAAAGTAATACTTTTCCTCGAATAACCTAGAAAAAAATGCATAAGAATTTTGATCAGCCTCTTTTTCCAAGCCTAGTTGCTCATAAGACTAAAACGAATTTAAAACAGTGATATTTTTAAGAAATTATTAAGAACATAATTGTTGTCGCATATTAATCTTTACTTTAAGGGACGACAATTCCATTCTTAATAATCCATGCTTTAAAACAAAATACTATGCTACTGTAACTAAAACTATAAATACTCTGCTTTCAAATAGAACACTGTATACTTTGTCATCCTAATATATTTTTAAGTACTTCATACTTTCAAACTTACTAAATGACATTCAGGCTCCATGGAGCGCAGTACGTTTCAACAATTAATATAAGGAGCACACATGTATGAGATGTCATGATTACAAGTACCCGGATATCGCAATTTCACGATGCATCCCAATTCAAGCCATTCCAATGTTCACACCCCGACACTTTCTCTGAACCTATCTGTTGTCAGAAATGTCTTGAATCGACTCATGCGAATTTGACAAGAATTTGAATTTGGACGAAGTAGAGTCAGTAGAGATTACAGCGAGGGATGATCAATGTTGAACTTTTAAGTAATGAGTGAATAAATTATATTGTATTAATTGTACGACGATGATCTATGATGTACTTTTGTTTGGAAGAGGTTTTGTTTCATGGTAAGTTGACGCAATTTGGTTATAATAATTAGAATGCATCCGAATAATTTTTGACGTATTTAAATTATTTCATTCTTCTCAAAATCATGTCTGAAATAAATTATATGCAGAGTGATCATAATTAAAGATCAACTTTTAAAAATCTGCAAAGAAAAGAACCTCTGGTAAGAATTACCTGCAATTTTACCAAAATTTGTGCGAAGAAGGTGAGGAAATAGTATGGTATGAGAGATATACTATTTCAAACTTTTTATTTCTTATACTACACCATTATACTTTCTTTCGCGTATTCTCAGGTCAAATTTGAGGTTATTTTGATTAGTGGTTCTGTGTTAACAGCTTTTTAAAGTTGAACTTTATTTATAATCGCCCTGTAGAATCAAAGAAAGGTAGAGGCTAATTATGTGTTATGTATATATATATATATAGTCTCAAAACTGCAGTTTTTATGAATGAATTCAATAAATTCACAATTTGTAACTTGCAACAAATTTCAAAAATATGTATTCAATTGTTACTTATTTTAGGTAGAAAAGAGAATATTGAACCCTAACATGTTAATCAAATATAGTGTATGAATGAAAGTTGAATTTGCTACTTGTATACTTTAGCTAATCTAACTCAAAATTTTCAATCTTGTTTGTTAGAATATAATATTTAAATATAGAGAAGTTTACATTTCTGAGCCATCAAAGATAAATTCTAACATTTAAACATTCAATAATTCTAACTCATTCAATATTATGTTTCTGCAGCTAAAGCATAAACAATCTTAAAATGTCGATTTAAAGATTCAAAATATAACGGAATCATAAAATAAAAGGTAAATTCGCGCCACATTTTCAAAAGGAATAAACTCCTTTTGGTAAAACTTTTAAGTGATTGAATAGTGGTATGGTTTTCCATATTATACAGTCAATACAAACGATATGGCATAGGATTTATTTCTTTAAATGCAAAAATCTACACTAGAAGAACTGAAGATATAAAAGGAGAGTGCGAATATAATTGGTAATGTATTCAAAAAATAACAAAATCTTTATTTTTACACAATTTTCATGGGAGAAAAGTAAATACGAAAATTTTTAATAGTATTAGTAAATTAAATTAAATAATAAACTAAATTAGTTAGTAAATTAAATTAAATAATAAACTAAATTAGTTAGTAAATTAAATTAAATAATAAACTAAATTAGTTAGTAAATTAAATTAAATAATAAACTAAATTAGTTAGTAAATTAAATTAAATAATAAACTAAATTAGTTAGTAAATTAAATTAAAATTTAAATAGTAAAAATTTAAAGTTTAAATAAGAAATTGTTCCTGAAAACCAATATATTAAATGCAAAAAAGTAACTGGTATCTATAAAACTAACTAAACAATCATTAAAGACTTATGTGCTAAGGAATATAAAACTTTAGTTTTTAAAACTAAAATCAGTATAAAAAATACAGTTTGTATACAAAAAAGCATTTATTGAAGTAATGTATTTCGTGGAACAGAATAAATTTTTTTAACAGTTTAAAACAAACTGTTACAGAAAAAACTTTGTAGCGTTGCTATGGGCTTGTGAATTTCTTTTCCAAATGAATATATATCCAATACAATTTTTTGTTTATTTATTCTAATTCTATAATAGTCAACTGAACAGTGTGAATATAAAAGCAAAAATGTAGTAACTTTTAAAATATGTTATCTACGAAAAAAACAATATCGTTTTAAGATTCTGTACTTTACTTACAACAATATTGAAATTTACAATGGTCTAATATTAAAACAAATAAACTTTTTCTGTAACAAACCTATTACATCAATAATTATTAAAACATGTATTTGATAATTTTAATATGTACCAGATGATGGAAAATTAATAATTTGAGGTTTGAACTTTCAATCAAATATAGCTGGTTTTATTGTTGGATTCATAATATAAACATTAAAAGAGTAAAAAAACAAAAATATTTCAATTCCTTTAAAATATTTTGCTAATTATTGTAAAAAAAACTATATTTTTACTGAGAACAATTCAAGTTAGTTTGCAGTTAACAATTATTTACTCTTTTTCAGATATCCTTTTAATGTATTCTCAATTGCACTTCAAAATTAGTTCTCATAAGCGTTTACAGTACAAGAAAATTTTGAATTTGATAAATGACAGTAATGAACAATAAAGTTATATCAAAAATAATTTTAAAATGATGAACTTTGATTTTATTGTCTTAGTATAGTTCCAAAATATGTCTAATACATTTATAATTATATTGTATGACCATAATACTATTTCCATAAAGTTCATAACCTACAGAAGAAGAGATAATTAGCTAAATTCTAGTATCTAGGTTTTAAAAGATTTTTGAAAAAAGAAATAAAAATTGGTTGTTTACTTGCCGTTCTGAAATGATATAATAGGTAACAGTTTGTAAACATTATATCAATAAAGTTAGAAAATATACAGAAATATTTTCATCACAAATTTAGTTGATTCCTATTAATTACTAAAAACTACATTCAACAACCAATTACTACTACTTACTAGTTCAATAATGTGATACTAATTTAAACTACTAGTAACTACTTTTACAAAGTGCTAACAATTAAGCATAATGATGATGAAAATGTTCAGTAAATTTTTTTCAAGCGCAATACTTTATTTTAATAATTTGCCAATTTTATTATGAAATTTAATCACAACCAATTTACAAGCAATGAAAATAACAAGAACACTTATTAATTTCGTTCTTTAATTAACACTAAAACTAAATTGTTTATTATTCACAAAAATGTCGGAAATAAATATATTTTAATATCTAAAATATTAATTTAGAAACATTTCAAACTCAATGTAAATTGTAATTTAACTTTTCTTATTACATGTTTTAATTAACACTAACATTAAACTGTTTATTATTCACAAAAATGTATGTTCGTATGTAAGTTAGCTTTGTTCTATTTTTAACTTCAGTATGAAAGAGAAAATCTGTTTCCAGAAACTGTTATTGCAAAGATGGAATGAAAAAGGATACAAAAGAAATATATTGGAGATGGGTTAACACTTATAACAAAACCTTTGGACAGATTGGGATCTATCCATCACGGAGAGAGATGACGCCAAACAGAAGGATTTGAATTTTTATGAATGATGGAATATCTTACTCTAGTGCAATTCTTTACTGTCGCAGTTTGGGTGTCAGATTGTAGGAAAATTTTATTGTAAATTAAGAGAAAGGGACGTTACGCTGAGAATATTTAATTAATATATTTTCTAAATAATACTCTATTGAGCAAAATTTAAAACAAGTTGAGTGTTGGAAAATTCGTTTAAAGGTGTATATTTAATATTTAATAATTTAATAAATCTATTTATTTAATAAATTTATTTATTTATTAAATTTATTTTTTTAATCAATCTATTTATTTAATAAATTTATTTATTTAAAAATTTCATTTTTTTAATAAATTTATTGATTTAAAAATTTCATTTTTTTAATAAATGTATTGATTTAATGTTCTTCTTATTACTTGTCCAAATGTGTACGTGATCATTGCAAGGTCTTGTTCATGTTCATTAAATTATGAGTTGTGAGTTTGTTTAAAAGCACTTTATGGGTCCGTAAAAAATGTTTTGGTATCTTCAATGAATGGAAAATGGTGAAGGGATATTAATAAATTTAAAAATAGCTAACAATCTATGAAGAAAAATCCGTATAAAATGTTTAAAAAAAGAACAATTTAGCTCTCAAAGATATCAACAATATTTCAAAAGTGTGCTTACTAATACTTCATATCAAATTTGGAAACTGATAATAGAAAAATTCATTTATATAAATACATTGATTTCTATTTTATTAAGTGATTAAGAAGATGATATTAAACTCGGATTATTAGTCACTGTCCAATGACTTTAAGACGCAGTAAAATAATTAGAAGTTTTTTGACGTACTTCACCGATTATTAGCATATTACATATTATACTACTGAGAAAAAATTTGATTTGTGTTCTCTTACATTACACTAATGCTATAATCTTAAAAAAATCTCAAACTGTTGATAAACATTTTCGGACCAAAATAAATATACCACAGATATGAAGAAAGTAATCGTCGAAATGAGTTTCCTTGGAAAAATTCAAAAAGGTATCTAAAATCACAAACAACATATTTTAAGACTAAGCCATAAATTCTACAGGCATGTGTCAAATAAAAATTTCAAGATCAATAGAAAATTAAAGTTATTACAAAAATCAATCAAATTTTAAAACCTAAAGTGTTCATTATTCTTCCGAAGTGTCCTTCCACAGTAATTCCATGGAAAGTTTAAATCTTAGCTAAAATATCTCATTAATGACATTATTTATAAGTAAAAAAAATCGACAACCTTTCTGCATCGTCAACCTTTTCAAAAAAAGATTTATATCATTAAATATCCCCGAAGTGTATGTGATTAATATCCGGGCCTGATGTTACCATACTTAAAAAAATGTATATAGGTGGTCTTTTAGTGTCAGTATGTACTACAACCTAAATGTTTAGTAAGGATCATATATATGCGGTGTGATATTATATCGGATGGTATTAATGATGTAGTATGATTGGTATCAAGATTTATTTCAGTTACTTTATAGCATGTTTTCAAAGAGAATTCTGACAAATGTTATCTTACCACTACTCTCCTTCATATACTGTTTGTAGTTTAACTCGTAAACAAGGTGTATTGCATTGAAACTGGAAGTTATAGAGGTAGAACTTAATCGGCATCGTCAAAATCATCTGACCTTACTTCAAGGGCAGATTATTTTGAGGTGTGATGGATAGATCCCATTCCAAATCCAGAACCATTGAAGGTAGGGTACCACAAGGGTAAATTCTTAGCACGTTTCTGCAATTGTTTTACAATTCTGTGCTCCTGCCTCCAGAAGAGACCACAACTGTCTATCAGTCTACTACACTGACAACACGACCACTTCCACTATATCATCAACTAATTTACAATCAAGTTCAAAAGTGGCAAAATTCATGACTTAGGTTACTGTTACCGAGAATGAAATGTAGCCATTAACTCTTCTATATTTCAGATCCTTGTCATCAACCTAAGCAAAATGTAAACCTACAAACTCTGAGGTTCTTTTTAACGAAAGGATCCACATTGTTATTTCGAAAATTATTTAGTGTGTTTTATGATACCTTAGTATTATTTTCCGGGATATTAATATATTATTAACTTGCCCTAAAATGTTACAGACATTCGAATTTGTGATATCCTAAGTAAAACTACTAACAAAAGCAAAAAATAAAAAAAATAAAATAATAATAACTTCAGTGTTTTTTATATTAAATATTTTGCTTTAGAAATACAAGCAAAAGTTGGATATGATTGAATTTATATTGATCGTTCACTTTGCAAATAAATCTATAAAATTCCGTCATATAAACATGTTTGATAGAATATACTGTGTTGAAATGTATTTGTATTGAAATGTTTCATTTTCAAAGATGTGTTTAAATATTCAATACGAAAAAGTGTTATTGAAAGCAGACAACGAAATACAACTTTATATATTTATTAGTTATTCCTTGATCTATCTTTATTAATAAAAATAAAAAAATTTGAATTTGCGAGTTTCTTGGATGGAGGGGTTTTGAAAATTAACCCATTGGTTGTATACCTTTCCTTTATCCTACTTTTTTAATTGTAATGTTGTACTTTACATTATTTGTAATGTTGTTGCCTGATATTGTCAGGTGTAGTTTCATGAAGATATAACAAAGGAAATGCTGTCCAAGAATGAATGCGTATGTTCAAAGTTTTAATACTTGCGTTAGAGACCATGGCAATCCCTAGTAGCTTACAGGATTTGGGGAAAATAATCTGCCAACTAATGCGATACACTCTTGAAAAATTACTCCTTTTTAGAAATCATGTATATACTTGCATAAATGAAAAGGTAATAAAATGTTGCACTCATAAAACTAGCACGTGAACAGAAATGAATGGATTGCAGCATTTAAATCCAACAATAGTTTTTTTTCCCCTCCCTCTCTTCTTTTTTTTATTTTCCAATAAATTTAATCATGCTGTTTAACCATTTTTGAAGCAATGAGTTTGTACTTTTTTAAAATTTGTATTTTGAAAAATAACTGTCAAATTCATATTTTTCAACTAACATATTTATTTTAAATAATAAAAAAAGCTATTTTCTGGGATTGTTTTGTTGCACGTCATTTTAAAGTGCCAGTACCTCATAACAACTCTGTGTTAATAAGTTATTATTTTTTTCGTACGAACATTTGTTATAACTTTTCTTTACAGTACTCTCTATTTTACTATTTTCTCATTCCCATTCCACTTTTCCTATAATATATGTAAGGACATTAGAGAGATATTCGCTGAAATTACCCTTCCCTATATCCGTATCTGTAGTCGCCTGGTTCATAGTATCTAATAAAATAACATTCAAATAGCAAAACTGCTAAAATAATTTGCTATAGAAATCATTTAATGGCGTGGCTAGCTACTCCGACTGTATACAATTTCAAACTATATTATATAATATGTAAGTAACTAATCAAGTAAAGTGAATCTTTTACTTCTACTATTTAGGAAACATTAAAAACCCTTTTACGAATATTATATTTACTTTAAAGACTTCTGCAAGTTTGCAGACTAAGCAGTTAAAGTGAAGTTTTCACTAAAGTAAATATTTTCTCTTGTAAAATTACTACTAGTATACATGAAACGTATTATTTAGAAGATAAATAACAACAGCATCATATAATATCTAAATGCTTTTTGGTGGAAATTTTTTCCACCAGCTAATTTTACACCTGGATGCCAAAAACTGCCTTCCTATTCAATATTTACTTAAGATGTGTATAGGTAACTTTTTTTTATTTATTTAGAAAGCTAGCTCCAAAAAGTATTCATTCCATTCATTGATTTGATATATTTATCTAATACCAATACTATGATATGTTTAACATACATGACAGTTTAGCATATATTTAATAGGCAAAAAATATTGGAAAATTCAGCAACTCACAGAAATATTTAATAAAAGTACCACAAGCAATAATACTTGGAAAAAACAAAATACATAATGCACCGATTATTACCTGAAAAAACATAAGGGAGTTTGAAGATTCTTTCTGCGACATCTCAAAACCAATATATCTACTAAAGTACTCAAGTTAGAAATGTAAAACTTGGGTAAAATATTTTCAAGAAAAATAAATGGAAAAGAATTCAAGAGTTTTTTTGAAAAAGTAATTTGCATCGTTACTCTGATAACATTAAACAATTTGATTAAAATTTCATTAGTCATTATTGCAATTTAAAGTTTTCAATTACATTCAAATTGGACTTTTCTGTTGCCAAAGATTATCTTCAAATAAGCGACTTTTTCATTTAAAACTAGAGGTATGGAACATCACAAAACTTTCCATCACACTATAGTACTGGTGTCAGCAATTAAATCAGAAACATGAAAATGTGTAATTTACTGTATCGTTTTCTTATTTTCATTCATTAAAAAAATAGATAGTTTGATAATAACTATATAACAATAGACAAAAATGCTTCACCATATTGACTAAATTAGGGATACTTTGGCAGATAATTATTATATTATTATTTTTGGTAAAGTGAAACCAAGTACTCTTTGATGATCAATACTAAAATGAAGAGATGTCTTAGTTCTTATACTTATACTATCAACTTCGTATGCTTTTATCTAGTTTTTACTGAAATTTTGGAAGAGCATTTTAAAAGGCATTACCACAGTTTGAACCATTTTTTTGACAATTGCTGAAACACACGAATTTTTCAATAGCAGCTCTCTTATGATCATGTTGTGCTGATTAAAGACACAAGGAAAGTTTTTCTAGAATACTTTTTATTGGACTCGGTATGCCTCAAAACAAGCAGAAATGAAAAAAAAATCAAATGAAAAAATTAATGAATTAAATTATTTAAATAATTAAAATTATTAAAAATCAATAGCTTCGGATGTGGTTTAAAACAAGCGAATATTTAATGTATACTTCTTTTCTCGTGATAATAAAGTGCAAATGTAAAAATAGAATTTGATTTTAAATTTTTGACTTGTAATACATTTTAATTGGTCTTAAGTATAAAATTGAAAGGAATTTGTAAATTCTTCAAAATTATCCGTTTATAGCGTATAAGTACTCCATCGTGAAGTGATAATGAGATAAGAGGACATTTGTCGGGTCTGAGTACGAAATAGTGCTACCAGCACTCTCGGACTAGTAAAACTTATAGTGGAAGATTATCGAAAAGTTAAAAACAAATTTAAGTTACGAAAGAACAGAAGACATTTCTTTATTTCAAATTAATCAGAAAAAACTCTTACAGAAAAACTTTTTCCTTTTTCTCTCGAGATCATTTTTTTTATCACTCACAGTTGCCACTCACCTTGGTAGTAAACAATTTACATACAAGGGCACTGAAGTAGCAAATATATACATATAATTAAACAACTTTTAACATCCTCCCACCTTAAGTTGTCTGTTGACAACTTAACATATAATTTTAAGTTCAAACTCTTGTGTCTGTGGACTGTGACAAAACTGGGGGACAAAAACTCTACAAATTAATCGCCTTCTGCTCTCCTTTATCTTTCTTGTCTACGTTATTCGGAGTAACCTCATCTTCTCTTGCTTTGTTCTGAAAGGTTTCTGAGCACATTACTACGCTATGAGCCTTGGTACAAACGGCGCATATTATGAAACATTTGCATTTGTCAGCTCGGTGATTTGTTTTAAAGCATTTGAAGCAACGACCCTTATTTTTCAAAATGTTTCGCTTATTTATAATAGACATTTTTTGCACTTTGAAACAATTGAAACTCTCGTCGTGTTTTTTGTTGCAAAAAATACACAAATTCTCTTCTGATCCATTTGTACTCAACAAACTAGCTGCAGACGATAACCTATATTGATAATGGTTTGACTCTCTTTTCTTGACAAAAGTATCATCTTTGAGGCCAAAACCTGTCATCGCCAAAACAATCCGTTCTTCGGACTCAATTTCGGACTTTAAAAATTTTAGTAAACTATCCAGTTTATCCTTTGGATCACCACCATGGTCGAAGTTAGGGCTTCTCTGCCAGGCTCTTAAAAAATCTTCAGGCATGCACGATTCGACCAAAGGAAGAAGCATAGCCGCACTTTTATCTTTTGTAACGCCAAGTGTTCCAAGGGCACGAATTTGAGTCATCATAAAGCGCACTCAAATTAATTGGCGCAATTTGATGAGAATTCTTTAAAACTAACTTTAATAGCTCTCGTGCATAGACTTCGATGAGCAAATCTTTCCGGCCAAAGCGTGCTTTTAAACACTTAATTGCTTTCGGATAATTTTCAGCAGTTGGCGGAAAACTTTCAATAGCCTCTTTAGCTCTCGAACCTTCCACGGTTGCTTGTAATAAATATTGGAACTTATCCGAATCTTCAAAGGCAGTGTCCTTGTCCTTTTATCTTCGCTTTCTTCTCGGATTCTCATTTGCAGTTCTTCTTTTTCTTCATCTTCTTTGATTTTTCGGGCAGACCAAACGGTATAGTGGTTAGCGTGCTGGCTTTTGGACCACGAGGTTGCGGGTTCGAGTCCCGTGTTAGGCATGGGTGCATGTAAATGTATGTTGGCTTGTCTAATGACGAATGTTTCGGTGCCCTCGTGTTGCTGATGGCGCCAGATAATCTGAATACAACCAACCAATCTTTGATTTTTCGGTCCGATACAGTGTTTTGTAGAAGAACTTTAACGAAATCCGAATCCTTTTGGTATTCATCGCTATTCAAAATTATATCCTTTAGATCCGTTACCTTGGCATCAGTCGGCACATTTTCACTTATATCTTCTGCCACGTACTTCAAATCTTCTTTCTTAAACCCTTTTACGTCTTTAAACATCTTTAATCAGGATACTTAGTTTTCTTTCTAACGAACCTTCAACTATTCTTACGTGTTTACTGACCGTCCCGCCGAGGGTACCAAAAAATGTCGGGTCTGAGTACGAAATAGTGCTACCAGCACTCTCGGACTAGTAAAACTTATAGTGGAAGATTATCGAAAAGTAAAAAACAAATTTAAGTTACGAAAGAACAGAAGACATTTCTTTATTTCAAATTCCTCAGAAAAAACTCTTACAGAAAAACTTTTTCCTTTTTCTCTCGAGACCATTTTTTTATCACTCACAGTTGCCACTCACCTTGGTAGTAAATAAATTACAGTGGCACTGAAGTAGCAAATATATACATATAATTAAACAACTTTTAACAACATTCGTCTTTTCTTCTCACTGTGGCATTTGTTTTATATAGCTTATGATAATTTATTTTACAAACGTTGCTCTGAAATTAAAGGAAAGGTGTGTAAATCTTTTTGCATTTGGTTAAAAAGTTTTATAACTAGTAAGAATTGTATTGATTATATTCAGTTTAGTTGAATGACTAATTAAGATCATAAAATCATAAAATAATAAACTATAAATTGAAAAAGTTTTAGTGAAATACATAAAACTAATAAGTACGACAGTTTATAAAATGTTTTATTTTTAAAAAAATTAAATGAAAAAATACATAAAAAATATGTTTTAAATTATTAGCATCAAAAAACATTATAATTGTAAAAAAACTATTTATCTGATATAATATGTAATTTTATCTTCTAAAATATATACTCATACAATAAATATATATAAATAAATAAATGTAAAAACATGAAAAATAACTGATAAAAAGCTTGAAGTATATTATGTACTTTTAATCTTATAAATCAAATACCGATAAATATAATAAATATAAGTGAGATTGCTTTATTCTATTTCAACATCTATAAAGATTTAAATTGATTTGTCATTTGAACTTGACTTGAGTTTATATACAATTTATGCAAATAGATTTCAATATAGCATTTCAATACAAAACAAGGTAACACTGAACCAAACAGTTAGTTTTTGCACATGACAACCACAGAGAAAATTTGACTTATAACTAAAAATGCCCTTTCATTTTCATTTTTTTGTTAAAAACGATTGGCATTTTAAAAAACATAATAATTATTCAAGAAATTAAAAAACCTACTTAATCATCGCAGCAAAAAAATGTGTGGATTCTTTTTTTTTTTTTTCATGCTGCTAAAGTGCAGCATGCATCGACATTTTTCTAAATTTTTTTTACTAGATCCACATTTTTTTCACACTCATCAAGTTTTAGGAAACTAACATAATTGCATAAAAATTTAATTTGATAGTATTTAATTGGTTGATTAAAGTTTAATTACCTTATTAAGTCCAATTGCACCAGTCATAAATTGTAGTTCATGTAAAATTCTAATTCGCAAATGAAACACCATAAATTGCTACAAGGAACCTTCAAGAATTGTAACATAGAACTAAATACTTTTTCGCAGAATTATCTTTTGAAAGTATTTATTATTACACATTTTTTTTAAACATCAAGATTTCAAATTAAGTTAAAAATTAGTTATTGCATGGATGAATTATTCGTTAGTAGGCTCTCTGTTCTGTACTATAAATTGTAGAATATATTTTAAACAAATTTAATTAATTGATTCAAACTGAAGTTATATCTGGAATGTAAAAAGTCCTTCATTGATAAAATTAGTTTCTCTCAAATCAACTGTAAAGTTTGTGATAGCTATATTTGAACAATGTGTATCTTCCTAAAATTTAATTTAATTTTGAAATAATATAAACACAATAAAAAAATAATAATACAATTCTAGAACAACCAAGTTTGAAAATATTTTAGAGTAAAAAAAAATTGCTATTTTTGTGAAAAGTAAATTAAATAAAAAAGAATGTTTGTGTAGATTATAAAAAATTCAGCATAATTTTGAAAATATGTTAGTATGAGCCCATCAACAATGACTCTAGATGTTAGAAAATGAATACTTCAAAAAGAGTTTTAATTCTCCTTTGTAACGTCAGAAGTTTTTTTCGTATCAAATTTTACGCTTTAATCCAAGATGAAATAGATTCAGGTATTACATAAATCTGAGACGAATCCAGCATTCTTCATTCGAAATTCTCCTTCCGAACCTATTTACTCTACACAACCAATCATAAAACAAGAAAGAGGATGCTACCATAGTACATAAGTCACGTTTTCATTGACGTTATGGCAAAAGAGAAAAGCAGGACTTATCAATCCTTTTTTAGCAATTGGTTTTTAAAAAAATCAAAGTAGAACACATGCAATTGCTCACAAAAGAACCAACGTCAGTCTTAATCAATGAAAAGGAACTCAAACAAAAATTTAATCATTTTGAGGGGAACTTTTCTTTTATTTATTCTCATCTGTGGAAGAGTTTCGCTACTTAGCGATTTCTGAGTCAATCCTGTTTTTTTGGAAGTCCCAGATGATGTTGGTCCCTTCCCGTAATTTCCGTTTGAAAAACGCCGGGTCCGTTGCCATTCTCCTTTCTAATTAGGGAAACAAAAAGGCGCTATTCAATAATTCTAAACGACAATCTCAACTTGGGACTCGTGGAAGATTGGAGTTAATGGAAATAAGTTAAAGGCCAACTGAGGGTTGCAATTTTTAGTTTTTATTTTATTTTCAAAGAAAATAATGTTATAATTAACATGATACGGAATTTTAATTTACGTTCCATTTTTGTGTATTTCATTCATTATTTTAATTTAATATCTGTTACAATAGAGGAGGTACCATGCAAAATCAAACAAATCTACAAAAATTCAAAAGTGAGTCAGATATTCATCATTAATTTTCAACTTACCTATCTATTGTTATAGTCAGTTTCATTGCAAAAAATATACATCCAACACTTTGTCAACTTTAAAAATCGGCGCTCTGATCAAAAAAAGAAAATAAATAATTCTTACATGTTTTTCATGCAAAAAATAACATATCCATCTCAACCAACGATGAGCAACAATTGAGTTATGTGACTCCCAGAGTTCAACAAGTGGTTTTGTTGTATAATTTCTCGTTCTTTTGGAATATAGATTTTGATGTTAAAGTGTTGTTTAATAGTTCACATTTAACTAAAAAGAATGTTTCAATTTTATAATTGAGTGAAAATTGATGAATACAATTTGATAAGTATAGAAGAAGTCAATGTTACATCTAGAAAGAAACTTGAAAATTCTAGAGTACGTACAGACAGTGCTCATTTGAGGTACAATTTTGTCATGCTATTTCATCATAACAACAAACAATCAAAGTGCTACAAAGTCAGGCCATCAAACACATCTAAATAAAGATAATCTGTCAATTAATTTCCAGAAAAGTATGAACAAGACTATAAAGTAAGTTCATACCTAAGTTTAGAAACGTAAAGAGAAGACCAAAGCACCACTTTAGGCCAATGAACCTAAAATTAAGTAAAAACTGCATGAGTTTAATGTTAGCTAGCATTTTCAACCACAACCAAAAAGTTATTCCTATCTGGAAATTTGTTATGCACTTAACTAGTTCATAACGCGAACAAACAACTGTTCGAGAATTTTTAAAATGCTCAAAAAAGAGAGCTACTGCAACGTTTGTGAATTTACTTGCATCTTAATCTGACAAAACTGTATAAGATGTAAAATAAATCTTTTGGGGTAGCATTACAAGTAAAAAAGTATGTTTCATATAGTATTTAATTAAATTAGCATTGGTTTCTTCATGAGTTTCGAAATCAAATGAAGTAAATTAAGTTTCTTCGTTAAAAAAACTTTTTTAACAAAATAAAATTAAGTATCATTCCTGTAAAATAAGGAAATTTTTAATTTTTCACAGTTTATTGATGATTCCTATATTGTAAAATGCCATTTTTTTAACTTTTTTTTTTCAAGTAGTATCCGATCCTACAAAGTTAAAAACTACCTTCAAACATTGATGTTAGAAATAAAATGAAAAACAATAAGACATTTTTACAGGTATGATGTTTAAAATGAATTAAATAAAAGTTTTTAGTGTTTTCCAATAATGTTTTAGATTAGACTTATTCGCTTTTGCATGGCACCTTCTTAATACAGGGTGGCTAAAATATATTGCAACGGTGGTTAATTATTTTTCTATTAATAGCATATGTGTAAAGTGCAACAATGCAAAATGAAGTAAAGAGTTCTTAAATTTACATAAGTACTGGAATTTCCCAGTAACCCCGAAGTACAGGACGTTGCATGATTTTTCTAACCAACACTCATTTTTATTAAATTTTGAAAAAAAAAATAATATGGAAATTAATTTCAAATTACTTTTTTTTTTTAACGTATTTCATTAATTGCTATTCATTCCTGTTACTATACAGGATGGCCTGAAAAAGGTGCAATTGTGTTTATTTCTTTTGCACTTAATTATAAGTGTAAGCTACAACATTGCTTAATAAAATAAAATATCGTAAAAAGCTTGTGTAAGGACCTGGAATTTCCAGGTATCCTGGAAATACCGGACATTGGAGAGTTTTTCTAACCAATACTATCTTTTTCTTAATTTTCAAATACCATAATATTCAAATAACAGAATACAGAATTATAAATTACTTTTTTAAACGCATTTTATTATTTTATTGATTTTATTGTTTTTATTTGTTGCGTGATTACCCAAAAGAGTTGCAACGAAGTTAATTTATTTCGCTAATAATAATGAGGCATAAGTAAATACTGCAACACTACAAAACAAAGTAAAAAAAACTATAAAAGACTAGATGAATTACACGGCATTTTCTAATATCATCGGCCTACTAGTCTTTCCAAAGTTCTTCGGATCAATCTTTGGCGACATTTCTATAGCTATGAATCAAATGTTTGTTAGCTTGAAGAGTTGTTTTATTGGTTATTTCGTTAGAAATATCCTAGAAAGTTACACACTGTTCCTAGAAGGTACTACACTACAAACCAACTTACACTTCCTTTATGTATTAGTATGGATTTCCTAGATGTGTGATATTAATGAAACCACCACTTAAATTATTTAACACAACATATACTTATAGACAATAATCTTTCATAATCATCTATTACAGTAGAATATTTCGACATTTTTATCTCCCAATGCAAAACCTTCACAATACCGTCGCAATAGCACGAACGCTACAAATAATAAAATGTGGTAGTAAAAAATGCGTTATTTATAGACTATTTATAATTTTTTAATGCGTTCTTTGTTTTCATATTATCTGGCGCCGTCAGCAACACGAGGGCTATAATGCGACGAAACACTCGTCATTAGACAAGTCAACATACAGTTACAAACACTCATGTCTTACACAGGACTCGAACCCGCAACCTCGCGGTCTAGAAGTTAGCACGCTAACCACTATACCATTTGGTCGTCCTTTGTTAATGCGATTTTCATACAAATAACACAATTTCTGAATATGAACTAGAAGTGTAGAACGTCGTATAATTTTCTATTACACTATAATACTGGCCATTGTATTCAAATTTGACATGAAATGGGGTTATTTTCCATTTTTATATTTTTGCTCATATATATAACATAATGTCCATAGTTGGCGATATTTTTGACAATAAATTTTGCATGGTCAAAAAAAAAAAAAAAAAAAAAAAAAAAAAAATCAAAACGTTGAAATTGGAATGTTATTCGATAAGCATTATATGATACTTTCTTGGGCGTGAAACAGAGGAAAATCAATCGTTAATGGGCGATGATCAAGGGCAGAGAACTCGGTGTTAAAAAAAGACATTCGTTTTTTCAATTTTTAACCTCTTATCGCATCTCTAAGAAAATTTTGGAGGTAGAAGCTTTTAGAACACCTTAAGAGACATTAGCACAGCGATTTTAATCAAAATCATTGCAGCTACTTTTTAGTAATTACTGAAAAACATGATTTTTCATTATTTCAAAACTATGCGCATAGCGCAATTTCTGTGAAAACCTTAGAAAATACATTTACCTTTAAAAATAGGTTCCAAGGCCACCACTAATCCGTTCACGAAATTTGAACATCTTTTGAGAGCTATGCTGACCACGTACACACAGACAGAGATTTTTTCTTTACCAATTTTTTTATTAAATTAGGATGTTCTAAAACATGGAGAAATACAAAAAAAAAAAATTTAAAAAATCAGAAATGTCTTCTTTACCTGAAAAAATACTTCCATTACCGTTTATTAATTTATAACTTTGTTAACATATTGTCTAACCCAATAATCAGTATTCTTCTGTGTCATTTCTCGTATCCTGAAAAAGGAACTTCGATTTATATTTTGACTAATACTACGTTTTACACCTTAGATCGTAAATTTAAATTGTCTTCTAATATTTATTCACAACGTTATACAGACCAACTTTAATTAACTTAACTAAAAGGTTGTGAACATAAGACTTACTTTTCATTGATGATTTTTTTTTTTTTTTTTTTACTTTTTAAAATTAATAGTTTTCAATTTTATTTATTTTCAAGAGAATTATGTGTTTATCTTGTTCTATGTAAATGCTTTTAGAAGATTTTTACTCTACGATTTTTCTTATGCCACTATCCATATTTAGATCAATATGTCTTTCCTTTGATTGGATTGAATGTTTGTGTGCAGTTATGTCAATTGTCATGTAGGACAGCTAATCACATTAATCATCGTTTCATTGCTTTATTATGTCACCATAGAATAGATGATTTAGTGCAACGTAATATTTTCATATGGCGAATCTATTTTATGATCTTTTATCGATGTTAAAAGATTGAAATAAGTAACTAAAACAATTTTTGATTGATGAATTTGAATATTAAATCACTCTATGCTTCATTCGGAAATTAAAATTTTATTGAACAGTTTAAAAGTTTCAAAACTTAGAAGGCATTGTAAAAAATTATCTGTATAAAAATTGCATCCTGAATGCTTACACAATGGATTCTTTGGACTTTAAACTTGGATGCATAGGTAAATAAAGATAACAATGTTTGTTAAATGTACAGAATGATAAAAATGCATCTGTTTACTGGACAAATGGATATGTAATGAACAATTCAGGGTAGGATCATGCAATTTCCATAAAAATAATCAGAAGCAATCGGGCTATTTTTCTTCACAAAGTAGGACATGAATCATTGTTTTATAAAATTTGACACTTAACATCAAAATCCCCAAGGTTAGTTTCTAACTTACAACAGAAAAAATATCGGGAAAATTTCTTTAGGATTCACAACATCTGGTGATGGAAAAAAAATAATTTTGGATTAAAAAAAAACTCTTATTTTTTACTGCGGTTATTGAAATAAATGTTCTTAGAATATAGCGGATATAGAAAAAAGCCAATCTTTACAACTCTCTGACAAAACTCGTGTTATTTTCATACATGAACCTTCATCAATTTTAAAATATTTTTCAAGCGATTACAATTCACTCCAACTAGCAGGCTGTTTTATTTACGTAACATACCAACCTTATTTAAAAAATCAGTTATTAAATATCACAAAAATATACATGTTTATTATCTGAGCTTAATTTTTCATAAAATAAAATTTTACGCAATCAGTGATGGTTATTGTTGCAATCAAACTTATTTACGGACTACAAAATGTCTTACGTAGAAAAGGTTTAAAATGTCTCAACAGAAATAGAATTCATTACACATACAAGCATACTATTTAATAGCTATTCTTAGCCATAAATAAAAATAAAATTTTTTCGAAGGTTAATAAGTGTTACAAAAATTGCACCTGTGCTTTAAAACTCTTTTACTGGTTTCGGAACATTTTGAGAGAAATGGCTGAGCACATACTTTCATATCATTGAAAGTTGATTAGAAAGTATACATGTAAAAATAAAAAGTCATAAAAAAAATTGTAATCTCTCTATACTAAAAAAAAAAAGAAAAAAGCAAGGATTAAAGACTCACCGCTGTTTCAGAATTTTTCCGCCGAGCGCACTTCTCTATCTCACGGTGTAAAAAATTTTGGACTTAAAAGTTCGAAATTTTGTAGTAAAAGATTTTGAAAATCTACTGATAAGGGAATTTCAAATATGCAAACTTAAATTTCGAAATTATTTTGCGTCAAAGTGAAAGAAGCTTCTAGAGGTACATGTCTTACTAAAACACTCTCGTTGCCCTTTTTGGAATTTTTATGAAGTTTTGGAGTTATTAAATGTCTAAGTTTTCGGAAAAACATTTCACTTTTAAACTTGTGTGGTTGACATTTGTTTCTGTATAAACAGTGGGAAAATATCGAAAAAATATTAATTTCTCTTAACAAATTAAACCACAACATGGACCACATTATCAGGTTTTCATTAAAAATAATCAGTGCTCAGATTGTTGAAACAGAGACGGGAATGTTACAAATTTAAATGAGCTAAAATGGTGTTCTCCGATTTTGACTTTTTATTTTGCCATCTGTATAAAGAGAAAAATTAACAGTTTCCACATGTAGTATTTTGAATAATAAAGTAATATGATTACTATAGCAGTATAACTGCTCCACGGGAACTTAATGGGACTTGTGAACAATCACAAAGTTCCAAAATGTTTTTAAAAGTGCGCTTTGAAGAGTTGAAATTTCTCTGGAATAACTAGTGACGTAACTTGTATTTTGTATATTCCTCATTTTCACAAAAAAAAAAAATTAACTAGTAGTTTTCAAAAATGTGGTATATTTATGGTATTTTTTATTGTTTCAAAATTTCAGAAGATATTTTATTTAATATACGAAATATTTTTTACTAGATAGTAGTAAGAAATACCGACTGAACGTCTGGAAACCTTTATTTTGAGATTTGGTTTTTAGTTAGACTCGATGTAGGTTTGAATAGTATTGTTTGAAAAAACAAGGTGCTCAATATTTCAAGGAGAGTAATTCGTATTTTTTTAACTTACAAGATCGCATCACAAAGCTTTTACTGACGGGTGGTTTTCAGTTTTTATGCAATTTTAGTATCAATCCGCAAACGTAGTGAGCTCTGAGGTTTGATAAGCTTTACCAAGCACGGGACTTGATTCCGAAGCAATCTCTCTGGTTGGCTAAGCAATCCCATGGGGTTAGTGAGTAGGAATGTATACCCTAACAAAAAAATAATTAAAATTTATATTTAATTATTTACAGTGATTTAGAACGTGTTCTCATTCGCAAAATAATTTTGAATGTTAGATTAATATTATTCATATTGTTTTGTTATATAAAAAAATAAAGATATGATATTCCTTAAAATATTTGAGTTTAAAAAGAGCGCTTTTAGTATAAAATAGGATTGAGTTGAAAAAAAAAATCTTAAAAGAAACCGTATGTTGGCTGAAAAGATAAATTCCTTCTTCTTGTCCTGAGTCTGGCAAAAATGAGAAAAAAGAATGAAAAGCGAATAAAAAGAATAAGGACTTTTGTTTTTCTGCAAGAAAAAGAGTAAGATGAGATAAAGAAATAGTAAATTATCATTCACAAGAAAAAAAGTCAGATGCTGGTTGATATTTTTCCAGATTAAAATTGTTTATAATTAAAACAAGATAAAAAATTAAATATTTTTTTTTAAATTCAAATACAATTTATTTTTTATAATATTATAGGCTGTGGAATGCGTTTTGAAACATTACTTTATTTATGTACCCAAAAAATACAATGTTAAAAAAGCATCTCAATATCACGTGTTAATAATTTATTTAATTTCTAGGGGAAAATCTAAACTATTTGGTGATGAGGAAAAGATAAACAAAACTACAAATCGTTTATTAACATTTATCACAAGTATAAATTTGCGATAAAGCTCTTCATTGAGCAATTGAGAGAAATGTGTCACTTTTTTATAGCAGATTTTTCTAGTTTTCCCATTAATTTTGAAGTAGATAACTTCTTAATGAAACGATATAATTTCTAAAATGTGTTTTCTAAAATCAGATCTAAAAATAATGACAAATATAAGTATTTCAGAAGCTGAAATGACACATATTTTTATCAATTACCATTTCTAACCCACCATTAAACAATAGCACATTAACCTACATTCATACCACAAACAGCTGTGAGAAGGTCATCTTCCCCCCAACAGCATAATTATTTCAGATTCAAATAAAACACGCACGTAGATTAAAAACAAGTTTACATCACTACCATACCTTCAATAAAGTCACTCTTTATTGACATACACATGACGTCTTACAGTCTCATTTCCCAACTCAATCCAACTCAAACAACAACTCAGGAACGTTTTATCACCCAATACCCCGAATGCCAGCACACCCTTTCCTATGTCATTCCTGAAAAACAACCGAAATCAGTGAGAAAGGCATTCATGTGGATACTAACCCGCCCTTATATTCAAGCGAGCGTGATCAAGACACACGTGACGGGGACTGGATAGTTTGTTTATTCCGGTATCCATAGAGATATCCAGTGTTTCAACAGACAATCCTCTTTTTTCTTGTCTATTTTTGCAGCAAATACTAGAGTTTCTTCCGTGTCATTACAACTTCTTTTTTGGCCAGAGACACAACGGATGGTATGACCAGAGACAAAGAACAAACAACGTCGGCGTAAGACGCGAGAGCTGGTTTCTTCGACAAGGTAAGTTTGTCTCTTTGCGAAACACGTGTTTGAAATGTGTTTTGACAATGAAACAAATTGAATGTTTTTATTAATTAGTGATACTACAAAAGTTATCTTTAGTTCATCATTTTATGGACACGTCTTTCAAGTGTTATAGGCAATTGTAGAATTGAAAGGCAGATTATCGTTATATATTACCTGTTGACGATTCCTTATTGGATCATTATATAACGTTTATATATATATATATATATATATATATATATATATATATATATATATATATATATATATATATATATATATATATATATATATATATATATATATATATATATATATATATATATATATATATATATATATATATATATATATATATATATATATATATATATATATATATATATATATATATATATATATATATATATATATATATATATATATATATATATATATATATATATATATATATATATATATATATATATATATATATATATATATATATATATATATATATATATATATAATTCGTTACCATGTGTTTAAATTGTTATTGGATATAGCAGATTTTATACGAAGCTGGGAGGAATGAACTAAACACTAACTAAATACTCTTATTTGGAGAAAGACGCATGTTTACAGTTTTGGAAATAATATTTATATAACGCTAGTAAAATTATAATCAGATTAGTTCTCTATCAGTATTTATAATCTATAAATTTCAAATAAAAATATAAGTTAATTTCATTTTGCATCTCTAAATAGCCATATATGCTATTTTATAGGTCATTTCTGATAACTTATTTTGTATTCTGAGGTACTATTACTTAAAATACTGGAAATTCTGCATTTCATACTTCGATTTGAATTCCATAGCGTAAGTTTTGTGATATTTCTATTTAATTTCAGAAATATTTCATACTTTTTTATAGTATTTCCTTTCACTTGACTTATGAAATAATATCGAATGTATAAGAATAGTTTTTTTTATTTTATCGATACTTATTTCAAACAGGTTTACGAAATAATGTTAATTTTTCTCATCAAATTTTTCTTCAAAGGAGATATATTAAATTAATTTCCCAACGAAACAAGTATCGAGAAAAGAAAATTACGTTCCCTGCATCTTCCTTACTACACTTGTTCTAATGAATAATTTATAGAAATTTTAATTAGGTTTAGTAATTTAAAATGTAATTTTTTTGTATATTTTTTTATTAAAAAAGTCCCTATTCTTATTTATATATCATTCTGAAATGAATAGAAAATTATTAACAAAACTTCTTAATAAATATATAAAATTCTACTTATTAATTTACATATTATGAGTCCAATTAATTCAATTATACCTCAAACTAATTTCAAATCACCTTTGAACTTCATTTCTTACAATAATATGTTCATATTCATGGATTAAATTTACTGTCATAATTTATGGTCATATATCTAGGGACAATATAAATTTATATCAATGTATAAAAGAAGCTATAAAATGTGATCCGACAAGTACTAAACATTACTTTAGTCATTACATTACAATTTTATTTTATCCTATTTACAAATACCTTTAGAAAGAAGTAGTAACGAACAAGAAATATGGTATATTTAAAAAAGCCGTGGAATAACAAATGAACACGAACTCATGAATTTGTTATTACGATAAGAAACGTACGTAGTACAACCTACTACAAAATCTTAATAGATTACTTGTTTAGGACGGATGACAAGATGTTTTTTAAAAAAATTTCGAGATTTTTTTTCTGTCATCCAATGGATTTGATTTTCATGAAAATTACAATTTATTTTTGCTTGGTAGTGTCAGTAACAAAAAGAAATCTAGTTTCATTTCATGGTTCAATATTCAGGTTGTTTTTTTGTTTCTTTTTTTTTTTTTTTTTTTTTTTGTAAATTCAATTATCTATAAAATGATTAATTTAACAATAAAGCTAGTACATAAACAGCAAGAAAGTATAACCACTTTAGACTTTTAAGAATGACTTTAGTTCTAAAAATAGGCAAAGATAAATTGTGAAATAGCACACTTTTGTCAATATTTCTATAAAATCATACAAAAATAAATGTATAAAGTAATAAGTGTGTGTCGGTAAAATTATTGGAAACACTAGCATACGCAGCAGGTGGAACAATCTAAACTTAAATCAGAATAACCGTCAGTTAATTTGATTACAATAATCTGGGATTAAAGTAAATCCTAAATCAGTTTCTGATTTATTTATTATTATTATTATTATTTATTTATTTATTTTTTAAAATATTTTTCTTTCATAGGGGTCGTTCAAATATTACGTAAGCATGATTTTAGTAATTTTTGACCCCCCCCCCCTCCCTTGTCAGCAAAAATAAGCAAATCGCATACCCCCCCCCCCTGCTCCTGATTTTTTTTTTTTTTTTTTTTGTAACGTTAGTAATCTAAAAAAAATTAGGATTCAATGCAAATAATAAACTTTAACTCGCCTTAAAAGGGGGAAAAAAATTTAATTTTTTTTTTAAATCTTAAGTTTATCACAATTTTAATTGCACATAAATGTAATTTTCATAATCAATTAAGTCTATCTACTAACTTGTTCAAAACACAACTCAATTCGGAATCTTGAACCTTAAACCAACTACTGTTCCATCTTAGCCTCCCGCCAGTCGCCAAGCGAAACAAAAACAAAAATTGTCTGCCACATAAGTTAGGTTTAATGTAGGATTCACGTCTCCAAACACCCAAAAGAGGGGAATCCCCTTTATTCATTTTGAAACTGCAGTATTTTGCATCATCAATGTTTGATTGTAATAGTCTGAAGGCAGAGTACGTCACTCTTATGTGACGTAAGTTAAATCCCTTAGATCGATTTGAATGGAAAGTCGCCTATCCTAGAAGTCGGTGTACAAAAGTGAAATTTTTTGTAAGTTTCAATTTTTTTTTAGAAATAAAGGGATTATTAAATGCTTACGTAAGCATCACTCATACTCCCTCCCCCCCCCCTTGTCAGCAAAAATAAGCAAATCGCTAACCCCCTCCCCCCCCTAGGTGCTTACGTAATACTTGAACGGCCCCATACCATTGTTTTACTGATATTGATATATCCTTACCTAATGTGAAAGCTCCCCAAGAGGCTTGCTTAACTAAGGCATTGGTCTCATGATGATGTTGGGATCAAACCAGTGCACTGTCATAACACTTTCGTAAAAAATCAATGGTGGCTGCTGCTAGTTAAATTTGTCGAAATCTCAATCTTCACTTGCTAGTGTGGCTTATATGTGGAGAGAAAGGTGCTAGCTCAGGTGTCAATTGTCGAGTTCATAATTATAAATATAAATGTTAATGTTGTTACAATGTTACAGTGCAGTATGGCCCTTGAGTAGCCTTTCCACAAAAAACTGCAACCAACCTATTCCCTGAGGCTGCAATGGGGATCAAACAATACAATGAATTAAAAACAAACATTTTTTTAAATTACTTTTAATAATTTCATGTAGCGCATCTTTAGAATTAGCAATATTTAGTTAAATATAACGACACGGTAAGTTAAGAATGCTTAATGACCAGACAATACACAATCGCTTATTGCACTGCTACTTAATGACCGATTGAGGATCTTTATAGATATTGCTTCCGGGAAACACTGATTGATTATCAGAATACTTATTTATGCTAACCGCATGAAAGATTTCGTTAACAAACGATGAAAAGAGGAAACTGCTGTCACGTCTGTAGTAATCGATATAAACCATTAGACCGAAATAATGAACTGGCTTTCTTTTGAGCGTTCTATGCAATCAGTGGCTCTACAGTTTTGCAATGGCAAGTGTGTCATAGAATACAAATGTTTCTTATATTTAGTAGCGAGAAATTGAAGTGCTCGATAACCCATTATTACATACATTAGTTGAAATTTACAAATAAGAAACAATTTGAGCGTACAGTAAATTTTTCAAATCCAATTTGAATTAATAACATTTGATAACAAATATGTCTGACTAAAACAAGTTTTTATTTTTGCAAATTGTATCAGTTATTTCAATAGAAATTTTATATTAAATAAAAGAGAATATATATGATTTAAGAATGAAAGTTAAATCAGCGTCTGCACGTGAAATAAAAGTAATTATAAACAAAACTTGTGGAAATGATCATCAATCGGATAAAACTGAGTAAAGAATAAATATCAAATTGTATTAAAAACTAGCTAAATACCCGTGCTTCACTACGAAATTTTAAAATATTTTGTAATATTTTAGCTAGCTATGAGACCTTGCTTTGCGGAAATCTGTCATTCGTGTATAAGACCCAGTTTTTGGCACTTCGCTCGCAGGAAGGTTCATTGCTACGCAAAATCGAGCTCGCTTCGTTCGCTGAAAAGTTCATGAACACATAAACACAGGCTTATTTCACTCGTTAAAATGTTCACTGCTATGTAAGCATAGGATCGCTTCGCTTTCTGAAAGGTTCATTGCTGCGTAAGCATAAGCTCACTTCACTCACTAAAATCTAATTACTACGTAAAGACTTAATATTGGAAGCCTCACCCTTGTCAAGGAAAAAAATCCCCTTTAATACAATAATACAACACCATTTTTATTATTACCCCTTCATTATTTTAACACGTGTTTGTGGAAAGCAAAATCAGAGGCTAAAACTACTTATGTTGAAACTTTCAGAGATCTAGGCCTATTCGAAGTCGCTTTTTATGAAAAATTAATTGAAAAACAAATTAAAATTTTAACATTCTTTTTGTCAGTCTAATTAGAAGGCCAAAACTACTTGTGTTGAAAATTTCAGAAATGTAGCCCATTTACAAATCGTTTTGTAAAATATTTGTTAATTAATTAAAAAAAAATTAATAAAAAAAACCACGTTAAATTCTGTTTTTCAAAAATCCAATTAGAAGGCCAAAACTGTATATGTTGAAAATTTCAATGCTGTAGTCCTATTTGAAATTGTTTTGTAATATTTATATTAATTAATTAAAAAAATTAATTAGTAACGAACTAAACAAAAATTTAAAATTCTGTTTTTCTAAAGTCCAATTAGAAGGCCAAAACTACTTATGTTGATTTTAGAGCTGTACCCTTATTAGTAGTCGTTTTGTAAAATGTTTATTAATTAATTAAAAAAATTAATTAAAAAAGAACAAAGGGAAAATTTAGAATTCTGTTTTTTAAAAGCCTAATTAAAAGGCCAAAACTACTTATGTTGAAAATTTCATAGCTGTAGCCCTATTAGTAATCGTTTTGTAAAATGTTTATTAATTAATTAAAAAAATTAACTAAAAAAAGAACAAAATAAAAAATTTAAATTCTGTTTTTTAAAAGTCCAATTAAAAGGCCAAAACTACTTATGTTGAAAATTTCAGAGCTGTAGCCCTATTAGATATCGTTTTGTAAAATATTTATTAATTAATTAAAAAAATTGAATAAAAAGGAACTAATTAAAATTTTTAAATTCTGTCTGTGATGCATAAAATTATAAGGTTAAAACTACTTATGCTGAAAATGTCAGAGCTCTACTTCAATTTAAGTAGGTTTCTATAGATCCACAGACAGATATACAGACTGACAGACACACAGCTTGTTTTATTATTGTAGATAAATGAAGTTTAAAGTATTCAATAGAAATGAAATTAAAATCAAATTAACGTTGTTCCTAATTTGTTGTATCTGAAATTCGATAACATTTCAACTTTGGCAAAATATATATTGATTTCTTTTTAGTAATAAAGTACAAGGGCGTTTTTAAAGATAAAAAATTTAAGCATATCTGTAATAACATAACTAAAGAGTGGGAGTTCAAAATGTAGAATCAAAGAATAATTTACTGTCCAATGAAGGGAGCGAAGTTTGTTTTGTAGTTTTGAATTCTTCAATGCTTCAGTATGTTAACTCGTTGAGCAATGCATGGTTGTGTTTATTACGATTAAGTATTTGAATACAAAATCCATTCAATTAAGAGGGTCGGAAGGCTTTTGGAATCTATTATGAGTTTTTTAACTCATCACAATATTTCAAATGTTATCTACAAAATAGTTTAACTTGGTGGGCAATGCGCTCATCTGAAGTATTTGTAAATATTTTTTGAAAAAATAACATCACTGAAAAAAACTGTCTGCTTTGTACTTTAAACAAATGTAACTTTTTCTCAGGATCTACTCAATATTTTGTTGTGAATTTTTTTTTCCTGGTACGTATTGTACTTTTACACAAACAGACACATACTTTTACAGAAATGATGATAAGTTTTTTCTTTTGGAAAATTTTATAAAAAAATTGCAAAACATCATAAATCCTAAAAAAATAAAATATTTTTACAAAAGCATATGTCAGTCTATGTAAAAGTGTTTTAATATTGGCTGTATTAAACCAATGCTATGAGTAGTTTCTGAAAAAAAGGCACATAAAAAAGTCCTTTTTAACATGGACTAGATAGATCCTTCTGACCGCCCATAGACTAATGCATAACTAGCGTCAATTGTAAAACCTCGTATAAGTTTCTAATCCTTCATAAACAACAATAATAATTTAGGCTTAAAGTAAATAGTATAGAATCAATTTATATAATTTAGAAATATCTCTTTCTTGTCTCTTCCTTTCTGCTTTTCTTTCTTACATGGTTTTTGTACTCTTTCTCTTAAATACTAACAACAAAGCATTCTTGGTAGCTACACTTGGTACAACTAAAAAAAATTCAATTTATACCTATATAATATTAAATTACAATTTGTTAGTGTCTAAAATTAATTAACAAGTAGGAATTTTATCAATTTCAGAGGAATCTCTCTGTACTGAAAACGCAGATACAGTTCAATATTAAGTGAATATTAGAAATTAATATCTCCCAATACCTAATATGTTTTCTCTTTTAGCAATCTATATCCATTTAACAAAAAACGCGATTCTATTAACCGATTTTATTTTTAGTTAAAAGAAATAATCCTACAGATCTAAAACATTAGCGGTCATTTTTATACCCGTTTTGCGAATTGACTGGCAAGGTTTTCGAGCGAATAAATCTAAATCTGTCTGCCTGATATAAAAATTCTTGTAGTTGTAGTTTTAAGACAACTCATTTATGTAGCTATCCACCTACATGTATTCCGTTATAATTCAATATTTGATGTACATGAAGTAGTATTCTATTTTCGGAATAGTACGGTTATATAGTCTTCACCTTATTGAACTTGAGTTACGATTCAATATATGTTTTGACTAGTAAGTTGGAATTAACTACGATGAGTTGTAAGTAATGAAAGAGTTTCTATCCTCCAAAATTACATATTAGTTTTAGTTTCTCCTCTTTATATGCAAAGCTTATACAAAGACTCTGTCCTTCCATCTGTTTTTCTGAGGTCAACATTTACAAACAAAACTACAAATGCCACAGACTCGTGTGATATGATCAAATAGAAGGTCTCTTTGAGAAGAAATCCACTACCAAGCCCCAACATCAAGTTACGACTGAAAGTCAATTTGCAGTTAAAAAGACTAAACTTTAAATGTGTAGACATGTGTAATATATCAGTTTGAAGGTCCCTATAATATTAGTCGAATTACATAAAATTCAATTGTGTATCATTAACTGAAAAGTGATTCCATAATAACTCTATGGGAAGTTCACATCTTGGAAATAGTGATATCGCATTTGAAGTTGGATATTCGGGAAGAAATTTCTTTGCTAGTTTTTATAGTCAAACTCAACTACTTGATGGCATTGGTGCCAAAAAAAATTCAAGCGTAAGTGCTTTAATATTTAATCGGCTTTCATAGTAACTGTAGGAAGTTCATATTTTGAATGCAATCAGAGATAGCGGATTGGAGTTTAGATATCCATATTGAAATAAAATTTTCCAAAATGGTAGGGTTTTTTTTTTTTTTTTTTTTTTTTTTTTTTTTTTTTTTTTTTGCTTAACCTTAACTGAGGAAGATTCTAATTATTAAATGTTGCCAAATTGCATGTGTTTAACATATGCGTCAGCTGTAACACAAAAAAAAATCGTCTTTAAAAGAGTAATATTTTATAGACAGTTACTGTCACACCTCTACTTGTTTTGGTATTGAGGCCATATTCTAAACTTGATAGTTATTACACATTGCTATTTCCATAAATAGGTGTTAATTTATACTTGAGAAAATTCTTCTCTTCTTAGTAATTGTCATTACGTATTGGGCTCACGGCTAGTTTTATAATTAATTTGCATTACGTTCATGTGGTTTTAGATTCAATTAGCGCTCTTAACTATTCTACGATAGCTTATTGTATTTGTAACAAGTAGTAAATATGGATATTTACTTTTTATTGTCACATATAAAAGTATCATGATAAGATCGAATAGATACTTCATAGATTGCCATTACAAACTCTATTGAGCTTATTAAACCAATTTCTTTTTAAATTACAAAGTGATAATGTAATTATTAATGACAAATTTTTAAATGGAGCTCATAAAAATGTTACACATACCATAAATACAAATAATTACAAAATAAGAAAGGCAACTACAGGCACGATACTCAGCAATGTTAGCCCAGCTAAAAGAAATCATTAGTCTTAAATTGTACCCGCAATGAATTTCCGATTTCATCTTGAAACCAACCACCCTAGTTGACTTCACTATATTCATAGGCAAGCAATTCCATTTATCAATCATATTAAACTGTGATGTAAATAATGTAAAATCATGACTACTCGTAATATTATATGTAATAAATTCCGAATCCTCAGTTTCATTACTTTTCATAATTTTGAATAAATGAATGAAACCTCGTCTAGTTCGCCAATCCTGCAGCGTGTTCAGATTCAAGTTTCTTAATTTATTAATATATTCGAAGGATGCACAAAACTCTGAATCACATTTGTATTCCTGTGCTGAACCTTCTTGAAAAACTCAATTGACGGTTAATCAGGCAAGGACCTACAGCTTAACGTGGATTCCGAACCAAAACGAACATCCATACCTAACTCAGAATTAACAACAATCTCAAATCAATAGACTTTTCAGATATGATGACCAAAATTGTCTAACATACTCAAGATGCGGCCTAACTAATCCCTTATACAATGACAGAATGATGTCACTAGATTTAGTAGAAACATTATTTTCTTAAAATAAATCTTAACATCCAGTTAGCCATTATACTGGTTGCTCCACATTGATGAGCCAATTCAAAATCTCCATTAACCAACACACCTAGATCTTTAACAAAATCGTTATTGTTGATTTCGATACATTATAAATATAGGATGCATTTCTATTATTGCGCCACATGTGAGAACAAGACATTTATTAATGTCAAATGACATACCTTATCTAACAGCCCAATTAGATATCTTGGTTAAATCATATTGAAATTGTAGTTTCTGTACTTCTGAATTATTAATTCCCATTACACAAAATAGTTTCGAATAAAATGTATATTTCAAATATTAAAAAATAATCAGCTTAGGGCCGATGTACTGTTTACCCTGGGTCTTATGTCCAAGCCCATCACAGAGGGATTTTTTTAATTTGAGTTTTATAAAATATCGATACATCAATATAACTAAACAACATCAGCATACATCTCTTTTTATTATAGAAGCATGCGGAGCAGAAACATGCCAACACAATGCCTTTCCTGAGCAAGTCCAAATATTAAGTTGGGGCGGACCACACTTTTGAAAACAATACCCTAGGGCTTAAGGCCCAGGATAGTAAACAACAACACTGATGATTTCCCTAACATCCACTATATATCTACTATTTAATTTAAGGGCAAATTAGTGTTGATTTTTGTTTCCAACAATTAAATGAAGTCCCCTAAATGATGCGATTTCTTCAATGTTTACCATTTCTGTTGTTGATAGAATTACGTTTCATGCGTACCATTTTTCTTGCAGATCAATATACAGAGCTGTACAATTTTAAATTTTATTTTTAGTTTTGATAAAAAGTGTCCCACACTCGCTGATTAGTCCATCTAATCTCACTTTCCTTTCCTATACCTTTCTATCGATGACAAATATTTTTATCGTTTACAGAAAGTCTAAGAAACGATACCACAACCTCACTCAGGCAATTCCCTAATTCTGTTTATTCTTACATTCCTTCATAGTGATTTATGGTTTTAAATGTTACAGGTATCATACAAAATGGTTATAATCCTTTGCCTTCCACACCACTGAACAAACTTTCTGCATGGGCTGCCAGCCCACCAAAGAACAAGCTGGAGGTGGGAAAAAGGTGAAGAAACAGCCTCATCTTCTGCAGGAAGTTCGTGACCACAAAGGTGGCATCAATTGCATGGTCCTCAGTGACGACGGATCACTATTAGTGACAGGTAGTGACGACAGAACATGCAGAATGTGGTCCACACTTTCCGATCCCACAGAATGCTTGGGAGTGCTGGAAGGACACGAAGGTTAACAGCATATTATATTATAAAATGTAGTTTTACATAGAAATTCCTGTATCACAGACTCAAAATATTTCTCCTCTGTTTTTAAAGCCTATATCTAATTTTTGAACAGACAATGTCTGAGTAGTAGGCTTGGGCGATGTATCGATATATCGGAAAAAACCGGTATGAAATCAACATCTTCAAACCGGTGTCACTATTTTCTCCAAACCGATACATCGCGATCTCTTTTGACGAGAGAACGATACTTGCCTAGCACTTCAAAGACGAAGAACCGTGGCAACGATTCATGCCCGGTGTTTCTAAAGCACTATAGAAACGTATTGAAACCGTTGACACCGCGCCGTTTGAAACTAGTTCCATTTGCTTTTGCGCGGTACTTCATCGGCAAGCTCACATCGTGCTAATCGTATCCACCCTGCCTTGCATATCAGAGATGTTCCCAATATTGTATAGAAATATAGTAATACCGTCGACATCGGGCCGTTTGAGACGATTTCCATTTGCTTTTGCGGATGCCCGGTATTTCATCAGAAAAAACCGTATCGTGGTAATTGTATCCACTTACGCATGTGGGATGAGTATTGAAATTGCGAGGTGACGCCAGCAGTCTAGTAATATTGGAGATTCCATAAAAGAAGTATTCGATTTATTGTTTGAACATTATTTATGTTGTTCTCTCAACACTTGGAAAATGTTTTGATTTTTATTTAATAGTCATCAGATATAAGACATTGATGTCTATTTTCGGAATTCAATTGAGCATTTCCTACACTTTTTGTGTTTCATTTTTGATTTTTTCCCCCTTTATTATTTCTCTAACTTGGAAGAAATAAAATATTACACTTTTGTATTTTGCAATCTTTTATATTAACTTCAAGATTTTTTTTATCTTGCTAATATTTTATTTTACTTTATTTATTAACGCAAGGAGATTGCACCATTCGGCCGCTGTAATTTATGTCTAGTTTTTACTCAGTTAAGTTAATCTGGTTATTTATTACTATGAGCTGTTTGTTATATCTACCAAAATCAATGTGAACTAGTACATGGACAGTTGTTTCTCTAGTTCGTATAAACGATTACATATAAACGATTTTTTTCCATTTAAGTTGAAAGATTTTCTCTTCTGACTGGTAAGTAAATAAATGCTTTATAATTTTTTATAGTTAGTACAATTTGAATAAAGTTTATTTATTTCCATGAGATTAATTACTCAATCCAAAATTTAATTTTTTTGTTCAATGTTTTTTAATTGCTAAGTATAAAAGTTTTTTGGATCAAAAATGATTTGCGTAAGGACTCCATTTGACTACGTTACACTGCTGTCCTTGATACGTCCGGTTTAAATCCAAATTCAACTTAGGTGATATGCTACAGTCAAACACCGTTAACGTGAAATCAATGGGGCCGCTGAAATTGTTCGCTTTAACCGAATTTCGTGTTAAGTGAATAAATTAATGTTATGTTTTAACTACAGAGACTTGCTTTAACTTCGTGTTAAGCGGGATTTCATGTTAAGCAATTTCGCATTAACGGAGTTTGACTTTTTATTAGTTGAAGACAGGCGATAGGGCAATTACACACATGGGCGCCCCCAGGAGGGTGAAAGGAGGTGCACTTGCACCTCCCTGGCTCTTGAAAATTTAAAAAATAATGAGGGAAAGATGTAAATTCCAAGATAAAAAAGCACATATGCCGTTTATATTTTTATGCTAGAATGAGCATTTTTTTCTATTAATCTAGTCTTTTGTTTCTTTCCTACGTCGTTTTTTATAGCTATTTCCTTGACTATTTTTTGGCGCTTGTTGTCTATGATTATTAGAGGCTGATGAGTAGAAGTATTTATTCCTTTTATTGTATAATTATTTCCTGTGTAGTTCTCAAAATTCCTTGAAAATGTTTTGTTTTTAAGTCATCAGATATACTATCTTGAAATCTATTTTAAGAATTCAATGAACATATTCCAATACTGCCTTCGTGTTTCATTTTGATTTTTTTTTTTTTTCATTGGATGAAATTAAAAAATGTTACTCTTCTGTATTGTTGCTTCTTCGACTTCCTCTTTTCTAAACACTGTCTTTTGAATGCCGTGAGATCTAGTTGGATGTTATTTAAATGTTATGTATTAATTTTATTTTTATTGATTAATTGTCATATTGTATTTAGTAAGTAGTAAAATATTCATTATAAAGTATCTTTTTGATTTAATAATTAAGAATATGTAATAACTAAAGTGACATGGGCACCGCCAAGAAGTGCTCTTGCCTCCCCCCCCCCCCCCTCCCCTCTGCTGGATAATAACGAAGTAAAATTTCCTTAAGATAGAGAAATTGAAAAATCCAGATGAAACCAAAATAAAAAATAACCGGCTTATACTCTTCGTGTGCTTTGTGCATCCCCCTGAAAATAATTTTGTCGCTACTCATGCTATTTAAAATAACCTTCCACACATGAATTTAATAAAATTTTACAATATATATAGTTAACATCGCGATATATCGTGACATCGTGATGTTTGCTTCCCGATATATCGCGATGAAGAAATGTTAACATCGCCCAAGCCTACTGAGTAGACCAAGTTACTACATTTGGCAATAGGTTGAATGAATTGTTCTCCTTTTTCCAGAAATATTTTGTCTTTATTTCATTTAAAATCCTTGATATGTGTTTCATGTCAGCCGAGATATAAGTTATGTTTTATAAAATCCTCGAAGCTTGAAAGCAAATTTTTAGTATTTATCTGAAATACGTGCAATATATTACTTTCACATTCAACTTTAAGGCACATTAACTTTGTCAAACAATGTTCATATACTGTTGAATTGTTTGGATAGAAAGGTCTTCCTACTGCCAATATATATGTAATAAACTCCTAACCTTATTTTTCTCAACTCACTGGCATAATACATCAGCGTCATATTTACAAATATGATGCTATTATATAAATTCAATGGTTCATGACATTATTGATCATAAATTAGTATAATGCATAGAAACCTTTAATTAGTTTATATCTTTAGTACATGTGTATCATTAAAAATATAAAGCCACCAACGAAAAACAATTATGTTCATATATTTCAAACTAAAATAGATAAAATGAGGAAGTTAGCCCTTCTATCTTACAGATATTGTGCCAGATGTAATAATAAAATCAAGTACTCATCTCTGTAGGCTACATAACCTGTTGTGCTGTCCACGAACAATGCGTGATCACGGGTTCTTCCGATTCCACCATCCGCAAGTGGTTCATCGCGACAGCCGAGTGCATCGCCATCTATACCGGTCACAGCTCTCGCATCTCCCGGCTGCTTTGCGTCGGTCAGTACATATTCTCCACATCCAGTGACCACACTATAAGGGCATGGATGTTTGACCTCAGGGAGATATCGGATGATCAGGGGGAAGCATGTATCAAGGTATTTCAGGTAAGGGTACTTGGCACCAGGAGATTCTTCAATAAGATTCATATATTTGAACAAGACGAGTTAAAACGAATGATAAGTTTTCTGTGTGTAACGGTAGGATATATTGATTTAAATGAAACAATCATAGTATAGTTAAAAATTTTCTTCCATGCTTATGATCTGAAGACAACTACCATTATTTTGCGTCATTAAAAGTAACAAGTTTGCAACAAGCTTACACTAATAATTCAGTCAAAATAGACTCTAAACAGCAATAAGAGTTGTTGCCTATTCAAAAAGCATAGATCTCCAATTACAGCTCAGCAAATTTAACCGACCCACTTCTTGCATACTCGGAACCCAGCTTATTCTTTTTGAGCTTAAATAACATTTTTCATATTCATTATCTCTAAAAAAGACCTCATACCATTTAATATGTTTCCACCACTTATAAGCTTGCAATGTCAATATTAATTCAAAATTGTTACATTAAGTACAAATTATAACTAAAATAAATAAGTAATAGCAAATTAAATAGAAAACGTTGAATTTGCTTGCGAATTTTAAAAAATTGCATTATGAAGAGAAGATATATTCCGAGTCCACTATATGAACTGTATGGTACTGCGAAGAAACAGTTATTTCCAATTCTTCTATTAGTTAGAACATTGGTTCTTCTCCCTTAAAAATACTTTAATACATATGTCCTTGATACAAATAAAGATTCAACCATGTGTTTTTGACATTAGCTATTTTTATAAATATATAACAAAGCATCAAGCTATTTATATAAAATGTAGTGTTTGTGAACTCCACAAAACATATTCAATTTATACTAAATGTTGAGAAGCACAAATAACTTTAAGTGTATCAATGGTAAACAACATAATTTTGCTATTAGGCTTTGTAATGAATTTATATCTTTTACATTGCAATAAGTATAGATTACATTAGTATTATGTAATTATTATACATTATTACATTGATATTATATTATATTATATTATATTATATTACATTAACTATTATATAATTAGAGTCACATATGTATTATATCTGATAATAACCGTATATAAATTAATGGTAAGAAAATCTCATATATTCTATAATAATAATTTGTAACCACATCACTCCAGCATACTACTATCTACTTCAATGTAACCAAACTAATGTTATGGAGAACGATAATATAATTTCTTATACACAATGATCCATGGACAGCCAAACTTGGCTTACAGTAGATCATTAAAAATTGTATAGTTTATTAGCGACTACTTAGCTGTTCATATACAACTAATATCATTTTATTCCATTTATTCTTTTCTTGAAAAAGATGTAATAATTCTCAGAGTTTGTTAATTTTTTTCTTTTTTTATTAAACTAGTTTTAACACGGTTATAACTTGAATTATTTTATTATTTTTTTCATCCTAAATTTGTATCTTTCCTTAATATGAAATTTGTGTGTTCTGTGGCACTTCTTACATTACCTACCCACACATGAACCCAATTCTATAATACTTTATCTTTACTTCTCAAGACCTTGAACACCAAGAAAAAAAATTTAACCTAGCCTCATACTCCTAGCCACCAAGAGATTATTTTAAAGATAATCGCAAACTTTTGTTAAAACGATGCATATTTCTAACGTTTGCTTTCTTTATCAAAGTATTCTAAATTCATTCCCCGAAAATATCAATCGTATATTTCAAGTCCAGATTGAATATGCTGCAAAATAAGTTAATCAGAAGAGTTGTACTTAAAAAGTATTTTAAAAAATAGATTTTGATTAAAAAAAAAACCTCTAAGAACACAAAACAGAGACATAAGTAACAAGTGGTCGAAATAGGATTGTTTTTTTTTTTTAATTATTTGCTAAGTTTTGGAGAATAGGTAAACACTTTTAGTAATTTGCAATGGAGTTGGTTTATTGCCTATTCAATATACACTTACACTTTTCTGATTAATAAATTTACCTCGGCCAGAATGTATTTTAATTAAATGCACCAAGAAAAAATTTTACGGCATATAAGAAAAAACTTATAAGTTTGAATTTCTCAACACAAAACAATTACCCTCATTGCGGAGAAAATCATGCACATGCATTTAAAGATAATTGACAACCAAAGGTCAAAACCATTTTGAAAAACCATATTTTAAAAATTTGAAAACGTTAGAAGCACGTTAAAAAGTTTTACATATTCTGTGAATTATCTCTTGTACTCTTTCGTTCTTCCCATTAACGGCCTTCCATTGGCATCGGTTAGTACAGCTAATGTATCAAAAGAGAACACACACCTTTATTTTTCCAAAAGGCGGACTAAAACCGTTTTTCCTCGTTTATCTTCTATAAACGTTTAACGTTATGAAATGTTCGCCATATCCAAATCGATCCGCGACTTCCATAGCACACTTAAAACCATTGGCTGATTCAAAAGTCATCAAAGTGGGACTTGTTTTCCTTTAAACGATGTGAATTATTTAAAACGCAATTTTGAGAGTGCATCTACGGGTCATACATTAATAACTGAGTTAAATTCATTTCTCATACTTTAAGAGTACTTTGAAATGGCTTTAACGGAACTATTTTGCATTAAACTTAATAGATTTTAGAACTTTCATGACAAATTAAACTGTGTTCTGAAAACAAAGACATTTTTTGTTTTTCTATTTACTCGTTGCTAAGTGACTGCATCAAATCTAAACGAATATTTTAATATTTGTAACAAACATATACATTTTTAATCTATACTCAACTATTTCTAATTGAATATACAATATGTATTTCAATGTTTGTTTTACGTTCTATTTCACCCTATAGAATTTAAGTTAGTTACACAATACTATTCAGTAAAGTGGATTTTTCAACTTAATGAAATTGTAGTAATAAAAAATATATAATCTAGGGTTCAGTGAGTGAACATTGGTAGCATTATCACGAACTAATATATAAATATTAAAATATAAAAAAAAAGAACCGATCATCTACAAGCACGAAGCCCAGTAAGGTTGGTAAAGGTAAAAGTTATCAATTGCCTTTAACAATCTCCCCAATCAATACAAACTATGATGTTATATTCCTCCTAATTAGTTGGAGAAGAAACCTTATTAATATATATTTAGTTTTCTTTTGCGCAAACTTAAGCCACGTAACCTTCACTCTATCATCAGTTATCTGGAACTGTCTTGAATGTAGTGTCCTGAACAAAGAACCACTTACAGAAAAATGTATCAAATGTAAATGTCACGAATTCCATTTTCCATGTAAAAGGAGATTTTAAAATTGCCGACATTTTTTTTTAATTATATCCTTTTCGTTATATATATAGTTTTAGCTCAATATAAATAATGAAATCTGCTGTGTTATGAGGAATATTATTAAGAATTAAGAACGTGTGAAGTTCTTATTTGCTTTCGGTTTCATCTTTAAAGGAACCTACTTCAAATTTCTGAAACTACAGGAGGTAGTTATTTTAACTCTTAAATTGACCATTTACTGGGATCACCCAATGGGAAAAGGCATCTGTTTCCACGAAAATTTACCTCACAATTTTGCAATTTATAATTTCCCAATAAAGTCGCTTATGCTTATATCATCTATCAGAAGGTATTCTCTTCGTCTGTGAAGATAAGCTAATTCATAGTACTATGTCCAGAATTTGTTTTTATAAAAAAAATTTCAAGAAGAAACGTTAAACGTTCATTCTCTTGATACGCGTAATTTTACTATACAAGTATTAATCTATTTTTTAAAACAACATTCGCGTTTGTTTAACTCACAATTTCATCGCATTTGAATTATATTAGTGGTATTAATCTATGTAGCATTTACGACAGCAGATTAAACATCTAAATATCTCCATTATGTTGGGTGTGTTGGTAAAAATATGTCATGTTGTGAATTTCTAAATTATTCAGCTTATAAACATGCATGTTTGTTTTTATAAACATTCTGTTTTTTATTTACATTTATATTTACTTTCATTAAGTTCTCTCGGAAAAAATTTTAGTTTAAAAACCTTCTTCGTGTTTTTACTTCCGTAAAATTACCTGTTAAATTGAATTTCTGATTTATATAATAGAAAAACTAATTTTACTTTTTCTGAACTTTTTAGAAATTTTAAATAAAGAACCCTTGAATAACCACAAATTTGTAATTGATCAATGAAGAGATATTTAGATTGAAGAGAGAGAGAGTATTTTTATTTGTAGAATACTCTCCACAAATTAGAGTAGGAAAAAAATATCATCTTCAGAAATCAAACTGTATAATTTTCTTTTTTAATAACTTTATAAGCCACGATTTAATTCAAATGAAATTAAAAGATCACTTTTTACGTATGACTTAATATTAATTGAGCTCTTTTTCTTTACGTAACTATATTTTGTTTTTGTTACATTTTATTTTATAACAAGTACATATCATATTAATTGTACATGTATTTTCCGATAAAGCTTTAAAAATGTAAAATCATTTATCTATTAAAATCCTTCCATTCCTTGCTAAATAGTTCAGTAATGATATTTTGGTCAGAAAATGTTTAGTCTTTCATTATATGTACATATTGTTTCTTTATTAATTGGTATTATCTTTCAAATTTGAAGCGAAACAGCTCTTCAATTTCATTATGCAATTTATCCCTCTGTGTGTAAATTATTATAAGTATAACAAAATTGTTCAAAATAACGTCACTTATATCAAGAGATGTATTTCGAAAAACCCAGTGACTTTCCATTAAATTTTTATAATCTCAATGAGTTTCCGATATTCCATTGTTAAACACCATTGTTTTTTTTAATTTTTTTATTTTTTTTTTTAAATAATTTTTTTTTTTTTTAATTTTTTTTTTTAAATTTATTTTTCAAAAAAAAAAAAATTCCATGCTATTTTTTTTATACATTTCCTTTTCATAATATTAAAACTTAAGATAATCTACTGGCTATTTCCATTTTTATACTGATATAGACATCGAACAGATATTCTTTAACTTTATTATTATTTTATATTACTTTTGATATGGTTTTCTCACAGCTAAACTAGTGTCGACCGTATAAAAAATAGGATTTTAATTTTGACACTTCATTTTTCAATTGTAGGTGATAAGCGTGGTTAAATCTTTATTCTTGTTAAAAATCCAAATATCTCATTTGCTTTTGCTTTCAAATAAATATTAGTGCAATTTTCTAGATGTCGTATGGGACATTTTGATTCTTTTGTACTTGTGATAAATTAAAATTGCAAAATTATAATGAATATAGTTGTTATACTTTTATTTTGTATAAAATTCGTTGCCGTAAAAGTTTTAGGAAAAAATAACTATTTAAGCTAGGTTAAATATATATTTATAATTATATATATTATAGCGTTACATCCATATATTTTATAGCAGCTGTGTCCCGTGCGTAGGTGGCTTATAAACGTATATTTAATCTATTTTAAATAACTATTTTCCATATAACTTTTTCACCAACTGATATTAGACAAAATAAATACATACCCCTATATTCATCATGATTTTGCAATACTTTATAGCGGCTGTGTCCCGTGCGTAGGTGGCTTATAAATGTATATTTAATATTTTAAATAACTATTTTCCGTATAACTTTTTCACCAACTGGTATAAGACAAAAAAATTTATATAAGCCCTATATTCATCATGATTTTGCAACTCTAATTTGATTACGAATAGAAATAAAGAAACCAATTGCTCCGTGCATCATTAAAAAAAAATTTTCATTAGGTAAAAAGGCTGTTAACAAGTCGATAATTTATTTCTGAGGGTATGAAGCATGGGTTGGTTTTATTAATAAAATTATCTCTGCGTATCTCAAGAATAAAGCAAAAAAAAAAATTGCTGTGTAAAACAAATGCTTCTGGCAAATTTAATAACCATCAGTTAAATACACCTTCATTCAAGAATAAGTGTATGACTTAATGTATCTTATAGAACTTCTATGTTTAGATCTAGCTAAAACAATTATCTTGCTACTAAGAGCATTTCCGATTTATGTGAATAGCAACCTAATTGAATCGACTTTTACATAGCGGTTTCAAGACCAAATGTCATAATAATACATTTACAATTTCAAAAATATTAATAATTTTCCATTATTTAACATTTATAATGTTCCCTAAACACTTCTTGTTATATTGCCGAAGCAAAGCACTTTGCTTAGATAGTCGTATTTTATTGTATAGTGAACAAGAGATCCAGTTTTATTCTTTGGGGGTCATCACAAACTTTTATCAAGTTCTTGTCTCTCACAGTAAACTTTTTTCACAATAATCGATTCAATTGTATTATTGTTATTCATCAAATATTATTCAGTGTCTCAAATTAGTTGCTGCAAGTTTTATTTCTCGATCTAGTTAAAGGTCGGGAATCAGAGAAAATTTTGGAAATAATCAAAACATTGATAAAGTGAAGAAGCATAAAATGATAATGCAATTTTCATGGCCTATATATATTAAACTTCAGTTTTCATAACGCCCATGTAAGAAAAAATGGTATAAAAAGTGTTTTGGGATAGAAACACATTAGTGCAATAAATAACAATCGACTGCTAAAATAAACTGAAAGAGAAAGTATTCAAAAACGTGACTTAAATCATTAAAAAATCAATTCGGTCGAAGATTTCCTTTTAAATGATTTAAGTGGCGTTTTTTATAATTGTAAATTTTATAGATAAAGTGTTACATTTTTGTTTGTATTAATAGGATTCGACCTCAGGAATACTTTTCAAATTGGAACTTTATCCCATTTTAGATGCTGCTTACAGATTTATATTATGTCGGTTTGGTTTTAATAATCTACTAATTTTCATCAAAGTACTTTTTCATAATTCCCTTGCCTTATTTGAGCACATAAAAGTTATTCTGATTTTCTATCACTAATCATTAAAAAATAAAGCACGTAACAACCTTTTTGAAAAGTAATTTCATATTGATTTAAGTTTACTATTAATCATATTTGTTTTATCAGGGTCATACGAAAGGTACTTATCCACTTATTCACATTCCCATGGATGAAAATGCTGGTCTTGATCTTGGTGCCGGAGTTCTGGTCTCAGGGTCGGCTGACTGTACAGCCCGGTCGTGGTCTGTGGACTCAGGATTGTGCCTGAAGGTAGGACTGGTACATATATATTTACAATCTTAATCCCCACTACATTAGTAGTGAAGATTCAAGGTCAAGTTTTCCCTTTCGGTCAAGATCATTAAGCAAGGCAAGACAATCGAAAACTAGTTCAGTGTTCAATCAAACCCATCTTATATGGCTACTTCAGACAAAGTGGTCGAATTTCACAATCAGTAATGCCTTAATGCAGTAAAAAGCCAGTTTTGCATACAGAACTCGCACTAAGCTTAAAATTCTAAAAGTACGTGAGTAAGGATCTTTAGTCACCATTACGATTTAGTCGATTATGTCAAATAGAAAACACTTTTTGAAACTAAGTCATTCATTTTCTAGTATTTAGTATTGTTGAAAGACGAATAAAGTGTTCTTGGTTTCTTGACAACATTAAAATATCTGTTTGAATTTTCTTTCTTTAATGACGGCGAGGCGGTTATAGATTTTGGTACCTCATTGAAATTATTTGAATTTTTTTACAGAATGTATAGAAATACTAATTGTATAAGAATGTACTGGTATGTTATGCAAAAGATGGCCGAAACTTTTCTCAATTCGACTTCGAACTAAAATCGATAGCTAAATATATAATAACGTGTAAAATAATGAACATCCTTTTTTGGTCTGTAAGCTAGGACTCCTTAATTTCATTTAAGAATTCAACAGATGATTTTGCAACTCTGACACCAAATACTTGCTTCTTTTACAACTGATCAAAATTGGAATGGTTATTATTGATTAATTTTTGTAACAGATTATGCAATATGTATTTCCACATCGGCTGAGTTTTAAAAGAATCAAGTATTTGGTACAAAAGAAGTAAAATCCTTTGTTCCTCATCGAAAATGAAAAAGTTTTACCAGACAAAAGACAGAATCTCATTATTTGACAATTTAGATTATATTTGAATAGTTTGATGTTAAAAGGGTGATTCAGCAATTTCCCTGAAATTCATTGTAAACAGATTTATGCGTTCTTTATTCAATCAAACTCCATTTATGAAATGTTTCATCAGTTTCTTTCATTCAATACTCGTATTTTCAACTTTGCCATCGACTTATCTATTTATAGTTAACTATGATTTGGATTTTAAACTAGCAATATTCCGAATGGTGAATTAACAACCAACACAAATGGAAAAAGAAATTCATTGCGACTTTGATAGAAAAGTTATAATACTTTATCCAAACCGAATTAATTCGGATTTCCAACTTGTATTTACTTTAGAAGTCAACGGTTTATTTCAGATACAACTATCTCAGTATTAAGTAATTCCCACTTAAGTCCTTTATGATATGTTTATCTATGCTTAAAACTAATAAGCAATCAATTAAAGTCTAATGGATTCCCTGTTTCAAAGGCAAACTACCTAAATCCATTCATTTAGATACAAATTAAGTAAACATAAATGAATTCAGTTCCATCTTTACTGAAATTAAACCAAACTAATGAAACTTTCTAACTAAAGAAAATCGTCTTACTTGGAAATAGAAAGAAGCTCAAATTGTCTATTTATTGATTTTGTCCGTGATTTCTTAAGTAACTTATTACCGATTTTAATGTATTTTTGATTTAGAGAGTAGTATATTATACATAGTTTTGTATATTTAAATAATGGATACAAGCGTAAATTCATTATAGATATTAAATGGAAAACGCCTATAAAAATTCATTACTAAATGATATCTAATTGTAACAAAAAGGTGTCTAATATGAAATAAAATGCCATATTCTTTTAAATATATTTTACAAAACAAAGATTGATTTTTTTGAATAATGGTATCAAGAAAGGCTTGTACAGGGTGTCAAGGGAAGAACTCCTTGATTTTAAAATTAAATAACTCAAAAAAAAAAATTAGATAAATAGAAAAAGAAACAAAAAGTATAATTATTTTGAAAGCTGTAAAAAATCTGAAACAGGATTTTCAAAATTAGACCACAAACCGGTACACCTAATATGAACATCGTATGTCAATTCGTTCGTGAGTTATGCTGACCACGTAGACCACAGACAGGCATCTTTTCTAGGCGTCAGGATGTTCCAAAGCGTGGAGAAATACAAAAAAGAAAAAAGAAAAAAAAAAAAAATTACTGAAAACAATATTTTCATTACCTTTTGCTAACAAATGTGCAATTGAATGTAAACTAGGGGTGTGGAACATCGTACAACTTTCAATTGCACTGGAATATTGATGTCAATTTGTGTCATTTACCGTTTTTATATTTTCATCATTCATTTAAGAAAAATGGCCAGTTTGGAGGTATATTTTTTGCAGTAATTCTTGTACATACCTTTAAAAAAAAAAAACTCCTCTAAAATGGTGATTTTGGCGATATACTTTTCGATAATCTTTATATTATCCTTTATTATAAGTGAAATTGAGTTTTAGAAGAAAAAACAATTGTTGATGAGGTATGCTCAGGGAAAGAGAACTCTGTGTTGAAGGCCCACGTTTTCAAATTTTTACGGGAATTTCGGAATTGGGGATGTTTAAAACACATTAAGAGGCATTAGCACAGTGATTTTTATCAAAATCATTAGAGCCGTTTTTTTAGCAGGACTTTTTCAATGGCAGCTACCATCTGCGCATGCACGATTTTTATTAAAACCTTAATGGTAGGTCCCATAGCCACCAACAACCCGCATACCAAATTTGAACATCGTAGGTCATTTTGTGGCACTTATGCTGACCACAGACACACAGGCAGACATTTTTTCTAGATCACTTTTTTGAAATCAGGATGTTCCAAAACGTGGAGAAATGAAAAAAAAAAAAAGGGGGGGGGGGATTTTTGACCGAATACTATACTTTCATTACCATATGTATAAGTATGGATAATTGAAAGTAAAAACTATTCAACTACAAGTCTTTTTATGAGTGTTGCTCTGTTTCAAAGACTTTAACAATAGTGTTGTTTTTCGCTTTTAAAAAATTATAACTGTTGATATATTGCCTATTTTACAACCAATTTTAACGTTTCAGATATTAGGAATTTGGAACGTGTAAGACTTGCCTTCATATTTATCAGAGTATAGTACGCTGATTTTTTTTTTCTTTAACTGATATGACTTAACATTATGTTGCTTTTTTTGTTATAGCTACATAAGTGGTACCACAATAATTTTAACAGAATATAGTAACAGTAAAATGTAAAAGACACAAAAGGAAGTGTTCATGACAGATTGTTTCTCAAAAAAAAATTTCGCGATGTTTAAAAACTTTTTAAGTTCTAGTGCAACATTAATAATTTAAAAAAAATAAGTTAAATTATCAACTAAAATATTTTTTTAGTCTAGATATATTAAAAATTTTAATTGAAATTTTCTTCTGTTTCTCTTATTCAAGTAATCATTAACAAAACCTTTAACAATTACTTATGATATAATTTTAAGCCCGTTTTGTTCTTTATTTTCGTAAGATATTTCGAGGTCACACCGCCCCGCTCAACTGCCTGGATTATGATGACATGAAGCAAGTGCTGTACACTGCGGGTGGAGATGGTCTCATCAGAAGTTGGAACTTGATGACTGGAGAAGCCATGAAAATTTTGAGAGGCCACGAGGGTCCCATATTTTGCCTAATGGTATATATCAACCTTTCTCTAAAAATATATGCTCTCTAAATTAACCCTTGGTTAGTCGGCCAACTTTTTCTCGCGGTAAGTCGCGTGAGGGACAAATGTCCCTCAAATTAAAATTTTCATGCAGACCTTTAAAATCGTTACTGAATATCAAAGTAAGTGGGTATTTTAAATTAAAAACACACGACATTATTGAATATAATAAAGTAAAAATTAAAAAATATTTATAAAATAACAAGAACTAGGGGTGTGGAATATCGCACAACTTTCAATTACATTATAATACTGACGTGAATTTGTGTCATTTACCATTTTTATATTTTCTTCACTCATTTAGCAAAAATGATCGGTTTGGTGCTATTTTTTTTTAGATAATTCTTGTATGGGAAATTTTATTAAAAAAAAAAATCTGCCCAAATGATGATTTTGGCGATATACATTTCGATAATTCTTATATTATCCTGTCTTGTAAGTGGAACTGAGGAGAGAAGAAAAAACGATCGTTGATGAGACATGCTCAAGGGAAGAGAACTCTTCATTAAAGGCATTTGTTTTTCAACTTTTTAAGCCATTAAAGCATTTTTACGGGAATTTCGGAGGTGGGGATGTTTAATAAGAGGCATTAGTTCAATGATTTCGAATAAAATCGTTAGAGCCCTTTTATAGCAATTACTGAAAAACATGAATTTTTTCAATGACAGCTACCTTATGCGCATGCGCGATTTTGACAAAATCCTTAATGGTAGTTCCTTGTGCCACCACCAACCCGCACACCAAATTTGAACATAGTAGGTCAATTCGTTAGGGAGTTATGCTAAAACCACGTACAAACATACACACATATAGATATTTTTTCTAGATCACTTTTTTGAAATTAGGAGGATGTTCCAAAACGTGGAGAAATGCACACAAAAAAATCGAAAATTATTTGTGACCGAATGCTGTACTTTCATTACCTTATGTATACATATAGGTAATTTTAAGTGAAAACTGCAAGAAGTCGCGCCTCCAGTCGGTTTTTAACACCAAATATCGAATACTTATAGCTTTCAGAGACATAAAATATCATATTCCAACGGTGTATATGTTTACCATAAAAATCTACAATGTAATACTTGGATATTTGTGAGTGGATGCTTCAAGTATAGTTTTGAAAATTCTTAGGTATTCAATGTGAATTGGAAGTTATCTTGTAAAACAAAACCAAATACGATTGCAAATAGATTGCATAATCAATTTCCGATTTTTTTTTCATTGGCTTTTCGAGTCCAAAAATTTCGATTAGAATATTATCGCTTACATTTAGAATGAAATATAAATGCAATGTATATCAAATAAAATATAAATATATTTATAAATATAAGTATGTCACATTTCAAGTATGTACAGTTTTTTATGTAAAAAAAAGGAATTAAATATAATTTTTACTGTCATTTACATGTGTAGAGTATAATTAAATGCATTAGGTATCATTTCCAACTTTCTTACGCAAGGAAGTACCTTATAAACTATATAATACAAAATTATCATTTAATGAAAATATAGCAACGAATATTCACATTTTATACACATTTTTATCATTCATCACAAATTGTCCTTCAGTATTTTTGGGATTGGTATGAGCCGACTTCGCAGTAATTTGCTAAGGCCTAGGCTAAGTTGTCTTTTATAACTAAGATTTTGACTCCAATACTCATCAACCATTCATACATGGTTGATATGCTTTAATTTAGGCATGCGATAATCATACAGAAAATTCAAACAAGCATCAGAGTTTCGAAATGACGAATTAAGTGAAACTGTGAATGCATTCCTGAGAATACTAGAACGTCAAAGCCGAAAGTCCATTCAGGACAAAAAATGCCTTTGATTCAAATAGGATGTCTGTTGTGTTTTGATATTGAATTCATATATTTTTTTTTTTATTATTATGTTTGAGGAATACCGTAATTAATCTCTTCAACAAAATGAAAATCTGTTTAAAAAATCTTTATTCCAGCACATTCTGATCAAATACAAATGCATACTTATAAGAATTTTCCTCCCTTAATTGCAGGTACACAAGAGAATGTTGTACACTGGGAGTTCAGACAGAAGTGCTCGTTCTTGGGTATTGGAATTTGGTGAATGTACGAGGGTGTACAGCGGACATAGACACACCGTTTCCTCCATCCGTCTTTTTGAGGGAATGTGTAAGGATTTTGATAGAATTATATACTTTGGTAGCTTTATTTAGATGTATTATGGTAGTTATATCAATGAAATTGAAAAGTTACAAAAAAGTTACGATTAGTTTAAAGAAACATTTAAAATATCATTTGAAATGCAAATCCAACTTCACGGCATTAATTACTTATCAATGAATTTTCCATCATTCTACTTTTGCGGATTAAATAAAACTAGTTCATTAAAATGAAAAACAATTAACATTTTTAATGATTTTCAATGACAATCGATTAATTTGAAAATTGTATTGTAATGTTAAGTATACATATTGAGTAGTACTTTATTCTGGAATCCTAAATGTTTAGATTTATACCCTTTAATATAAATATTATAAAATTAGTAATTGAAACGTAAGAAACTCTCATTCGAAATTTATTGTTTAATTTTATATTGTTTTAATTTAATTCACGAAGAAAATAAATAATCTAATTCAGCAGGAACAGTAAAATGCAAATGTCAGAGATAAACAATGGTTTTTAAAATAATTTATTTTCTTTAATTTGTAGGCACAAAAAATAACTGGAAAAAGAGTCGATAAAGAAAGGTAGCCAGTGCAAAATAAAACTCGACTTTCATTTTCGTAGAAAAAATGTGGAGAAAATTTTACTTTAGAAGAATGAGATGAAAATATATTAACCTTTGTGATGTGATTTATTTTAACTCTAGAAGAAAAAGTAATTTTCTCCAACGCTGTCATCCAATTCTTATTATGTAAATGTTTCCAATATATCTAGAAAAACCAATAACATACATCTATTAACTTTAAGATGCGTTTTACTTCGACTTAGAAATTCAAAAGTAATAATTGTTAACAATACTTGTAAAAATTCTAATTGTTGTTCATATAAATATAAATGTATGTTTAAGTCTGTAGAAAAATTATTAATTTAAATTATTTGACTTGTAAACTGATTAAAAAAACTTTATCCTGCGGTTTCGAAAATAATTTCATTATAAATATTATTTTTTAAAAATATTATTTTATAAAAATATTAATACATCTTTACAAGAATACATTTTATAAAACAAGTGAGCTTCTGACTAAAGAAGTTAATTCGTTAAATTTAATTTTAAATATTTACTGTTTTTTAAGTATGCAATGAGTCCCGAAGGAACGACTAATCTTAATATTTTTCACTAATAAAAAATATTTTTACAGTGTATACAGGTTGTGGAGATACGATAGCCAGGATGTATGAAGCCAAATCAGGAACACTCAAGCGAACGTTTAAAGGTCATGAAAATGCTATTGTTTGTGTTGAGGTAAGAAATTCAAACAGTTTGAAATAAGTATATTTTGGTAAATATACTTAAAATAAAACAGTACAATTTAATAATGACTAACCCGTACAAGAATTTAAACAGAAATTTTAAAATACTTTTCAGTTTTTTTTTTTTTTTTTTTTTTTTTTTTTATTAAATTTGATAATTAACAATAAAGGTACAAATATTTACTATTTAGAGACATTAGATAACAAAACAATTTGGTAATACTTCAATAGAAAGCATGTTGAAAAATTGGTGTACTTCAAAAGTTACGGAAACAAATATAATTTCAAACAAACAACTAATAGCGGCTTGTGTCCAATTACATTTTGGGATATTTTCCATTATATTAAATTTGTTATAAGATTGATCCAGTTGCCTAGTTTGTAGTTTTTGTCACTGGACTGAGTTATGATCTAACTTTTGTTCGAATTTTTCACCTCTACAAGTTAAGCATAAAACAATTAAGAAACAAAGCTTGTACGCTATTTATAAAACCTAAAATATCCTAATTAATTATAAATGCAGTATGAAAAGAAGTCTTCATTCATCATTTCAGTATGAAGTGGACTAAAGACATTTAGTATTTACGATATTATTAGTATCATCATCTTCATTGTAGATTTTGTAGCCTAAATGTCAAACAAGAACAATTAAAACCAATCTTTCTGGTACATATTACTTTCTTGAAGAACTTATCTTTTACCAGGATCGGAATTTTCAAGATTAATTTTCACCTTTTGTTCAAGCCGTAGAACCCTTGATTAATCCCTTGTTAATAATTATTCGGTGAACTTACTCATATTTCTATTAAATGTGAGAAAGCAATCAATAATACATTTTAATTGAAGTCAGTTTTGATTAAAATATATTTAATGCGCTTAAGTCTTTTGGAAAAAACAGTGCTGTAATCAAAAGTACATTCATGTCAGTGAAAAATCATAACTTTGAAAGAGTTATATCATGATTATACACTAATTTCTTTGCTCTTGAATTTTTCAATAGTATCCCAATATATTTCCTCTTTGAGCGTAAACTATTCTATAAAGCTCAGATGTAGTTTGTATGCAGGGTAGCCACAAAATTCAGGAGAATCAGTTATCGGATTTCCCTGACAGATTTCTAAAAAATTCCTTAATTTTACGGTAAACTTTTCTTCGAATTTCCCACATTTTTCAAGGTTTTCCAGATGTGTAAGACATCTTGATGAAATAGAACATGCATGCTAAGATATAACATGTCCATTTTTTAAAAATAGCTTTAGTTGTAATAAAAGGTTTAAATCATTCTGTATCATTAAACTTCAAACGATTACAACCACAAATCACAGGGAAAATGCAGGGTTTCTTCCCAAATAAAATTACACAAATCCATGGCAAAAAAAAAAAAAAAAAAAAAAAAAAACTATACGAATTTTACTAACACGAGCATAGTAAGTAAATCAATGTACCATAAAAGGATTTTTATAAAGTTTTATTGTAAATTAAGTAAAAATCCTTGTTTCAGTAACTTCCAAATGAGAAGAGAAAGGGAAAAATCATTTTTCATGCTTTGATATTTCAGTGTTAAAAAAGCTTATAAATCAATATTTATTAATAAAGAAAGAATAAGTCAATAATAATAAATTATATCATCAAAAATCAAATGTTTTGATATCAACAATGTAAAACAGAAGAAAGAGGTCCAGGGAAAAAATCGAAAAAATGTAAACACAAGCTTCTCAAAATTGTTCATTTCAGTTCTCATATTATGAAATTTTTTTTTTTCTCCTATGAGACCTTACTCGAGTGATGTCACAAGTTTGGAGTTCAGAAATGTTTACATTGGCCACGGTTTTTAACTGTGACCGTTGTTTGCATCGAAACGTAAATAAAAACATGGATGACTATTCGAAAAGCTGAATAGCGATCATGGCGTTTATGACTTCACAGTTACAGGATTTTACTTAAAATGTTTAAAAATTCATGAAAATTACTATATTTCCATACTTATGGCCTTTTTTTGGCTCAAAATTATGACATACCATTATGACTTACCATTATGAATACCACAAAATTTACCCGATGTCCGAATTCATAACATTTCCTGACTTTCCAAGTGCGCGGAAACCTTGTAAATGGCACCAAAATACGAATGAACAAGCAATGTGATTCAAAACTTCCTTGATTTTCATGAAATTTTAAAAAATTCCATGACATTTCCCTGATTTTTTATCAAAATCAGAAAGCTCTCTGACATTTCCAGGTTCTATGGCCACTCTGGTATGCTTAGCTGTATTAATTTTTCAGTAATATAGGTATATACATGTGTGTGTGTTTTACTTTTCTCCAAAAATAGATATTACGCTCTGAAAAAAAATATAGTTCATGAAGTAAATCTGACTTGTACTATAAATGAGCGAATGTAGCTTGGGTCTTACAACCTTTTTTTTCTTTTTTTTTGTATTTTTTCCCGATATAGATAGTTCCTGGTAAGCTCTTCAGTGGTTCTTATGATGGCAGTATAAGAGTGTGGAACACCACAGGGGTGAAGGACGAAACAGTGTTTGGGACTGAAGTAAACGATCGAGATCTAGAAGAAGAAATTGAGGAGGACAGCGAAGACGTGCAGAAAGCAGTCAAATCTCTGGATCCTTACCTAACATATTGATGTGTGTAACATAGGTTCTAATAAATTTTTACATCATTCCATACTGACTTTGTTTTCATTAGTCAACTCATATAATCCTACTGAAGAGATATTGATGACTAAATGCTTACTTTTTATGATACGAGAAAATTAAATAAATGAGGTTCATAAGGGGAGTGTATTATATTCTACTGTCATTGAATATTTAGAAAAATTCAACATAGTTTGTATAGTAAAATTATTTTTTTTTATAAATATACTCGAAACTATTCTACTTATAAAAATCCACTCTACCCTGTTATTAATTTCAATGGTTTTTAATTAATATTTTATAAAAAAAAATTAGATCTTCTTTAATTTTTTTCATATAAGAATACCATTATTGTGATATGCATTAAAAAGTAGCACACGTTTACATTATATAAATCTTTTGTTTATTAACTCAAAAGCTAATACAAACTAAAAATATTTAAAAATTATATTTTCCCATTTAGCCTTGTAATTTCATAAAAATAAGACTTTGCTAGTGGAAAGTACTCTATGTCACTAACATACTCTATACTCACTAACATACAATATGTTAGTCCCATGAGTAACATATGTTCATTAAATTTATTAAAGTGTGGGATTAAAATTTTACTTATTCAAAAATAGTTATTTAATTTTTTGGAAAAAGTATAAGATTTAAAAGGGGAGAAATATTGTCATTGCAATATTATTCTTAAATTATCCAAAATTTTAACAACGTGTTGAAATAACTATTAATCGTTTCCTTCAGCACTGTCCAAAACGTAACATCTCTTGAACGTTGTGTTGTCTACAAGTGGCAAGTGGACGTACTGAAAATATATTTAAGGCATTTTAATGTCGATTTTAATAAATTTAAGAAAACTTTTGCTTGTGTAAATGATAGCACAGTGTTTATTGCAATTTGGATATGGTTATGATATCAAATTTCAAGATCATCTTTCTGTTTTTTACTAATGTATAAACTTCAACTTTAATTAGCAGAAAATGTCTAATTACTATATCGACTTTTCAGGTTGTTTGACTACTAAGAAAAAAAACTCAATTCCAGTGCCATGGACTAACTGTGTTGCTCTAAAACTTGATAGAACGCATTGTCATGGACAATAAGTCTTATCTGCGAAATTTCAGATCGACTAGATGACCACAAGTTGTCGTCCGAAGCCGTATAGAAGCCAAAAGCGGGCTTCTAATAAAAGTGTCAAAACTAAATAAAAATCATTCTCATCACAACTAATCTATATGTAAAATTTTAGCTTTTTTGGATGAGAGTAAATGGGTCAAATAGTCCTGCGAAACGATACTAGTAGCGTGTGTAAAAGTGGCCTTTTAGTGACAACCCTCAAAATTCTATAAAAAGACATTTTCATCGACAACGAGTGTATCTTCTAATTTTCAGCTTGATTGGATAAGAGCAAATGAGTAAATTAGTCATCCCAAAATGTACTAGTAACGTGTGTAAAAGCGGCTTTTTAGTGACGGACCCAATAAGTATAGAATGCACAATCGTCGATAACGAGTTCATCTGCTAAGTTTCAGATCGATTGGATCGTAGAAATTGGGTGAATTAACCGTCAAAAAATTTGCCAGCCGCCAACACATACACGATCAAAGTTAATATAAAGGAAAAAATTAAATTATAAAGCAAAGTTTTTATATAATGTTTGACTATTTCGAAGAAAACCATCGATTCCTTGCAATGCCTTAAAGTTTTGTTTTTGTTCCCAAAACTTGAGAGAATGCTTTGTCATTAGAAATAAATCTATCTGCCAAGTTTCATCTTATTTAGATAATAGCAAGTGTTTTAATTAGCTTTCTAGACCGTCACTTGAAGCGTGTGTAAAAGTGCCCTTTTAATGACACTCTTCGAAACTTGGTAAAATGCATTAATATCTACAATAACACAATCTGTCAAGTTTTAGCTCAATTGACAGAAGGCATGTTGATAATTTAGCATTTTGCGAATTTCACAACCACAAACACATATATATAAAAAAACAAAAAACATCGCAGTTCATATAAAGGATTTAAAAACAAGTATTTGACAACAAAATCATACAACTATGAATAAAAAAGAATTGAAAATCATTAAGTTATTTATTGAATCATAAATTTGTCTGCAACAAAGAAACGAAGTTTTTTTTTAAAATTTTAAGGTGTATATATTAAGTGTGAATTTGGTTGACAAAAGCCGCTAATAAATAACTACTCAATATTAGAAGTTTAGCAAGTGCTTTAAAATATTACAAAGGAAATTTTATTTTTTAGCCCTAATTGCAAACCAACTCAGTAAAATGTTAAGTTTCTTTTTAAAAAAATTAAGTAAATGTTAAATACAACATCAGCAAACAAAATTACCAATGAACCTTTACACAATTACTTTCAAATATACATATTTGTCTAATAGATGCATTAGAGTGTTTATAAACTCATCTTATCAAAAAACTTGAGACAAACCACCACAAGCATCATTCACCTGCAGTTCCTTCAAATTCAACTGCACACTTGCCAACTCACTCGTCTCGACAACGCTTTCTTTATTTTCTTCCTCTACAGTTTCACCTGTAATTGACATTGATTTTTTAATGGCATTACCATCTGCAACTGAAATGTCTTGAGATTGACACAAACAATCGGACATACTATTCGGTGAAGACTGGTAGGATCTGTCATCGTCAATGAGACGCTGCTTAAACTCTTGGTTAATTCCCCAATTGGAATCTGTCTCGATTGTCATTGTTTCTACCATACGCTTCTTCATTGGCACCGCATCTTCACCTTCATCTTCAGTGGCATCAAATTTACGTTTCACAGTTTCACCAAATATGCCTATTTCATCATCCATTTTGAATGAACTGATGCATTGCAATGGTTGAACAATATCAATATACCCGCTATGTTTTGGGTTTGGGGAGTTTTTAGTTTTAGCAATTGTTCGGATAGCATTTGAGTTGAGAAGGATTTCAAAGGGAAAGCGCGTTTCAGTTATTGGGCATATTTCAGGCCGATCACTCATTTGAGAATCTGCCTGATCAGATTTACCGCATAAGTCGAAGGGTTCTTCATATGTTTGCGTTTCGACAGTTTTTCTACTTTCTCTTCTTTGATTCTATAAACATAAATATTATTCTATTAAGTATTATTTTCATATCACAAATCGCAAAAGTTTATAGTTTCAACTAGGTAAGTGTAAAACGAGACATTATCATAAAATAAAAAAATTTCATTCTGGCATTTAAAAAATTTAAAAATTATGAGTTTTATAAAGAAAAGAAAAAGAAGAGCACGAGGAAATATTCTTTCCTTTTTAAGGTTTTTTTTTTTTTTTTTTTTTTTTTTGTGTGAAAATATAGAGGACTATTATTTGATGACATTTGATGATTCTTACCGATGATGATGATGATCTATCATTGGATGGAATGATTAAAGTTACGAATCGAGTGCTAACACACAGTAAAGATATGAAATGCTGGGGACTATTTTCTTTAATTTTTAATAAGGTCAATAAGGAAAAGATCAGTCGATTTCTTCAAACTCAGCCAAGTTGGCTTAGAAGTAACAAAGCATTCTTTTCAATACAAAATAAATGAGGTCATCTCTAGAGGAATTACTGTAAAAACTCCTTCAAAGTTTAAAGACTTAGTGAGAATATTAAATTTTAAGTTTTTGTTTAATATGATGATATTTTTTTTTTTTTAATTATTCTACAAAATAGAGAGAAATAAGTCCAATAACCTAAATGGGCGTTGTGCCTGTTAGTCATCATTTTTTTTATTTATTATTGCTTTTTTCATTGTTCATTATCCTTTTTATACGTTCATTATCCCTTTTTATATTATTTCCTATGAAAAGTACATTGTAATCAGCCGAGTCAGTAGAGTTGTCATAAATCCGAACATTCACATCTCATAACCAGCCAGTTAAAGACTTGAAATAAAGTTATAAATACTATTGATAACTTAGTATTTTGTTTCTTAACTCGCTACCAGTACATATACACTCACTTCCAAAAGTTAAGCATGGAGGGGTAAAATGCGAAAAACTGGACAAGTATTGCTTTGATTGCTACGAAATACTGCAAGTAAGTAGCTCTATGCTTATTCATGAAACAAAACAAAGAATTACAAACAGCAATAATAAAAAAAAAAAAAATTGAATTTTCATAAATTATTAGATGACGTCATATTTGCGCCATTAACAAAACTATGCTTAAATTCAAAACAAACAACAAAAACCGACATTAATAGGGTAAGTGAGCACCTTTCACCTGCATTCAAGTGTACAGCGTGTGACCATGCTTGTTACGAGGTGATCAACTACCGCTGAGTCCAGTAATCGCCATTCCTCTTGTAGGGCAGTGTCTAAATCTCTGAGAGTGACTGGAGGTGGGAAACGTCTACATACTGGCCGAGGAAATCCCAAAGATTTTCAATTGGATTACGGTCCAGCGAGTAAACAGGCCACTTCATATGCGCAATCCTCTCACTATCCATAAAGTTGTCAACGATGGGAGCTCTATGAAGAAGCGCATTATCGTCCATTAAAACGAAAGAACCAAATTCTGCAGCGTACAGTTTCACAATGGGGTCTAAGACTTCATTCTCGATACCATTCAGCCGTCACAGAACCTCACTTGAAGATGTGCATGTCGTTGCGATATCGCAATGAAATCTCTGTTCAGACCATGATGCTTCCACCGGGAAAAACATGATGTTCGGTGATGTTCTGAGGCCTTTGCTTCCTCCATACCCTTTTGCGCTTATCATCGGATTGTAGGGCAAATCTGGACTCATCTGTGAGCATAACATTGCCCCAATCAGACACAGACTAATTCACATGCTTACGGTACTACTTTAATCTTTCTCATTTAGATTGGACGGGTAAAGGAACACAAACTCGTGGTACCCGGGCGTACAGACCATTCATGTGTGGCCTTCGACGAACAGTAGTGGCAGATATCGTGTTATCAATGGCCACTGCAACCATAGATGTCACACTTGTGGAGGACGCTCTTCGATTCTGCTTGTCTACAACAGCCATATATCGGTCTTCCACGGGAGTCGTAACCCTTTGACGAGAGGCTAAAGGTCTTCGAAGAACTGTTTGGCTGGTTTAGAATTGTTTCCATAATCTTAATTCTTTAATTCAGATTGGCTTATGGAAATTGACATTTTCCTCTAGGTGCTTAACTTTTGGAAGTGAGTATATATATATATGCAAAGCAGAAATATATAATATGTTACGTGTTGGATAATTGAAAAAAGAATGCGATTTGTGATAAAAAAAGAACAGGGTATGCTACCAGTTAACCTAACAGTATTAGCAAATGTCGTAATCAAGGATTCTGGAAGATTGGACAATAAACAGTTCGAATATCACTCGTTTGGAACGTTTAACCCTTTTTCGACCCCTTAAAGTGGGTTAATCGGGATCGGAATAGCTTAATTTTTCTATGTTTGCCTTTGTAGACATTTGTATCAATTTTCAGAGTTGTGACCATATAGGAAGTGAGACATTCGATTATCCCTCATTTGGAACTTTTAACCCCTTTCCTTAAAGTGGGTTAATCGAGATCGGAATAGCGTACTTTTTCTATATTTGTTTTTGTTGCCATTTGCACCAATTTTCAGAGTTGTGACCAAATGGGAAGTGGGACATTCGAATATCCCTTGTTTGGAACGTTTAACCCCTTTTTTCGACCCCTTAAAGAGGGTTAATTAAGACCGGAATAGCTTACTTTTTCTATGTTTACCTTTGTTAATATTTGTACTAATTTTCAGAGTTGTGACCAAATGGGAAGTAGGATATTCGAATATCCCTCGTTTGGAATGTTTAACCCCTTTTCGACCCCTTAAAGTGGGTTAATCGAGATCGGAATAGCTTACTTTTTCTATGTTTACCATTGTTAATATTTGTACCAATTTTCAGAGTTGTGGACATGTGGGAAGTGGGAGAATTAGTGATGAGTGAGTCAGTGAGGGCTTTGCCTTATATATAGAGAGATTTTACTCGTTTTTAAAAATGATGGAATCGTCCATTCTAGTTGAAACTCGAGCATTGTTCGAAAATACTCAATTATTTAAAAATAAAATGTGAAAAACATCACAAAACGTAATATTTTCCATCCGTCCTTTCTTATCAATAAAATATTACAATTTTAAGACAATACATCAACACTTTCTTCATGTGTATTTTATCAAGCTTCGGGCGAAATAGGCCAATATCTGTGGCAACGGCCGGTTTATAACGTTCCACATCAGGATTGGTCAATGTCGATCGATATTGTTCAGTGCTGTTGCACTTCTGAGGGTTGAGTGTGATATAGGAGAGAGGGGTTCAAAAAATATGGAAAGAGGTGCGTTAGGATTTATGGACACCTCCAACTTAAACCATCATTCCTCCTTCGTCCTTGAATATGTCTATTATAATTCGTTTAATAGTATACCTTCACAAAAATATCAAGCAAGGAGTTAATTATAAATGTTTGAATTTGAAATGCCATGAATAATCGGTAAAGCAAGGGCATATGCAAAAACAGGAAAATACCCTTTGCTTCAAGCATGACTAATACCTCTGTTGCTGAATATTCTTTCAATCTTTTTAGTTCCTCTAACAGTTCATCTATACGATGCTGTGACGTTTGTAACTTCGTATCATTATCTCGAAGCTTCATAGTTAGTGATTTCTCCAACTCTTGAGCATTTTCATACTTGGTAATGTACTTATTCAACTGCTTATTGGATTCAACAAAATTATGAAGAGTTTTCTAAGTAAAAAAATATAGGTGATTAAAACTATAAGAAAAATTTTCTTAATTGTAAATAAAAAAAAATAATGCATACTTAGAGATAAATAAATAACACATCAGCAGATCTAAGTACAAACACTAAGATACTATTTAGCATTCTTTTAATTTTAACACATATTTTATGAAGTTTAAGGATTTTGTATTATGCATTTCAAGAAATAACTTAAAACACAACACACTCAATTCTATATGGATATAATTTACAGCATTGATAATAAAATATTAATAAAATAAAAGCAATTCACTTGAGTATTAAATGTTTCATGCAAATTAAATTACGTATTTGAAAATTTGGCAGAAATCAACTTTGAAGAATGTGAAAGACAATTTCGTTACACATAGCACATAAAAATTTCAATTTATTGAGAAAATATTAGTACATATACTCTTTGGAATTTAGAAAGTTTCATTTCACTAAACATCTTACTATACTCGATAATATTCTTTTTAGTCTTAATTCTCAATATGATTTTGTTACTTTTAATGACAAACGACCCTTCCTCCGCTTATAAATTGGGGTAACTTTGTTTTAGACGATGAAACATATAATTGCCAACAAATTCTAACTGGAGGACGGACTTTGTAATTGTGAAATCATTTTTGAAAAACCTCATATATTTTTAAAAAGTTCGAGCATTATTAATTTCAATTACCCATATATTAACATAAGGTAATAAAAGTATTAGATTCATTATTATTATTGTTATTATTATTTGCATTTCTACACGTTTTAAAAAACTTGCTGAGTTCAAAAAAGTGGTCTAGAAAAAATGTCGCGAGTATCGGGGGTCAGCATAACACCCAAACATATTGACCTACGATGTTCGATTTCGGCATGCTAGTTAGTTGTAGCCATGTGATCAGTCATTAAGGTTTTCGTCTAAATTGCCCATGCACACAAGGTAGCTGGAAAAAAAAAGGTTTTTCATTGATTGCCAAAAAAAAAAATGTAATGCCTTTTAATGTGCTCTAAACATCCCCACCTCCGAAATTTCTGTACAAGTACCATAAAGATGTAAAAAAAAGTGAAAAACGAATGTCTTTAACACGGAGTTCTTTTCCCTTGACCATCACTGATCAACTACTATTTCTTCTCTGTTACACTTACAAGAAAGGGTAATGTAATATTTATAAAAAACATATCGTTAATTTCAACATTTTAGTGTTTTTTTTATTTCAGCATTACGCACAATTGAAAGTCGTGCGATGTTCCACACTCCTAGTTTTTTATGGTAGCTGTATATGAAGTTTCATATCTCAGAATAAAAGATATGGGATCTACTTTAACTAAAGATCGGATGGAAATAAATCAAGCATTTTTTCCTCTGACTTTGTTATAAAGCTTGCTTCTGAACGAAGATGAAAATTCTATTTCGTAATAGGGAGCTCCGCGCCCTGCTCGCTTACGCTCACCAACCCCGTGGATTGCTATGCAATCCCCTTGGCTCGTATTGCTCGCCTCAAAATGAAGCATTTAAAATATGCCCTAGCAAAAACCTGCATAATGCCATGAAACTGAAAACGTTTTGTTATTTATGAAGAGCCAGAATACTTGCCACGTCATTATCCTACTGCTATCGCGACGCGTTAAGCAAAGTCAGTATGGCAACGTAGTTGAAAGTTCTTGGAAAACAACAAAAATAAACAGAATCGTAGGCTCCCGATAGCCTAGGCGGTAGAGCATCGAGCTCGTAACCGGAGGGTTGCGGGTTCTGTCCTCGGTTCGCAACATATCGGTGTGTATCTAATGGGGGCTGGTGCACATTAAATCTGTCGTGGCCTCAATGTCCTCTCGTTGGTGTGGTGGGGTCGGAGAGAGGGGTTTACACTAGAAGATTTCGATCTCGTATTCTTCTAGATGCTCAAAATTACGAGACGTATTTGACTGTGTTAAGCACTTTATAAAGTGGCAGAAATAGACAGTCGGTGGTTTCCAAAACAAAACAAAACAGAATCGTACATATATTTAAAAAATATCGGTTATTTCATTGAACAATTAAAATTTACTGGCTGGTTTCGTATGAAGCACTAAAATAATTAAAGTTGCCCATCGAAATTTCTTAACTCAGCAATCATATGTTTGCATAATCTTTTTTGCGATACTTAGAAAATAAAAGAAAACAGTGAAAGGCCAATAATCCGGCATTCAATCAACCGGAAATTTTTGAAAATCAAATTTGGCGAGGAAATCAACCCTATTTAGCCAAAAGTTTTTTTTAATTTCCTATGAGATTTTGAAATTGAGTGGGTGGTTTTATTCGTTATTTTGATAGTTTTCAATTCGTAATAGCTGAATTTGCACTGATTAGAAATGAATATAGGTTCAGACTTATTGCACAATGCATCTTTGCGACTTTTTGAAAGTTGGTGATTTAGCGCTGAATGCAACCCTGCAACTTGGTATTCTAGCAACCCTATACTAAACTTCAACTTAACTAGACATCACTTAGACGGTAGATCGTCACAGTGCTCATAGGTATTTAATCCATTTTGGCGGAGTGAAGACATAATTCTCGCCAAACCTTATAGCCTTTTGTTCTCTATAGGGTTGTGGTTTGGCGAACATTATGCTTTCACGCAGCCAAAATGGATTAAATACCTATGAGCACTGTGACGATCTACCGTCTAAGTGATGTCTAGTTAAGTTGAAGTTTAGTATAGTGACCGTTTGGACAAAGAACTTTTGGAATAAGAAGGCAAGCCTCACCGATACGTATGCTGCCATCTCGCGGATTTTCCAAGTTGAGAGCACAACACTTTCGCCAAATTGCTCCGATTTCCAGACATGCGCAGAACTTTATTCGTACCTTGGCGATGGTGCTTTTTAAACAAACAAATAAGAACATCAGATTTATTTCGTTGAATTCGTGGGAGATTTAAATAGCAGAACAAAAATGGAGGATTCTACTTTGCAAAGTACGATATTATTTATTCTAATTTGTTCAAATTGTTCGCTTTTGTGCACAATAAATTTCGGTAATGTTCTGAAGATCATAAAATTTTTGTTAGAGAATTTTTAACAAAAGGAAATTTTTTACAGTGTAATAAAACTTGATGATTTGTGTTCTTAATCGTTTGTTTTTATTTTTTCTTCTCATTCCACAGGCTACTTTTTATGTTAAATATAGCTTCTTTTTTTTTTCTTCATTGACTTTTTTTTTCTTACTTTGACATAGCTTGAAAGAATGTTTATCACTTGTTAGTTGTATAAATGCACTCAATTATTACGGGTTTATTATGATTTTTTGAAATTTGACGTCAATCTCAATTAACATTGCGGTTTTTTATTTGATGAATTAATAAAGCTAAATGATTATTTTCATCAGTTAGTAAATTCTTATAAACTAGTACATGCTAAATGATATTGGTTTTTGTAGTTGCAAGTCATTTTTAAATTGCACTCAATAACTAGATATTTTTTAATTTCCTAATGTACTGCTTCGAAGAATGCATCAAAACTTTATCGAAAACATTTTCTTCTAGAATGTGTTTCAATAATTTTGTAATTAGTAATTTTGTTAATTCTTGATGTTCATATTTCTTACGAAAACTTACTAAAAGTTCACCAATACTGGAATATGCTGGAAAAAACTTATATTTAATATTAGGATTCGTATTTCATTACAGGATGGAACTTTTGATATAGTGGTTCAATATAATATTAATATTGTTTAAAAAAGTATTCCATTATTTTAGCTAAAAATATAAATTAACATAAATTTGGTTGAATGCGCAAATTTTTTAAGTGAAAGTTTAATGAGCTGGGAAGATTTGTTCCTTTTTTGGATAAAAGATTTCTGGGAAATCATAAAATTTAATGGCCAAGTGAAACCAAAAAGAGCGATAAGCTTGCCAATGTAGAAACCCTGCAATGACGTCATATGCTCTCAACTATATTACATTATCTCTATGGAAGCTTGCCATCTTTAACCCGAAGGATTATTATAGTATCTTGGGTTTGGATTTGACAATACGGCATTTTAAAACCATTCACACAATCTAAAGCCGACACAATCTTTTGACTTCATTTTGAATTTGGCGACTTTTTTTAAATGTCGTCAAGAGACAATGTACGGTAAATCATAACCTGAATGCATATATCAGTAAAAAAAACTCAATTCCGATTTATACAGAATGCTGAAATTTTTATTCAATCTACTGTGAATTTTCTGCATAGAAACTCTAATATTCTTACTGGAAATTCCGTGCTCAGTTTTTATACGCATATATCCAGAAAACGTTCACATAAAATACTTTATGATTATTTGCCGAATCTAAACAAATCTGGCTTGTTTTAATTATATAAGAAAGAAAGTTTTTTAATTGAAATTCTATTATTCACAGTATTCAGAACAGTTAGAATGGGTTTATACGGTCCCCACTTTTTGTTAGGCGATTCTGGGTAACACGGCACCAATGTTGTTCCATTCCAACTTGGAATCCATTTTTGCAAACCTGTAGTTTGGTGTCAATTCATCTTGGTGACAAAATTGCCAAAAAAAAGTGGGGACTGTAAAGCACATTCTACTAACCTCCGAAACATGTTCCAGCAGATAACTTTTCCGAAAAGTCTGGCTTATCCGGAATTCTAAACCAAATCTATTTATTCTTGCATTATCGTAACTATTAAATCAATACGCTTTAAAAAGGCAATAATTTCTATCTGTAGATAGACAGTAATAAAAAAATATATAAAGAGAATCCAACAGGGTTCCCACTCTTATTGAAGAAAAAAATTCAAGGACTTTCAAGGACCGTTTTAAGAAAATTCAAGGACCTTTTTAGAAAAATTTAAGGACCATAATTTTAAATACATCAGACGTAAAACTACAAAACTGAGATTATCGGTGGTCAGGGGTGTAGTGGAATGGGAACGGCGATCCTGTACCTTTTTAGAAGTCGAAACGACATTCCCTCATATAAAAAATTTTTAATTTGTATTTTTTTTTCCCTCTCTTTACGTAATACTGAACTCAAAGCCAAGTAAGCAAACAAAAAAGTCATTTCGTGGGAACTTGCTTTCGTCTGCGATCCACAACGTAAGAGCTGATCAGGCAAGTTCTAGTTTTTGTAAAACACGTGAAAAGACACGCGGCAACCCACACATAACCATTTCTCCTTCATTAGAAATGAACTGACATATATGTTTACATCTAGCTACGATTCATTCAATAGCAATTATCCTCTTTAACGAATGATCTGTATTTGTGGAAGAATTCCAGACGTCAAATTTGTATGGTTCGTCGTATATACAGTCTAAAACTTCCATACACAAATTCACGCCAAATATCTACATTTTTATAGAACAAAACTGTGACCTAGCACATTCAGTTCTTTGCGCCCTTTCCTTGAAGAATATTTCGCCTCTAATTTTAACGGGAACGCTAACCAATTTATCAACAAAGGTTATGTAATTTTTTTTTTTTTTAATTTTTATATCAAGGATTTAATAAATTGTTTGTAAACCTCTTAACATTCCTAAGAAATGAATTCTTTCAAGAGGAAAAAACAAATGACAATAAAAGATGGTTTTTTTTTACAATCCAAAAAAGTTGAGCAAACCTGCGGTTCTGACGGAATAAATTGATTAGTGCTAAAAATCCAGATAGGTAAGAGCAGAAAGTTGATATTTTGTACTAGTTTTTAAGGTGTTTTGAGATCACGGAATTATGTATTTTATTTTGTTAGATAGAGGGAAATATTTATTTTATTCCCAGATATTGGGAAAATCAAACTGATAACTTGTTCTAACATGAAAAAATATATTCAAAATAGTATTGATTTTTAAGTCCTTTATATTAACTTCGCTTTTTAATGTTTGTGAATTTAAATATGTTTAGTTCAACACATAAAATGTTGCTTGAATGTACAGTAAAGAGACTGGCTTCAAGCGCTCCGCTACTTTGTTGTGACAGAACTGAACAGTTGTTAACTTTGTTTCACTTTAACTTGGCAGTACTGATAATGCTACATTAGCCGAATTGCAGCCCACAACCCAGGGTTGCAAAGGAGTTCCAAGGCATGCGCTAAGATCAGAGGACTACTGAAAAAAGTAATACTTAGCAAAAATCAGTAATTTTAATAACATTTATTTTATTAAATTCTTATGAAAATAATTTTATTAGAATTTTTTATAAAAAAAAAATTGAATCCGTGGGTTCCTTAATAAAAGCTGACTTAAAATAATGTTGATTAGAGCAGAAAACGCTACGATTTTAATAATTTTCACCCATGCCATATAGAGCACTCTTACCATTTTTGGAGTGTTTTCTATAACCATTTTCATTGTAAGGGGCATCAAAACTCATTCTTGAACACATAGCCTTTTACTCCTAGGCTGGTCCTGTATATTTGATTTTCCTTAATATAAAAGTGCTAATGGTTTTGCAAATGGGTATAATACATTGAAATTGGGCTGCGAAGAAGTAGGAAAATAATTCAGATGTACTTTAAAATGTAAAATTAAATTTCTTTTCGGTTTGAGAATGGGAAAGTTTTACACTTAGTTATTTCAGAATTTATTCCAAAAATGTAGCAGCAGGTCTTTAAAAAAAATCATACAGTGGCGGCAATAAGGGGAGGAAATTTCCCCGATCTTTTTTAAAATCTAGTGATTTTGATGGCAATATCATATATATTTTGCAGTTTGCTTTCTCCTCCGATTTATACCCATTTTTGACTATTATTGTCACCTAACCGTCACCACTGTCGATATGACAAAATCGAACTGGATAAGATAGAAAAACAGGAATGTCCCAAACAAATCTGACAAGTAATGAGTCTACATTGAAATACTCCGCTTAAAATTAGAGATGATTGAGATGGTACACATAAATTAATATTTTTTCAAGAAATTTTAAATCGACTGATGGATTTCAATTTTCCAATTATTTTATTAACAGGGCAAATTTGGAAAAGGAAAGGAAGGATCTATCAAGAAAGAGGAACTTCTCTACATTTTCTTTTTGAGAAGGAGAAAAGCCATAAAACTTTCAATCAACAATCACAATCTTTTTCATTCATTTTGAAAACAGATTTCGAGGAGCTACAGAATCTGGGAATTTATCCGAACCCACTGCATGTAAGGCATCTCTGACATTTCGGAAAAAATGTTTAAAATTTGTTGTCAATAATATGTTTGAAAATGTGTTATAATCCTTTATAAAGTGTTAAACAATCTTTTAAAATGGGTTGTGCAAAGCAAATTATTTAAAACCCATATAACTTAATAGTTTAAAAAAATTATTTGTATAAAAGAATAAGTCGAAACGCACAATTATTATTATTATTATTATTTTTTTTTTTTTTAATTTTTGGAGGTGCTCGTGAGCTATTTTGAGATTGTTAAAGTAATATTAACAAAACTATTTAATAAAGTTGTCATTTTCTCTCCCCCCCCCCCCCCTCCCTACACACACAGAGAAAAAGATATATACGTTTGTAACGATGCAACATAACATTCCCCTACCTTTTTATTTTACACTACACCACTGTTGTTGGTCACTTAAAAATTCAAGGACCTTATCTATTTTTCAAGGACTTTCAAGGACCAAATATCATCAAAAAAAATTCAAGGACTTTCCTGAACTTTCAAGAACCGTGAGAACCCTGGTCCAAGTTGTTATTGTTGCCAAATGTATTAATCAAATTTCAAAAGATATATTGTGATTGGCCGGATTGTTGAATTTGGAAATTCGTGCATAAAGTACATTTAGAAGATTTATGATGGGATGTTTGAAGTCGTTGCTATTCTGCTCACAGAAATACAGCCGAAATCGGACGTTACGCAAGAGAATTATATATATAGATAATATATTTCTAAATTCTGTCCTATGTATGTATTTCATTATCCTCGTGTGCCATTTTGCTTTTTTCATCTTTATATGGTATTGTTTGTTTCAATAAACTTAAAATAAATACTTATGTTAATGTTTGTTATTTTTAAATTCTTTATATTTACTTCGATTTTGTGTGAGAGAGAGTGTGTGTGTGTGTGTGTGTGTGTGTGTGTGTGTGTGTGTGTGTGTGTGTGTGTGTGTGTGTGTGTGTGTGTGTGTGTGTGTGTGTGTGTGTGTGTGTGTGTGTGTGTGTGTCAAATCTGCGGACGCCTAATGAACCCCCTTGTCGTCATCCAATTGGGCTGAAACTTGGCAGATAGATTCGATTGTCACTAAAAGGTCGCTTTTATGGAATACTAATATACCAACTTGTCGTCGTCCAATCGCTATAAAATAGCATTGAACCGACCATTGTTGAAACTCTTTAATGTTTCCAAAATATTTTTAATAAATAAATGATAAAATTCTTTTAATCAATATGAATTAAAGATATCTGGTTGTGGATGTGAGTGCGACGTTCATTTTTAATAAATACATTTTGAAACTTATTTGCCTCAAATTTTGCTGATAGGAATGTTTTTGATATTTAAAATTAGATGACAACACCAAGCACACGCTGAATTGGTGCTGTGTTAATGAATATAAAAATTGGCAGTACAAATAAAGGATTTAAAAAAAAAAAAAAAACTTTGTTTTATGAGTTCTATACTATACTCATGTTATAGGAAGCTTTTGTCCCTCTGTCTATCAGAGTTCAACATTCCTATAAAAAACTACTAATGATAAAGATATGTAAGATAAATTAAATGATTGGTCTCATTAAAATGAATTTCCATACCAAACTACACCGGAAGTTACCACTGATGTTACCTTGAAGTTGTGACTTTGAAATCAATTTGTAATTTTTAAGCCTAAATTATGAATACTTCATATATGAGACATATATCAACTTGAAGGTATCGATGAGATTAGTAGGATCTCATAAAATTCAATCAGAAATAACAACTGGAAATGTTTTTAATTCAACCAGAAAAGTACTTCAGCAGTAACTTAGTAGGAAGTTCAAATCTTGCGGATTCAATATAAAAAACAATCGATATTACAACCAATAAGTTTCTTCAATATTTATTGTTTTCTCTGGAAATCAGTGTATAGAAAGTGTCTTCATCAATTTAGTTGATATTTTGAGTAGCGATTGATATAGATAGTGAAATTGTGTTATCTTTTTTTTTTTTTTTTTTTATTTATTATTTTCTCAATAATAATAAACCCATAAAAAAGTTGTTGATTTAATTCCTTTATATGTATTACCAATTTTTGTGTCATTGCAACTGATTGAAATAAGATTGAGTTTTCATATTGTTTGACCACTATGAAGAAAACATCCAGTCCGAACTATTTACTATGTTTTGCCCCGAAACTTGACTGAATACATTGTCCTGCAATCTATTTGTCAAGTTTCAGCTTGATTGGATGATATCAAGTTGAGTTAATAAGCCCTTCGAATATATTTTATCTCTTTAACCTTAATAGGAGAAGCATTCATCATTAAATATCTTCAAATTAGACATGTTTGAATGAAGCTTGGTATATGGATAATAGAACGTGAGTAAAAGCTGATAAGTCTAACGTAAGGCAATAGAAATATATATAAAAGTGGCCTTTGCTTAAAAGACCCAAAAACGAATCTATTTACAAGTTTCAAAGTTTCAGATCGATTGGATGACGGAAAGTGAATTTATTAGTAATCCGAACATCAATAAAACCATTGCAAAAGCTACTTTTTAGTGAGAGTGATAGCTGCCAAAACTTGATAAAATGCATTATCACCTACACCGAATCTATCTGCAAAGTATCAGATATATTGCATCCAGACATGTGTGATAATTAGTCATCCGAAGCGACAATAGTAGCATGCTTAAAAGCGGTCTTTTAGTGACAATGACAGTCCCTAAAATTTGATGTAAAGCATTCTTATCTACAACGATTCTTTCTGTCAAATTCTACCATGGTCGGACGATGGCAAGTGGGTTTAATTAGAATTCCCATGCGATAATAGATGCTTTCATAAAAGTCACCTTTTAGTGACACTGACAGCCCCCAAAACTACGTAGAATGCATTGTCGTTGACATCAAATCAATCTGCCAGGTTTCAGCTCGATTGGAGGACGGCAAATGATTTAATTTATCATCCGAAGTGACAATAGTAGCATTGTAGTAAAAACGATCTTTTAGTGACAGTCTCCAAAATTTGATAAAATATACTGTTTTCACCAATGATTCTGTTCGTCAAGTTTCAGATCGATTGTATGAGGGCAAGTGGGTGTACTAGACCTCTTCGCCCATTTGCAAGCCATAGACAAAATATAGAGGATTTAAAAAAAGTTATGTTTTAATCATATTTCGGAGCCTAAAATCTAATATCCATTTTGAAGTGATACATAATTAACATTGACGACGGTTGGTAAGAAAATTTAACAATGGACATTTTAGTTTTTTTTTTTTTTTCCCTAATAAATTGCTCTTGTGGTTTTACTTAGTGTTTTTATAAAATCATAAAAATAATTTCCCGAAAAATCAGAAAAGTTCAAAATTTACTTTAAATAATCTAAATAAACCAGGTATAGGATAAAAAGTCATTGTTTTTACATTTTTCAAAGTCGTCTTTAATGGGTCAACCTCGATAAATTTTTAAGTGCTCTATTTCTGAAAAAAAAGAAAAAAAAAAAAGAGGAGGATAAAAAAAAAAAAAAATTACCTGGTTTTCCTTCCGTGATAAGAGAAGCAAATTATCAAGCTCTGAAATTCTTAGTTGCAGCTGTAAAATAGAATTCTGAAGTAATTTCAGCTACTAATTATTATATGTATAAGTATATATTAACATTTCAAAATAATAGTGTACGCGTTTAAATAAAACATTTCAAAAAGTTGACGTAATCACAATATATATATATAGTCAGTAGAAAAAGAAATTTTAATGGGTTTAGTGAAAAGGCAAAAGTAATAGATTTTACGTAAATAACAGAACGCAAAAAGAGTTTCAATATTTTTCAGAAATAAAATATGTTTTAACATTGTTATGAATATTAATGTATTTACCTTATTTCCATCAACACAAGTTTCAGAGGTTTTGTTGGTAGACACACTGGCATTTTTAAAAAGGACGAATTCGGCTCTAATTAACATTAAATATACATATGAATAAAACATACAATTGAAATTAAAAATTTAACATTTTATGTTTAAGTCTTGTGATATTTAATCGTAAACTCAACTAACCCATATGCATATCTCTATATACTAATAAAAGGTGAAGATTAAAAAGAGTCGCCTCTATATCAGAATTTTTCCTCTAAGCGCACTTCTCTGTCTCCCAAGGGGAAAACCATTATATTTAGTATACAATATTGCGCATTTGTAGAGAAATGTTCAGGAAATGTGCTAAGAAAAATTTAGATATGCAAACTTTAGTTTTTGAATTATCACATGACAAAGCAAAAGAATTTTTTTGTTTGCATGGATCGTTCTCTACGGGGAAAACTAACCACTGTAGAAATCTAATTATTTGCAGACAATAAAGTCAATATTTCGATAAAAAACTCCTGTCTCCATTTTCTTTTTTTTTTTTTTTTTTTTTTTTTAATTTTTCGATGTAATTTTTGAGTAATTGACTGTATAAATTTAAAAAAATTCAATTTTAAACTTATGTGATTGATATTTATTTCTATATACACCAGCGGGAAAATTTAAAATAACATAACACATAAAAACAAAGTTTTAAATAGAAATCCTTTATATGCAATGCCAATTTTTATGTATTAATTGCAACTTCATGGGCACATATCGAGTTTTCATAGTACTTGGCCCCTAAGAACAAATCATCCATTCCAAAATATTTACTAACTTCTTTTTAGCTCCGAAACTTGATTGAATACACTGTCATCCAAATCTATTTGCCAAGATTCAGATTGAGATCAAGACGGAAAGTGGGTTAATTAGCTCACCGAAGATTTTGCGTCATCAACCTTAATAGGAGAAGGTTTCAGTCATTAAATAATCGCCAACCAAACGGTATAGTGGTTAGCGTGCTAGCTTCTAGACCGCGAGGTTGCGGGTTCGAATCCCGTGTTGGCATGGGTGTTTGTAAATGTATGTTGGCTTGTCTAATGACGAATGTTTCGGCGCATTATAGCCCTCGTGTTGCTGACGGCGCCAGATAATCTGAAAACAACCAACCAACCATTAAATAATCATGTTTGAATGAAGCTTTGTATCTGAATAATAGAGCGTGAGTAAAAGCTGATGAGTTTGATGTATATATAATCTTGCATGCAAAGTTTAATTTTTTAAACGTATACCTAGTTGCGATCAATTCTTTCTTTAGCCCCTCGCTATTCCTTTCGGCTACGGCTATACATTTTTGCAAATGCTGGTTGGATATGTCAAATTTTTTAAAGCTGCTCTTAGCTTCTGAAACTGAAAAAATATTAAAAATCAATAAAAGTTGCTGCTAATAAACAAAACAATTAGTTTAAATTAAATATCGAATAGTTGAATCTAAACGAAACAATTTATTCAAACTATTCAAACAGAAACAGAAAACATCACATAATAACAACTATTTATAATCGTTATATTTCTTTTATTAAATTACGCAGAGCCCTATTGTCTTTCTTTGTTTATTGATGAAAGTTAGAAACTGTTAAAACATATCCATTTATTCATTATCTTCAAAAGTATGTTAAATTACGGCTACACTCAATCACATTCTCACAAGTTCACTTATACGGCTACCGCAATCCTATTTTTTTTAACACAGTTTGGTTGGAATCGCTTGTGGAGTGGGTATTGAGCGCCGCCTAACTGTTGAAAAGTGTAGAGGCGAATCTCCACTCACTCCTTGCTGACAGTACTGCGAGCGGTATTTTGTGTTTATTTACATATGCAAATTCAAATGTTTATTTAAACGAATTAATTTGCCAATTATTAGATAATGATTCATTATTGGTTTATTTTTTAAATTAAAATCATTCCTTTCAATTACCTACCTTATTATAAGTTAAAATAAGTTTATTATGTAATAATTTCAAGAATTTTTTTTTCTAAAACGAAGTCTTACAAGTAAGCTAACTTTAACTTAATCTAGCGTTTTGTGTCAATGTAAATTTATCGATTGCATGAATCATGTACTAACCTAAAGTCATTTTCTACAGACATAATAAAAAAAAAGCTTAAATAATTTCATTTCTAGAAAATCTATTTTATTCTTGAACCTACTAAAATTAGATTTTTTTTTTTTACTAATCGGCCACTGTTTCAAAAAAAGGTGTGGGCATTTAGTGGCACCTGCCGATTCCGGTTTTTTAAGCGATTGCATCAGCCGTATAAGTGAACTTGTGAGAATGTGATCGATTAAATAAACATTAAGTTTTTTTTGAGAAAAAATTAACCCTAACCATTATCTAAAACATTCTTATGCGCCTTCTCCAGTGTTTGGCATTCACCAGTAAGAGTCCTTGTGCGTTTTCGAATGTCTCCAATTTGACTCACAATAGTTTCTTGGAAATTGGTGTGCAATTTCAGTTGACCTTCAAGTTCTTGAATTCGTTTGAGGAGGTTTAGTTTTTCTGACTAATTTGAAAATACAAGACATATATCGAATCAGGAATAAACTTTAGAGATATAAAATCTAAAACATAGATTTACCAGAATTTTATGGCTATTTTAAAAATTACAAATGTCACGAGAAAAGTTTAATCTGACAAAGGAATCTAATATGTGTCTCAGAAATGAATAAATATAAAAAAATAAAATTGTATTTTATCAATAGTCAATTATCATTCACACAAATTTTAATACGTTATCTGGAAATTTATTTATAAGTAGCTAGTTTAAAAGAACTTTTGGAGTTATTTTTAACTCTTCTTAATAGATTGTTTTGCTAAGTACATAATAAAACTTAATTACTTATTCAAAGACATCGATGATTGCAAATGATTTACGAATGGTGTGTTAAGAATGAACGCATCAATACGAACACATATTTATTTTGCGTATAAGCTTTAAAATACGAATAAAAAGAACATTCATATTTGAAGCAATGCTATACTTCAATAAAAGTAATAACGTTTTTGTTCAATACTTAAATTAAACAATTAAGTGTTTATCTAAAATTTAAACAATACGTTATAAAATATTTTAAGTTACTTTAAAGGGAAAGCACTGCCGTGTTTTCCAACCAAATTGTTTTCCGCACTTAATTTTCAAGTGATGAAATACATGCTTAGTGACAAAAAATGATGGTAATTCTCCGTAGTTAAAAAGTTACAGTACTGTTAATATCTTACATTATAATTCCTTAACTCTTCTTTTAATGCTCTAATTTCTTGAGAATACGTTTTATTAACAATTTGCTGTTTCGTCTGAAATATAAAAATATTTCATGCTGTTAAATTTTAAACAGTAAAAGTCAATTTACATTTCAAAGCGTGTGAAAAATTGTGTCTTACTTTTTCATCGTCAGAAACACAAAATTTTTGGTCTAATTTTCTTTTGAGCAATGATATTTGCTGTTCTAAGTCAGCTTTCTCCCGTACGTATCTGCTCTGTCGCTCGTCCTTTATAAACATCAAAATTATAAAACAAATTACATAAGTTTTACATTGATTGCTGATACGTTGCAAACTTTGTATGCCATCAAATTAAAACCAAAACAGTAGAAATCACATTCGTATCGGCCACCTTACAATTGAGTACTATTGTTGACAAGCACTAATAATACAGTCAAACCCCGTTAACGTGAAATCGCTTAACATGAAATCCTGTTTAAAGCGAAGTAAAAGCGGTTTTCCGTACTTAAAACTTAACATTAATTTATTCGTTTAACATGAAATCCTGTTTAACGCGAAGTAAAAGTGGTTTTCCGTATTTAAAACTTATCATTAATTTATTCGTTTAACATGAAATTCCGGTTAACACGAACAATTTCGGCGGCCACATCGATTTCGCGTTAGCGGGGTTGACTGTAGTAAAAAAACAATTGTACAGAAAACAAAATTTCTGTTCGACTTTATAAAAATATATATTCGTAAAACTCACCCATTCCAATTCAGCTTTGTACTTTTCATCCATAAGCGATTTCATATTCTTTTCACTTTCGATCTCTAAATTCTAAACAGAACATGGTTGGGTGTCATTTCTGCAATAACCTTAGTAATTAATTTTATATGTGATGTTCAATATAAGGATTGACCAAAAATAACCCAAAACAAAAGAATATGTTGAATGTCCTAGATATTTCGAACATATTGAATAAGTTCACAAATAAACTGGAAATAACAATTTTGAAAAATAAAATATTACTTACTCTTTTCAAACGCAGCTCTTCTACTAATTCTACTAACTTTCTTTCAAAAGCAAGAACATCGTAACTGCTCGCCTGAACACCATTAAAGTTTAAGTTTAACGTATCCATTGTGTAACGTTCTTTGGTGTAACTTTAATAATTGTTCTTATATTTATGACTGAACATAAAACTCGTTTGGTAAAAGTGCCTTACCAAGTGCTTGCTTAAAATCGTCTGATGGAAAATAAATTCATTTTCAAATGATTTAGAATGAAAAACATATAGCGAATATATTTATCTCCGAATAATGCAAAGTACACTTCTTTAAATTTCAGAAATATAATTGTTACTCTTTGATACTCATAGCATAATTGTCCTAAAAATCGGATTTAATTTTTACCTCAAAACAGAAAAATTTGAAAATCAGAATGAGGATTATGCTAATAACGCCACAGCTCAATTACTATCTGATGTCACAACTATTAAGATGTTTTGTATTGTTCGTGTTTCGAATATTATGCTGTAATTTTTCACATTCGAAGCAAGTACCGTAAAATGGGGTGAATAGGAACAGCGGGGTGAATCGGAACGAAACTTCATGAAATTATAAATAAATTATTATTTTACACAAATAAAGCAGTTTTATTAATTATATATTTTTCTTTATTTGACTAACATTTTTGGAATCTTGGAACATGTTTTGTGGAGTTTTCAAACACTGTCCTTTTTTATAAAAAAATTCTGAAACAGTGTCATATAATCCAATGAGTTTTAACCTCTCCAAAACTTATCCCGTAATTAATAACATGTACCCTCTATAGACTTAACTAATATATTTTTAGATAAGAATAAACATCCACAACTGCATGCCATACTTAATTTAACTTGGTTTTAAAAACTTTTTATTTTACTAATTTTTATGTTTTGTCTCGTCTCGATTTTGAGATTTGCGGGGTGAATCGGAACACTTGAAAAGTGTTATTAAAGGGCTGCTTTTGGCAAGATTATGTTCCACACAAGATTCAAAGGCTGAAGAAGAGTCTAATTATTCCCCTCAAGACAGTAATCAAGATTACATGCTTGAATAAATGTCAGAAGAGGAGCCTAGTTTCCGCATGGCAGAAAACCCGATTGTTCCAGTGGTTTTTCTCTAAAGGACTTTTTTATCTTTAAGTTATACGGAGAAATGTATGACGATTCTATGCAAGCAAAGTTTTACACCCACAAGATTATTGGTATATAAGTGTGTTTTACAAAAAAGAGCCCATGAACGAAGAAATTTTCTGAGGCAAATGAGGATGCTTTTCTCCTTTCTCAAGATATTTTAAGGCCGACCAAACGTTATAGTGGTTAGCGTGCTAGCTTCTAGACCGCGAGGTTGCGGGTTCGAGTCCAATGTCTAATGACGAATGTTTCGGCGCATTATAGCCCTCGTGTTGCTGACGGCGCTAGATAATTTGAAAACAACCAACCAAGATATTTTAAGGAATTTGCAGTCATACACCACGCAAACATAAAGTATATTAAAAAATATTATTAATTTTAAAGACTATTTGGATGAGTTATAGAAGAAGAGTTGATACGCTTTCAAAAATATGAATTGTTTTGACTATAATTGACAAACATAAATTTTATCAGTCATATTAAATGATTTTTTTATAATAATTTTGTGTTCCTATTCATCAAAATGCATTATTACTTGTTTTTTGTCTCCCTGTAAACATTTAAATAAGATCAGACATAAATTGTAACGAGTGTTCCGATTCACCCCTTTCTGCGAGGTGAATCGGAACACCATGAAAAAATTCAAAATAAATTAAAGTCCTAGTTTTTGTAAAAATTTTTGGGTTGATCCTCAAAGAAGAAGGCAAGACCCAAGTTTCAATGTCAAAAATATGTTCCTTAACGTTATTATTATAACCGATTTTTACTTTGAAAGTTGAAAAGTGTTCCGATTCACCTCATTTTACTGTATATTGTTTAAAATTTGTAAAATACGGGCCTTACAGTTTGACAAATAAACGTTTATGACAATTTTTAAAGTTCAAACAACACTTACAACTTTTTTTAAAAAATAATGTACGATGGAGCAGACAAAATACGTGGGAATCCAGGCACCATTATTCCTAATAACAATTGGTTAAAATTATAACTTTCTCAAAAATATTCTACAGGTTGGAAAAAATCTTATACAGTGCTTTACGAAATGATAAGTCCGCTAGTTTTTTCAAATGTTTGTCACTAAAATTTAAAAGTAGTTAAATTATTTTTGAATATATCATTTTAAAATATTCCATACAAGTATTAATGTACAAAATAAGAAAATAATTTAATTAATAATAGCTAAAAATTTTCCTTTTTAAATTTAGTACGTTTTAAAACGTTTCGAAATGATAGATCCTCTTTTTATTTTTTGGGGCTAATTAGTTAAGTTAGCAAAAATTTGCATAAGTCTCGTCATTTGATGACTTTGAGAGTTCACTGCAAGACTTTAAGAGTAAGTATTATGCAAGACTTTAAGAGTAAGTCTTAGTAAGGATCATCCCAAGGCCGTCTCTATGTTTAACAGGCCGAAACCTGGTGCTGGTGACGTCATGAAATGGGGCCATTGATAGTAATCAAAATAAAGCGATGATCTTATGTATTAAATATATATTTATATATATTCTTTTTAACTCAATTTCTGTTGATAAACTGAACTAGATTTGAATTACACATTAATTTTCAATACATTTTATGTGCCCACTGACGGTCATGGGAATGGCCGAATTCCCCAGTTGTTTTCAAAGCAATAATTTTTAAATTATATTTATAATTCAAATTCATATTTTTTTTTAATTATTTTTTATTTATTTTGATTTAGATAGGTTATAGACTATCATCCTAATAAAAATATCTAAAATATATCTTATTTTAAATTTTATTTATAAACTTAAAAATGTTGTGTATTGCTAGAAAAACTGGGGATCCTAAGACGTATATATACGTGCATGACCGTCAATGGGTTAAGTTATAAATCAGCTAGAGGTTAGTTTTTTTTATATAAATAAACATTACTATGTAAGTATTTAATAACCAAGAAGTCGCTATCAATTCAACTTGAAAACACATTTAAATCTATTTTAATTTTTTACTTATAACTTCATAAAAGAGGTTTTCATAGAAATATTGGTATATATATAAGAAATAACTTTACATATTTTGCATAAGTAAGATTCATAAATCTTTTTCAAATTTAAAATAATTGTATATATAAAAAACAAAACACTATATTTCAAAAACTTTTATTGCGTAGAATATACATTTTAAAACAATATATTTAATAAATACTACTTTTTCATAGAACTTAACTTGAGTTTATCACACTTCATTGATTTTTTTTCTTTCCATTTCATCTAAATTGTTAATTTTTATTTTGCAATAATTGTTCAGCAAAATATTTGACATTATTTTTACACACTGTATTCTTAAATCCAATGCAGTTTTTCCACATACACATGAAATATCATCAGTTTCATCCGATGATAAGAACTGCAGAGTTAGTTTCATAATTAGACCCCCACGATCAAGCACCTCCAAATATTTATACGGGGAACCTGAAAACTCAAAACCATGGCGCGATCACTGCAAAATATTTGTATGCATTCGCGACAACAAGAAATTTGGCGAGCAACATATCCCGATGTATAAATAATTACTCATATCTCATTCTCATCAAAATTAACATAATATTGTTCATAAGTAATATTTTCAAAAAACTCATAATCACTATTACTTACTGAATAGGTAAACTCGTTACACTGCATATCATGCACGAAGTTTTTTAGAGAAAACACACCGTTCAGCGATGAATTGATCTTGAGAAGATTGATTATCTTAAGTTTCCTCTCGCTTTAAAAGATTTCCCGCACAGACACATTGTAGTTGCTCCCACTCATCTGCCATTTGAATATGCATCCGGCGACAGTTTCGGTTTTGATCGTTGTACGCAAAACCAGCTTCCATCATCGCGACGAACTTTATTCTCTCGTATTATGAACTGGTCTTGAAAATGCTTGATACAAACAACAGATTCCGCAGTCGGCTCAAAATTTTCTCTGTGCATGGATCGAATTCACTTTTTTCTGGTTTCGGCATCCTTAGGGAAATAGAAGATTGAAGTGTCCAAGCCTTTATAGTTCAAGTTGCACCCAGCGACAGCACACTTCTGTGGCATGCCTGTAAATAGTAAAATATTATTAATATTTGTAAAATAGTAATTTTTGTGTTTATTTGTTTAAATATCTTAAACTTTCAATTTTCTTAGTAAACGATGCACCTTTGATTAGACAAGTTTTGACAATACATGATTAATACACGATAAAGTATGTATTTTTTAAACCTTGAACTCAGCAATTTTAATCACACCAATGTGAAAATGGAAACTGAGGCAACATTAAATCCCGCCTACGCTATGGATATTTCGTTTTACGAACGAGGCCTCAATATAAAAATAAGAGGCGAAATTTACAAATTAACTATGTAAATAAAACTTAAAATCTTAGTTGCAAGCAAACAACCATCTTTGTTTTTATTCTTAGGAACAGTCGAACAGTTATTCAAAACGATTACGATTAAAAGTATCGTATCGATTCGCAACACGCCTCGTGTCAATAATTTTCAGAAATTGTGCCAAATAAATTTAGTTGAGTAGTATTTTTATTAGTATTCTATTATGAATCCAAACAAGGGAATACAATTTAAATAAAGCATGGTAAATAGTAATGTTTTCCATAAAAATAAGTATTATAGTTATCCTTATTCCACATAAGTTATATTAGTAGTTGATGATGAAGATTTTGAAATGTATGTTTGTGTAATTTTAACCTGGGCAAAGTTTTGAAAAGTAAAAATTTTCTAAAAGTATAAATTTAAGTAACCATATGCTAATAACAATTTGGTGATGTCCCAGTATTCTATGCACTAAAATCAGGAAATGTTATAGATATTTTTTAAAACCAACATTTTTTAAGTTACAAACAAAAGAATAAACTGTTAAGTTAACAACAGGCTTACTGGTACTTATATGCATTGGTGGAAGCATTTAACAAAATAATACAAGTTAACAGAAAAATTTAGTCCTTAAAATATAAAGAATAACAAATGGAGATCACTTACCTAGTTTTATATATTCGGTCTTTTTTCAGCAGATAATTGAAATGCCGTTTTAAAGAGTAAAATAATAGAATGCAAAGAAATTCAGTAGTGATAGCAAACTGCGAAGCAATGAAATGAATATTTGTGTGGGGCTCCAACAGTTATTGCATGGGCCCCGTCTCGTGACGTCACTCAGGAAAATAAGACGATGGCTCGGGCCTGTTTACTTAGAGATGGTCTTGATCATCCCCTATACTCGCTATATTACAATCTGCTAGCCTCGTTTATTTAGAAACTAATTTGTAGAAAAACTTCACATTTGTGATTAGGTACGAAAATGATCACTTAATGAAATAACATAAATTAAAAACAGGAAAATAGCGTCTACTATATTTTATTTTATCGAGACCGTGCACGAAAAAGCTTGCTAGATACTCAGTTTCACGAGCGGAGCATCTAGCAAGACACTTGGTTTTTAGCTCACGACCTAGATTTTATCTTTGAAATCTTTCCGACAATGCATATGCAAAAGACAAAACCAGGTGGATCCACCTGCTTGTTTAATTTTGATTTATAAAAGATAGATATTAAATTAAAACAATTTATGATATTTTATTGGGTGATCTTTTCTCACCTATTCATCAAATTTCAAGGTTTTATAGATATTATAGTTTCTAAATGCACTGGCCTAGAAGATTGTAACATAGTGAGTATAGGGAATGAGCCTTACTAGGATTTCCTCTTAATTAGGTTTGTGAGTTTTCCTTTTAGCTCAAATAAGTTATTTAACAAAATGGATCGTAAGTTGCTTTTAAACAACATGGAAAAAACTGTGAAATTGGCAGACTTTTAACTAGATCATATAATGAAATTAACAAGTTTTTTGTGGCTTAGTAATGCTTATTATAAATGGAAATCTCCTGGAAGACCAACAAAAGTTACACCAAGTCAGGTAATACAAGAGTTTCTAACTTAGTTTGCAGAAAAACTCTTCAATATCCATATATGTAGTATTTAAAGCTGGAAGACACTGCTTTTTAAGTTCAAGAAAAGAAAAGCGTCTCCAAACCAGACAGAAGTACGTAAGGAAAAGTGCTTGAAATTTACACGGGAAGTTATGACTTGGAAGCATTATTGGCGTCGAATAATCTTCAGTGATGAAAAGAAATTTAGTTTGGATGGGTCACACGATAATAGACGAAGTTAAAAAGATAGTGGGAAATATAGATAAAATTGGTTCCTTTGTAAATCATATATCAAATGAATTTATAAATATTCTCTATTCTTACCAGTGCTATTAGCATGACCTATGCAACAAATGAGAGATATTCTCGAAAAGGCAAGCTGGTGAGGGTTCAGTTATGGTGTGTGCTGGATTCGGATGGAGCGGAAAAAGTGATGTAGCCTTCATAAATGTGTCTAAATACTGTAAGATACCAGTAATTATTTGAGTATTACTTGTTACTCAATACCGAAAGTATTGGTGGTACATTATTCATGTTTCAGCAGGATAACGCACATATTTATGCAGCAAACTCTACTTTTGAATGATTTTTGGATAATGGTATATATATTTTCGATTGACTACCTAATTTGTCCAGACCTCTATACAGTGGGAAACATGTGGAGCATTCTGGGAAAAGCCTTTTATGCAGGAGGTAAGCAATATGTCGGTATTGATGATTTAAAGACTACTAAATTGTTATAATGGACAGAAATTTCCAAAAATTATATGTAAAAATTTGTAAAAAGCATGTCAAAGAGGTTTTACAAACTAATTTCGGAAAAAAGGTCGAAAAGATTCTTACAGATGCTATTTTAATTTTTTTTTTTTTTTTTTCTATCAGTAGACCTACCATTTCGAAACGGTGATTTTTCTATTATTTCTGTTTTTTTGTTGTTGTTTTTTTACTATTTGTAGGAAGAAATTTATTATAAAGTAAATTGTGTTCAGTTTATGCATCGATTAAAAAGATCATAAAATATCCTTCTTCTTTTATACAAAAGTAAATAAGTAATTATAGGGTAGACCTATCATTTCAGAACTCACTATACTAGAATTCTAAATTGTTATCTCTACTGCATTCATTTATATCATTTAAAATGTTTAAAATTAGTTCAGTTTTAAAACCAGAAAATTTCATTTGTTTAATTAATCAGTGGTTAAATAAAAATAGTAATGAATTAACTAAACGTAGAAATGCGATCGTAAAGATAGATGGCAGCTTGTTAATTACTTTAACAAGTAGCCATCTAGCCAACCTTCCACAAAAAACAAGTTTACAAGCACGTGACGTCAAAGTCATCGTACTTCTTTTAAAATTTGTATAGACAGACTGATATGAAATTTGTGTTCAATGCTACAATTATAAAAATATTTTAGTATTAAGAAATTAAAAATAATAAGTAAGCAAACAAACAAATAAATAAATAAATAAATAAATAAATAAATAAATAAATAAATAAATAAATAAATAAATAAATAAATAAATAAATAAATAAATAAATAAATAAATAAATAAATAAATAAATAAATAAATAAATAAATAAATAAATAAATAAATAAATAAATAAATAAATAAATAAATAAATAAGTTTGATCAAACGATTTCCAACAAAATAAACTTATAATTTTTTTGTTGGAGCGAGGGGGGGGGGGGGGCAAATGGTTTTTGCAAAAGAAATTAATGAACATATGATGAGATTCATGCGATATTCATTTGGGGGAGCATTCCTAGATGATGGCATTGCATCTTTTACAGTAAATTGAAGAAAATAATTGTTAAGTCTATCTATAACAATAAATATTTCATATTTATTCTTGAATTTTTTCTGAAGGTACTTTTCCCGGGGGGGGGGGGGGCGATTGCTCCTCCTGGCACTGCTCCTGAACACTGCTGTGAGTGCTTTGCTCCTAAAGATGTCAAACTTCTCAGCTCTGTTGAATGATGACAATTAGATTTACTACTCCACTGAAACAGTATTAGCGTGTGTGAAAGCGGTCTTTTAGTGATAGCCTCAAAAACTTGATGCATTGCCATAGATATCGAATCTACTATCTGCCAAGTTTCAGATCAAGTGGATGACGGTAAGTGAGTTATTTTGCCCACCACCACACACACAAACAAAATCGAAGCTTATATATAGATTTTAAAAGAGAAATATTGAGAGTAATCTGTGCTGAATTTTAGGAATTTTCTAATTAAATTAACCTGTATTAAAGCAGAATGGCTATGGAGTCACAGCTATCGGAAGTATGTGATGTCCTGATACACAAAATACATAAATTTATAAAAGTAAAAGAATATTATGCTTTACAACGTCACATTCAATTCTTTAGACCATGAGTATGCATTGCAATTGGCTACTAGAATTTGAAAATTCGGATTCATTTTTAATATGTGTTTAAATTTGCTAAGGGCTTCACATTTGTTGCCATTCGATGCTGTGCATAAAGACCATTAACATTATTTTGTATCACTGCAACCGTGGAAATTTTTAGCAGCAGCTGATTCTTTGATGTTTGTTGTCATTGTCATTCTACCTTAACCGGCAATGTTGATTTCGGAACGCGGGAATATTATTTATATTTCCAAGATGTGAAGCAAACTCTTTTACCGATAAAATAAATTTTTTTCCAGTAATGTTTTTGTGAAATGTAGATTTGAATTGCATTGTATTACAAGTCATGGTTATTATCAAAATGAATAGATATCGCATTCGTAAAGTCGTTAAGTTTGCTTCGTCTAAACCCTATGAAACGAGTATCTTTGTTTTTATTTTATGGGCTACATTTTATCCTCTGCGTTTACCAAATATTAGAGGTTACAACTATTTAAGATTCAATGAAATTAAAGATGATTTGCAAATTTGTTTAGTCACAAGAAGACCTCACGATTTCAAATTATGCCCATTGGTTTCTCAAGATCTAGGTTTGTATATTTATGTAGAATATTAATTTTTGCATACCAAAGGTGTGTGAAGAAGGCTATATTTTTCGTTCACAATTTATTCTGATTGATATTGAAGTATGAAAAGCATACTTGTTTTGGATTCATTGATATTAATTAATACTTTATTTCAGATTACCCATGATCCTTCAATATATCCCCTGTTTACATATATTTTGATTCTTTCCAAATTATTAAACAACTTCGACTGGGTCATTCTCCACAGAATGCAATATTTCAGCAGCAGGAGAGAGAAATTATTGAAAATCCTCTCAGAACATATCAATTACAACCCAATTGTGACATTTGCAGAGATCGTCTGCTAATAGTTCTATATAGAAATCATCCTTAGTTATTCTATGGATATGACGTCTACGGACATGACAAATTCATTATTATTGTTCAGTGTTCCAAATTGAACTTTAGGTTTATAAATATGAAATTACTAAATTGATACTTGTACGACTAATAATTCTTATTTTTATCTTGACTACAGCAATGGTGGTATGATATTTACAGTTGTAACTGTTTAACTTGTAAATAATAAAATATGATTGATGTATTGAAAAATTAAATACATAATGATTATTGGAACCAAAATAATTAGTACATTAGACTTTTTCCAATATTACTGTTAACTTGTTGTGTCAATTGTTGGGCTGTTAAATCACTAAAAACTGCTGTTTATGAACTTGAATGTGTCAGTTTTGTGACAAGAAGTATTACATTAATCGTAATGAAGTTACTACTCATAAAAAAAAAAAAAAAATTATACCCATTCATAATATTGCTTTACATACCTTATAGCTAAAAATAAATAAATATGGACATCAAGGAAATATGAATTGAAATTAAAATAGTTCTGATAAAGCAAACAACCATGAGGTTGCGACAGTCCATAGACATATTGCATCATGTTGATGAATTGCCGATCAAATGGTATAGTGGTTAGCGTGCTAGCTTCTAGACCGTGAGGTTGCAAGTTCGAATCCCGTGTAAGGCATGGGTGTTTGTAAATGTATGTTGGCTTGTCTAATGATGAATGTTTCGGCGCATTATAGCCCTTGTGTTGCTGACGGCGCCAGATAATCTGAAAACAACCAACCATGTTGATGAATTCTTTGAATAGAACACACACAATTCTATAGTCCAAGACAACTTATCCTAGCCTCTTTGAATATGCTGTAGGATGGATCCTTCTACGTAGAAGATATATTTCTGAACAAATCCCAACTTGTAATATTGATAACCTGCGCTCATAGTTTTGTATTAAACTTAAATATACATTGATAAAAAAAAGAAAATAAGCCCTTTTAAATTTTAATTTTACTTTATACTTTACTTTTCTGACCACTGTTACTTTAAAAATTTTAATGAATCATATGGCTTTGATCGAGCTATTTCACGATGTCACTCACTTAGTGAATCTCTTTTGGCTAACACGGCTGACCTTGTCTCCTCTCAGTGCAGGACGTTACATGTAAGCTTATTGCGCAGCCAATCATTGTGTAGTAAAACCGAATCTCGCATCACTGTATCGTATTCAATGAGGTCAGGATAAGTTGTCTTGAACTATATAATATGAGAGGCGACTGCAATTTTTAGACCTTATTGAACATCATTCTGAATTTTTTATAGAAATTGGTGAAGGGTGAGTAGATTACGAATCCACTGGTCTGCTGTGGCAAAAATGGCCGAAACTGATTAAAAATCGACTTGGAATTAGTTGAATTAAAATCTGATTGCCTGATATGTCATAACTTGCCAAAAAGAGAACAAACTTTTTCGTCTGGCAACAAACTGCATTTTGGTTTACAATGAGAAAAAATGCAAACAATTTCTGATCTCTGGCTCAGAAAACTTGGTATCTTTTCAAAGTAAGCCAAATTGGTGACATCAGTTACGTCATCAGTGACGTAATGTTTATTGCCAATTTGGCTCATTTGTGAAAGATACAAGTAAGTCATCGCCACACATCCGAATCGTCTGCAACCTTATTAATTGAAAATTAAAGAGTGAGGGTCACCAAATAAAAAAAAAAATGCTAATTATCTGGCAAGTTATGGCGCATTTGGCAATTGGATTTAGTTCAACTTATTTAAAGTCCATTTTTGACAAGTTTCGGCCATTTTTACCACGGCAGACCAGTGGATTCGTAATCTATTCACCCTTCACCAATTTCTATAAAAAATTCAGAATGATGTTCGATGGGGTCCAAAAATTGCAGTCGCCTCTCAGTCTAATAGTTTGTTTGTAAATATACCAACATTAAAAATGAGCAATTAGTCACCAATAGACAAGTGCATAACCAACATTATGGGGACATTTTTAAAAATTATTTTTTTTTTGTATATTTGTTGGCGACCTACTCTACATTCACAAAATAATCTAGAGTGCTTTTTTTTTACAGACAAATTCAAACATGCGAATAAAATGCTGAACCAAACTTTTCTACGAGAAATGCCGGGTAAGATGAAGATTCTTCCAGGAGGGAGATGGTTTCCTAAACATTGTTCCTCTTGGCAGCGGGTTGCGATTATCATACCATATAGAGATAGAAAGGCCCATTTGGATATATTTCTACAAAACATCCATCCATTTCTTCAGGCTCAGCAACTAGATTATGGGATATTTGTAATAGAACAGGTGACATATCTTTTGTTTGTTTTTGAAATATTTGCTTATTGTTTTATAGGTAAATTTTTTAAACAAATTTGCAAAGGAAAATTGCATTATATCATGTTATTATAACACTGATGATTAGATATTTAATAGCATATATTATGTAAATATTTTGTTGTTTAATACCAATGATCAGATATTTTTCTTCTAAAAATAATTTTTTTTTCTGGCCATCTAAGCTAAATAAATTATTGATCTAATAACTTAGGAAAATCCTTGACTAAATTCGTACAATATTCATAAAATCCTTGATTTCTTCTCTTCATTGAGAATTTTCTTTATTTTCTCATGATTTGTATTAAAATCTTTGTTTTTTTCATGAGATACTATATAATGTTTAAATTCTCCTCTTTAATTTTGCCCATATCTGTATACTTGTAATGCTTAACAACTATAGATTAAGTATCAACGTAACTACTTTGGTGTAAGTTGACTGAATTTTAGAGCATGCTAAAGTTTCAATACTAGTATTGTGTGATTGTCAGTTTTGCTTGGCAAAGTGCGGATATTTAAAGGGTGAAACACTTAAAACAACTGAATTTATGGAGCACCAGCTTTTTTTATTGTGTTTTTTGTTGACAATGACCACTGAAATGGGAGTTAATTAGAGTTTGTTTGCATAGAACACATGCACACTTTATTAGCCCTAGTAGCCATGTTCGTGATTGTCACTTTTGACAGGCAAACATAGTAATTTTAGCTACTCGTTTGTATACATAACTATCTTTTATGATTGCAAACTTTTTGTCTGAGTGTATCTTCAGGAAAAGCGATGTTTTGTTAACGTTTTTGCCATGGATTCGAAATGCGAGGAAACCGAGAATTGCTGTTGATCTTGCAGCACATCCACTTTTGAGCAGCTAGAATGGCTTGATACTGTCATCGCAAATCATCTTTCTTATTGCCCACCAAACGGTATAGTGGTTAGCGTGCTAGCTTCTAGACCGTGAGGTTGTGGGTTCGAGTCTTGTGTAAGGCATGGGTGTTTGTAAATGTATGTTGGCTTGTCAAATGACGAATGTTTCGGCGCATTATAGATCTCATGTTGCTGATGGCGCCAAATAATCTGAAAACAACCAACCATCTTTCTTTTCTTCTGTTTCTAAAAAAAATTGCCAAACGTCATCAAGATTGTTGTGTATGTATTGTAGTATATATAAATTTAAAGATTTTATATTTTCTTATTTGATGTCACTATATTATTCTAGAGTGAAAAGCACAAGTTCAACCGTGCAAAACTCTTCAATATTGGTTACTTAGAAGCATTGAAAGAGCCTGATTTCTGCTGTTTCATCTTCCATGATGTTGATATTCTACCAGAGAGTCCTCAGCATACCTATGGATGTTCAGAAGAGCCCCGTCATATGTGCTCTGCTTTGGATACATTTAGATATGTGTAAGTATATATTAACATAGCTTTAGGTATTATTGTAACAGGGGACAGTTTGTATATTGGCCTACAACCAGGATGATTACCATTAATATTATGTGGCTTTAGTACTAGTGTTACTTTAATCTTCCATTGTAGTTATTTTTGACGAGTTCAAGTTTAATTGGATTATTTAAAGTTACAATTATAAAAAAAAAAATATTTGTGCTCATTTCCATATATCTTCCTTTTGTTATATTAATTTAAAATGCATGTAAGAAAAGTATTGTATATGATTTACTATATTATCTGGTATTCATATATTCTTATCAATACACTCAGGAAATGCCCATCTCTTCTCTATTGTCTCACTCAGAAGACTAGCAAATTTTATTTAAAAGTTAAAATTTCAATTCTTCTTAGTTGTCTTTATGTCTGACTTAATATCATGGCATGCATTTATGTCCAGAGGAATTTTAATACTGTTCAGTTCTAGTATTTATTATTGTTTTTGTTAAGATATAACAATTAGGTTATTTATATTTGTACATTTTGTTATGCATTTTATAACTGGATCAAATAATGCAAATCACAGAAAAATTAGAAAATATGTAGACATGAATGGAGTTACAATATTCTTGCTGAATGAAACTTTACTAAGCATAGATGATTAAACTAAAGGCAAATTAAATTAAGATGTATTTATGTACATTTGCTTTTAGGAAGATTGTTTAAATTTTGAGTAAAAAATTCTATAATACAAGGATTGGAAATTATTTGATTGTAAAACTACTTAGTTTGAGAATATGTTAGTTCTTAGTTGAGGTATTATGCTTTACATACCATATTGGCACGAATCCTTCCCTTCTATATTGGACTCTAGATGAATGCTCCAAACAATCATTGAAAATTGATTAATATGAATTTAGTTAAACTTCTTTATATTAAATTATACTAGCCATTTATATTTACTACACAGTTACTTTTCAGATTACCTTATCCAGATTTATTTGGTGGTGTTGTAGCCTTCACTAGAGAGCAGTTTTCTACTGTGAACGGTTATTCAAATATGTATTTTGGATGGGGAGGTGAAGATGATGACTTATCCGAGAGGTTTGATTTCTTTAAATACTAATTTTAAGTTGCAATTTTAGTTTAAAATGTTTACAAACCTAAATGCATTGAGAGAACAAAAATATACAAAATTGAACATTTAGAAGTGAATCATATAAGAATCCTTCTACGAAAAATCAGGAAATAGATAAGTTTTTACCTTTTTTTTTTTTTTTTTTTTTTAAATTAAAAATGGCTACTTACGATAAAGGGAGTTATAATCAAGAGCAATAATACTATTATAGTAGATGAAATAAAAAAAAAATAAAAAAATTATAAGTATTATAAAAACTAGTGTCTACAGATGTGACAAAAGGTGTATAAAACCCTGTTGTGAATTATTTAATGGAAGTTAAATTTAAAATAGAAAGTCATAAGGTATAAGTAACATTACTTTTACAACTGGTTAAATATTATACAATTTAAAAAGTGACCAAATAAAAAAATTGTAGTCATATTTTTGATTTTTGTAAACAGTATTTTGACTATTTATTTCTGAAAAATAAACTAAATAGAAGAGAATATAACTGTGTGGAGTGTCACCTGATAGAGAGCAAATTGTCTTATTTTTTTCAGTTCTAATATTACAAATAATTAATTTTAAATTTTGAATCCTCAAAAGATGGATGCCAAAAAAAAAAATGTTTTGAAAAAGAAAGGTGTTTTATTTCACCTCTTAATTGACTTCAATAAAAATTAGTGATAACCAAGAAAGTTAGTTAAACACCAGTCCCTTTAAAAAAAGAAAAACTTGGGGGAAAATCCTGTTTTCAAACATTTGTATCAATAATATTTATTTGAAAAATTAAATGTTCTGAATTGTAACTTCAAAGCATTTAAATCGAATATACAAAACAAAAATTAAGAAAGTGTCTATAATTTAGATTACTTATTGTTTTAAGATGCTTTTTCAATATATTAGTCTGTTTAATATGTTCAGAAATACACATATCAACAAAATTAATATACTATTATCTTTTACTAATAGACAACTGTACTTCCACTGGTGTGAGTAAACGATATTGTTTTTTTTTTAACATTTAGTGAGATTTTATTTCATGATATTTACAAACAAAATTATTTCGTCTTATATTACAGACTCTAAGAATTGTTTAATAAATTTAATCGGTATTTTAAATTCTATTGAGTTCAACGGATGTGACATCTCATCTCAACCCTTTTTCTGTCAAGTCCAATAACTTGATAAAACTATTCATAAATAGCTTAGTCTCTGGCTTGTCCTTTGCATCTAAAGAAAACATCTGCTTAACACCTGATTTCTTTATCAAAATAGCCTATATTGCTACCAACAGCAAGGATTTAATGATGCTTTTTTGGGCATCCACGAATGTGACCTATTGCCCTGGTTACAAGCATAAAACTTGAAATGAAATTTAAATAAAACTTCAACTTGATTTTTAAGTGTTAGAAATGTATTCAAGAACACTTTTATAACCTACAAATGTAGTCTAAAGAATTTTAAGTTTATTTAATTTATAAAATATTACTCTGGCATAGATCAAAATAGTAAGTGGTGATGTTCCATGGATGTGACATTTTCCTTTTAGGAGTAAAATTTAAGTAATAATTAAAATATTTTATCGTAATTTTAAATTGCAATTAATTATATCTGTTAGGTTGTTTATACCTAAAACAGTATGGTTATTGGTTATACTTTTTGTAATAAAGCCAATTACACCAATTCTTTATTTTCCATAGAATGACCCATTAGTTATTAATTTGATACGAATTTAAATATGTGCATAAAATAAGAATATATTTTATTAATATCCTGAGCTTCTTCTTAGTTTGTTTCTATGTGTGATGTAATTTAATCATATTTTTGTTCTCTTATTTGATATCTTCTGGTAATCTGTTATTTAGATAATACAAAATGATTTTGAATTAAACTGACTTTTAAATAATTATAATGCATGGTTATAGTCCTGACTGGAATGATTGATTTGGTTACAAACAGTGTGTTATAGGTCAGAACAATTTGTTAAAATCAAATTAGAATAGTTTGTATTATGACAGTTACTTGTACCCAAAAGACAGTTTCTATATTTTCTTGACTTAAGGTGCCTTTGGTTTTAAACTTAAATCTATTGTTTGAAATGATGTAGAATAATAACAGTTCTTTGTATATGTGTAATATAAGTAGTCCTTGTCCTGACATTAATCCGTCCAACTTTGTCGGGATTTTAGATTTAGTTGCAAGTTAAATTAGACATATTTAGTGACATATTGTTGTTTGTTGTTGCAGACTGATAATTAAGCAAATGAATATAAGACGCTGGGCTCCAGAAGTTTCAAGATATACAATGCTTCAACATAAAAAAGAAGTTCCTAATCCCAACAGGTAAATTCTGTCATATACTAAACTTACTTTATGTCAAGTAATCAAACACATTTATTTGCTTTCTTATAAAGTTCCTTAAAGAAACTTGTGCGATTTGTAACGTTATGTTAGTTAAACCAAGTTGGCTATTTTAAGTTTATTTTAATATATAGCATGCATCTACATTTACATTGATTACTTTTTAAGTATAATAAAGCACTGTGTACAATTGTTATATATAGGTTACTCTTAAAAATAAAAACCTATCTGTAATGATAATGTAAGGACTTGAGAAAAAACTTTGTTTAGACAGGTTTCACTCAGTTGGAACGTTTTGAACGTTTATGTGCTTATAGTAATGTGTGCATGGACATATTATTCTATTTAGAGATTACTCTTTACTTTATTTAAATAATCTAAAGGCAAATATATTTATTCAATGTTTAATACATTTACTAATTAATAATAATTAGCAATTTAACCTCCTGGTGATGTTATATTGTTTCCTCAGAATATAGATAAAATATATTTGCCACACCTTGAGCCGCACTTTCGTTATTATTATCCAGAATTTGCCCAGTTTTAAAATGTGTTTATTTCTGAAGATTTCAGGCATACACATTGAAAGAGATCTCTAATCATTGGAGAGTTATAGGCTAATAACTATTTGAGAAAAGTAAAGAAGGAAAATATCCTTTAGATTTGAAGTGGGAACTAGGCTGAGAACATGGGAAGATACAGGAGCTATGGAATGTTGTGATTGCTTCACTATGTAAAGTATTGACTATGGCACATAGTGTGCATTTGATTGTCATCTGAGTTTCACAAATACTTTGTGTTTGTTTTCTGTTAATTTCAGGATGCACTCTTTATCTTTTGTAAGTAGTCATTTTTGACAACTTGTTAGAAAGTAAATGTCAGTGTTACGCCCAATCGATGGTTGGCAGCTCTACATAAATCTCTTTTATTGGGAAGGTTGAAAAAGGAAAGGTGTTTATAGTAAATATTCAAGTGATTGGAATAAAACTAATACAAGAATATAATTTTTTAAATACAAAATATAAGAAGTGTTAAAAAATAAAGATGCCATAAGTATTTTTTAACTGCAGGGGTGGGAATTCTGCGTCAATTGCGCCAGCGCGCGCCAAAAGTAGTATCCTGCTCCAACCTGCTACAAAGCCACATTTAAGTGCAATTCTGCGCCAATTTTGCTTTAAATATTCCTTTAAACGTTCACGCTAAAGCGCCAAACCAGATTGCTCACGCCAAATCTATGTGGAGACGAAATTACGGCAACCTCAAGGGCTGTTTTCGCATGAATTTGCAAAACATTCTATTTTTCTGGCTAACAGAATACAATGTGTGGATTATCCCTCTGAAATCGACATTCACGCATGCACATTCATGTTCAAACGCGCCTTGCATCGGGAAAAATTCAAATCGCCGAGTGCTGATAGCTGGTATCACGTGCGTTATTGCTAGATAATATTTAGGGGGCAGCCTCAAAATTTCCGATTACTAGTTAGCACGGATGGCCATTTCGTGCGTACCTTGATTAAGTGTGTTTCGCCGGATTTTTACCACACCCTCTTTTGCTCTAAATATAAAGAAGAAAGGAATTAGTAAAAAGTTAAATGTGTATAACTCTCAAATGTTTTTACTAAGCATTTAAAAAGAATATTTCCGCTCCTACACGCATAATGACGATACCTTTTATTAAATTTAGGGATGTGTTTTGTAATTTACTTGTTGGCTGTTGGTAATTAACTTTTAAAACGGCCGTTTTACTTTTGGAATTAAATATCACAGAAATGTATTCAAAATCCCGGAATGTTTCCGGTTTAAAAAAAAAAAAAAAACTTTTTTACAAGTTTATAGAACGGCATGTAGGATAAAATCGCCGTTTTGACGCTGAATTTGACCCGATTTGGGAAAAAAAAAAAAAAAAAAAAAAAAAAAATTTTAGAACATTCACAAAAAATTTAGAAACATCTTATTTTAATTTTACTGTATTGCTATTTTTGCTATAAGAATTGCTATTTTTATACAAATGAGCCTTATATAATAATAAAACAAAGAGTCAGTGGATTTATAGAAAACTACTTAAAATAGGTGTGCGTTTGACAAACGGAATGTTAAAATTTTAGTTATTTTTTTTTTTTTTTATTATTATTTTTTTACAAACTGACTTTAAATAGATGTACAGTTCTGAAATTTTCAACGTAAGTAGTTTTTGGCCTTTTTTTTATTAGACTTTTTAAAAACAGAACGTTAAAATTTAATTAGTTTTTTTTTTTAATAAAAAAAAAAATTACAAAACTACTTCTAATAAGGCTACAGCTCAGAACTTTTCAACATAAGTAGTTTCGATCTTCAAATTGTACATTTGTGATAAACAAAATGTCAATTTTAATTATTTTTTAATTAATTTTTGGTTAACTTTTTTTCTATATAAACAGTCTTCAAATAGAGGTACGGCTCTGAAATTTTCAACATAAGTAGTTTTGACCTTCAAATTGTACATTTGACAAACAGAATATCAAAACGTTATTATTATTTTTTTTAATTAATTTTTAAATTAAATTTTTTTTTTACAAAGTGACATCAAATAGAGGTACACCTGAAATTTTCAACCTAAATATGTTTGGACTTCTAATTAGACTTTTGAAACACAGAATTTTAAAATTTTAATTTGTTTTTTAATTAATATTTTTACAAAGCGACTTCTAATAGATCTAGAGCTCTGAAAATTTCAATATAAGTAGTTTTGACCTTCTAATTTTGCTAATTTACAAATTATATTTATGTTGTAATTGTATGTATATCTTATAATTTTAAATTTAATAATACATGTTTTTTGTAGAAAAATTAAATTATACGAGTTTAAATTTTAATTCTTGTAATTGCTGTTAAATCAGCTACAATTTATTTTATTTCTGCTATTAATTTTCAAATTTTGCTGCTACATTTTCTCTTATTCTGCTCCAAAAGTTAAATTTCGCTGCTCCAATTTTTTTTTAATCTGCTCCAAACGTTAAATTTTTCTGCTCCAAAATTGCTCCAAACTGGGCTTTAGCACTTCCCACCCTTGTAACTGTCAAATGAAATTTTCAATTAAAAAATATTTGCACATTTTAATTTAAAATCTTCCCTTTTTCAGAAAGTTACACCTTTTAGAAATGTACGAATACCTCTGATTGCTGTATATTATTATTTTTTGTAGTATCATCCACAAGTGTTTGCAGTTTCAAGTCATATAGTATGATTCATTTGCTTTTATAACAGTTATATTTAATTGTCTTAAGAGCAAATCAAAAGAGTCTAAAGTAACAAAATAAATGTTGTTAGCCTTCTGTATAAGCAACATTTCAGGGATGCAATAAATAAACTTCATTTGTGTATTATAACTCATATTACCATAGCCCATGCCAAGAAATACGTTTTCGAAAATGCTCTATAAATTCTAAATGTGTGCAATGCCATATTATCTTTAACATAAGTTATCTTAATTGTTGCCATAATTCATACATTTCTTCAAAAAAAATTATGCAAATTCCTTTAAAATATTTAAGAAACGTTGTAGGTAAGCAATGATGGATGACCTCTTCAAATTCTTAGTGAAACTATCTTACCCATGATATTAATCTTGTATGTTAACAAAATACCTGTTTTTGTTTTACTTGTAAAAGTAAAAAAATTACTTATTATTGATGACAGTACCATATGTTAGAAGGTAGACACTACTTTGCATGATGACAAAAAAATGAAAAATTAATGTTAAAAAAGAGAAATTGTTTTTCAGAAATTTTTTAACTGATTAATAAATTTTTAGTAATTTTTGTTTCTTATAATAGTTTGTGAAAGGCCAAAATTACTTAAGCCGACCAAACGGTATAGTGGTTAGCGTGCTAGCTTCTAGACTGCGAATTTGTGGGTTTGAGTCCTGTGTTAGGCATGGGTGTTTGTAAATGTATGTTGGCTTGTCTAATGACGAATGTTTCGGCGCATTATAGCCCTCGTGTTGCTGACGGCGCCAGATAATCTGAAAACAACCAACCAAACCAAAATTACTTAAGCAGCATGCAACTTTTATATTAAACAGTTTTTTAATAATTATTAATAAAATAATTTAAAAAAATTAAATAGAAACTAATATTTTTTTTTTTTTTCATTACATTTATCATGGTTGAACATCCTCCATGAATAGGTTTCTTTCCGTTTTGATGTTTGATTTTCAATATTATAACAAATATGTAAATAAGAAATCCAACTTTTAGAGACTGTATACTAGATTATATTTGATATTAATTAAGGTTTCATTGAGGTTAAAACATGCTTCAATGTAAAAATTATAAGTGTTTTACCATTTCAAAGTGTTTGAAACGTAGGTTACAAATTTCACTAGTGATTTAGATAGTCACAAACAAAAAATTAAATCTGCTATACATTTTGCAGTTTAGAAGTTTTGATAGGTATTTATCAAATTCATTCATTTGTAAGTTCTATCCAGCGATCGAGCCAAAATCCTGGATGAAAAAGCAATGCACATACCTAGTAAATGAGACCACTCTTCTGCAATTCCTAGCATTGGTACTCCATAATTTCTGCTTTTAAAATAAATGACACAACAGGAGTTGTGCCTTCTAAGTAGGTGTTTCCAAAATTCGAGACTTCTCCCACTCGTTACTTAAAATACAAAGAAGTGTCCTTTAAAAGACCATTCTCCCTTGAAATCCGGAGTAGTATAATAGTTAAGATGTTGCACCGAAGGTATAGCCATCATTCAGATTTTTTTTTTGCCTACTGTACAATGTTTAAAATGGGACAGGTTTGTTTGATGAGTGTAAAAATAATCGTCCACTTACTGTAATCTTTCAAAGTATAATGCATTTTTAGTTTATTTTATTTGCTTGAAATAATATTTGACTCCAAGCTTACTTTCCTGCCACATATCAAACATCTTAAGTTGAAGTGCAATAAAGTCTTAATCTCCTGAAAGTTCCCTCTAACACCCCATGAGGAGATGACCCTACCTCCATGTTAAATATATACTGATGCCTGGTCCATTCCATACTTGACTACAGCTCAGTGGTGTATGGATCTACCAGAAAATTGGCATTAATGCTCCAGGATCCTGTTTACCATTTAGGACTCAGGATTGCATCAGGAGCATTTAGTACATCACTGGTGCAAAGTTTATTTGTGCTTTGTCTGGAAGCCTCACTGGGGCTGAGACGGGATAAACTTTGTTTAAGGTTTTATTTTAAAATCAAAAGTCATTCATCTCATCCTTTTTAAGAACATATTTTTAACCCTTTACATCAGTGACTCTTTAACGCATGTCCATCTTACATACCATCATTTGCATTAAGAATTCATTCTATATTTTCATCTCATAATATTGGCGATTTTAGGATTCGTCTGATCTCATTCTCTATTCCACCCTGGCATCATCATGATATCGTAGTTCTTTAATATTTTCAATAATTTTAGAAAGAGTTTTACACCGTATGCTACTTTTACAAGCATTTTTTTATTATCATTGATTCAACTTTTCTAATTTTAAACCAATATTTATAGATGGATCGAAAAGCCAGGGGCATGTCAGAGCTGCTGTAGTTCACGACAATACTGTTATGACTTAAAATTCACTTATTCATTTCTATCTTAGACTTAAAATTCTTTTCTTAATTCAAATCTTAGACTTTAAAAAAAGCATTTATTCATTCAGTTCTAGATTTAATTCACCTTGAATTTCGATCCTATTATATTTTTCCCAACTAAAAATCATATCTTTTCCCACATGCTTAATTTTTCTTCCAATATCAATTTTTCCTAGTTTTTGTTTACCTCCTTGTATTCATTTAAAACATTGTATTTGATTATTTTTTCGGTACCTGAACGTGTTACAGGTGTGCTAATGTGTGGTAGCTTTTTTTTTTTCACAATGCAATCAATTTGAGGGTGATTGAGTTGATTTTCGTTCATCGGGAGGTTTGTATTTTTAAGAATTCGCGGTTAGTCATTTGCTTATCTTTTTTCAACGGTTTGGAGAGACATCATGTATTACTTCGCCACATTCGGCAGGTCTTAGGACCGAATCGCCTCCGTTTTAACTCACAAAATGATGCAACAGCCAATGACATCACCGTATTCCGTCACTTTCCAGACCTCTGATTGGGCAAGCTATCTCCGAGACGGGGAGAGAACGTCTTCGTTGGGAGTCACTCTTGGGTTTGCTGTTGATCGGATAAGTCGCAAGCCAGGGAGCGGATCGAAAAGAACCGACGATGCGAAATGGCCGTCGTGTCAGACATGCCTCGGGGAGAGGCGTTCTCTTGAGACGGTGCTCCTCTTAATCCACCATTTCCTCCTAAATTATGGGATCCGGATGCTGAATCTTTCCCGCTGGTCTTCCTAATTTTGAAACATGCCTGAACAGCTCCAGTCAATCCTCATAGACCTGTCCTCTTAATCCACCATTTCCGCCTAAATTATGGGATCCGGATGCTGAATCTTTGAATCTTTCCCCCTGGTCTTCCTAATTTTGGAACATGCCTGAATCGCTCCTGTCATCCCGAATAGACCTGCTTTCCAGACCGGAGTCTTTTTGAAGTGACTCCCCCATCTCCAACCAGTCCACCATTGATAACTCCAAGCAACGTCCCAGCCCCGACCTTCCCTCATCGAGATTCCAAGATGGCTGCCTCTTCTCTATGGATCTGATATAGTTCCTAGCAGGTAGTCTGTTTCTCCCGAACAGACCTGTGTGATTTTTATTTTTCAATTGAAAAATCTTATTATTATTTTTTTCTAGCCTGATCTCTCTTCCCTTAGGTATTAATTTCGGGATTTTATTTATCCTGTTAATTTTAATTGTTTTATTTAAAACTTTTGGATGAAAACCTCACAGGGAATGGAAAGCAACTCTTTCACCATTTAGAGTAATTCTTTTAAAAACCTTTTTTCATATTCACTTTAGTGAATAGGTGTGTCAATATTTTAATTGCCTGTGTGTTCGGTATGATGTTTGAGATATGTGTTTGATTGATAAATTAAATTATTTTTGGTAATAGTGGTGAATTCTTTTAGGAACTTTTCTTTACTTTAGATGATTGTTTTTGTGGTGAAGAGTCTATAAGTTTATTTAATTTTAGGTTTGAGGTCTATAATTATTAATCGGTCCTCCAAATATTAATTTCTAAATACAACACAGCAATACCATCATGTCTCAAAAACTGCACCATAGCAGCTCTGTCTTTTCAGCCGAGTCCCTGGTTATTCTATTGGCCTTGCAATTTATTTTAAAGAAAGGTCATGGTCAATGGATTGTGTGCACAGATTCCAAGAGTTGTTTAGATGCGCTAAATAATCCTCTGAACCAGACCCATCCTTTTATTTCAGAAATCTTAAAACTTCATCTCACACTTTTAAACAGAAATTTTAAAGTTCTTTTTTGTTAGATCTCTAGTCATGTGAGGATCGTGGGTAATGAACGCGCAGATTCTATCGCATGATCAGCAAGTGGACCTAGGAGCACTTTGCTCTGCCCTGACGACACAAATAAAGCTTGTGAAACTGCTCTGTGGTCATGTGGGATGCGCAGACAGTTAACAAGCTGTGTTTGTTTTAGCCCTTAATATCTTTATTTGCCCCCATACAGCAATCTTGGAAAAGAGAAGTGCTCCTAACTCGATTAAGAATAGGCCACACATGTTTTACCCATGTTCATTTTCTGCTGGCAGAAGGTGACCCCACATGCAATACCTGTGGGGTTATTTTTTACAGTTTACATGTTTTAAACAAAGTCTGTGTTTTAATGCTGTCAGATCGCAGCATTTAAATACCAACCATCCTTCACTTTCATCTATATTATGTTCACCTCCTCACAAAATTCTTTAAAATTTTTTTATGACATTGGATTTTATCACTTGATTTTAATACTTGCTTCATCTTATCTTTGATTGTTTCAAACTTTTAAATACTGATATTTACTTTTAATATATTTTAAAGTCGATTGACGATTGGTTGGCACAGTATGGCCGTTAAACTTCAACCAACCAACCAACCAATTATTAGTTTATTTAATTTGCATTTTGCATGCAAGTAAAATTTATACAAATAATGTGCAAATTAGTTTATGAATAAGTTTTAAATATATATGTTTAAGATTCTGCCTTTTGTAAATCTGTCTTCTATTTTTAACAATAAAATCTTTCTTCCAGATATAAATTGCTGAATAGCGTGAAGGAACGAATGGATACTGATGGTTTGAATACTTTAGATTATAAAATATTGTCCACAGATTTACGTCCTCTATATACTAGAGTTTTAGTTGATGTCAACCCACAGTGATAATAAGTCACTCATAGATGTATATGTACAGAATTTGCCCAAAATTGAAAATATATGAGCAAGTATTATTTTAATAAATAATTTTAAATTGAACATACAATTTGTGATAATGATGATGATAAATTTTAAAACATGTAGTTGTCATTAGTGAAATATATATATATTTATTCATTTTCTTCATAAATTTTCAGCATTGCAGTGAAGCTTGTAGCCACTGTAAATAAAAAGATACTTTAATCAAATGCAAGCCCATTATTATAATGTGATCGTTAGTTACTTATTTGAAAAGAAAAGTAATGTATGTACTATGTATATAGTTATAGATGTATACATTAAATGTTAAATTAAGTATATGTTAAATGTTACAGGTTTAAATAAATATAAGTTATTTGTTTAGTTACAAAAACAGTTTTGTAATTTTCTTTGAATTGCTCAATATATGATTATAAGTATAAGCAATATCAAAGAAATATTTCTATGTGATACTTTTTATTGCTAAAAGGGACTATAATTTCATTATTTAGAAGAAATCTTTTGAAAATCATCAGCTTGTATAAAATGCTATGTATATTAATTTATGTATTAGTTACTAAAAACAGGGATTAAGCTGTGGGTGCTTTTTTAGTAAAATCCAAGATGTTATTAACTTTTTTGCTTAAACAAAATTGTAAATAAAACCACACAAATTTGTAAAATCACAATTTTTGGTATCCAAAGATTAGTCATCGTACTGAAAGAAAAAGCAACTTTTGAAAAGTATTTTCCTGTTAATATTTGGTTACAAAATAGCTTTACATTGAAAGTTCATAAAGATTTTGTAATATAAGTTTATTAATTTTGATTGAACATCAAGAGTTATGGAATTCATAGTCATTTTAGCATTTTGCTAAGACAAAAAATTATGACTTCAGCTTATTTTGCTGAAAAAATTTTGTACCTCAGCTTAAACACTGATTTAAACAATGCTGTTTGTATATGTTAGTTTTGTATTTTGGTGTACATTAACACTGTTCAGCAAATAGATATGGATAACAAGGATATTTTCAAATGCTGACTATAAATGGGATTTATCAGGAATTTTTTCAGTATTGCCATTATATCAGGGAGTTTTATCTTTTGTTTTTCATTTGTAATAAAAAAAAAGTCAAAAAGAAGAAATCGCTTTTTCCATGAAGAGTTTCAATGTATGTACAGGAGTACTCTCTCTACATACATGAGTACTCTCAGTTTATGATTTCCCCAAGACCCAATGCAATATTTTCTGGATCACATGGTCATCTCAAATATTGTTTCATAACATTAAACTTTTAGCCTTGCATAAGAACATGGTGTCATTAATCTTTAAACATTAATTTAATGGAAATAAAAAAAATATTACCAAAATTAAATCTAAACAATGCTGGTTGCTGTGTCTTATCTAACAAGGGGTTCTACTGAAATAGAGGGTAAAAACCATAGTAATATTTTGATGGTCTAATAGTTAAACAGCTTTAAATTATTATCTCTTCAATTTCCATTAATCAGCTTCCATTGGTATAAAATTTTATAATCCCTTAAAATTATAAATTACTTTGTTTAGTGAATTGACTTCATGAAATTACAAACTAAATCTAGTTGCTGCCACAAAAGTAGCAAGAAAGTCATTTGTCAATATGCCTTTACGTATTGAAATAGTCTAATTTAAAACTTCAGGAAGTGGAGCATAAACAGCTTAGTTCTCTTCTTTATTTTAGTTATAAGTCAAAGTTTTAAGTTTATTAAAATATTATGAAATGCTGAACATTTTGATTAAATCAATTACTGTGCTAGCTATACAGTTTTCAAATGACTGATATCATTCTGAAATAAAGCTCATTTGTATTAGATGAAAAGTAATAGAAACCAGTTTTTGAAAAGAAATGTCATTTTATAATGAATCTGTACCCGAGTGATGTGGTTGATATTTTTTTAATTGTACTGTAACCAATATAGTTTTACAGGAGCTACACAACTATAAACCAAATTCTGTGTAGCCATTTTTTCTGAATCTTTTATCAATTGAATTAGTTAATGTATTTGTTGCTAAACATTTTGGAAAATCTTGTAAAGTGCCATAATGTAGCCTGATGCATACAACTTTTATCCATTGTAAAAACTCATTTATATAGAAAACTAGTGATGTAACATAGCTTATTTTTTCTTTCATTGATAAGTGATGTTGGATTTTTTTAATGCTTCAAGAAAATCACTCAAATTTTTGATTTTTTTGTCTCAAATAGTTAAGTGTTATTAATCTTGTTCTTCACAATATTAACTCAACAATTGTTTTCTTTTTATTGATTGCTTATACTTATTTGAATATATTCAATGTTCCCTACAATAACGATTTAATTTATATTTTTAAAAAATATTCATCCTATCAAGTATTTTCCAGTATTAAATATTTTTGACCTAAAAAAATATATATATATAGGAATCCTACATAACTTCACTTTGTATTTTTAAATTTGCTTGAATATCTCCTACTAATATTTAAATGGTCTTTAAAAATTTCCTAAAAGTATATAATATTAAATGAAACGGATAGTATTTATAATGTGATATTTGCATCTATCAATTCACCATCATTAATTGAAAATACCTTACTTCTGATAAAGTAGTTTTGACAAATCCATTTTGTAGCAGATCTTTTTTCTCAAAGGTTCCTGAAAAATAATGTTACAATTTGTTTAACAATTCTTAAATTTCAATATTTGATACAACGTTTAAATTGTTAATAATACATACCAAATGCCACCATCAGATGCAAAATGCAGAGTACAAAGTCCCCAAATCTCAGCGTACCATCTTTACGCATATATCTTAGTACAAGTAATGATAAAGCATCTACATTTACTTGAAAGCCTAAAATAAATAAAACATTTGATTTATTCAAAATCTTAAAATTGTTATGAAACATATATTATTTTTCTATTAATGTTTCATTTATCTGAAAGGAGAAGAAATAAAGTATTTTTTATGTTTTTATTAGTTAATTTATAGGAAAAAATCCTACCATTAATATACTAGACATCATTAAGTCATTTTCTGTACAAAAAATTGAATCAATGTACATAAATAATTTTTACATCCTTACTTGCATCTAGTTTTATGTGAAATCATGTATTAAAAAAGAGCTTTAACACAGATGTGTATTTATACTTTTAATAATTTATTGTGCCATTCAAAAGTGACTAGTTTCTGCTTTTTTGTGATTTTCTGTGACTATTTTCTAGGCATCTGCTTTGATTTGTTGTGAAACCTTGTACAATAATGTTTTTGAATTTATCTGTAAACATTTATAGTTTTAATAAATGTTCTATTACATTTTCACTTGTTGTATTTATTTTCAATGCATATTTACTAAATGTTTAACTAAAATTTAATTGTGTGAGGAGTCTAAACTGTTAATTATAGTTACAAATGTCTTACCTAGCAATGTTGAAGTCAATTTTTTTATAAGCAATTTTCAGTTTAACATACCTACATCCATTAATGCTCCCCTGAGTTTTTCTGCTCTCAATATCCCAGAAGAACCCCTACTGTGACTTCTGAATATAGTCTGCAAATGTAAATTTTTATGCACTGGTTGAAAGTATTTTTTTTTTTTTTTTTACTAAATAACTGTATTAGTGAAAAATATATGATAGCATTGAGATATAGTGGATGAAAGATACTAACCTGCCATAACTTTAAGCTGCACATTAAGTTCTTGTAATCTTGGTATTTTAGTCGTCCACTGCCACTTTTCTAGTATGTTAATTTTATAACATAAATAATTGCACATAAATGGCTAGTATGCTTATTTAAAACAAATGGGTAAGTCATATTAATGAATTTTTTCTTACTTTCGGCACTAGATGTAACGATTCATTTACAAAAGAGATTTTGATGTTATTTTTTTAATCCTTAAATGTAAAACTGTGATGTAAACATGAAAGAAACTCTTTTATTTTAAGTTCCCGTAATAAGTGCACATTGCTGTTATTTTTTATAAAGGCTTGTGGGGTTTTTGTAGGGCGGGTGGAAATGTGTATTGTATAAGCTTCTTAATTACAAACTAGTCTTAATTTGCAACAAATATTTGTTTTAATAACTTATGGTGTAATTTACTTTTGTTGCTTAGCTCATATCTTATAATTTTTACTAAACATAAATTATTTATATTAAAAGTTAAGTTGAATTTTGTTGTTAATTTCGTTTAATACTTCAATTTTATTAAAGAAAATGTGAACATGTTTGGTGTTATTTACCTTTAAAAGCATATACTTATTGAACACTTATAAAATGAGGATAGTTTGAGCAAGCCTTTTTAGTAGATAATAATTACCATGGTAAGAATATTTAAGTGCCATTTATGATAACAGCATTAAAGTAATCAAATATACTAATATTTGATTATTTAGCTGGTCATTTGACCAGCATAGTTTCTTTCAAATTGATTAAAACTGACTTGAAGTAATTCAAGGATACATCCAAAGCTAGTATAATTTGTCTGCACACTTCTAGAGTTGCACAGCTTTTAACATAATCTGAAAGAGAAAATAAGCTTATTACTATGTGAAAATATTAAAAATCTTTTTCTACAAAATTAAGATAATTTTTCCAGTTTGAAACTCAAAGTGACTGCTCACCATTTGGCAAGCATGTTTCGAGAAGCTCCAGTAGTTCAAATGCCGAAATGGTTTTGTGCTCATCTGCTAGTCGCAAGAAAACTGCTTCGTACGAACTCACTTTGTCGTTTGTGATTGGTGCTTGAATAATGGCAGGTTTCATAGAGCTGGGAACGCAATCAAGGAGTTTCATGCGTATTGGTTTGGCCGATAGAACTCGTAGAGTATAATTGGCTTCTTGGCAGGGCTCGAAAGTAGTTGGCAAAAGAACATAACAACCTTGATCCAATTGACAGCGTACAGATACCTAAAATTATACATTGCAAATTAAATAAACAAGCCAATGTGTAATGTATTTAATATGTTTTATTGAAATATTGTTCACCATTAGATTTATCAAAACATTTGTCCATTTCAAAACATTTGTCCATTTCAAAACATTGCCTAGAAGCTAATAGAACAATTGTACGTAATGATTGTATTTAGTTATAAAAATGAGTTTGTTTATATATGTGTAATTACAAAGCTTAGCATAACCTTTTAATCTAATTTTCCCTTTCAAAACACGTTTTCTATTTTTATTTCCCAAGTCGATCATCACTTTCATTCAATAAGTTTCCTACGTATCAACAAGCTATTCATCTGAGAATTGTCTACATCAATTTTTAACCAGTTGTAAATAATATTCAATAACCTGAACTGCGTATTGAGAAATCATATTATTGCTCTCTATTTACGTCATACTGATATCCTTCAGTCGTGGTATTTTCATTTGATATCCTTCACTCGTGGTATTTTCATTTCTGTTGAACTAGGTTCAAATCAACCCGTTGTAGCTTGTTTTCAGCATCGATATAGATAAACAACTGAATAGACTGCTTGACGCTGGGAAAATGAAGCCGTCACCAGATGCCGTTGGTGGGATAAAAAATACGGATTACCAAGGATTGAAAATAAAATTTTGGGCTATACACAGCAGAGATGTCAATAGTAGACCTTAATAAGTAATAATGCGCAAAAAAAAAAATCTACTCTAGCACTGTGTTAATCTATATGGATGGTTTTCAGAGTTTCCATGTGACTTGACGATTGACTCATTCAATCGCTAACTGCTGTGGTATTAAGATGTGCTTCTCTCTTTCTCCTAAGTACTTAAATAAATACTATTGTCCCCAAAAATTGAGCATTTCATATATATATATGCATAAATAGGCAATTCATGAAGAGTTTACCAATTCGAGTACTTTCAACTCTACTCTGCTGAACGTTTTAAGTAAAGTAGTAAACAACAGCAAGATTAGATTAGATGTATTAGCAGTGTTTCCACAGTCCTGGAAAGTCCTTGAACATTTTTTCGTGAAACTTGGTCCTTGAAAAAAGGAAGAGATCCTTGAAAGTTCCCGAATTTTTAAGTGACCACCGATAATCTTAGCCTCCTTTTTTTCCGCCTCAGTTTTGTATTTTATGCTTAAAGTACGTAAATTTATGGTACTTGAATTTTCTTAAAAAGATCCTTGAATTTTTTAAAAAAAGTCCTTGAATATTTTTTCGCAATAAGAGTGGAAACCCTGATTAGGAGTATAATATAAGCAATTCGAAGTTGTCAATTTTTATATATTTTTGCGGTATGCCATTGCTCAACCTTGTACACAACAGAAGTCACTAGTCAGTAAATTAATTGAGTAAGAGATTTTCACACACACATTTTATACTCATATTTAATTCAACCATTCACCATTCACAGATTTTACTCAAACATTTTACCTGCCGACTGTTACTGTAAGGTGAATTGAGGATGGACTTGTTTATTTTGAAAAATGATTTTCCTAGGACATCTGATGTGGGTTTTGACATCTAAATAAATATTTCTTGCATTAGTTGTATGCAATAACGATGTAAAACATTGAAGAGATTTGACAAAGGAAAATACATTTTACCTGATATACACTGAATCCAATAACACGAGGTTCGAGAACAATATGCTGTGAAAGACAAATTACCATGTCTTGACTTTCGCTAGAAATAAGCTGCATCTGTGGATTAACATGGAATGTGTCTGAAATCACAAAATATTATTTGAATAAAGTATACCAAGGTTTATTTTATGTAACTTCTGTTTCAATTTTTATGTTTATATTAGAGTTAAATAAATTAGAAATTAAGCACAATTTATAACAATTTAGAAGGTGGCACTAACTCTCAATAAAAGGTTAGTTTTACACATGGGGTAGCTTGAGGCCGAATTTAGCCTAAATGTGGATACGCCTGATAAAAGCACATTTTTTCCAGGTGCTAGTTAGGTACTTAGTTTTAATTTCTGATTGCAACCACCTTCTCCGGCGGCCATCTTGGATTTTATGGCGACCATTTTGAAATATCAGTATATTGTCAATATCACGGCTAAGTCACTTAGGATCATAAACTTAGTGTCTAAATATACCTATTTGGGGTCAAGTAACACAATTAAAGAATCTTTAAATGTATCAGACTGTATTTATTCACTAATATATGCAGGGTCGTCACTATTGGGGGGGAGGGGATAAAGGGAAATATGTCTTGATAAAAATTTTACCCATAAAAGTTAAGTTTTTAATGTAAATCCTTTATATACATTTTTTCCAGCTGCTAGTTAGGTACTAAGCTTTTAATTTCTGATAGGAACCACCTTCTCCAGCGACCATCTTGGATTTTATGGCGGCCATTTTGAAATATTGGAATATTGTCAATATCTCGTCTAAAAGACACTTGGGATCATAAACTTAGTGTCTAAATATACCTATTTGGGATCAAAGTAATACAATTAAGGAATCTTTAAATGTATCAGACTATATTTATTCACTAATATATGCAGGGTCGTCTCTATCGGGGGGGAGGGGGGGGGGAGAGAGAGTGAGGGGGATATGTCTTGATAAAAATGTGCTTGCTGAACTGCTTGGTGGAAATGTACTGAACTGTGCAAATGCCAATGTTTGGGGGGGGGGGGGTTCTTAGGCATTATTTTTCAGACTGAAATAATAGTAACTTCAGTGCAAAATAGAAAAATACCTATTAAAGTTTAATTATTACGAAATAAATTTTTTAATAGAAATGTAATTAATATGTAATCAATTTTAATAAATATGTGATTAATTTGTAATTAATATATAATTAATTTGTAATTAATATATAATTAATTTGTAATTAATATATAATTAATTTGTAATTAACATGTAACTAATTTTAATAAATGTAATTTTATTTGTTAAATATTATTTCATTGGTTTTTAATTATGGTTTAAATAATTTTAAATTAATGTTTAATGACATGTTACTGAAATGTAATTGAAGTCAAGTTTTATATGATTTTCCGTCATATTTTAGTAAATTTTCCATTCAACTTTAATTAACACACTCCCTCATCCAATCGAGCTGGGAACTGGCAGATAGACTCGTTGTCAATGACAATATATATCTGCCATTTCTCAGGTCGTTTCTCAAGTTTTTTTGACAAAAACAGAGATAATCCATGGTATGGAATTGATGGTTTTCTTCATAGATGTCGATCTGAGCTCAAAATCACTTAAATAAGTTGCAATTGCATTTAAAAGTCAACAATGTATATAAAGGACTTACATTAAAAACTTTGTTTTTATAGTTTAATTTTTTATCGAAACATATTTGTAGAACTTTATGAAACGGAATATTTGGACGACGTTTTTGAGACAAATATCGCTTAAAGATAATTAAAATTTTAAAACCGATTAAGTAAACTATGTTCATTTGACTTCATTTGACAATTTTTTCATTATTTTTTAAAATTCACTGAATGAAAATTGTACTGCGACACAGAAAAAATTAATGTCCAAATAAGTGAGTTTTAATTAAGCATTATATAAATGTTTATAAAAAGAAATTCACTGCATTGGAAAATTCTGAAGGGCCATTGCTATGCACAAAAAATTACCTATAAAAACACTACGATTTTTATTATAGGGATAACGGATTTAATGACATTGCCATAGGCCATGATTTTTGGCAATATACTACTGATTCCAGTACATTGATTTCAATTAATATAAATTATTCCTTCTGATTTTCTGGAAACAAAAAATAAGCAATAAATATAAATTTAGTTCAATTTTATTTAATAGTTATCATTGAAGATAATGATGACTAATTTAATGGTCCCATTGAAAAGAATTGATACGTTAAAGGAAGAATATTTTCACCTCAATTCAAAAGTTCCTACTTATTTGGATGACTTAGCTTGTATTGAGTTTGGGGTTTTTTAACATTGACGATTTAACTTATATTTACTTTTTCCATTCAATGTTTTCTCTATTGTTCGTAATTTTGTGGGAAAAAAAAGGGAAAAAAATGAAATTTTGAAAGTTTGTCGGCTGGCTGCCTTTCAAACATTGTGGGAGTTGACACCCCCCCCCCCTCTCAATATCGACGGCCCTGTACATATTAGTGAATAAATATAGTCTGATACATTTTAAAGATTGTTTGGTTGTATTCTTTGATCCCAAATATGTATAGTTACATGCCAAGTTTGTGACCCTAAGTGACTTAGAAGCATTGACAACATACTGATATTTCAAAATGGCCATAAAATCCAAGATGACCGCCGGAGAAGGTGGTTCTTATCAGAAATTGAAAGCTAAGTACCTAACTAGCACCTGCAAAAAATTTGGTGCTTTTATCCTGCGTGTCCACATTTTCATGTTAAGCTACCCCACTACACGTTTCTTTTTAGTTAAATCTGATCCACAAATACCAAGCATGCACACTTTATCGACGTAATTTTTCTCGGTTTCAGTTGACAAATTGTATGATAACAAATTTCTGCCAATGTAGAAGGTTTATATATATATATATATATATATATATATATATATATAAATTCGACTAATTTGCCACGATAATGATTTTTTCAATGCAGTATAGTCTTCATGTAGATCTTACGTCATGAAAAATCCAAACAACCAACCAATTGAAATTAGTTCATACTCTAAATGTGTGCAAGAAATTCTCATAGTGTTATAAGACAAAGGAATGTCACAAGACATGTAAGAAGCTGTTCATTACCGGAGTGGTTCCTGCAACCTCCCGCGTTCACTCCCTTTTGCCAGTGTCCGTGCCACAGTTTCACATGCCAGGGGTCCCTGGACTTAAGACTGACTTCAGCACGACTCGTGTCTCCGTCCAGATGGACCACTTCCAATCCAGTGAATGTCGTCACAAACTCATCCAAAGGAAGGCTGCAACCCACAACAGAATTAATTATTATACTAGGATTATACTTGGAGACCAACTCGGTTTGGAAGTGTGAAAGCAGGTCTCTAAAATGGTCTTATTAGTTGCAGGAGCGAAGCTATTAGTTGCCCTTACAGGGTGAAAAGAACCCACACACACATATTGCTAAATAATCTTAGATTAACTAAAATTCAAATTAGTTCTTCCACACTTGTGCTTAAAAAAATATCCAAATTGTAATTTTCTTTGATCGTACCCTTTTAAAGAAACTGGTTCACAAAGAGTCCTGATTGACCTCGAGTTCTTCACAATTAATTGGAGTGTTGAATAAGTGGACGTGGTGTTTAAGTACGTGTTCTTATTATCAAGTAAGGTTGACCGTTACCATACGCATGGACATGGAATTTGTAGTATCGTTTACTTTATAAACAGAGATTTTTCTAGACTGAGTTATTTTACCCATATGTTTACATTGGGTAATGAAAGAATAGCATTCATAAAAAAAAAAAAATATCCCCATCCCACCCATTTCGCCACGTTTTGGAACACCCTGATTTCAAAATATTGGTATAGAAAAAATGTCTGTGTGTATACGTGCTCAGCATAACTTCCGAACAAATTGACCTACGATGTTCAAATTTGGTGTGCGGGTTGGTGGTAGCTATAAGACCTACCATGAAAAATCATGTGTTACAGCAATTAACATCTAAAAAACGACTGTAACAATTTTGATTACAATCTCTGCGCTAATGCCTCTTAAGGTTTTTTAATCGTCTCCACCTCCGAAATTCCCATAGAAATGCGATAACAGCGTAAAAAGCTGAAAACGAATACCTTTAACACAGAACTCTCTGTCTGTGAGCATCACCCATCAACGGTTGATTTTTTTCTGTTTCATGCACAAGAAAGTACAATGTAATGTCTATCGAATAACATCGTCATTTTGGAGTGTTTTTCCCCCCATGTAAAAATTAATGCCAAAAATTTCCCCAAACAGGCCATTATTATTTAAATGAGTGAAAATATAAAAACGGTAAATATCACCATATCATATTTTAATGCAATGTCAATATTATAGTATAATTGAAAGTTGTACGATGTTCCACATCCCTAGATTTTTCTAAGAATGTAAAAGAGCGATACAGAGGGATTATTTCAATAAGAACTGTTATTCGGTTATTTTAAAAATGGTGATAAATGAATTTTTATGAAAAATATAATTGAGCAACTTACCAAAACTGATCTTTTTCTGATCGTAAGTTGTCGTCTTCGATTTCTTCGAGAATATTTTCACTTCTGAAAAATAATAGTAAAAGCAATTTTAAACGTGAAGTTAATTTCGTAAGTATAAAATAAAAGCATATCGCTTTTAAGGTTTATTTTCTTAAACGACCTTGCGTGGGTGCTGTTTTAAAACATTATTTTTCTAAGAATTTTTCTTTAATGAATAAGGGGCTTTTACTTTAAAGGAACCTTAAGTACATATCTTAACTACAAATTTACCTAAGATTTTAATATTGGAGGAAGTTTACTAAGCGCAGGTATTTTTTCTACATCTGTCTTCATGCTGAATATTTTAGAAACGATAATTTAAATACGATAATATAACCCATAAAAACAAAGTTTTTAATATAAATGCTTTATATGGATTGACAATTTTTATATTCATTAACACAGCGCCGATACCGTAAACAGCGGGTGCTTGGTATTGGCATTTAATTTTAAATATCAAAAACATTTCTATCAGCAAAATGTGCATCAATATGCATTTCTAAATTTATTTGTTAAAAATGAACGTAAAATTATGCATTCACAAGCAAATACCTTTTTCTTCTTAATAAAACAATTTTATTATTTATTTATTAATTAAAAACATTTTGGCAACAGGAAAGAGTTCTTTCAATGGTCGGTTAAATACTATTTTAGAGCGATTGGATGACGCCAAGTTGGTTTATTAGTATTCCATAAAAGCGACCTTTTAGTGACAGTGAAAGTCGCCAAAATTTGATAGATGGCATTGTCATCGACTTCGATTCTATCTGTTAAAATTCATCCCGATTGGATGATGGCAAACGGATTAATTAGGCTCCCACAGATTTACAAAAATTTAAATTGTAAAAATATCCTTGTTTATCATTCACAAAATTATAGTATTATCTTGCAGTAATTTTCAAATATCCTGTGCATCAGGTGACGTTTCCATTTATTAAATACATAAACAAATCTTTTTGCAAAAATGTTGGAAGTTATAATATTAATATCTACCCAAATATTCCTATATCTTTCATAATTTTGGTGCTTATAAATTCAGGGAAAATTTAAACCTTTGTCTTGAATTTTTTTTGTTTCTGCTTGTCCCGTGTGTCAGGTTGCTAAAGATGGATAATTGACTTAGTTAAAATATTTATTTTTCTATCTAACTTCTCCACCAATTAATAAAAGGAAGAAAAAAAAAAGGAGGGAAAAAAAAAAAAAAAAAAAAAAAAAGGAAAAAAAACATGTAGATTCTTTATAAGTTTAAAAATTCTAATTAATTTCTGAGTAGGAAAAATTGCACAAAATGTCCCGTATGTCATTCAACGAATAGCTTTCATGATATTTATAATATTCAATTCTATGGAAAATGTATGCTTAACTATTAGTTAATATCTTATACAGAAATTTAATTATAATTTTTGAAAAAAAAAAATCAATCAAAGTTTGAACAAATTGTTTAGCCGTCTTGCGTCCCCGCCAAACTATCCTTTACGGTGCCCATTTGTACCATGTTAATTAAAGTTAGTTAAAACACATTCAGGAAGTTCCAGACCACACTTTTCAAAAAGAAAAGAAAGAACATTGTGTCGCGGAATTAAGTGAAGTATCAAATCAGACAGCTGAATTTTAAACAGATTTTCATGAACGTTGGATGACTGTCCTATAGTATTGCAGGGGAGAGAAAAAATGTGGGAAAGAAGGTCAGAAACATCCTATACGGCCAAGCCCTGATCATCGCTTAGGCCCATAAGACCAGCCACTTGAGCCCATGATTTTAGGGGACCCCGAAATTGGTTGTAAACCTATAACTTTTGTTTCACAAAACTGTGTAAATATCTTTTATAATCTGTATACAAGAATTTTAACATTAAGCATTTTGTATTGATCTTGAACCGTCTTTATCCCAGATTGTGTTTATTCAAATAAACCAAACCAGTATTTAAACGCATTCTTTTGGCGCCAGTTCAACAACAACTCAATTTATTGTTACGAAGAGCTTACACATTTGGTTTACTGAGTAGAGTACCATTGTAAAATTGTGATACTGTTAAGTTAAAGTTTACGCAACCTGATGGAATAAGTAAGTAAAACTAATACCAGGTTTTACAAATCTGGTGCTGTACAGCTTAAAAAACGAGTTTTATTGAAAGATAGATATAAAAAATAAAAAATAATAAAAAAAATTTAAAGTTTTGATGAATTTATTGTGAGATCAGAAAATGTTGAATCTGAAGTTGGGAATAATGCTGCAGATATTGTTGTCACGGATATTACTACACAACATTGTGATAATGAAATATAATGCTATACATAGCAAAGTTTTTCTTTTGATCTATAAAATTGATTGTTTGAAATTTGTTTCTGTATTTGTGATAAAAAATTACTTTTAGAAAACAATATTAATTTTAATTTATCAACTTTTATACATTTATTGCTAATTTGTCTGACTTTGTGTCAAGTCCATTTTCAATAAATCACGCGTTTGAAATTTTTATAAGAAAAAGCAGCATAACTGGTATATATTTGACACCCATCCTTATCAATTTCAATTAATAACTACACAGTATATATATTTATTAAGTGACAATATCATGCAAGGTCCGGACACATTCGGATGTTTCCAGACCTTGGGCTCCAACTTGTCATGGTCGAGTCCTGACTTCTTTATTGTCTTAATCGAATAATTCAATACCTTCAGATTTTTACTTATGTGTTTCATGTTACGTTAATAAAATTGAAAGAAGCAATGAGCTATACATTTTTAAAAAGGATTTAAAACAAGTTGCAAATTTTGTAAATACTGACATTACATTATGATTTCAATTGAATTAATATTATTTGAGTTAATTCTAGGAGTTTGTAAATCTTAGTTTTAAATCAATACATTTAATTTATAAGAAACACGCCTTCAACTCACTGCTTTTTAAAACTTAATGTAAAATAAGCAAACACCCCAAGTTTGTTTTAAGAATTATTTTAATGATTCAGTCAGTTTTGAATCTTGGTTTTACTTACACTCCTATGCATTGACTGTCAACATAAAGTGGTCTTTTTAACCAAACAAGGCTGACATCTACAAAATCCTTTGTTTGAACCTAGGAAAAGGTACAAAAAGATATAAAAGCAAACGTGAAGAAAACTAGCACAATGTAAAATATTTGCTAATTTAGTGTTACGCACAATGTTAAAAGTATTCTACTCAACAATATGTCTAAATTTAGAATATTATTTACCTTTTGTATTTCAACAACTCGATAATTAATCCCTGTTAGAGTTCCATTGGGCATTTTTTCCAAGCTGTTTCTTGGCTGAAAGAGATTGTGCATGATGATAAAGTGTCGTACATTTATCATCATAAACCATATCAAGCAATTGCATTAAATAATAACTTTATTAATTTTACAACTGAGTGTTTAACAAGATACTTATACAGGGCAACCGAATTAAATATCCCTAATTTGGAGAGGCCACTATAGTTGTCAGAAAGGTAAAAAACCTGCGAAAAATGTAAAATTTGATAACCGGACTCACAAAGTTTTTAGAAAAAGTCAGTGCACATCCACGTTGCTCTCTTAGCAGCCCTGAGGATATGCAGCCGGTACTCCAGTTCCACAGGCATGTTGACAGTAGCATTTCCGCAATCACAGTAGCAATACCTGCGGTTATTGAGTCACGAAGGTCCTCAACATCTCGGATGTTTCTTCAGTAGAATCTATATTTGACGTAGCCCCAAAAGAAAAAATCGAGTTAAGTGACACTTCTTGGTGGCTAAACAACTGGGCTTCCGTGTCCGGAAACCTCGGGTTGTATTACCGCGAGCCGAAAAATAAAAAAATTCTCCAAAATCTATGAATTCAGTAGCCAATTCTGTCTTATACTGCAATATAACGTTAGTAGATTTTTTTTTTATTAAATCGACTGTTGAAATTAGGGACATTTTATTCGGATGCCCCGTGGTTCCTATGGTTTCATTAATAAACATTGTTTAATAGCGCTATTTATTAAAGAGTTTAATAAATCAAGCTATTTACTCAATATTTATCCAAAAATAATATTTTGAGATCTTTGAATGAAGATGATTTGAAAAATATAGACCAACGCTAACTGGTATGACCAATTTACCGTAACTGTTAGCAGAGTAGCGCAAACGCTTTAAGAAAAATGCACTAATTAAACCATCAAAAGTTTTTTTCAATCAACGGTTTGTTTAAAAACTAAAATTATTTTATTTACTAAGCATAACCCCTTCATAGTCGGTGTTGCATGTCACACATTCAGCCTTTCATGCTCATACTGTAGATGTTATCTTTGTGTTGTTAGTGTTTTATATAATGTCGACTTTCTTTTGTTATTGTTGCATATCTAAACAACTTTTATGAATTCTGAGAGCGATTTCAAAGGCTGTGAATTAGAGGTCGGAAATATCAATCAAAATAAATATCGATACTATATCGTTGCATAGAAAAATAATATCAATAAAATATCGATATATCGATACTTGATTTTTTTAATTTCAATTTCAATTTTGCCAGAAACAAATTGTTTCGGGGCAAATTTCTACTTTTCAGGATTGCTTTTTTGTAAGGTGACTACTTTATCAACTGAAATGGATCTATTACAAAAAAAAAAGTTATATTTTCGCTTAATTGGTACAGTGATTTTAATAAAAATTTAGATAATTTTCAATAGCTTTTAAGTGTATGGAAAATATTGAATATTAGTGGCATTTTAACTATCTCTTACCCAAGTTCAAACTTTAGTTTTGAAGTTTTTGAAAAGGGAATAAAGAAAATCGAAAAAACACAGGGAATTACAAAACGATCATCAAAAAACTAAAAATGTTTGAAAATATCGATATATCAGTGACATTTATCGATATTTTTAATATCGATATTTTTTTAGAAATATCGATATATCGCCGACCTTTACTGTGAATGCAATATCTCTCAATCAAAAGATGATTGTTCTGATTTATCTAGTGTATTTGTTTTGAATTGCATTTGTTGTGAGTGAATCAGTGAATCAGTTTATAAAAATTGTTTACTGGCCAAATTATTTTGTATTTTCGAATTGAGGATAAAACACAAAAAAAAAAATTTCTATTAAAATACATTTTTCAATAAAAAAATTCAGAGTAGGAGGTGATCTAGGTCTAGTACGTAAATATTTTCCATACACCTAAATCATACTCACAAGTATTTGCGTTTTAAACTCACAGTAACGCAATTTCTAAAACGACAGGATTTTGAGAATTTAATTAATAAGTGTGCTTTATATGCAATTTAAATTCATGTCTTTTCAATGATCAGAAGAACTCTTTTTTTTATTTATAATATAATTCTTGAAAATATCGATTTATACAAACATACTTTTGCGGGAATGCAATAAGCATCGAGTTCATTTACCTGTATTTGTCGCTGAGTAATGGCTGTTACAACTGTTGTCATCTTGAGTAGTTTGTTAATGGTTTTGGCACAGTGTGCTGGTTCGTATCCCACCGTCACACTTTCTGTTATCCCTCCTGTCAGATCCGCTAGGCAGTCCAGAGAAGTGCCATATTTTAAGGCCTCGTATGAACCATGAAGTCTGAAAAAGGCATTAATTTATTTCAATTTTAGTTTTGATTTATTGGCTTGAGATGTGGATATCATTTTCCAGAGTTAAACATCATTAGTGAAAATCTAAAACCCAACAAATTTCGACTCCCTGAAGAAGGTACAAAATTGAAACCCCAACAAATGATAGAAGTATAAATAATCGTGCAACTGGAGTTTAATGTTGCTATTTATTCTACAAATGTTGAAGCAAGTTAGGTTTCTAAAAAAAATAAAATATTTCTTTAATATTTACCGTATTTGAAAATAGATTTCTCATAATTTTATTTTGTAATTCTTAGTGCAAACTGACAAAATTGTATGTAAAAACATTTCATCGAATAAGTATTTCGCAATGAATATACTTACAACCGTAGTGCGAAGAACATTAATATAAATCAACTCAGCATATTTCGAGTTTATCAAATTCTTATTTCATTAGGTGAATAAGTTGTACTCAGATTATTGATGAAAAAATATTTAAAAATGTAGCCTTTTGGAAAAAGTAATTAAACTCTATTAATACGGAGTAGTTATTGTTATGATTATGCGGTTAATCTTTTAACGAATTCTCCAAACACTTTGGAAAGATTATTTAACAAAATGTGATTACTTTTGATGATTACAACTTTTATCGAAAATTCAATTTTTGATTGACTGACTTATGATATAATAGCGTATTTAACATTTTACCGGATATACCAGGCAAATTTGAGAAAAAAATAAAACAATTTTGGGAAAACAATAAAAAAAAATTGAGAAAACAATAAAACAATAGGGGGTATTTTATTTTAAAAAAGTTATTCCAGAATGAACAAAATTATGTAAATGTAGTAATTTGTTTTTAAATCAATTACAAGTTACCATTTTTCACGATCTTGTAGCCAAACATATTCGATTTGTAATTGCATTTTACAAGGTAGTTACCTTGTTCCACATTTTTTTTTTATCGAAGCGTTGATATAATCTTTGAAATAATTGAGTATATCACACTTAAACTGGAATTACTGGATATTTCGGACATTTTTAAATAAAAAAGTGTAAAGTATGTGATCGACATTGAAATATTCTCAACATTCTCCGATAAGTTTTATTCAAATCCAAACAGTAGTTCTCAAGAAATTTTTTCTTATACATATACAGGTCAAATTCTTGTATTAAATTAAATTATTTATGAATGAAAAAGCTATTTATTCTTAGATACAAAATGAAAATGTAGTTAAAATTTAAAACAAAATGCTTTTTTTTTATAATCTTAATTAAAAAACAGGCAATATATTACACTTGCACGACAAAGTACCAAAAAAAATGACAAAATACTCCATTTCTTTACGTCATGCCCAAAGACAACCCATAATTAACTTCAATGAATACTTACTTAGCATATGCCTTCTCCAACAAACACGGCCAGAATGTGTTCTTCTGTGAACTGTGGACGAAGATTAGCCTATTAGCCACTGTGGGCAGTTGGTCATCCACCACCACTTCCTTCCACTCTCCACACCACCAGATGCGAAAGCGGAAGATTCCTGCGTAATCCGCAGATGTGAAGCTCTGGTCTGCTGGCACCACTCGATAAAAGAGGCCACGAGTACTGGCCAGGCAGCCCACGCATGATACAAACCAGAGGTCACCTAAATATGAAATTGTTGAATGAACATTACTGTATACTATAGTCTTGCAATATGGAATGAGTGTACCTTGTAGTACAGGACGATGAATCATTTGACTTTATTATTTATATAGAACTCTAGACATAATGATCTCCTGGATTAAAATTTTTTTTCTAACATGTATAGAACCAACACTCAGTTGAATATCTTGTAGTCGAAAAAAATGCCAAACTATTGATCATCTAAAAATTGAGAAGGAAAATTGTTGTAACTTGGATCCAATTTATAGTCGTTATATAGTTGCTCAGAATTTTAAAGATATAACCATGATTGATAATGACAATCGATGATGGCACATTAACCAATCACTGTTATAACCATTAGCACATTAGCAGATAGTGATGTAAATAATATATGACCAAGATATATTTGTCAAAGGTGCAGTAGATTTTTCTTTAGGACGTGTCTTAATGATCTACAAAATCAGCATACTTTATTGAAGGAAACTATGTTGAATGAAAATTATAATTTAAATATGAAACTATAGAATTATAAGTATAGTCAAATACACTCAATGAGGAATTATTATATACCAAATCATCTTAATCCACTATCTTATAAAAAAAAAAAATAAAAAAAAAAAAAAAAATAGAGAACTAAGTGTTACCCTAAAATGAAAATTATACGACTATGGGTGAATATGAAAGTATAGAAATCCCTCCCCATTCAAATTTTAAATAAAAAAACTTCGATATAATACGATAAAGTAACAACTTGTCAGTTGTGATTATAGGTATTTAGCTGTACTTATTATTAAGATATATTTTATTATTATTAAAAAAGTTTCGTTATGGTATAACAAGATAATATATATAATAAATATTTACAATTTCTGAGTAATAATGTTATGCCCTCGTGAAGATATGTTTACTTTTCACCATCCATTTATCTTCTTCTTTGACAAAACTTGTTTTAAAATCTCAGACAGGTCTAAGATTCGATACCAGGTAAGTTCAAATGTATTTCTAACGGTCAATTTTCAGGTACAGACACACACTGAACTCTACATATTAATTTCAATACACTTTTGTCCCTGCTTTTTATTAACTTGTTACTCTTTCTTGTATATATTTCAACTATGGACATTTTTTATTCATGAAAACGGAATAACGTACACTGCATTTCATTGTTTTCTAAACTTTGCAAAAGTCTTGAAAAATTACCAGCCCAAATAAAATGAACTAGTCCTTATGTTATATAGTTATTTAAAGTTCACATTCAAAAGACAGAAACTCTTAAACTAAAGGGCGACTCATTTAATAAACACGTTGGTGGTGGTATCATTGTTATGTAACCTGAATTCAAACTGAAGAAATCCTAACCAAAACAAATAACTAATGTAGTAAATAAACTGTGATGTTCTAAAATAAAGCTTATGTAAACTCACCAAGTTTTCCCGGGACAAGAGGAATCTTTTCAGGTGCATCATCAACAAAAAGCGGATCAGAGCAAAGATCCTAGATAACAGATGAATGTAATTGAGTGTCATAATTTTATTGATGGCAAACACAACTTTTGATTTTGATTTGACGAGCTTGAACTTTTAAAGTAAACAGAAACGAGTTGCATGTTTTTTCCAAGAGAAAAATATTTTCTTGATTTCTATAGTTTTTAAAAATAAACTTTTTAAAAATAAACATTTCTAAAAATAATAGTTTCTAAGAAATATAATTTCTATGGTTTCTAAAAATGTTTTCTGTCAAACATGTTTGAAGGGCATACTGGGTGTTCACTATTTAAACTCTAAGTTTTATAAGCTAAGATGCATTAATTTGACATAATGTAACATAATGTAACATAAAACATAATGTAATTTGATAGACATGCGGTAAAGCATATTTTTTGTTTCATCTAATTTTTTATTCTAAGTTAATTTCACTTTCTTTAGAGAAAACTTTTTATCAAATACGCATTTATAATGTAAAATTTCGTATACATAATAGGTAAAATAATTGGCTAGGAAACATCTTTTTTAATTATTATGGCTGTATTTTTAATATTGTTAGACATTTTTATAATGAAAACAATTTACTCTTATTATTTGGTAAAAAGAGGTTTCAGCTACACCACAAATTAAAAAAATATAGACAATATACTGAAAGAATAAGGTTTTTAACTGCCTCAAGAATTGAGAATTTTGTCGATTTATTTGAAAATATTTTTTAAATATTCAATGCGGTAGTACACTTTTTACTATTTTAATTAGGAAATAAATTCAAATTACTATTGCCTGAAAAGTTTAGATGTATACTCAAATTAAAAATGATAATAGTCTTCACATTTTTGCAATGCTGTTACTTTTGATAAAAAGAAAACCATTTAAATAAAACGAAACATTTTTTTTATTTTTATTTAACCTTTTATTTATTGGTGGGACTTCCGTCAGTTTTCTCACCCCCGTGAATGTGTTAATTTAAATACTTTGAAACCCATTGAAACTTTGAAATCCAATTCTATGAAGTTCGTTCATCAATTGTTAGATGGCAGCACATGCTTATTTTTCTTTATATGCAAACACATGAACGATTTTCACTCTTCTAGCAATCCATCTTGGCCTTACATTAGCTTCAATCCAACAATTGAAGAACAAAGTTTATAGAAGTGGATTTTAAAATCTCAAAGCGTTTAAATTAATTCCGTTCCATGAGAAAACTGACGGTATTGTTACTAGCACGAGTTAAAACACACGGAAAATATTCAAGCAAAGCGGTTAAAAACGAAAACAACTTTAATAACACACAAGCATACTCAAGAGTTCTTTCACTTAAAAGAATCGAACTGAACCCTTCTAAAAACATTAGAAGTTGCCACACGGCGATCACAAACTCGAGCAATTCCCTGAGGCCCGTGCAATGACAACATACTCCCATCTTAAGTTAATGCAGCTGAACAAATTAACTTAACTACTTCATTAAATAGAGAATATGACAATTTAAACATGCAAGATAAAATTCTTTGAAAGTAGCATTTACATATAACATTAAAAAGAATAAAACTACTGGTTTCTCAAATTTAAAATCCTAAAGACCAAGTCTCTCAGGTACTTTAATTCTACGACCAAATTTAAACAGTCTAATTGCAGCTTGTTCGGTTTTCACTGGACTAAGCTCTGGATCTTGCAAACAACTACTATCCCTTCGCTCAATCGGTTCTTCAAGTGACGGTTTGTCATCCACGATCTGCCGTTCCATAATTTGGAGTGGGTACAGCCTTTGAATTGGCCGAAGCAAAAGTCCCTTTTGGGTTCTGAGACGTACCAATCTGGTTTTGCCATCCTTTCCAGGAATAAGTAGCTCGACAACTCTTGCAAGTGGCCAGTCACACCGTTTCTTGTTGTCACAACCCACTAACACTATTTCATTTAACGAAATGTCTTTAGTTTTGTGTTTTTGCATTTGCATTTGCATTTTTAACTGCCCGAGATATTCAATTCTGAATCTCTTTAATAATTGCTCCCTCAATCTTGTCCTATACCGTAATCTCTTGTCAAGGTTCTCACTTTCTATCATATTTAAATCCGGTACCCCCACTTCATCAATATCCTTGAGAAACATATCTGGAGTAAGTGGTTCGAGATCCGCAGGATTTTCTGTCACCACCGTCAACGGTCGTTTATTGACTGTAGCTTCGCAATCACATAAGATGGTTTGCATTTCTTTGTAACTTAGAACAGCATTTCCAAGTACTCTTCTTAGTAGTTGCTTTAGAACGCTTACCAATCGCTCCCACCAACCTCCCCACCAGGTGATACAGGAGGGTTAAACTTCCACTGAATCTTGCTTATAGTACTGTAGGATTCTATTTTGTTCCAATCAACTTGATTATATGCATTTCTTTTTAGTTTTTGGCAGGTGGACACCAATCTCTTCACAGCTAAATCATAGTTTTCAGGAAGAGGCCGGTGACCCTCTTTCCACGGCATATCAACTTCGTATCTTCCATCTTTACCCTAATGAACAGTCTCTTCAAAATGCTGCAATATTGCTCGTTTCTTTTCTTCGGCACTTTTCTGTTCCACAGGATCTCTAATACCCAACATTTCCAAATTCCACAAATTTGAAATATTGACATGTTCTACAAACATCGTTACGGTTGAGCTCATTTTCTCCCCTTCTGGGTTTCAGGAACTTTTCCCATTAGCGTCCATCCTAGTTTGGTTTCCATAGCAACTAAACCATTTTTCAATTCCTTTCTTTGTTCAGTGAATAGCTTCCCTGCTACATCAGCGCCAATGAGAACTTCTATAGGACCTGGTGTCCTCTGTACGTCAGTCAGAGTAATGTCCCATGACTTTAGTTCTCGTATCCAAAATCCATTGTCAATGGAAAGAATATCACCACAAATAATACTTTGATTCAGTGCTTCCAAGGTACATTGATATCTATCATCTAAACTGCCCAAATATATACGGTAGCATTTGTGTTGACAGGCTTTGGAAATCTGTCCACCGAATAATCTGTGACTCAACAACTCCTCTTTTATAGGTTCATAGCCCATTTCTACGGCAGTTGACTTTAAGATGTACGACTTTTGTGCTCCTGTATCAATTATTGCACGAACTCGTTTATTCATTTGCCTATTCCTTAAATTTACAACTAGAGTTTGTAAGAAAACATCAGGGCTTCTCAAAGAACTAGAGTGCAATGATTCCACAGACTGGTCTGCGACTTTTGCCGGTGCAAACTCTGCTCCATTTACCAATTTTCCTTCATTTCTCTCAGAATTATTTTTAAGTAAATCCGCGCACATTATTGTAAAATGCTTCTTTTGGCACATAAAACATTTAACCGTAACCTCACAATTCCTGCTAGTATGGCCAGGAACAAGGCAAGAAAAACAACACCATTTATCAGAAAGAACCTTTCTTTTTTGTGCAATTGACATGTCTCTAGCTTTAAAGCATTCATTACTAAAATGTTTTCCATCACAAAAGCAACATAATCTATTTACCTTGATTTCCTTCGCAGCAAATAAATCCGTGGCAGTAGAAATCCTTTCATCATGCTTCTGGTAGATTTTCCTTTCAGTAGGTTTCTTGAACCGCTTTGTATCAAAACCCTCAGCTGCAATACTAATTCTTTCTTCATTCGAGATTTCATGCCTTATGAATTTCATCAGGTCTTTGAGTCGATCTTTTGGTGCTCTGTCAACAGACTGCCTCTGCCAAATTCTTAACAAATCTTCAGGAATACTCGATTCCACTAAAGGAAAAAGCATGGCATCATACATTTCTGTGACAACACCTAGGCTATCCAAGGCCCTCAAATGAGATTCGAGCCTGTCATATAGCGAAGAAAGTGAACAAGCATATCTTGAATTAGCATTCTGCATAACTAGTGACAAAAGTTTTCGTATATAAACTTCAACTAACATATCCCTTTGGCCAAATCGTTCTTTTAAACTTTGTATTACCTTAGGATAGTTTTCTGCAGTTGCAGGGTAACTTTCTACCAGCTCCTTGGCTCGAGAATCAGGCGACGTAGATTGCAACAGATACTGAAACTTATATGAAGGATCAATATTGTCATCTTCGTCTATCTTTCTAAATTGTGACAAAAATGGTAGCCAGTCTTTAATATTTCCGTTGAAACTTCTCAGCTCAAGTTTTAGAAGCTTGAATTTTCTTTTCCCATTTTCAACTTCCACGACACTTCCTGCAGAGGTTTCATTCTTCTTCTTCTCGATTAGAGTTCTAGCTTTAAAATATCTTGTCAAATAATCTTCACAGGATTTGCTTTCAATTTCCAATTCTTCTTCGGACTTGTTATCTTCTAACATGAATTCAAAAACTCTAGCATCTAGATTCTGCAGTTCCTCGAACTTAACCCTTAAAGTTTCGAACTTCAAAATAACATCAATTTTTACTTCAGCAGATTCACTGTCTATTTGCGATATGACGTGCAATGACAAAAGACGGCACGAAAGTCTACTAAGTAAATAAAGGGTTAAATTTAGAGGTAGGCGATATATCGATGCGACGATATTTTTATCGATATGTTTTTTTAAAATATCGATACAAGATACAATAAATCGATATTTTTAAACATTTTTTGTTTTTTGATGATCGTTTTGTAGTTTCATGTGTTTTTTCGATTTTCTTTATTCTCTTTTCAAAAACTTCAAAACTAAAGTTTGAACTTGGCTGAGAGACAGTTAAAATGGCACCCTAAACAAAAATAAAACATAATGTAATGGAAAGATCCTTTATTAGTAGTCCTTAACATAGCTCCTTTCTATTTCCAACGTGTGCCTGGAATTTGAATCTAATTTTAAGTATTAAAAACACCTCTATCAGAAAATTTGCGGTAAACTACTTTTCAAAAAAATTTTCTTTAAAAATAAATGTGATTTTATGCATTGACATCCAAATGTATTTTATTTATTCTGATTGATAATATAATTTATTTATTAAAAATATGTTTATAATTTATTTATTAAAACAATTTTGGTTTAAATTCATGAAAAGTAGAAATTTACCTTGAAAAACTTCGTTTCTGGCAAAATTAAAAATTAAATAATAATAATAGAAAAAAAAAATATATGTATCGATTTATCAATATTTTTTTCTATGCAACGATATAATATCGATATTTATTTTGATCGATATATCCGACCTCTAGTTAAATTATAATATTTTTAACCCTTTATAAGGCAGTGGGAAGTAGGGGAGACTTGTTAACCTAGGGCCGCCTTTTTTCAATGCACAAAAAATGAGCCACTGAGTCATTTAAAAATGTGAAACTGATATGCATACATCGTTATAGTAATTATTTCCCATTGGGATTAATATAAATACTTAAAATAATATATCTGTCGAATAGAAGGTTTTTAAAGAAATTTCACAAATTCAATAGCTGATGTACCTAGGACTATTCTCTTTAAGTGAGGTTTCAGTCCATAATGAATAGAAAACAAACATACACAGATGAATTTTATAAAAGAAACAATATCAAGTAATTATCAGTCATTGGTTTATCGACAACTATAATAAATTGCAATGTGTCAAATTATTAGTGAATTACAAGTATTTTCATAAATTAAAAAACTGATTCCAAAAAAAAAAAAAAAAAAAAAAAAAAAAAAAAAAAAAAAAAAATGAGCTGCATGCATTATCGCTTTGAAGCACTAACAGATTTTGGTTTTGGCAATGTGAACACAATAAGCAACTATGTGGCCCTAGGTACACGACTTGGTAATTTCATATAAAATGACTTCGCCTAAAAATGCACATGGAGAAAGGACTTATTTAAACAGCTTCTTTTGTACTTAATGTTACAAACAAAATTATTTACTAGAATTCAAAGAAAAGTATTTGACTTAACTTTGTAAAACAATAACAGACATGAGCTGCAAAATGTTACTGTTATAACTTGCCACAGCTTTCTCCTCTAAGATTGCAAAATGGTTGCCAAAAGAGCAATTGGGTGTTGCAACTTATCCAAGTGAGTAAAAACACTTACAATTAAACATTATTAAAAAAATGGGATGGCCCTAGGTACATGGTAGCCCTAGGTACACAAGTCTCCCCTATACTTCCCACCAATTCCATTAATATTTAAATGTCAATGGGAAACTTCCAGTGGGAAGCATACTTTCCTTAAAATATATATATATATATATATATATATATATATATATATATATATATATATATATATATATATATATATATATATATATATATATTTTAAAATCAAAATTATTTTAGGTATTAAGTTAAATAATCTCAATCCCAAAAATATTTTAACAAAACATTACTAGAAAAAAATGGCCATGTAAAGGGTTAATATTGATGTATGAAGTTTTACTTTTAAAAGATAATGCGCAGATTTTTTAGATCAATATGGCTCAAAATCACGAAACTGGCCAAAACGTGTCCAAAGTGTTTTTATATATGAAATTAAAGAAAATGCTTATGGAAAATAAATGAAATACAAACCTAATGATTTTTTTTATCAAGAAACTTGGAAAAATAAGAAGATAGATGCAAATAATTTGATAAAAATAATTTTAAAACTTCGAAAACGTCATTTCGGTGACTGTCCCCGGCGAGTATCAATCGTAATCATTTGCATTGTATGCGACAATTGTTTCATTTCATTTTCAAATTTTAAATAATTATAAACATTGAATTTTCTATTATAGTAAGAAACAAAGTTTTCTGAAAAACTAGTCTTGGTTTCTATTTATTTGGTTTCTTTTCTGTATCCTCTACTTTTGCGTCATTCGATGACGTCCCCGTTTTTCACGTCGAAACCGTAACCATCCAACGTAAATAGATGAACTCCTCACATTTTAGTGCAAAGCTAATAATTTGCACATGATTACGTTAAAAAGGACATAATTCTAATCTTTTTTCATTGAAATCGATTGATATTTAGTAGTAACTTCGTGCTTACACCTATTATGCATCATTTCGACGACAATCTATTTTTAATGTTTTAATATGCTGAACATTAAGCTTCTGATATTAATATTACCATTAACACGTGGCTTTATTTATGACCGCACATGGTCTTCGTATTCAATTTAGTCTAATCTCTACACAATGTAGAAAGGAAGTTCATCATTCCGGAGACGATCATTTAGGCGACGTCTCCGGAAGGAGCACCACCGTCGAAATGACGTTAAGCGGGCGAGATGCAACTAATAACTTAACTTCTTATACTACTTAGAATTTTTGACGATTTTTTGAAGAAAAGAAAATGCAAGAGAGAAATAGCTAGAGAATTTTGAACAAAATCCATTAATTTCAAGATTCGTTAGCCGTTTGTTTTAAGTTTTCGAAATCGCGCCGGTAATAAAAATGCAAAAGATAAATTAATATTGTCTTACTCATTAAATAATATTATAATACTATTAAAATCTTTAAAAAAATAGTAATAAGAAATTTCTATGCGAAACAATATTTATTTACCATCACGTTACTTTTGACTGGATTACAGCAAAAAAATATATATATATATATTATTGGAATTTAGCGTGCACACTTTGAATTCATTCCTATCATTCCTATAGAAAATAAGTTTATTGAAAGAAATTATGGAATAACAAACTTGTTTGCATGAAGTTTCCAAGTCAAAGTCATAATGAGCCTTATTTCTCCGTTTCGTGATTTTGACCCATTTGCTGTAAAGTGACCTATCTATCTTATATAGCCACACCGAATAACCCTGAAGAAAATTTACATAAAAGTTCATAATTAAAATGGTTAACTTAGTAGCACTAATTTTTTCTGTGAAAAATGCATTCTTAAGTATGGGATATATTTATTTTTATAGCACTACTGATACACATATTTTAATATAAAACCACGGAAAAATTATCATATAGAAATTACTATCGATTTACCTTTGGTCGTTTCCATACGAATTGGAAGGGTGGCGTCTGGTGGTAAAATATAGAGGCCTGACAAGCTGGAAAATCTAAGTCCTCGAATAGTTCCTTCTTTTTTAAGCAGGCACTCTTCAGTCTTTCATAGATGCTCATACCTTCGGAAGGAGAAATTAGAATTGAGTGTATTTAGATTTCAATATAACTTACAAGGAATATTAAATAAAAAAATTTTGATATGACATTTAAAGGATATCTTTATTTATAAAATGTTATTTTAAGTGTTTGTACGCATTTTCCTGTCCAAACTTGAAAGGCAATAGCTTCACATTTGGTAGCTTCGAGATACGAAGGGTTTTAAAGAAACGCTTCCAGTTATATAGATGTTTGTAATAATAATATGATACCAGTTTTAAAGAGGTGATCTACTTTACTATACTTTCTATCTCATTTGGTACCCTGATTAATAATGATATGAGTAACTTATATTTAGGAATAATTTTAAAATGCCTAAATTTGGAGATGCTACCTTTTTGCTTTGGACTTAAAGCGTTGGACGTAATAATAGGTACTAAAATTAAGAAATGCATTCTTAATTTAGAATTATTTTCAATAATTATTTAGAATTTATTTTCAATAATTATTTAGAATTTATTTTCAATAATTATTTAGAATTTATTTTCAATAATTATTTAGAATTTATTTTCAATAATTATTTAGAATTTATTTTCAATAATTATTAAGAATTTATTTTCAATAATTATTTAGAATTTATTTTCAATAATTATTTAGAATTTATTTTCAATAATTATTTAGAATTACAAAAAAATGTTGTATCATAAAATCCGAGAAAGATTATAATTGGTATATATTATATGCACATTATAAATATATTACTAGAGATTACTGTAGTATTTAATGGCCAGATTTAAAATATTTTTTTTAATTATTATTATTATTAAAAGCCAATATTTTTTAGAAAATACAATCTATAACATTAAAACAAAGGGGATCTGTCAGTGGCTCTATCTTTGTGTCTTTATAGAAAGTAACTTCTAATATGCGTAGGACTTCGAAATTTTAAACTGGTATTCTCTTGTTGATTGTCTGCCTACTTGATGAAAGTTTTGTGGAACTCCTCGTTTTTGAGAATCAAATGTTGTGTGCAGACACCACTCTGTCGTACAGGTATTATTGTTGCAGCAGTATAGTCAAGTATAGTTCACTGTTACCAAATAATAAAAAAATATTTTTCTGTTATAACAGTGTCTCCGATGTCTCTGGGATTATATTTACAGTGTAACATTGACTGCCCTTGGCTTTAACCCTTGGATTCCAGTCCATTACTTATAATTTTTCTTCGGCGACAACAATTGAACGTTTCATTTGCGCCATTTAGAAGGTTAGTTCCGTGATTCCATGCCATCGACAGCTTCCGACTTTTCTTTTCACATGCTTTAGTTTATTTATTCTACGATTTTACAAAACACTCGATTAGTAATAAAGATTAATGTAGATGTTTTATTTAATTTTCTGTATTTAAATCGTTAAAGGGACTCTGTACCCTAACAACAACAAAAAAAAAAAAAAAAATCGTTTTGGTTTTTTTTATTTCATGTTTTCCTATGTTTCTTATCCTTTCCATTGATGTACTACTTTTGTTAGTATTCAAATTAGAAGCATGTTACATTTTGTTTTGAAAATGACAACTTTCAATGTAAACTATGTAAGACTTTTACCTTTAAATTTGATTTTTTCTAAACGTGATATTTTAAACTGCAATGTACTTTTTCTAACTAGCTAGTAAAGTTATACTAGTAATTTTTTTATTAAATTGTAATACATAACCTACAGATTAAACGGAGGTTAACAATGTCCAGATTTTTAATTAAGTCCCGCTTAGGTCCTTAATTATTTTTTAAATACCAAATATTTGTAAAAAAAGAGGGTTTTTTTTCGAAAAAATTTGAAATTTTTTAAAAAATGTAACAAGCAAAATGTTGATGATATTTTTTACAAAACTTTAACTTCTGTTTTATCTGTAGATTATGTACTACAATTTCATAAAAGAAATATTGGAATATCTCTACTAGTTAATTAGAAAAGGTACATTGAAGTTTAAAATATCATGTTTAGAGAAAATCAAAGTTCAAGGTAAAAGGCTTATATAGTTAACATTGATAATTTGCTTTTTTAAAACAAAATTTAACATACTTCTAGTTTGATTAAAAACAAAAGTAATACATCAATGGAAAGCGAAAAATACATAGATAAACATGAAATAAAAATCTCAAAATCGATTTATTTTTAATTTTTAGGTTACTGACTAATAAACTCAAAATATCAGTCATATTTTTAACTTTCAATTACCCATATCAGAATATTTAATATCAACTAAGAACTATCGCAAAAAAATATCGCGAATCTGGCCATTTTTTCCAAATTAATGATGAGAATATAAAAACGGTAAATGATACAAATCCACGTCAGTATTATAATGTATTCAACGTTGTGCGATGTTCCACACCACTAGTTACAACGTCATCCACTTCATAGTTTCATTTTCTTGCTGACACTGAATTTGTTTAAATCAGAGGAAAATTACAATTTGATTATCTTCTTACTCATCCCTCGCTTTTGATTTTCAAGTGTTCGATAGTTTTAGTTTCGAGGAGTCGATAAAATTTGATAAATGATTTTGGCGCTTAAGCGAAGCTCATCAATATTAATCTGAAGTTTATAGCGACTTCGAGATTTGACCGGTCACTGCTAGCAGTTGTCTACCAAAATTATAGCCAATACGTTAAATAATCTTCTCCAAAGGACAAATCCCGCATTTAAAAAAAAAAAAAAAAAGAAAAAAAAAAAAAAAAAAAAGGTTATTCAATTCTAAATGTTTCGAGAAAGGCCATATACACAAAAATTTCTACTCACTGCATTTTTTTTTTTTTTTTTTAAATTTGCAACCTCATATCGATGTATTATTTAGGCGGGAAAAACGACCCATTTAGCTCGAAGCTAGTGTGACGTCACTTGTTCCGAACTTGGATTGAAAAGCAGCAGCGGAAACCAGTTTCGCTAGTTTCTCGCAAATCGCACGAGATAAGGCAATTGTCTAAAAAACTCACACCAAGTATTTGGCAGAAACCTCACGATAACCAGAGAAACGGAAGGAAGTTTTGAAGTTACAGCTAAAATGCAGCGATCGAAGTGCAATCGAAAGAGGTTTTAAGGCATTTTCTTTTCTTAATATTTAAATAACTATTTTTTTAAAGAACTTTTGTTTGAATATTTGGAATCAGTAAGAAATTCTTCATAAATATAAACTGATTTCACTCTTTTTTAAAAGTTGCAGGAATCGTTCATTGGCCAAAGTGTAATGAACATGTATTTTGACTATATTCTGCCATTCAGCCAGTTGAGGTCATGTGGGCCGAATATCAGCGTTTTTTACAATATTAATCATTTTTTAAAAAATATTATTTTGATAAATAAATGGTTTAACTATTTCTGGAAAGCCAATGAGTATAATTGCATTTTGATTTTATTAAGCTAATTCAAGTAAGTCCATGAATTGTTAACTAAATTTACTTACTTGAAAACTTTAAAATTGGTTATATCCAGGCTATATTTCAACAAAATGAAAAACATTTGCTTTCAACAGTATAAAAAGAATCGCAATATATAAAGAAGAAATTGCCTGTAAATCAATATACCTTTTTTTCTATTTAAAAGATTATTCCAGCATATTAAGGAAAAAGTTTGCACACAATTACTTTTATAATGCAGTGAGTTATGTGAGTATGATGGAAATTTCTTTCTAATAAATATAGATATAGTAAAAAAATATTATATATTTATTATCAAAATAAACATTAGTTATAGTAGATAAAGAGTATCAAACTTAAGTTCAGCAGTAAATAGAAATCCCTGATAATAAAACGAGAAAAAATTATACATTTCAGAAGGAAATCTATAGTACATTTAAAAATCTTCTTATTTGATGATAAAGTTACCTTAAACATGACCATGCTTCAGCTAAATCATCAATTTACTCACCTAGCACAATTTTTCGCGTACAAGTGTGAGGCATTATGGACCCTTTGTTAAGTCAAACTTCAAAGAACAAAATTAACTTTGGAATACGTTTTCGCCCTTTTTACCTTTATAACTACATATTTATTGAAACACTTGACAGTAAGTTTTAAATTTAAATCATGTAACTGCGATAAAGTGTTGCCTTAAATTGCTAGATTAAGAATTTTAAAACAAAATATATCAACTTACTTCACAGTATCCCACGTGCTGCAATATGTAAACAAATCGGTATCCTTTTAGATGAAACTAACGCATGTGTAACCCATTCGCAACTCCTTAACGACATGCAGCACAACAATGTTCTACCATACGCGGAAGCGCGCGAAAGCACACCAGGTAAACAACAAAAAGTAGAAACTCAAAAAAATAAACAATAAGAAAATCAAAGAACTTAAGGTCTTCAATAAGGTCAAAGCCTTTTTCGCACCGGAGGCTGCCTGTATGTTTCACCTTTTGATAGTAATGGGAAAAAAAATGTACTCGGAACCGGTCGTATATGGCCTGGCCTAGCCCAGCTTGAATTTTGCTAACGGGCTAAAAGTGAACTTTGCAGAATAAATGGAGAAATGAAGAAAAACGCAGTTAAATAAAAGAAACGAGGCATACAGGTTCGTCAAAAGGAAATTCGCTTTTATAACAAAACGAGCTGAAGCCATTAGTTTAATGGAGGCTTATCATTGGAGATAACTAAATGAAAAGGTAGCAGAATACAGAAAGGGAAAGAGAACGATATTCACATTTGTGGAGTGAATGTTAATGCGATTGTTATGTGTGATGGTATCGCTTGAACAACGACATAAAACTTAAGTGATGCTAAATCTTCAGGGGTTATAATTTTACTTAATGTTTGTATTATGCTAGTGAAATTAATTTTGTAGATACATAGAGAACCAATGTAAAACGCGAAATTCTTGGTGTGTCAGAAACGACTTTCTAACTTCAAAATTTATGAACTTGGTTAATTGATGAAAAGATGGGAAAATGTGGTAAGTTTATAGGAAAAGCCATAACTATTTGATACCAAAGTTTCAAAATTAGTTACCGATAGTGTCAACAGGTGGTGCTGCTGTAGCACTATAGTAGGATTTCCCAACAAAGAGTGCTCTGAAAAACGATAACCCAGAAACGTGTATTTATTCCATCTGTAACTGTAACATTTGGCACCACCTGTTGGCAGGATTCGGAACTAATTTTGAAATTTCGGTAGATTTTCTCCAATAAATGTACCGCTTGCTTCTTTTTTTCAATTGATTACTGCTTCCAAGTTGTAAAATTTCAGAGTTAGGTAGTCATCATGTATCAGATGTAACATGTATCAGATTTGAGGGAATTTTTTCCAACTTTTTGTATTCAGGGATTGCCCTTAAGAACCTCTCCAGACTATAATTCTCGGTAATTTTTAAATAAAAAACAACTAAATAAATAAAAATATACGTGCAGAGTTTCATACTAACATCATATGAATTATAGGGACATTTTCGTTCCATGTGTATAATTTTCTTGCGCGTGCCCCCAAAAAGCTGTATTTAAATATATCTGGTAAATATACGAAACATGCGAATGAATAGATGAAGTTAAACTTAAGTTCTTTTTCATTGACTATGTCACGAAAAAAGTTTCATGCTAGGATGCAAAACTCATCTACTTGGATTATGAGTTTGTCCCATTTGTTGAAAAATACATTTTGGACAAGACATCGTTTAGTTTTCGAATGCCTAGCAGGATTAAGATTTGATAAATTTTTAAAACTAATTTGGTTATTATTGTGCGTTGAAATCTTTTATTAAATGAGATTCGGGTTTATTTTTTTGGAAACAATTTTAAATGTATTACAAATGTTAAAGGGCATTTTTAGCATTTTTAAATTGGGAAGTTTTTTTAGATGTTTATTAACATTATTAACATTATATGAACCCCTATTTTCTATGTTTTCTTTCAACTTAGAGTACTTCGTTTACCATAGATAACAAATTTCAGTTCATTATGTTTTGAAACACGTTACTTATGAGCGAAAATGTTTTGGCCGATCTTAAGGGAAACCTCTTTAAAGCAGGGATTAAGCAAACAAATTGCGCTCTTCAAGACGTAATCTATTGCACGGTCCTTTAAAGTGAGCTTTTTTTACATTTTTGTTAAAATGTTGAGAACCAAAAGTCAAAATGGAATGAAAAAATTCTGGAGGAGTTTTCGATAATTATAATGCTAATGGAAGCAAAAAAAAAAAAAAAAAAAAAAAAAAAAAAAAAAAAAAAAAAAACATGTTTCTATTTAAAAAAAATTTACAAACTTGTTTTATTAATTAATAATTTATTATGAAAAAACTGTTACATACAAAAGTTGCTTGCTATTTATGTTTGGCCTTTAATAAACTATCGTTTGAAAAAAAAATTGCTAAAATATATTTACTATTTGAGAATTAATGGCTGAAAAAACAATTTTTATTTTTAACATTAATTTGCCATTTTTTTATATCATTTTAATTACTAAGCCCTTCAATGGAAAATTATGAAATTTGATATTTAGACGTTTTATTGGATTCTAAATTTAAATATGGTATAATATTATGGGGTTGCCATTGAACTTTTTAAAGTTTGGTTTAGTTTTTAATATGTAGATGACCCCTCACAATTAATAAGGACCTTCCATGATTTACAACGGTATTCGACTTTTATTATTTCATCAATTATAATACAAGATATAGCCCCACTTAGGATTTTTTTTTTTTTTTTTTTTTTCTGCTTACTCTGCACAATATTTTAAAATGTACTCGGATTTTTTTGTGATTGAGCACAAATAGTAAAGTTGCTAAAATATCCCATCCATAACGGGTCATATACACACTCAACTTTTTATTTACTGACGGGGCTTTTATGTCCCATCAGTTTTCTAATAGTACTGTATTAATTTAAACTCTCTGGGACTAGTGGAGACTTTGAAATCTAGTTCTATGAAAATTGTTCATCAATTGTTAGATGATAACACAAGCTTATTTCTCTTTTTATGCAAATACATGGATGATTTTTAATCTTCTAGGCACCCATTTTGGTCTTGTATCATCTTCTTTACTTGTCTCTAAAAAGCTTCGAAAAAGAAATAGCTTATGCCGCTGTCCAACAATTGAAGAACGAACTTTTAAGAAGTGAATTTCAAAGCCACAATGGATCTCAAAGCGCTTAAAATAATATATTTTCATGAGGAAACTGACGAAATTTATGAGTATCGTCAATAAATAAAGGGTTAAATAGAATTAAACACTCTGTTTGGAAAATCCATAATATTATTCACTAATTCCAAAAAATGTCCTAATACCAAACTTCATAAAATTTTACTGAATGGTTTGGGTTTTTATAAATGTTAACATGGAAAATATCAACTAATGTTAAAATGAAGCATAGTTGATATGCTTCATTTAATAAGTTAATAGATTTGATTTGTTTTTTCATGTTTGTTTCGATTGTGAAGAGCTAATAGCATGCAACTTCATTAATAAAAAGTGTTTACATATTATTGATCAATAATATATAAACAATTTTTGAAATTTAATGAATATAATATTAAATCAATCATGGTAAAAAACCTCCAGAAATATTTTTCTTTCTATTCTGACTTTTGGTTCCCAAAATATTAGCAGATATGTAAATAAATCATATTATGGGAGTCACACACCAAAAATATATATTTCGATAGCTCATATAAAGTATTCCAATAGTGTTGAAGTTTGCAACTTTTACTTAAATAAACTAATAAAAAATACCTTTAAGAAATATTTGTTTTATATACAGATCTATTGAAAATTATAAGATGAGGGTTCAAACACCTGATTTCAGAAACTTTTACAGATAAAAATATGGCCATTGACCGGTTTTTTTTGTGATTTTACACAAATAGTTAAATAACCAAGATTTCATCAATAAGGTTTTCAACAAGGATCTCAAAATACAAATATCAATGTGAAATCAACAACTTGTGTTTTTCGTATTCATTGCCTTTGAGCACTTGTATTTTCAAATTTCTTTTCTTAATTTGAAAATGAAAAATCGAAATTTTGTTTTAAAAAAGAAATTAAAAAATGCCTTTTCAGTGTACAATATTCCAATATCTCTTGAGGAATATATTTATAAAATTTTTAATTTTTAATTTTAACTTTTATTGTAGAAGAATTATTTTCACATTGAGGATAGTTAGAAAAGTAAAACAAAGAACTCGTAAATGTATGATGTGTATAAAAATTATTTTTATCAAACTAAAAACAATTTACAGTCAATAAAATTGAAAGCCTTTTTATAAAACTAAATAGAAGGTAAATTTTTATTTTCCAGAAGTTTTAAGTTGCGGGATTTGAACTAAACCGCGCCAGAAGGATATCCGTTAACAGCTAAGGTAATCTTTCTTAAGCATTGATTTTATTGTTTTCAGATTATCTGGCGCCGTCAGCAACACGAGGGCTATAATGCGCCGAAACATTTGTCATTAGACAAGCCAACATACATTTACAAACACCCATGCCTAACACGGGACTCGAACCCGCAACCTCGCGGGTCTAGAAGTTCTTTCTTAAGCAAAGATATAATAATAAAATAGTTGGCATCCTGAAGTACCTTGTAGAAGGATACATTCGAAAGAACATATCACTAGAAGGAACATTTTTGATTTAAAAATATCTCTAAGGCAACCATAGAAAACTAACCAAGAATATTAAGCCATCATTCAAATGATGCTAATTACACAACTTCATTTACAGGATATCGAAAGATTTTATACCTGTTGAAAACAAGATTTGCCTTACAGAGAACCAGACACTCTATTTTTGAAGCGGGTCAATCTGTCATAAAAATGGAAGGAAACTTAATCCACTTAAAAATACACAAAAAGAGGACACATAATCATCAATTTTTGTTTAGTATAGGTTAACCCATTGAGACAGGAATAGGGCAAGCTTTTTTTCAAATGATTCAAATGCTTCCTTATCAGAATAGAACACCACTTATACCATGCTTTCCGAGGATGAACAAGAAGACCTTTTTAAACTCGCATTAAATATTTAGAGCCATGGATCTACTAAATGAATAAAAAGGTTCTTTTATGATTACTGCTCGCGTGTTTCTGAAAGTGTTCCAGTTTGTGGAGCATTGCGATAAGAACTAATATAATTGTTGCGTGATTTCATATGTAGCGGCAAACATAAAATGAAAATTGGAACAAGTGGCTGCATTTTCTGAGTTAAAATTTGTTATTGCTGTAGTAAAGAAAGTATGTTCCTTGTAATCAGCAACATGCGGTTTTAATGGATTAATGGTTTAAAATCGAATTGAATACTTTATAAAGTTTGGGGCTGGCTTTGAATGCCAAAGATTCGGGTTTGAATCTTGGATTTGGCATAGATGTTCGTTGTGGTTCGGAATCCACGTTATGCTGTAGGTCCCACTCTTATTAGCCATTATTGTGCAAAAAATATAAAATAAAATTGGTCGTTGAACGTAGAAATCAATCAATCATCTATAAAGGTTGGACTTACGTTTCGTAAAAATCCTAAGAAGGAAAGTATTTTTTCTCTTTAAATGTTAACAAAAATAAATCCTGCTCAAGCAGAAAGTGTGACGTCTTCCTTTGCGTAATAAATCTTAAAATATATACAATAGTTTTAATTTGATTGATATATTTATTTTTAATGTAAATTTAAAAATCATAAACACATCCTAAAAGTTGAAAAAATGTGGAGGCTTTGAAAATTAATGGCATACAATTTAAAGCAAAAATTAAAATTTTAACCTTTGTTCTAAATTGAGTAATTACAACTTTCTTTTTTCTAATTTATGCACATATGGATGCTTGTTTCGTTTTACATTTACAACGACAATGGATAAACTGGAATGAAGGTTTTGACTGTTAGTCTTAGTGTTAACTCACATTTTCATTATCAAATTACATCTGAAATAAATGATGTTATTCGGTTGATATATCTTTTCCTTGATGACAATTTAAAATAAAACAACTCAAATGTGTACACAAATGGTGAAGGTAATAATTTTCGATTTTATAACAGTAATTTCAGTTTATAACATTATATAGTGAGCATGTAAATTTATTTATTGTTCCCTTGATCAAAAGAACTTTAAAATCTTGCATTGAAAGTGTGTCAATAAATTTTATTTGCAACGCAAATTATTGAGATAAAGTATATTACCCCTTAAACTATTCTCTTGAAGAATTATTGAACCCGTTGCCACTACCATCTTTAAATATCCGAGCTCTATGACTCAAATGAACAGTACATTTCCCATCGCCTGCGATTTGACGTTAATTGATAGTCTGATCAGGCTTTCGTATGGCTTTGGATGAGATTTTTACTTAAATAGAAATGGTGAAAATGGAATTTGCCGACTTGTGTGTCAGCTGAAACATATTACAAAATATATTTTTTAAGTATATCTTCAGATAAATAATCTAAGTTAAAGTAATGACACTAATTGCCTTCAAACAACCACGACATGAAAACTTCTCCATATAGGTATCGCTCACTACTCTTTAAGTTGTAAGTTTAGTTCTAAGTTCAAGTATTTTTTTTTTCATTATTGCAATAAGTGGAAAATATTTCGAAAAGATGCTAAAACTTTTTGCTGAAGTGAACGAATTTGTTTTAATAATTCCTAAACCCATAACGTTTGTTTCCAAATTCGAGTTTACAAGGATATTTAGCTGGAAATTTTCAGAAAATAGTAAGTTTTTATTATTTAAAACTTTTATTTAAATATGTTTATATTTTAAAGATCTTTTATTAATTACTGTCCGCAATGATTTTTCTTAATGTGTCAACACGTTTGTCATTCAATTATGGGGGCCGACCAAACGGTATAGTGATTAACGGACTAGCTTCTAGACCGCGAAGTTGCAGGTTCCAGTCCCGTGTAAGGCATGGGTGTTTGTAAATGTTTGTTGGCTTGTCAAATGACGAATATTCCGGCGCATTATAGCCCTCGTGTTGCAGATGGCGCCAGAAAATCTGAAAACAACCAACCAATAATTCAATTATGCGTAAGTGAAAGGCCACCTCTTCGCGGTTTTACTAGGACAACTTTTAAGAACGTTTTAAGCTTTTAAAAAAAATAAAATAAAAAAAAAATATATATATATATTTCCCGAAACTAATTAAGCTGATCCAACGATATAGTGGTTAGCGTGCTAGCTTCTAGACCACGAAGTTGCAGGTTCGAGTCCCGTGTAAGGCATGGGTGTTTGTAAGTGTATGTTGGCTTGTCTAATGACGAATGTTTCGGCGCATTATAGCCCCCGTGTAGCTGACGGCGCTAGTTAATCGAAAACAACCAACCAACCGAAAATAATTAAGACAGCATTCCGTATGAAAACCAAGCATTCAGCTAATAATCAATTAAAAAAAAATCCTTTCGTTCTGTTGTGGACCCTTCGTATATCATTATACCAATTACAAATTTTACTAGCATAAAAGTACTTATCATGCTCTCCTCTTTAAAAGCTCATTTGTTTGTATGAAAGGATACTGGAACTAATTTTTCTGATGCTTGCTTATTGTTTGAGCAATTTAGCAGATAACTGAGCAAACGTATAATTGATTACTTATATAAGTACTATATTTTGTACGTTTTACAATAAAGTTAATTATATATTACAATAATAAACATAGGCATTGATATTTATAATATATAATAGGTCATACAAAGATTGCAGGGTTAAAAATGATAAAGAATTACATTCAAATCCACCGTGTCCTGTTTTGACTTGCCATTTGCACGCAAACTGTTATTACTACAAAATGTGTCGAAGATGCTTAAGCTCATAAAAACATTTAAATATCTGCGCGTTAATAAAAATGTTAATGTCCAACCTCTTAAGCAAAGAAAAAAAATCTTTCATATTTAACCTACATGGTCAGGGGAGCGAGTAATATTGAAATTGCACTTTTTTCACTTGTACATTTTAAACCTTGATGGTATTTCTTTTCTTTTCACGTCGGATTGTTATTAAATCCGGGATGGTTGTCCGTTCCGCTTGGAGGCTAAAAAGATGAAGCGCTGGACTTTAAGGCAAAAACCTTTCTTTAACTCGTTACTCCTCCTTAAGATCATTGTGCAAGTGCTTTGCGCCGTAATGGGAAGCTCCATACCTCTCGGAAAGTATTTGGGTCAACATAAATCTAATTTGAATTGGAATTTGGAGCTTGGAGCACCCAATATTTAAAAGTTAAACCATTCCAAGTACAAATAATGCGTAGCTATTGTTCAAAATGAGAACAGATTTTTTTTTTCAAATGATATGGGAACAAAAATTAAAATCGTGTTGGGGATGTTGGGGGCATTGATTGTATGAAATTGTGTTGTGCTTCTTTTAAATTTTTCAATCCGGAAGATCTTCCGAAGAAAGATCGTGATATGGATGAGATCTCGTTTCATGAATTTTCACGATTTTGACCAGTAAAGGATTTGAAGTGCCAATTTTATTAGTTTATGGAACTTGCGAACATGTGTTTACTGGTGCATAATATACAAGAAGGGTTCTGATTTCGAGCCAGATGTCAAATGGCGGAATTGGTGGGACACACCTTCCAAGGGCATTGGACACGAGTGTGGTAATTTGGCAGGTAGTTTGTAGTTGCTGAATTCGCTTCCTTGTTGACGGAACTCTGATGTTGTGATGCATGGAAAATACTTCGAGTTTTTGAGCCATCAACCTTGTTGGATACATTCCTGTTAACATTTCTTCTGAACCAGTGATCGATAGCGTATCTGTATTTTCCGAATCAAATGTAAGTAACAACTTGAATACAATTTAAAAAGTTGCAATTTCTTTCTTCACTTAAGCAGCAGTTACTTGTTTTGCGGGGGCACATAAGCTCAGATCTAAAGACGTGCATTTATAATAGTTTAAACAAGAATTTGTTTGATTTCAAAAATGAATTTGAAATTATTGTAAATGTATGCAAGTTATGAAGTGATGTATCTTCTTTTTGTGTATGATCAGCGAGAATTAAATGCCCTCATAATAATACTATTTTGATATTGCAAGCAACTTTATAAGTTATATATTGTCTTATTAGAATTTCCTCTAATTGATATTTATGCTTCAATTTTTAAGGGGATCCTCTATGTAAAGTGTTTACTTCGTTAAAATTTAAACGTTATAAAACAAAATTTTTATTTTTAGAGAACAAAATCTTGAACATCACTTATCAAGAATAAATTCGTAATTGAAACTTTATTTTAGGTTAAGTACAGAAATAGTTTCATTGCCTCATATTTTAAAATGTTTATCTAAATTTTCCATTCAATATTGCTTTAGGGAAGTTAGGCTTTACCGATTTATGATATTTAATCGTTTCTAATCCCACAATTGGTTCTTTTGGAAAACCTTTTTGATTTGGGGAATTTAATAGCTTTCCGGATATTCCAACACGACTGCGATTTCTCCCATAAATCTTAATTTAAATTTAATCTTCTGAAAATCCAATTCAGATTGCCTCAAAAGTATATATTTTTTTCCAAATATTATAGCCTTTTAATATCAAAGCAAATTTATTTACTTTAAAAAAGTCATAAGAGAAATATTTACGTCAAAGCAATCTGATCGTTTTTTTCTTTTTGTGCAGTTAGAAACGATTTTTTGTCGATTTGCATTTTACAATTATAAGTTTGTTGAGTTTAAAACATAAAAATAATAAAATGCTCCCACAACTTTAAACGTTTAGGATTGTGTACAATTAAAATTCCAACTTTAACCTTCTAGACCGCGAGGTTGCGGGTTCGAGTCCCGTGTTAGGCATGGGTGTTTGTAAATGTATGTTGGCTTGTCTAATGACGAATGTTTCGGCGCATTATAGCCCTTGTGTTGCTGATGGCGCCAGATAATCTGAATACAACCAACCAACCCAATTTCGAGACAGTTTACCCTTGAAAGACCTTCTGGAAGGTACCCTGGTACTTTTCAAATATAGTGAGTGTAAAAAGTATTCGTACAGTACGACAATTGATTTAAAAGAGATCCGTTCATAAAAATTATAAACATAAATTCTATTTTAATTAATTATAAATATATAATAGAACATATTTTCCCTAGTTTCATGTGAAATTTACACAAATTTTATTCATGAATAAATATTTACAAAACTGAAACAATCCAACATCTTGTGGTGTAAAAAGTATTCGTACATCAGGCATATATTGGCCAATACAATCAGAATATTTCGGCTAATACCTTGTAGGATATCCTTTAGCTCGAATAACTGCCTTGAGTATCTTTGGCATCGATTCCACCAATTTTGCTATTATTGAGCTAGATATGGCGTCCCATTCTTGATTAAGAGCTGATTCCAAATCATTTTTATTAGAAATATGTCTGGATCTAATATTTTTATCAAGAACGTCCCATAAATTCTCGATGGGGTTGAGGTCCGGCTATTGAGGAGGAAATTTCATGAACTTTGGGGTATTATATAGTATCCAGAGCCTTGTGTTTAGGGCTGTGTGCTTGGGGTCGTTATCATGCATGAAAACGTAAGCGCCATTCAAACCCATTTTTGTTGCACTAGGTCCTAAATTATTTTTTAAAATGTCAATATATAGTTGATGATTTATAATGCCTTTAATAAAGACTAATTTACCCACCCCAGAAGCATTCATACAACCCCAAACAAGCAGACTTCCACCCCCATGTTTCACTGTCGGCACTAAATTCTTAGGATGCATTTCTCTACTGCGCTGTCTCCATACCATTCGTCTCCCGTCCGATCCAAATATGTTGTATTTACTTTCGTCTGAAAAGATAATCTTTTTCCAGAAATCTGGACTTTCATTAACGTATTGCTTGACGAAAGACAATCGCAGCTTCCGATTCTTCTCACTAACAGAATTTTCGTCTCGCAACACGGCCATGGGAACCTTCATTTCTGCATGCATTTCGAACAGTACTTAAGGAGACTGCTGTTTCCATGTTCTTTAGTTCTGATGTTAATGTAGGAGCACTTATTTTGTGATCCTTCTTTAATGAACGTACCAGAAACAGTCTGTCAGATGATGTCAATAGACATGGTCGCCCAGTACGATAACTGTTTTGAACCTTTCCAGTGGCAGCAAACTTTTTTATGATTGGCTGCACAGTTGAACGGGGTCTACCGACCAGATCAGAAATCTTGTTGTACGATTTACCATTTTTACGGAGATTTAAAATCAGTTCTCTTTCGGAAACACTTGTCTCTTTACTTTTACGACCCATTACAGAATTTCTAGTTTCTCACTACATTAAAATTTCCACTGAAGAACCTTTTAAGTAACTTACAAGATGACGTCAATTAACTACATCATAATGGATAAACCAATCACAAAATAACTAAAAAAAATTTGCCTTTCTTTTAGTGTACGAATACTTTTTACACTAAAATAAATCGTGAATTTTTAGTTTTCTGTAAATATTACCACAATTATAATATTTTTTTCTGACTTTTACACGCATTCATGTTTGACAAAAGATATTTTGTTAATTTATGCTAATTTAGGCAGAATTAACATACCGATGCTAGCTCCTTTCTAGAAACCACTCCTGTACGAATACTTTCTACACTCACTGTATGTCTTGATCAAACAACGTTCCTGTGCAGTATAGGAATCATGCCAATATATTCTATATACAGCCACTCAATCAATCATTTAAGATACACATTCATGGGATAGTTTTCCCTCTTGATAAGCATTTCTTAGGGCACTTTCTATTTAGCCTTCGGATTTCATTCAGTTAACCAGATTTTGTTTGCAGCATTGTTTTGGAGTAGTGTAGTTCTCGTGAGTGCCCCATCTTCAAATATCTCATTTTTAACCCACTGACTGTCCAGGGAATGGGGGAAATTCTTTAGTTGTTTTCCCTGCAATAATTTTTAAATTGTATTTATAATACAAATATATAATGTTTTTAAAATTATTTTTTATTTATTTTGTCTTAGATAAATTATGAACTATCATCATAATAAAAATATTTTAAAGATATTTTATTTTAAATTTTATTTATAAATTTAAAAATTTTGTGTATTACTGGAAAAACTGGGAAACAAATGACGCATATATACGTGCATGTCCGTCAGTGGATTTTAAATACTGTTTTAGTAAATATTAGTAGAAAATGTACAAAAAAGGGTAAATTATAAAAAAATATTCCTTGAATATGTAGTCATTTATGAGGAATAAACTCGGTGTCTTATTTTGCTTACTAAATTATATTGATAAAAATGTATTATTAATTTTTTTTTAATTATTTAATTTTTATACTTAGCCTTTTCTATCACCCCTCAATCCTCCCCAGTTTGAATTCTCCCATAAAAGAAATTTTTGCTGGATTTCAAAATAGGATTTTAAAGCACAGTGCAAAAATGTTATCTAAAATCTATCCAATGGTTTTCAAAATAAGCTAAATTTGTATTACTTTTAATTGTTAATTTTCATCTAAGTACGAATTCTTAATAAACCATGAAACACAAGATTTCCTCATTGTTAATATAGATTAATGATTTATTATTTTTTAATTATATTATTAATGAGTTAATTTTTATGTTACAAACATAAAAATTATTTTAGGTAAATAGTTTCAGCATTGTAAACATATCTAAAAATATTGCAACATTTACGAGAGAATGTTTCCTATTGTTCATTTTCTTTGCCAGCTTGAAAAATAATAAGTAACTTTTAATTTTGAAAATAGTAATGAATATTTTTTGCTACTTGTGTCCTATGTGTTAATAACATCCTTTACTATTTGCTTTGGGGTAAACTTTAGCATTTGTTGTTAGACTTTGACTTGCAGCCAGAATTTAAAGAAATAACATACGATGCAGTCCAAGAAAACAAAAAGTAATATGAATCTACCATTTATTGAATAGTTATTTTTGTAACAATTACTCTCACTAATAGGGATAAATAATATGGTACAATATTCTTCCTGTACAATCCCTTCAATCCTGGCCGACCAAACGGTATAGTGGTTAGCGTGCTAGCTTCTAAACCGCTAGGTTGCGGGTTCGAGTCTCGTGTTAGGCATGGGTGTTTGTAAATGTATGTTGGCTTGTCTAATGACAAATGTTTCGGCGCATTATAGCCCTCGTGTTGCTGGCGATGCCCTATAATCTGAAAACAACCAACCCTTCAATCTTATTTATCACTTCCCCTCACGCCAAAATCCATTTATATTTAATTTCCAGGCCTTAACAAATACAAACATCAATTTGTTAATTACCGAATCAACAAAGGTTTTTTGTCCTCCTTTTTATCCTAAATGAACCTTGCCAACAAACCTTCACTTTACAGTGCCAATTTGCAAAAGTGTGACAAAGTGAAGGGGACATTGTCATACTCAGCAGAAGGATGTGGGTCAATTGTGAGTGTTCCCTCCCAATGATATGTTTGGGTATGGGTGTCAACCACAGAATCTTTACGACTTTGGGTGTAGCCCCGACAGCTAAATACTCTTCCTTCGAGTCCGGGTCATGTTGTCAAGGGGAAGGAAGTCGGCCTAGGCGGTTCCTGTGGTTTGGGAAGTCAATATTACCTTGTTTCTCATTTCATTTTCGTTTGCTTCCAAAAGAGCTTTCCCCGATTTTTAATGGTTTTGGATTCTCCCAGGATGTTAGTGTTGGAATTAAGATTCATTACACGCCGTAAAGTTGTGAGGGAAAAGTGGTTTCATTTTTTTTTCTGGTGTACTACTGAATTGAGGCTATGCAGTGGTATGTTTTTGAGTGATGGTTGGATTATTTAATATTGGCGAAGTTTTTTTTTTTATAAGCTGGGGCTTCAGCAATATTTCAAAGCTAGTTTAAAGTTTCTTAGAGGAATTATTTTTTGGAAGTTCATCTGAGTTATAAATTGTATTCGATTGTGAACGACTTACGATTTTTCTTTCTTCATCACCGGGCTCAAATTTATATTCTTTTTTTTTTTATCCCTTTTCAAACAATCTACTTATCATAAAGATATTTCTCGTTTCTTGCCATCTACTATCACAACTTTCCAAAAATTTGGGATATTTTTTTAAGGCTATGACAGGCTTATATATAAGGCTATAATATTATTAAACTTCAATTTTCAACAAAAAAAAAAATTGCAAATGTGCAACTGTAAATTGCAAATTTTGACAGACCTGGATGGCTTAATCTTTCCATTGGTGTATCATTTATTAATTTTAGTTTTGTGTAACGGGAGAAAAAAAGATCGTTAAAAAGACGTCAAGAAATAATGTAAAAGATCACTTTGAGTTTTGGAGTATTAATAAAGGTTATACGCACCCCACCGAACTTAATTTTTATGTTCTGCAAACAAGCCTTTATCTTCAGTTTTATTAAAGCTCCTTCAGTTTGGGACCCTATTACCTAGTTGAAATACTTTAGATTCTAAAACTAATCTCGCTTATCGTGAAAGAGCTGTAGGGCTTAAGAATTCAGTAATCGGTATACCTTGCATGTAGTCCGGTCAATTTAGACATAAAAATAGTGATCAAATAAAGAAAATTCCGACAGAGCCAAATCTTCGTAGAGACCTTAGGTTTACCACAAGGAATAAAGTGTCAAAAGTCCCAATCAATCCCATGTGCGCTAAGGGACTTATTCGGGGCCCAAGGTCAAAATTTTAGGTTTTTTGGATTTTTCTAGAAAACGGTAAGTTTTATCGAAAAGTACCTCAGAGCAAAGTTGTAGATCTTAAAATTCTCTATAAAAATGGTCCTTATGATTTTTTCTCTAAGACCCACTATTTCCCAGATATTGCGCTTGTAAGAATCACGTTCTACATAATATGAACACATTTCCACACCACCTGTGAGGTAGTGTACTCGGCGCGTTTTTTTTTTTAACGTGGTATCCCCGGTAGGCCTATTCCACGAACCTTTGACGTTATTTTCAGGAACAATAATTATTTAATAGTATGAAGATTATTGATATGGGTTACTGAGTTTAACTGTCGTTCTAACTTTTTTTTATTACTTTAATCTGACTCATACTCTTCATATTCAATTTCAACAATCATGTTTTCTTCAATTTCTTCTTCTCCTTCCTGTTGATGAATGCTTAGAAATTCTTCAAATGAAGATGAATCAGTTGTCTCTTCATCAAAATCACATGAATCTTCCTCTCTTGTATTTAATTGAACATTTGAGCAAGAGACACCTTGGCAATTGGTACACGCTGGAAAACACTGCAACCCTACTTTTTTACAGCCACATTTGGCACTACAACCTTTCTTGCAATTGCAAAAAATAGTGTTAAGAAGTTTTTCTGGAGCAGGGGACAGTAAAGTTCGAATCGGTTCCAAAGTATTATTTATCAATTTCCAACCCCAGTCTTCAGGGTTCAGTTCATTGCCTTGCCATGTCTGAACTTGATCGTATACTCGAAACAAATGTTGAGTAGCAGATGCCGATGTTGGAGGAAGACAAGATAGTTGTACTTGCTTTTTATTCCGTGTATTTTTTACAAATGTTAAATATCTGTACGTATCTATGCAATCAATTTTTTTTGGAGCTCCATAAACCGCAAGAAGAAACCGAATTCCTTTAGTAATTAGTATTTGAGGTGAAGAATTAATTTCTGCAAATACTTTTGCGCAGTCAATCAAATCTTTTTTTTTTCAAATAATTTTAATACTGAATTTTTGCCCCTTCTAAACATTGCTGGCATAGTATCGCATCCGGTTATCGCATGTAAAAATAAAATATAGTTTTGGCATTTTGGATAAGCTGATAAACTTTTAGAAGAATATATTTCTGTCCGTTGCTGCGCCTTCCCAGGTTTTAAAAAGTAAATAATTTTATCAGATGGAGTCCTTGCAGTGAGTAGTACTAACAAATCAACATCTTCACCCACTACAATAGTTGTATTTCTTGCATTAAATTGTTCTATTGCTGTTTCAATTATGAGGACATCGGCGTCATTCGGAGCTTGTTTCACGGCAATATTTTCAGCTGTTAATTTGTTACTCAACATAGAAATAAAACGAGATTTATTATTAATATTTGCAAAAAAGTTAGTTTTTTAGAGTATATTTTCTTAGAATAGTATAATGTATACATAAGAGACACGAGTAGGCATTTTTGCTTGCTTGAGTACCTAAATATGTATATACGTGGCATATGTGTGCATACTATGTAGAACATGATTCTTACAAGCGCAATATCTGGGAAATAGTGGGTCTTAGAAAAAAAATCATAAGGACCATTTTTATAGAGAGTTTTAAGATCTACAACTTTGCTCTGAAGTACTTTTTCGATAAAACTTGCCGTTTTCGAGAAAAATCCAAAAAACCTAAAATTTTGACCTTGGGCCCCGAATAAGTCCCTTAGCGCACATGGGACTGATTGGGACTTTTGACACTTTATTCCTTGTGGTAAACCTAAGGTCTCTACGAAGATTTGGCTCTGTCGGAATTTTCTTTATTTCAATTGTCTAAATTGGCCGGACTAATGGTGCTTTGCAGCGTCTATTTTCAAACTCGGTAGACTCTGCGGTGCAAGTGAAATGTAATTTTCTTTGGTTGTCGAGTTGCTTAGTGGAAGTTTTACAGGTTTTCTCTTGGAAAACAGTTAGTCTACATGCAAAATACATCTAATAGTCCGCGATAAAAGGACAAACATAGATGTATGATAAGGGGGTATATTGGTAGATTTTCTATCTGTCGGATTTGTAAAACTCATTATTTCGCAAACGTTATGCGAGTAGGAATTGTAAAACTCATTATTTCGTAAATACTATTTCCCTCCACGTAATTACTTTTCCCACATTTGAGATTCCTTTTCAGTCTATTGGGAGGATGTATTATTAGTTACGGTACTGGTAACACATCTTCAGATTGAAAATGGAACGCTTGGAAATATAAGCAAGTGGAAGAGTAGTTTCCAAATTTACATAACATTTACGTTCCTCCTGTCTTGTACTAGGAAGTTGCAGTTCCATTTTGGGTAGTTTTGAATAGTATATAACAATCTACAACTTCGAAATGAACTACGTAATTATTCCTTTAGGCTTTTGAAATGCTAGTAGGTGTATCTTTGATGCCTACATATTTCCACTAATTCATCGGTATCTGTTAATCTTAATAAATTGATATACTTTCATGGATGTCTTTTATGTGTGACAATAATGTTGAAAAAATTTATGAAACATAAAAATTAAGTTTTGACAAAAGCGCTTTTAGTTTCTTGTTTATTGAAAATTTGAATTTCAAAATTGATGGAAATGTCCATACTAAAATGTAATTTGTCATTATAGTAAGCATAAGTGCAACCAGGGTTGTCAGACGAAGTATTTTTAATACCACTCTGTTTTTCCCGCAATATTTTGAAATAGTGCCTTTTTAGTACTTTTTGAAGGGTATAAAGCGTTAATTTTTGAATTATTATTACTTGAATAGGTATAATTATTATTAAAAATGCTGTCTAAAATGCATTATAAAAAACTGCCTACCTAAAAATTTTAAATCTGGCATACTGGCAACAATACGCATTTTTTAAATCTGTATGTAAAAAGAAGAGTTAAATCCTGTAAAATCTTCAGTGATTTGTTAATTTTTTCGATAAACATTTAGTCAGAACATTTCCATTCATTCTTTCTATTTTAAACCGAAAGTAGTTCAAATGCAATCACAATAGAAACCCACATTCACTATTTTACTTTCAATGATGTTTGAAAAAGAGTCATTGACAGAGGGCGTTGTTCCGGCATTTCTCTGATGATAGCCTTCAACATCTCAAGTAATCTTGACCTTAAATTCTAGAAACGGTAAGCGCTTCCTCGAGTTCAAAGCCAGTTCTACGTCATCCATGATCTGGGGCAAGAAATTTCGCCACTTAGTTACCATCCACCTTTTACTTATATAAAAACAAAATATCTTCAGGATGGCAAATTGGCGTCAGATGAACCATCTATTAATTATAAAGAGGGTAGGAAGGCCCAACTGGCGTAACGACCCTAATTTCATTTTAATTTCTACATAACTCGTAATGTTCTTCCTCTTTTCTTAGGATGTGATAGCTATTTCCTATGACGATTGCCGGATTCGAATACCATGAATATTTACTGTGCCACTGACACTGATCATGTGATAAAACTGTTTATGAATTGTTCATAGTCCACTAACTTTGAGACCTCGTTTATTACACAATCAGAAGGTAATTAAAAGTCCCCGTTGTGTATTTGATTTGAACAGTGACGAATGTTTCGCGGTGGATGTGGTTTTCTTTTATGTGGCACACTTAGTGATATAGGATGACTTCTGTTTATAGCAAATAGGAAATCCAAGAGGGAAATCCTTGTCAATTACAGACATAATGTTTTCGCAGTGTCTCTATAAAAAAATTAGGAGTACGGAATTTAGATTTGCCATGGATTGGCGCAATTTACAGTTTTCGTTTCTATATTTTAATTTAAAAAAATGGGCAGTTTGGCGATATTTTTGGCAATAATTATTACATTAGCAGAAAAAAATATTTTTTCGATAAATATTATATTGTTTCGTAAAAGCGAAACAAAAGGTAATCAATTGCTGATGGACATGCTCGAGGAAAGAGAACCCAGAGTTAAAAATATTCGTTTTTTAACATCTTATGCCTTTATCGCATTTCCACAGGAATTTGGGAGGTGGGGATGTTTAGAATACTTTAAAAGGCATTACCTCAGTGATTTTGATCGAAAATCGTTTGAGTCGTGTTTAGGTAATTGCATAATTTTTTTCAATGGCAGGTACCTTATGAACATATTCAGTTTTGACAAAAACCTTAATGACATCTCCCTTGGCCACCACTAACCCATACACCAAATTTGAACATTGTAAGTCAATACCTTCGGGAGTTATGCTGACTAAGGACCCACACACATTTTTTCTAAACCCCTTTTTTGAACTCGGCACGTTCCAAAACGTGCAGGAAAAACAAATCGAAATTTTTTTAGCCGAATCCAATACTTACATTACCTTATGTTAATATAAGGTAATGCAAGTAAAACATCCTTCTATAGAATTAGTGACGTCACTTCAAGTATTGACCAGAAAAAGCATTAAGGCAATGAGTGTTTTCTCTACATTTTAATTGTTTCATGTTAAAAAATTATTGCATGTTATTAACGTTTAAAACCTACACTAGAACTGAGAATTAGAAATCAACCTTTTATATTTAGAACTTTGAAGAAAAATTTACGAGATTTGTTAATTTGTGAAGATTGAGAAATTGAAGAGACGAGAGATTTTTAATTATTTTGTGACTAATATTTGCATTTAAGAAATAAAAACTTGATTAATCTGCAATTGGAAACACTAAACTGACGAAGTTTTATGTGAACAAGACCTATTCGTCGTAAAATTTATTTATGTTTAAAAACATAACTCTTTGCGCAATGATTTAAAAAACCATTTTTTAACTATTCAAGGATGAACATTGAACAATAACACATTTATTTTGTCATTATTTTAAATTCAGAATATGCTTATTTCTTTAATAATAAAGAAAAATCAAAAGACAAAATTTAAAAAAAATACTTATTTTTTCAATATCAGCGAATTTTAGATAGACTTTAGGAAAAATCTGATCATCTCTTTTTTATATATATCCGTTACTTATAAAAGAAAAATAGTTGTTCAAACGCCATAAATATAGTAATTTCATAAACATTTCAATTTTTATAAAAGTGGCACTTACCAAATTGAGATTTTACGAATTTTATTCGCCATCAGATAAATAATCAAAAAAGTAGTCATAGCATGGAATGAGTGTTTTTTTTTTTTTTTTTTTTTTTTTTCATAGTGGTCGTAATCTTATGAATTTATTGTAATTATAACCAAGTATACTGTCTATGTTATGGAAAACTATTTTTACTTTCAATTACACATATGTATACATAGGATAATGAAAGTATAGTAATCGAACCGAAATAAATAAAAGGAAGAAAAAAAGATTTTTTTTGCATTTTTCCACGTTTTGGAACATCCTGATCTCAAAAAAGTGATATCGAAAAAATTTCAGTCTGTGTGTATGTGTGTACGTGGTCAGCATACCTCCCGAACAAATTGATCTACGATGTTCAAATTTGGTGCGCGGGTTGGTGATGGCACAAGGACTTACCATTAAGGTCTTCGTCAAAATCGCGCATTCGAATAAGGTAGCTATGGTACCATTGAAAAAATCATGTTTTTCAATGGCAGCTATCTTAGCCATTTAAAAAACTGCTCTAACAACTTTGATCAAAATCGCTGTGGTAATGTGTTAAGCTGTTCTAAACATCCCCACCTCCGAAATTCCCGTAAAAATGCTTAAATGGCGTAAAAAGTTGAAAAACGAATGCTTTCTACACCTATAGTTCTCTTTGCTTGAACATAGCTCATCAACGATCGTTTTTTCTCCTCTTCTCAGTTTCACTTATAAGAAAGGATAATATAAGAATTACAGAAAAGGATATCGACAAAAATACCATTTTGGCGAAGTTTTTTTTTTTTAAAGACCCATTAAAGAATTGTCTCAAGAACTATCGCCTAGCTGGACATTTTTTCTAAATATATAATGAACAGTAAATGGACATAAATTGACATCGCAGACCAAACGGTATAGTGGTTAACGTGCTAGCCTCGAGACCACGAGGTTGCGGGTTCGAGTCCCATGTAAGGCATGGGTGTTTGTAAATGTATGTTGGCTTGTCAAATGACGAATGTTTCGGCGCATTTATAGCCCTCGTGTTGCAGAAGGCTCCAGATAATCTGATGACAACATAAATTGACATCAGTATTATAGAGTAATTGAAAGCTGTGCAATGTTCCACACTCCTAGTTTTCGAAGTGGTCGCAATCTTATGAATTTATTGTAATTATATCCAAATATATTGTATATGTTACGGAAAACTATTTTTAGAGATAGAGATGCTAAATATCAATCCCTCTATCCATCTTAGCATTTATTTAAAGTGTGCAACATTTAAAGAAGTATGAATACTTTTTATTCACATCTATACCAAAACGAGAGTTGCATTGTTGAGGAAATGTAACTTTCATATTTTCATAATGTCTCTAAAAGCCGTTATGGAGCTTTATTGGAGAAGAAGGTAGTTACTGTGCACCACTGTATAAGTGAAAGTCCCTCAATTTGACCCAAATGTTATTCATAAGAATGATCAGAAAGCAATTTTTAATACTGAGAAGTGAACAGTTGAGCCAGCGTTGCCAGACTTCGGACTTAAAATTCTCAGGTAGGCAATTTTCCTCCAGGACATTTTGGACATAGTATGTTTAATAATATTTTTTACTTATTGAAACATCAATAGTACTTCAAAAACTAAGACTTCCTGCATTTTAAAAAGTATTAAGAAAGGCATTATGTCAAAATATAGGTGTGGGAAAAACTTCAGAGTATTATTAAAAATACTACTTTTGGCAACGCTAGTTGAGACTATTAAGAAATTATAATGGAAGAAAAGTACTTCATCCTCTTTTTGTGTCCCCTCTCTTATACCAATCTCTTTAGAACACCAAGGATGATTTTGTTTGAAGATTAGAATCAAATCAATGTCCATGTTTTAGTTTCAAATGTCTGGTATTGACTACGCCAGGTAGTATAAGATAAAAAAAAAGTTATAAAAAATATATTCGGAAAAACTCTACATTTTGAAATGTAGGGATTGCACTTCATCGTCAAATTGTTTAGTGTTTTTGGAATTTGTGTCCACAATTAAGTTTGGAATCACTCAATCAAGTGATCTCCGTCTTTCTTGAATTGAGACTGAACAGATGAATATCAAACAGGGCAAGTATGCCGTTATGAAAACAATTGTTCCATTTAATCCGATAGTTAAAGAAAAATGAACATAAAAAAAGTAATTTTGCAAGTAAAATGCCGAAATTACCTTTCCTCTTACTTGTGAGCTCTAAAGAGCTTTGAATAATCTTAATGTTTTCCAAACATGTTCTGTTTATTCTTTTTAAAGTGACATTAAGAATAATATGGCATTGATGTACAAATAAGGAAGTAATGTTTTCGGTTTTTATCTTCCACGCCATCAAATTGTAGACATCTTTAACTTAGGGGGAATTTTTCTTGGTATGAAACCTTGACCTACACTCTTTGAATCTATTTTAGATCTAACAATGCATGGAAGAGTTTTCTTCTCATTAAAGCAAATGATTCCGACTTGGGACAAAACTAATTGGAACCGGTCTGGAAATAGGAAACTTGAATGAGTTTTACCTTTCTTGGTTGGTATGACTTGCTTTTAAAATGGAACAAAGCACCGTTTGTTGACTTCATCATTGAGTTCAAAACAATTGCAAACTATACAGTAGTGATCACAATATTTTTAGGTATAATATTTTCCAAGAATCTATAGCGCAATGTGTTGGAAAATATTGGAATTAAACTAATAGTTTCTTTTTGAAACTTTGGAATACATAGTTCAATTCCAACTTGATTGTAAAAATCGGTAAAATAGCTTTGAAGTGACTCACAATATATGATTTTGCGTATTAAATATACAGGGTATCCGAATAAAATATTCCTAATTTGGAGAGACCGGTAAACTTAACAGAAAGTTAAAACGTATAAGAAAAAAATAACATTAGATAACAGGTCTCGCTAATTTTTAGAAAACTAGGGGTGTGGAACATAGCACTACTTTCAATTAAACTATAATATCAGGCATTCCATTAAAATGTAAGCAGTTATTTACCGTTTTCGCATTTTCACTCATTTAAATAAAAATGGCCAATATGGTGACATCTTTGGCATAATTTTTCAAATTTTTACATGAGCAAAAAAAAAATATAGCGATATCGATGGGAGGCAAATCTGAGGACACCTAATTTCTGCAGACGCCCTTGCCTTCATCCAATGATCCTTCCTGAAAGTTAGCAGATAGGTTGCGGGTCGATGCCAGTGCATTTTATCAAATTTTGGGGCTGTTACTGTCACTAAGAGGTCGCTTTTACGGAATACCAATAAAATCGGGTTAAAATATCATTGAACCTATCACTGTTGAAAGTCTTTCCTGCTGCCAATTTGCCGACCAAACGGTATAGTGGTTAGCGTGCTAGCTTCTAGACCGCGAGGTTGCGGGTTCGAGTCCCGTGTTGGCATGGGTGTTTGTAAATGTATGTTGGCTTGTCTAATGACGAATGTTTCGGCGCATTATAGCCCTCGTGTTGCTGACGGCGCCAGATAATCTGAATACAACCAACCTGCTGCCAATTTTTTTTTAATTAATCTATAATAATAAAACAAGCTGTGTGTTTGTCTGTGGCCCTGTAGATGTATAGAAACCTACTTAAAATTGGAGTAGAATTCTGAAATTTTCAGCATAAGTAGTTTTCGCGTTCTAATTTTAAGCATCACAAACAGAATGTTAAAATTTTAACTAGTTCTTTTTTAATTAATTTTTTTAATTAAATAAATATGTTACAAAACGATATTTAATCGGGCTACAGCTCTAAAATTTTCAACAAAAGTAGTATTGGCCTACTAATTGTATACATCACAAACAGAATGTCGAAATTTTAATTAGTTATTTTTTAATTAATTTTTTTAATTAATTAATAAACATATTACAAAACGACTACCAATAGGGCTACAGCTCTGAAATTTTCAACATAAGTAGTTTTGGCCTTCTGATTGGACTTTTGAAAAACAGAATTTTAAATTTTCATTTAGTTTCTTTTTAATTTTTTTTTTAATTAATTAATTAATTAATATTTTACAAAACGATATTTAATAGGGCTACAGCTCTAAAATTTTCAACGTAAGTAGTTTTGACCTTCTAATTTGACTTTAGAAAAACAGAATTTTAAATTTTTGTTCAGTTCGTTATTAATTAATTTTTTAATTAATTAATATATATACTACAAAGCGATTTTAAATAGGGCTACAGCTTTGAAATTTTCGACATAAATAGTTGTGGCCTTCTAATTGGATTTTTGAAAAACAGAATTTAAATTTTTTTTTTAATTAACATAAATTTTACAAAACGATTTGTAATTGGGCTACATTTCTGAGATTTCACAGGAAGTTTTGAATATCTAATTGGACTTTTGACAAAAAGAATGTTACAATTTTAATTTATTTTTTTATTAATATTTTCAAAAAAAGCGACTTCTAATTGGCCTAAAGCTCTGAAAGTTTCAACATAGGCCTTTTTGGCCTTCTAATTTTGCTTTCCACTAACACGTGTTAAAATAATCTTAGAGGGGTGCTGTATTATTGTATTAAAGGGGAATTTTTTTTCTTGACAAGGGAGAGGCTTCTAATATTGAGGCTTTACGTAGCAATTAGATTTTAGTGAGTGAAGCGATCTTATGCTTACGCAGCAATGAACCTTTCAGCGAGAGAAGAGAACCTATGCTTGCATAGCTATGAACCTTTTAACGAGTGAAATAAGCCTGTGTTTATGTGTCCATTAACTTTTCAGCGAACGAAGTGAGCTCGATTTTGCGTAGCGATGAACCTTCCTGCTAGCGAAGGCCGACCAAACGGTATAGTGGTTAGCGTGCTAGCTTCTGGACCGGGAGGTTGCGGGTTCGAGTCCCGTGATAGGCATGGGTGTTTGTAAATGTATGTTGGCTTGTCTAATGACGAATGTTTCGGCGCATTATAGCCCTCGTGTTGCTGACGGCGCCAGATAATCTGAAAACAACCAACCAATCCTGCTAGCGAAGCGCCAAAGACTGGGTCCTATACACGAATGACATATTTCCACAACGCGAGGCCTCACAGCTAACTAAAATATTGCACATGTTAAAATTTCGTAACGAAACACGGGTATATTTAGCTAGTAAATAATAAAATTACTTTAACCAGATTAAATAAATCATATTCGGATGTCAGAGCATTATTTCACGTTCAATTTTTAAAAAATAAATTTTGAAACGCACTTTGCTGCACATTTTCTGGTAGAAATGTTTTTGATATCGGTGCTGTGTTAATGAATATAAAAATTGACAATGCATATAAGAGATTTTTAAAAATTGTTTTTAAGAGTTATATTATTATAGTATTTTTTTTCTATAAATTATTTTACGATCAGAATTTGTTAAGATGACTTGGTGGTCGTTGTTTTCACAAGAAGTAATAAAATATCAATTTGAAACCATTTCCTTATTCTGGAAAGTTTTTGAGCTGATCCGATTACTACAATTGCTGTAAAACTATATTTTTATGGAGAATTTAGCTTTGCTGTTATAGCTTAGTTCTTTTGATATTTCGAACGCATATTTCATAGTTCGGGATTTTTGAAATTCCCACCTTACTCAAAATATTAAAACATCAGCAAGTATGAATGAAATGACTTGAAATTTTGTGTGTGTCATTCTTTATATCTATTTGACAAAAATATAAAAATATGCATAGATTTTTGAATAAAATAAAAACTTTTTTTCACAAATTTAGATATTGAACAATATCCGCTTTTAACGCTTCTTTACTTATAGGAACAGTAACGTTTTTCTCGAAAACTATTTTACTTATTCTAAATCCGATGCCTATAAAGTTAGAAAATGTTTTCAGTTATATACTCTAAAAAAAAAAAAAAAAAAAAAAAAAATATACAATTTGAAATTTGAGGAGTTTTTAAAAAAGTTTTAAAGTTTTGAAAATTTAGAGCATCATGTGAACTTTTTTCAAACTAAAATTTAATTTTACTTAGAAATAATCCCAAATATGTAAAAATTACAATCTTAAAGGCTTAAATAAAAAAAAAAGTTTGAAGGGTACAAAATCCCCTTAAATTCACAATTGCACACGTATTAATATATTGAAATTTTTTAATGAGGTTCCAAATTATATTCAAGTGATAATGAGTTAAGTAATTCATACCACCCTATTTTTTTTAATGAAATATATTTTTATTATTCTTAGAATGTTTTATTCTTAGAATAATGTTTTTTACACATAATGGAGTAAATTCTAGAAAAAATTATAAAATATTTAGATTCACTGATTTACTAGATTCTGTGGAATAAATAAGGACTCATAAAATAAATTCGTGATAGTGAAAATCTATATATTTTCATTTCAGTGTCTTTAAAGATTGTTAAGGAAAATTTAAATACTTTTACATTGTCTATCTTTTAAAAACCGTTAGAATTGTAAATTGTTTGAAATAAATGACAAAACCTGTTTCATTTTAGCGTATCCAGGAAACTGAATTTAACTTCCATGTTATGAAAAATAAAATACAACATTTGATCGTTTTAGTATCTTCGAGTAAAATAATTTGATTCCTAGATTGTGAAGATAATGCAATACTGTTTCATTTCAGTGTTCAATAAAACCGATTCCTTTCAAAGAAAAAAAATTTCTATTTTAAATTGTGATGAAAAACTGCAGCATAATTATTTCAGTATTTTGTGAAATAGAATTTGAACACAGAAATTGAGAAAGGAAATTTTATTCACTGTTTCATTCAAACTTTCCTTGTCGCATTTTCTTTTCACTTGAACTTGATTTTATGAACGTTCTTGACCTTCATTCTCTTAAATATTGTACTTATCTAAGGTCAAAAGAAGCCCCGGAGTCATCTCTTTAAGATCATTAGATCCTAGACTTCTATTTCGATTATCACTTGCCACTATACCATTGAAATAGGAATAATATATATGGAAGAGTTTATGCAAATACCAGGTAAGTGAAAAAAATTCAAATTTTTTTTATATTGTTTGGTTTTACGTATTGCTTTGCTTATGGATAATTAGATAAAGGCAAACACTATTTTATAATTAGTGGTACTTGGTGCCCCTTGTTTTCACAAAAAATTATAAAAATATCGATTTTCTATTTTTTGAGTTTCTATAATCTCTGAAACCTTCTTATTCTGGCATATTTTTTGAACTGATCATATAACTGCAATCACATAAAAATTTAATTTTTATGGAGAATTTAGCATAGGTGCAATAGCCCCTTCGATGTTTCGAACACAAGTTTCTCAGTTCGGTTTTTTTTTTGGAATTTCCACCCTACTCAAAATGCTAAAATTTCGACAAATATAAATGACTTGATATTTTTTTTTGTGTCATTCTTAAGATCTATCTGAAAAAAAAAGTCATGTTTTTTTTTTTTTTTTTATTTTCTTTTTATTAAAATGTAAACTTTTTTTTTTTTTTGACAATGTTAAATCTTGAAAAATATTATTTTTATACGACTATTTTACCTATAGGTATAGTTTTTTTTTTCTTCAAAACTATTTTACTTTTATCCAAAGTCCGATGCCGCTAACTTGATGGCTGTGGGCTTAGAGCTCTATGTTAAAGGTTACCGAGTTCGAATTTTGGGTTAGACATGGATGTTTATTGTGGTTCGGAATCCACGTAAAGCTGCAGATCCCGGTTTGATTAGCCGTTATTGTGAACAAAAATAGGTCGTTTAGTGTACAAACAAACCAAACCAACCAAATTCCGATGCCGAAAAGTTTAGTGTATAGAAACATAAAAAAAAAATCATGAAAAAATATTGAAAAATGAAAAAGAAGTAAGAATTTAAAATTTTATGAATTTTTTTAAAAAAAATTAAAATTTGGAGCACTACGTGAACTATTGTTTTAAAAGAAAATTTGGTTTTTGTCTAGTAATACTTCCAAGTATGTAAAAACTAATATTCTAGGCTTAAATTAAAATAGTTTCAAGGGTACCAAGTCCCCTTAATTTTGATTGTGATTTGACTCCAAATATATAAGTCAACATTGTTCTTAATACATTTAAGTTTGTTTAAATAAGAATGCCGTGGACAAATGCTTCAATCTTTGTTGTGCAACAGATGTAGTTGTACAAACACTCCAAATTATTCTGGATGATATTACAGTGGAATAGAATATCTTTTCAATGAAAATTTAACTGTTTCCTTTGTTCTTACTGAATCTGAATAAGAAACATTTTATAATATTGCAACAACACAAGTGTGTTAAATGCCACAAGATTTTGTTGCGCAACTCCATAGATTTCATTAACTCTATAACTTTTCCCTAAAATTTTATCAACGTATGTATGCGTATTTTGTTTCAATAGTAGAAATGTAACAAAAAAAAGCTTTTATATTAAAATGCCCCATCAACTTGAAAAGCGGTTTTATAACTAAATAAAATAAAGCACCGAATCAACGCTGTATATATTTAAATGATTATCTTTAACCAATAAACATTTCTTGTGCACAAATGAAAAAAAAAAAAAAAAAATCTCGTTTTCCTTAAAACTGTAAAATTGTATACAATAAAAATTCTCCAGAAACTTCCTTGGTTACTCTCAATTAATACATATTAGAGATTCGTGTGAATCTGAATCGTCTTTAGTATAAGGATTTTGCAACACGTTTTTTAAAATGGACTTTTTTACCAGAAAAGAAGTGTTTTAAAATAATAAAATCTAGACTGACAAAAAAAAAGCTAATTCCTAACAATCTCTGCTAAACAAAGAAACCACACTTAATGCTTAATTTATGCTCCGGTAAACATTCGCACGCGTACTCGTGTTAACGAACCAGAACGCTTTTGAATAGTAGACTCAAGTATAATCGTATTTATAGTTATAAAATTTTACCATGGACATTTTAGTAATTTAAAAGACATTCATGCATTTAATATTTGGAACGTTTGAACCTGTTTCAACCTCAAAAGTTAATTTATCAAAATCGGAATAGTTAGCATTTTCTATGATTGTCTTTGTTGACAAGTGTATTGAATTTCAGAGTCCTACAATGAAAATGGAACAAAAAGATATTCTTTATTTTTTACATTAAACCCCTTTGCGACCCTTTAAAAAGAAGTTTATTGTAGTCGAAATGGCTCGCTTGTTTTTTTTGTTTGCCCTTGTTTTCTCTCATACCAAATTTCAGAGTTGTAACTACATTGGAACTGGGTCATTAAGATATTCCTCATTTGTATAAGTTTTGACACTTAAAACTTGTTTATCGAAATCAAAACAGCTTACTTTTTCTATGCTTGGCCTTGTTGACATTTGTACCGAAATTCAGTAAGTACTTTTATAGTTTGAAATTTCTTTTTGGAGCTCTCAAATGAGGAAGGTATAGGTCTTTATAAAAGCAACAGCGTTCTGTATCACATTACAGTTTAATTGTAATGTTCTGATTTCAATTGTAGGAAGAACATGTAGATTTTTTTTTAACGTTACGCAAGGTGCAAACATTCGAGGGACGGATTCTACTTACTTGACATTTGTAGTGTATTGAAGTTCAATGCAAAACTTTCGGAATCTCAAAAAGTATTAGGCCCGAAAAAATTAACATCTATAATTTTCTATTCCATTTGCTATATATACATATCTAACATAAGTAGACAACAATTTTTTATCCCTCAGTCCCTACAATTTATTCAGACAGTGAAACACTTCTTAACAATTTGTTTTTCTTGTGATTTCTCTGTTTAGAAGTCCATAAATTAATAAGGCTTTCGTGGCAAGTAAATTGTGGAATCAAGCTAGGGTGTTGTTTTAATACAGGCGTCGGACAGTGCCCGCTACATGTTAAGACTCCGCTATACAAATGAGGCCTCCATATCCTCTCGTTGGTACTATGATGTGGATAACGAGTGAGAGGGGATCGTTCAAGTGTCGGCTCTGCGTCATCTGATCAAATATAATATTACGAACCATAATTTTAGATGCCGTTCTAAAAATGTTACGGCACAGCTTGACACTCGTGTAGATCTTAAGATAGAACAATTCAAATAACCATCCAACCTGATCCTACCTTTCAGAAAGAAACTTCTTGCACTAACTTTTGGTACACCTAAGAATATAGTTTTTAGTATGAAATAAATGTTTTTATGTGGCTACTCAGTCTATTCAACAAATAGTCTGGTTAGTGTAAGGAAATGCTAACTATTGATTATAAAAAAACTGCAACTTAATCATTGAAACATGTTTTTTTAATCTTTTGAAAACTTTACAAACTGGAGTTAGCACTTTTTAAATCCTTTAAATTAACTTTGATTTTGTGTGTGGATGTGTTACAGACAAATCTGCGGAAGGCAAATTAACACACTTGCCATCTTTCAATCGATTTTAATTTTAACAGATTGATTTGTTGATGACATTACATTACATTCATCTATTTTTGGGATCTATCATTAAAAACGGCCACTTTTACACTTGTTACTGTTATCGTTTCAGAAGACTTATTAACCCACTTTCTGCGGTCCAATTAAGTTGAAAATTCACAGATTGACTCGTTGTCAATGATAATATAATTTATCGAGTTCTGGGAGCTATCACTAAAATGCCGCTTTTACACATGCTTTTATAGAAGCTTAGGAAGACTAATTAACGCACTTGCCTTCACACAATCGAGCTGAAATTTGACAGATTCGTTGTAGATAAGAATGCATTCTGCCAAGCGTTATGTCCGTTACTGAAAGACTTTTTTCTATACACGCTACTATTTCCTCTTTGCAAGACGAATTAACCAACTTGCTATAACCTAATCGAGCTGAAACTTGGTAAATAGATACGTTGTCGATGAGAATTTCTATTAAGTTTTGGGGCAGTCTCTAAAATGTCGTTTTAAGAGGACTAATTAACCCATTTGCAATCATACAATAGAACTGAAAAGTGGCGGATAGTATTCATTGTTATTGACATTCAATCTATTAAATTTTGGTAAAAAAAAAATTCATTGAGACGGAAATTGGTGATTTTTTTTTATTGTGGTCAAACACCATGAAAAGTCAATCTGTGTTCAAAATCACTGAAATAATTTGCAATTGCATATAAAAGTTGGCAATGGATATACGGGATTTACATTCAAAACATTGTTTCTATGGGCCATTATTCACTCTTAGCCAAAGAAAACGTTAAAAGAATAACACCAATTTGAAGTTTTTAAAAGCCAAAATGGTATAAAGCATTTGAGTTATTTAATTGAACTTTCTATGGTGGACGGTTAATATTAATTGACAAACAACCATCTACTGTTCTTCATAAAATGGCGTAACATTTTAGTCTTGGCGCAACTTAGCCAATTTTGGCTCTTGTGCCATTAAAATCCAACCAACATTTTAGTGTTGTAATAGTTATTCATAGTTCTTCTTCATATAGTTTTCTTTACTTGCTAGTTTGAAGAAAGCTTTTCTCTTTTGTGTACTGTAATCTATGATACTGTACTTAAGATACAGTATCATCACCTAAGATACTGCAACAAAAAAACAATGGACTTGGTCTGTATTCTCATCAATTCAATTTTGTGTGAAGCTAAAGTTCCCGAACTTCTCCCCTGTTTACAATACTTACCGATCCCCTGCTTACATGCCTATTAATTAGGCAACTCAACCACTCGAAAGTTAGCTACTTACGCAGCAGGTTAAATGTTGGTTTCCCCGGCATGGTTCCTTTGAGCGTGCCGCATCTCTGAAAGTAGGTTAGTTGGTAAAAGCATCGACTGATCATTCGGCCATCCCCATCCAAGATGGCCGACAATTGGAGCGGGTCATTTGGAAGGGCCCACCTGGCTGAAAGAACAGGCGTCTTTCTCTCGCCTCTCACAACTCGCGCAGAATTCGAACGCCGAGGTACTACAAGAATCTTTTTGGATTGCATTTCGAGAGAGGGAATTACACAGAGAAAGGTGATGGTCGAACACGTGACTTAAGGATTATGAACTATCTCGATTTGGAGAAGTAGTGTTTTGAAGGAAGCGGGCAATTTGTGAGTACTTTATTTTTTATTCACTAATTGGTTTTGTGAAATTCGAGCTTGGGGTAATCAATGCAATTAAGCTCTTTCTATTGTGAAGTTGTTCAATTGGTGAACATGTGGAGTTCTTTTAGGATTTTTATATATAAAATAAAAATAATCTATTTAGAATAAAAAAGGCGATTACCTCTTCTCTTTTCGTATAAAAGACACTTTTTGCTTATTAAAAAAATTAAGGAACACGGAAATCTTTACTATCGACTTATATTTCTTCAAATTATTTCGACTAAATTTTTATGTGATTATACATATTTTTTCAATTTAATCTTTGAGAGTTATCAAAACATACATTTTTATAAAATGCATTGTCTCATGATTTGAAGTTGGTAAAACCTTAACCTCAGAATCAAGCGAGTCTATGTCACAATGGATAACTTTACATGAGGGAAAAAACTCTGAATTCTACTCCTAACAGACTTTCTCTTTATGAAATTCTATTATAAATGTTTTTTTGTGTTTGTTGAGTGAATTCCAATGATATGGTGATTAGAAAATGAACACAAAAGACATAGTGATAAAACAGCAATCACCAAATTGAAGCTTAGGCACGTTTGGCTCCGAGGTAGAAAAACAAAATATAGTTTAAAGTAAATGTTGATTGCATTTCATGAAATAGAAATGCATTGCTAAACAGAGCATGAATTTGTTTAAAAATTTTTGAATGTTAAGGCCCAATTTAGGGTGGGTAGAATTTAATTTTTGGTTTGAAATAGTTTTCTGATTTATAGAAGTCGACAACAGAGATAGAAAGTAACTTAATTTAATATTCATGCCTAATTCGGAATATGGTACTTTTATACAGTATATTTTTGTAAAATTAAAATTGATTTGACCAGTTCTATTCATTATTATTCGTACCCTGTGAACCAAGCTATAATTTAGGAAAAATTATTGCAATTAGTAGTATGAGTGTCATCATAAAACTGCATTTTTCAAGGAATTTACCTGAGAACATAGGTTAGTATGATCTGCAACCCAAAATATTTTATTGATTATCACTTTTCACTCTTTTCGCCTTTCTCACTGAGCAATAGTTACTTATTACTTTATCAGAAATTAGCGTATTAAACATTTGAAAAAATTTCTGGTTAATTTTCAAAATTTGAAATTTAATAATTGAAGTTTATAAATATTCAACAAACTTTAAAAAATAAATCACTTAATTTTTATTTTTTTTACTTTGCTTTTACTATTAGTTGGCATGTACTCATCACAGTAAATTAGAATTTTAACATTAAAATGAAGCAACCAAAAACTTTTTCAATAATTTATTTTGTTATAATTTTACATATTGATTAAATTTTGTCCAATTCTCTCGTCCAATAAATTGGTGGGAATAATAAAGAGAATAACTAATATTGTCCTTTTAAAATTGGGAATAAAAGACTTTATTCCATCATAAACTAGAAAATATTATGTTCAACTATTTATTCCTTTTTATGACAATAAAATACTATTTTTATTTATAATAAATCTTTTAAGAAAAACTTTAGAGCTTAAATTTAACGTCGATAAATTCTTTCCCTCTTAAACTGACAATTTTATCTATATTGATTGTGTCAAACTGGAGTAAAATGGGCTGGATAAGTGCTGTTTTAAAGCGTTAACTATTCAATAAAAAGTTAGTCAATTTCTTCGTTGTTTTCAGTCATTAGTTTCTTATTGACCCATTAAATACGACTCTGAAATGGATCAACAGTCATGTTTTTAACTTTTACCTTCTTTATTTAGATCATTTAAGGTATATTTTGAATTGTTCGCATATTTCAGAAAATCGTTTTTATAATTTTTAAAAAATACAAAGTGGAACCACAATTGCAATTTATCAGCAAAGAAAAAAAACTAAATTTATAAATATTGCTGCTAAAACAATAATAAAAGTTTAAAGACTCAACTATGTTGTGTCTAAAACACACCTCCAAAAATAATTTTTCCAAATTATATTTACAAAATTACAATAAAAATAACTTCTCACAATAAAACTTACAAAGACAGCAGTAATTAATTTATATACCACTGTAAACTTGAATATTTTTGCAAACGATTCTAATACATCTAACACAGTATAATCTAACAAGGGATGGGTATTGGTCGCCAATTCCGAATATCAAAACGTTTGTTCTATCAAAGTTTTCACTATGTGCTATCGATACATTAAATTAAGATTGAGTTTACTTCTTTTTATTAACAAGACTATGAGTAAAGTCAAAGCCAATCATATGATCAAGTGAAATTCCTTTTAAGTCATTAGGTTGTTTCAATTTACAGTTATTTCGAAATCCTTATTAAAATTCTTGTTGGAATTTCGGACATTTTATCCTTCTTTTACATATTCAATTCATTCTTAGTCGCTTGTTGGGTTTATATATAAACACTGGGTGATACAATGCATATTTTCTTATTTTCTCAATTCAATTATTCCTTATTGTATAAGCCTTTGTTGAATGTCCGTTTTTAAACTCAAAAACTTACTTGAGTAGAAAGGGACCTTTAAAACAACAAAAGAAATCCTCTGTCTTCTTACAATCAATGTATACTATCTCACTTTTATAATATGGGATAATATTCTCAATTTTAGTAAGCCTGTTCTACACACATTTTACTCCGCCTCAAAGACGGATAAAATAATTAGTAGTCATGACGGTGATATAGCCTCGCATTGATTGCTCGACTGTCTGTTAAATGTTTTCCGAGTTGTTTCCCATTCTAGCCACAAATGCAGAGAACTTTCCCATTGAAAGACCATTTGCACTTGGGTATTAATCTATGTTTCATCGCATAAATAGCCTTAGTGTAGCTCTTGAATCAGAACCAAACAATCAAACATACAACTAAAAGCTGACTTTTTCAAATCTAAATGTATTACACATTTAACTTTTTTTGTAACGTCGTATTAGAAATGACCTTGAAAATATTTAAATCCTTAGGTGTGTGAAATCATGAAAATAAGATGCGAATTACAGAAAACGCATCAGAAAAAGTTTTTTTTTTTAAGGTCATTTATGAACATTCATCATGACATGCATTGTTTACGTTTAAAGAAAAACAGCTTAATCGCAAAAGCAAACAGTACGAAGAAACAACAATTTAAACAAAGTATCATTTGTTGTTCCATTCTAAAAATAAATGTTGGGGTCCTTTCTTTTAATTACTTGAAGAAAAAAAAGTGATTAAATACCAAACAGGCCGGAACAATTGTACTGGGACAAACTGTACTGACACTGCTCAGGTCAAACCGAGACATCTGCAAACCTATAAATATACATTTGTATGCAGGATTTGTCTTAGGATTTTATCTTCATGAAAATAATGTTGCGTTACTGCTCTCTATTGGTTACTTGCATTACTGGGATCATTCAAAGAAATGGAAATGTTTAATATTCTGTTGGTGTATTATTTTTAACGTGTGGGCAACATTAACAACTTTTGTATTTATTTTTCTATTATATTGGATCATCTAACTCAAAACTTGTTTTGAATTATATTCGAAAATAATTAGCTTAATAATGACATTTTAAAATAATGTGGTCGTCAATTTTGCCCTTGTGTATCGAGAAACTACATTTGAAGTTAATTTTAAGTGTTTCATATCTGAAAGTTCAAAACGAAATAGTTGTAGATCCGCCCTTGGAAGTGATTCTATGAGTTTTATTGCGGAGGGGGCGGTGGCCGTTGAATAGCCTAAGTAAATTTAGTAGCTCTTAAGTTACATTACTATACCATGGGATAACTTAACTTTGATCATACAGAATATGTTGCAAAGAGGTAAATGGTCTCAATAACATAAATGCGGCACAATGGTAGGCTACGCGTGAATTTTCGATAATAAATTAAAGTTGTCTACAACTATTTGGTTCAGGATAAATTATTGTTAAATATGATACAGAACAATCTAACAACGAATACGTATAAACATTGAACATTCTCAAACTATAATTTGCTTTGTTGTCTTGCTTCGTCCTCGGCTTTTCAACTCCATATTTATATTAAAAATGTTCAATTCGGATTCCTCAAATCTTGATTGATTTGATATCATGCAGCGCCCGTCCAGGTTAAGGCCTCTAGTCCAGGTATAACAAAGGGGGTGATCGCTCCCTCCGCCCCTCGCTGGATCCGTCAATGATCCTTTCAGTGTGTGTCTGTATGTCCGAAAAAGAGTTGAATAACAAGTTCAACAATCTAATAAAATCTGGAACATAGCGTCTTCATATAATATCGAAACTTAGATAATTAAATTATTATTATTTATTTAAACTTATTAAACTGATTTTTAAATTTACATTTTTATAATTTTAAAATAGTTTTAAATTTTTTAGATTTTTTTTATACATTTTGAAATGCTTTTTAATTTGTGATTTTTTTTTTAATTTGATTGTTGAACTTTTTAATATTTTAAAACTGTAATTAGATTTTGATTGCGCCCTCCCCCCCCCCCTTTTATATCCCCGTATTTGGTATCAAATGAAATATGTAGATAAAAGTATTTTTAAAATATATAAAGTCTGCATTGTTATTACTCGTTCTAATAAAATTTCTAAATGTCGGGAAATACTTGCTCCCTCTCCCGTTTAATTAAACTAAATGGAATGCCCTTTTACCTAAAAATAAGAAAAATAAATTATATTTTTCTTACACCAACCGACCTAAGCTCGAATTTCACTCATCTCTATGATATTCACTACTTTTAAATTTGCTTTTAAGAAATTCTGTAATTTCACTTAACTACGCGTCAATTCTAATTGTCACGAACTTGACCACTTTGCCTTCACGCACCACAAATTGTCCATCCATTTAGTGATTCTTTCTGTATACTGTATACCAACTAACGAGTTTCTGGTTTATTTTGGGAAGAGGTGGGAAAAAGCGTGAGAATTCCAGGTACACAAGCGTGACCTTAAAACAGAAATAATTTATTATGAGTTGGTGTAACCAGATGGTGGGATTCGGAACTGGTTCTGGCTCATTTAGTATCGTTTTGTTTATAAACAAATGAGATCACGTTTCATTCGGAATAGAGTCCAAGATACCTATTTCAATATTGTTACCTTTTCTTATTTATTGCCTGCAAAGGAAATAATTTATTTCCTACGCTCGTTAGTGATTTACCGGAAATGTTCATGATTGAAAATGGTTCTTGAGCTGAAAAAGGAGTTATTTGGATCTCAAAACTATCGTGAGCGAAATCTATGAGATACATCAAAGTTTCGCAGAACAAAACATATTTTTAAGTAATATCAGATGTTTCTATACTTGTTTATATATAGATTCTATAAATATCTTCAATTGAAAATTGTATAGATTGCTGCAATCAGTTAGAAATTGTATAGATGACTACAATCAGTTAAAAATTATATAAATGATCTTTAGAAATTGCATGAAAAAAACTACAATCAATTGGAAATGAAACTGACTAAATTATAGAAAAAAATAGTTTTCTTTAATGATTAATTTTCAGTTTTCAGAAATTTGTTTAAGATTTCATTAATTTTCTTAAAGAATAATTTACTCTTTTTGCTAAATGCTTGTATGAGTAAATAATTAATTTGATCTTGAATCATGCCTTTAGGACTTATATAGTATGCTTCAATAACTTCTTCAAACTTGTAAAACCGGACTTTTAGTCTCATAAACTGTTTTTTTTTTTTTTATTGTTTTTTGACTTTTAGTTAAGATAATTATATCAATACATGAAATGTGACGCGGAAGTCTATACAAATGAAAGATTACTTGTAAAGCAACTGATGAATATTTAAGGTTTATCAAACGTTTGTATTGGTTTTGATGTTTTCAAACATTTTTTAAATGTCGAATACATTATTGATCTCATGCATTATTGAAGAGTTCAATCACAATTCATTTGATAGTTCCGTTAAATCTGTTGAAAGGAAACACTGAGTCTGTATTGCGTGAACTTTTTATGGTGTTTTGGATTAACCTTCATTTTTTTCTCAATGGGTGATGCTAAAAGTTCGCGTTTTGTTCGTTTAATCGTAATATAAAATGAAATGTAAAAATTTATTACTTGACTGGGTTTATTTGATAGAGAATGCGGAAAAAATAGTCTAGCTATCCGACTGTTATTCAAATTTCTGAAGGACATTGAAAAAATAATTTGTTATTTAGTGGAGGTATTAATAAGAGTTGTAAGAAAGTTTAAAAGGGGTTGGTACCCTCTATACCGGTAATGTTAATTTACATATTTCATGTACCTTTTTGTCAGAAAGTATTTGACATTGAAGCCTAATTTTGTTTTCAGGGCATTTAGTAACACTTGTTATTCTACTGAAATTAGCTTTTGATTATGATTCATTTACTTTTTTTTTAAATGAATTTTCGTGAAAGTCACTCAAATTTGTTAAAAATCACAAGTTCTTTTGTCGAAAAAAGCTAAAACGAAAAATATTTTTTAAATAACGAAATCTCACTATATGCATATATATAAAAGGATTTTATGGTAAAAATTTCAGGAAACTCGTTTGCGCAGTTTCTGAGAAAAAGGTACACGAATAATGGAAAATGTAGTTTTGAGAAAAACTCATTTTAAAGAAAACTTTTCTTAGTCTAATAGTTACCAATTTTGCCTTAAAAAAATTATTAAAAATACTTTTGGTTGAAGTATTATTACAAATGAGGTATCCTTTTAAAAGGGAAGATTTAAATTTTGATAAACAGTAATAAACTCTAAATCGATCAATTATAAATTTTTGGGTACCAACTCCCCTTAAATTATCCAGTATCTTGAAAAATTGGAGCCATTTCGTACATCTCTTTACCCACCATTGCAAATGAACAAATTAACCTAGAGAAAAATGTTTCTTTAATTTTACGCTCAATAGATTATGTACTAAACATTTTGCCATTTCATCAAACGTTATCTGACCAATCACATCTTGGAATATATACAAAAAAAGCTTTGGGTATATGAGAAAAAAATATTTGAAAATACAGTCGCAACTTATACGTTTTTCTAGAGAATGAACAGAAACAAACTGTACTTTTTAAATACAGATGTTTCCCACAGTTTTGTCTCTTCCATATTAGTTGTACCTATTCATTCATTCTTGTAATTTTGTTCTATAGTTTAACATACATTTATATCGTTTTTCTAAATATATATATAATATAAATTTTCTATTTTTTATGTTTATTATCTTTTAAACCTTCTCATTATTCTGGCAAGTTTTGTAAGTGATCCGATAACTTCAATTGAAGAAAAATTGTATTTTGTGGAGAATTAAGCATTGATGCAATAGCTCCTTTGATGTTTCAAACGCATTCTTCTCGATTCGTAATTTTTAAAATCCCCACCTTAAGCAAAATGCTAAAACTTCAGCAAATATTAATGAGATGACTTGAAATGCTTTGTGTGTCATTCTAAATATCTATTTGACAAAAATAGGCATGGATTTTCGAATAAAATAAAAATGTTTTTTTTTTTTTTTTTTTTTTTTACAAATTTGAATGTTGAAAAATACCCTTTTTTCGCGCTTTTATTACATATGGGTGTAGTAATTATCGTTTTTCTCGGAAACTATTTAACTTATTCTAAATCAAATGCCTAAAAGAGTATATTTCTAGGAATATTTTTTAAAACAAATCATGAAAAAATATTAAAAAATGAAAAAGTAGATAGAATTTGAAATTTGATGAATTTTTTATTAAATTTTAAAATTTTGAAAAATTAGAGAACTAAATGAACTTTTTTTTAATCAAATTTAGTTTTAACTTAGTAATACTTACAAATATGTAAAAATTATAATTTTAAAGGCTTAAATAGAAAAAAAAAAAGTTTGAAGTTTACCAAGTCCCTTTAATTAATTTCTAGATGTTAATTTCTATAAACTTTTAAATTATGAAAGAATAATCCAAGTGTAATAAGTACAATTGTTTAAAAATTTTATATTTATACTTTTTCATTACACACATTGCCAATTTGGACTTTTCTCGCACTTGTGGTGTTCTCAATTTAAGCAAGAATATGAAAGGGAAATGTGTAATAAATTGTAAGTGTTTATAAGCGCAACTGGATTCAGCCTAATTTAAAACTTTACAAATTTAAATGATAAGATTAATTAAAATTAATAAGATTTGAATTATTTTATGATTGAAAATTGAAGTATTGTTCGCAATTTAAATTATATTAATTTTAAGGAAGACTGCAATTCAAAATTTTAAAAATTCTCAATTTTTTATTTAAAAAAATAAGAAACGTATTTCTGAATAAAATAACATAAAAGCTTTGTTTTTATCCTAAGTAGAACTTGAGATATTCAAGTTTTTTTACATGGTAACTGTATCTCCGACGGCTGTTTTGAAACTTTGAAACTTTTTTTCTCGGTGATGGCTTTTTGTCGCTCTTTTGTGTTTAAATAGATATAACTTAAAAACTACTTGTTATAAATAAATTATTATTTCCACAATTATTTTTCATACATATTTCTTCTTTAATTTGTCTTCAGGAATTGTGTATTTTTATTTAACTTTTTTTTTTTTTTTAAAGTGTTTGGAACTTAGAGTACTGTTGAATTTATATAGTTTTTGCACAAAAAGCTTTTTTTTTTCTTTTTCCAAATATTTTATTGAAAAATCACGAAGACAATTTATGATATATATTATAAGAAGTAATTTAATGCAAAAATGAAGCGGTTTCTTAAAAAAAGTTTTTGAAATGTATCAAATTTAGGAAATGTCAAAATTTTATTTTTTAATTTGAAAATTTAAATTTGAAAATTTAAGATGGTTTCTTAAGTTTCCAAGTATAATGCCTTACTGCATAAAACATTTCAGAAAAATAATTCTAAAAATCAAGGTTTTAGAATTTTGAGTCTGACCCCCCTTAATATATATACTGAAAATATGCTCCCAAAACTCTATTGCTCATTTTCCAAAATACCCATGACGTAAAATATTTCATCTTGGTGGAATATAGCTCAATTATCATTACTTATAGTCATCATATTTCTTTTTAAACGTTTCTGGTTGAAAGGAACTATTCTACAGTAGTCCCTATATTGACATTAATCATTTTTATCAATATGCTAATGTGAGAGTGATTAAACTGTTCAACTCACATTTCGAATTACATGTGTTCACAACCGATATTTTAACCAATATTTTTCAATGCTGAAGTTGGCATAAATATCCATTAGGGTATAAGTCGAAAGGATAGCCTAAAGGAATCAAATTCAATACAGCAGTGTTACTGTCAGGCCGCATGTTAAAAGGTTGTTATAAATTAAGATTATTTTCAAATGCGGAAGTACCCACGGAAGTTCGGTACTTGTGACCTCCAAACTATAAACTTGATCTCTAGTACAGAATACATTATCTTGCCGTTATCTACCGGGTGGTACATTGAAAAAAAATCTCTTCCGTATATTAATATTAATATATATATTCCTGCCCTGCTCATGTGGATACCATAGGAAAGTTTCACAAAAGGTAACAAGGGACTTCGTTTTTTGCTGGTTCCACCAACAAAAGCAGCGGTTGTAAAAGGGCGACAAATCAGCCTCCTTTGTGTGACGTCAGGGCAATAAATCTATCTCGATGAATGAGGTTCTGCATAATGTTTACGAGCCGTCTTTGATGCATCAACTGACTTTAAAAGATTTCGGTCGCCTGCGAAATTCGGAGTCAGCGTACCTGATGTCGAGAATGGTAATTTTCGCGATGTTAACCTGTATGGTGACGTGTGCGTCAAATGGTGACAGGATTTATGGCACTTGCTTTTTTTGTTAATGCTGATGTTTTAGATTTTTTCACGATTCTATTCGACTGGAAATGTTCTCGTAATAAATCAATCTGTGTAAGGTTTAAGAGGAAAGAGGAAGTCCTAGCAAGGATCATTCTCTATACTTGCTATGTTACAATCTTCTTGACCAGTGCATTTAGCAACTACTTTCTGTAATACCTTGACATTAGGTGAGTAGGTACGAAAAGGATCACTTAATGAAATGACCTAAATTAAAAACACGAAAATAGCATCTAGTATATTTTATTGTATATTTGAAATCATTACGTCAATGGATATGCAGTGGCTCCACCTGGTTTTGTCTTTTGCTATTTTAATTTTCATTTATGATAAGCATTAAAAGAAAACAATTTATGTCATTTCGTTAAGTGATCTTTTTCGTACCTACTCGCCAAATTTCAAGGTTGTAATGTTTCAATTGTAATATAGCGAGAATAGGGAATGATCCCAACTAGGACTTCCTTTTAAGCGTCATTTTGATAAACAGTGGACATATAGTTATTTTAATTTGTTTTCAAATAAGGAAGTCGAATTTAATTAATTTTAATTGTTAGATTTATAGCTTATGGCAACGCTAATATCTTGAAATCGGTTTCTAATGGTAGTTGTCTTGGCAACGGTAGAACAAGTAAATAGTAGACGACTAAGCAAGCCAGTAAATAAAGTTTTATTATTCTAAAACATTCTGATATGGGGTTTACTGGCATTGTTTATCTTTGCTTAACACGTTGTCTGCCACGGAATTTCAGCACGATTGCGGTCTAAAGAGCCAATTTGATTTAACCTTTAACTCCTGTATGCGGTGTGACAGATCGCGAGTCATTTTTTGTGATATGCTTTCATCTACTAATACATTTCAACTTTGACTTTTATATTAATTTTTCCGATACTTTATTTCTTAACTTTTAAATTGATGTTCACTAATTTCTTTGGCGCAGTATGAACCACGTGTTGCCCTTGCGCAAAAATTATCAAACCACCCAACCACAGCACTCGTCGACGCATTGATTGGAGAAGAGATTAAACCAGTGGTGTGAGTTGAATGGTATTCATATGGCAGTCAATGGTGTTAAAAATTACATTTTCAATTTTTCATTAAGATAAATTGTAATGCTTATTTAAACTATAAAAAGATTGTTGATCAGGACAGAAAGAAGTAACACAAATGTGGTTTGTAAAGTATCTTGAAACTTATATGTACAATTCGGTAGAGTAGATTTCCGTTTATGCAAATTAAACGTTGCGGAAAATGTACTTTGATTATAGGTTGCTCGCAGCCGCACTTTTACTTGAACAAATGTCACATTGTACTGTGGTGAAATTGTTAAGCACTTTAACTCCTTAAATTAATGTTTATATCAAATGCATAGAACTTGAAATGCTCATTTCAAAATGTAAAATGCTGTAGACATGCAATATCCTCGAGGCACTTTGCCAATTTAGATAATACTTCTTACCAATTTTACCTGCTTGTAGGGATATTAATTTTTCTATTCTAAAGCGTATGAATAAGTCATGTTAGTTGAGTTTCTAAATTTATGAGGCTCTCATTTCCTTATCTACCATCAAATCCACAAAAATAAAATCCAGCCTTGCATGAAAGCTGTTGGTAGAAAAGATATATCAAATGCCTAAGCTTGTAGATTTGAATATTCTACTTTTTCCTTTGTAATTTATGTAGGTAGGTATGTCTTGTGGATAGAAGTCCTTTTTCATCATGTTCAGACTAAAAAATAAATAATGCGTCATGAAAACTAAACTAAAAATTACATTCCGACTCAGAGAAATTTTTTTTAGCTAGATTAGTATTATTACATGAACTTTTACAAACTAATCCAATAAACATGGATGACAGGTTTTCTTGCTTATAAACCATTGGTGTATATGTGAACATGGTAAAAACGGAAAAGGATTTTTTTTTAAAAATTCAATACAAATTCCTTTCGTAGTTTCCGATTGAAGTATATTTATAATGTGAAAATATACCATCTGTAATAAAATGCAAATATACTTTAAATTTAGTATAACGACACTTTCATATAGCAATTGAATACATGAATTGGTTCTTAATAAAAAGTCATCTATGCATTTTGTGACTTCGTGTAGATATTTTCAGAGTCTAATGATTTCATAATCTTTTTTTTCCCCTTTTTTTTTTCCTTTATATTAATGTTGATATTGTGTGTGTTTATGGCAGCTAAATCTACAGAGACAGCTAATTAACACACTTTCCGTCATTCAATCATTCTGAGGCTTGGCAGATAGAATCGTTGTCTATGACAATGCATTTTATTAAGTTTTGGTCTTTCACTAAAAAGCCTATTCTGCACACGTTTTTTATATCCTCTTCGGAAGAATAATTAACAGGTTTTCTGTCATCCAATCGAGCTGAAGCTTGAAATATACACTGGACGTCGATTACAATGCATTCCATTAAGTTTCAGGAGAAAAATATAAGTCCAAACCACAGAATCTATGATTTTCTTCGTAGTAGTCAAACACTAAAAACTCGATCAGAGCTCAAAATAAGCTGTAATTGCATATAAAAAGTTGAAGTTACTACAATGGATTTATAGTAAGTTTTATTTTTATGAGTAGATTTTTTTTCGTTGCACTTTACTGCCTTGCACCAATTGTGTATATATTCTGTTTCGATACTAAATAATCCTAGAGAAATGTTAATGTGCAGATGTATAATTTATGTACTCGCAATGTATTATGATACCAAGCAAAGCATGCAAGAAGTTATGTCACCTTTATCATCCCTACTATATTGAGATAATGTAGAATGGAAAAATTAAGAGAGGCCCTTAAACAAAAAATACCAATATAAGCTTTCTGCGAGGATGACCGTGGGATGTGACTTCATCCGTGATCTCTATTTTGGTGGGAAAGTTGAATCGCGCAATATTAAAAATTCTTGATAAATTAAATAAAGGTCAAATCAAAAAGAAATTGGACAGAAATGGTCATAATTGCGGATGAATTTTCATTTAAAAAGACTGTCGTACATGAACCTCTGTGCTAAATACTGAGTAAAAGGCTACTTTTCTCTATTTTTACATTCTTATAATTTTGAGGAAAAAAGATATCAAGATATATCTTGAAAACTCATTGATTTAAAGATTGAATAGCCACATAGCAATCAAGAGGATTTGGAAAAGGTAAAGTGTAAGTTCACTCAACATGATTATAAAATCATGGTGATTTTAACGCATTCCTAGTAGCTCAAATCCGCTGGCCAATATCAACTCAACACTGGCCAATCTCAAAATGCACCATTGTAGACTGACCGTTGCTAAGGATCTTGTGCAATCTCGTACAGTGATGGGTAAAATATGCTGGAAGTTTAAAAATGTTGATGCTGAGTTTTAAAATTGAAGTATAGTGTAATAAGCAACGACCGAGTGGTAAAAATATGTTTTATGATGGTTTTGACAAGTTTACTTTTTTTTAATTGTACATTTTTGAACTGTGCTCTAAATTCGGAATGAACTGGCCAATCTTCTTCACAGAACCTCCCCCTTTCCGACATTGGTCAATACCGCTGTGCTATCTGGCATGTTTTAATATCAGTTGACAAAGTAAGTAAGGGAAATATCATGGTTTCTTATCTTTCATTTAGTAAATGAGTTTCCCCTTGAAAGACTTCGCAAACTCTTTGGTACTTGGATAACTCATCTGTTAAGATTTTGATGTAATGACGGTCCAACGGATGAAAAATCTAATAAAATCAGCATAACAACTCACGGTTCAACAGCTCAGGGGAAGTTTTCTGGAGTATTTACCACTCTAGTTGCAAATATGGGAAAGTTAACCAATTGAAATTCCTCCTTGAAGAAACGCCTCCAACAGAATAGTCCTTGCGCCATGAAAAACTCAACCAACCCAGCGTGCATATGCAAATTCTTTCCATTTTCAATTTCGTACCTCTTTCACTCCTATTCTTGATCTTCCATGCGACTCAAAATCAAAAGTAGTTTTCTCTTCACTTCGTTCCGCATCCTCCCCAAAGAGAACAAGGCTCCTTTTGTGCAGACGATTCGAGGCGCGTCGGCCGTTTTCGCGTCAACTTCTACTTTTTCGTGCACATTGGGAATTTCTCGGTCGTGAGATGTGTTAGGAAAATGGCGTGACAGTGGTCGATTCCCATGGTCGGTTTTAAGGAGAAATCGAATCCACTACCACGCTAGTATTTAGGTTGCATTTTCAGCGTTTGATGACAGATTTAGATCAAGATCAGGTTTTATCGTCCGAAGAACAGTTGAAGCATATTTCTGCAAGCTGGAGTTGTAGATGTATTGACAGCAAACCTTAGCGATCGTTGTAGGAAAAAATACCCACAAGTTACGGTCAAGCATAAAAAGAAAATTAAATCTCAAACGTTTAGTCATGTTTATTCTTATGGATCTTCTACACGAGCAGTTAAGCAGTGGTATTTTAATGGCGGGAATGCGCGGAAGTCAATGAATTGCCCTCTGTAATATTAGAATATCGTGGATAGATATCTTAGAAAAATAAGGAGTGTATTTTCACCTTATAGGAAGTTACTTGTAAATAGTTTCTTCATACTTCAAGCCGAATAAGAGATTCGAAGCAGATTTTTCACTCAGCATGGCAAGAGGGATTCAGGTTCAGTAAAAAAAAAAATCATATTTCTAAGACAACTTTAATAAAATATAACCCATAAAAACAAGTTTTTAATATAAATTCCTTATATGCATAATCAATTTTTATTTGCATTTGCAACTTATTGTTGAGCACAGATCGAGTTTTCTTAGTGCTTGATTACTACAAAAAACATCCATTCCGAACTATTTACTTTTTTTTTTGCCTTCAAAACTTGCTTGAATACATAGTCTTCACATCGAGTATATTTGCCAAGATTCAGCTTGATTGGGTGACGAAATTAACATGCTAATTAGCTTTTCTCCACACATTTTGCCTCGTCAATCTTATTAGAAGAAGGTTTCAGTCATGAAATATGGCCAAAATTGAACATAGTTGAAGTAAGCTCGGCATCTGGATAACAGAACGTGAGTAAAAGAAGCTAAGCCTGACGTAAGGCAAAAGAAATGTGTGTAAAAGTGACCTTTGAGTGACAATCCCAAAATTTGATAGAAAGTATTGTCATCGACAAAGAGTGAACCTACCAAGTTTCAAAGTTTCAGTTTGATTGGATGACAGGATATAGGTTTATTAGTGTTCCGGAGCGATAATAAAACCATGAGTAAAAGTCATAAAAACAAAAAAGCATTCTTTTGGTGACAGCCTTCAAAATTTGATATAATGAATTTTTATCAACAATGAAACAGCAATCTGTCATGTTTGAGCCTCATTGTATGACGGCAAGCGGGTTAATTAGACCTCAGTAAATTTGCCAGGCAGCGACACATAAACAAAATAGAGAAATAAAAGTATTGCGTTTGTTTAATTTTTTTCTTCTTTTGCATTTCTACATTCTTTGGAACGTTCTGAGTTGAATAAAGTTGTCTAGAAAAAATATATTTCCGTTGTCAACATAACTCCAGAATTAATTAACTACTGTTTAAGTGTTCTAAATATCCCACCTCCGAAATTTCTAGAAATGCGATAAAGGCGTAGTTGAATAACGAATGTCTTTAACACATAGTTCTCTTTCCTTGAGCATAACCCATCAATGGCCAATTCTCCTCTGTTTCATTTATAAGACAAGATAATGTAATTTGTAATGTAATGTTATGTAATGAAAATCCTATCGCCAATTTGGCCATGTTGACTATGTATTTTCACAATGTATCAATTATCACCAAAATATTGTCAAATTGAATTTTTTTTTTAACATTAATGAAAATATGAAGTCAAAAACGGTAAATTGCATCAATCCATGGTATATTTGAATGCAGTGACCAGTAGACCAGTATTAAATGTAATTGAAAGTTGTGCGATGTTTCATAACTTTCAATTACATTTAATCTCAAAAAGCATATGATAACGGTTATTAACCTTTAACTGCTGTGGTTGGGTTGTTTGATAATTTAGCGCAAGGGCAGCACGTTGTCCATATTGCACCAAACAATCTAACCCGGTGCCTGTGGAATATATTTGAGGAAAACCTGCTAAAAATGGAAATTTTTAGGGGGCTGGTTGAGATTTAACGGCGCAAGGGCAACACGAGAGCTGTACTGCTAAACCGAGTTCAGGCTTCACGGAATTGAAGCACCGATTTTTCTCTTGCCCAAACTCAGGTCGGGCATTCCAAAATTGCCGCATTTGCGTTGCCTGAACTGTGTTCGGGCGTCACAGGCAAGGGGTTAATGAACATCAGTTTAAAATTTAAGAAACATAGTATTGGAAAAAATAATATAAAAATCAAACAAAATATTTTATGGTACAGAACCATTCTACAAAAAATTACTCGCAATCTGTCAGACCGCACACAGCAGAACCCACAGACGGTCATGGGAATGGGCGACATTCCCCAGTTGTTTTCCTTGCAATAATTTTTAAATTATATTTCCTATTCAAATACATAATTTTTTTTAATTATTTTTTATTTATTTTGTTTTAGATAAATTATAGACTATCATCCTCATACAATATATAAAAAATGTTTTATTTTAAATTTATTTATAAATTTAAAAATATTGAGTACTGCTGGAAAAACTGGGGATCCTATGACGTATATATACTTGCATGACCGTCAATAGGTTAAGTTAGAATAGTAATAATAAGAGGATAGAAGTATTTTTGAATTTTGCACTTAATTTTTGTAATATTAAAAAGGAATAAGAAGACAAACGACATTATCCTTTATTTCTGAGGTACAGAACTAAAAATAACTAACGAAGTTTATTCGGCCTTTCCAGGTGCATTACGCGGCTGTTCAATTTAAAAATCTAGTACCTGACAAAATAATAAAAATGCTTTTTTCCTTAGAAGTTCCTTTTAACGTGGATAGCATACACTCGCTTTCTAAAATAGACAGTTGTATGGCCCAAACTACCTTTTTGATAGTGTATTTGTGTTTTAAACACTGTGTGTGTGTGTGTGTGTGTAATTTACTAATTTGATATAATTCGCCTTCAGAATACTTTTATGGTTTTTTAAGTAGATGTAAATTTTAATCAAACGTAATTATTTCACTGATGTTACAAAACATGTTATTCAACGCACAAGCTTTGTAAAATTAAAGTTTTAAAACCGGAATCAAAAGTGAACCAACACATGAAATATATTAATAAATTATAAAGAAAACATTTTACCTTTAAGTTTAACAATATCTATATCAAAAGTTTTAATACTTAGTCTTCACGCTTGTTATATAAGGACCCTCACATTTCTCATTTTTTTTCCAAATCAGTTATATTTAGCAAGTACTTAATATATTCCATGATTTTATTGATTTAAAATTATAATTTCGCTTGTGGTCTTAGTCTTTCAATTTTAACGTTTCAATTTTCAACATAATTTTCATAAGGGAACGGTTTGTATTTTAATTAATGAGTTTTGACAGTAAATTTCTCGGAAATTTACAAAATGTGCAATTTTTAAATAACCTTCAGAGTTGCACCTAATTAAATCATTTGAACTTTGATTAAATTTGACTTTTATAATTTAAAAAAATAAAGGTACTTTGTTTTTATTCTAATTGTTAAATTTTATGTGTGCTACGTTGAGATAGATGAAATCATCCCCTGTATCAGACTTGTCGCTTTCTTTAAATTTTCGTAACTTTTGTCCATCTCGTGAAAGAATGTTAAAAGTAATTGTTTAGCGTGAGAAGTTCCTTTATGAATCACAGAATTCTTAATTATTTTTGACGGATTCAACCACAATCAAAATAAGATCTCTAGTAATGGACTTTGTACACGGCATGATTTGGAGCTGTTTTTTTGTGTCATCTTCTCAACCGAAACGTGTGTTAATCACAATAATGCCTTTACAAACAATTTAAATTTTCAAACTCAATAGAAAATTCCCGCATTTTTTTTTTTTTTTTTTTTTTTTTTATTCCATTCTAAATGATTCGAAAATGTTATGAACAGAAATATTTCTGCTCAATGCATTTTTTCTATTTTTTAATTTGCAATCAAAGTTCCTCCGTTGGCGAGAAAACGATTCATTCGGCTCGAATTGAATGTGACGTCGAGACTTCCAAAATATCTTGGCTTGAAATGCGGCAGCGGAAACCAGTTTTGAAAGTTTCTCGCAAATCGCGTCAACCTGTACGGAATATGGTAATGGTCTACCAACGCCAAATATTTCAACGCCAACTATTTGGCAGAAACCTCACGATAACCATAGAAACGGAAAGAAGCTTTAACGTCACAGATTTAGTTGAGTGTTTTAATCGGACTGGTTTTGGGGCATTTTCTTTTCTTAATATTTAAATAACTAATTTTTTAAAAAAAACTTTTCTTTAAATATTAGGAATCTAGGAATTATTTTTATTTAATTTAGGAATTAGAGAATGAAATTCTTCATAAATATAAACTAATTTCACTCGTTTTTAAAAAATGCGGGAATTGTCCATTATCCATAATCACAAAATTGAGCCTGTTGTGTGTCTTATAGCTAAGACAGGTAAGTTCCTAGTTTACGTGATTTTGAAACGTTGGCAACAAGACCAAAACGGTACACCGTTAGATGAAAGCAAATTTCAAAATGGCCAACAAAAGAAACCTCTCCTCCTACGCATTCCAATTAGGGTTACCATAAAATAACTGTTCAGCTTGAACGGTAAAAAGGGTAGCCAAATGTGGAACTTTATCGTCTACAAAAAGGCACCAAATTGGCTTGGCGATATTTACACATAAACTAGGAATAGACCATAAGACATCAGTCACATAATCGCAAAATCGTGGGATCAATCTACCACCCTCCTATAACACTGGCGTGTGGAAAAAATGGTTGTTTCTGCATGTTAAGTCCGTTTAGGCTTCATTTCCTCTAGTATGTGTAGCATGGGTATTGAAAGAAGTACAGTGAGAAGTACAGTTCAGGTGTCAGCTTCGTCATCAAAAATACGAGGCGGGATTATAAATATGTTTGTTACGATGTTATTGTCCATTATGACCCTGGTATAGTCGGTCCTTAACCCTTTGAAGCATAAATTTCGATTTTATTTCCGATTTCAATGACATTTTGTATGAGCTGTCTTTGTGTGTAGAAAAGTTGAGCATACTTCATCTAGCAAACAAAAAAAAAAAAAAAACAAAAAAAAAAATTAAATTTTGTAAGTGGTTACGTTATGAAACCACAATGCAAGTCATACCTAAACAAAAAATTTCCGCATAAAAAATTACACTTTATGTCACGTCCTACAAAATCGAAAAATTACATAAATTATTTGATACGTTGTGTGGTTTCACTGTAAAACAACCAGTCTGCGTATAGAAATAAAAATTTAAGTGCTTTCTATGTGGAACTACTATTCTTCAAAGGGTTAAGTCAGTAAATTTCAAAACAATCAACCATAACCACAACCCAAATATTTTTTTGTCAACGTCATTCATTTGAAAGATGCAACATTGGTGTGATGCAAACTCATAATTAGTAAGTATATTTCTTGTTCTACTATAATTTATTTGCAAAAAATTCACTACAGTATTCTTCTATATGGAATAAGTCTTTCTTCGTGTACAAATTCTATTGAATAAGTCTTTCTTCGTGTACAAATTCTATTGAATAAGTCTTTCTTCGTTTACAAATTGCATGTGTTATATACACTAGCTGGTAGATGGTTTTTAAAATGTCAAGATTGTTCATAAATGTCATTACGGTTTAGAATAAACTTCTTATAAAATGGGTGAAGCGGTGAACATACAATTCTAAAATTAATTTTGACCGACAAAAATCCCTCCCTATAGAGGTTGACGACATTTGAGAACAAAATTCCTCCAATCCAAAACTAATAATAATTTATCTTTTTGAGACCTCTCTCTAAAAGGGAAATGATAAATCGCACTGGCAGCTGGTTTCATAAACAAGCCTATTATTATTTTCTTATTTACGCTTAGATTTCTTTAATATAATTAATTTTAGTATTTTTTACAGTGAAATCGATAGAAACATGATTACGAATAAATAAAATATTTTAAGATAAATTCATCAATCTTGGCTTTTAATTTACGAGACTGTTTTCTAGATTCTATTACATTTTCATAAATAGCCATCTCGTACTTGGCTGTTATTGTTAGCAAGTTCAACTTTTATAATTATGAGTAAAATCTTCAACCTCATTACAGTTGACTAGGCTTACTTATTCTCTCTGGAAACGATTACCTTTATTAAACAACATATCTTGGTGCTCCTCATACACCAGTGAGATTTTAATACTAAGTTTCAACAAAAATCACCGGTAAGCGCTACAATTTTTTTGCAAGAAAAATCTACATAAGTACGTTAAATTTCTGAACTATCTATCTCTCCCAAAATTTGCTTTTTAGTTAATTTCTCGATATTAGCATTTTTCTTTTCAAGTTGGTACTTTTGTCGTCGGCCTCGTTTCCAAAGGGAACTTTGTAAGGTTAGCTAAAAATCTGTTGATATATGCCCTCTTTGTCCAATGATTTAACTAAACCTCCATTCTCGTTGTCAAACTGTGTTCATATAGTTTTCTTGTACCCTTTCATGTTCATTCCTGCATCTCTTAATAGCCAGATTTACCATTTTTTATACTGCATTGTAATGTTCTCCAGGTCAAAACTTCGACATTTCGAAGACTTATTTTTCTTGATCGTAAGCGGCTCTCAATTTCAAATGAAATAAACCATGTACGAGGGACTCGAGGACTTTGGTACCCTTCAAACTTTTTTTATTATTTAAGCCTTTAAAATTATAATTTTTTACATATTTGGAAGTATTACTAAGTAAAAACTAAATTTTATTAAAATAAAAAAAGTTCATATAGTGCTTGAAATTTTCAAAAATTTAAATTAAAAAAAAAAAAAAAAAAAAAAAAAAAAAAAAATTCTATCTTTTTTATTTTTTAATATTTTCCCCCTGATTTTTTTAAAAAACATGTTCCCAGTAATACACTAACTTTTTAGGCATCGGATTTAAAAAAAGTAAAATAGTTTTCCTAGAAAAACGATAATTACTGTTCCTGTAAGTTAAAAAAGCATAGAAAACGAGTATTTTTCAACATTTAAATTTGTAAAAAAAAAAGATTTTATTTTATTCAAAATCCATGCTTATATTTGTCAAATAAATATTGAGAATAACACAAAAAAAATGTCAAGTCATCTATATATTTAATAGGCAATACGTTTTTTGGGGTTAGTCCGTCCACCTAAACTGCTCAACCAATTTCAATGACCAAGGTGTCATTTTAAAGGAAATAAGCTGTAGATTTGCCAAAACGTGCCAAAATAATTTATTAACACTTCATTAATTAGTTAAATTTCAATATTTTTCATCATTAAGCTACTACAAAGCCTCAATGATTTTGAATATATGATTGGCAACATCCTTACGTATGTAAACAACAAACCGGCTGCTCGGGGGTTCAACCAACCAACCAACTGTTGCTAATTTTAAAGCTATCCTTACGTATGTAAACAACAAACCCGTTGCTAATTTTAAAGTTCTTTTTAAACTCTTCGTTTCAAAGTTGATTTTTTCTGTTTTTTTTTTAAGCATTTTTGTATTAGAGTAATTATTATTTTGAAGTATTTCTATCCAGAAAATACTTCGCGTTGGACGTCGTTCTCTAACGGGGCGACTTATCAGAATAAATAAAAGATATTGGGACTTCAATGTAAGGGCATAGCTAATGAAGTTTTAAGTCAGAATGTTGGCGGATAGCATATTTAACTTTCTATTATGAAACTTGCGATTTGGGTGTTTTCTTTATTAGGCCTTACATTAAATTTATAAAAATTTGGTTACATTTTTTATTGCTGGCAAACCTATTCGAGCGCAGCAAGATGTTTTAACCACAAATTCGAGCGGTAAAGCCGCTCAATCCGAGCGCAGCGAGGCGTTTGATGGGGGCTAGCGAGCGTTAGCGAGCAGGGGGCGAAGCCCCCTAGTTTCATTCATATTTGCTGAAGTTTTAGGGTTTTGAGTAAGGTGGGAATTTCAAAAATCACGAACTGAGAAAAATGCGTTCGAAACATCCAAGGAGCTATCGCAGCAATGCTAAATTCTCCATAAAAATATAGTTATAATGCAATTGCAGTTATCGTATCAGTTCACAAAATTTCCAGAATAAGGAGAAAGTTTCAAAGATTATAAACACGCAAAAAAGGGAAAATTATATATATATATATATATTTTCCATTCTTAAATCCATTCCATTAAATTTCTCTTTCTTTCCAAATATATATTTGTATTTGTGAAAATAAGGAATTCTAACAATTTTTCTCTTCATAGTTTGGTTTCTTTAATTTTGACTTTAAATAACATTGTAAAGTTTTAAGTAATAAGATTATAACAGGAAATTGATCATACCAATTATTAAAGAATTTATCAAAACTTGTATTCTAGGGAGAAGTTTAGATCAGAATTTTCACGATATGGGCTAGGTATGCCCACATAGTTGGAGTAAATGGGCTTACATTGTAAATTTATATTATAATCTCTCTAGAGAAATTCAAAAGTTAAATAAATTGGCGTTGTAATTCAACTGAAAATTTAATAATATAGGAAAACTAAATAAATTATTATTCCAGTTCAAGCTCAAATCAGTTTTATTGAAACTATCGTTGCAATTTACACATTTGTAAAATAAACCTTTGGTTTCACTGGTTACATAAATGTGTACATGAAGTTTGCAGTTCATATATTCTAGATGCATAGTGTAGCGTATATGTTACACATCTTATGGAGGAGAAATCGTAGAACAAAATAATATAAACCATAAAAAAAAAGTTTTTAATATAAATCCATTATAATGCATTATCAAATTTTATGTGCAATTCCAACTTCTTGAGCTCAGATTGTGTTCTCATAGTGCTTATTATTTAAATAAATAGGCACTGAAGATTTTTCTGTATATTTTTCATCGGTCTACGGGCAAAAAGAAAACAATTATTTCATGAAAAAGAAATAAAAATCACACCCTGTAGTGTTATTCAACCTTATTAGTTTTTTCGTAATTTTTTTGTAATTTTATTTTTTGATTTTTGCTTCCTGCTTCTGACGTATTTAGCTGTTCCATCAAACATGGATGAGTGGGAATATGATAACCTAGATCTCGTTTTACACATTATCTTAATGTTTTACGAGGAATATTGAACTCCTCCGCTGCTTCACTAATTGATATATTATTATTTTTCACTTGTAAAATTCTCGTTTCCATTGTAGAAAAAACATTGAAGGTTTGACCGATTTAACGAGCGTCAATGTCTTCTCTTTTATGATGCGTAGATGTGGACTAGATATAAGAACTAGCTCTAGTGGCAGCTCGTCATCTGATCGAGATAAAAATTCTGAAGTTTAATTATATATATTGTTGTAATTATGTTACGGTGTAGTATAACTCTCGTTTAACCGTTGCACCAGAACCAACCAAACAACCAACCTTTTTTTTTACTGTGTTGTCACAAACACCTTTAGAAACTTTTGACATATTTTCGAAGTATTTTAAGTTCAAAAAGCAAACCAACGAGATTTTCGTATTATACATCCAATATTTTAAACTATATATTCCATATAAGTGGTATAATCCTTATTACTAATGAAACCAAAATAATTTAAAGTGTGCTCTAAATATACCAAGTTCAGTAATAAAAATTATTTAAATGAGGCAAAATGGTGGTCTAATGTTCCTATTTCGAAAGGTCTTATTTGTCCTATCGCAAGGTTTCTGATCTCTTCTATAGTAATCAAACGTTTAAGTATTTTAGTTCATTCGGTCTATGAAAGAAAAAAAAAAAAAAATTTTTTTTCATATTTTTGACAGTATTAATATATTTTAAATTGTTAAAAATATAAAACGCATCATTTATTAGTTGAAGATGAATTCCCACCACAATTCACGAACTAGAATCCCCACGAAACTTTCGTAGCAAAAAACAAAAGCATTTGTTTCGTCGTATTGTCCACTTTTTTTTTGCGGTGCAAGACGACATAAACCTCTACATGCAAAATATAATGGCAAACGTGCATACCTGATTTTTAAATCTTGCCAACCAACTTGCCATCATCCAATCGCACTAAAATAGCCTTTAACCGATTATTGTTGATAAAAATTTCCTGATGCCAAAATTTTGTTTAATAAATAAATGATAAAATTACTTTAATCACAATAAAAAAAAATTATATTTGGATGTGAGAACATAAATTCACGTTAGTTTTAAATAACTGTCCACCTGATGGCTGTGGGGTTATCGCTCTGGCTTCGCATGCCAAAGATGCCGGGTTCGAATCCTGGATTAGGCATGGATGTTCGTTGTGGTTTGGAATCCACTTTAAGCTGTAGGTCCCGGCATGATTAGCCGTTACTGTGCATAAAAATTGGTCGTTGAGCGTAAAACCCAACCCACCATTTTAAATAAATATTGAAGCGTTGTTTGCTGAACATTTTGCTGATAAAAATATTTTTGATATTTAAAATTAGATGCAAACACCAAGCACACGCTGTTTACAGAATCGTCGCTGTGTTAATGAATATAAAAATTGGCAATGAATATAAAGGAATCATATTAAAAACTTTGGTTTTATGGGTTACATGACTATTTACTGACCCGAACCAACAAACGGAGGCGTCATGTGATTTATTGAAAGCTAATTTATAATCATTTATCAAATCCTGCTAATTTCCTACTTAATCGTCTGTCAGGAATAAAATGCATCGGTCAGAAAATGATAATCTAATAACGTTTTCGATTATAAATAAATATAATTCCCTCTTTAACAATGTTTTTTGTTCAGCCACAAAGTATCGTAAGTAATCTTGACACTGAAGCACTAACAGCAGTCGCGTGAAAAGAGTTTTAATTTGTAGTTCTAGACTTCCATTTGTGGTACAGGACATTGAACTGCGACAGATTCTTTGGTTTGAGTTTAGTTATTTTAACCGGTTGGATGTAAGGTCAACTAAACAAAATTTGATTGATAAAGCTGTACCAGAAGATCAGAGATATTTACTTAAAATCGCTATTAATGAACTTAAAGATACCATTCATACTTTACTTCATTTATTAGTTTTCGTTTTGCGTGAATCGGAAGCTATGGAGGTTGGAGCCGTGTGATATGGAGGTATGTTTTAGATTTAGTGACTAAGCAAGTAATGATTCAATTAAGCAATTAATGAAGATATTCATTTTTACAAATAGACGTCTTTTTAGTGTTAAAAAATCAAACATTTTAAGGGAATCTATTCTGGTTCAGACTATGCACTACACTTTTGTAATCTTTTCAAGTCTGAAGAAATGGTCAAATTTGTAACATCAAAAATATTTTCTTGGAGTTAAAAAAAAAAAAAAAAAAAAAAAAAAAAATCTTTATTTGCATTGCCAATTTTTATATTCATTAACACAGCGCCGATTCTGTAAACAGCGTGTGCTTGGTGTTTGCATATAATGTTAAATATCAAAAACATTTCTATCAGAAAAATGTGCGGCAAACTATGTTTCAAAATTAATTAAAAATGAAAGTGAATTTATGCACTCGCATCCAAATATTTATTCTGATTAAACAATTTTATTATTTATTTATTGCAAAATTTTTGGTAACGAGAGTTTCTTAAATGGTCGGTTGAATGCTATTTTAGCGCGATTCGATGACTGAAAGTTGTTTTATTAGTATTCCATAAAGGCGACCTTTTAGGGAGGGTTACAGCCCAAAATTTGATGCATTCGATGTTGATGAAAATGCATTCTATCTGCCAAGTTTCAACCCGATTGAATGACCCAAGGGAGTTAATTAGGCCTCCGCTGATTCCACCGTGTCTGTAGCATTTGTAGTTTAAGCTGATAATGTTAACCTCAAAAGAGCTGCAATGGCCCCCTTTCCAGATTTTTACTGGTTATGGTGAAGATATCGTCAAAACTGTGAAGTTCACTTCTCCATTATTGACACTTTTTAGCTTTCAATGAGCACGCGGATAGCATAAATTTCGCACTACATATATTTATTTTTTAAGTTAGCATTTATTAGGTGACGTTAACCTTAATAAAGATTTAAATACAGAAAAAAAGAGATCTACAACAAATGTTACAAAGAAGCCTAGAAATATTTTTCTTTTTTTTCAGAGGCATGGATTGGCTGCCATGGTGTTTAAATACAGATTTAGTGTTTTAAAATATATTAGATAAGAAAAAATTAAATTCGAATGACTTCAATTATAATAACTGTTTCAGGTCTTGGATAAGGAAAATAAAAATGAATACTTCGCAAAGATATAATTATAATATAAACTTTATTTAGCGTCTAACAAAATTTGGAATTTAGTTGGGAAATTTGTTAGAAATATTTCAAATATATTATTTTTTTAGCAGCCCGCATTCTTACGATGAATCATCAGAAAAGGCTGATAGCATGCACTTTGATATATTACACACTGTTTATACTTCTAACTCTCGGAAAAGCAGGTAATATGTTTATATTATCTTAGTATATTATGTGATATGCAATTTTGGTGTTTCTATATTCTATTCTACAAACTCTGTATCTTCTATCATGTAATTCTTCAATTTCTCTATTTTATGTTATGTAAGCAAATTCTATTTATATATAAGTATATTTTTCTTTTCTTGACCAACACTGTTGGGTCTTGAGCTTGTTGGTCTTAAAATTTGTATTTATAATTATTTGAACTTTTAAGCTGTATGGTGCTGCCCTCTAGTAAAAATAATTAATACTATATTGCATAGAGATTTGTGGTGTCGCCATCTACTGCAGTAGAACTGAACTAAGTTGTCAAATAAAAATTTCATTAGGCAAATTATAAAAAATATAAATTTTGTATGTGTTTTTGTATAGTAAAGGTTTGCTAAAGTTAAATAAGTTCTTAAATATGTAAATATTTTTAAATTAAAGTTTTTGACTAATGCTTTTCAGAATTGTAGTCATTACGCACAATATAAAATATTTTATAATACTGTTCTCTTAAATTAGTATGGGTTAATACAAAAACTTTTCAAAATCAATTGAGAATACTTTTAGAGTTTGGAGTAAAATATAAATACATTAATCTTTATTATCAAAAATTGTTTCATTTTTCTTGCATATAAAATGCTGAGTGATAACATTAAGTACCATGCAAGATAACACTTCGGTATTATGGTTATATTTATTGATAAAAGGTAAAATTCCAGTTATTTATTTTTTTACCTTATTTTTTAAAACGACATTTAAAAATAGTATTCATTAGTGAACAAGTTTTTAATTTAATCAACATATTTTTGACTAATTTTGTCAGAATAAATTGTTCAATGTCAGGGTTCGATTTACTTCGAGGTTGACAAAACTTTCCTAACCATACTATTTTATTTGAAATAATAACACTTATAAATGTGAAGTTCTTGGATATTTTTTTAATTTTTTTTTATAACTAAACTCTTTTGCACTTTAATACCAGAAATCTACTATCATAATTAAAAAGGTTTTAAATCCTAAACATTTCAAATGCACATTTTAACATTTTCTTATTAGACCTCAGAATATATATATATATATAATTTTTTATAGTATTGTGTATAGATATATATATATTTATATGAAATAGAAACTTGAAACATTCAATGAAATTGAACTATTACTTTCTATAAGGTTGATTAGAAAGGGCCAAAATGTGCATTTGATGCTTTTTTTTTTTATTTTATTTATTTAAGAGCCTCCTAATTGAGGCCTCGGAAATAAAATTATGAAAGGAGATTTCTCAAAATGAATTGTTTCCTTTTTAAGTTTAACTTCATTCGAATCTACCCAAAAGTAGCATTCTGTAACTTGTATGTATATCTTATACATTCAAACGAAAAGATAATATTTTTTTAAAAATATCAGAAAAAAGGGAACTTAAACCTATTAAATATAACTTAGTATTTTTCAATGTGTCGTACTCCCTTAAAAAAAATAATAAAAATAAAAAAATTGCTGTCTGGATTTACGTCCAAACATTCAATCTAGCAAGTTTCATAAAATTTGAATTCACATTCCCTCCCTTCTCTTCCTGTCAGCTTCCACTATCAAGATCCGTCCAGAGTCTTGCAGCAATGCGGTGGGCGAGAAAGGCACCTGTATGTTCGTCTGGCAGTGCATCAAGCAAGACGGGGTGCAGATTGGCCCTTGTGTCGACAGGTTCCTTGTTGGAGCATGTTGTTCTCTCCCTAAACCTGAAGACAATTTCATCCCAGGGTCATCTTCCAACAATTCTATTTCGTCTGTCCCCTTCTCGCCACCTAAAGAGAATTTGCCATCATTTCCGATCAAGGTGATGTTTGGGTTCGAATTATTAGTTATTTATAATGTTATCTATTATCCATTAACCCCTTAATATACAATGACATCTCGGAGACGTCATTCATTTCATGTGCCATTGTAGATTTTGACTTCTCCGAGACGTTAAGAACTGTCTTCGGTGAACACCTGGCAGTATACTATTAGATTATCTGTTTCGGTCGTGCATCGATGCTGTTTTGTTTAGACTGTTGAAGATGCTTTCCCCCCTCAAAAGTACCGATAAAAAAAATCGTATCGGTAAACAAGTAAACAGAAAGAAGCGCAGTGAAAGCGATAGTCAGAATAGCAGTGTTATCTCTGAAATAACCTGTGTATATTCACTGCATAAACTTAAAACTAAAAATGAGAACATCTCCATATTGCATTTTCTTGATTTATTTGAAGTCAGAAGACAATCACGATAACAGACAGAACATTAATTAAGTATTTGTTAACAATAAATCCATGCTGGCCCTATGTTCTGGTTAGGGTCGCATCATGATCTAATCTGAAGTTATGTTTCGACACCAGGCAATTTGTATGTCAAGGGTTTAAATTAGATAAATGGGGACCGTATTGGACCCGTTAAAAAGAATGTGGTCTAGTGATCAGAGATTCACTGGATTCTTTTGGACGGGTCACAGGTTGATCTTATTAAAAAGGGTATTAACAAGTAATCAAAGATTCGCGAGTTGCAGCGTGTGTCTCCGAAACACCGCTTATAAATATACTATTGGTCTATTGTATTAATAGCTCTAGCCTGCTTATCTAGAGTTGACTGTTGTCAAGGAAACAAGCCTAGTCCCATTTTTTAAGGGAGATTTCATGAAAAAGAAGTTTACTTTATAGACTTTGGATGCCGATTTCCTGCATGGACCACCCCTATTGTAAATCCACGAGTCTTGTATCTATAGCGATTGCCATCAGCCAGACTATATAAAGGGAGCTATTTTCCTGATGCGCAGTGCAGTGTGTTGAACATTAAATACGTCCATGTCATTATTGTTGAGATGTGTGGAGACTGAGAAAGAGACCAGGTGGTTTAAAGCCAGGTACAGGATCTCGGCTCAAAATTATAAGAAGACTAGTTGAAGTTGTTGTCACAATGCTTTGGCAAGCTATGGTCATCGTATAAACTTTTTTCAAAGAAAATTCAAAACGACTACCCTTATTTACTAGAGACGTGCCCGAAGACTCGCAATGTCGATTTTCACACATTCTCAAAAATTATTAAAGACTTGGTTGTCTATCGTGGAAGTGTAAAAAATATATAACATATTGTTTTGAGAATTATTTTCAAACAGGGTGTTATAAGGCTACTTCGCGATCAGTAGTACGTTACCAGAAACAGCTTTCTAAGAGTTTTTTTGTTTGTTTGCATCCAACATATTGAATCATAAAAATCGGATCTACTCGCTTAATTTTTTGAATGGAATGATAGGGCGACTTTAGGCAAAATACTCGTAAGCGCAAAGTTTTTCCTATGTATAAGAATAACCTTTTTTTTTAATAAGGCTTTCAAATGTGTTTTATATTTAGATAACAGTAATCTATACAATAAAATATAATTTTTACGGCAGTAATATCAGTTTTGCTATCTACATTTAAAATTATATACTTATTACACACTTGCTTTGCTGACATAAAATTTCAAATTGTTTGTGTTGTAACACTTTTAATATGAGATGCGATTTGTAAATACTCGTTAAGGACAGCTGTCCTTACTTAAAATTCGAATGTCGTCTACTCTATGAAGTAAATTAAATATATCTATATTTATATAATATATATTTTATATCGTAAGCTAGTATTTAAACTTGTATCTTGTTGTCCATGCATGCGTTCTAATATTTCTAAAATTCGTTTGTTAGGTGAAAACTTCGACTTTGCCCCCTTCCACTACTACAGAAAGGACTATTAAGACGACAAAAAGGCCAGAAGTGATGACCACTCGACCATTGGTGGTCGGTGGGGGATCACTGTCAGCATCTACACTTGTTGGTCAGGCATCCACACCACAGTTGGTGACCATGACGACTAAGAAACCATCTACAAATGACTTCTCGGGTAAGTGGTAAACCCTACTTCCTCATTAATTTAAAATCTCTTGTTTAGTTTGTAACTCTTGCTCGATGTCACTTCGAAATCAAACTTAACCTTTTGCACTCGGATTTTTTCTCGCCTAGAGCTTTAAGCAGCTCGAACTTGAATGTTGTCTCTCAAAACACTTGTAAAAAAAGACTAAAGTATTCAAAGGGTTCGTTCAAATTATTTATCTGTGGATCACATGTGTTGTATCCAGTTGAAAACTCAAATCGTTTTAGAGTAGTGTCTTCAAAAATTTCTTGCTAGTTACTAAATGGATGATTTTCGCTAACACTATCTAAATTTTCTGACACGTTTTCATAACTTTCACTAGAATCACTGTATTGCAATACTTTTTTTAATTTTTTTATTTACTGATTGTGGAATAATGTCTCTATCATTAGATCCACTTTCATATTCATCCACACTAAATTCATCATCACTGCTATCTTGAAACAAAGCTTCTTCCATCACATTTTTGCAATGTTGAATAGTATTTTTTTATTCGGCTAAACAAATGACTAAATACTGAAATCAACGAAACACGTGCAACCAAAATTTAACTAAATTACAATTGCTTGATATTCAGTGCAGTTCAGTTGGTGTGCCTGAGAGGCGCACTTCGAGTACAACGCCAAACTTTGGAAGTGCCTGTAAGGAGTACTTCGATTGCAAAGGGTTAATAAAACAAAGTACGTATGTCGTTGACAATATTAGTCCAAGAAGATATCTTCTCCAAACAAAGTAGATGCAGAGATTTAGTTTAGAAATTTTTTCTGCTCCACCCACAAAGATATTTATTGCTAGGATAATACATTGGTATATTTGCTGTGACTCAAAATTTAGATCTTTGGCTTTCAGTGAAGAGGAGGTAACTACAATTTGTCAGTTTTCAGGAAAGCAAAATAATATTCTAAGGTACTCACTACACAAAATCTTAGCGCTTCTTCATATCACTAATCGACAAGAAATTTATTCTAGTGATCAAGTTGAAGCTAAAAGTAATATTGGGTATTGTATTCTTTTCTTTTTTGGTAAATATACCAAAATGTGATTTGAAATTAAAAGTGGAGTTTCACTATTATTGATAACTAGCTTTTATAATTGTTTTAAAGATCCGAAAAAGGGTTTTTAATTTTGTGTAGTTATAAGAGGTTAAAATGTATTTAAATTAATGCTTAAAATGCTTATCCACACATTTATTGGTAATACCATTTCTGTAATATCAAATATTTTCTAAGCGTTATCTTGAGTTGACTAATTGAATGTTCCAGAATGTGGTATCATATCTCAATTTCCGAAGAGTAAAGTCGTAGGTGGATCTCATTCTTCGTTTGGAGAATGGCCTTGGCAGGTAAGCATGACTTTCTTTTTCAATTTCATGTTTTATCGGAAGTTCTTTATTTAATATTTAGTTAATTGCTTATTTGCAATTATACTGGATGTATGGCTGCGTCATTCAGCTCAAGCTATTGGAGAAAGTTTCATAAAAATTTTATCTTTTCAAAACGTATCTGAATAAACAAGAAAATATGAAATTTTTATATGGTTATTGTTTAATAATTGATTTGTTCATGGTGAATTTACGTTTGAGAAAAATAATTACTTGCAAAATAGTAGGCAATCGTTAACTATGCATAATGTACTAAGTTAATCCACTGGCGCAGTATGGCCCACGTGTTGCCCTTGCGCCGTTAAACTCTAACCAACCAAGTTAATCCACTATACCTAATGACACAACTGAACTCGTATGCAAGGTGAATATATAGTACGTCAATCTGTTCGGGAGTTAGACCACAGAGGGGCGAACACGTGCATTTTTTCTATACCATTTTTTTTTAACTTAAGACAGTCGGAAACGAGCAAAAAAAAAAAAAAAAAAAAAAAACGAACGCAATACTTTCATTAGTCATTACCTTATACTACATTCAGAGTGATTGAAAGTAATTAGTTAAAATCGAAAAATTTTTAACATATCCAGGCAACATAGACACATTTTTACTTTCAATTATTCTATATGCAATGTATGATTATAAAGTATTGCTTTCAGTCAAAAAAAAATTTGATTCCCCCCCCCCCCCTTTTACGCATTTTGGAATGTCCCAAGTCAGAAAAGATATGTAGAAAAAATTTCTGTATTTGTCTGTGGTTATCGTAACTTTCGAAAGGATTTACTTACGATGTTCAAATTTTATAAACCGGGTAGTGGTAGTCGCGGGACCTATCATTCAAGTTTTCGATAAAATTGTGTTTGAGCATAAGGTAGCTCTCATCGAAAATTTATTTCTCAGCAATTATCAAAAATCAGCTCTAGTGATTTTGAACAAAACCACTGTGGTAATACCTTTTAAGGTGTTATATTCCACCCCACATCCGAAATTCCTGTAGAAGTTCGATAAAGGCGCAAAAATTGGATTAGCAATTATCAAAAATCAGCTCTAGTGATTTTGAACAAAACCACTGTGGTAATACCTTTTAAGGTGTTATATTCCACCCCACATCCGAAATTCCTGTAGAAGTTCGATAAAGGCGCAAAAATTGGAAAATGAATGTATTTAACACAGGTATTTTCCCTTGGTTATTGCCATGAACGACTGTTCTTTTGATAGTGATCTCAAAGACAGTTCTGATTCTTACCTTAAATTATCAAAAAATATCGCCAATTTCTCCATTTGGGCGATGGTTTTGATTTATAAGACGTGATTTTACCCATGACTTGATTAATAGATATATATGCATTAAGAAATATTTATGAAAAATCTGATCATAATTAAGACATGGGAATAGACGGACCGTACATCTAGTTTAAACATTTTCACTTAATCTTGATAGGGTGAAGTCAAATATATAGGAATTGATAATTTTAGTTAATTATTATAGACTAAGACAAGAATTATGTGTTGTTTTGGGGAATGAAAGTATTTAGATATAAATAAATTTCCAAGTGAACATCTTCACTTAATTTAAAATCTTTACTCCAAAGATAAAATCAAATCATATTTCATTAATCTTAAAAAAAAAATTATTTACACAGAAACCTGATAGATGGTACTAAACTTCTGGCATATTAATGCTGGTACTACTGTTTACAATTTTCTCCTTTACAAAGCCATGTACGAGAAAAGTTTGTGATAGCTCTTGAAAGCAAACGGAAAGCACACGGTATGGCAATCATTATTTGAAAATAAGAAAAAATAAAGAGTTAGTGTCCATATCCTCTAAAGTACAGAAATAATGTAATGCGAACAATTGGAGTTGTGAACTTTGTCTTTTCAAATAGGTATCTGTTCGAAGGTCGTCGTTCTTTGGCTTTGCCAGTACTCACAGATGCGGTGGAGCCATATTGAGCGCAAACTGGATAGCAACAGCTGCCCATTGTGTGGATGAGTAAGTTTACTTTCAATCGTCAAGAATAACTTTCATATATTTTGTTAAAAAGGTATATATATACATTAGGAATTGTGAAAAAAAAATTTTACTTATGTGTTTTTGTTTTTCTGTTTCAAAATATTCCAGAATTCATTATTTTTAACATGATACAATTTTCTTTCTGAGATTCAAATTTATTTTTAAATTACAGTGGGTTTTGCGAACCTGTTTTGTACCATTAATTAGTCTAGTAAACTTTAAACGCGTTTTCTGAAGAATGATATTTTAGTGTTATGACTTTACGCCAACGATCGTAACTTCATTATAAATGGTCAGATTTATAGAATTCTAATTATGTTTTGTTGACAATAATTATGAATATATTTCCATAAAAAATCTAGTAAAGACAAATTTTTTTATTTATATTTTAATCTTAATTTTATGGTAAAACTATTTTTTCAAAATTTTTATTTAAAAACTTACAATTAAATAAATATTGAAGCCAAATTCACAATTCCTTATGGAAACATGCATCAATATAATATCTTTTATTTGCAATAATGATCATACCTCTAAGTTAATTACAAGTTTATTTATATCCGTTTGAATAACGTTCTAATCAGTCATTTTAATTGCAATTAGTTAATTAAAAAATTAACGGAAAAAAGTTTACATATAAAAATTCATCACTTTTAATTTTGATATACGGCCAAAAAAATTTGAAATTCTAACATAAAAGTTAAAGAAATAATCTTAATCGTATATGTATACCTTGTTTTTGTGTTTATTTGTTTAGAGTAAATTGTAAAAATATGTTTTTAGTTGTTTAGCTTATAAAGACGCTTAATACAATTTTCGTTGAGAGTTTTATTGGTCATTGGATTTCCAGGGCAGTGTATTGAGCGCATTGCAATCAATTACGTTCTGAGTAAAAATTGGCAATTGTAAAATAGTCTGCTAATTGAACGTCTGAGAATACAAACAGAAGAACTATATGGCCATCATTGCGGATGTTTCCTTCAAGCAGTCGTTTGGTTACTTGCAATCGCCTTCGGGAAATTAAATAGATTATTCTTCTGTAAATGACCTTAAAGTTTTGAGTTCAAATTGATAAATTTTCAACAGATATATATTCCATAGTGGTATTTAATGGGATTTATTTTCATTATCATCAAGTATTTTACTACATGTACTCAACTTAAGATCGTCAAACTGCATGCAAGGTTAAAAACACAAATTCTTAGTGTTTTTGTATTGTCATTCACTCAGACATGTACATTAGCAACAATCATTACTAGTCCGAGAGGCGACTGCAATTTTTGGACCCCATCGAACATCATTCTGAATTTTTTATAGAAATTGGTGAAAAGTGAGTAGATAACGAATCCACTGGTCTGCCGTGGCAAAAATGGCCGAAACTGATCAATAATCGACTTGGAATGAGTTGAACTAAAATCCGATTGCCAAATATGTCATAACTTGCCAAAAATAGAACAAACTTATTAGTCTGGCAACCCATTTAATTTTGATTTCAATGAGAAAAAGTGCAAACGATTTCTGATTTTTGGCTCGGAAAACTTATATCTTTTAAAAGTAAGCCAAATTGGCGATATCAGTTACGTCATCAGTGACGTAATATTCATTGCCGATTTGACTTATTCGTGAAAGATGCAAGTAAGCCATAGCCACGCATCCGAATCGTCTGCAACTTTCTTAATTGAAAATTAAAGTGTGAGGGTTACCAAATAAAAAAAATGGTAATTATTTGGCAAGTTATGGCGCATTTGGCAATTGGATTTAGTTCAACTTATTAAAAGTCGATTTTTGACCAGTTTCGGCCATTTTTGCCACGGCAGACCAGTGGATTCGTAATCTACTCACTTTTCTCTAATTTCTATAAAAAATTCAGAATGATGTTCGATAGGGTCCAAAAATTGCAATCACCTCTCAGTCTATACGTAAATGCTTACTGTTGATAATCATACACATTCCCTCTTCTTCGACAGCCTTCTGAAGTCCCAGATCCGCATCCGCGTGGGCGAGTTCGACTTCTCGACAGTGCAGGAGCCCGCCCCCTTCCAGGAGCGAGGTGTCGAAAGGAAGCTGGTCCATCCTCGCTACAACTTCTTTACATACGAGCACGATCTCGCTCTCGTCAAACTCGACTCTCCACTCGTCCTTCAGCCACATGTCAAACCCATCTGCCTTCCTACGAAAGATGAGACATTCGTAGGACTGAATGCCACAGTGACAGGATGGGGGAGGCTCAGTGAAGGTAGGAGTCAAACTTTCAGTGTTTTTAACACTTGGTACAACTGTGCATTTAACACCTGGTTTAAACACTTGATTCAGCTCTTAGAGGCCTAAGAGAAGTCTAGCCTTAATTGTTGGGATACTTAGTGGAAGTTTTTGGCGTTTTCTCCAATTTAAAACAAATTCGAGAGACTTTGATCTTGAAAGACCTCACTGAAGGTGTTTTCCTTAACACCAACTGTCAATTTGCTTTAACGATAGTTTTGCGCAATAAGGTCATTTCAGCGGGAAATCTCTAACGCAGCATTAAAATGGAAGAGGTAATGCTTTTAACTTTGGAAATTTACATGGGGATTTACTGGGTATTAATAGACTAATTTTTTCAGGTAATCTCCTTCATGTAACATGAAGATTCTTTTAAATATCCAATTGATATTTGTCAAAAATAAAAGCGACACACCTTGTTTTTATTAATTACTACAATGTATTTGCAAATTCCAATAACATAAGGCAAAATCAAAAATGATTGTTTGAACAAGAGACGCTGTATTTATAATTTTTGGATCCTAGTAGTTCAGCGTTATCGTTTTAATTGTGTGCATTTTTTAGCTCAAACCTTGAGTCACCTTATAAAAGAAATGTTAACTGAATTAAAAAATATAAAGTCGTAAAACACAAGGTTTCCATAAGAAAACTATTTTTTTTTTAAAAAAGCCCTCATGTGCCTCAAGGCTATTACAATATCGGTGGAAAAGTAACATGACTAGGTAAAGTCTATTTTCCAGGAGTGCCAGTATATATTTTTGGTCAAAATTCCAAGTTACAACAGCGTCCATGAACAAACATGCCTTATTAAATTTGCATCAACATCCTTTTGTAAATATCCTTTGTTATGACACTAGCTTTTTATCTGATAAAAAAAAAAAAAAAAAAAAACTAAAATCCCATATTGGTAATTTTTGAGATAACGAAAATGAATAATAATCCGATGCTTTGTTCATTCAAAATATCTAAAAAACGCATACTAAGCATTATTAATTACTCAGAAGCTAGCCATTTCAAAGCTTTTCTTATTTTCTAAAAGAAATAAAAAAAATATTGGTTCAGTGTTCGTTTTACCAATGACTGGTTACTGGTTTTTCCACCTCGAGTCTGTAGCCGATAGTCTCTTTTATATAATGTGAATAAGGTTCATTTGCAGTTTTTTTAAAGTTCCTGTCCGCTTTTGTTAGGATCACAACCCGTTTTCATTGCATTATTTTTGTTATCAGACCCTCATTGAAGAATGTGCCGTCGGTGTCAGAAGTACCACTGTTACACGTTTCTTATGGTTCAGTGCGTATAGAAAGAAAACAATTACGCACACAGAAGCTAAACGGTTAAACTTGCATCTAAAACGACGCCGCCGTCAATCTCTATTCCAGCTTCTTATAATTGTGTGGCATAAAAATGGCAATTTTAGCTTATAAACTACGCTAATGTAATGAAAAACTTATACAATGGCTCTGTTATAAAGCTATTTTCGATTTGTCAATAAAAAAAATGCTCTCTTGGAGATGATTTCACACTCTAATGTTCAACCAGGAGTTTCAACTGGAAGTAATGGAATTGGTAACAGAAATACAGTTTACCACAAGTTAAAGCTGCAGTATAAATACTAAAGATATTTGTCATACATCAGTTTAAACGCCTCAATAATATTCGTAGGGTTGCATAAAATTCATGCGAAAATCAAAAAACGTAAGTGCTTACGAGGGACTCTTAGTAAGAATTATTCTCTATAATTTCTACATTATAGTTTTCTAACTCAGCTCATTTAGAAACTACTTTGTATAAAACCTTGAAATTCGGCGGTTAGGTACGAAAATGATCGCTTAATGTAATGACAAATTAAAAACTCGAAAATAACGTCGAATATATTTTATTTTATATTTGAAATCCTTACGTCAAAACCTATGCAGTGGCTCTACCTGCAATAGTCTTTCCTTTTTACTTTTTTTTTTTTAATTTATAAAATAAAATACATTAGACGCAATTTTCAAGTTTTTAATTTGTCATTTCATTAAGTAATCTTTCTCGCCGAATTTCAAGGTTTTATACAAAACAGTTTCTAATTGAATTCGGCTAGAAGTTTGTAACATAGCGAGTATAGGATATGATCCTTACTTGGAGTTCCTCTTAAAAGTTCGACCTTAAGAGAATTTCCAAAGTATCTGTGGAAAGTTTAAATTTTAAACGTAATAAGTGACATCAGATCTATCTTGGCGATTTCAGAACATTTGTCTCGAAACTAGCCAATTTAGGGATATTTTTACTAGCAAGAAACAACCAAATGTTCAAAGTTTTTGTTATAAGTTACAGAGGGAGATTTAAGTCATTAAATGTCACAAAATTGTACATTGTATCTGGGCCTGTGAAACCTTAATAAAGCGTTTGTAGAAGCAGTTTTTTAGTAACAGTTACTGTCGTAATCCAACTTGTTTCTAGTTGAATCTATTTGCCCTCTGTTCCATATTGTTGTTTGACGTTGTTTTATAATAAATGTCGTTAAAGAGTCTTTGTGCAACTCTTTTACTATAATTTAATATAAATTCCTTCAAAGCTTCCAATTATGTAGCTCTTTACCAGGACGAGTTTGTCTATTGATGAATACAACAAATTATTTTACATATTTATCGCAAATATGGACATTTAATAACAAGTTGTGTATGTTACAGGTGGCACACTACCTTCGAAGTTGCAGCAGGTTCGCGTTCCAATCATCAGCAACGAGAAATGCCAGCAGATGTTTCAAAAAGCCGGACGCCAGGAGAGCATCCCGGAGATCTTTCTATGTGCTGGATACGAAACAGGGGGAAGGGACTCTTGTCAGGTAAAAAAAATCAAGTTTGAAATCATGTTTTTAAATAATGGTATTAGAACAACACTTGAGAGAACTTGAGAATAGGAATCAGTAATTTAGAGCCTAATGTAATAGTTGCTTATACATTAGTCGAAATTTTGTCAAAAATATCATTTTTTATCAGAAACTTATTTTCTCTTGCACACTATTTTAATTGTAATTAAATTTTTAAACCAATAAGCAAATCACGTTAAAATTTTTAAGCATTAAATTGTTACTTAATACAACGCCGACGTCCGCTGAAAAATCTCAGTTTTATATGGTTAGGTACTATTGGTAATGTGTTGAGTTTACACCATAGCACCTGCACTCTGTCTTTCAATTTAGAAAGATAGAGGGCAGCAGGAGAATCATTTCTCACAAGGAATGAATTGTCATGGTTAGATACTAGGCATGACTGCATTCAGAATAACAATAAACGAAGTCAAAAAGAGATGCGAGATACTTCTAGAATGCTGCAGTATTCTGAAGTTATTTCATAACTATCTTAAAATTGATTAATTTTGAATATCGACTTTAATTTGTGGGTTCACAGTAAAGAGGAAACAAATACCAAGTACCTCAAATGTAATCTTGCGCTCCCAATGTTTTGCGTAAGTTGGATTACACTGATCCATTTTACTTAGTTGCATTACCAATATCTTGCATCCTTGCGTCACAACTGACACCACAACTCAAAATTCTGTATTTGTACATTTTGTATAGAATCGCAGATTAAATGGCCTTGAATCTGGAAGATCAGCATAAGTCAGTTTCAACTTATCGACAATCTTATACGGTTTAAACTGCTTTAAATGCATCCAGTTTGCAACTAACTTTATCTTAAAAATGAAGAATTCTGAGCTGTGTCAGTTTGGAAGCAAGGGAGCAATATTTATTTCTCTACATTTTTTTCTACAGGGAGATTCTGGAGGTCCCTTGCAAGCTAAAGGCGAAGACGGCCGCTGGTTCCTGGCCGGTATCATCTCTTGGGGCATCGGATGCGCCGAACCCAACATGCCAGGAGTCTGCACTAGGATATCCAAATTTGCCAACTGGATCACACAGAACATACGCTGAACACTTGCCTTCTCGATGAACTGTCGTATAGCTTGCAAGTCCATCGCCCGTAGTTGACAAGTCTGAATTGGATGTAAAGAATTCATTGTAAATAGCACTTCAACCATCTGTGAACATTAATTTCCAGTTCTGAGCAAGGTTTGACCTCGCCTTTGAGCCAAAGAAGTAGACTTTTTTTATAAATAAAAATAGTTGTTCGCTTAGCCTTGAACTTTAAAAACTGCTGAGCAGATTTGGCTGGGAACGATATTTGAGTGCTTTTGAGGTTTTGTATTGACTAAAATCTTGTACTACGATCATGAGTGAGTATGTTTCATCACAAAGATTCGGTCGATGACTATAGTGAGTTTGAGAGTGTCAGTCATTGAACGTGATTTTTATGGCAGACAATGTATTGAAGAAGTATGCATTAAACGTGATTGTATATTTGGTGCAAATAATTGTAATATTTATAAATTTGTAGAACAAACATTTATAATATATTTTAATATTTTTAGAGATATTATGAATATAGAGTATAAAATTGTGATACGCAAAATTCAATTTTGCCTTTATCATGTGTTTCTTGTGATTTGTTTTCAAAACCAGCTTTTTATACTTGTTGTATAGAAGACTTAGTGCTTTAAAGTTTCAATTTATTAAGATTTTTTTTAATTAATGCTTGCATTGTGTACATAAATAAAAGGATAAGTTTTATACGTCAAAGTTGTTTTATCAATTACTGTACAATATATAAATTACAAATATGTAAAGCATTCGTTTAATATACAAATACATCAATGATATTAAATAAATGAAGTTTAAATTATAGTCTAAGAGGTTACTGTAAGTTTAGGTACCTCCTCAAACATCATTCTGAATATTTTATAGAATGTGGAGAAATGTTAGTAGATCACACATGAATCCACTGGTCTGCCGGAGAAAAAATGGCCGAAACTATTCAAAAATAGACTTTGAATGAGTTGCATTAACTTGTCAATGCCAAATGTGTCTTAACCTGCCAAATAATTCTTTTCATTCTTTTTCTTTCATTCTTTTTTTATGTGGTAACCCATTACTCTTTAATATTCAATGAGGAAGAGAGCAATATTTATTCTCTGGCAAAAAATACTCTACTCTTTGAAAATTGGCGATAAATATTACGTCACTGATCACGTAATATTTATAGATAATTTGTTGGAATTTTAAATGGTGGAAGACTTTGGAGCAACGAAAGGTGACACGTCTGCAACCTTAATTGAAAATGAAAGAGTAATGGATATCCTTGACAATAAAAAAATAAAAAAAAAGATATTGTTTGTCAAATTATGACATTTGGCATTCGAAGTTAGTTCAACTCATTCAAAATCTATTTTTGAATAGTTTTGGACATTTTTTTCCCCCGGCAGACCAGTGGATCTACTAACATTTCTCTACATTTTATAAAAAATTCAAAATAATGTTCGATGATTTACCTAAACTTTCAGTCGCCTCTCAGTCAGTAATCTTGTACTTACGATTACTATTTTATTTAACATGATTCATGTGTAATAAAATTAAAATTATAGCTAAGTGCAGGTTCATGTCGATAAAAATCTATTGGTGCAGCTATTCTCAAATTTGTGTGCTCTTCCAGATTGTAACAAAAATCCCTGTCCCGGTTTTACAGTTGAGCCCATGATGAGCAAAGGGGTCTAAGTGACTTATCTTATAATTTGTATTAAACTTGAATGAAAAATATTTATTTTCCAAATACTAACCTCTGGAATGAAGATATCACTAGTTTTCATAGTACTTAATATAAATAAGAAACTTTAAAGTGTATTTTCTCAAAAGTTAAGAAAAGTAACTGCAGCTTTTACTTCTCAGTCCCTCAATTTATATGAATCCGTCATGTGAATGAGCCAAATCAAATCAGTCATCAAAATGTCATGTTTTGGAGTATTTTTGAACAATTTAAAACACTTATTTAAAACTTTACTGTAGAAAATAGAACCCCTTTTATTATTAGCGCTACTGATTCAGAGATTTTTTGCACTTTTCAGTTAAAAAGTTTCATGTATATTTTATTCCACTATAAAACTACCTGTAACGCTAACTTGATGACTTAACCAATTTTGAACTGTAATTTACATTTTACTCATTATGTATTCTTCAGATAGAATCCTCAACTAGCAAAAAAAGGTTTTAGGATCAAACTTCATCGGGAGCTCTGTTGTTTCACTTTAAGCATATGAGATGGTAGTTTTGATAGACAATTTGGCATCCATCACTTTTTTTTTTTTTAAATCTGTTTTCTTTCATTCGAAACCTAAACAGAGGACATTTTCCCTTTAAAAGCTCTTTCGAAAGATAATATTCTCTTCACACCGAACTACTATTCTATGGTGTGTAGGTGCATTATAGTGATAGGTAGTTTTTCCTTAATATTTGTAAAATGCAAATGAACACAATTCGGCTATAAACTAATTCTAATGAGCTTTTAAATTATTTTTGGGTACTTACCTATTATGAGTTCAATTTAAGCAGTTTGTTTAATAGTTCTATGTTGAATGTAATTTTGGTTAATTTGGATAAATTTGTTTTTTCCCCTAATTTCATGTAATAGTTTCCTCTTTTATATAGAAATGAAGCCTTTACAGATTATTTAGTTCATTGTATTAAATTTATTTAAACGTTTTTACCTAATTAAACTTTTTAAATGTTTATAAAAATGAACTAGTTTAAGTATTAGCAATAACAATTTACAAGACTATCCCATTAGCACTTTTAAAGCATGAATTATTCCTATGTATTTCAGAGATGAAGTTGTACAATTTTGTGTTAATGAGTGCTACATACTAATTGAGAATAAATCTCACCAGTTTATTGGTTATAATTAAATATAGCTAATCTTAACTAGCTCAGCATTAATGGCTTTGGTCTAATTAGAACGCAGCTCCACATTGAAAACTCATAAGCTTAGAAAAAATGTATTTTAAATCGACTTGAAGGAATGTTTATTATGTTTAAGTTTTAAAGTTATTTTTTTAGTTTGTATAAAACATTTCTATTGTTAGTTTTAAGATGTCCGGTTAAATATACTTTTCTCTCTAAAATGTATGAGTATTGCTTTGAAACAAAGTACTTAAGAAAATGGAATAATGTAACCTTTTTTGGATGTTTTTGGTTTGATATTGTATAACATAGTGGGTTCTAAAAGCTTCATACTGTTACAAAAACACTGTTTAGAAAAATATCAATAGACATAAACATTAAATATTTAGAATATCAGATGCGAGCAAAAGATTTTCAAATCGAAATGAACTCGAGGCTAAAGACTTCCAGAAACGATAAGGAAAAAAACCCGGTAAAATATATACTTAGAAATGATGGTCTTGTAGTAGGCGTCAGAAGCCTACGAGTTCTACCGAACTGAAACATGCTCTATTTCACTGTATAAACATTGTTGTTTGTTTTGTTCTTTTTTAAAGAATCTTAAATCGTTATAAAGAGTTTTGTCGTATTACAAACAGAATTCCGAAAAAATCATTTTTAAAATAGATATCGACAGGTATTTCCCTACACTTGTCCAATGAAAAAATTTAATATAACCTAGCCACATTAGTTGTTTACTAACTATTTATTTTTCAGTTTTCGCCTAAAGCAAAAAATTACTCAGTATTAAAAATAAAAAGCTAAATTTTCTAATTTATACACTATTCTACAATTACATAAATACTAGAATTAATAAGGGATCATACAGAGTGATCTAAGAGTACCAGGATCTTTGAAAAAGTTTATAATCCTTAAATGTTTGTTGGCGCAGTTTAGCCAGTCGTGGCTCTTGTTTCATTAAAATCCACATAACCAACCAACCAACCTTAAATATTTGAAAATAAGACGACGCTGCTTCAGAGAATAAAAATTTCTTTGAAAAAATTAAAAATCATTTTGTTTCTTTATCAACAGATGGCGCTTTGAATCAACTATTCCAAAAAAACAGATGAAAAGTTTTTTTTGAAAGAATAAATTTATTAACATTTCCTTTAAAAAACAAACAAAAAAAAAAACGTCATGTTTACGTCAAAAAACGTCAAACGAAATATATCATACAAAAATAAAATTACATACTAGAGCATTCCAAAAATTACCTTGTTGTGCTATTAAAATTTTTTTACATGTAGAAATACGCATCTCCTTTCCCCTTTTTTCTGAAACTTATACGGAAATTGGAAGAGCAATTCAGTTTAGTTTGTATAAATGCAACTTTTAAATTAATTATTTATAGTCTTATAGACTATGAATAATAAATTTACAGGCTAATTATTTTGACCTATCAAAACAACTTTGATTCAAATAATGAAACGCAACATATTTAATATTTGGCCTGAACGAGAATAGCTTTGAATTAAAATTCTTAAGGAACCCTATGATTGCTTAATGAGACTTTTAAAATTTATATTATTAAAAACTAAAACTATTCATGCAGTTAGATGTTACAAATAGCTATTTGGAGAGATTTATACGTTTGAAATATATGATGCAATGGTGTAAACTAATTTATTTTAATTTGCATCACTGACGCGTACATTACGTTCTAAGGAAAAGGTTTGTCGGGAATAGTCCTGTCACTTTACTGACTTGGTTTCCCTTGACGTATTCGTGAGAGGAAGTTTTCAAAGTTTTTGCTATACTAGACGATATGGAGAAACTTTTCCTACAACTAGTAAAGAGAAGTTTTCACTATACGTCTTATCAGGAAATCATACTTGTTCTTGCAACTCCTGGTTATACTAATATAAAAATGACGACCAATTACAGGTACAAGGCTCATTTAGATTAGTCTAGTTTAACTTTTCTGATCAATCCCTCCAGTGGAACTGTCTTTTAAAACTGTTGACTCCTGTACAATTTATTATGCGGTCCGGCTGATAGTTCTGCTTATCTATCTATTTTAATCGTAATGTTTTAGGTTCTCCTAGTTAGACTATGCCGACCAAACGGTATAGTGGTTAGCGTGCTAGCTTCTAGACCACGAGGTTGCGGGTTCGAGTCCCGTATTAGGCAGGGGTGTTTGTAAATGTATGTTGGCTTGTCTAATGACGAATGTTTCGGCGCATTATAGCCCTCGTGTTGCTGACGGCGCCAGATAATCTGAAAACAACCAACCAACCAACCTAGTTAGATTATGATTTAAATAACTTATACGCATGCCTTCTCGTCTTGTCCCCCATATTGTACTCTAAATACTTGAAATCGACATGTTTGATGATAGAAAACACCTGAATCAAATGAATGGAGATGAATATTATTTCAAATTACAAATCATATCTATAAGAAAAATATTGAAAGTGTGCTGGTATTTGTCCTCAGTATCGTTACATGGCTGCCCAAAAAAGGGAAGTCAATGTGATGTTTCTGTTACGAAAAGAGAGCCCAGAATTAAACTTCAAACACTATAGAGATGATACCTTTAAATATATCATATGAAAATAATAATTGAATAATTGAATATTTTTTGGCAAAAATAAACTAATATTAATACAAGATATATTAAATCTAGGATTATGATATATCAAAGGTTTATCAATGGCCGAATCTTAGCCAAACTTGGTTTCAATCTAAAGTTCAAAGACACTCCAAAGAGCTCAATCAACAGTCACCCTGGGCTAGATCGTTGGAACTACTAAAATTGAAAGAAACCAACGTTGATGTAGGCCTCCTAACTGGACACTGCCCCCTAAATAGACATCTTAACCTGTTAGGTGTTGTAGATGATTCACTATGTAGAGGTAGTCGTATGACAGAGGTGAGCTCTATGCATGTTTTGTGTGAATGTGACTACTACTCTGCCCAACGATTTGAATATCTGGGATACCACTGTATCGATCCCTGGGAACTGTCTAACGTTCTAATCAGATTTATACTGAAATTAATTTCGACAATTGGTCTTTTTTAAATCACATAGGGGGTTTCAGTACAATAGAATATTATAGCGATGCTGATACTCGGTAGAGTCATCCCATTTCAAGTCATAATTCATAAGGTTTGTGATGGGCTATTAGTCTGTTTCGAACTTTAAAGCCACAAAATTTCAACAAACACAAAATTAAATGCAAGTATTAAATAACATACCTAATAATTCAATAAAACTAATTCAAATCAAAATATGTATTAATGCAATATTTCGCTTTTAAATAAATATCTAGTTTAGATCCGAGTCTAATCTAAACTTGATATAAATCCATAAGCCAAATATTGTCTGTTGAATCAATGGACATACACATTATGCGGCTTTATATCAAAAAAGAAGAAAAAAATTGAATTTTGTCGAGTTAGATTTTCAATCCACACCATTGTAAAAGGAAAAGATAGAAAAAGTATAAATATTTAAGAATAAATGACAAAAAATTAAATTTTGGAATTTCGGATATAAAACAGTTGAAGACATTGTTGGTAATCGAATGCAAATAAAACACAAAGTGAAACACAGTTTCTAGCATTCGAGCAGAGAAGCCCTACTTCAACTTATGAAGCAAGTTATCAAATATACAGTCAAAGTCAAAAGGTGAACGTACACCTCCTTTTTAGAATCAAATTCATTGAGAAAAAAGAACCGTTAAATAGAAATTTAATTTTTTTTATGTATTACAGATGTAGCAATTATTGTATCATTAAAGAAAATCGAATCCTGAAATGTGTAAAAACGCCACTTATGTATTTGTGAGAAATGGTACAAATCTGCGAGTCAAAAGTAATCGTACAGCGCACATGTTTTTCTTGATTTTCTTTTAAATTGCGTCTTGAGAATTCAGCAAATTAGATTTTCTAAAAGTTTAGGTTATCTAAGATAGAACTTCAATTCACTTCATATTATTGAGAATTATGGAAACGTGTCTCAAAGAAATTAGTGAGAAAGTACTTAAACTTATCATGTGGTTTAAAAAATAAAGATAAATCCTTGAGAGAAATAGAGAAAATTGCGAAAAAAGTCACTTTTCCGTTTATGGCCTCAACCCAAGATATGTGACTGGAACTATTTAAATGTGTCCACGTTAAGGGTAAGCCAAACAAATATTAATTGTAAAATTTTAAGTTAACATAGTTTGCAGAAGTTAAAAACAATTTCACTGCACAGTGACTTTTGGTTTTTTATTTTTCTCTTTGATAAAACAAATGTTTTTAAAAAAATGTATCTTTCATATTGATACACAAATTTTGGAAGTAATATTTATCTTTGGGGGAGGATATATAGTTGCTTTACATAAAATTTATATTGTCCCTAATTACTAAGTACGCATTTGAAAACTAAGTTTTCGAAATTTGAAGGTGTACGCTCACTTTTAACGCTGACTGTATTTGTCTTCAGTTATTGTTAACTGTAGTGTTCTTTACACACACCTTAAACAGATAATAAAAAACAGAACAGTTATAAGAAATCACTTCCGTTTCTGCCTGCCCAGCTGAAACTTGACATTCACAAAACGATTGTTTTCAAATTTTAGAAGAGGATAAATTTACGGAAGACATTCCCCAAGATATAAGAAGCTTTCTCTTTTTAAACGTTTAATGTTTTTGACGAAGACTTTGATAAGATTTTGAAATTTGCAACCTAAACATCAACAATATAACATGTATCCGACTATGATCGTAACCCTTTAAATCATCATCATTGGCACTACAGCCCTTGCAGAGCCCTGGCCTCACCTAAGACTTTTCGCCTTTCTTCCCGACTAGTAACCTTTTGTTTCCAGTTCGTTATTTCCATAAAATTTAAGTCCTCTTCGACCTGATCAACACTTTGAAAGAAAACATTGAAATTCCATTATACTTTTACAATTTTATACTCATCTGTATAAGTTTAAATATTTTACAAAGTTTTAAAATAATAAAAATCAGTAATTTATCAATATGAAGATATTTACTGACTATAAATACAATTTTATACCTACTTTAAGCTTCATAACTGAAAAAAGATTTTTGAAATACGTTTCTTTGTTGTTTGTTATCTAGGTAATGAACTATAATCTAAACCATATTCTATATATTTAAATAGTTATAACCAATCATATGTGTTTACAGACCTTTTAGATATTCTCAATCAGTCATTTCCATATTTATATTCTTGAAATTATAATAAAATTTATTTAATTACCTGAATGCCATAGATTCAATTCAATCTCTAGATAGAAGATTTCATTAAAATATTTAAATAAATTTTTAAGATATCAGGTTTGTCATATTAAACTTTTTCAAAAAACATAGTTTTCGCAAAACATGTAATATTTTGCCAAACTGGATGTTTTAAAAGAGTTGTAACTTTGCTTCTAATTAACATATATTCAAAACAATTACCAATTTATAAAGCTAAGATTTAGAATATAATATAATTATAGTAACATAAAAATAAAATGCGTATTTCGAGCTAAGTTGATGTTTACAACTTAATTAGTTACCTTGAAACTCTTATTGGCTTGTCATTTGGTTAACTTAGTATTAAAATACTTTAGAATACTTAATACTTATACTTAATGTTTAAGAATTTCTCGGTAATAATATTTAATTGGTATGGTACAATAAAAGTTGATGTAATTGTAATTGTAATTGAATTTTTGAAAAATTAATAATTTTCACACAATTTCAAGTAGGATAATGTTGCTTTCAAAGATAATCTCAAGATTATCAGTACTTTTTCATTCAAGCAACATTTTTGTTATCAGTAGATGGGATTTTAAATGCGTTCGAGTAAACAATGGGATGCTATTCAGATCCATTGATCAAAATAACTCTTTAGCTTAATAACTGATCAACAGCTCTAGCTGTTTATAAAAAACTTCTTCTTCAGTGTGTAAAATAGTCTAAAAGCCGCATGATCGTATTCGGAAATATCCCTGAACAGTCAATTTTAAAAATGTCTTGTTACTTTTGAATTCCCGGCATTTTCTCTTTAATTAAAGTCAAAGAAAATAATAATCATAATTGTATTTAATTTCACAAATAGGTGCTCATTTTAGATAATTCTAATCTTCATTTAAAAATATCAAAGTTTAAATATTCACCAATCAATTTAATTTTTAATCAAATCAAATTTACATTACTAACTCAATCTTAAGTATCCAATTATAGGAACACTTTTTAGTAATGTTTTGGAAGCTCAAATCAAAGGTATACATAAGTTTAATTTACTGTATCAATATCATACAAATAACACTCCAATTATTTAAAATATCAACCGATATTCTTCTGGTATATTTTTAGTTCACCCTCCTGTACAAACCCATACCCTATAGATATTTTGTCCAATGCATTCATGTGTCATGAAACCCATTGATCCATAAAGAGAGCTAATCCCACCATTTACGGGCAACTTTCTTCCAACATTCCACTGAATCCGGGCTCTTAACAATCAATTATTCATATTTCGAGCGATTTGTTATGTTTATACATTGGAGATATATGTCACCTTTTCCATCGGAAATTGAGTATTCACAGGTGACGGTTGCTTTTTTTTATACGCGTAGTTGAGTCGAATGACTTTAGCGATCGGTAAAGCATTTCCAGGAGAGTTTGAACCATCACATCGAAGGGATTAGATTCCTGGCAAGGTAAGGTTTCCTTTTTTTTTAATTATAGCCAATGCTGCACTTTTAAGATTGTAAGGTGAACATAGAAAAACTGTTAGTATAAATAGTTTACTTAGGATAGAAATCTATAAGTGATTATTTATAGTATTGGATTATTACTTATTATTAATGTACTTATTTCTTTGTATTAACATATATGCTGTATTTATTTGTCGATAAAATGAGGTGAAAGTATGTTCGTAAGTTGTAAAACAATTTTTTCAAATGAATTTAATTGAATTTAATGTGCTATAATTGAAATATAATATATTATTTCATATATTTGTATCTATATTTAATAGTGCGAAGTATTTAATTGGTCCAAAGATGATGGTGAAAATAAGGATACATATAAAAAGAATATTTAAATGAATGATTTAAAAAATACGCTAATTTTTTCCTTATGGAGAAATTAATCATGTTAGATATAAATTAGATGGACAAATTCTGAAACATTTGAAAAATGTACGTAGATAAGGTAATTTATATTGGTCGTTGTTCTTGAAATTATTAATTTTAAGCAGTTTATGCTGATATAAAAAAAAATTGGGGAAACACTATTGAATGGCAGTATCAAACACACATTCTAACTTTTTTTTATATTATTTTAAATGTTAAATTTATAACCATTTCTCCTCTTCAATCTAAAATACCAAAGTATATAAATTGAGTTGTCTTAAGTTTATGTGCCAAAATTGTGTTCAATAAAGTTCTTAATGAAATGGTTGAAAATTAGCTAATTTTATATTGACATAATATACAAACTTAGCCTTGAAATTTTTATGTCAGGTGCATAGGTACTCGTACATTTTAAAAAAAGTAACCACTGAGACGGAATGTAATAATAAATTTTAAATATTTAAATTTTTCAAAACATGTTATTGGATCGTCTAATTCAACGAGGGATAATTTTAATCGAAATTGAATAAATGAGTAATTTGTTGTGAAAAAGTTTTATTCTCACATTCTCTTTCACATGAAATCGCTTATACGATATGCGCTTTACAAAATCGCTTATTCGCTATGCAAGATAGTTAAAATATCCTCCTAAGATCCACAACTGTTTAAAACATGATTTAAAGCTAATTTTTATGTATATTATTCTTTTGGGTCTATGTAACGTACTTTTAAAATTCAGAACTGATCCATGCCCTTTAAGTACACTTAGACAAAAAATGACTATCTCCTCAAGCTTGCAAAAGTTCTGAAATTTAATTGTTCAGAAGTGAAATTTAATCATGAAAGGCTGCAAAACAATTTCGTGAGGACGTGATACATAAAAATACTTTGCAGTTAGTGCAAACATTTTTTACTCGGGCTGAACATACTGACATCCGTCAACGTGAGGAAAAAGTCATAGTGTCCATTGCTGGTATGTGCTTCGCACCAACTTTTCGTGCCGCCTCTACTGGCAGAGGAACTGTTTATTGCCGTTTCTTTACAGGGTCTATTTCGTCGCAATCGGTGGAACTATCATTAGCAGTAGGAGTGAATTCGGCTATTTCATGCAAAGAAAAATTTTGCATGCATAATCCGATGTGCATTTAAATGTACGCGGGATCTCAGGAGGATATATCACAATTCATTTTATAAACATGAAAAGTGATAGTTTAATTAACAAACTTTTTCTAAATATATCAACGTAGAAATGCTTTTAAATAATCAGAATTTGTTGACCAACATATAGTATGCTTTAATCATGTTTTCACAGTTTTTTAAAATGAAAGAATTTTATGTTCAAGTCTAAATACCAAATAAGAGTAATTTTGCAGAATTTAATGGTTGAAATCTCCCACTTCTGTTAGAAAACATATGATAACAGAACACATATGAATTTCAAGTTATTATTCTAAATGAAAAATTTTCAAAGTTGGCGAGTTTGATGACAAACATGGCGAGAAAACTTGGCACCTAATATCCAAGTTCAAATCCAATGTCTTTATAGGGCTAAGAAGTGAAATTTCCCTATATTTACTATAAAAACACTCTTTTGGCCAAACTTAAAAACACTTGAAGTTGACTTTCTTGTAATCTTACTAATCATCCAATTGAATCAACCATTTGAATTAAACAATTAAATTTTTTTAAGTAATATAAGGTGTATAATGCAGGACAGCAAACCTAGGATCTAATTCATCCTTGCAATAATTTATGTTTAATTGACTTTGATTATAAAAGTTTTAGTAAATATATAGTAATTTTAAATACTTTCGAAGCAAAATTATATGAGCAAAACTGTTTAAGTTTTATTTACAATTTTAGAAGGTTTCATATGCTACATCATTGTGTATTATTTGCAATTTAATTGAAAATTTTAAATATATTGCGAATTGAGTTAGTACTGGTGCAATTACATCCTAATTGGGTGATTAAATTTTAATTTATGAATTAAATACTATCAAATGAATATTTTTTTAGGTATGTTAGTTTTCTAACTCTTGCTAATTGTAAAAAAAATCGAGTCTGACTAAAAAATGAATGAATATTTTTTTTTAATATATACCATTATTTAAACTTTTTTCTAACACATGTTGTCAGTTTAGAGCGAAATAGTCCTAAATATACTTTTGGTTTCAAATAACTTTTTCGTATTTTGCAAGCAGGATGAGAAACCCATCGTTAAGTAAAAGCTGCCACTTGATCATTGAAATAAATGTGTAGTACCTGAGTTAATATTATACGCTAAGTTAATTCCCATTATTCATTTGCTCATTTAATTCACACATCATTTCAGTTTAAATATTATACGCTAAGTTAATATTGAGATACAGTTTTAGAAGGGTTTATTTCACTGTAAGTCCACGATGTATTAATATTGCTAATCATTTCTGGTATTTTCTTAGTTCTTTGTTCAATTAATACAATTCACTCATTATTATCATGAAGAACAGAAAATTGTTCATTTTCAAAGAATAAATTTCGCAGATATAACAGAAAATTAAAACATTACAAAAATATTCGTCTCTTTATCATATGACGTAACTGCTAGTCTTTCCAATGGCAGTATGTAATCTCTCATGTTCGTTGAAGTCTTCCATAAGTTTTTTTTTTTAACAGTGTGTGAAATATGTCAAATGATACGAGAAAAAATTGAAGAACTTGTTACTGTCCTCCCTAGGCTTACTATAAATACCCTTAAAAGAACCATATGAAGGTATTTATTCTTTAATAGAATATATCCACACCCATATGCGATTACCTCTTCGTTTCCTTCAAGAGTAACGAAGATGTAGTAATCGTATCCTTCATTTTTTCCACTCTTTTAAGATTTGATGTTTATATTAGAAATAAAACTCAAAAAATAAATAAATACTTTTAATTAACGTTACCAACGTAATGCGTTTACTGATTGAAAAAAAATATCAATCTTTTTAAAGATGTGAGGCATACGTCCGCAAATATGTACTCGTAGGAAAAGTTAGACGATAAGGTACGCATCCGTAATGTGTGAAGGAGCCCTTATTCACTCCTAATTTATTAAATGTCTTGCTTCCACTTAATTTTAATACATTAAGTAAAATAAAAATTCACAAGTTGAATTTAAATATCCATTTTAGATAACATCTACAAATTTTCTATTGGTTAAATCTGAATTTAAAATAAATAAATAAATAAATAAATAAATAAATAAATAAATAAATAAATAAATAAATAAATAAATAAATAAATAAATAAATAAATAAATAAATAAATAAATAAATAAATAAATAAATAAATAAATAAATAAATAAATAAATAAATAAATAAATAAATAAATAAATAAATAAATAAATAAAAATTCCTTCTTTTTCTTTGTAAACCATTCTCAGAATACATTGCTAGAGATATAGTTCTAGTTTAAATGACAAACTAGATCAAAATCTATAAAACAAAACTAGTAAACAAATTTAAAAAAATATTATCTATACTTTAAAGCCTGTTATCTCTCCATAACCCACTTCCCCCACCCCCAATTTACCATAAAATACCTTTACAAGTTCCTTATGCATTTCAAATTCCCATAATTTTGTCACAAATGGAGCCTCATGTAAAAAGTATGCTACCTAGCCACGAGGCACACATCGAATGAAGGAAAAACCAGAAACGTTAAAGAGTGCAAAATCGTTTCTTGGGTATTATCAGTTCCTGATTTCTTTTCCTCATCTCAGTCAGAAGGTCACGGAGCGGTATTTAGCGACATCTGTTGTGGGAACGTAAACCTCAGTTGATCCTTTGATTATCCAAAAAGATGTCTCTATTGTCTTCATGGGAATTGTATCTGCGTGCAAGGTCACCAAAGTCCAATCGGCAGTTCCTCTGCGATAGCTTCTAATACAATTTCACCGGGAGGCAAGTGCGAAATACTTTTACGGGAAAGCTTACGAGCGTGTGACTATTAAATCCAGGAACAAGCGATTTGGTTGGAAAAGATAATCTTAACCAGTAGATATTAAGCCACTGAAAGCTTTTCTTAATGCTTTCTTTTATGGATAGATTTACATTGAAGATGAAATTGTTATGCAAATAGGAATGAAAGTGAATGAATAATTAAGTACCCCGTAGTAAATGAGCCCTACCTTAAAATGATAATCGGGTAATATAATATAATATTGGTATAGTATAATATTGGTAGACAAAACAATGAATGATCTAATATAAATATTAGAATGTGTTCGCTCACATCATCAAGCAATTTAAAAACTGATAAATTATTTTAGCAACGATAACCATTCAACCTGAATTAGAACAGTACAAAGTCACTAAAGAAAAGAATATAAACAACACCCAAATTTGGTGATTTTAATGATCTTTACTATTGTCTGTGTCCCAATAACTGTGTCCCATTCCTGAATCCCAAAAGTAAATGATGTATTTATGTGTGTGGGCGTACGTGCACTGTACATGTTTGTGAACCGCATATATCTAAAACCGGGAACATTCAATAATCAAATTTAGTACAAATCGCACACACGCAGAAGGTAACTACCATTAAAAATTTAAAAATTTCAGCAATTGACAAATAAATAATGGCTCTAACGATTTGTTTGGGTTATTTCTTTTCGTCTACAGGTGCACGCACATCTAATTTATATAAATTTTTACTGTAGTAATATTTTTAATATATTTCATAAAAGGACTATGTTTTGTTATGGGATTTCTTCTATTTTTTCGAGATCTATTTTGTAATCCAAAACTGGGAAAAAAATGACAAGTATATGTGTCACCAAAAATATCGCTAATTAAACAGTCTAAAAAATTTCCATAAATAGTTATCGTTAAAAAAGTCACAAACTTGACTACTTTTAAGTCATATGTATGTGGAATATTGTATTAGATTACAGTTTTAGTAAATATTTTTAAACTGATATGTAAAGCGAAAGAAATTGCTTTGCATTTTAGGTCTGTATTCTAAATAATTTATATTATTTCCTTACGTTTGCTGCATATCAAAATCCGCATATCAATTCTGTTATTCACTTCCTTATTACAATGTATGAGGTTGAGTATTAACGAAAAACTTAAAACAAATACCACGATGTATTATTATTAACCTCATTGGGTCATTACCCTGGTCAGTCAAATGCCTATAATTTACGATTAAATATTTTTGTAGGAAATAAAAACCGGCGTTGAGAAGCTCTGTTATTAAAAGCCGGTATGAGGTAACCCGGTTTAAGGCGATTGTCTCTGTAACCTAGAGTAGGCAACTCATCGTAAAATTCAACTTATTCGAGAGGAAAGGTAAAAATAATAATTGTAGGTCAATCTCAGGATCGGTTGCTGGAGAGGGGGAAGATGGAAAAGAAAATAAAGCATTAAAACCCAGTTGGTGGGCGAAGTAAGGTAACAGCATAAGTTGAAGCAATAGTGGAGTAAGTCGTTGATGGCTTAAACAGTTTTTGTATAAAGGACTTATAGTTAAATACGTGGAATTATAAGAATTAGTACATTGTCGTTGTGAAAAAACTGAAGCTTTCTTAAATACTGATTGTACAGATGATCTCTATAAAACTAATGGTTAAGTTTTATAAGATTGTTTTCTTTCTAGTCTAAAATTTCGTTCACATTTTCCTTGAAAGATTAAGCCTATAAAGTTAACTTTCATAAAAACTCCTGATGTGTCATATTTCCCTCTAGTGACGAAAATTGGAACTTGTATATTTGATACTTACATGTTATCCCGTCGATCACGAGAGACAAAGAAATGTCTAACCGGTACAATGCTGAACTTCATGCGATGACTAATATGGAAGGTAAATAAAACAGCAATCAGACTCGAAGATAGAATTGCGTATAAAAAGAACAACGCAGCATGCAAACTAGAGATAAAAACTCCGAAACTAAAAAATTGCAAAAGATGCTCTAATACATCAAAAGAAAAAATTGGCAAAGTCTTCAACATCTTCAAAATAAATACTACTAAATATTAATTTCTTACTTATGTCACTGCAATTCTAATAGACTCGAACAGAACAGATATCCTTACAGAACTAACTCTATATCACTTTGATCTAACGGAAGATACGCAGACTCAATTGCCTTCCAATCTTATCAAGCATTTCCTAAACTGATTCCCAAAGAAACTTAAGATGTAGTTAAGAGACCAAACAACAAAAATACATTTGGTTTGGAGAAAACGGGTACACACAAAAACTGCCACACGAAAATATTCCTGAACAAAAAAAAAAAAAACTCTATTTAACAAACAAATTATCTCAGGGTATTTTCCAGCATCTCGGAAGGTCGAAAAGGTTGTATTTTTTTGTAAAGCGCTGACAAAATATTATAGATTTAAGGGTTTTGTTTATCGCAAAACATAAATCTAGTTTTCTAGAAAGTTCTGCAAACAAGGCTTGGTGTAGTACCTGCAGCAAAATAATAAATTACATCCTACACCGAATGGATTTGAATAGGATATAAAGCAATCACCTACTTAAATAAACTATCAAAAGACATTTCAAGAAGAAAATGGAACTTAAAGTACATGGTAATGGTGTTTCATTAATATAAAAGTGGACTTTAGTCCATCCAACTGAGATGCCATCACAGAACAGCTTATTGCATATGAGTTGTCACAATACTTAATTAACATCTTCAAAAGCTATCTATAAAATAAAGAAGTCACTACGACACACTATATCTAAAGTGCATTACGTCACATTCGATAACTAAGTGATGTCAACAGAGGTTTTGCTTAAGTCCAGTGTGCGGGGTTCTCATAACGGATCCTATACTTGGTTAATTCGACCACGATCGTACACATATATCAGCATAAGCGGATGATCACACAATACCAATATCTGCTAGTTCAAAAAGCGGCTTTATAAACAAAAGTCAATATTCTGATTAATAAATTCCAAGCAATTTGTAATTACAGAAAATTCGAAATACCATATAAAAAAAACTAATAATACCAAATTTGTATATCAAACTTCATTAGTATAGGTTCTAGACAGGTGAAGTTTATTAATGTGTTCACCCTGCATAAAATGAATACCTATTCGGTAGTGAATAAGTAACACTCTATGCCCATCCAACCAAAATTTCTGCATTAACATTACTATTTTATCCTTAGTAAAATTTACGAAAAATGAATGCATTATTTTTAAATCTTTTGAGAGAAGTATGAAGTAAAAACGTTCTTCATTAGTTGAAAGCATTTTTTAATATATTTTGTTATTAAAAAATATATATAAGTAGAATTTTTTAAATCGTAGAATACTGGGTCGATTATTTTGTAGAATAATGTGTTTGATTTTCAGGAGTAGCAATGTTATCATGTTCTATTCTGTTACGAAAAAATCTGACGAAATTTTTATCCTTTTTATTTAAAAGTTGAACCCTGATCCTTAAATTTCTAACATTTGCAGCAAAACATTTATTAGTAAGTTATTTTCTATGAATAAGAAGTTAATTCACAGAAAATATGTAACCAACTCTTTCAAAATATCTATGTAAATCTATATAGGGAAAAATATTGAATTACTAATTTTTTATTTGTAAAATTTTTTTTTTTTTTTTACATTATTGCATAATAATTTTGCATCAGTTACTATTTCGTCCTTCACATAAATGGATGAATTTCAAGAGTTTTCTTAAGAACCAATTGAATTTTGGCTAACTTATTTACAACAAGTACCTATACGTTTCACCAACCTGTCAGATTAAAACAGGTTGTAGACTTTTATTAAATATCAAAGCTTGTTTTTTATTTCTATCTAGTAACACTAAAGAAAAATATAAAGGAAAGGTAAAGACTATTACATTGATTTTATGCTTAAAATTGTCTTTAGGCTGACAGTTGAACTTCTGACCTTCCCCTCTGGCATGTGTATGAACGATTCACCGGTAAGCACAGTTTCTATCTAAAAATCATGAAATCATCATTACATCAACACACTTTTGCTTTTCTGATTCTTTTCTGTGAGACAGATTCTACTTGAAAAAGTCCAGCACATAAATTGAACGAAGCAATTAATTTCAAAATGTTTTTGATGTTCATTGAGTGCACATTCATTATTTAAGAAGGTTTTTTTTTTTTTTTTTTTTTTTTTTTTTTTTTTTTTTAACTTTCCTAACGATTTCTGAGTTGAATAACTGTATGTTGAGGTTTTCGGAGTAAAATATAAGGAGGATTATAAGTTTTCAACACAATTTCAAATACCTATAATGCATTCTAAATGGGTTTTTATCAACCCATACAGCACAACAGTATCAGCCAAAGTCGGAAACAGGAGCTCTGAAAGATTGGCCAATTCTGACCGAAACTGAAGCATCGTTCCGAAATACACGATTTTTGTTTTAAATAAACCGATCAAATTCATCTCAAAACATATTCCCCCCTTCATCCACTTCTTATAAATAAAATATTTCAATTTTAAAACTATGCATCAACATCTCAAAACTTTCAGTATAATCCAGCATTGGGTGAGATTTATCTGTAACAACGACCGGTTTACAACGTTCCACATTGGAATTGGCTATTGTATAGCGATATTGTCCGGCGTTGTTGGACTATTGGAAAATATTTCGGTGTTCCACCAAAATATGGTGCCCAGTAAATCGACATCATAGTTTTACCATTATTTTGTGTTCATTGGAATGAAATTATATTGAAGTATGTCATAGAATATATTACTTTTATTTAAATTTTATATTTTTGTAAATTAAATGATAAAGTGTATACTTTCCTTATAAACCTTCAAGGCTACCTTATGAATACAATACAAATTAAGAAACTGTCTCCAAATGTCATGATTATACAATATCATTTGATAAAACCAGACTTGAAGTAATTTAAATTGTATTTTAGTCATAAATATTTAAATTCAATATAATAAGAAAATAATTACTTTCGTTGAAGTATGAGAAAGAGTGTATATTGCTTTCCCGTTTCATGCTCAATCAATAACTTTGCATCAAAAACATAACTTGGCATAGGTTATATTATATTCTATTTTTACTTGTTTTAATTCAATTTAATTAAAATAAAGGATATTTCCCTAATTTATTTGAGTCGGTTATTTTTCGATGTTTTTTTTAATTTATCGAAAAAATATCATTTTTGTTTCATTCTATACATGAAATCACAAGTGGAAGAGAAAAAGCATTTTAGAAATCGTATGTTATACAGTTTAAAACTAATCACTGTCTATTATTCTAAAAGTTAATATTTGTCCAAATTATTTTGTATAGGATATACAATCGAACACTTTCCTTGCTTGCCTCAAGCACCTAATTTTTTTTTTATTTAAACTATCTGAAAATAAGTTTTCCCTATTGATATCGAACAAGAATCTGTTAGATTTGATTTTTGACCAAAATAATATAAAATGTTATAGATTAAATTAAAGCATTTGCACAAATAAATAATTACGTTAAACGTGGATATCACCTTATTTATTTTTACCATCCAATTAAATATTCATTGTTTAAAATTGAAATTAATACCATTCATTCCAAGATTTTAAAATTTCGTTGGAGTTACACTCAGAAAACTAGTTAAGTCAATTTAAAAAAGAAAGTGCTTCACTAACGATGTATTGAAGGTATTTGAATAGTGTTTCTAAAATGCGATTAGCATGCATACATAATTAGTTGCCATCCTTCAATGCACTTTGTATGATGAATTAATAAAAAGTGATAGACTCGAAAAATATCGTATTTAATTGATGCATAATAGAACATAGAGATGCTTAGGTGATGTTAATGCGTGAATCATGTGATTATCTTCTTCTTCCATAAATTAATTTTTTGTGTCTAGATCATGAGTCATTTGGAAATTCAAAAGAGGAAGTATAGCTTATAAAGTTTAAATTAACTTTATTACCTGAGTAACAATTGCGATAACGTCTTGTTTTCTATGATTATTATTTAAAAATCTATAAGATGTCAGCATAGTTGAGAACTTTGATTTCATACACAAAATTCTTAGGTTAGAGTCGCCACTGGGAAACTTTCTAGTTCAATAATTTTGTGCTTACAATTGAGAACGTCTTTGTGAGTATTTAACAGAGAATAATACAGTTATTATTCGTGAACAATATCAATGCAAATTTGTTTTCATAACTGCACTTGGCTCTTTATTGACATTAGTAAATAGTAAACTACAATTTGTTAATTAACGTTATACTTAATTTAGAATTGAGTACTTGTAAAAGATATTTTAAACACACAAAAATTTGACAGATTTATATTAGTAATGTAAGCAAAAGTTCTCAACTATGTGTCAATGTAAAACTTGTATAAAGTCAAAATATAACTAAAATAACTTGATTAAAAGAACATAAAAATAAATACTGATAAAAATAATGATAAGACTATGCGAATTTGATTAAAAAATAGTGCATTTTCTTAATGCTTAGCCACCCCCCCCCCCCTGTTTCTTAACCATTTAGTTTTATACAACATTATAAAATAAATTGTGCCGATTTTGAAAGCAATACCAAAATAATAAGTGGACTAAATGCATTATTAAATAACTATAATATTTGTTTTTGTAACATATGGTTTTATAATCGCATTCATTATACTTATTTTATTCTTTAAATAGAGGATGTTCTATATTCACTGAAAATAAAATGTTTTATAAATATAATCAATATTCATTTTAATGGTATACATATTTAATAGAGTAGGTGCAATGAACGTTTTGACCTATATCAGTATACGTACAGTTAGTAAAAAATATTTATGAATAGTTTATTTACATTTCTATTATTTTAATAACATTTCAATTAAAAAGTGTTTTACAAAGCATGCGTTCATGTTCCAAATACAATATCCTCATAAGAATGTCTTGTATTTTGTAATATTTAATTTATAAAAAGTATAACATTTCTTGAATAAATATTTATTTAAAAGTATTCATTGAAATGAACCATAAATATATGAGAGCAGTATATAATACGGTGATACTTTTATTAAGTAATTATTAAGTATTGATTAGAAGTAATGATGAGCTATACTTTTTTTTCTTATACATGTATGTCTGATTCATTATACTTTTTTATTCAACTCCGTATTGAAAATGATCAAAATTTACTTTTTTTTCATGACGTTGAGTTTTAATTTTTTCATTTGAAAATATAAAATTGAAACTTAAATGTTTCAATTTCTTTTAAGCTGTTAACTGACCCAGGTATGGGCATCATTATTATATATTCAATGTAGGCACAAAAAAAGTGGGTATATTTGATGCTTTTGTATAATTCTGAATATTAAGAAAATAATAAAGACAAAATAATTTAATGCTCAACGTTGAATAAAGTTATTCATCACTTTTTGATAACAAATAATTCTTGAAAGTATATTATAGTAGAAAGCTTATAGAATGGATTATAATTCCTAAGATTATTGAAAGTTTTATTTGTTTCAATAACAAATGCCAAGCTAAGAGAAAAATACAATGTTAGAAATTTTTTATGCATTTGTATAGTTTACAATGAGATAAAACCTAAGAAATTTTGGTGATATAAATTTAATAGAAGATTCAAAATATTAACTATTAAATAAAATATGATCCTGTCTATTTGTCTGAAGGGTTTACTATAGATTCCAACATTCATGCTCCGCCTCAACAAAATGTACAAAGTATATTGTATAGACATTTTAGTTCAGACTGTAAAAAATAATTTAACAGGAAAAAAAAGACTATTGTTAAGAATATAGTTCCACCTAATTTTGCTATAAAAATGTTTTCTATACTTAAGATTAGTTGCAAACACAAAAATATTTACTAAGCGGCTATTTGACGGCGTTCTATAAGTGAATATACGGGTTTAAACAAGCTACGTTTTGCAAGTTTACAAAACATACACCATGTAAGTGTGTAAATACTTTTACAAATATCAAATGGTAAGAAATTCCAATTTTTCTTTCAACACGCAAGTTCTTTTGATAACTTTGTAGAGTTATTTGATGAAATGAATAAACTCTACAAAATTAGATCAGTATCGGTACTTTAGTATAATCCCATTAACCATTTGTTGGGGACAAAATGTTCGAATCACCTGGACTCTTTGGAAGACCGGTTTGGTTCGGACCAGCGTCATGGCCATCTAGTGAAATGCTTTAGCTGCGCACTGAATCGGGCATCTGTCAGAGCCGATCATTTTGACGAACTAAACCAATCCGTAAGGTGAATATTTAGTCCCTCCAACGGTCGACGTGATAATACGTAAATACCCCATTAACTGTATACTAAAACATCAGAACCTTCAAATGACATTCTCAAAAAAGAAGGTATATTTGAATTAAAAATGCTTTTTATAAATCTATTTCTAATCTAATCTAATTGAATTTTTTTTTTTCCAAAACGTTTTATCATGCAGTTAATATGGAAATACACATTCTACACAGGTAGAACAGGTATTGGTCAATGTAGGAAACAGAGATTCTGGGAAGATTGGTCAGCCCATGCTGAATCGCAAACATCGTTCCAAAATAGACAATTTAAAAAAAAAAAAAAAATTAAAAAAAAAAAGTCGAAACCATTAAAAAACATAGTTTTTTACCCCTCTGTCCATTCTTATAGTGCTATATTTCAATTTTAAAATTCTGCACCAACATTTCAAAACTTTCAGTATATTTTACTCAGAACTGAACGAGATTGGCCAAGATCTGGAGCAACGGCCAGACTACAACGGTCCACATAAGAATCGGCCAGTGTTGAGTCGATATTGGCCAGTAGATTTGTACTATTGATGTAATATTTAATAAAGTAAACCTTTCAAAACCAATATCGGACAATAATCTAAAACCATGAAAAGACGAAATTGAGAATATAATTGATCTAAAAAATACATTAGTTTATGGTAAATCCCTCCAATCACATCTTTTACCTCTTTTATGTTATGCAAATGCCTTTTTCGAAGATTATCCTTGTTGTTATATATGAGCTAGTAATTGACCTGAAATGAAGACTGTATTTCCAGCGAAGGTACAATAACATCCTATGTGAATAAATGTAAACTAACATCCAATGACCTCTACTGGGAATTAAATACTTCCTGTATAAATTCTTTTACTGCCTCTAGTCTCTTTTACAGTTTTAGGTTGAGGTCTTTGAAATAGAGATCAGAAAAATACAAATTCCTTGAATAAAATGATGTTTTTACATGGTACATAAATTTATAAAAAATATTATTTTTAATGTAGGCCTTATTTTTTTTATTAAGTTTATGGAAAATCAAGGAAGTAAATATGTGAATAAAAATAATGAATGATTAAAAATAATTTTAATATTCCTCCTCCCCCCTTTCTATAGTTTTTCATATCTTAAAAATCATTTTCTTCACATCAAATTAACGTGTATATTATATTTATCTTGATATAAATAAGAAGTATATAATGATCAATTTTAAATACATTATTTGCGTAAACATTTTATAAACGTATCGTAATATTGTTGTGCAAGTTATTTACTTTTGTTTAGAATAAATTTTCCATTCAAGTTGTCCTTTGTGTTACATCTATGAAAGACATTACAATTAATTTCAACGTTTTAGAAAGGTTGTTATAACATTTGGTTTTAAAAGTATATCGTTGTTATACGAAATCTTACAAAATTGTTCGCATAATGTATTAAATAATACTTTATATATGTGAGCTTGAAATTTTAACTCAGATAAATCAGCCATGGAAGTTATTCAATGGTATAAGGGTTATTATTTAATGCTGAGATATAAGCCATAGAAAAATTCACTCCGATGCATCTAAGATTAAAATTGCTCTCATTCTGTGGGGTAAGTTATATTTCATCTTAAAATTTCCATTTGTTTGAGAAAATATGGGCCAATATAAACATATTAAGTATGTCTAGAAGGTGCTACATAAATGAAGTTCATAAATTCTAAAATGTCGTTTAATTGTTTTGGTAATATAGAAATGGTATATTAAAATCCTTTGCCTCCTATCCAAAGGATTCATGTTAAATCTTTCAAACAGGATACTATTCCTATGTAGGTTCCTAGGTACCACAACAGTGTTGTCCAATGTCGGAAACAGAAGTTTGGCCAATCCTGGCCGAAACTCTAGCATTGCTCCAAAACACAAGGGGGGGGGGGGGGGGAGAAGAAAAAATAAAGAAAGAAAAAAGAAAGAAAAAAACTTGACATAAACATCACAAAGCATATTTTTCAGTCCTCCGTTTTTTCCTATAAAAATACTTCAATTTAAAACTGTGCATTAATATTTCAAAATTTTCAGTATATTTCATACAGCATAGAGAGTGATTGGTCAATATCCGTAACAAGGGTTGGTTTACAATGGCCTATATCAGGATAGGCCAACGTCGAGCGATATTGGCCAGCATTGTTATACTTCTGGGGTTGTTTGAAGCACCATATTTACAAAATTAAAAAAAAAAAAAAAAAAAAAAAAAACATTAAATTACTAAGTCTGGAGTTATGAGAATCGATACTTTAATTTATACGCAATATACCCATGTAGCACAGCGGAATTGGCTAATATCGGAAACATTTTTTTAAAAAGATTTTCCGTTCCTTGTCGATTCTCGGGCATTGTTCCAAAGTACACGATTTTTTTTTTTTTAATAAATATGTCGGTTGGTTGGTTGTTTTCAGATTATCTGGCGCCGTCAGCAACACGAGGGCTATAATGCGCCGAAACATTCGTCATTAGACAAGCCAACATACATTTACAAACACCCATGCCAAACACGGGACTGGAACCCGCAACTTAATAAATATGTCAAAACATAATTTTACCCCTCTCCTCTTTCTAATAACACTATATTTCAATTTTAAAACTCGGCATCAACATTTCAAAACTTCTATTACCCTTTACCCAGTTCTGGGCGAGATTGCCCAAGATCCGTTGCAAGGGGCAGTCTACAATGGTCCACATCAGGATTGGCCAGTGTCGAACCAATATTGGCCAGTAAATTTGTGGTACTGGGGTATTTTTAAAACTGATTTAAGTAAAAGAAAAATAATAATAATAAAATTTTTAAATTTATACAATGTATCCTGTTAATATTGATCTCGTATAGGTTTAAAAAATACTTCTCAATAGCAACCCTCTCTGAAACAAAGCAGAACTTTAAACTGAGAAAAATTGTCTACACAAACATACCGTGACTATAATCATACTCCTCACACACTAAAGAGCAATATGTCCTGGAATTTAAAGCACTTTTCACGTGCCCTGTTGAATGTAGGCACTCGACCGACATCCCCCGATTCTGACTTACTTCACTGTTCCTCTCGCGTCGCCTGGTGACCTTCACAGCCTACAGGTAATAAGGGAATGAAGAAACAACATCGCCGAATAAAAAAAAGAAACAAACAAAGGCAAAAGAAAAAGAAACCCGAAAAATCGGAGTCCTCTCTTCGAACAGGTCAGGAAAGATGGGAGACACAAGTTAAGTGGTGGCAGAGCTAACCATGCGGAAAGTTTCTCTCGATCCGAGTTCTTGAGAAATAGATTGAGATTTCCAGTCAGACGTCTCGGAAGATAGTTGCCTGGCAATAGGCCGTCTCTCACCATCCATCCTCTTCTTTGGAGGTAGGTTTCTTGAGATTGCTCCTCTTCCTGCATCACCTTCAACAAGTGGTTTTCTCCAGAACTAGAAGATCTCTTGTGTTGAAAGGTGATCAGGGGATGCGTTGACTTATAGATGTGCCTTTAAAATTTCTTTAGAAGTTTGCTCATACGGTTTCTGTCAATTTCTGTTTGTGTATTTTGGAGCTGTTCGGAGGTAGATCTTTGAAAATTCGGTATTTTATGAATTTCGTTGTTGTTATTTAAAAAAAAAAATCTATATGTTAACGTTTAACTATGTATATTTAAGTGATGTTTCAAGTGGTTTGGATAATGTTCCTCAGATATTGTATATTGTATTTGTTGGCTTTTCGACTTTGAGAAATTTTAATAATTTACTTAGGGGATTTCTATAAGTTGGTATTTAAGAGATTTTCGAGTGGTTCAGGTGATGTTGACTAAATCTTCTTAATTATATATTTGTAAGAACTTGATTTTGGCTTAATAACTTTTATATGTTTCGAAAACTGTGTTTAAGTGGTTGTGTTTAATGGTTGTGTTAAGTGGTTGTGTTTTACAGGTGGTTTGTGAGACGTTTTTTAAATCTTGTGCACATCAAGTTTTCAAGCATTTTAGATTATACTTTACATGTCATTTGGGTAGATGTTACGTTCTCTAACTTTATGACATTTTGAAAAAGTAGTTAATCATTTCTAACCCAAATTTCTTGTTGAATTTGCTCTTATTAAAGTTAATTAGATTTTAAGTAAATATTAATCTCTGATAAAATTAAATGTTATTTATCATTGATTGATGTTTCTGAACTTTTAAATACATATTTATTTCATTTAATACGTTTGAAAGTAATTTCGATTGGATCCTTCACCATTTTATTATGTTTCCGAACTTGATCAAATATTTTTCCGCTTCCTATGATATGGTATTATTAAAAAATGTACCTACATTTAAACTTAGTTAAGAGGAATGCCATCTATACTTTACAAATCTAGTAAATTATCTCTAAAAATACTCTTTGTTACTCAACTTCTTTGTTAAAAGTGTTTAAAAAGAATTGTTTTTTAACTATTATTGCTATGACATTTGCTCATTAATATTCGTATGAGTGTAAATCTTCTAAAATGTAAACAAATGTTTTAATTAATATCGGCATTTTTAATTACGTACAAGAGACACGGGGATAACCCACGGAGATGGTTGTGGTAGCATAAATGTTTTAAAAAATCTTTATTATTATTTTTTCTTAATGTGGATGCAGTTAACCTGTAATTTAAATCAAAATAAAAGTTCATCCTTTTTGTACTGGAAACGCCTGTCAATATCTTCGTTTTCTAGTATAGAATTCCGATTCTTCAAATCAGCGTTTTACTAATAGTTAAAGTTGGTAATGAGAGAAATACTATATTCAAATACAAGACATTAAATTTTACCCTTGTTTAAATTTTAGTTAAAGTGACAAAAAAAAAAAAAAAGAATATACAATTACATTTATTTAATCCTCCTAAATATTTGATTGCTTGAGTTAGTTTGATCTAACTTACTTGATATTTTTAGTAGACAACAATGCATGTTTACTTCCATTTCTCTCATAAGTAAACAATTGAAGTATTTCGGTTTGAACTGGTTAGAGCCTCTTTATATATATATGTATATATATATATATATATATATATATATATATATATATATATATATATATATATATATATATATATATATATATATATATATATATATATATATATATATATATATATATATATATATATATATATATATATATATATATATATATATATATATATATATATATTGTATAATAATATTAAAAATATAAATTTCATTTCATTCAACTTATTAAGTTATTCTCAAATTTAAATTTATACAAAGTGAATAATTATAAATAATTTACTTCTATTATAAATACATAGTTGTTCATAATGTTGTTTATCATTTATAAATAGCATTATATATTTTTTTCCTAAAAACGGCATACAATTTAGATTTTTTTTTATTTCATTTACCAATAAGTCAAATAATTTCAAACATTTTGCGACTAAAATAATTTTCAATCATAATTCCTAAAATTCTATATTTTTCTCAACATTTATCCTTACACTTGTAAATGCTTCGATTCATGTCTGCATTATTAGACGTCTAAATCGATAATTTTCCAATTTGATTCAAAAAAGAAATTTTACCCCATATGTTCATTATCAAGGGAGAAAATAAATTAGTACAGAACATGAATTGTGCCCAAATACCGCAAAAAGCTCATCGTATAGTAGCCCCTAGACTATACATTCTCTTTACTCCATTTTCCCTTTGTCTGTTAAACACCCGATCTAGTAACTAAATTTTCACTGCAACATAAACCTGAGTTCAATATTGATGGGGCAGAAAAAAAATTTCGACGGTGAATCTTTTGTTACAAAACAGATTAATTTTCATTTGTGCCTTCCTTCACTCAGTAAACGTCATTATGTATTGAAATATAATATGTGAAAAATGATAGTTGAGTTTGGTAAAATGATACTTGAGAATGGTTGATGTTACTATATCTATCAAATGCATCTTTTTTTTGTTGTTGAGTTGTAGGAGAATGGGGATGTTGGTTTGTTGTTGGTTTGAGCATGTTAGGTTATACATTGTCGTTATAATTATTATAAGAAAATTTCTGGATGTAAACATTCGCTCATTTCGTGATCACAGACGACAAATGAACTGACTCAATTACAATTCTATTTGGATTACATCGTCCAAATAATATAAAATTATCATACATATTTTGATAAACCGATTTCTAAGAAACTCCTTATATCACAAAATAAATATGAATTATTATTTGTAGCATCATTTAAAACTTAGCATTAAAATATATTTAAAATCCTATATATTAACTTCGATTTTTTGTGTATGTTTATCGATGGGAGCGGAATATGCGGAGGCCTAATTAACCCCTTGAAGTCATCCAAAAGGGCTGAAACTTTGTAGATAGGCTCAATGTCGATGACAATACATTATATCAAGTTTTGGGGCTCTTACTGTCACTAAAAGGTCGCTTTTATTACCATGCCGTCATCAATAATATTGAACCGATCATTCTTGAAACTCTTTCTTGTTGAAATTTTTTTTTTTTAAATAAATAAATAACTTTAATCGGAATTAGTAAATGATATTTGGATGTGAGAGCATAAATTCATGTCTATTTTTAATAAATAAATTTTGAAATGTAGTTTGTCGCCCATTTTGCTCATAGAAATGTTTATGACATCGGAGCTGTGTTAATGAATATAAAATAGACAATGCATGTAAAATATTTTTTAAAAACTCCGTTTTTATGGGTTATGTTATTTCGTTATATAACTTTACAATTATTAAAACTTTCCTTGTGTACAAAATAATTGAAGATGCTAATTTGTGAATTTCTAGAACAAAATTGGAAAACTTGAATTTCACTTCCAAAATATTTTAAAAGCTTTTGCATCAAGTAACGTTTCTCAAAAACTGAACTTAAAAAACAATGTTTTGAATGTAAATCCTTTATATATATTGCTCCCTTTTATATGTTCAGCTGAATTGGGTGACTCCAAGTGGGTTAATTTGTCCTCCTGTACTGTTATAAAAGCGGTCTTTTTGTGACATCCCTCAAAACTTGACAGAATGCATTGACATCGTCAACGAATCCATCTGCCAAGTTTCGGCTTGATTAGATGACAAGTGGGTTAATTAGCCCCAAACAGTTCTGCCAAACAAACAAAGAAACAGAATCGAAGTTAATTTCAAGGATTTGAAAATAGTGAATGTTTTTTACCTTAACTATATATTTCTATATTACATTAACTGTATGCATTACATTAACTATATACTTCTTATACGTACTTTTTTAATTAGTGTAAAGTCTTTTTCTCAATTTAACATGGCCATGCAATTTCCTTTAAAAACGTCATTTATGATACAACTGTAACAAGTAAAAGCACACCTGTGTAATGTGGAATTAAACAAATGTAGTTCAAATGTATTATATGTTTTTCTTGAAATTTGAGTCTTGTAAAAGTATGATTGTATAAAAGTAGTTGACCTTTGGTGTAAATTTAAATTTATGTTAGGAAGAATGAATTATCTGAATTTTTGTATTACACTGTAATTAGAAGCCTGCACAAAGGTTTTCATACGTCTTCCCCCTATAAGATACACATTTCCAGTCACAACTAAACGCTAGAGATATTCTAAGTTAGTGGTCTTGTTAATATAATTTCCAGTTTACAATTCAAATGGAAGTTTCTAAAGGATATTTGGAAATTATAACAGAATTTTAATTGGAAAAACACAAAGTCTAAGCCCAAATTGGGTACGCAAAAATGTAATGAGACAGTATTCTCGATCATGTCCAAAGATTTTGACCGAACGTGAGTTTAACGGCAACTGTATGAGAAATTCATCTTCTGACTTCCTAGCTAGTTGGTTGGTTTGTACGATCAATGACATATTTTTCTGCTCTATAACGATTTACCAGGCCGAAATCCACAATCTAACGTGGATTTCGAATCACAAAGGCTATCCCTGCATAACCCATGATTCAAACCCGGCACCTTTGGCATGCTAACCACACAACCACCAGTGGGCACTCCTTAGCTTTGACTCCTTCGCTACTCTAGCTAGAGTTTAATAAAACCTAATAAATTTGAATAATCTATTTAGAGACACTTTATTTTACCAAAACTCAACAGAATTTAAAGTTTGCTTCTGATTTTTTAGTTTAAATACTATAGAAGCAAAATGCAAGTTTTTTGTAAAATAACCAATGATAGTTTCTGAATCGATTATAGAAAAACATGATTTAAATTTTTGAATAACGTTGTCTTATTTTAAATCATCTTTGAATAACCAACTACTTATTGTTGTTTTTTGTTTGAAAATTAGATTTATTTGTGACAACTGCAAATACTGAAATATATATTAAAAACAAATACAGTCAAACCCCGTTCACGCAAAATCGCTTAACATAAAATCCCGTTTAACATGAATTAAAAACAGTTCTTCGTATTTAAAACTTTATATTAATTTATTCGTTTAACATGAAATTCGGTTAACGTGAACAGTTTTGGTGTTCCCATAGGCTTCGCGTTAATAGGGTTTGACTGTAATTGAAATGGAAGTTCAAATAATTGTCTTGATAGAAATATTCCTAAAACTTAAGTTGTCTTAGAATGAGAGCATATTTGGATAAATAAATTATAAGATGTTTTCTAACGACACAAGAAAAATACCAAGCAATTTTGTTTTATTATCATATTTTAATTAGTAAGCTGTAACTGGCTTATTAAAAGTAATCAATGGTAACTTGTTTCATTTGTCTTCTAATTCTCATAACGTTTATCTCTTTCCAGATATTTTACTTAAAATGGCAGTAGAAGTAATTTAGAAGTGGACAGGATTATAAAGAATGTGTTTGATCAGCTACATGAACATTTGCACCGTAAGCAATCCATAATTCTTAACTAGTGATACAACTATTGAAAGTTAGTCTACAAATATGGTGAAGTGGTGCTCAAGAGTCTTTAAGGCAGCTCTTTTGTTTGCTGCCTGTTTTCTGAATGGTCTGAGCCGTAGTCAAAGTCATCCTGATATATATCACGTTCGACCAAGTAAGTCTACTTTCATATACTAAAAGTATATTTTAAGTACACAGTTGTAAGGCCACTAAGAAACCAGTTGAATATAACAAACACTTTAATATACACGAAATATTTATGTACAAATGAAAACTATTTCTGAGACACAACATATATACATATACATTTAATCTAAGATCTTTAAAACAGTGAATATGTGTTTTAACACAATTTTTTTTAATAAATACCTGAATACAAAATGGATAACTTTGTTTTAAAGTGAAATAATTGAAAACAATGGAATTATTTGATCTACTAGTTCACATCAGCTTTATATGCCACAGAAAACCAATTATCCGAATAGTGATTAAGTCAAATGACGGTTAACCGAAACCATTAGGGTTTGCAAATTTTGGACTTCTTTTTTTGATTTTAGGGCTACTTCAATTTATTATTACTTTAATTATTAAGGGTTTTTGTAAGGCGAGTCATACAAAATGTATGCCGTGTTTAATATCCCTGATTCTTTGTTTCATTTTACTTCTATGATACTTAAACTTAGGTTTTTCGTAAATGATCGGTTAATAAAAAAAAATATTTATCTAAATACCTCAGTCTCCAGTTGTATTGAATAATTGGTACTCTATTTTATTAGTAAAGATAAACATCGTGACATTAAAACAAAAATTAAGTGGCATAGATTTTTGTATAAATATTACTTAAATATTCTTCAACAAATAAATACAAAGTGAACAGCGTTCCTTTCTAAATAAAATAATTATAAAACACTGAAAATAATTTATATTTTAGTTAACAGTTTAAATTTTTTTTTCATTTAAGCAGAAGTTAGCAGTTAAAATGTTTATTGCATATTAATTCTTTTGTATTCTGGATCTGATTTTATTTATTTTTTTATTTTAAATAAACCGAAGTATTTAACTTAGTTTAATGCAAATGTTACACATCATAGAAACGTACACATTGAAATAAGATCGCTTCAATATCTCAAAAACAAGTAAGATTTTTCTAGTAAATAACTGTCAGTAAGAAAAACATAATTAAAACCCTTTTCTATAACAGCATATTCTATTCTAAAAATCGATAAAACGTTAATCGCTTACAAAATAACTATCAGTTATTTTGCATAACATTCACTACACTAATGAAAACTCAAGGAAGTATATATCATAACATTTATTTTTAACAGGTATTATTGTTTTAATAGTTACAACAACAACAAAAAACCAGTTACTTCCTAATATAATTTGAATGGACATTTAAACTGTGGTATCTATTGTTAGAAATGTTCTAAAACTTTTCTCAGTATATTTATTATTACCACGCCGAGAAAATAAGTTGAAACTCAAAACAATTTGAAAAAGCACATCGGTTTAATTCTAAACATTATTGACAGTTGATGCTATCAGTTCCCAATTGGTAGAAATTGAGTGCGCATGGTTTGACCTCCCATTTCACGGTGTCGGTCATTAGTTCGAAAACGAGGATCAGATATCATTAGGATTCTTCAGGTCACCAAGAAGAAAAAATGTATATCCCGTTAGTCACATTATATATGTTAAAATCACTGTGCTGGGCAATTCTTCGTGACATCAAATCACATTGAGACCACATTCTTATTGTGGGTTTAGTCTTTTTCTTATCAAACTACTTCCTTGTTTTATATCAAAGAGATAATGTGATGAAGAGTCTTTTCCTTAAATACTGGACTCGGAGATAATGTATTTGGAGATAATGTTTTATATTCAAAGACCTGTTGAATAACTTATTATTACATGAAACTTGAATGCAAATATCAGAGTAGAAGTATGATAAGATGTGGTATTTTTTATCCTCCAAAATATGTAAAAATAAGTTATACTTAATAGTCTTCCTAAATAATTTTTTTTTTTTGCTAATTCATCGTTGCGAAAGAGTATCTCTTTTTGAAAAGGATTTATTTTAAAGTATTTTTTTATGTTATAAAAATAGGTTATTTAAATTAATTTTGCTGCGTGGACATGTCCTGAGAATAATCTTAAAATAGAAAAAATAGAAAATGAATGAAAAATGCAATATATTTCTAAAAGAAATTACAATTTATGTTGATAAAATGGGTTAAAAACATAATTTGAATAAGCATTTTTTGTTCATAATATAAAGGGTGTCCCAAAATTTACGCAAGATTAGAATTAAATATCAAGCACAGATTTTTTCTTTAAATTGTTAATTTTTTTATTAAATCGCAAAGTACACAGGATAGGGTTATGTATGGAATAACACTCATGGCAAATGGCCTCCATGGCTTTGCTAGCACATACGTACTCTTTGGCAGAAATTTTCTGGCTAAATTTCGTTGATGCAAAGCTAAATTTCCTCCTTCAATGCACGTGTGTTTGCGGGCTTGTTGGCATTGACAGTTGACTTCAAATAATCCAATAAAAGAAATCCAGTGGTGTTAAATCACACTATCTAGGGGACCAATTCTTATCACCGAAACGAGAGAGTACACGACCAGGAAATGTCTCATGAGGTAATTTTATTGCTTCAAGGGCTGTATGGCATGTGACACCGTCTTGTTGAAACCACATGTCGTCCACATCAATATCATCCAATTTAATCAGAAAGAACTGTGTTATGTAGCGTATCGAGCAGCAGTTACATAGTAATATTCACTGCTTGACCAGCTTCATTTTCGTAAAGTATGGTCTAATGATGCCTCCAGCCCAAATTCCGCATCAAACAGTGACACTTTGAGGATGCATTTGTTTTTCAACAATCACAAGTGGGTTCTCTGAATCCCAAATGCGGCAATTTTGACGACCATATCTGTACAAATTTTCGAACTGTGGCACCCAGACTTTCATTGTTTTTGAAATATTGTTCAACAATGAATACACGTTACTCTATAGTGTAACTTTCCATTTTTACTAACCCTAAGCCATCAGTTGTCAAATGTTTTTTAATAGAGTTGCCAACACTTAACTGCACGAATGGGAAGCAAATTCAAATATTGCGTTTATTTTGGGACATCCTTTAACTTATACAACGTCAACACAAAACATTTATAATTGATATTCAATTTCTTAATTTTTCTAGCTATATAAAGCATCCCTCTATAGAAAGTTACAAATTTCCGCCTACAAACATTAAAAACCTTTATTTTCAAAATTATTCGAAATTATTTATTACAATACTACTGAAATTTTTTGCTTGGAACTGAACTAACCCTTTTTTTTTGGGGGGGGGGGGATATAAAATCAGTATGTTTGCAAATATAAAAAGTTGTTCCATGTTAATTCATAAAAAAAATATCAAAATACTAATTTAATAGTTTATTAAGTTAAAGAAAGACTCTTTTTCAACTAAAAATCATATAAGAATATGAATTTTAATGTACAATTCAATGTAAACCCATTCTTAGTCACCACTCCTAGCTACGTAACCTCGATTATTTAATAAATATTACATCTGGTAGACCGCAGATTGCATTCAAACCCGTTATTTAAAACCAAAACATGTCTATTTATGTACATATTATTTCATGGTTTCGTCAAGAGCATGTAACTTCATTGTGACCCATATACTGTAAGGTAAACACCTTCTGGTGATATGTGGTAGAAGATGCGTCGAGTGAACACGCCCAAAAGAACTCAGCAGAGAAGGTTAATGCGGATTTGAAGTGGTTTATTAAGAAGCAAATAACCTGAAGCTGAGCATCAGGTCATTCAGAAACAGGAATTTTCTTTCGGTTTCGCTTCTAAAGGTTTCAGTTTTGAGTAGCTTTCCCCATCCAAACTCTTTCTTTTTCAGAGAAATTGAGCACTGATATTTCTTTATTCAAAATGGCCAGCTACAGTTCTTTGTTGCAAATGTACATTTAATTCCTTCTTCCAATAATACAAAAATATATATATCACTATTTCATTGAAAAAGCTTTATTTTTATTTTTCATTGAAAATACACGTTTATTTCTCTACGGAAGCAATTTGTATTGATTTTCTTTTTCATTGAGAATTTATTTTTATATTCATTCTTCAGTGAAAATGTACTCTGATCTTGTTTTCACTGATTATTTACTTTTATATTCTTCAGTGAAAATGTACATCGATCTCCTTTTTCATGGAGAATTTACTTTTAATTCTTTTTCAGTAAAATTGTGCAATGTCCCCTTTCTTAATTCAAAATTTTTATATTCTTTCTTCAGCAAAAATGTGCAATGATCTCCTTCCATTATTCAAAATTTTTATATTCTTTCCTCAGTAAAAATTTACACTGATTTTACTTTTTTTTTCAGTAAGAATTTACTTTTGCATTCTTTCTTCAGGAAAATGTTGACTCGTCTTTTTTCAATGGAAATATCAATTTATAGTATTTTATTGTTTTATTAATAAAACAATATTTGATTTCCTTTCTTCAGGGAAAATGCACATTTTTCTATCCCTCTTTAAGGTAATCGATACATTTATCTTTTTTATTCAGTGAATATATTCAATGATATACTTTGTTTAGTGAAAATGTAGATTTAATTTTCTTTCGTTTCTATAAACTATTATTTTTTCATTAATACCATTTCCAAACTACTGGATTTTATTAGTAATACCCATTCTTTCAAACTTCATGGAATATAGACGTTAACTACTTTTCATACTTGGAAACTTCAGTTGAAGAACACATCTCAAAGGAACGCATGACAATCCCAGAAGAAAAATAAACGCATATTGAATATTTATCGCTGGAATTAACAACACGAATGACACTAAATTAGGATTATAAAATAATTGTAAATCATACCCTCGTTTAAATACAAAAATAATTTAAGTTCAAATGTACAAGTAATAAAAATACAAATAAGAATCTCTTTTGGATATTCAGACTTATATTTAAGAAAAGTTTAAACCACAACCAATCCATATTAAACGATGATTAAACTACAACCATGATTTATAAAAATATTGGTTCTACTTTTTAAATTTAGTTTTCAATTACTAAAACATTCACAAATTTCCATTAGTCAAATAAAAGATCAACTTTATTTTAATACAAACAAGTTTACTTCAACTTAACTTCCATGTAAAAAAATCTCCGAATATCCAAACAGTCACCATTTACCTGTCTTAATTAAAATGATTTATTTTTAAGCGACGGAGCATTTGGTCGTGCTTTGATGATACGGTATCATGACGATCGACATTTGTTTTCTTTTCTTTTACACAATGGTTCAGTTACGCTCGGCACGCGTTACTTTTCAATGGATCGAAACTGCAGTCCGTTTATTATCAGGTAAATCACGAACTAAATTGACCGGGACCAGCAAATGTCTTGTTTACACTTTAATCTACGTGCTTCGTATTTCGGAGGCAATGAAGCAGTAACGGACGTTAGGTCAAGAATTCCTCAGTGGTTATTCTTTTGTTGTTATTCTATTACGCACAAAAATTCGTTAAGAATATAAAAGTCAATACAGATTTTCGCTTGTGAAAGTTATATAGTTGTTATAACTAATTATGATTATTTACAAGTATAAATTAAAAAAGGGTTTAATTATATAATCGAACATTTTTATATAATTGTAGGTTGTATTCTTATTTACTGTTATTTAACGGTTTCCTTTTTGACTCATTCAATATTTTGAAAAGATCTTCAACTAAAATTGTTTGCATTACTCTTAGTTTCTTTTTATGTTTGCTCAAAAGGTAACACTTGTGCTAGAGGAAAATAAACGAAACAAATAAATAATTTTAGTTGGTATGCCATTGTAGTAAAATATTACATAAAAAGCAATAATTGAAGTAATACTGGAAGCTTGAATTTAGTTTTATATAGTCTAGAATACTGAAGAAGATATTTTATATTATGCAAGTGAGAATAGATGTAAACTAAGTGTCACATTATTTTCTTAAGTAAAATAAATTTAAATCTCTTAACATTAGACGGAGTCTACAAATATATTTTTAAAGTTTAAAAAAACATTAATCTATAATTTATAAGAATCTTTCCGAGAATTATATTGAAATGTTTACAATATTAGATGAATAGTATTTCTTATTTAAAATTTACCATGTTATATCCAGACGAATTGCATAAAATTATAATTAAGTAGTTAACATTAAATTATTCACGTAAAGTTACCCCATTATTATTTTTCGTTTTTTAATAGTTTTGGATTTGTTAATTATGTTGTTCAAGGACAACTAATGAAAATAATAATATTCTTTCACAACAACTACTTGAGGTAGGATATGTTATTTACTACATCAAAAGCAATGCTACATTTATTAGTCAACCAGAATTTGTTGAACACTTCAGTTTCTTAGAAATTAAAAAAAAAAAAAAATGCATTGATTTTTCTTTCCACTGTTGAAATTCTTTACAGACTACCAAATGATACTAAATAATTTAACTTAATAGTCAATACTTTTCAAATTAAATCTTTTATTTAATTTCAAACCATAAACATTAATTTATGCCTGCAATTAGTTAAAAAGATAATGACTAACTTATTAAATATAAGATGTCTTTATCTTGAAGGAAACAAAAAAAAAAAAATATTTTAAATACATTAATATAAAAAAACAGAAAGGCAATGTGCCATTCTACAAAAACGCTTGCTGAAAATGGCAGATTTTACCACACACATACTCAAGGTAACTTCACTTAAATGTATAATACTGAGATTTTATAATGGGAAGGGAGGATTGAGTGTTACCTCAACATTGAAGTATATAGTTTTTTGAATATTTACTTAGAGTGTATGCCACCTTTATACCAATAGAGAAAGGAAGATACTTTTGCACATGTGTTGAATTTCGCTGATTACTTGTAGGGAAGAAAAAAAAATATCTCAACCATAGTTGTCCACTAACTTCAAGTCATGGAAAGTGAAACACACATTGAATTTTCCAATTTTAATATATATTTTACAACTATTAAATTTATAAAACATTAAAAGCAAGATGGATTAAAAAAAAAAAAAAAAAAGATCGAAGAGCCTTGCACAACATTTTCATGAGCACTCCACATTTAGTAACCGGGTGACTCTAAGCAAAAATTCCTGAAGAACTCCAGTGAACTAGTAACAGATCAAACAAAACATGAACTCTACCAGGAAGCAGACGTAATCGAAACAATAAAGTGACTGATTATCGCGTGGGGGGCAGAGAAAGACCAGAAATTGACACGAAGAAAACTGTGCTACGAAGCACAGAATTAACACCTTCGCGCGTGCCCCTTGCCAAGGGTTACAATTCGGGTCGCCAAGAGCAGGGGGAACTTCGCCAACAGAACTGTTTAGTTACCGTTAGGTTCATAAATACGAGTTTAGAAACAATAGAAAGATTTTCTTGTAGTGAGATGCGATATGTTATTGTCTTAAGTTTAAACGATGAATCGATTGCGGATTTTCCTCAGTGTTTGTAATTGGAGTTAATAAGGAAGAGTATTGAAAATAAAGATGTTCGGTAGATGTGCTGTTTGGTAGAGGAACTTAAATCGAATAATGCATGAGGCCCATTAGAATTATTATTATCATTTTTAATCTAAGAAAATTTTGGATTTTAGTCCATTGTATCAGGAAGCATAGTAAGAATTTCACATACAAATCACGAATGAATTGAAATAGTATTTTTATCTTCACCATTATTTGTAGAGTGTGCAATAAAAATTCGAAAGCTGTTTCATTTCATTTCTTAAAAACACTATAAAACATACTAATTTATAAATGCAACAACCGTTATCTTAAAGAAATACTAATTAAACAAGTTTATTTCAGGGCCGTTTTATTAATTCAAAAAAGTAAACACGGGATTTAAACTCATTGTCAGTAACAGTAATCAATAGAAAATTGAATTGTCAGATGAACCTTTTTACACAGTTTTTCATATTAAATTGCACTAAACAAGTAATTTGTTATTTATATTTTTATTCGTGCATTTTTCAGGATTTCTCATAATTTTTTCTAAACTGTGTTTTTATTTGAATTCTACGTATTATAGCATCTTGAAACGTGTCATTGTGCCCAACAAGGAATCGTTTAAAGGTTCCCATATCACGTGTTTCTTTATTTAAGTTACAGGATTTATAAAAAAAATGAGGAAGAAGAGAGTAATCTGTTTGCTATTACCTAAAGAGAAAGTATTGTAAAAAAAATTATAAAAAACAATTTTTTCACTTAGCTCAGCAACAAAACAAAATTTTCATAGGTGACTTTTTAAGTTGAAAATACCAAACGGTTTGCAACAAGAAATTATATTGACACCAAATCACGTCAACATGTGAGAAATTCAAAATTAACACTATTTCTTACAAAACATGGTAATCAAGAGCTCTCTTTTATAAACTGGCAGTATTTTTTTTGTTAGTAATTTTTATACATAGTACTTTTTACATAAAGCAAAAGTTTTGTAAGCAACATAATTATGATATATTTATAAAATATTACATACAATGTATTTAAAGTATAATATAGTCTTATTATAATATATTTAAAAAAAGAAGCTAATCCTCAACTCACAGATAAAAAGGGACCTAAGGTTTCAATTATATAATTTGATCTTGCAAATACAGATTTCAGAAACGAGTGGATAAGAGCACATACTTTTAACTTTCCTCTTTCTAGAGCCTTGGTCAATGAAACAAATTACGTTAAGTAAAGCAATGCAGGATTGTGTACAATCAAACAATACTAAGTTGTTTAATATAATAATAACAACATCGTTTTTATCATGGCTAGCTAAGCATACATGTTACATAACTTTAAAATATTTAAAAAAAAATCGTTTTTAAACTCAATTGGTAGATTATTAAAAAACCTTTAACAATAGTTTAATTTAAAACGGATTCATATCTACATAAAGTATGATACAGAACCCATATTACTCATAAATAAAGAATTTGAATACATTTGAAAAAATTCTGTTAAAAATGCTTATTTTACTTTTCTATCACATATAGAAACTTGATTTGTATTCACTATAAAAAGGCATTAGTAGAGGTTTAATTTTTTCTTAAATGGGTAAAGGACAATAGATAAGATTCAAAAATTAATTTATCTTGCAAAGTTGCCTAAATTATTTACAGTGAAAAATAACTTAAAGTAATTTATAATTTATTTTTAAATACAGATGCCAAAATATTTGTGACCACTAAATTGAAAGATTTATTATAAATCCCTCTATCCAACTGTAATATTAATAGCAACGTCATTTATTCAAAATTGAACTCTTGATTGCAATATAATTTTTCAATCGAATGCTTCAAATTAAATAGTTACATTTTTAAAATAAATTAAATTTATTTTACGTATCAACTTATAATGTGTACACCAATCATCTTAAACTGTAAAACTTCAACAAGACATTAAATATTGTGTTTGGTCTGTGAATAATAAAGTATTGTTTCTAATGTCCTTTTACAATCAGTAATCCATGACTTAATTTGCCAACTTTTGAAAAACTTTAAAAACTATTATTTTACTTTCAATAATTCTTATAAGAGAATGACTAGATTTGTACAGTAAATTGATTCAATCTCTAACATTTTCCAGGTAAAAGTATCTTTAAATCTGAAAATCTGTTTTATATTATGACTATTTAACTGAATTATGTTAATTTCTTGTACTGGGCTTTCCAATCATTAATCCTCCTCATGCAATTCCTGTGGTGTTGTTTTTATTGTCCTTCATATTTTATCCGAATATTCAGTTTTTAACTACATCAGAATGCATCTTTTTAATTCAAAAAACCCATCACTTTTAAATTCATCCCCTCATGTGAATCTTTTTAGCTTTTTACTTAAAATAGGGTTTTATCACCGCGTTTAATTTTTTAAGCATTCACACTATTTACTCTTGAGCTTTTAAACACGTTTCATTCCTATGTTTATCAACCTGTTTTTTTTTGTTTTTTTTTTTTTTATACTTAATTAATTTTTAAAAATGATTCTCTTTCGGAGCAGTTTGACCCTTGTGTCGCCCTTGCACCTCTTAAATTCAAAATACAATCAACCAACCAATCATTAATGTATCTCTAACAACTTAAATATAAAAATTAAAAACATATATTAAACTTAACACGTTGACTATACAATATAAAAATAAAATTTGGCTTCATTCTAACTATCTCAGAAGGCAAAACTTTTATTTTCAAAGATATGAGCTTTATAGAAAAAGGACTGAGACAAGACGTGGCTGAGGAATATAAAAGATTCTGATATTTATATCAGATAACAAATAAACGTAGTAGTAGACTTTTATTACTTCAGATAATTCCAATATATACACCTTCTCTGATCGGGGTAAGTTGATCAGGAAAGGTTACTGGGGAGGGGGGGAGGTGCACAACATTACCCTTTCAAACTGACTTTTTCAAAGTGACCATTTCAAAGACAAATTACACGCATTGATGCCTGATAAGAAACGAATGTGTTAGGTAATGAAAAAGATATATTTAGAGCTATACTGAAAGTTACAATTAAAAAAAAAATTGTTTTTCAGATAAATTGAAAATGAAATGGATTATAGTTATTTATAAAAAAAAAAAAAATCGATTTGTAAATATCAAAAAATTTTACTTGAAAATAAATGTTTACAAATTTTTTTTTCTCATTTTTAAAGCGTCAATGTCAACAAAAGGTAATAAATTTCTCACTCACATTTCAAGATGCAAAATTAAGAAAAATACAATCCTCTAAATTTTTTTTATAAAGTATTAAAAAAAGAATAGAATATAGAATAAGTTTTTAAAATTGTGTCTTTAGTGAACAACATTTGAAAAAAACAAAAACAAATCCGGTATTTTAAAATGTTTCCTCATACAAAACCTTCTAATCCAACTTTTTTATAACGCCATTTGGATTCCATTTGAGTGATAACTGCGCCAACTCCACCGCTCGATTCATCATCACCTGTAGATCAGGTGAACGACCTATCTCACCAGGGACAACCGTTTTTTGGAGGTCAGGCGTGCCGACTGGAAACCTCCTCTGTTTCCGCATACTTCCCCTCCACCACACACTCACTGCCTGTTTTTACGCTGTCTACGCACATTGCACAAGGCGACCTTCTTTTTTACCTTCCGACACGCGTGCGACAATGGAAATCGCGTGGTCAGAGGCACTCTTGGAAATTTACGAGTTCCGAAAAATTGGTCGACACTTTGGGTATTGAGGGGAATTTGAATATAGTTCAATGGGGGTTATTGTTGACTGATGTAAAGGAGTATATTGAAGTGGTTTTGATTGTAACGTTTTGGAAGAAATAGATTCGAATTGCATAGTTTTAGATTTTTAATAATATAACACATAAATACAAAGTTTTTAAAATAAATCTTTATATATGCATTGGTAATTTTTATATTCATTTACAAAGTGCCGATTCTGCAAACAGCCTGTACTTGGTTTTTTGCATTTAATTTTAAATATTAAAAACATTTCTATCAGCAAAATGTGCGGCAAACTACTTTTCAAAATTTATTTATTAAAAATGAATGTCACACACATATCCACATCCAAATATCTTTAATTTATTTTGATTAAAACAATTTTATTTATTTATTTAATTATTTATTTACTATAAAAAAAAATTGGTAACAGGAAAGATTTTCTTCAATAGCCCATTAAATACTATTGTACCACGATTGGATGATAGAAAGTTGGTTTATTAATATTTCGCATAGCGACCTTTTAGTGACAGTTACAGCCCCAAAATTTGATAGAATTTATTATCATCGGCATCGAATCTATCTGCCAAGTTTCAACCCGATTGGATGACGGCAAGGAGATTTATTAGGCCACCGCAGATTTGCCCCTCATCGTCAAACTCACCCACAAACAAAATCGAAGGAAGTAAATATATAAAGAATTTAAAATTACCATTAATGCACCAGAACGTATTCTTCCGTTAGACGTCAAGTCTAAATGTTACACGTTTAAATGACGTGTAAATGTGTCGCCAAGCTTAAATGTTTATGATTTTCTATAGGTTTGCTATAGTAACCTTATCTATAGGAAATTTCTATAGGTATATTAATTATATCTATAGGAATTATAAATGATTTGAAGCTTGTTAGTTTGGATGAGTTATCGCTGCAATTAGGCGGGGTTTTTTTTCCTTTCTGGTATCCGTACAACTGTAGAATATAGACCAGAATAACAGTATTGAATGTCTTATGCTAGGAAATGAAGTATTGGTATAGAAGTAGATTCGAAATTTTGGTACTCTTGTGTTTGCCGGGTTAAGGTTGGAGTTGTCACCAAGATTAATGACACGTAAATGACCTGTTTCAATGAGGCGTAAATGTATCGCAAAACTTAAATGTTTACGGTTTCTTATAGGGTTGCTATAGCAACCTTATAACGGTATGTTATAGAAATTATAAATGATTCGAAGATCATTAGTTTAGATGAGTTAGATCTGCAATTTTAGCGGTTTTTAACTGGGATCCGGCTAACGGAATAATACCAGAAATTGGGTTTAATATTAAAAAAAAGACTGAAAATATGTGTTAATTAATGTATGTATTTAATAGGAAATACGATTTTTTTTATTGTTACCCACACTGTAATTAATCATATTGCATTAAATTGTCTACTTTATCATGAACTCGTTTTGGTGGTTTGGTATACTGTAAAATATATCAATGAAATATAACTGTGGTATTTTCAATGCGTACTCCCACTTTTCATTTTGTTCACAATGACCACACCAATCTAAAATATCATGATTGTTTTCTGATTTTTAACCATCAATCTTCCGGTAAAATTCTAAAGTAAACTTAAATAGTCATTCACATAATGAATATTATCATCAAATGCTTATCCCATGAATTATTCAGAGTATTTTGCATTTCTAACACCTATTATATATTGCTATTTGTTAAGGTACTTAAAAGTATAGAACATTAAGATTATAAAATTGACACCGTTAATCCAAGATCAATTCATTAACCTTGTACATGAGTGACGATCATAACATTTTAAGTTGTGATATTTTTATGATAATTAAATGGTGTATGATCGTAACTTGAGAACTACTGAACAAATTTGAACTAGGTATTTTTACTTTATATATCTTGACTTATCCAGATTACTGGGAACACAATTTCATTTCGATGTTTGGTAAGGTAATGACGTTGAGGATAGTTGATAAGGGGGAGGGGGAGGTCATGCTCGTAATTTTGTCATAGACAGAACAAATTTGAACCAGATTGTACCGGACAACGCCGAGCTATAGCCCGGGAAACCCGAAGCACTTCATATAGTAATTAATAGGTAACAAATAATATATATTGAACTAATAGTACCTTTATTTTACTCAATCATTACAATAAAGATTAATAAAGGTGTTATAGCGATCAAAAGATCTAGTAGGAGTCAAATTTCTTTGGACTTTTTCTTTTTCGTGTAATATTTTTAGAAGTTTGCTAGAAATAAAAATTCATTTTTAAATAAATTTTTATTTAAACGAGAAAATGTATATTAAAATAGTGTTATATTTTTCTCATAAATTTTGTTTTACAGAAGATGGCAGTAGAGCCATACAACCCTATTCCTGCCATGATCCCGCGACAAAAGAAGAAGGTGTTTGCATGTTCTCTTGGAACTGTCAACGATCTAATGGTACCCACATCACATACTGCTTAGACAGGTTCTACTTCGGCAGCTGCTGCAGGCTTCCTCCAGGAGTGCACATTGCCACTCCACCATCTATAGCTTCCAACGAAGTCACAGAATTACAAAAACTTAAACATCGACCAAGTACTCATCGTCCTACAACAGAATCCTCATCACAACATTGGTATTCAGATACTTTTGAAGAGAAAAGATTGCCAAGTTCCACTCGGGGAACTTCTAGACCAAGACCCACCAAAGTCACTCCAACTGAGTTCCCACCAGGACTCGTAACCTGGAGGCCAAATTCTGAATCTTCAACTGTAAATGTTCCTAATAAGAAGAAACCAACAAAGTTGTTTTCTACTAAACCTTTATTTGCAAGCTCAACGACCGAAGACAGAACCACCGAAAGACCGTATAAGTCTACTACAGACAGAACACAAACATCCACATCTGACAATTCTTACAAATCTTCAACGGAAAACACATACAAAACTTCCACATCAGGCGCGAGAAATCCGACCTCTGAGAAGCCGTACGTGCCTTCAAGCATTCATTCCACTATCAAAAGCAAGCCAACAGTTCCGCAACACTATTCACCCACTGCTTCAGCATCCAAAAGAAAAACCAGACCTACAAGACCGTACGGGAGCACGAATCCCAAACGCAGAACAAGGCCAACGAAACCATATTCTACTAGAAACTCCACATCTTCTCAAGATATTCGAAGAAAAACCAAGCCTACGCAGTCAACCGTTTACAATAGACCTACTTCACCAACTACCACGGAACGAGTGACAACCGTTTATACCATAGGCACCTGGTCCAACATCCTCGAAAGAACAACGCGTCCTTTGCCGTTTACAAGAAGAACACCTCCAACTGCACCAACACGAGTCACATCTAAAACTACTACTTCACCAGCCGCCAGCACTACCCAGAGGTCTGCATATCCAGTAGTAAGTACTACTCAAAGATATGTATCTCCAATCACCAGCACTACGCAAAGGACTAGTACCGAAGCATCAACAACGCGAAGACGTACTAGACCTACTCGTCCACGACCAACAACGAGTTCAACGAGACGGCCGACAACAACTACTAAGCCGTCAAGCACTACGAGAACGACACAAAAACCCATCACTGAAGCTATAGTTGAGATAATAACTTTTCCACCATTCCCTGGAGTTACTGGAACAACTACTACCCGGAAACCGTTAACAACAACTAGAGTCACTAATGTACGCAGGACAACTACTTCCAGACCGAAGACAACTACTTCCAGACCGAAGACAACTACGGTGACTGTACGTTTGCCGAGCTCAACAAAGGTGACTACTTTAGAATCGACAACACAATCCACTACTGAAACACCTACTACAACAGAGAAAATAACACCTGGAAATGATTATACGAAAGGTGAGAAAAATTACTTTAAATCATAAATATTCAAAAATATCTAAATCGGATTTTCCTACGATACTTAATAAAGTACTATTTATAAACGGTTAGTGTTATAAAATGTAATCCTTTTAGGGCTATGTCAAATATGCAATCTAAAATAACGAAAATTTAATTAATGTTCTTCTAGTTTTAGATCTGTGTAACTGTTTAAGTTACTCTGTGTTACTCTAAATTGTTCTTGCAATCTTTCACTATATTACTCAGTTTAAAGTACAAAAAATTTCCTTATCCTCTCATATATGTTTTAATTTGATGACAAATAATCTGAATTTGAAATAAAAATAACTCCTTACTCACTCAGATGCTGTTATGCTAAATTAATGCTTTTGAAGTGTGAAACTGTGCTGACGCTTTGGAAATTTAGGATTGCATAATATATTAATCATTATGTGACTTTGATGATAAAAAAAACATTATCTCAACACTTTTATTAATGCATAGAAATGAGCATCATTGTTGGAAATACATTTCCCAAAACTTATTCAAGTCTTCATCAGAGACTGGTGGAATTTTACTTTAAAACCAAATTCCAGCAACTTTGTGATCATTCTTTGTAACAACTATAAAATTGCATACCATAACAATAATTAAGGACTTAAATACCCTTCTCGACTTTTCCTTTACATTTCCAAAATACAAGGTAAGTGAAAAAAAGAAAAGAAAATAAGGCATTTTTATAATTAAATTGTATTGAAGAATGTTTATGTATGAAGAAAATTGTTATAATGTTAAATGCAGTTGTAGTAAACCCTTCATGTCAGTCATGTCCTTCCCTGTTCTTTATTGTCAGTCGTATTTTCTCTATTCATTTTTTGTATCAATAAAGATTTTTAAATTTACATTAGAATGAATAATAACTATGTTGCTGTTATACGCTTGCTTTGCCTAATATTTTCTTAATAATTGCATGAATGCTTGCATTCGAGCCTTCACTAAAGTAAACAACTGTACATCTATATAGATATGCCTACGCATTAACCACAGCTTACTAATTACTATGTCACTTCATAAATTTGAGTTTAATTTGAAATAAAAATAACTCGTAACTCACTCAGATGCTGTTAAGCTAAATTAATGTTTTTGAAGTGTGAAACTGTGCCGTTGCTTTGAAAATTGAGAATTACATAAAATATTAATCATTATGTTACTTTGATGTTAAAAAGAATAATGCTTCAACACTTTTCGCAGAATACATTTTGAAAAAATAACTGGAATGTCTGAAATCTTATAGATTTATCCTCTAAAAATAAATTAAAATAAATTTTTAATCAGTGAATGGATTTTTAGTTTGGAGTTTCTCCTTGCGGATTAGATAGGAGTTCACCACCACTCGCATTGTTTACTGGATGACGGCTCGAATGACAAGTCTGGAAGAATTCAATGATTACATATTTTTTCCTTTACTTTAACAGAAAATACTGTTGCTCATACTTCAGCCTCTGGCGACATTTTAATGGCAACTCAACCACCTGAAGAAATAGCCTCTTCAACCCTTAACCCTGACATAGAACTAACAACAGAACAGGCCGAGGACACGACTGCACAATGGTTTACTATGACTTCAAGCACAAAATACAACACGATAGGTAGAAATCCCTTCACGCCAAACAGACCTGTGCAGATACTGTACGACGAGAATGGACACGAGATATTAAAACAGGAGGAAGTTCAAGTTACAGCTGCCTCTAATCCCTGGCAGAGTACGAGTTCACCATTACCTTCGACTTCAGATTCCGAGAAACTTGACCTTGCGATGATTGGAACAATTTCTTCAAGCTCTCCAACTCAGTTTAGCTCAGATTTAGAAAAGATGCCATCAAATGACGAGTTATCGACGATGATACCAGAAATTTCTCCTCAGTCAATTACTAGTTCTGAAAAATATGTTTCTATTGATGAATACTGGAGAGTAACGAATGCGTCTTCCCACAAAAAGAAACATAATGGTACATCTTTAGTTACCACTCCATCAACGATGAAGTCGACTTTAGAATTAAGGAATCCTTCAAGTGGTACACCAATATCGGAATCCTCAAATCTTTTCACGTCAACAGCCGGAAGTGAATATCCGACTACTAAATATCCTTATACGAAAGTAGATACTATCGCGTATGAATCGACACCCACTAACACGATTGTAAAAGATAAAAATACACCACCTGGGTTAGACCCGCATGTATCTTCTCATTATACAATCCAAACTGAAACATTAAAATCTACTATAATACCACAATCCACATATTTTGAAAACAATAACCAAGTTCCTGAAGGCATTACCGAAGTCCATCCTAAAACGCCCACAGATGCAACGATTCACGGTGATCACCTACTGGAAGATTATTTATATGACAACTACGATTACTACGATGATTTATATACGGGTGATAATTATCCTCAACAGGGTGAGAGAACCACCCAAAAAAATACTGAACAAATTTTAGATACGGTAAATAATCACAAGCAAACATTTTCTCCTTGGGGCACATTTGCTGCGTTGACACAAAAAAGTACCGTCTCACCTAACACTGTTAACAATTCTTATGAGTCGTTTCAAACAAAACTCTCCGAATCCCATTCTACAGTACCAGGAAATTCTGAATCCATATCATTAAAGAATAAGTTAAGACCAACAATACCTCAAGAAGGAAATTTTGTTTCAAAACCTACACAAACTTCAGTTTTGAAACCGCTACAGACGCCATTCTTACCAAGCATTATATACGAACAAAACCAAGTTGGTAAAATTCCTGCACAGTCCATCAAGAAGCCTTTGCCTTCAACAGTTCCAGAACTGACCGAATCCGATACCAAATCCACGACCCAAATTTCAATTGATGACAAACCCCAACTTAGCACATTTTATCCCCTAACCGACATCACAAATGAAGATAGGCCAACAATCGTCACAGTTGACAACCACAGACCACCAACAGCTCCTCTTGACGAATCAGAACATTCAAATCCAGTATTTAATCCACCGATAACAAACAATTATGAAGGTGATAATACAAATAAGAATACATTTCAAATCCAAGATTCTACTATCGAATCCGTCAAATTTTCTACTGTTGAGGCCATACCTACCTTCATTTTTACATCAACAACAGAAGACAAGATGACCTATGAAGAAACTAATGAAATTGCAGATAACACAGAAACAGACCATATTACAAAATTTACAACTTTAGTAAATAACCATGGGATTAAATACCCCTTTCCAACCATACTTATGCAACACACCACCAAAGATGCACTGGTAACTGAATCATCAAGTCAGGAAACTTCTAAAGACAATACAGAACAAGAAATACCTTTTACGACCTTAACAAATAATCATGGAATTAAATACCCTTTCCCTACTATACTTACAGAGCACACAACTAATAGCCTCTTTGTTACTCCAACATTAAGTGAGACAAAGCAGACGTTTGAGAATGCTGAAATTGGCTCCAGTTCTATTCAAGACGCAACAAATGAAGTAATTTCAGGAAACACATTAGATTATAAGCCTCCAACTAGCATGACAACTTCCAGTGATTATTCAAGTTCACTTACAGCTGAATCCCAAACGCAATTTCTTACCACCGAATTTGTTAACAATTCACAAACTTCAGAAAGCACACAAACTGCATTTGAAACTAACTATACCTCTGATGAATCAAATACTTTTGACCATAGCTTTTCTACATCAGGAGAAAAACATTCAACTACAATCAGTTTAGATGACTTGACAGATTCAACACTAATTACTAACACTCCTTTTCCAATAACTACAACTCCCGAGATAGAATTAGCATCAGCCGATTATAAACAAGGTGAGTATAGTTTTCAGAAGTAGAAAGTGGTATATTATGCATTAAAAAAAAAATTAATAACCTTTCTCGAAAAAAAAAATATTTTGTAAGTAGTAATAATTCATTATTTTATAGTTAATGGTATTTATTGTAAATTATTTAATTGACACCCTAACATAGAATTAATTCTTCATGTCATAAAATTGTCTTTAAAAGCTATCTATTAACATTGCTTAAGCAATGCACTATATTTTAAATGTCAATTGTGCTATATCATGCCTTTAATTTAAGAAAACACCTTAGTGTGTAAGAATTGCGGCAACTTATGTGTTAAGCTTATCTATTATATTTACATTAAAACTTAACTAATAATTAAACAAACTTTGAAGTAAAATTTATGTAATTGCAATTTAAGATAGGTTTTGGAATATCCCGACTAAAAAAAAAAAAAATAACAGTTATATTTTGTTTAAATAGACCATTTTAGTATTTGTGCAATGATTTTTTTAAGTGTATAAAACTTACTTCATATGGTCAATTTTATTCTATTCTTTGACTAGAAATTTTTTTAGTAACTGATAACATCAAGAAAGTATTGATAACAAATTAGTTTTATTAAGTTTATAACATTAGTAGGAAATGTAATTCATGTTATCTAACTTAAAATATGCGTAGAGATTCAATTACATGAAAATTAATATTCCAAAAAATTCACTTATTGTTTCTAGTTAGTTTTTTTTTTTTTTTTTTTTTTTTTTTTTTTTATTTATTGAGGTCCTTGTTATTTTCTAAAGATATTTTTATTATTTCAGTATGTGGTAGGCCAAGGCCCGGACCTGTGGGTAGGGTGGTAGGAGGTGGAAATTCTTATTTTGGAGAATGGCCATGGGTAGTAAGTATACAACTGTACAAAACATTTCAACAATGATTTCAATTAAACTAAAAAATTTAGTAGCTAAGACCAAAACCTGGCAATAGCTCTTTATGAGCAGTTGATCATATTTTTTGCAATTCCTTTCAATCTGAAAAATTCTTCTATTAAGTCTTTTAAAATAATGAACAATTACAAACACATCAAGAAAGAGATTAAAAATCATCCTAAGGTAGTAAGGAAAAATATATAAGCTTTCACTAATTTCCCAAAACTCCAACCATATTTATATATTTAGTAAATAATATTCAATTTTTTTACGTCTTAATCTTGGTATTGTAGATCTTTCTCTTTATTTTTAAATTCAGTGAAACAATTTTTTTTTTCTCTGAACATTCCTTTCTTGATGTACAATTGATTTTTAAATCCTATTCTCTTTTCTAAAACTTATTTACACTCCAGATAAATTAACTTCAAGTATTATTTATAGCAACTACGCACTTAAATTATATAACTGCAATTTTTCTTTAATTAAAGTTAACTTTGGAAATCAATGATTGTTTTTGATATCATCCAAAATTAAAATTTATTTTTAAAATAATAAAAGAATGGACGATGATAAAAATTATCTGTAATGAATATTTGAAATTTATGGACTTTTTTTTAAATAATCGCATTAATTCCAGGTATCTTTAAGACAATGGAAAAAGAATGCCTTCCTGCATAAGTGTGGAGCTACTCTGCTGAATGAGTTTTGGGTTATCACAGCGGCTCATTGCGTGGAAAAGTAAGTTTAAATAGTTTTCAGATAGATTTTTTATACAGATAAAGTAGACTAATACAAAACTATTTTTATTTGTTTTTTTCACTTATTTAGGTTTCATGAATTTGGGATAGTTACCAAATTGGATATTATTAAAATCGAGAATCAAATTTTTATTAAATTAATTGTTACGCGATTATATTCACTTGGGAATAAGTTCTATTAATATTTCAGCACTGGATAAATTATGTTGGATGTTTTTATTGATATGAAGCGAATTGCTGGAAATAAATTATTCTGATATTGAGAAGAGTACGTTAAATGTGGCGTTGAAGATATGAAAAGGCCGACCAAACAGTATAGTGGTTAGCGTGCTAGCTTCTAGACCGCGAGGTTACGGATTCGAGTCCCGTGTTAGGCATGGGTGTTTGTAAATGTAGGTTGGCTTGTCTAATGACGAATGTTTCGGTGCAATATAGTCATCGTGCTGTTGACGGCGCCAGTTAATCTGAAAACAACCAACCAACCAACCAAGATATGAAAAGCGAACTCAACATCAGATAAAAAAAACGTTCCTTTTTACTATCCGAATTTAAATCCTTCGCATATTCTACAGGAACATTTTTCATGTTGATTTCACCCTACTTTCCCTCTCAAAATATTTAGAGAATGATACCAAGCATGGGAAAATCAATACATGCAAAACTTTTCAAACTCGTTTTTCTGGCAACCACCTTTAGTTGAGTTCGCCCATCATATCCGCAACGCGTCATATAAGTATAACGTATTAACTTTATATGCATTTAATACATTAAATTATCTATAGTAATGATCTTAATTTTATGTTTTACAATTTGTCAAACTTTTTCACATTTATTAAGTCATGACTAGTAATCTGTATGATACACGATTGTCTTAGTATCGAATTATATAATTTTCGACGAAGTCAAAACGTAGAATCTATTTACGACATTGCAGAACTGAACTTAGTGCGTGGTGTGAGTGCATGAAAAGCTTAATTAGCTTAGTGGATTTCCTGTTAACTAAGCAACTTTTTTTCCGCTTTCAATCTTTGAACCTTGAAAATGGGGAATTTCCGTCTTTATTGAATGAAATATTTACATTATTGTTTAAAAAACTTCCGCTGAAAATATATAATGATGTGAGATTATTTGGAAAATTGTAATGGTTTATTTTAAAATGAGAAGTCATACCTCTTTGCTGCAAACTGAAATTTAGCCAGAAAAATACTATAATTTTTAGTTTGAAATTTTTGCCAGATGTTAAAAGAAAATCAATTTCTTCAAGAGAAATTTATAAAAATTTATGAAATATTCTTTTTTAGGGTTTTAAAAACAGTACATTTTCGAAAAATGCAAGGAACTAAATATTTCTTTTTATTCAATTTCATATAATAAACTAAAAATATGAATAATACACTTTTATTATGAAAAAATAAAACGATACAACATTTCACTTCAAGATAGAATATAATCAAAAATAGCAATCCAATTGTACTAACAAATATAAGAGTTTCAAAAAAATTTGAATTTTCTAAATAATTGAATGGTATATTTGATAATGCAGAAAATTGATTACATAAGGTAATTTCCACTACTAAATATCAGAATGAAATCAAAATATTTTTTTTCTATAAATACTAATATTTCCTCTGTCGTTAGTCATAACTTTTATTAATTACGAAAACAGATCGTTTTTAAAAATGTAATAGCTTAATTTATTTTAAAATACGTATCACTTCACATTGATTCGAAAACATTGATAGCCCACCTGATGGCTGTAAAGTTAGAGCTCCGCCCACGCATGCCAAAGGTGCCGGGCTGCCGAGTTAGAATCCTGGGTTAGACATGAATGTCCGTTGTGGTTCGGACTCCACTTTAAGCTGTAGGTCCCGCCTGATTAGCCGTCATTGTGCATAAAAATAGGTCGTTGAGCGTGCAAATCAATCAAAAACATTGATCCCCTTTTGGTAATCATAAATCCCATCATTTTTCATAAAGAAATCACCTTGATCTTGAATAAGGAATAATTTAAAGTTTAAGTAGGGCGTAATAAAAGAGCAAAACAACACTTACGTTAAGAAAAAAGGAATTTCTACGCAGACGTTGACCTAGTTTCTTTTATATTCACACTTCACCTCTAATATGCTTTCAATGGCCGCAGACGTTCATTTGAATGTCTAGCAGCTCAACAAGAGTCCCACGCACTTGGACTACTATCATTAACTCCTCATTCATCCGTAGAGAGTTTCCGATTCTGAATCAGTCCATTGTCTAGTCTGAAATACTAGCCTACTTCTATTTCCGAATAAAGAGTATTTCTAATAAAGCAATAAATGGGTAAGAAATAGAGTAATAGAACCTTAAAAATAGTTCACGGTAGCTCAGCTGACATGTGGGCGGACGTTAGGGTGGGAATTCAAGGTGGCTATTTTAACAATATGCGGTTTCAGTAAATATTTTTATTTATTGTTATTCAATCACTGTTTCTTATTTTTAGTCAATGCAGGGTTATATCTATTTAATAAAAATTTAAAAAAAGAGAGATTGACACTAAATGTGAGCAGATCATATCGGAAGGGATTTCGGAAAGGAGGCAATTTTACATTTGGTTACTTATTATGTATATTTTGGATTCAGAGGTATTACTTTATTCACACTTTAAATTGTATTATGGCAAATATCTTTGGTAAACTTTGTATAACTTTGGTCATAGAAGTAACTGTAGATATAGGTATATCGTTGAGCTTTCAATCTTTTAATAAGTATAATTATAATGTTGAAAATGCCATTATTTTAAGGACAGTTTGGTATATTTTACTACCAGGATCCAGTTAACCCATCTAAAAGTAAAATCGCTTTCGTAACACATACCAAATTATAATCAGATAGCAACGCGAAGTTGTTCATTTAAAGTTTCTACCAATTTAGCTGCATCATTAGTTTTGAAATCGATGTAGTGATACAGACAAGTTAGCATTTGTTTTATTAAAAAACTTAACAAATTGGACAAACTGACTGATACGACTTTCTATTGAAAAATATTTGAAGGTTAGTTAAAAAGTTTCAAAATAATTTTAAGTAGAAAATTTGAGAGATTATGAAAGAGACGGCTCCGGGTTTGTGCAACATTTCTTTTTCAGTAGTATTCTGGGCTTATTTAAAAAAGGTAATTTTAGTAAATCAATGTTATTCCTAAACTACTGGTAATGTTCTATAATTTTAAAGTCAATTATAAATCTTGGAAATAAATGAGCTCTTTTAAAATATTTTATTATAATTGCAGTGTTCCTCTGAGTGACATCTTACTTCGTTTGGGAGAATATGATATCAGTCACGAAAATGAGCCATTGCCATTTGTCGAGAGGAGAGTTCAAATAGTAGCTTCGCACCCTCAGTTTGATCGAAGAACATTCGAATATGACTTAGCCTTGTTGAGGTTCTACCAACCAGTAACTTTCCAGAGGAACATTATCCCAGCTTGCATTCCCAGTGGAAACGACACCTACGTAGGCAAGCACGCTACTGTAACTGGATGGGGAAGACTGTATGAAGGTATGCAGAGTTATTTTCAAGAAATATTTTCAATTTTAAACTTTTTATTCACACACACACAAAAAACAACTAATCAGAATATTAATGCATATAACATATTTTTATTGAAATAGTATATAGTAAAGTAATCGTGTATTTCATACTTCGTCAGTTATCTAGCTAGCCAGACCAGGAGTTAAAATAATTTATTAAATTTTTTTTTCTTAAGGCTTTACACGTCTATTCTACAATGTATCATTACACAAATTTACTTGGTAAATATGCACAAAGGTGAAATTACGCTGTTTTAAAGCATACTACAGTAATAAAAAGGTCTGCCTAGAAACAGTTTTTAAGTAAAGGTAAATTTTCAGAAAAAGTATCTTCTTTTTATTAAACTTCTCATTCCTTATTGCAGATGGCCCTTTGCCCGATGTGATTCAGGAAGTGTCTCTTCCCATCATTACCAATAAACTCTGTGAAAACATGTATAGGCAAGCTGGCTTCGTGGAGGATATCCCGGACATCTTCATATGTTCCGGTTATTCAAAAGGAGGGAAGGACTCGTGCGAGGTGAACATATATTTTTGACCTAATATTCTGGTAGTCATATTAACGGGAAAAAAACTGGCAATTGAAAAAACATGTAATTTTATTTGAAAAAAAAAAAAAAAAAAAAAAAAAAACTTAGGGGATTGTAACAGTCGTTGTCCCTAAATGGCTACTTCTACTCACTCTTTTTATGGTCATAGTATAATTTAAATCAGGAATGCTACATGAATAAAGATTTTAAAAATACTTATTAACTACATGTGAAATTATGATGTGGAAATGGAGATACTAAACAATTAATGTTTGGAGACATTTATAAAAATCATTCTTTGAGCTGATTGACGACATTTGGCATCTGCCTATTTGGTCGTTTTGTTGAAAAGAAATGTTGCCTGATTGTAGGCTTTGGTTATAATTTTAATGACAGATTTTATTGCGAAATGTCAAAGTACTACTTTTTATACTTAATATGTGATTTTTCAATAAAGTTACTATGGATATACTCTGGCTATTAACCATTCATGCGTTTTTAAATTAATTCATTATTTATAAATTCAATTGTATGTTCAATTGCAAGTGATGTTTGACATTTGTAGGGACATTTTACTACTCGCATCAGCAATCTGGTTGAGTTTTAGTATGAAAATTCAACTCGATAAGACCTTTCATTCGAAATATTGCACGCTTCTGTCGTGTTTGAAGTTTTGCATTGTCAATATATATTAGATGCTTAATTTAAGATATTAAATAGGGACTTACGGTAGCGACTTAACTATCAACAGTTACCATATTAATCGAACATATTTAATTAAACAAAAACATGCCTTCCAAATTCAAGAAATGTTTACTCTTGAACCACAACAAGTTACTATCTGACAAATGTCGTTAAATTATCACGTCAAGGTAAAAAAAAAAAAATATGGATTTTCATTGGCTGGTCATAGCAACAAACTCTGCTTGTAGATAACCTCGGTTGCGCTTCGTTTCTATCAACAAATAAGAGTAGATCTGGTAAATAAGTCAAATAAAGATAGAATGAATAGTCTTGTTTCTCCCGTTTTTTAATGTGATGTATAAATATATGCCAATGAGCAGTATGGAAAAAATACGTTTTTGATTGAATTGTTTGTAACAATAATATTCTTAATTTTAGGGAGACTCTGGTGGACCAATGGTGCTTCAAGAAGATGATGGCCGTTGGGTTTTGGCTGGTGTAATTTCTTGGGGGATAGGTTGTGCCTTGCCCAACCAGCCCGGCGTCTATACCAGGATCACCAAGTTTTCTGAATGGATCAACCAGATCATCATTTTCTAGAGATGACGAGAAATCACTGATCATCATTTTCATTAGAGATGCATAGACAATCAATTCTCATGCTTTGAATAGTGTCGGAATCGGAATAACATAAGGCAAGTTTCTTATGGACTCGAGAAGTAGTCTTGCAGATAAAGAGTGCATAAAGCAAAAGGAAGCTATAACTCATTCTTTACTGGAAATGTGAATTTGAAAAACGTTTGTGTGATATTAAATCATTAGAAGAATGTTATAGAACGTAGTCAAGTCAATGGGACCTACTTCGAATTTAATAAGTTGATTTTAGGATGTCAAGATATTGTTAACTAATTGGTTGTTGGTTACCATATATTTGCAATGAACATTGTGCTCTACAAACTTTATAGTGCCGATTGCTGATGTTGGTATGTTTTCAAAGGGTTTAAGAAAAACAGAGTTTAAAACATGCTCTAAAGTAAGAACTTCGCAAACAAGGAAACCCACTTTTATAAAAAAAAAAAATTCCAGACATACGATAATCCGAGATAAGGACTCAAAACAAAGGAATCAAATTATGTAAAGTTTGCAAAAAAATTGATAATGAGGAATTGTACCTATTATCAGTATCTTCCAATGGTAATGGAATATATCTTGATATTGGGGTAAAAATATCTTGATTTTGGAATCCTGTTCAAGTGAGTAAAGCGAACAAAGGGGTGCTGGTCATCCATAAATCATTATATTTATTTTAGAGTATCATTTACGCATCTTATTTATGAACATCTATCTAATGGCCTCACTGATAATGCCAGCGTTCCTAAACACATGGTATGAAGGCAAAATTGTTGCCATTGTAATTTATTGTGATTCAGTTTAAGGATAATAAATTTTTTATTCTGATTACATTACTGTTTTTTATTAAAATATTTTGATTGTAACAGAGACTAAGTTATGTTCTAATTTTCTCTTTACAGTATCGAATATATTTTGAATAATCACCAGAAATGCTCCGATACAATCGTACTATATATGAAATACCAATGGAATTAATTTTAAAAATAATATAAAATAATTATTTATATTTTCTATACTATAAATTTGAAACTTTTAGTAGTAATTAACCAGAAATGGAATTTCATTCATTTATTTTTTCATGATAGGACAAAAGTCTTTAATATAACATATAAAAGATTAATTTCAAGTAATATTATGCAGAGCACTAGTCGTCTCACTTACATGATTTGTATATAAGATAGAAGACAAGTGTAAGGTATCAAAAAGACATGCACGCGTTTGTTTAAATTTAAAAAAAAAAAAAAAAAAAAAAAAAAAAAAAAAAAAAAATTTAAAAGTACTTAGAAACTACGTATCTTCTACAATTTTATTGGAGTATTTTTTTTTTCTACTTCTTTTTAATATAAGTTTAAATGCACGCAATTAGTTGGATTTAAGAAAACATCGAATTAAGAACTATAACATAGATGGCGCCATGAACTATATTACCGAATGATTTTTCTTTCGTTCAAGTCGATTGCACGTATGATACGGTAATTGGAATACAACGGATCAGTTATAGCTTATACTTTAATTGTGAAGATCCACTGAGAAAAAAAAATAAGCAACCCTCAAGCATATAAAACTAACTAACACAAATTTATTAAAAACAAATACAGATATTGATATCTAAGAAAATATCAGAATGAATATCAAAGTTTTATAAAAAATTTATTTAATTCTTACAGAACTAATCAGAACTAACGTTTTGATTTATATTAAAGATAGAAAATATACTACAACAGATTTTCATTAAAAAAAAATGTGCATATTTAAAAGAAATCAGTTCAAAGAGAAAAAAGATTGTACTTTCCATACTTTCTATGAGCTTGAAACTGATTTATTAAAGAGAAATAAAAACTAAATAATTGCTTGAAAGTCTTTTGTATTCACACTAAGCGTAACGTTTATTAAAAATCTGAAAACAGAATACCTTCACGCTCTGTAGTCGCTGCTAAAGAAAGGAGGGAATTGAATGGATTAATTATTAGAGCGCAGTAGAAATGCTTGGGTTGTTTATTACCAGTTTCATTAATGCAAACATCTCAGATTCTGTGTAGTTTGAACATTTCTACATCTTGTCTCATGTTTTTTAGGATAGTTAAAAGATGGTACATTTCTAACGATATATTACAGTAGTTATTCAAATTAATATATAGTGTTATCGAAAACTTTGAAGAATTAGATTGCCAGACAGGAAAACTTAAATACTAATTTAAATATTAATAAATAATTAATACTTTTTTTTTAAATGCAGCCTGTACATTTACTATAAATAAATACAAAGTACAAATTCATTTGTAGTCAAGATAGTTTGTTTCTTTAATAGAAACTAAAGTAACCTAAATATTGTTAATATACATTTCATTCACTTTTAGAACCAGAAATCTTCACAGCATGTACAATTGAGTAAACATGTACATGAACATATGTTTCTTATTATTGAATTAAGACTATTAAAAGGGTTAAATATTTGTCGCTTATATGAATTTCAATGAAGTAGTGTTGATTTTTTTTTTTTTTTTTTTTTTTTACAAGCTAACATCAGGAATATTTTTTTAGTTTATGTTATGTCTAGGATAATGAGACAGTTACGAGTTGATGTGTGACTGTGATAAAACCTTTATTTTTCCGTTTTAAATATTGTTAAGAAGAGAGGTTATTCAGATGAGTTAAAAACAGTTCATCTAAGTTTTCCAAAAGGTAACCAATTGCACCAGGTAACGTTAATGTCGTGATTATCTAAAGCAATTGGTTATTTCACAAATTAAAAAATGTAAAGCTAATATTAGCGCATTGATTTTAATTATGACAACAATGTTATCCTAGGCATATTATGGTTCGTAATGCAATTTATCTAGTGAAATTAGCCTGGTTCTTATAATTAACCAACACAGATAACAAAGAATTTCTTGGGGTTAGCAAGCATTAATGAGGAAGGCAGATAACCCTAATTTATTATTATTAATTTTTTTTTTATTATACTTATGTAAGACAAATTATACCCAAAAAGTCAATAAAATATACCGTATAAGACAAATTATATTTGAATTGTCGATAATATATAACTTATAAGGCAAATTATGTTTAAAAATTCAAGAAAATATAACGTATAAGACAAATTATATTAAAAAAGTCAATAAAAAATATAACGTATAAGACAAAATTATATTTAAAAAGTCAATAAAATGTAATGATTAAGACTTATAAACGAACTTGATATCGTGCAGTTGTTATGAAATTTACGTATAGTTGTAGTACAAAACATATATCTCAAATCGTTTTCATTTAGGTACAACAACTCTTTAATGTTTGAGAAATGCTGTTTGAAATTAACCATCTATATTTAAGAGTTACAACAAGGTGAGGAGGAAGATTACAGTGGAATTAAAACTTTAGCAGTATTCTAAAAAAAAATATAAACATGCAAATTATATAAAACTATTGGTTCATGGCGATATACAAATATATACTAAGCTATTACGAAATAGTTTTAAGGGGGCTCAGTAGGCTTAAAATTTCAAACTAGTCTGTTTCTTTTAAGATATAATTTTGGCATGTACACTTTCTAGTTCCAAAGAAAAGATAGTTTTAAAAAACTTAAACCCACGTTTGCCATGCCACAATTTCGCACAAAATTGCATCTATCTCAAAATGTCACTTTTCAAACTTCTATGTACTTTTTTGAAAAAACGGCAACTAGCTTCTTTATGAAATTGTTTGCCTATATTTGCTTTGTATCAAATATTAATCTGAAGTTAACGTTTTAGAAAAATGTTGATTATTTATTTATTTTTTTAAATTATTTTGTCTCACAAAAATACAATTATCAGAGATTTTTGGTGTTTTATCATTTAAGACAGTTTTTTAAAAGATAAAGTTAACATATCGTCTTAATGTTAACCTCAGATTAAAAAAGAAGATTGAAATAATATTAAAAAAAAATTCAAAAGTATCCGTATTTTAGTTACTTAGAAATAGTACATAGAAAATTGGCATTTTAACATTAGTGGTATAGGCCTACCGAACACCCTTAAAAAAATTACTAAGATCGCTAAAGCCACTTCACTTTTCAGAATAAAAAAAAAATTCCTCTTTAACTATCGCTTAGTTTCATTACTAACTTTTAATTTTCAATGAAGATAAGAAAATTCATAATGACTTACGTAAATCACACATCACATGTAAAATGTCTGTAAGGGATATCATCATTTGCAGTATCAGTGTGTTTATTTTAATCTCTCAAGTGTTACTGGTAATTTGATTCTTTGGAAAAATATAAAGGGAAAAAAACCGCACGTCCTTTTTTAACCTGTGCAAAAAAAATCATTTACATTCTGATATATATTATTCAAAATGTTGCTGTACATGTATAGATGTTCCTAGTATTTAAGAATAAGGATATTTTGAAAAAAAAAAAAAAAATTACGTACTAACAAAATTACGTACTTAACAAAATTACGTACTTAAATCAAAATCGCTAGACATGTAAAAATTCTTCTATTATGTTTGGTAACGTTTAACTTGCCTTTGTATTCCAAAAGTTGCTGAGCATTTGATAACTTAAAAAAAAAAAATAATAATAATAATAAAGCAAAAAGGAGCACTTACGTCATCAACGTGCCATTTTTCAAAATATAATCACAAATATAAAATTATCGTATGGGGGGGGGGGGGGTATCGTTAAATTTTCATGATCTTCCAGAAGTTTCTAAGCATAAGAGAAGATTAAGCATTTAAAATGACGCCCTCACATTTGCTAAATGTGTAACAGTTTTCCAAAAGCACAATAGAAGATAACGTTACATTTGTCTTGATCTTCTAAATGCTACAGGGTATTCTAGAAGTTTTAATATCTAAAAAAAAAATTAAAAAAAAAAAAAATAGCTTAGGTATTAACATCACAATAATACACACAAAGCAATATCATAAAACGTATCGTGTCAGATAATTTTATATTTATGGTGAAATTCCGATTGTTACTGTTTATGTAACAACTTCAAATATTCATAGTAACGTAAGCACAGCACAATCTTATTCGCATGTAAATTTTGCTCGGAAATTATGATAATTTTAAACAAATTCTAACAAAAAATATTACTACATTTTGAATATTCTATTTAATAATGAATAAATTTATAGTAGAATTAAGATAAACACAACCACACATTTATCATTATTCAGAGTTTAAACTATACAATGAAATGTTCTTAAATAAGGATAATTAAAATTTATAAAGGTTGTGTTAAGACGTAGTTGATGGGAAGTTTTTTTTTTAATTGAACAATTAAAAATTCATAGAAAAGAACTTTTATAATACAGTATAATTTCATTTAAAATTGTCAATGGAAAGTGAAAGAATCCAAAGAAAATGCTCTGCTTACATTCATATTTACTACATTAGAACACCATTTTGACACCTAGATGGCTGAAAGTAAAAAGCAACCATTTAGTATCAGAAATGGAAATTTTTATTTAACACTTTTTATTTAACACATCATTGTTTTTGTCATTACGAAACTAAATAAGTAAACAAATAGATTTTTATAAAACAGTTGGACACATGTGGATAAATGAATATTATTAAACATTTCACAATTTTTTTAAAAATTTCAACAGGAAATTATTATTCTTGTGTTTAGAATAGATTTTTCTCTCATAAGCAAATGGGCTCTTATTGGATATTATACATACCACAAATTAGAACTCCTACATACTTATTTTCTTTTATAAAAGTACATTTAACTAAAACATTCGATACATTTTCAATATATATATGTATATATATATATATATATATATATATATATATATATATATATATATATATATATATATATATATATATATATATATATATATATATTCTCTTGTAAATTTTAATTGAACATTAACATAAACATGTTTTGTTGAAACATGAAAAAGTAGAGAAAAAAATTATGTAAATGGTACTTGAAAGCGTGTTTCTAAATGTTCATTATAATTTAATAATAATGAGGGGAATTAAAATTATTTCCTTGAGTACTATACAATGAATTACAATTCAAATTATAAATATATTTTAATTAAACATACCTTATAATCAATTTCTGCAACTTCCATTTTTTTTTTTTTTTTTTTTAATTTTAAAAAACAATTGTCCATTGTACCAGTGTTTTCCATGATTCCGAAAAATGGAATACAAGTCAAGATGAAATATTATTGTTCGACATCCTTATTTAAAAAATTTCTGATCAGTTTATAAAATTTTAAACTATTAAGAATTTGTAATTAATTTTGTGTAGAAGAGTAGATACTTTACACTTGAATCCTTATTCTCTACTTAATAAAAACACTCAGTTGGTAGTATATCAAAACAATTTTATTGAAAGTTTTATTCTGACGTATTTCCGTGTTGTTAAACTTGAACACAACGTGGCTTTTCAAATTTTAAACAAGTCTGGTTGATTACTGGAGCATGACTTGACACTGGTTTTTTTAACTTAAAGTTGAAAACCACAAACAAAAAACGTCTGCATGGTATTGTTTTGTCGTCATCGAGATTTTTAGCCGTGTGTTATTCTAGATATACAAAAATACCAATGAAAATTACGAGATAGTAACCATTAACATGCTTCTAGATTACTTAATGGTCATTTAGTAAGTAGCCTACCATACTTTCGAAGTTCTTCTTGGTTATCACTTTAACCTCATGCAGTTAATCGTTCCGTCTGATTGATTCTTCGCTATTTAAACGTTCAATCATTTCTTTTTATGTATTAATTGAATTGTTCGAGAATTAAAAGAATTATCAGTTAGCTGATATCTGATAGCACTTACTTTAGACAATTTGAATTTTTTTCGGAAACAGAAAAACACAAATAGATGGAAAAGAATTTCATATGAAATATAATATAAATCTTTTACATGCATTGCTAATTTCTATAATCATTAACATGACGCCGTTTCTGCTGCCAGCGTGTGCTTGGTGCTGGCATCTAATTTTAATTACTAAAAATATCTCTATCGATAAAATATGCGGAAAATTAATTTAAAAATCTATTCATAAAAATGAATGGGAATTTATGCACCCGCATCCAAATATCTTTTATTTATCTCGATTGAAACAATTTTAGTACTTATTTATTAAAACATTTTTGGCAACAGGAAAAACTCTTTTCGATGATCGGTTAAATGCTATTTCAGTGTGATTGGATGACGGCAAGTTGGTTTATTAGTATTCCTTAATATCGACCTTTTAGTGGCAGTGAGATCCCCCAAACTTTGATAAAATGCATTGTCATCGATATCGAATCTATCTGCCAAGTTTTAGTCTGATTGGATGACGGCAAGAGGGTTAATTAGGCCTCCTCAGATTTACCCGCCATCGAAAAATATACCCATAAATATACATACACACAAATTCGAAGTTAATATAAAGGATTTAAAAATACCGCAGTGCAATAGCTTAGTTTTATAGAATAATTCTTCTATTAAATTTTTTTTTTTATATATACTTTTTTTTATCGAAAATTTTTCATATGTGTTTAATTTTTTTAGAAAAGGTATATAAAAACATAAATAATATGAAACTCATAAAATAAATTAATAATTAAAAGATATAGGACAATGTCTTCATTTCCCTCTTTTTACAAGATTTGCGTATCAAGGCTAAGAAAATGGAATCGTAAACTGAAAACCGAAAAAAAAAAAAGAAAAAAAAAATGAGACAATACTTTATATTTCTAGTTTACAGAAATACATTAATCTGTTTTGCAGGTAACTAACAAAAAAAAAAAATTCTCCAAATGAAATATTCCAAAACTGGGTTTGTAGCTACATATTCAGTGATACGTGACTTCATCAAATCTCCATTCACCCTAAAGATGGCATACAAGCTATTACTGTGAGATAATGAAGATTTTTTAATCCACAGAAACACTTTCCGACTGACCTATAACTCGATTCATTGAAGCCTCTTCCCACATCCGCCAAGTCAACTCTTTTCAATATCTAATACATCAAACAGGAAAACGTACAGAGATTTTTCGCCAAGTTGACGGATGCACTCCTCACAATTGACCGTCTTGTACAGAACAAAGAACTTCAACACGTACAACACGTGGAGGCTAGGTAAAGCGGAACGGCAAAAGAAGCCAAGAAAGATGTCACGAAAGGACCTTTGTCCATCGAAGCGGCGCAAAACATCTGCGCCACACCCTTGGCGAGCTTTTGACTGTCCCTCTCTGAAAAGTTTTCAAAACATGATGTTCCAAGCGAGAGGTTACTTGGGTCAAATTGAAATATCGTCACCTCGCATATCTCCTTTTAAGTGTTTAGCTCTCCGAGAAGCAATGCAGAAGGAAGCATTTCTCAAATTCAATAACTGAATTCTGACGGTTCGTGCCTTATGGCGTTTGATGTGATCTTTTGGATTTTCAAGACTGCTTGAAGTAATTCGTTAACTCTTTGAGGATTCTTTTCGTTCAGTTTAGAAGATTAAGGTGGGTGACAGAAGTTGAATATGGGTACATATGGATAAAACGAAAACCCATCAAGGTAAAAAAAATTTTTTTAAAGAAATTGTGATTTGTGTACCTATTTGATTAAAATTCGTTCTTTACCTATCTTACAAAACTCTCCGCCGAAAAAATATATTTCAATTTACCCTCAAAATATTTCTTTTGTATTCGTTTGTTTCGAAGTCTTATCTTATATCTAAAGGGTCTTATAACGATAGATGAACCAATGTTTTTTTTATTCAAGTTTAACCAGTGATTATCGTCATAAGCAGTTGCTTAATATTTTAATTTATTTCAAAGACTTTGAAATTTTTTGTAAAACATGCTTTAGATTAAGGAATATTTTCTTCAAAATGTAAAATTCTGAATGAAGACAAGGCGGTATCCTTTCATTTTAAAAAAAATATTAAAAATCTGAGTAGCAACATTTGTTGTTTATTGTGCACTTTGAAAACACTTTAAAACATACTTCAGCTTGTGATGTACAGTATACTTCTTAAGAATATCGACATGAAGGAAGAGGAGAGTTGGGCAGTGAAAGAATTGATATTGAATTTCAAATATACTATTTTATCAATAACAGAAAAAAATGCATCTAATTTTAGCCTATATATCTAAGAACAAAGAAAGAGAAGTCTTGCAATATATCAATCGAAAAGGGGATGCAAGTTTTGGATCCAGGTCTTTGAAATGTTAACAGTTAGGTTAACATATTAGGAAATACGCAAAAGCGAAAAAAAGGATAAAAAATTGGAAGATTCATTTGATAACTGTCAAACTCATGGTTCCATACTTTACTGCGAGTTGACACATTAACTAATGCAAAAGCAATCCCTATTTATCTGCAGTAGATGTCGTAGTTAAAAAATCATATCTTGCAGTCTAACTTGCAAAGATTATCAGAGGAACCCATATATGTGTATCTTGTTCCATTATCACCGAATATGATAATGGAAGAAACTGCTTATTGAGAGTTACGAGTAACGAGGTTATTATTCAAAGAGTATGTATTTAGTTCTTATACTTTAAAGGAAAAGGGAAATATCACACATTCATAGAGAACTGGAAGATGCTTCAGGAATTGCATTTTCTAATTCTGAACAACACAGATGTAGATGTTGGGTGACTCGTGTAAATCGAAACACAAGGGACAATACAAATATACTTAACTGGTTGGAATTAAGCAATCAATTTCCTAAAACTGCTACAGTTGATGTGTCTCTTGAAACAGGTAGGCCTCACTGGTGTCAATTTCATAAACTGATACATATAAAAAGAAATTGGTGCGAGACACATTATGTTTCTTGGGAAAAAGTTAGAAGTTATAAAACTGAATAGAAATGGATAGTGTTCGATCCCTTGCTGAAGTGAAATCCCTGATCAGGGTAAAAGAAAAATAAGCAAGATTAATCTAAAGATATTTTATCAAAGAATATAGGTCCATAATAATATGTTTGTTGAGATATCGGTTAATTTCAAATGCAAGTTTGCAATATATCCTGCACAGTTAAGAATTTTGTTCCAACTTGCACCAAAAATTGGTTCCCATTTAGCTGCAACCAACATTTGGAGCTTAGTTTCACCATTTAATAGTGCTACCTCGGACCATAAGCACCATTAAATCATGAAATTAATCCCCAAATGCTGGTTGCAGCTGAATGGGAACCAATTTTTGGAGCAAGGTGGAGCAAAATTTTTAACAGTATGTGTCATGAGGAATTCTCCTATGTTGTTGAATATGCATTGAAAGAAATGGATTATTTCTTCGTCGATGGTAGTTATTTAAAAGGAATGAAACAATAATAGTACTTATGGTAATTTGTGCACTGCGCAATTAATATCAATTAGTATGTAAGGTATTCGGCAGCCCAATATAAATACAAAAATAGAAACTGGTTATTTGATGGATACGATGACCCAAACAACATCAAAACAAGAAAAAAATACATGCATGTACTTAGCCCCTCAGTAAGTGAAATTACTCCAATTTTTACGTCAACTAAGAGCGGTTTTTATCTAATTGACAGAACGAAAAACAGTTAATCAAGATCGTGTTCATCAAAACAAAAAAATTGAGGTGAAACAAACTACTAGTTCAGTAGATATTCTCAACTGTCAAATTATAATAGAGAAGTTTGTAAAATTTCCTGCCTTTTATCGTCATCCCTAGACATTTATGTGAACATTATGATTGCACTTGCCTCACCAAAATCACCTATATCTCTTTTGAAGTCAAAATTAGGACATTTTAAAAGAAATTTATTTCATTGTAAAACCAAAGGCAGTAACACTTTAATCTGAAGCATCACATTCTTGTCCATGCACTTAATGGATGTGATACTACCAGTTCAATTCATGGGAAAGGGAATTTACATAGATGAATTTGTCGAATAGTAAAAGAAATAAACTGTGATACAACCGTTTCGGAACACTGCTTAAAAAGAGTAAGTGAAAAAATCCATGGTTCAAATCCAATTGAGGATTCGAAATGGAAAAAAGACCTATAAGTACCAAACAAAAAATCTCTTTTTCTTTCTTTTTTTTCCCCCCTTTCCCCCCTTTTTTCCCCGGAAAAATGTCCTTAAGGCCAAGCTAAACAAAGTGGAGAATGCCCAAATTGCGAACTCCAGTAGCAATAGTTCCAATTCAATCTGGCTTAGTCATAGCCTTAAGCACCAATGATCGAGTTTTCCATTTTTCGGCTCTCCTGAAAAAATTTCTTTTTTGGAGATTGGTCGTTTTCCATTTCTAGTCCTCAATTGTTGGGTCAGCCATAAGTTTATTAATACAAAATCTTTACCAACTTCAATACAAACCCCTATTTTTCATTACGTCATTCAATTTAGATATCCAAATGTCATTACTAATATGTTAAAAAACACTCCATGTGTAACCTAAAACGCATAAGCAGTTAATTTCATTTCTGAAAACCACTTTTTATGGGTTGGGGAAAAGTGAATAACCCAATCCATAAGTCTTGCGTGTTGGATTTGACCCCATAATATGACTCGCATTTTCCATAATATTTTAGCAGCTAAAAGTCAGAAGAAAATTTAAAGAGTATTTTAGGGGTTACTAGTCGAATGGGAATAAACACATCTGTAAAAAATCTATTTCAATTTGAAGTATAAATTAACGATATTTATAATAAAAAAGATTATTGAATTCAATTATTTAAGTAATTGATTATTAAATTATTATTGACGTATAAATTAACGGTATTGTATTAATGTTTATTTTATTTTTAGTAAAGATGACGTATTTCTAAAATTTTTACAAGAAACGAAATTGGGTAGCTGGTTTGGATGCTTTTAATCTCTTTGCGAGAATACAGAAAATATTGTCATGATGAACTAATAAACTATAAATAACAAACTGACCTACATTTTAAGTAGTAACAATAAAGTATTGATTTCAAAATGTCTCTAAATTAACTAATTACAATGTTAATGTTGGAGCTAGATTTTGGTCGTATATGGCTTTATTTAACTGAAACTTATACTATTATGAGCCAAATGTAAATAAATCGCTTAAGAAAATTTTTATTCTTTAAAGTACCATAAACTTCATAATTAAATTTAAATATTTTAATTATTTTGTAACACAAGATATTATAATGGCCTTGTTATACAGATTTTTGATTCTCAAATTGTAACGAAATACATCCCAATAATATAGGCCTATTGGCTACGAAAAAAATCCCCAGTGCACCAAGTGAGTATATAGATTCTAGACTTTAATTTTAAGAATAAATTTCAACTGACAAAGATTTTTTTTAGTTCACACTGTCATTTCGAACTGGCTATTTATATTACCTAACACAAGTTGTTTTAAAAGTTTGCTCTGAACCTTTCCATTTATGTGTATTACCTAAAGCTGAGATCCCGTTGTATATTTAACCATGTTTATCAATACAACTTCAACATAAACATAGCCTATTGTTAATGCATTAAGCATTGAAATATGAAGTGTGTAGTTATCATTGAAAGTTGTACAAATGAAATGACTTGATTAATATAAGTTTGGGAACACATAGGGAGACATATTTACATACCTTTGACTTAGAAGGATACACTTCAATTTTAGTAATGGGATCTTTTAAGATTTATAATAGCATTGCCAACATTCAGGGTACATTCTAGTCATTGTCATGGAGTGTACTTGATTATTTTATAACATCAGAGAGTTACAGTGAAACGTCAGTATTGGAATATGCTTAACATGTCAGCATTATGGGGTGCTCTTTGAATTTAAGCTTTATGTACTTTTAACTCGATAACATCATTACAATAGTTGATATCTACTTACAAAAAAAAAATTTAAAAAAGGCATTTCTAGATACATTTAGTATTTGCTAATTGCACTGATGATTTTCATTTGTTTAGAGCAAATGCATGTCGTTGTTCAGGCTTCAAGAGCCTTCCTAAGGATTTTCGGTCTTGATTTTTGGTAGATCTTCTTGATTCCTCTTACCGAGATCTCAAATTTAATATATATATAGTACGTGTGTGTGAAATTTGTAGTTTTTGAGTTAATAATAAGCTCCTATTGAATAATGGATTATCAGAGCTTTTATATAATGATCTCCCAACAGTGTAGTGCAGAATCTAAAACACTATTTGATACAATTAACCATTTAACTGACCAGTCCTTATATTTAATCCAATTTAAGTCTTTAAAAAAATACCATTTAAAAAGACCTATTAATAATATTTCACATAGGTTCATACTATGAATCCAAAATAAACGTATATTAAAGGGTCTTTAAATTATTACAGTATTTGCTCAGGTAGTATAACAATATTGGCCAATGGTGGAATCATGGGTTCTACACTGTTAAAACTTTGGCGCAAGGTTTCACCTGAAAATCTCACCACTTTTGAAGTTCTACTTCATGCACGAAATTCATAGTGAAAGATTAAACCAATTTTCACGTTTCCCTCTACACCAGTTCCTGAGTTTAGCTTTCACTGCATTTTGTATATTTAGTTTTCACCACTTTTTAGATTTAATTTTCACCACTTTTTAGATTTAATTTTCACCACTCTTTGTATTTAGCTTTTAGAGCTTTTTTAATTTATTTTCTGGATTTAGCTTTTTCCATTTTTGGAGTTTGTCTTAACGACTTTAACTTAAAACTAAGTACGAAGTTACATGTGTCTATAAAACCTTATTTGAAAGGGAAAATTGCACAATGAAACATTACATATTCTTCAGTGTTTATTTATTACTTTGTTAATCAACAACACTAAATTAGTTTTATTAAGAACTCTGTTTTGCAATAAAAGATTTTTCATCCTTTGACAAAATTACATTACCATTAAATCACTTTTCTTAGCAAAGAATAGTTAACAATACAGAAGACAATATGTAAGATTTTATTTATAACATAATTAAACACACACATTTCCAAAAAAGAATTTTTATTTAAAAAAATATTTTCTCTTTAGAATGCAGAAAATCAAGCTCGAAAAATGGGCGTTGTTATTAAATGTATATCCAATTAATAAATCCCTAATAATGAGCAAATGTAATCAACTTTAATTAAATTAAACATCCGTTGTTACCAAATGCCAGACCATTGCTACCAAAGATAATAAACATTATCATTTCTTTCATTAAGGCTAGAAATTAAATGCTTCAGAATTAGTAAATGTTATTGTTCTGTTACTTATAAAAAGACAATGGATGTTTATCGACAAACTGTTTCCAAGTAATAATATAAATACCAATACACTCCAAGAGTAAGTAATCGACAATGTGTAAAATGGTACCGAACATGAAAAGACGACGGACAAAAAAAATATTTCTTCATTCCTGCTGGATAATTAATATAATTTTTAAAATACTGGCTTATCAGATTTAAAACCTGTTGTCATGTTTATAATTAAGCCCAAGAATTTGTGCTTTCGAAATAACATAGAAATTGTGGTAATTGTGGCCGAAAATAGATAATCGTTCCAAAATATACGATTTTCTAAAAATTAAATAAGTCAAAAACATCACAAACCGTATTTTCGCCCTCAGTCCTTTCTTACAAAAAGAATTTCAATTTTAAAACTGTTCATCGACATTTAAGAACTTCCAGTATATTTATTGGGTGAACTTGGCCAATATTGTTTCCTACAGCCGGTTTGCAAAGTTCTACATCAAGATTGGTCAATATCAATCGATATTTGCAAAAGTTGTTGTACTACTGTAGTGATTACTACACAGTTAAAAATTTTGTTCCACCTTGCACCAAAAATTGATTCCCATTTAACTGCAACCAACATTTGGTGCTTAGTTTCACAATTTAATGGTGCTTACGGTCCGAGGTAGCACTATTAAATCGTGAAACTAACCACCAAATGTTAGTTGTAGCTAAATAGGAACCAATTCTTGGTGGAAGGTGGATCCGAATTTTTAAGCAATAATTTGAACTTTTTACGAACTCTATCCTCGATTTCTAACTCGATGACATAAACCTTATTTCATAAAATTTGGAGAGATTGAGTTCAACTTCGGACATAAATTACATTAGATTTACTATGCTTCGAAACACACGTAACGAAAAACGAGATTCCGGAATACTTTCAAATGCATTTTTGGTGATGACTGTTTGCACCAATAAAGACGTTTGATAGAAATATATTTATTTCCAGTATCAGATGGGTCTATGGCACAGCTACTTGTATCTCATCATACTCCTCATTGGTTACACAGAACAAAAAAACTCGACCATCAGACATTCAGATCGACGAGGTGAGTGGAATTTGAATAATTTAATCATAATATGTAAGGAGTGTATAATAAAATATGGGATAACTTTTTAACTAATAAAGCTATAGGTTTCAAATTAGTGCGTACATGTTGTAAAACGAACATGTAACAGTGGTAGCAGAGTCTCTAGTTTGTGATTAATAAAGGTTATTGACTCTAACTCAAATACTATGAAAGGTAGCGAAACTAGGGATGGGAAATATCGCACAACTTTCAATTATACTATAATACTGACGTAGAATTGTGTCATTTACCATTTATATATTTGTATCGTGCATTTAGAAAAAATGTCTAGTTTGGCGATATTTTATGCGATAAAAAAAAAAAAAAAAAAACTCCAAAATGGTGATTTCGATAATCCTTATATTATCATTTATGATAAGTGAAACTGAGGGAAGAGGAATGAACAATCGTTTATGAGGTATGCTCAAGGAAAGAGAACTCTGTGTTGAAGGCATTCGCTTTTCAACTTTTTAGGCCATTAAAGCATTTTTACGGGAATTTTGGAGGTGGGGAACTTTAGAACACCTTAAGAGGCATTACCACAGCGATTTTTATCAAAATCGTTCGAGCTGTTTTTTTAGCAATCATTGAAAAACATGTTTTTTACAAGACAGCTACCTTGTACATATGGGCGATTTTAACGAAAACCTTAATGGTAGGCCCCATGGCCACCAACGACCCGCATACCAAATTGAACATCGTAGGTCAATTTGTTCGGGAGTTATGACATTTATATACATTTTTTCTGAAGTAACATCATGCTAAATCGATGACGTTTTAAACTTTTCTAATTTACTTAAATTCTCTATCTGTAATAAGTTTTATAAGATATAATTTATAACATCCGTAAATCTCCACAAATGGGGCTGTAGCCACTCACATTTAAAAGCGCATAAATATTTTATCAGTTAATAATTTTGTTTCAAAACTCTAGCTTTGTACGTTTAAAACTAACTGTATTGTTTCCAGATTTCTCTGTGCACCTAGTTCGACCTTTGTCATTTTTTTTTAAGTTTGTGTTTCTGCAACTTGCGAAATAATGAACAAATTAAATAATCGGGACAAACTTATTTTGATAGAAAATTAGCTTCATATTTAAAATATTAGATAGATATTTTATAGTCATATCTATTATATATATCTATAATGAGAGAAGTGTCCTCATAATCTCCTCATGTAAACTTGACTTCCAGATAATAATGAAAATTCCTTACGTGCCTTAACATCGGTCATTAAAATCTCTTATTTATGCTCAAAATAATTAAATATAAGTTTACTGATGATAGTTTTTTTGAAGAGTTAAGTTGATTATTTCTCGTGAAATGCAGCTCATTATACATATTTAATTATTGCCGGGAAAGTGGTGATTGTGGTTTAAGATTAAAATAAATGAAATACAATAATTTGCTGAATATCTGTCATAAACATTATTCTCGAAGTTGGTTTCATAAAATAATATTAAAGGGGAAATATATGGAATTATTGTTCAAGCATCTTTGAAGGATTATACTACAACGTAGATACAGTAAGCTTTTTAACAATTGCAATTGTAATTCACTTGAAACCACTATAAAGAATAAATTGCTTATATTTAAGAGTATTTTTCTGAGATTTTTTTCTAAGGTATGCCACTGAAAAAGTTTCTTTTGACAGCGTAATCAACTAATTATTTTCTAAAAGTTAAAGACCATATGATCTGCAACAGAAATGGCAATGTCATCTTAGGCTGAGAAATACACTATCTGGCCAAAAGTATCCGGACACCCAGTGGTATGGACTTAGAGCTTCCTGAGGCACATATTAATATGATGTTGGTCCCCCTTTTGCATCGATGACAGCCTACACACGTTTGGGAAGACTTTCCGCCAATTTTTGATAGGTGACCATAGGAATTGCCTTCCATCAGGCGTCCATCACAGCTGAAGTGAGTGCTTGCAGTGAAGATGGTCGATTTGGCTGGCTACGTAATCTGCGCTCTAATTCGTCCCAAAGGTGTTCTATGGGATTTAGATCGGGGCTCTGAGAAGGCCAGTCCAGTTTTTGAACACCCATTTCGTCAAACCACGTCTGTGCAAGTCTCGATGTGGGAATGGAGCAGTTATCCTGCTGGAAGAGAAATGGGCCTTCCCCGAAATATTGCCATAGAGTTGGGAGTGCAGCATTGTCCAGAATGTCCACATACATCTCAGAATTCATGTTTCCAACCACAGGAACTAACGGACCTAGACCAAACCACGAGAAACACCCCCCACACCATTATGCTTCCACCGCCAAACTTAACAATCGGCACAATGCAGTCACTATAGAAACGTTCGCCGGGCATCCGCCAAACCCAGAAGCGTCCATCCGACTGCCAGACTGTAAAGCGAGATTCATCACTCCAAAGAACAGTTTTCCACATGTCCGCAGTCCAATGACGGTGAGCTCTACACCATTGCAATCGATGCTTCTCATTCCATGGAGTGATGTTGGGATTGTGAGCGGCTGCACGACCATGGAATCCCAAGTCTTTTAACTCTTGACGGACAGTCCTGCTACTAACACTAACGCCTGATGAACTTTGGAACTCCTGAGAAATTTCCACCAACGAGGACTTGCGATTTTGTTTCACTACCCTTTTCAGAGTTCTGCGGCTGCGTTCACCAAGTGTTTTCGGCCTACCGGTTCGTTTTTCTGCAGTTTCATTGCCCCGACGTTTCCACTTCACAATTACATAACTCACACTGGATTTAAGCTTCTGTAGAATGTCCTCAATCTCACGAACTGATTTCCCACAAAGGTGGTATCTCACTATTCTGCCACGATCAAACTCACTAAGCTCCTTTGACTTACTCATTGCCTCACAAACGCATAAATACAATCTGACAAACCACTACCAACACTTTTATAGCTTTCAATTACGTATCAAATTGCGTCACTCGCCAGAACCACTTTTTTAAGGGGTGTCCGGATACTTTTGGCCAGATAGTGTATACCTTACTGAAAAAGTGAAAAGTCACGTATATGCGAAACACTTATTAGAGGCTGTTAATATTCTCAAGATAAATGATGTGTTGTTTATATTTTAAGGGCAAATATACTTGACTTATTTTTTATTTTTATATTTTATGTGTTTAAAAACATAATTCTCTGATTACATTAAAGGAATTCGAGTAATTAATGAGTAAAATTTAGACAAATTGTTTCCAATTCTTAGTATGATTATTACTCAATGATGTGACTAACTTTTATTTTATTAAATAATAAAACTGACTCTTAGAGTAAGATTTCAATATTAATTAGCCACACGCTTCAGTTTTGAATAAAAGATTGATTTTCTAAGTTATATTCTTCATGACATCCATAGAACGCATTAGATTCTAAATGCAAACATTAATTTCATTTCTAGGCAAAGCGCTCAAAATATCCAAAAAACCATGCTCGGATCCCAGCGGACGCAGAGGCATCTGCACTTTCAAGTGGGACTGTATCAACAACAATGGGACTCTAATGGGCACGTGCATGGATGGCTTCATCTTTGGAACTTGCTGCCAGTACGATTACGACCCACTGCTTCACGAAGAACCATTGAAGGACTTCTCAATTTTCGACAATGACAATAAAATAATCGAGAACGACATTTACTTTCCAGTCCCCACGAAGAGAACCACAACTACGACGACCACCACTTCATCTCCGAGTAGATTCTCCGTCTCCACTACACGTAACCCAATAACTTTCAATCGTCCATTTACTACCACGAGATTACCAATTGTGACAAGCAGGCGCCCAGTGATCACCACAACACCTACTACGACATCGTCATCGACGGCGAGTTCGAACCCAACAGGACAACTTGTAACATGGTCAAGTGTGGGTCCAACAAGAAGACCACAACCTGTGCCACCTAGACCTATAATCATATCTCCATTTCCGTTCCGACCAGGAATTAGTTATGCGCCATCTTCGCAAAGTGGTTGGCCGATGGGAATCGCCTTTCCAGTAGATCCCTTCAAATTAAATCGTCCGATTCTCGCATACCGACCACGCCCTCAGCAGTCTAATCCAATCGCACAGAGCAGTAATCTGTCCAATCAGACGGTGTTGCAGAATACTACATCATCTTTTACTATCCTAAATGGTGCGGATATTTCAGCTCAGAGGAACAACTCTTTAGTTGTGGAAGAACTGACTACTATCTCCGTGCCGATACCCCAGTGGTCAACCACGGCATCAACTCGTTCGTCTTCTACGAGAATGCCTTCGACTGTTGGTGGAAGTTTCAGTCAGATTCAAACTACAACAAGACCATCTTTGGAGGCGTCTTTGAATAGCTCAACAACACTGCTGGCTGCGTCGAAGACAACGAAACGACCAAACCTTGATTATCGTCGAGGTATATCCATAATACTTAGAAACTTAAATTATTCATTTAACCTTTGTCAAACAAATATAACACGTATCAGTTAGATAGGGAACATTTTTAAAATCATAAGTGTAATTAGCAGAGATCAAAAAGAAACCTGTAAATCAAATACGACATTGTATATTTATATCACTTGATATACTTAATTTTTTTGATAATTTTACAATTTACATTAGTCAATACTAATATATCTACTTTAATTAACATTTTAATTTCTTTTTTGAATTTGTCTTTATCTAGAATTCCAAGATTGCGTGTGTTATTTATTTAAGCAATTTAAAATTGATTCTTGAGTACTAATGCAACTACTTTGATGGAAATCGTTGAAGTTAGTGAGCTGTTAGACTCGGTTTACCTAATGCCAGAATCGCTCAATTGTCAATTTCGTTTGGTAAGATGTGGTTTTATAAAGTGGTGATTTTTGAGAAGAATCTCTCTAAGCAATTGCCCTAATCATGTACCATTTTGTTGTTGATGTTAAATGACTGAATGTTAATAATATGGATTTAATTTTATTCTCTCGGAGACTATCTTTTCCTAAAATATGCAATTTACTAATTTTAAATTGATAGGTAGCCTTCCGTTACGTATTTGTTTGTTTACAAGAATTAAAACACAAAATGAAATAATACATTATATATTTTAGACTGTGGTGTGAGAGCTCTTGGACCCAAGGGCAGAATAGTTGGTGGTCAAAGTTCATACTTTGGAAGGTGGCCATGGCAGGTATGGAAAATTTCGTTTCACAAATCTCGCAATGGTACATTATCCAGTTCAAATATGAAAACAAATCATAAGTAATAAAAAATTATCCTTTCCAGTGACCTTAGTTGTTTTTTTATATTTTTTATGGAAATTTTCTTTGAATAATTAGTATTTATTATGTTAATATTCATATATACATTTTTATTTGATAGGTTTTAGTAAAGGAGGCGGCATGGTTGGGCCTGTATCAAAAGAATAAGTGTGGCGGAGTGTTAGTTTCTTCAAAGCATGCAATTACTGCTGGACACTGTCAACCAGGGTAATGAACCTCAGATGCCTCAATTGAACTGTTGAACAAAATAAAGGGAGAGTAGAAAGTCTTGAACATATAAGCATAATTATTGCATGAAAACTCATATACTTAAAGTTATATGATTTATTGGAGACAATAGGTGGAAATCAGAAATATTTTTGCGAAAATATATTACTTTAGTCAAATTCCATGAAAGCCCTCTTAGGGACAGATCATAAGTTATACTGGTCTTTGAAGTTTAAATATAGCAATCTTTTATGGCAAACATTTTGTCCTGTATAATAAAACAGTAAAGGCCATAATATCAGAAGTAAAGTCATGTGTTTCAGAGCAAATGTTCAGTAACAGATATTGCAAATTGGGTAGCCGACTTTACATACTTTGAGATGCAGAGGTATTGTACACTAATTTTAGCTTAAACATTTGATTTATATAAAAAGTTAAGAACTACACACCATTTCCAAAGATAAAAATACCTTTATGAATCAGTGTAATCTTTTCACGGAATTTTTTTTTTTTATATGTTCAAGACTTTTTACTCACTTTATATATTTTTAATTATGTAAAAACAGATAATTATGACTTGAAACCAATTTATTTGTATTGAGTGTTTATTTTATTTGAATACTTTTATAGACTGAATATGTTAAAAATATCCAACTTTAAACACAAAATAAGGAGAGAGTAATATATAAGTCTAAACAAGCAATCATCATTTATCACTTTTTAACTTAAATAAGTCGTTCTCTCTCTAAGGATCGATCTTATTTCATACGAATCACTTGTTATTGCTAATGGTAAACTTTCATTTTCCTTCAGGCGATTTCTCTCCTCGCTGGTCGTGATTCTTGGTGAGCATGACATCCTGACTGACTACGAGCCAATGAAACCAGAGATTCGAAGAGTGAAAAGAATGATAGTTCATCGCGGCTACAACCCTCAAAATTTTGACAACGACATCGCTGTTCTGGAACTCGATCCTCCAGTCATCTTCAAACCACACATATCTCCTATTTGCCTGCCTGAACCAGACGAAGACTTCACGGGAAAGATGGCTTTTGTGACAGGCTGGGGGAAGACATCCCATGGTATGGTTTCGTGTCTGCTTTTCTTCAGAAACACAGCCCGATAATTTTTAGAAATGCTAGTTATTAGAAGGAACGTCAGTATATCCCTGCTCACGTAGACCTAATGCTATATATTTTTGGCCACAATATCAGCCGGAATATTGCTTTGAAGCATACAAAATTTTACAAAAGGTATAGCATCAGCAATAAATTTTCATTAAAGAAATTTAAGGGGGGGGGGGGGAGGAGGGAGGAAGGCAAAAAATTTTCTCGGAATCCATTTTAAGGTTTTTAGCGCATCACAATATTTGAAATATTATCTACAAAAGGGTTAAACTTGGTGGGAAATGTGTGCTCATCCAAAGTATTTGTAACTACTTTTCGAAAAAATAACATTACTAAAAAGAAAAAAAAAGAAAAAAAAATCTGCTTTGTACTTTCTTTTTCTCAAAATGCGTTTTTTTTCATACAAATGTACCTTTTTCTCAGGATCTACTCAACATTTTGCTTTGAATTTTTTTACTTGTACATATTGTATTTTTACACAAACAGACATAGGCTTTAACAGAAATATTGATTACATTATTTTTTTTTTAATTCCTAACCATGTTTACCGTGTTTTTTTTTTCTGAAAATTTTATAAGGACAAATTCAAAACATCCTAAATCCTAAGCGAAACTTTATTTTTACAAAAGCATAGGTCAGTCTATGTAAAAGGGTTTTAATATTGGCAGTACAAAATTTCAAACCAATGCTATGAGTTGTTTCTGAGAAAAAGATACATAAAAAAGACCTTTTTAACATGGACTAGATAGAACCATCCGAGACCTTAAAGACAAAATAAGTAGTGTTTCTTTTTTATTGTTACACTTAAAAAGTTTTTATAAGCTCCCTTTTAAATACTTTAAACAATTAATAAAAAATAAAAAAATAAAATAAAACACTAGTTATTTTGCTTATACATTTTTTAATAAAATTTTAGTGCTGTTATCATGCCTGTTGTAAAATTTGATATGCCTCAAAGCAATACTCTGGCATAAATTGTGGTTAAAAAAAAAAAAGCATTAGGTCTATGGGACAGGGATAGACTGACATTCGCTCTTAAATAAAATTAATTTGTTTCGTGTTAAGGTTGAAATTAACAAGCATAAATAATTATTCGTTGCTGATAATATTAATTCATTTTTTGCTACAAACAAATGTAGACTCAGAGATAAAAAGTGCTAACTCAAATTTTAAAAAGTATTTAGTAGAACGAAACAATATTCTAAAATGCTAATTCTGTGTGAGTTTAACATTTTAATAGACACTTAAGTACCAGCATTTTTTTTTCAGTAATCAAATTGAAGGTTTTAGTAATCGATGTGTGTTCTCTTTCTATTTCCAAATACTAAAAGGGATATCAATTCAATATGATAATTAGATCCTTATCATTCTTAGCTAACTATAGTGTTGTTTTTTTATATTGCATAGTGCTGCCATCTCTTATTATTATTTCTGCCTAGAAATGTACCCGACAATTTTATTTTAAGATTACAATAAATCGCCGAAATCCATTGTTATTTTCTCATAATATGGTGCTGTCAACTGTTATTAAAATATTTAGTTAATTTTTTTATGAAATACTAATTTTTAAAAAAAATTAAATGTGACTTCATCATTTTGTATTTAAATGGGATTTCATCATTTTGCAGTTTTTGGTGGATAGGTTTTTTTTTTTGTGTATTACTATGGGTGCCTTCTTCTTTCTGATACTCATAAACTCTCGAAAAAAAGCTTTGAGGGTAAATTACATTAATGTATTAAAAAGTTTTAAAAATTAATGATATTTTAAAATTGAATATGAAATCTCCAAATTGACAAAAATATCTGCTTAAAATGTGATTATTTCTAAGCATGCTGTGATAAGGTGCGAGGTGCGTCTTATATGCCACTAAAAATTTTTATTTTGAATTTTTTTTTTCGGGACACCTTTTTAAATGCTTCCTTTTGGTGAAAAAACACGTGCCAAAATTTTGTAACACTAACTGCTTAACAATAAATTCTGTATTCAATAACTGCTTAACTTCTTCAAGTTTACCCAATCACGAAAAAAAAATTCTGTTTGAGCAACTACAATTTTTTTTTTTTTTTTTTAAATTTCGTAGGTATTCGTATTTTAGCCCACACCTTCATGACATGTATAGCTGTTGAATAACAAGCATTTTTAATGTTTTTCTTCAAAATCTGCTTGAAATGAAAAAATAGAGACATGATTTTTCTTTTGGATGGAAATTTTCTATGATTCAGTGAGGATATTTGACCTATGAGCCTTATAATTGTTTGTCTTCTTGTATTTGGTTTTGTCATTGAAGACAGTGCAGTGTTTCCATGATGAAATTGGTGATTTAGAAAACTTGTAGATCATTTAAAATGATCTCACAAATAGAGAGTAAGATTAAAATACATCAGTACGACACCAGTTTCAATGAGCAGAAGCTGATTAAAATCATTAGTAAGCAAAGAAAAACCATATGCAGTTGCATCAGAAGAAAGTAAACATAAACAATGAAATGGTTGCGTTTTCAGTTAAGTTTTGTAGAGTATGGTGTAGTTTCTTTTTTTTTAATTACAAAAACAAGGTTGGCAATTATAATTGAAAAGAAAACAAAAATTAAAGTAATAATTGTTAAAGCCCATCAATTAAGGAAATGTTTTCCAAATATCAACTTTGGTACTTTTTCAAGTTTTAGTTCTTAGATTAAAATTGATATTTTACAACTAAATTTATATAAATTACTTGAACTAAAATCCATATAAACTCTACTTGAAGTATAATATATACTTGTATAATGATTCAATAACTACTGACTGAACTATTAAATACTCTAATAAATACATGAAACACATTAATTGCAATGCTTGCGTAATGCTAAATTTGTCATATTTTTCAGAGCTGGTAGCAACCTCTAAATATCATTTGATTTCAATAAAAAAAATTGTGAATTTTTTTCTTATCGAATGGAACACAATGAGAGGGGGTCCGGTAAAAAAATTACCTCCTTCGAAAATAAGATGCACCCAGCTGTGTAGTATAAAAGCCGATAAAAGATGTCAATTTTATTAATACTGAAAATGGAAGCATGAAATAGCGATATTCTCTGTAAAAAATAAAAGATTGTTTTCAGGTAGATAACTTTTTGACTTCACTGTCTTAGAATTTCAACTTTTTCAATGAATGTTAACATAATTCTACAGTTGTTACTTGCCCTTTATGGTATAATTTGGATACATTTTGTGGATTTAAGCCAATTAAAATATATATATATATATATTAAAATATATATTTTACAATGACTCGATTAATATTTTAATTTCAAAACTTACATGGAGATTTATTTATTTATTTATTATTATTATTTTTTTAAAGAAAAGGATATAAAAATCATACTTCTATGCTTTTCACTGATTGCTTTTAAATTATAAAAGCATTTTATCTTTAATTATTTAATTTTTTATGACATTTTTCAAAATTTATTCAAAATATACTTTAAAAATAAGTTCCTTGGGACAATCATATTGATATCAATTATTCATTTCGAAAATTGTAGTATATTTTCTGACTAAATTACTTTTTTCGGAAAAAGCATGTAGTTCGATTTGAATATTTGATAAAAAAAAATTTTAGGTTTTGAAAGATGCAAACATGAGTTCGGAATTTTATTTTGCCTACTTGCGGCTTCGCTCGAAGGTTCTCAAACACTCGACGATTTCTGTGCTATCTCTATATTTTCAATAAGAATTGCCAAATCAATCAGCAACAAAATTCAAAACTAAATCATGGATGAATATCGAATTTAAAATGTAATTTGCTGAGATAGATGTAGGACTGCGACAACCATTTTGCCTTTATAAATCTGCTATTTAAACTTCTAGTACAATAAGCTTTTTGTTTTAGTGAGCTAATTAACTAAGTTTAATTTGTAAATAGTTTTTATAATGAATTCTCTATTTAATTAATTAACTAAGCTAATCAACTAAGTTTATTTGTATATAGTTTTTATAATGAATTCTCCATTTAACTAATTAACTAAGCTAATAAAATAAGTTTAATTTGTATAGAGTTTTTATAATGAATTCTCTATTTAACTAATTAACTAAGTTTAATTTGTATTTAGTTTTTATAATGAATTCTCTATTTAACTAATTAACTAAGTTTAATTTGTATAGAGTTTTTATAATGAATTCTCTATTTAACTTAACTATGAAAATAAAAATTTTATCTTAATATCATCAAAAATAGGATGTTCTTTCCAAATACTAATATATTTTAATGAAAAATAATCGAAATTAATATAGTAGTTTTAATTGTTAATTTGGAAAAAGCGTGTATAAATAATTAAAATTTTAAGTCCTGAATCGATCTTTAAAAAAATTATGGTCAAAAAGTTATGGATACACTTATCAAGAAGAATTAAAACTATAGTCTGGAAAAAATGTGTTCTAGAATAAAATTGTAGCAGGAGTATAATCAGAGAAATCAATTGTTTTCAAAGTATTATGAAGTTATAAATTTAATATTTAATAGCACTTTTAAAATATTAAATACAATTTTATTTGTATTTGTTTGAACATTTCTTAGTGTACTCAATTAATATAGAGCTATTTTAATAGAAAGGGACAAATTTATAAAGTTTAAACTTGCGAGTAAAATTTTATAAACTTTTAAAAATTTTAATTGAAACATTCTCCTATTGTTTCGTAGCTCAAGAAAAAGAAATTTAGCATCCCCAATGTATGATCTGAATTAGATTTTTTTAAATCGATTCCTAAGAATTTGTACGGAGAAAATTTATCAGTCAGCGCATTACCGCTCTAAAGCCATTTATCGCTTAGGGAGCATGCGCCATTTGGTGGTTTTTCATTTGACGTATGACAGCTTTGTGGACCAAATTGATGACAAATGGGCTTATCAACAACACACTACAAAATAATAAATACTCAATTGCTATAGACCACTATAAAAGATTACTACAAAAGTTAATTTTAGACAGTTAGTTTACTTTCTACATATAATGATGTCATTAGAAATGGTTAAGTTAGAAAATAAATTAAACATTCGAAAACAAGTGACTGTGTTCTCGTGGGTAAAATGTCGTTCTTATTTAGTTTTATAGTAAAAACTAGAAACGTTTTTGTCAAATTTATTCAGTCTTATGTATCAAAATAACAAAAAAGTGCTAATTTTTTTGTTTTTGTTTTTTTGTTAAAAGCTTAATTGTGTTTATAAGAGAAGGTATTTTCTCAAGAGACATATGAATGTTTTTACTCAATTAGTAAGTACGTTTCAGGCACACTGTCTTCCCAATATAACTAGATTGTTTAACTGGAGCATTAAATGCTGTATGTTATTTGCAATACTCTACATTATATTGTTTTATACGCCAAAGAAATTTATGATAACAGTCGATAAATGTGATTTGGGTACAGAACCTAGATATTAGTCACATTTTATTTATTTTTTCGTCATTTTTCACGTCATTTTTTTATTTATTTTTTTAAATAAAAGGATATTGATGAGATCTAAGTGAATATTATCAAATTTTCCACGGGGAGTAGGTAAGTTTATAACTACCGCCTACTTTCAGATACTTGTATTTATGTTACGAATTAGCTAATTAATTTGGAAAGCATTAAATACGTAACACAATTAAAGCACGCAAATTTCACAATGCAGCGTTTCTAAAAGTACGGTTACTTCGTGCAATGTAAGCTTAACTGTGTAAGTCGCAACTCCTAAGGGTAGCTAGATCCGGAATCGATATTCAGAATAAGTCAGTTTAAAGTAAATTAAAACGTAGTAGTTCTGAGGTAAAGTTCCATAAACAATGTAAATTTCAATGCTATTATTAAGAGAAGGATAATTCAAATTCAATCTGGCTTCTATTTCATGCAAATAACCAATTTCCTATATTTTCTTATTTCCCAATTTTTAGCATAATTTTTTTTTAACTTTATAATATTGTAATAATAAAATGTACTGTTTTTTTATTAAATCGTTCTATAATAAAATTCCCAGCAAAATAATTGAATTTGGGAATTTATGATTGAAGGAGAAGGTGGAAGGTTAGGAATTTTTCTAGAGAAATAAGTAGTTTTACTAAACAAATGAAGCCATATAATGCATGCGTCACGAACTACAGCTAAAGAATCATGAGTAAATCATCACTTAAATTACAAATTGACCTTAATTATGTGATGTTACTTCCATTTAGGAGGAGCCATACCCAATCTCTTACAAGAAGTACAGGTCCCAATCATGAGCAATGCCCGATGCGTGGGCATGTTCAAAGATGCAGGACACAACAAGCTCATCAAGAATACCTTTCTTTGTGCCGGATACAAAGACGGTGGAAAAGACTCATGCGAGGTACGTCCTCCTTAAGTAAATTTAAAAGTAGTAGCTATGTTTAGCATGTTGGGTGAAACACATTTAAATATTGCTTTCTAAAAGTTTGCAAATTCTCTGCATCTACATAAAGGACAATGTCTTTCGAGATTCGTGTTAAAAAAAACTACTCATCTTATGTTTTGCATAATTGAATTTTTAAAAAATGTTTGTTTAAATTTTATTTATTTATATAAAGAATTAAAGGTATTCAGTTGGTTTGTGCAATACGGTAGCATAGCATCGTATAATTTTTATTAGTATTGCCTGTTTGTTTTTTTCCTAAATCCTTCTATTTTGTCTCACTGCAAAGTGTTCTGAAAATCCCTTTTCCTGAACATGAAGGTTGTTTATTTAGAATCTTCAGGTTAAATGTAGTTGGTAATTCAGGTTAAATGTAAACATCGGCCCTCTTCAAAAATGTATATCTTGACTAACGTATGTAGTGGCTTCTCAACTGTTTAAAATCTCTTTTAAAATTCAAATGAGCCCATTCTAGTGTCCATATGCAAAATGCTTCGTATTTTCAAGTTGCAATCCATTGTTTGTCTCATACGTCAGATCTGAGTTTTAATGTTACATTTTAATTTCAACTAAACTAAGAAGAAATACAAATCCCTGAGAGAGGATGGAGAGCTGGACTGAAGGTCTTATGCGCCCCTGGGATTATGATTATAACATTTTTAGTTTTCAAGTCACATCTTAAGGGGACTTGGTACCCATTCAATTTTTTTTTTATGCAAGCCATTAAAATTATTACTTTTACATATTTGAAAGTATTACTTAGTAAAAACTAAATTTTATTTAAATAGAAAAAGTTTGCATAGTGCCCTAAATTTTCAAAATTTTAAAATTTAAAAAAAAATTATTTAAATTGTCTCTTCTTTTTCATTTTTCACTATTTTTTCACTAATTTTTTTAAAACATTGTTCCTAGTAATATACTTTAACTTTTTAGGCATAGGATTTAGAATAAGTAAAATAGTTTCGGAGATATATATAAAAGTATAAAAAAGCGCAAAAAACGAGTATTTTTCAAAAATTAAATTTGTAAAAAAAAAAAAAGCTTTTATTTTATTCAAAAATCCATGTCTATTTTTGTCAAATAGACATTTTGAATGACACAACAATCATTCCACAATCGATCAACATTCAAGTTATTTCATAAATATTTGCTGAAATTTTAGCATTCTGAGTAAAGTGGGAATTTCAAAAATCACGAACTGAGAAAAATGCGTTCGAAACTTCGAAGAAGCTGTTGCAGCAATGCTTAATTCTCCATAAACAATAAAGTTTTTTTTTTATAATTGAAGCTATCGGATCAGCTCAAAAACTTATCAGAATAAGTAGGAGATTTCAAAGATCATAAACACACAAAAAATAGATTTTTTTTTTTTTTTGGTGAAAACAAGGGGTACCAAGTCCCCTTAAGTTTAAAAGTTGCTTGCTGAACTGATGCTTGGATATGACACATTGGGTAGCTGAGGAACCATTCTCTTTGCATTTTGAGAATGACATGATTATCTTTCAAATGAATTTTAACAGATTGTAATTGCCATAGGACTTTTACAAAATCGACTGTATTCCTCATAATGATTTTCTTTTGCTAGGTATTATAAACATATTAAAAGTTTGAATTACAAACGATAATCTGTTTACGTTTAAATTGTTTCTAACAACGTTTCTTTTCCGAAGAAACTATATTGAATTAAAAGAAGCATAGACTGCAATATGAAAAAAAAGTCTTTTAACAAGTAATTGCTATTGTGTGTGAGTTTAAGGTGTAGAAAAAGTGTACTTAAATTTATCTACAGTAATTGAACTATCAACAGGCCAAAATTTTTATGCAAATTGGTTAAGTATATCATGAATTATAGATGCGCATACGGACAGATTTTGTATTTTAAATAGTATATGTAAAGATATACAAGGTAAACGTTTCTAAACAAAACTAATAAAGAAAAATTGTTTTCTATTTAAAATTTTCATATTAGCAAAATGTTTTGCTATAGAATATTGTCCCAAAATGTTCCCAAAAACTGATAATTGGCAAGTTTTTTTTTATTTTGATTCTAAGAAATTATTTTATCCTACGAAGTAAAAATTCCTTCAAATAGAGAATTCTTCTTTGGAAAGTAAATATACTGGTGGCAGTGCATTTTATATTTTTTTTCTGAACGTGGGTCTTGGAAAAAACTTTATTTGTCGTTTTCTAAATGTTAGAATAGCTTTATGAAGGGGATTAAATTGGTTTGAAAAGCAAAGTATTTCAATTAGTGAAATTTTATGTTTAGTAAGAAGAACGCTCAGTCTACTATTGCAAAAAATAATCTAATTTATATCATTAGTTGTTCTAATTAGATACTGTTATTTTACTATCTTTTAAAGGTATTTTTCCTTTTAGAGTAGAAATAAAATCTATTTACAAAATAACACTACTACGCTATCATTGAAGTGAAGCATTTCAAACAAAACACTTTTAATCGAAAAACAATGTAAAAAAGAATTTGGATGTTTCTCATAACATTAACACAATATGTATTTAATTTTTAATTATGTCTAATATAACTGTAGTGTAACTTAATGTTACATCGCAACTTACTTACGAATCTTAATGCATTTTTACAGTGTAATTTAACAAATGCCTACTTATAAAAGTATGGCTTTTTGACAAGTATGGCTTTTTGGCTTTTTTAATGGAAGAAAAGGAACAAACATTAACATGAATCATTGAGCACACTTATGCAAAACATAAAGTTATTGTAATCGTAAAAAACCATCACAATTTTATGCAGTATCTACTTTTGTTATGTAAAATTTATTAATGCATGGTCTATAAAAATAGTTATGTATCTTATTATAAATAAATTCCTAGTATTTTCTACAAAACTGATTGAATACATAATACAATAATGATAATAGGGAAGCAAAGCTACATTTTCAGTTATAAAGTTAATTAATGAACTCTATATATTGAATAATAAATTTGCTTAAAAAAAGGGTATGAAGTATGTTTTCTATACATATTTGTATTTTCTATTACTACAATTTATAAAATTAAATTAAATATGTGTATAATTTGAGGAAGGCGTTTCGTTGTTATGCATTGTAGTAATATCAAGTGGTAGTTAAAAATATTTTCACCATTTCATTAAATATATTTTTATCCTCCTCGATACAGATTAATTTATGAGTAATTAATTTATAAAAAAAAATCTATAAAATAACGTATCTGGGGAAAATAACCAGTACTATACTATATTCAATATAGTTTTAAAAACATATTTGTATTTAAGAAAAATTATGTGGTTTTAATCAATAGCAGATACGAAATTTTGATGATGTCCTGGTCATGAAAAGGTGATACACCTTAAAAAAGGGGTTATAGAACATTATTTTTTATTACCGTTACCGTAATAATAGGATTCCACGTATAAGCAATTCTTAAAATTTCTCAATAAATTGCTAAATATGCCACGATTGAACTAAATATTTCTGAATTACAACATGTATTTTCAAGTAAAGAGCTTTGTAACGTTTTTTGCGCCTCGTAAATAAGTTTTTGAGTATGAGAAAAATGCAATAACAAACATTAAGTTTGTCATTATGCGTCACTTTTGTCATATCATCGTCATATTAGTCATCATTTCCCAGTAGCTCAGCGGTATTGTCCGATGTTGGAAACAAAAGTTCTGGGAAGATGAGCCAGTCCATGCCGAACCTCGAGCATCGTTCCGAAATACACAATTTGTAGGGGGAAAAAATGAATAAACTTGTCAAAACCAACACAAAACATATTTTTTATCCCTCCGCTTTTTCTTACAAAACATGTTTTAGTTTTAAAACTCTGCATCAATATTTAAAGACTTCCAGTATATTTTATCCCGCATTGAGTGAGATTGGCCAAGATTAGTAACAACGGCCAGTCTACAAGGGTCGGGATTGGCCTATATCGAGTGATATTAGCCAGCATATTTTTGCTACTGGGGTACTTTGAATAGGTATACATAGAGTGACTATATGGGGAGAGTGGCGACAAGACACCGCATAATAGAGAGTGCGCATGCGCCAGAAGTCCCAAAATGTCCAACTTGTTTCGTTAGGGTTGCTATACGGAAACTTGCTGTAAGAATTGGCGGGATATCGCTCGAAAAATGATTTACGCAATGTATGTTACAGCTGTAGGAATCTTACGAATATTATGAACTATATTATTTTACATTATATTTTCTTTCAATATAATTTTATTATACTCTTTAATTATTACATAATTTAAATAAAAGCAGATTATGTATTATAAGTTCTCATAAATTTAAGCAGATTATTTTTGCTATAAAAATAATTTTAAAATAGGAAGAATGCAGCTTTCTGTGTCTTATTTACTTTTACATTTTTGCAGTGTATTTTAAAAAAAGAAACTTAATATTGTATTACCATTAGCAGTTTCTTGTATATTAAAAAAGTAATTTTGCAATCGTAATCCATATTAATTAGCACAATTATTAAAAAGTTTTATTATTAACTTTTCTGTTGCTACTAAACTAAATTTTACTGAAAATTACTTTTATCAAAGCAAAAGATTTATTCACTAATAAACTTTTATTTCATTTCAAAATTATTTATAAATATATACATTTCTTAAGGATATAACTAATTATCCTATTTTACATTATGAAATTTTCTTTCAACATAATTTTTTGAAGCTTCTTAATTATTACGTAATTTAAGTAAATGCAGATTAAGTATTATAGGTTCGCATAAATTTAAGCAGATATTAAAAATAATTTTAATAAAGGAAGAATGCAGCTTTCTGTGTCTAATTTACTTTTACATTTTTGCAGTGTATTTAAAAAAAAAAGAAACTTAATATTGTATTACCAATAGCAGTTTCTTATATATTAACAAAGTAATTTTACAATTGTAATTGTATAATTATAAAAAAGTTTATTAACTTTTCTGTTGCTACTAAACTAAGTTTTGCTGGAAATTATTTTTATCAAAGTAACAGATATTATTTTTAATTTATCATGTTAATCCTTTTAAAATAAGCTGTTATAAAAAAAAAAATCTGAATTAGAAATACTAAAAAATCCCGATGTAAATAAACATAAGTATCTTCATTATTAAATATATGAATTTTAAATGTAACTAAACGTATTTGCTGGAATGAATCCACATGGTTCTTGGCGCCATTTACGTCGCCAATATGAGCCAAAGTTCGCTAAACAGCCGGTGTCCGAGATAAATGTTTCCAATTAAAAGAATTGCAACAAATATACAAAAATATCTTGATATATTCATACATTAGACATTTCTACATTGAAATATATTCAAAAAATAGTATTTACGTAACTTTATATTAGCGATACTTGAGATTTAAAACCACCTTCTTCGTCGCTCTATGTATTTGCAATGGAGTGAAAACTGAAAACCCCCTCAGGCGGTCATTCTCGACTGGCTACCAATCACCGCGTCGATCCTTGTCGTCACTCTCCCCATATAGTCTCTCTAGGTATACATATATGTAAGGGGACATGTTACCCTTTGTTTTCACAAAAAAATAATAACAATATAACTTTAACTTTTCTATTTTTTCAGTGTTTATAATCTTTCAATCCTTCTTCTTATTGTGGCAAGTTTTTTTAGATGATCCGATAACTGCAATTGCAGAAAAACCATGTTTTTATGGCGAATTTACCATTGCTGCAATAGCTCCTTTGTTGTTTCGAACGCATTTTTCTCAGTTCGTGATTTTTGAAATTTCCACTGAACTCAAAATGCTGAAACTTCAGCAAATATAAATGAAATGACTTGAAATTTTTTGTGTGTCATTCTCAATATCTATTTGAGAAAAATAAGTACGGAAATTTTTTATAAAAGAATTTTTTTTTTTTTTAAATTTAAATGTTAAAAGAAAAACCTGTTTTATACTCTTTTTTTACATATAAGTACAGTAATTATCGTTTTTCTCGAAAACTATTTTACTTGTTCTAAATTCGATGCCTACGTGTATTACTAGGAACATTTTTTTAACAAAAGTGAGGAAAAAATATTGAAAAATAAAAAAGAAAGTAGAATTTGAAATTTGATTAATTATTTTGAAAATTTAGAGCACTACGTGAATTTTTTTTTTAATTTTTTTTTAATTTTTTTTTTTTTTTTTTTTTTTTTTTTTTAAATAAAATTTAGTTTTTACTTAGTAATACTTTCAAATATGTAAAAATTTTATAGGCTTAAATAAAAAAAAAATAGTTTGAAGGATACCAAGTTCCCTTTATTTTAAATGATATATGAAAAACCATGGGGAAAAACATTTATCATTTAATTGTGAAATAAGAAAAACATAAATGCAATTAAAATATTCATAATAATTTATTTGCATATAGCTTGTGGAATTCTAAAATTCTCTAAGCATTTGTTAAATCTTAGTCAACAACAATGAAGTCATCCAAATGAAAGAAAACCGTATCTATGTACAGTGTAGAAATATAATAAACAAATTATTTGATATGAACAGTAGCGTTTCAAAACAAGGTTTTCTATGAAAAATAACAGCTGCATCACGTAAAATTAAATATTTTAGTTAGAGAATTAGAGCTTCAATTTGACAGAGTTAAAATTGTATTTTTCATCATAAATTTTACAAAAAGGAATAAATTATTTCGTATATTTAATGAAATTCAAGAGTGAGAAAAATAATGTTTTTTTTTATTATTATTATTATTATTATTATTTTCATAAAGGTACTTTAAAGTATGTTATTAATATGCGTAACATTCCTGCGTTGAATTAGGTATATATTAAGTACAGGAATTTCATAATATGTAATGTATAATTTAGCTGAGGTTTTGTGTAACAGGCATTAATGCTACGGATTTTTCCTTTTACATTTTCTTTCTTTGTATTTAATACATTTTCAAGTGCAATTTGTTTGTCAACTTATTTTATTTATAGTCTGGATAGTTATCAGTCTTAATTAAGAATATCGATTTTGTTTTCGTTCTAAAATATCATTTTCAAGCTACTTCAAACTTTTAGTTATGTTTTTTTTTACCGGGAATTACAATTTTTTCAAATAATATAACTTCTTTTAATTCTTTATAAGTCAAAGTTAAATTGATAACTAGAGGAAATTTTGTTTATTTTAAATATATACTATAATAAGTACTTTTTTTTTTAAAAATAATTAACTATTACTAATCTATAAAAATATAATAATCTATATAAAAAAAAATTGCATTTAAATCCAAATATTTAAAAAAGTGGTCTACAAATACCCTATATGTTTTTTAAAACTCACTAAAATTTTTAACAATTCGTTCGGTAGTTTAAAATTCATTTGTTTTGTCCAGAAACTTAATTTGGGAAATTGCTACTTTCTCGTCATTATTCAATCTAGCTAATTTTACAATATTCAAACTGATTGGAAAAAAAATCACATTACCCATTTTCCGATTCACCGTCTTACATTTTATTTAATTTATTTTTTATTTAATTTATAAATCAACTATACTTGCTTGTTTGACTTTTCTATTTGCTTAGAATTACCTATCACTTCAGTCTTATTAACAATTTCATTCTGTTCCGAATTTTCCATAATTACTTTTTCTAAACTATTTTGCCTTTCCTGAAACACTAGCCTTTTCTGTTAAAGATCTTCTTTCCAATTTTTCCATTCTTAATAACCGACTGGTTCCGTATTGTACACTTATTCCCCAACAAATGTATATCACATCACCTTTGCAGAGACATTTATTTGATTAAAAAAAAAAAAAAAATTAAAAAAAAAAAAAAAAAAAAAATTAAAAAAAAAAAAAAAATTATAAAAAAAAAAAAAAAAAAAAAAAAAACTAATTTATCTTAAAATAATCACAATTTTTATTTTCGTATTTTGGAAAATATCATGGTTTACATCAAACTTATCTCTAGCCCTTAAGTTAGTCAGTACTTTTATCTCCATTTACAGTTTTTTTTTTTTTTTTTTTTTTTTTTTTAACAGTTTTGGTTAAAGCGATGAGTTTAATTTTATTTATTTAGCATGAATAAATTATTTGATATCCTGTTAAAACTCAACGACTGATTCTGTCTGACTACTTGATTTTTTTCTCACAGTTTTTTTTTTTTTTTTCTCTAATGGCAGGATAAAGTACTTACAGTCACTTACAATGTGATCGCAGTCACTTTGCCACTACAGGGCCAGTAGTGATGACCACTTGTGAAAGAGCACCCAATAAGAGCGCTATCATTGCCCCTAACCTTGGATATCCACGTCTTACATTTATTCGAACCGAGACCCACCAGAGTGGTAGTCTGATACTTACTAAATAGGCGACTATACTAAATAGGCGATTATTCTATTTTTATTTCTTAATGTCCAGAAGGTCCGATAAAAGATTTAACGAACAAAGATAAATCGATAAAAGTGCCTAAAATTTTATTTGTTCATAAAAAACATTGACATGCACATAAAAAGCGCATTTTTTTCTCATTCTCTTTACAGGGTGATTCCGGTGGTCCACTGATGGTTGAACGTGCAAGTGGCCAGTGGGTTCTTGCAGGAACAGTATCCCATGGAATCCGTTGTGCCGACCCTAATCTACCTGGTGTGTACATGCGAGTATCAGCATACAGGCCATGGATAGACAAAATCGTAAAACCCTGAATCCCTGCCACATAAATACATCTTCAAGTCCGTTATAAACAAGATTTTGAAAACCAGTACATGTCTGTTTTCAGGTTTTTAAAAAGTATCATCATTATAATCAAGGATATGACTAGAAGAAAACGTATTTATACAAACCCTTGTGATTTGATGTAAAGAAATCCTAACGTTTAAGATCTCAATAAGTCTACATGCATTTGGAAACGAGTTCTGGAACGAAATAAAGTCCTGTTATACTTCTGATGAATAACTTATGTTTCTGCTGGTATATTAAAATTGTGAAGAAGTCGAAATGAAAAACCATTACATCAAACAGGGGTTTACGTATTTATATCCTAGAAAAACAAGATCAAGAATAGCTAAAAAGTAAATCATGGTGGACCGTCTATATATTATGCACAAAAGCCTAGCGACAGGAAGTGTTTAATGAACAGGTATACAACCCCTTAGTGATCAACAATATAGTGTCCAAAACCAGAGATCCTGGTTAAATCTTCAGGTTTCCAATTTGTAAATATTTTGTTTCAAGACCTAGATAGGAAAGCATAAGGATACCGGATATTGAACGCATTTGTGATCAACAAGACTCTGTCTGCATACCCAGATCTTTTTTTTATGAAAGTTATTTAGACTTTTAAAAGTTCAATTTTTCAGGTTTTATTTATTTATCGGTAAACTGGTTTATCTTTCAATGAGACTACAACTCTCGGGATCAAAAACTGTAAAATTGGATTTATAATAGATTGGTGTGTGTTCAAGTGAACTAGAAATTGTTCATGATTCCATTTATAAAACTATATAATCACTAATCTAAGATTTACAGAATTAATAGATACAAGAAAGGACTAGTGACATTTTCCTAAATATAAAATTAAAAAAAATTTAGGAAAATTTTTGGTTTAAACGTCAAAGTTAGACGTATTAGTTTTAAATAGTTACGCATTATATATTGCAAGGAAAAATGGGATATAATTTGCCAGGAAATTAAAAACTAGAAATCACAAATAAACAAAATTTGAAAAATTTACTTAACCACTTTATGCCTTGCAATACTGAGTTCTTATTTATTTGAAATCATATTAAAGAAAGTATTCTCAACTTCAGTGTGTCACATAGAAATAAGTTCGCGAAATGATAATGTTTAGAAGAGATCTACAAATTTAATTTGACTAAATAACTATAACTAGTGACTAAATTTAAATATTGTAAAGTGTTTTTTAATTAAGAGACTTATTTTTTTAATTTCATTTAAAATGTATAATTTTAAATAAATACAAACTGTCTTGTGAATTTTAAATAGATACAAACTGCCTTGTGTGTGTGAAGATTCTCGTGAATTTAGTTGTTTTTATATTTCTTTTTCCCGAAAGAGGACTTTTACGCTCAAATTATCTTTTCAAAAATCAAACTAATTTGTAATTTTTTATTTTTTATTTAGGGCTGACTATTTATAGTTATGGACTGATTTTATTAAAAAATAAATGGAGATTAAAATGAAAATTTACAAAACTAATTTAACTCCTTATTTCCTCAAATGAATCCTTCACCTCTGTTTTTAACACAATTTTAAATTTTTTATCTTTTAAATACATTTAAAAACACATAAAATGAAAGTATTTAATACAAAATTTCAAAAGATTACGATAAAAGATTAGAAAAATCATTTACTAAAATACTAGTTTTCATATCTCATATGTTAAAATCTCATACATAAATGAATACAGTTAGAAACATAGATAAAAACAGCGATTCTCAACTTGTGGGGCGCGCCCCCCTAGGGGACGCGAGCATATTGGAGGGGGGCGCGAGATTATCCAAGAGAAAATATTATTAAAAAAAAAATGATTAACTGACTGAAAGGAAAGCACACATACAAATAGAAAACAAAATACATTTCGACATATTTAACAAATAAAGTAAAAATACTTACTAAATCAAAACTTACTTAATCAAAATATACTTAATTAAAAACAAATTTAATAATTATTAGTAACTTCCTTGGGCCTGTCTTGCAGAGCAAAGTTTTTCGAAAGGAAGTCTTAATATTAGAAATAGCCAATCTCAGTTCTGTTTCTATATTTAGCCGAGATCTATATTTTGTCTTCAAAGAAGCCACAGCAGAAAATCCAGTTTCACAAAGGCAGAATGTTTAAAATGGTAATAGAATGCGAAATGCCCTTGTTTTTAGTGCAGAAAAATCATTCTCTACTCCTGCCCAAAATTCAAATTGTAATTTATTACTAAATTGTTTTTTGGTTTCGCCACTTGTCGTGAAATCTATGAATTTTTCTTCCTCACTAATTGAGAGTCCATCGGGAGTCTTATGAAATGGATCCCTAACCCACTCGTAACTTGCTATCAGTTTGTCGTCAGCAAGAAAATACTTTTTAAAATTCTCAATGGTTACAAAAACAACAAATGTAAACAAACAAAGTTACAAATGATTTTCAATGGTTACAAAAACAACTTTTACATGTTCTTCTTCAGCCTTATAAGTTTTAGTACAATCATCCACATTTGCCAACATAGTTAGTTTTTTTTTTTCGTTTTTTTTTTTTTTTTTCTTTCTTCTTCTTAAATTTCTTCTCCACATTTTCCAATTTTCTACAAAAAGCATTAACTTTATCACTCGTATCTAACATATGTGTATTTATTCATTGGAGTTGAAGATTCGAGTTATTTCATTTCTAAAAAAAGTCGATCAAATAGCTCAATTTCATCACAAATAAACCATCGAGAAAATTTTCGGCTTCCGGTCTGTTTTCTTCTGCTGGGAGAATGGCGTTTGCTTCTCTTAATTTATAAACACGTTACAAAAATTTCCCACATAATAATCACCTTATCTCGCAATAAAATAGTAACGCTGAATGTATTGAACCCAAGTCTTTATGAAGTTTGGAAAAGATTCTCGATTTCAGGTTTTTATGTAATTTACTACGGTTACAATCATAGTTAACACGATATTCAGATCAGGACTCATTTCTTTCGAAGTCAAAGTTTCTCTGTGGATCATGCAATGTGTCCAAATGCACTGAGGCGATTTTTGTTTTACAAGTGTTTGTATACCTTGTAATCTTCCGGACATTGAATGAACGAGCACCATCGTTGCACATTACGACGCAATTTTTCCATTCTATGTTTGCCTCTTTCATAAAATCATTTAAAATAGCAAATAATGCGAGCGCTGTTGTTTGGAGTTCTATTGGTTTGCAGAACAGTAGTTCTTCTACTACTGACGTATTACCACAAAATCGAACATAGGCAATTAAATGAGCATCTTTATTACTATCTGTTGCTTCATCAAGCTGTATTGAAAACAATTTGTCACGCAACTTCGAGAAATCCCGACACTGTACATCTTCAGCTATATCACCAATTCGACGAGCATCAGTATCATTTGAAAGAGGTATGGACTACAATTGTTTTGAATAATTATCTACAAACATAAGTTTCTACAATCTCAATTGCTGCTGGCAAAATAAGCTCTTCACTAATAGTGTGAGGTTTTTTACATCTGGCTATTTTATATGAAACTTTGTAAGAGGCAGTTAAAGCTTTTTTATTCACAGACAAGGTTTCTTTAAAAAATGATTTTTGCCTTTTATATGATTTTAATTTTAATGCGAAGAATTCTGTGGGTTTGTTGACGTACTCACTATGTAGCATTTCGAAATGTCGTTTAAGTTTATTAGGTTTCATGCTGTCCGAGACCAATATTTTTGAGCTAATGATACACAGAGGCCTTTCTTCTTCATTTACTTCAGTACTGGTAAGCCCAAAATTTAAGTATTCTTGAGAATATTTTCTTGATTTTATTTTCGAAACCACGCTCGTCTGGGTACTTGTATCATCTAATGCTCGCTTACTTCCATTTAAAAATTTATCCACGAGTCTGAATAAATCTGCTGCCGGGAATATTTAATATGGGGAATTGCAGTTAACACGAAAACGTATATTTGCTCTGCGCATGCTCGAGACGCCATCGGTCGTGTTCACCGGCCGCTTGGGAAAATGCCAAATGTGGTTTCTCGCCAACGTTGGCTCGCTTTTACTCTTGTTTTGGCAGTTAGTTAAAAATAATTTAAAAACAGAATGCAATATGCAAAGTACTCAATATACACTATTGTTGTATACATTTTATTGTAAGTGAGGGCGCAATAAAAATTATGATTGAAAACTGGGCCGCGAATACTGAAAGGTTGAGAAGCGCTGGATTAAAAAGTATTAAATTTTAATACCAAAATTTGGATTAAATGTCTTTAAAAGTATTTTCTATTTATTCAACATTCTACACCTGTTGAAAATAATAGAAATAATGAAAACTCACAATTTGAAAAGTAACATTAAATACAATTTAAATTGTTTAAAACTCATTGTCCCTGATGTAACTTTTCAAACACGTAATTTTGTATTCAAGAAAAAATACAAAATTATTTAAAATGTCCTTAAGAATCCTAGCAAGTTTTTATATGTGTCCTATTTGCTGCGAAACGATCGCTAATGCTTTTCTATTGTAGGTCCATAATAATAAGAGAGAATAGAGGATTACCTTTGGTAATCCTAATTCCTAATCCATAATGCAAGTTAGGTATCCATTAAGGAAATCTAAAGGCAGGAAAAGAAACCATTAGGAAATACAGAGAATACTATTTTTGCATTTCTGTCTGGATTAGCTCTTATCGCCTCCCTCAGGGGAGACTTTTTCTGAAAGAAAGATCTAGACGGAAGATTCTTAAATCCTCAGGCAAAGAATTCAGCAAAGACAGAGTACTAAAAAACAAATATACTAAGATTTAGGATAAAATGCAACATGTATAAATTATGGAACATAAGTGTTTCTAAATTTTATAACAAAGTTACTTTTTTGACTTTATTTGCATTAAATTTTTTTAAAAACATAGTTACAATTATAATAAAAATATAGTTTGTTCTGACAAAAAGTTTTTAACAATTATACACAGCACAAAAAAAAAAAAAAAAAAAAAATATATATATATATATATATATATATATATATATATATATATATATATATATATATATATATATATATATATATATATATATATAATTATAATCTATATCGAAGTTTATCTAGTCGATTATCAAGACGCTGTTTAAATCTTCTAGCAAGTTACTTTTTTTTAAACTTTTAATATATTAAACGCTTTAAATAACATAGATAAGACTATAATGAAAACAATATATTCTAAAAAAAAACAGAGTTTTTAACAGTTAAACACATCAAAGAGATGAAATTAAATATTCATCATAGACTATCTATTTGATATCAAGAGTCTTTGTTTCATATCTATTTTGTCAAAAAATATTTGTATTTGACGATAATTTTCTAAAAATCTGATTTTGTAAAATATTTTCATCTATGTTCAAGTTCTTTATTCCATGTAGCGAGAGTTTTATAATTTTATATTCGGCTTGTTCTTTATTTTGATACATTTCATCTAATCTTATTTGAGATTTGTAGCAACAGCACAATATTTCTTTCATCTTTCCCTCTCATCTTAGTCGTTACTACTGAATTGATTTTTCGCTGAAATTCTTTATTCTTCAAACTGCTCAACGGGTAGAAAACTCACGAGTTAAAGAGTGGAAGAGCTGGGAAAAGTTTATATTAGTTTTACTTTTGAGTGACATTCTGTCTGTCATAAAACTTTTTCTGTAGCTGTTGTAGAGGAATCTTAGATTTATTGGTCTTCATGACCTGACGAATTACTGAAACATTAAATCTGGGATCACAACCTGTCATGGGCTGTGGGGGGAAACCTCACATTGAGCAACAAGCTAGATTAATTTCTTAAAATATTAGACTTTGAGATTTAAAGTACTTATTTGGAATTAAAAAATAATCGTAGCACGATATTTAGATTATTTTGCTAAATAATGGCATATTATTACAAATAGTTTAATAAGAATTTTGAAGCTGATTGAATAGTTTTTGTTGGAAATATTCGTTACCATAAATAGAGAGATCCAAGAGTAGAAAGAGTAAGTTATCATAACCAAGAGTAAAAAATATATCAATATTGGTTATTCAAAAAAAATTAACATCCCCTAACCAATGATATTTTAGTGGTTTGCTTGAGTCTAAATATTAATTTCTTGTAACATTGAAGTTTTAAAAGAGCAGGAACTAAAAAATCCTGTAAGCGATATTTTGTTTACTGCTTAACGATAATAATACAAAAGTAAGTATATAACTTCACAAGTTTTACTACAGAAAAGTCTAAAATAGTCGGTGACGGATGCTCTCAAAATTAAGTATAAGCAGGTTAGAATATAACTAAGGATTAACATTTGGCTACTTAGAAAATATTCCTTATATTGCTCTAGAAAGTATATGAGTTAAAAAGGTAAAAGTAGTACGCGATCATTATAAAATAGTTTAAAAGCCGTTTATTTATTTCAATTTATTTTCGAAATTTTCTTAGAATTAAAATAAACATTCTAATGCAACAAATTTATCTAAGCCCGATGAATTCTAGATTTAAGTTATTTTTCTTTTAAGAAAAAAATTATAAATTTTTAGTTTTTTTTCAAGTGACTGCTAAAAACATCTTATTGGAACTTTACTTAAAAAAAAATCCAGTTTTAAAGAATTATATCAATCGATATGAAGTTTTAATCATGATAATTCGTATCGCAAGACCTCTAAATATACACATAATTCACATTTTACACAGTACAGAACCAATCACTAAAGAGATAATTTAAGGGTCACTCTTATCAGGAAAGGAATAACTTATGCGTTACTATCGAAACATTGCTAAAATAATTATAAATATTGCTGGAACATGAATCTATTTTTATCATCTAAATAATTAAAAGTCTCTGAATTTTCCAATATTTTAACAATGATATTTATGATTTTTGCAATAAAAATAGCAATGTAAAAGCCTGTTTAGCAGGTATGTGCCAAATCCCTTTGCCTCTACCATTAAACTGTTTATAATGAATTTCAATTATATTTTTAAACATTCATTAAATATAATGCCGTAAATCTTATTTATGCACACCACTTGCTGTAGAATAAATACCTCATTTCTAATTAAAAAAAAAAAAAAAACTACTAGCTTTAGCAACTTAATATGCCTTGTTTCCTTCAACTCTCAAGAGCTAATTCATTCTTTAATTCACGATTACACTTAAAGGATTTTATCCAAGAATTTTTAACAGTTAGAGAAAATACTTAAGAAGGTGTGTATTATAATCATTCAGCAGATGTGCTTCCCTTAAATATGGTCTAGTAGAAAACATAATCAAATTAAATAATCCCCTTCCCCAGGTAGCATAGTTGTATTAGCCAATGTCGGAATCATGGCTTCTGGGAAGATTGGACAATCTATGCCGAAACTCGAGCATAGTTCCAAAATACACGATTTTTTTTAATAAAATAAACGTGTCAAAAAACATAGTTTTTACCCCTCCGTCCTTTCTAATAAAACTATACTTCAATTTTAAAACTCTGCATTACCATTTCAAAAACTTCCAAATACATTGTACCCAGCACTGGCCAAGATTGGCCAAGATCCGTCGCAACGGCCAATCTACAACGGTCCATATCAAAATTATGCTTCTGTGTCCGATATATAAAAAAAAAAATTCTACAAACCGAAATAAAGAAAACAGACAGGCGAAGGATACTTATTACTTTTTATACACGACATGGGATACTTGTTTAAAAAGCAATCATTTCCTGATAACTAATATCCATTATATCTATGGAATTACAATACCAATTTTGATTGTTCACAGCCTAAAATTTAAAGGAATAACTATTCTACACAGCTGTTCAAACACTATTAAAATCTATTAAATACTTACTGAAATAAGTCTACCCAGACAGACACAAAAACAGACGCATTACTTTTTATGCATGAGATTTAAGAGCTAAAAACACACTGTAAGATGCGCCTTCATTAAGTCCATGAATAATAGATTCGTGACTAAATTCTAGACTAAGGTTCTTAAATAAATACTTAGGACTCCTTATAATTGGAATGTAATACGTATCTTTAAAGAGTTCAATTATTAATAATTCTTAAGCAAAATTAATTATAAACAAGGTTGTAGTAATTAACCTAAGCTTGTAGTTATAGCAAATACAATTACATTCTCAGGTATCAGCGATGTCATTTGACCGATTTTAGACGTCCGGAGTGTATCGATAATGATATTCTGGCTTTCTGTCGCAGCATGACACTGTATCCTCTGTGCCTATATAAGCAGACCAAATACTCAACATTTATTCCGAACTGCATTTAATCTGCTTGAGTAATGACGGCTCAGAAGAACTATTCAAAGAAACGTGAGCTATGAAAGAAGAATTGCTTTCCTATGCTCGGTTTCTTATAGTCGGAAATGAGAAACTTGGTATCATTTCCCCATTTCGAGTAAGATTATGATTATACATGATGATGAACTCGAATATATTGGTACGTGAGAACTTTGCAGTAAGTGTATGATTATTTTATTACTGCAAAAGGATTGGAAATATATCTTCTAAAATGAAACAATGTAAGAATAATCGGCAAAATATTGACAAACTGGAAATTTCTTAAATGAATTAAAATAAAAAAAAAGGTAAATAACACCAAAATCCACATCAAAATTAAATAAAAATTAAATAAAAAGTGTAATTGAATTTTGTGGTATGATCCACATCCCTAATTTATGTATGTTTTGATCGGATAGTTTCTTAAATCATGTTATTACAACACTAAATGCACTGTTCAACATCCACTTTTAGTACTTTGAAGTATTGAAATCAAAGATTTTAGAATTTCAGAGTGAAAACCTAAGTTGAGCTTCCCAACAGTATTAATAGTGATGTCTAGACTTGCAATTATTTGAAGTGTAAAAAGTTTCGTTAGCTTATTATTTGAGTAATATGCTCGTTGATATTCGTTTTCTGACAACTTTTTGACTATTTTACTTTTAAGGAATATAATAATTTAGCTTCATAATTATTTAAATTCGGCTAAAATTTAATTTTTTTACTAGATTTAGTGCATGTAGTTATGTATCACCCAAAACATACATTTTTAAAATTTGCAAAGAATTGTTAATAATTGTTCCCTCTTTGGCATTTTTATAGTGCGGTTGAGTATTACTCTTTTTAATATACTGATTTGTTTTTATTTCATGCTAAACTTAAGAATAATAATATGAAAGTTTTCGCAGTGTGAGTCCAATTCGTAGTTTTAATTTCATTTTTAGAATTTAATCCCAGTTTTATATATTTAAAAACTTTATTTAAGATGTAAAATTACTATTACTACTTAAAGTGAAGGCTACAACTGTAGTCGAGTGTGTCAAAACAAAGGGAAAAAGCTTACAGAATCGGAAATTATTCAAAAATTCGAAGAAAAGAAGCTGAGAACCAAAGTTAAGGTGAATAAAGGGCGAAAAAGATAGTTAACAAGGAAATACAAAGAAAAAAAGAATATAATCTTTTCCTGCTTTCTACACAATATAAAGCTACAAATAAACTTTTTTAATGTAAAACCAAGTCTAAGCTTAAAACTACCTCCTAAACAGCTCTATCAAATGAAAAACTGAAGTTTAAATATTATTTCAAAAGTGTTTGTAGAAGTAGCAACATGTATTTGTTACACTATTATATTATTGTATTAGAAGATACAATGAACAAACATAAAGATTTGTGTTTTGATTGTTGTTGAGATCCTAATGGCGTAGAAATTAAGCTTATTATTGAAACAAGACAAAAGCAGTTTTTTAAGGTGAATATTGTATACAGCAAAAAAAATTAAAAAAAAGCTTTAACGTTTGAAAAGAAATAAATTGTTTAAAATGTGTTCTTATCTTTTAAAATGTTGATTCTCTTCATTATTTCTGTACTCTTTAATTAAATTTGAATTCACGTTTGATGAAAAATACAATCCTGTGAAAAAATAACTAAACATATGACATTTGAAACAAACACCTTAAATTTGAGCAGCTTTTGAGAATTGTCACGCTTTAAACTTTCTACAATATTTATTTTTTCCCATGATTGGAAAACATATAAGTATTGGCTAATTTACACGCCAACTCGGTGTTCGATTTTATATCTCCAGTTCTGTGACGGCAGTGGAGCTACGGCCTGTTGGTGGTCATGGAAGACGGCAGGTGAATGGATAAGGGAAGTCACCGGCGCCAATTAAGCCAGATTTTCTCGCTACCAGTCGGGGTTCCAGTTTAGATAGCCAGTCTGTGACGTTTTGTGACGTCACCTGGCTACTTGTGACAGTAAACAAAACTATTTCTATTTACTGGCGCCGGTGACTCTAATCATCCAATCACGTGCGCTCTCCCATGATCACCGACAGACGGCGCAGCGATCGCTTTGCTAACGTCACAGAACTGGCGATCCAAACTGGAACCCAGACTGGAACAAGACCTTTTGGTGGAGTTCCATTAAGTGGAGTGCAAATCCGACTTAAATAGAAAATTTTTCATTTACTGGAGTCAGTAGCCAGGTGACGTCACATGATGTCACAGACTGGTGATCTGAACTGGTTCGCCGACTGGTAGCACGTAAATCCACCTTATAGCAAAATAAAATATACTATGAAAAAATAGTAGATTCTAAATTTTACTAGAAAAAAATACTTCTACCGAAATGAAAGTAATACACATAGCAGTGAGTCTTTTTATGGAAAGGAAATGTTACTACACTTAGTAGGGCAAATTTCTTTGGGAACATTGATTTATGTTTATTCATAAAACTTATGTTTGAAAGATTCCAGAAAAATCTTCTAACCAAATGAAACTTGCTGTAAGTAATTAATTTGAATTATAAATCTGCGAAAGTATTCTGAACCAATGATTAATCAATAAATGGACTACATGTTTAAAAAGGTCAAATTTCTAATACAACTCTTAAGTTTAACATAATTTTCTATCGCTATCCTGTTTAATTTATATCTGATCACAAAAATGTGTCTTGTTTTTATTTGGCACACACTGTGAACATTTAGAAAAATTAGATGAAACAAACTTTTATTTTTGTCAAAAAGTTAGTTACAATAGGTCTGTATTTCAAATAAAATACCCTACTCTTACTTAAAAATTGTATATTTATTTTTGATTTTCATCTTAATCAGTATTTTTATTGTTTAATGAATGTAAATTTGTTAAAAAGTAAATTTAAATTTAGTCAAATAAAAATATGAGTCAATTTAAACATACCATTCTCATCATATGTCTCAAATTGCAGCCAAGGTGGGAATTTCCAATTTAGTTACTATGAAAGCACTCATTTAGTCGAATTCCCACACGATATTTACGTAATTCTACTAATTTTTTTAGTATCCAATATGATTCATGTTTGTGAATAATTTATTAGTTAGACGTAATAAATTTCAAATTGACATCCAATCACCAAATACCACTTTAATTTTAGACATGAACTCTCGATGTGACCTTTCATTTGACACATTATACTTGACTATTTAATTTATTGCTTTATCTAGGAGTGGGTTGTTGACCTCAGAAGGACAGATTGACTAAGTCTTTTATTAGATTCTTACCGCATTAGTGTAGGATAGAAGCTAAAAATTCGTGTTACTTCAAATGCAATTTGTACAAAAAATACAAGAATTAAGTGTTTATTATAACTGCATAAAATATATTTATGATTTTAGTATAAAGCGTTTGTCGTTTATAATATTTTTTTTATTATTTTTATCTCCAAGTACTAATTCTAATTAAATACAGAGGATATTACCACATTTTTAAAATGATTTCGACTCCGTTTTTCAAAGGTTTCAAATGCAAAGACTAATTTCTTTAATGTTTGATCTGATAAACTTGCTTCTGGACTAAAAGTTTACAACGTACTTTCCATGTGAGAAGGACTTTTCGTGAAAGTTCCAGGGATATTTCTTGCCATTCCTCTTTCCCTACTTAGGGGAGTACATCATGAGTTTGCGCTTAGAAATAGCTATTTTTAGCTAACCAAAAGCAGAATAGTCTATGGAGTCGGCGTCAGGAGACATCACAGGAATATTTTGAAAAGGTTTGTACGCAAATCGTGTGTCAGTTTTCAGTTCTTCAAGGAATGCAATAGTACTTTTCGAAGTTTGATTGGTGGCTATGTCTTGATGCAGTTTTACTCATTTAAAATCCTTTGGATAAAGAAATTGAATGACTTCAGTGAATATAGAACGTAAAACATTATATCGGTAGAATGATAAATTGATTTTAGCCATTTTCGAAATCTTCTTATTAATTACTACAGTGTAAAAGAATCTTGCGACAAACATAACGCATTTGCAGGAACTTCTTCAGAATTCACGGAACAAAGTTTAAATATCTTTTTCTCCACGTTAACGAAAGTGAATTGACCTTTTTGTGCAGTTGTTTTGGGAAACATACCTTTTATCAATGGTTACTATAGAATTACACTTATCTCTTGCAAAATGGTTTTCATCTAAGTTTCTACAAAATGTCTTGTGTTAATACACATGTCTCGACAAAATTGTGTAAACATAACGTCTTTTAGCTTTTTAATCAGAAAATCGTGATTTATTATTTTGTTTATTGTTGCTACAACGGTCCTTAAAGACCCTGCAATTTACTTTTTCATCGGTGGATTTTCTTTTGTTATCTGCGATTTCCCTTTAAACACATTGAAGCTGAATAGACTTTTCTTGGTATTCATTTGGAATCTTTTTTTCATGTAAAAGTATTGATTGACGGGTTTTCTTTTTCCAATTAATAATGTTGCTTATTTTGCACTTAAACTATTTTATACCATTTTACAACTTTTCTTAATTACAGATTAAGAATACTTCCCCTCAAGAAGTGTAAAAACGTATCCTTCGATTAACAATTTGTTTACGTGTGCCGTTTTAGAATAATAAATGTGTATGTATCAGATGATAATTTTAATTTGAAGCGATAAGTTGTTGCTTAAAAATTTTCTGCTGAATATGTTACATTTTTTAATTCTTTAAAGAAATCTTGCTAAAAATATGTAAACACCTTATGCAGAGAATAAAATCAAAATATATAGTAAAAAAGAACTTGCACTTATCTGTTAATTTAATCTTTAAACGATTTCTCAAATACAGATTTTTTGAAACCGCATAATTACTTTTACATTTATATTCATAAAAAAGAATAGAAAACTTATTTTATTATATAAAAAAGACATCCACCTACATTGTAAATGTTATTTTATCAAACAAACAACACATTTCCTAATTAATTAATTTTTTAGCTGAAGCTTATAAGTTAAATGTTTACCTGGAATTATAATTGTAAATAATGTGTGCACTTACAAATTCTGTTTTTCAGTATCTTTTGGTGTACTGTTTCAAAATAGGTATTTTTTCATGTACAAAATATTGAAAAGGATAATTGTTTAATTGTTAAATCATGTGTTTCATTTCTGTCTCCTATTTATTACTCTGGGAATAAGCTTTAATGGCATTCTGAAAATATTGCTTTGAATATGTGATCAATATGACCATGAACAGTATTTATATTATTATACAAATTATATAATATCTTTTACAGTATGAGTGGTTACATATTATGATAGTAACACTTTGTTTATCTAATTCAACATTTATCACATGAAAAATCGTGTTTTGATTTTTAATTTCATCTTACTAAAATAGATATGGATTTTAAATTATATAGACCATAACCAATTTTCGTATTACTCTTAACGGATTTTTAATTCAGTGGAAAGTGTGAGTATTTATGTACTATAATAATACGATCGCGTTTATGCTATTTAGTATCTAATACAGAAAAAAATACTTCCGAGTCTTGTCGACTTCTTGGATGACACTGAAGAATTCTCTGGATAAATTTCGAGATTTGCAAACACCTCTCGCTTCTGTATCTTCCGTTTCACTTCAAACTCTTTCTGAAAAAGAATGGCAGGGATTTTCCTACCGAAAGGACGTGATTTCGAAAAGCTTGGAAATTTTCACGCATGGAGAGCAATCGGAATCCCTTTCACTTGGACATTCTTCTTTTTTTAAACATCCTTCTTTTTTCTTTAAAATGGGAAGATACAGACGAAGAAATTTTTACAAGTTTTGGTTTTTATCCATGAAATGATTGGCTTCTTTTAAAATACCTTCTAATGATATTAATAAGTTTTTTTAAATATCTAGCACATAACTGAAATTGCTTTACGACTTTTATCTCCAATTTTATTTACAATGGTTCGTACATAAATATATAATATTTAAATTGAATTGTACAATAACCTGCATCACACACTTTAGTTGCTTTCCAAATTAACATCGAGCCCCTACTATTTATTTAACACTATGTTAGTTAATATGAGTATGCCTACTACTACTTTTTACTATCAAACTACCTTGTATTATTATCTAGTTTGGTCTGTAATATTTATAGACCATTTCATCCTTTACATTAAGCTCTACTTTACCATAAAATTATTAGACGTAGATAAAATAAACACTGACTTAGAGGATAACATTTATTTTGCATAAAATAAGTTTCACATGATATTACAAACAGGTATTACATGACAGTATATGCACCTTCAAATTACTTCGTCGAAGAACAAATATATACTTTTGTACAGACGCACAAAACAAATTGTACAGATGTGCTCATTAATAGCTAATACATCAGCATAACTGATGATATTTACAATATGCAAGTGGGTATTTGGATTCGGAAGAGATTTCCAATCGCATTCCTTCATGTTGTGAGCACAAGATAAAAAAAAAGTACAAATATTTTAACAATAAGTGTCACATTGATGCACCATAGCCGTGTAAATATCAAACATTAAAAAACAATTTTATTTTTTACAAAGTTGTGATGTGGACAGTAAATTGAATATTTTGTTTTAATATTTTGAGAAAGTACATTATGAATCGATATATTCTGTTTACAATATGAATTACATTTAAAAACTATTTACATTCAGGTATCATAGAACTTAAACTAATGATTATTTGCTTAATAATTGTAGGATAGCAAAGGGTTTGTGTACATCCAATGCCAAAAAATGTATTAAAACCATTACATTAATCATTCATTAAGTGGTCGAGTAACATAATAGTTATTTACAATCCACAATATCGGTTTTGTGGGCGCTGTGTACGATGTTCTGACATAAAAAAAAATGCGAGACATAGAACATGACACATATATACATGCAAAATGTTTAGATGTGTATTTTGGCACTGTTAATTGGCACTGTTCGAAAAATATCACTTTAGATTAAATACTAAATTTTTGTGAGAAGCTTTCATGCATATCTCAAAACAATTGTTCGTCATAACATTAATGCATTAGTAAAACCCTTTGTTATTAAATAGGGGGTTATCAATATGAGTCTATTCATAACAAAAGAAATAGATATTATTAATATGTTTATTATTATTATTATTATCATCATCATCATCATCATCATCATTATTATTATTATTATTATTAATATTATTATCATTATTATCATCATCATCATTATTATTATTATTATTATTTTAATGTTACTATTATTATCATTATTGTTTTTAATATTATCAATATTATTATTATTATTATTTTTATTATTATTATTATTTTTATTATTATTATTATTATTATTATTATTATTACTATTATTATTATTAATGTAACTATTATTATCATTAATGTTATTATTATTATCATTAATGTTTTTATTATTTCCAATATTAATGTTATTATTATTATTATTATTATTGTTGCTATTATTATAACGATTATCATTATTATTATTATCATTATTATTATTATTATTATTGTTATTATTATCTATTTATTGGCAAGAATTATTGCTTAAAATGCTATAAATAGTTAAAAACACATTAAAATATACTTTTCAGCTAAATTTTTCGGATTTTCTTGATATTTGGTGAATAATATAATTAGAAAAACATAATTTTTCACAAATATTGTCTTAGTTTTGTCTCAAATTAATTAAATTCTCTAATTTTATTATTTTTTAAAATGAAACTCAGTTTCATAATTATAAAGTTACCCATTCCATGGAAAAATAAATGAAAGAAAGCATTATTTAGATATTATATTTCAGGACGAAGTTACTTTTTTAAATGTCAAAATAGGAGTAAAAAATTAGCCAAAAAAATAACGCAAGATAATTAATGAGTTGGAAAAATCTTTTATTCTAGTTTTTAGCCATACGTAAATAAATAATAAGATACAGAAGCTAGAATAAATAGAATCTGTGTTTTAATTAAAGTATTTTTTAACGTGGGATATTATATTTTTTGTATACATGGTTGTACCTTGTATTTTTGCAATTGAAATT